>CM067373.1:167856637-169134508 GCA_034401795.1 Chaetoderma sp. LZ-2023a | reverse complement strand
ACGACACGACGATGTTTTTACTCCCCTTGCTGTTATATCGTGTTTCCCACAACGGCATTTCCAAATGTAACATCAACTGTAACTGGCATTCTATAGAATTTCTGGAAAACTGGTCTACTTGAACAACCAGCCATCCTCATAATAGCACATTCTTCAAAGCCGCATTAGTTGTTGATGCTGACCGAATGCTATGTGCCTTTAAAATGTTAACATTCACACCTGCACTAACTAATAATAGTTTTATCCACCTAGATATTGTGTCTTTTGTTACTGGTTTTTGATCACCGACATAGCTAATGAACAATCTTGTACAGTTGTTGCGCAACCCACTGGTTCTATGTATATATTTTTTCCATAAAGTCACAACACACAACTTTTCATTAGTAGAATATTTTTCGAAAACAAGTTCCGTTTGCTGCCTGCTAGGCTTTGATTGCTTCAGCAGATCTCCAACTCTAACCTTTACAAATGTGTTCACAAACTCTATATTATGTATGTCAATCAAATATAATGATTGAACTCGCTGGCACGACAGAAGACCAAGCAACATCACAAGGGTCAACGATAATTTCTTCAATGATAGAATATTTACATCTGGTTCATTGTTAATATAGTCAAGGACTAAATTGACATCCCATGTTGCGATATACCGCGGTAGTGCTGGTTTAATATTATATACACCTTTCAAAAATCTCTTTATCAAAGGATCATTGCCGATACTTTCACTAGTCTCAACACTAAGCAAAGCAGATAATGCTGATCTTGCTGAATTTAGACCACTCTCGCTTAATCCAGATTCGTATAAAACATTGAGAAAAACCACACATTGTTTATAAATGGTGAAAAGGGATCAAGTTCCCTTTGTTCACAAAACACATCTACCTTTTGATATATACCCGATATTGGGATTGTGTGGAACTGCGCCATGACGTCAACAACTTCTTGTGATATGCCTCTCTTGCGGAGTGCTTGCTCGATATTCTGAAAGCAGTCAGATGAAGCTTGTGCTTCAAGGGGTGATGCATTGCCCTGTTGTTTGGCATTATTAACAATGTCCTGCTCACTTGAAGGATGCGTGGGCAGTCAGAGATGAAATTTAGCAGCCTAGGAAACCACACTGTGTTGGCCATATATGTGCTATTAAAATCGCTTCTGCTGCATCATCCTCCACTTTTCTTAATACATGACCTATGATACTAAAAGGAGGGAAAATGCAAAAACGTTCATAGCTAATGGTCTGGATTCCATGACGCATAATTGGGTAATAGGTTATTTAACCTGGATGCAAATAGGTCTATATCTGGTTTCCCAAAAACTGACATGAGCTGTTTAAAAGCACATTCGTTTAACATCCATTCTGTGTCACTATTATGTTCCCGTGAAGCCAAGTCAGCTTCTGTGTTCATGGAGCCAGGTAAGTGTGCAACTGATAGCCAAATATTTCTCGGGATAGCCCATAACCGTATTTCTCTAGCAATGTTATTACATACCACTTTCATTCCACCCTGTTTGTTAATATAAATCATAGCTGTAGTGTTATCCACGAATATTTTGATATGAAAATTATGCATATCATTGCAAAATGACTTAAGAGTTAGCAATGCTGCATGCAATTCTAAATCATGTATATGTTTTCACGCCTCTCCTTCGTTTCAGAGTCCACCAGTCGATTGCCCATTGTATGTCCCACCCCAGCCTAAATTTGAGGCATCACTAGTTAAAATAATGTCATGGTTGGGAACTGTCACCGCGTTTTCACCCATTGCAATGCTTCTAATCCACCATTTTACGTCTTCTCTACATTCCAAATTCGGAACAAATGTTGTGTCATAATTGCCTAAGCTACTCCTCAGTATTTTATTTTTCAGAATTTCCAGTCGTTTTACATATATAGGTCCATGTTTCACAGCTGGTTCAGAAGCTATTAATATTCCAATAATTTCAGCAAACTCCCTAATAGTACATTGCCTTTTCTCTAACAGCTGATCAAGCTTGTTAATGGTTTTAACTGCTATGTCGCTAGTTCACTTTATTGACATTTTCTTAGAATTTAATATGAATCCTAGAAATTTAATTTCTGTTGTAAGTTCTAATATTGATTTATCAGGATGCACAGTGAATCCTAGTCTGTCCATAATATCCACTGTCTCTGCAATATTTTGTTTACATTCACAATATGTATTTGACACCAATAAAGAATCATAGATATAGTTCATGTTCGCATGCCCCTGTTTTCTTAATGTCAAAAATATGCACTTCATCAATTTTCTCGTAAGACCATTAGCTAAACAACAGAATTCATACTTACAGCCAGTAGATATTTTCGGCAATTTTTATTAATGGGAATGGTGTAATAAGCATCTTTTTTTGACATTAACAATAATGCAGACCTTAGAGGGTCCATCTTAAAATGTGAACATACTGATTCAAAGATTTAAGATTCAAAATAACTCTGCAACCGCCATCTTTCTTTGGCCGAGTAAAAATGTTTGATATAAATTCACCATCTTGCTTGTCAAACACCTGCTCAATGACATGTAACTGTTCAAGCTTAGTTATTTCATTGTTCATCAAAAGGTTGTCTTTTTCAGAAAATCTAATTTGTTTCCTTGGCAGTGTCTGGATTGGAATCACACAAAACTCAATATGCAACCCCTGAATCGTTTCCAAAATCTTAATATCACTTGTAATATTTTCCCATTCTCTGAAGCATGTTGCTGCTTTCCAGCTACAAAGTTTTCTGGTGTGTTTATAACATTTTCCAGTGGTTTACTACTAGTAAAACTCACCTCTTCACTACAGGGAGCTAGATTATTGTTATGAGGCAACTCTACATCTGAGACTTCTTTTTCCATCCCCCTACATTCCCCATCTTTTGTTTGTTGGTGTAGAACGGTTGGTTCTTTTTGCCTAAAAAATGTCTCTCACAAGACCCACGACCAAACATGTTATTGTGGCTAGTTGAAGGATTGCCATATTGATTCTTATTGAATAGGCCAGAGAAACCTGGTCTTATTTGTTGTCCAAGTCTACTCGCTTCCCCAATATCTTTCAATTGTTTGGCCAGGTCATCTCCAAATAACATATCTGTCACTTTGTGATCAGGTTTACAGAGCTGTTTATATTTCTTAACTGGCTTAACGTTATCCTTGCGATATTGGCTTAAAGCAGTAAATCCAGCTGAAATTAGCAACAATGTCCTTACAATCAATCTTAGACTTGTTTGCAGCAAAATTCACAATATATTCTGTTACTGAAATTAATGGCACTGTGCCTTGCAATCCCTGTACATCGCCCATTTTTATGTCTCTGGAATGTATGGAGGGGGGGGGGGGTGGGGTGGGGGGGGGGGGGGGGGGTGATAGCCAGATCCCATATCTTGTGATTTGCTCTAGGTGTTGACAGATTATTGCAATTCTGTGGCCTAACCTTTCCTTATTAGCAGCAGAGCAGAAAGCTATGTTAATTGAATCTGCCAAGCTTTGCTTAGTATTAGGTCCTGTAATGGTATCCTGGCAATAAATATCCTGCATATCATTTAGCACCACATTAATCTGAGTCACTTCCAACTCATTATCACTGTCAGCGTCATTGACTGCACCACTTAGTTCGTTGGTAATGCTTAAGAAAGGGTCTGCAGTTTCGCCCTCCAGCCCTTCTTCCTCCCCCTCATCATCTGTATTATGAGGGGAGGTCTGCAACTGTAAACGACATTGTTTTGCAGGCGGCTCATATTCTATCCGCTTATCACGTTTACCCGCCTGCTGTGATATCAACTTGTTTAAAAAATCCATCTGTTTTTCTTGTGTTTCTATTAATGACTTAAACATATTTAACATATCAGACTGATTCACAGCTGCATTACTTTGAGTCACAGATACCCCACCACACTTTTCACTGAGTTCAGAGACAGTTATTGAATGATCTGCCATCACGGCTTCAGTATTTGTACTCTGAATAATACAGTTTGATGGTGAAACATTCACCAGACTGGAACTCAAATTATCTGCTATTGATGCAGTGACCTTAGACTGCAGGTATTCTGTAACATTTCAGACAAAACATATGCACGTTTGGAACTTAGTTCTGTAGTGCTACCCATCTGATAACCGTGTACTTCGACACAAAAATGGCTATAGTGGGAATAAGGTCAAATACAATGACCACAGTTAATACACATAAATATTTCGCAAAGCACTAAATAAACATCACATTATCACACAGGATTAATCTTGTTCCAGTTATTACTCTTATAACTTTCTAGCGGTACTATATACTACACAGTAGATAACTTTCCTTTAATAAAGTAATGGTACTCCAATTAAAAGCACGTCCTAGTCGCTCGAGGTAAACTGCCAAACTGAGGAGCTGTCTTCATCTCAAATAATTTATTTGTACCAGAGGGACTGGATGGAATTACAGCCTCGTGTAAAACGCATGGTATTAACAGATTGATTCTTCGTCCTGCCAATTGGCAAATTAGACAGTAGATTAAATAGAACGATGGAGGTGGGGTAACAGCAAGCGACGTATAGGCCAGCAACCCATCCCAACCCTTTTCAGCCATCTATTCATTGATTCTGGTATACAACTTCCCGATCCCAACCCCAGATACCCCGGGATCAGCCAATGAGAAACATGATGTAGCAAGTCACGTTGCAACACTATGTTATGGAGGCTAGTAAAATTCAGCAGCAATATATAACAGCTTGTAGAAACTTGGTTAAGATTGTGCGAGGCTTAGATTATTTTCTTAATTTCTGGTTTGAGATGCCTATAGAGCATTAGGAATTTGGTAAGTAATTGGCAAACTATTCTCTATCTTTCGTAAGCTACAGATAAATCCAGTGTTGTGTGGGCCCTATTGAAAAAAACACTGGTATTGATTCTAAAATCAGCATTTCTGAGAAGCGGATGATGTCATAGACAGCTCTCTGAGACAGCTTTACCACGTTCAGCAGAGCCCTTTCAATATCGATGGCAATTACATGTCATAAGAGGTGCTAAGTTGTCTTAGCAATAATGTATGAGCAGTAAATGCCGAGGTGACCGCAAGATGCCACCGACCAACAACATACATATTAGCTTGCATCGGATGAGAATAACACATCTCTGACAGATTGCAAATAATCCCACTAGTTTTAGGTACACTGCTGTTGAATGCCTAGAATCATCGTACAATCATCCGCATTTGCTGTAAGGAGATTATTCTGCCTCTGAGCTCTGTGTCAGTTTGTCCAGTACTAGCTTACTCGTAGAGCCAGATTAAGTCTATATGGGGCCCATGGCTTATTAGTTGGAGGGGGGACATATCGGGTCATTTGGATGGGTCTAGGATGGAATGGCTACTACTACTACTACTACTACTACTACTACTACTACTACTACTACTACTACTACTACTACTACTACTACTACTACTACCACTACTACTACTACTACTACTACTACTACTACTACTACTACTACTACTACTACTACTACTACTACTACTACTACTACTACTACTACTACTACTACTACTACTACTACTACTACTACTACTACTACTACTACTACTACTACTCCTACTCCTACTACTACTACTACTACTACTACTACTACTACTACTACTACTACTACTACTACTACTACTACTACTACTACTACTACTACTACTACTACTACTACTACTACTACTACTACTACTACTACTACTACTACTACTACTACTACTACTACTACTATTACTACTACTACTACTACTACCACTACTCCTACTACTACTACTACTACTACTACTACTACTACTACTACTACTACTACTACTACTACTATTACTACTACTACTACTACTACTACTACTACTACTACTCCTACTCCTACTACTACTACTACTACTACTACTACTACTACTACTACTACTACTACTACTACTACTACTACTACTACTACTACTACTACTACTACTCCTACTCCTACTACTACTACTACTACTACTACTACTACTACTACTACTACTACTACTTCCGAATATAGTGAATTCGTTACGTACGTGTCAAAATGCTGCTGAATATTGTTTAGATAATTTGACTAAGGCCGGTACTGCTTACGGCCTAAGGCAAAACCAGCTTCCAGTCAAATTGGGTTCAAAATATTTCAGAGGTTACATATATCATTACTGTAAAGGTGAGCTACTGGAATTACGGATTAATCAAATGGGGTAAAGTACGATAATTGTTTGGCATTTGTGAAACCCTTATTTTGTGACAGAAGTGGGGTGGGAGGGGCCAGGGATGTAGACCCTTAGCCCTTGCCTTAATCCGGCCCTGCCTACTCGGAAAAATGTAAAAAACATCGTAGCATCAGAAAGCGTCAACGTCATCCTCTAGAATATTTCTCTCATCGTGAGATCTATTAAAAGTGCATTATTGTTTTAGAAATCTGAAGCATATGAAATTGTATTCAAAGACACATATAAGTTGTTTTCATAAAACGTTTACAGATGTGAAACCTCTCACATGAACACATTTACATGACAAGCTTACGTGGGTTCGCCTTGATTTATTAATTCAATTGGTTAATCTCGTATTGATAGTGGTTATGTTTAACAATGGAGGGATGCCATCAGTCCCCAAAATCCTACCTCACTTATGAGCTGACGTAGCAAGTAGAATGACGTAGGTTTGTCATCAGGAAAGTGGCAATAGTCCTTCACGTTTCATGAATTGTATGTCTATGATACTGCTGAATATTTTGAAACTAATTAACTGTTGCTACAATAGGCATCAATAGGCCACAGTCAAAGTAATTTTAAAATTAACTTACCTGTACTGGTACATTTAAATGTACATGTGCATTGTTTTAATATATCGCATGTCTCCACTATTGACAATGTAAGCAGCCATCAGTTTCAGCCTTGACGTAAAAAGATGCAGATCTTTGTGTAATTGTACTGGACATCATTGCTTACCGCAGCATAATGTGACCCAGTAATATGAGCGCCAGCATTAGGTAACCGAGTTGTGCTGCAACTGTTTCCCAATGCCACGCCACACGATACCATTGTCTGAAGATGACTTGACAGTGTATCATGATACGTGCTGACTTTGACATAGGACCATGTGTTAATTGTTGCATTCTGCTCTCTATCACTACTGGAGATCAATCTAATTGTAATATACAGACAAGTGAACGGATTCGCTTACTTCAACGAATAAAATACCATTTCCTGAAAGAAATGATTCAAATACAATTTGAGGAGCGATTTCTCATGTTCGCATATCAAGTTGATTATATTCATACATCCTGGATACATTTTAATATGAAACAATATTAGTAAATGTCAAACACTGTGGGGCGTAACAAATATTGCCACAGTATTGACAAATTTGATATGGCACTGTTATGGAATGGAGTTCATGATAACTTCAGAGGAAGGATATATCGCATCAATTTCTAATCTATACACATTACATCCGCGGAAAAGAGAGATCTCATCTGTCACTCAAGTATCCGACATCGTAATCGAATACCTCATGCGTTAGCTAACGCCACAATCAAAATGATTTAGGGCCGTCACGGAAGTGGAAATGGCCCGTCATGAGATTGTATGAATTGTATTTCATTGGTGAATTTACAATTTAAGAAACATCTGTTGCATATAATATGATAGGGAACTGTTGCTGCTAACGACAGTAACAAAATATCGAGCGGCACGCTTTTCCCGTTGTCCTAGCTTTAAGTGCTCCTGATCTCCAGGTTGAGTAACTCGATAGAGACGGTTGAAGCTACAGCTCAATAATGGAAAGGAATTAGAATGTTTATGTCCTACACTGCGTCATATGAAATCTCCAAATTCTTCTGTCATTATGCGACGGTACTGGAGTGCTTAGAATGTTAACATGGAAAAGTGAACATGTTTTTTAATCATTCCCCACTACAAGTCATTCCAGATAACACAGCTTACTGGGCCGATGCTGGGCCATTACCATACCGATTCAGTATAGGCCCAGTATCAGACCGGCCTTGGGCCAGTAAGCTGCATTATAAAGGTAGATGTTTATTAGCCCATAATGTTAGCCAATTAACACTCACAGACCAGAATCTACAAATTGTTTTATGATATACCAAAGCTTATGTTGAATAATTTGAAACTTATTTGACTAGGTGCTGTTCAATGGCTACAAGTTCTAGTCGGTTTAGTTTCAAACTATTCATATTTAAATAATTTAAGGAATAAGAATATCTTGTTTGAATATTTCGAAAGCATTTGAATGAATGGAGTTTGGAGTCTGACCGATTTGTTTTTAAAATAGACATGTACCACAATGAATTACATTTAAGCTAAGTCACCGGGAATTAACAATGGAATGTTATTTGCTCCTGTTGAGATTAATGGTGAGACGTTTCTCCAGTCTACAGAGGACTGCTGCCGAATTTAGATTTTGTGTCTGGAAGCAATATGCCTGTTCTTCTCTGGACAGAGATGGTGTACGGTTTCGCCACTAATTTGAAACCAATTTGACTACAATCTGTTGCTACCATAGGCAAGAGCAGCTCACACCTGATTGTCCTTACATCATCATCATCATCATCATCATCATCAATAATTTGTTATTTCTGGGCTGTAAGCGTTAACGTGTCAATGCAATGTGACGATTTAGGGATAAATCTTTCGGGAGTGCAACAGCTTCCATCAACACTTCAAATATGGAGATTAATTAACCCTTTGATGGTGTAGTGGGTCTGCATCTACATCCACAGGGGTCTTCAGGAATGTCCATTTGCAGGCCAAAAGAAGACCATTTCTGAAATTTTAACATTGATATGACTGGCATGGTAACCAAGCCAGTCATTCCAGCGATAAATTTTAAAGAAGTAGTCTTCATTGGCCTAGAAAAGATCACTCAATAAGCCAATATTTTGATATACTTTAGCCATTGTCAATCATATATACCACACAATGGTGCAATACGGATGTATATTTACCATAACATTCTACATCTTCATTTTGCTATTGGCATTCCTATCGATTCAGGCTTTGTTTATTGAGGATTTAAAAAAATGAAATTGGGTTTGTTTGCAAGATTCTGAATCTGCTGGATGGTCTGAAATTGTTGTTGTTGTTGTTGTTGTTGTATTCGTTGTATTTGTTGTATTTGTTGTATTCGTTGTATTCATTGTATTCGTTGTATTGGTCGTCGTCGTCGTCGTCGTCGTAGTCGTAATCCTGTTGGTACTGTGGCAGGTCACTGAGCTGGTGTCAATATTCATCTTGTTGTTGTTGTTGTTGTTGTTGTTGTTGTTGTATTCGTTGTATTTGTTGTATTCGTTGTATTCATTGTATTCGTTGTATTCATTGTATTCGTTGTATTTGTCGTCGTCGTCGTCGTCGTCGTCGACGACGTAGTCGTAATCCTGTTGGTACTGTGGCAGGTCACTGAGCTGGTGTCAATATTCATCTTGTTGTTGTTGTTGTTGTTGTTGTATTCGTTGTATTTGTTGTATTCGTTGTATTCATTGTATTCGTTGTATTTGTCGTCGTCGTCGTCGTCGTCGTCGTCGTCGTCGTCGTCGATGACGTAGTCGTAATCCTGTTGGTACTGTGGCAGGTCACTGAGCTGGTGTCAATATTCATCTTGTTGTTGTTGTTGTTGTTGTATTCGTTGTATTTGTTGTATTCGTTGTATTCATTGTATTCGTTGTATTCATTGTATTCGTTGTATTTGTCGTCGTCGTCGTCGTCGTCGTCGACGACGTAGTCGTAATCCTGTTGGTACTGTGGCAGGTCACTGAGCTGGTGTCAATATTCATCTTGTTGTTGTTGTTGTTGTTGTATTCGTTGTATTTGTTGTATTCGTTGTATTCATTGTATTCGTTGTATTGGTCGTCGTCGTCATCGTCGTCGTCGTCGTCCACGACGTAGTCGTAATCCTGTTGGTACTGTCGCAGGTCACTGAGCTGGTGTCAATATTCATCTTCCGCTCACCCTCTTGTATTAAAGTAGGTCTAACATACATTACTGGAATTACTTCTGGCATTTTGCCATATTTTCAGTCCAACACACTAATCACAATTCTTTCTATTCTGTCTACCCAAATGCGTCATATCAGACTCGTACCTCATATTTTATTTACTAACACATGAGGGTGCATTATAATGTAGGATGATCAGCCCTGGTATCTCCGAGGCCTGTCTTCAAACCCGCCATTGTATGAACTAATATTCCATATTTATATGATCAAAACTGAGGCTTGCATTATGTATTGTATTTTCAATATTGTGCAATTATATAAAGTTTTCCTCTTCCATAAAATTCCAAGTGCAATTTTTATCGGAAGTCATTAATGCAATGTAGCTGTTGTATGTTTAGAAGAGCATTCGACTAAAAGTTGTTGTTATCGTCGTTACACGTTTTCTGAGTAATAGACAGCATTGCTACAACACATTGAATCCATAACTAGCTTTCTTGTTGTGCTACAAATTTAGAGACCATCATGCGTCAACCAAAAGTCGGACATGTGTATTTCCACTATCGTAAATGGATGCTGGTTACTGTGAATAGCTACTGATTTATACAATCTAACACCACCACCCCCACATTCGCCCCCACCCACCCCGCCCCCTCCCCCCCCCACCCCACCGACAGAGAGTATAATGCATATGCCATCTGTCGCATTCATTGGGACTCGATCACGCACTGATTAGTAAGGAATAGATCATGGATTCTGCTGTCAAGAAGATTCGGCTCTCCTCTTGAATTATCCATTTCCATTCTCAGTTCCAGGTAGCAAAAATAATTGGCATTCATTTTGAAAACATGTTATCTACATAGACCAGCAACTTGGGGCAACGTTGTGTTAACCTTACGCACTAGATGCTGTTCTCGTCTACACCATCAAGCAACAGAAAGCATCCTACCAAACTCATTAGAATTTGATGCATTGCTACAATAGAAGATTGAATTCTATGGTTATATTGTGATTCGCCCACAAAGCGCATGCTGATGCACAAAGGGGATGTAATTATATCTAGTCATCTGTATTAGAATTGATGTTTTGGGACTTATAGTCAGAGCAGATACACACGAGCTGTCTAGATTTCTAGCTATTAGTTTCACACTCCGCATTTCTCAGGACCAAGATCGCCATGAAAACTATTAGATCTTCATGATTGTTATTATGATATATGAAATTTGTCATCTTGCTGCTCAAGATCCAATGTACTGACGTATGTAAATTATGTTCTCAAATGGTTTAAATCATGCCCTAAGTCTTGCCATTGGTCGTTTATACGGATATAGAATACGTCCTATTACTCAAGTATCTGACGTCATCTTCAAAATACGTCACTTTTTAGCTGACATCAAAATCAAAATGATGCAACATTGCAAAGTTCATCCTGACAGCTGACAGAAGATCTACTAAATCGTATTGAAATCATATAAACTAGTTAAATGGCCATTGCCAAAGCACCACTGTCATTGTCATCGCCGTTATCATCGCCATTGCGCCACCGTCGTCGTCGTCATCGGCAGTGGCGGCATCAATATGACTGAAATATAAATTGCTGCCTGAGGTAGAAAGCTTTTCAATCAGATTGAAAATCAATATTTAATTTAATCACATCTATTTCCGTGATACAGAATTGCTGGTAAATTAAAAAGAAATGGCTTACTATATGATAGCGCTTATTATGACTCCTCATGATGAAATGCAATAGGAATCAGTCCAGTATACATGTCTATTATCCCATGATGCATAGCACGGGGCGTTGGTAACAGCATTCATTACAGTGGATACGTGTAAAGATCCTTTACCGCAGTAGCTATCGTTACCGCGTCTACTTGTCAAAACTTGAAAGGCATTATCAATCTATTGATTGCGATTGGGCTATGCAGAATATGACACTGTGGCTATATATACACCTGTGCAAAAGTTAAGCACCAGCAAAAACAATAGAACGTAGAAACATGATGGTACAACTAGGCTGCCATACTTTTTGTCCCCGCGTTAGCTGACATAATTCCAAGTACGAAATGCACATGCATGCATGACTTCACGCCGCTTGATGTCCGTGCGTGGCGGGAAACAGTACACGTGTTCAGTTATGTAAAAGTCCAGTTTGAGGTGTAGAACATTACATACAGATTTAGGCGACAAGATTAGGAATTTTGTGTTCATGACCGTGGTTTATTTGTACAGAGAGAATTAGCTCTTGATTGTGAACCACTATGGCAAGACGAAGGTTAAGTGATCGTGTGAAATGGCAAATCATAGGCATGCATACCACTGGTATGTCATGCAGAGAGATTGGCAGACAGCTGAACATTAACCATACTGTAATCAGTCGTTTGATTGCAAAACATGGGCAAACTAACGAGGTGAAGGACAGGCCTAGATCTGGAAGACCGAAGAAGACTACTGCCCGTGATGATCGAGCCCTAGTACGCCTTGTTAGGAGATCTCCATTCACCAACAGCAGAGTGCTCAGCCAGCAATGGGAAACGCGCAATAGAGTGTCAATGTCTACCGTCAAAAGGAGACTGTATGCTGCTGGCATGAAAGCTAGGAGACCTGTCAGACGTCCTCTCCTCACTGCACACCACAAAGAGGAGCGTCTGAGGTGGTGCAACGAAAGAAGACACTGGAACATGAGATCCTGGAGACGGGTACACTGGTCCGATGAAAGTCGGTTCCTGCTTCATGCCACATATGGTCGAACTCGTGTATGGAGGTCCAGACGCATGGCGTACGACCAACGTAACATCATGGAAGAAGTTCCATTTGGTGGAGGTTCCGTTATGATATGGGGGTGCATCTCATTTGATTGTAAGCTGGATCTGTTGACTGTACCTGGAACACTAAATGGACAAAGATATCAAGATTCCATACTGGATAGAGTTGTGGTCCCTCATTTTGTAAATCATGCACCTGGAACCCACCCTATGTTCATGGATGACAACGCCCGACCACATCGTGCTAGAGCTGTGCATGAATACCTCCGCCAGAATGCCATCGAAACCCTACCATGGCCAGCAAGGAGCCCTGACATGAACCCTATTGAGCATATCTGGGACATTCTGGGAAACATGGTGAGAAGGAGGGATCCTCCTGTGCAGAACCTACAGGAATTAACAGACGCACTCCATCTTGAATGGCAACGAATACCACAATGGCGTATCAGTCGGTTGGTGACCAGCATGAGACGTCGTGTCCAGGCCGTCATCCAGGCACAAGGTGGATATACCCGGTATTAATAATGACAGTCTCAAACTCGTGCACAGATGTTAAACTTCGTTTTCAGACACCATTAATGACAATCTAGCCACGTGTGTCAACTGTAGGGCAATAGTTGTCAGTTGTGTCAACGTAACCATATTCAGGCCTCGTTTTCAAGTTCAAACAAAAACATACAGTGTTTCCCCACCATCATAATCAGCATTCCTCTAGTTGCATTATTACCTCTTGCACTAAGATGGATGGGTACATAAATGTTTATGCTATTGCTTTCTTCATAGCACATGAATATACCCTCGCATGTGCGTAAAAATAGGGTGGTGCTTAACTTTTGCACAGGTGTATAGATAAACATGGCCATTACTCGCTATTGGATGTGATCTGAATCAGACAAGTAATGACCAAACCAAACAACGTTAATAATCGATGATTTTATGAAGGTGACAGATTACTGCTAATGAAATCCATCAGTGAGACTGAACGAACCAGAACAATTGCATCATTTTTGTTGAGTTAATCCGTTTTGCCATGGGACTAAATCATAGGATTTTGTAGATGCCCGTGTTACACAAAGCTTTTGAAAAAGCCATTATTTATGATAGGTGTTGTAACCACCAATCTCCTTGAAATGCATTTCAAAACTTGATTTAATTAGAACACAAATGGTTATTTAACAAGAGGAGCTAACACATTCAGTCTAAAATCCTTGTAAAAGTGCTATCACTCCTACATACACAGTCGCTGTCTTATAATTATACCATGTCTATGCTGCTCCAGTAATACTCCACGCAAACAATATTCGCAGGAACGATTCCTAAATTGAGTTTATCCTCTCATTAAAAATAATAATACTCATAGGCCTGCTACTAGATCATTGCCTGTTTGTGTTATTACTATTTTGATTCAATTATTTGATAATTTTCTCAATCAATGTGGACCGGCGGCCTTATTAATACGCATTTACATTTTTTGCAATGGACCTGTCCATTTCTAGCTATGCCCCGCCCATCACTAGCTAAGCTCCACCCACACCTCGTCGTGTTGGGATTGATCGATCCCCAAATACCCTAGCTATCAATTTCCTGAAAACTATACAGGGAAGCTGTTGAATATTTTGTAACTAATTTGACTGGGTGCTGTTGCTGCCTATGGCAGCAACAGCGCCCAGTCAAATTTGTTTCAAAATATTCAACAGAATGTTTATCAAATAGTAAAAGCAAACAATTTGTGCAACAACGCATAGACCGTCTTCAAATATGTGTTCGTGACGTACTTATCGACATCATTCATGACGTCATTAATTATGATGTCATTCTACACATCGCGCAGTTCATTATGACGTCATATGATGGGTGGGTACTCTGGAAAGGTGAATTGCTCACGATGACGCAGTCATTAGGATTAGCACACCATGCATATAATAGTTGTGGTGTTTGGTTAAATGTGGTGTTTGTTTATATAACGTTGAAAAATTTTAATAAAATAATGTTCAGAGCTTGGGATTATTATCCAATTAGATCCGGCCTCCGACAGAGCCGATTCTGCTAGCCTACTAGGTAGTCACTTTGTCTGGTTGGATAGTCTGTCCGGTGTGAACAGAGTAGTCGGCCAACGAGACTGGATCGGTGGATCGGCTATTCCTAAACATGTTAAGGATTTTCGGAATAAATTCGTCTGCCAGACTGCAAAATGTGCCAATGTGAGCGAGAGGAGACCCGACCAGCCGACAACCATGCCTTTTCTAGTCACGTGAGAGGCGGATGACACACTCAAAATGACTGACATACGTCAGTCAAAACTACATCGAAATTGATAGAAATGTGGATATAATGACCGCTACTCTATAATAATGCACACCTGAAATATATATTTGCTGGCACTGAGACGAATGATTTTTGTCATTTGTTTGCAAGATGTATGGTCCATAAACATATATTTACCTGTTAGAAAACTTTAGCTTTCAAGGTGACAATATGGTATGAATGTTTAAAGAAAATAAAGACTTGTCCTGGGGAAGGTTTTCATGTCAGATATTTACCTATTTGTTCATTTATTTATTAATTGTGTGCATATATGTTCATATGATTTCGGGAACGATACCCACCTCATTCAGCAGCGTATCAAATGACACAAACTGTTCTCTTCTGATCAACCAATGTTTCACCTATGTTGAACGACCCTTCTGCCTGCTATTTCACAGTAATAATATGGCAACATGTCTGTAATTGCCTGGTATTGCACCTGGAACGTCTTCAATTCATAGATCTTGTAGAATTCCTTGATATTGTAGAATTCATGGAATGTGAGCGATAAGGGGGACAGTATGGCACATAGATCGCCTATAGGAAGTATAGAGATGTCAACAGACCAAATTTGCCCAGCTTCAAGTAGCAGTAGACCTGTCTGAATCCTCTCAGCGTGATGCCGGCTGTACATATATTACCGTCGGTCAAGGAAAATCATCGGATGAACGGAAGTTTTAAAATTAGAATTGTTTGGGATCTATTTTGGTCAGCTTCGCTTGGAATTCCTTCTCTGCCTTGGTTCGTCCATCTGCTATACAGGCCAGCTGTTTAATATTTCGAAACTAATTTGAATGTTGCTGCCTATGACAGTAACAACACCGGCCTGTCCATTGCTCAAATGAACTGATCCACCTGTAGTTCATCTTAACCCTCGAAATCCCAGTGCATCGATTATTTAAAACAACTATACAGGAAGATTCTTCGATATTTTGAAACTAATTTGAATTGAACCACGTGTTGCTATAGGCAGCAACAGGTACCAGTCAAATTAATTTCACCATATTTAGCAGAAGATTCCTTACTTCACTTCAGAAATAAAGTATCATTACTCGTCTATAATGTTTAAAGGGTTAAGCTGTAACGTACAGAGAGAAAATATGAAATTTGTGCAAGAAATATCCACGATGACGCAAGTGTTACTCACCATAAGATGATGACATAATTCAAATTCCGTCTGTTTATCCTATGATCTTAATCTCATTGTTTTCTTCCTCCAGCAAAATTCCAATAAAACAGTGTCCTTTTATTGGACTATTGCGTAAGGATGCGTAGGCCTGGTTGACAAATGAAATCGACAGGCGATATATGCATATGTGGGTGAGTGGACGTATCATATGCATCGCTGATTCTAATAACGTCCACTCTTTTATTTTCTTTTTTGCAGACACATGCCAAGCATTTCTAAATGTCATTGCGATGTTATGCACCAAATAGTGACAGGACAATGGAAACTAAGAGACATGAAAACGTTAATCTGGTTTACGAATGTTGCGAAAGCTCTTTACTTGACTGTCAGGAATCAGACAGCTTGGAAGCAGACAGTTCGGAGAGTGCGGATGTTGTGCAGCATCGATCAGTCACATTTATTGGGATTGACTCGCCTTCTGGTTGTCAGTCAATCAGGATTAATCGATCACCTTTTACCAATTTGTTTCTTTCATGTTGAATGTCACTAAAATCGCGGGTTTCCTCTGCTGATTGATTAATGATTCATTATCGATTCTCCTCTGTGAGCTCGCAAATGCATATAACCTTACGCGTACACATACACACATACCAGAGCACGATCGAGCGCTTATGCACTCACCTGCACACGTCGGTATCTGCGCTCGTACATGCTCATACACACACTTTGATATATGCTCATATGCATAACTTGAGTTACAATATAGAGAATCTACAAAAGAAAGTAAATTTCAAAAACTTGTAACATGGCTAATAAACGTGACATAGCAGTACTCTTCCCCACGCCAACCCACTTCACCCCTTGCAGGCCCAGCAACTGTTAAGGCCCGGTAAAGTAATTAGTTCTCCTACAGGCACACAAACGCACGCACGCACACGCGCATGTACGCACACACGAATGCCCGCACGCATGCCTGCACCCACCTCTAATTATCATTAATAATACTAATTACACATATCACCCGTGTATGGCTGTTCAGTCCCATCCTCCCTACGGTACCACTGGCAAATGGCACGTTCAACGTGCAACACCTTTTATGTCATAATGAACAAAAATGTTACTCGGAATCGAGAGTTTCATCTTTTTAGCTTGATAAGACTTTAACTTCTGACTAGCTTGTGACCAAAACGGTTATTTTGTCAGTAAAATGTTTTATCACAGTTATTTTGAGTAAGCCTAAATAATCGGTATATTTGCCAGCAATTTTCCTAGTAAATTTTGATATACCATATTCTGTTTATATACATCTTTCAAGCAGTGGCAGACAGCATAAAATGGGCTGTGTCTTGAAAACATTCGTCTAAATCAGGGGAAAATCCATGACTTGTGTGTAGGACCTGCTGCAATGAGAGAAAGGAACATCGCTGGATTGGGTCCTGGAGGTCACTCACCCGTCTACCTGAATTGAGGTCAGGGATATCCTCTGCAAAACCTGGACATACACCACTACTACTACTACTACTACTACTACTACTACTACTACTACTACTACTACTACTACTACTACTACTACTACTACTACTACTACTACTACTACTACTACGACGGCGACAGCAACAACAACCCAGATTGGAACAATACAGAAATCGAAATGTGGCGTTAGCATCACCAGTTGTATGACAGCATGCACGAAAGCTACCTGAGGCGAGGAAAACATGTTTGCGTCATGTGAAATAGTCACGGTAGTCAAATAAAGACGGTATAATTGAGATACACATGTCATCTTGAAATATTGATTATTATCATGTGAGAAAGTGTAAATCCTTGATTAGCTCCATGAACGCCGATGATTTAATTGGCCAGACTCAGGTTTGGGGGACACCATACATAGCAAGACAGGACAGTCGAGTCGGATCGGGTAGGCCATACACCACCAGATCATCTCTGACCTCGCCGACTCTCGATTCATTTTTCTAATCGGCGCACTACCACCGATTGACTAACATCAATTTTCAGCCGGTGTAAGGTCATACACCACCATATTAACACCAACTGGTTGGCCAATTACATGTCGACCAGACTAGAATCAAGTGGTATATACCCAGCATAATGCACCCGCACATTTGTAATACATGCAGGCATTAGTGAGAAAGAGCCCACTGGCCCTCTGAAATAAAGATTTTGAAGTTTAGATGGTCTCAGATTGTTTTTTGTCTTTAATATCAGGTGAGATGTTATGTGGCGGCTCTGGTGGAGAAAGGGCATATGGATTCTGGCTGGAATTTAGGGATTTTTTTAATTTAGAGGCCATTAGAGTGTCTTGAAATCTTACATGAATACATGTATATGTTAGCAAGAGAAACGGCACACGAGTCCTCCCCCGAAGAACTCTGATATTTAGATGTCCTTTTAGCGCTCTCCATCATTTTCGGAGGTAGTAGGCCTATATGTTTAAATTTTACATGCATATGCGTATGCATTGTTAAGAGAAAATGGATGCGGGGGGGGGGGGTTATCAAAATTTAGACGGCCTCTGGGTATGTGCCCTGCATTTACAGACGTAATATCAGTTGAAATCTTACCTGCATATGTGTAGGTGTTGAGTGAGAAAGGGAATGTGAGAACAATATTTGAAATTAAGATCATCAGAGTTTTACCTGCATCATTTGTGGCAATTAAACTGGTTTAAATCTTACTTGAATATGTGTAAGTGTTGGATGAGAAATGGCACACCTGTCCTACAAATATTTGAAACTTAGTTCACGTCAGAGTGTGTCTCCTGCTTTTCGGAGGGTAACATCAGTTGAAATCTTACTGGCATTCATCTGTGTAGGTGTTGGAAGAGTGAGGGTACACGGATCCTGCTCTTATGTTTTTGTGTGTCCCTGTATTACTCTGTATTTGTGTTATGGGTTGGGACGAGGAAAGGTACATCATGTAGAGAGGGACACCTCTAATGTAATGAGTGGATCCAATCTGTTACTCAAGGATCTGATGCCATAATCAAATACATCAATCATAGCTGACGTCACCATCAGCCACCCTATTTTTCGCTTTAATTAAATTCTCCGAGAAACAATTTCCCGCAATTTGAATCATAAAACATTTTAATTATCATGACCATAATTCTAGATTCTGTCTAAATGTCTAAAGTAAGATTATGTTCACGCTTTCTAACGATATTTCTTACTCATATTGGGCTAATTAAGGGAAAGTGAACTAAAAATTAAGCCAGACACATAAAATATGATCACATCAAATAATCTCTGTATTTTCTGAGCATGTAATGATAGCGTTTATATAATTTATTACATCCAGTGCGAATCTTGATAATAAAAGAAAGAGCGTGTTGAAGTGTAGGCAAGTTACCATACAATCAACATAATAACACATCATTAGACAGATTAAATAGAGGAAAGGAATATTGATGAAATCAAATAACAAAAGCGATATTCAAAATAATCGAAGATAGTTTTAATTCTCAGATTGCCAGAAATTGCTTCTCACTGGCGTAGCTTTCCAAACTACGCTACTTGCCCATTTATTTTATTGATTGCTGGTCCATTGTATGATTATTAGGCCTACTTAACACATATCAATTGAATTACTATTGCAGAAAATTTGGAGCTGAGTACCAATCTCGATAAACCTTTCCGTCGTCTGTTGTGATGGCCTAGGAAAATGGGCTACTTTTGTCCGCTAAGATGTCAAAAGGCGTCTGTATAATATAAAGTGGGAAAGAAATTGGCCTTGACAACATTGATTTACCGTAGAATACCATAATTTCATCAAACTTACATAGGTTAGGCAAATATTAACATGTTTATGTGCAATTAACCTATCCATCATTGTTGATTTTATGGCAATTTCATACTAACCATTTGGAATCGAGCTCAGGTGCTCGGTCGACTATAGTCGGCTATCTAGTTAACTATTTCGACTGGGGTTTAGTTAGCTATAGCTAACTATGGTTAGCCTGTCGAATTTGACCTTAGTCAGTCACAGACTTCTCAACGCTTGAAAACTGAAAAAGTGAGATTTGGAGTGGGGGTGGGGAGGGGTGTGTGTCAAGGTGGCCTATGGTGGGAGGTACTGGGATTATCCCCCAGAGACTTATTAAAATTAAATACTCTTAGTATTGCTCTTAGATCCAAAAAGCGTTAAATTCCCTACAATATTGCTGTCATAGGTAGCAACAGCAACAACCACCACCACCGCCCCACCACCCACCCCGACCCACTCAAGGAAGTTTCAAACTGTTCAACAGGTTCGATGTATAGTTACCATGAAATTGGGATTCTTGGAATTCATGATTCAAGATATATAATGTGCAAAGCATGGACGGAGCTCAGATAGGGATGGGAGTGGCATAGCTCAGAGTGAATTCATCCATTACAGCTAAACGATTATGATAACCAGTAACAAGGGCGGGGTGCTTTAGTTGCAACTTTACAGGCAGCTTTCTCAAAGTGGCAAAAATTTGACAGGCCAATAGATCGATAGACCAAAAGAGAAACAGCCACACAAAATTGCACAAGTTGCTAGTCGCACCTAAAATTTATACATAATTTCCATAACGTGATTCACCTTACTGAAATATTGTTTTGTGATGTACATAGGCTAGAAAATATAAACAGGTGATCAAATCCCACATAGTGAAATATGTAGCCGGCCTGCACCCACGCGCCGGCCCACCTCCCTGTCTGTATTGAAAATATAAATGTATTCAGTGACACAGGAGTGGGTTATATAAAATGTTTACAGCTGTGAAACCTCTCACATTTACATGACAATCATAACTGGATTGGCTTTGATTAATTCATTTGGTCGATCTTGCATTGATCATGCTTATGTTCAACAAAGGGATCCAATCTGTCACTCAAATCCCACTTCACTTATGAACCGACATAACAATCAAAATGGCGTATCTTGAATTGCATGTCTTTGACTAATTTAGAATTTAATATTCATTCTGTTGAATATTTTGAAATTAATCTGACTGTGCAGTGCTAATCTGAAATTAATCTGACTGTGCGGAATAGACAGCAACAGGCCACAGTCAAATTGGTTTTAAAATCAATTTACCTGTATCGTTGCCTTTAAATTTAGATACTGTACATATTTTAAAGCATTAAAATCCAGTCAAAGACATGTACAAAGTAGGTAGACCTTGACTAGAAATGGTCAAAAAATAAGATTAAGTTAATTATAGATTATGTAAGCATCCATCAGGCTCAGCTTTGAAGTCAAAAGATGTGAATCATTGTGTTGTTGTATTGGGTATCATTGTTTAATGGAGCATAATTTGACCCTATAATATGAGTGTCATTGCTAGGTAAACGAGCTGCGCTGCAATTGTATCCCAATGACAAGTCACCTGATGAGACTGGTTGAGAAAGACCTGGCAGTGTACCATGACACGTGCTGAATTTGACATAGAATTGCTGTTAATTGAGACGGCCTCATCATTCTGTTCTCCATCAATACTCGAGATAACAATCCAATTGTAACAGGCAGACAACTGAACGGATTCGCTTACTTCATTGAATGAAATGTCATTTCTTGAAATAAATGATACAAAAATAACTTGAAGATAGATTTTAGTATGTATGACCACTCTATTCTGTGGCCGTAGTAGTAGAAACATCTCACAGCTGCAATCAGTCCTTCTTCACTTTTGCCCACTGTGTTTTGTCCTCGGCCAAAATTCTTAGCTTCCTCAGGTCAATTATTGAATTGAATTACCGAGTCTGGCTTTGTTGAGGTCACCTCGTAGCACACTTAGTAGATTTATGCAATGTCATCCTCTCCTGACTTTGTATTTGCTGGCTCCGAGTAGGTGTCTCTTCTGACATTCATAGCACATGGCCAAACATGGACCATCTTTGCTGGGCGACTTTTACAGACAGCGGCAACATATTGCTCATCTTGCAGGACTGGAACGCTATGTTCCCCATGATGCAGCATGCAGAAATGTCAGCAGTACTGCAAAGCAGTAAGGCCAGAAGTGGATGGTGATTTTCTTTAGTTTCATGCGTTGTATATATATATATGTGGGTGAACTCTGTTTTGGATTCATTCATAAAGCGATTCTCAATCATTAGTTTACTTGCAGCCAATGGGAGAAGTTCCTCAAGGGGTATTTGTTCCTCGTCTATGAAGTCCACATCGTCGGCATATTCCATCTCTAGCGACATGCCCACAAGGATTTCAATGCAGCAGCAAGGTAACATGTGAAAATCACCAGAGATAGACCATCTCCCTGTGGGCAGCCAATTAATGTCTCAAGCTCTACATACTTCACTGACGTGACTCGTACTCTCAGCTTGGTGTCTGCACGCAATAGTCTCACTAGTCGTAACTAATCTTCATTGCAACTGGCCTGGCATAGTACATCTAGGATCTTTAAGCGTTTAATTGTGTCGAAGGCTCGAGACATGTCAATGTCCATTTTGTGGAAATCCCAGTGTTTGGACATGACTACCGACACAGGGTACCGATACAGCTGCATCAGGTAAAGTCATCGATCTTGTCTCGGATGTGGCATAGAGTAACATCGGGTAGGATTTTTCCGTACGCTGTTGAGGAGCACAATGGCCACAGATTGTCTGGGGCCAGGTGGCCTCTTCGGCTTGGGTAGTGTGGTACGGGTGCCTTGGCCTACAGTGTCGATGGGAAGGTGATGCGTAAAAGCTGAATTGATCAGGTGCGTGATTGGTTTTAAGATAATGTCACTTGCATATATGAATATTTCATTGCTCATGCCATCAGGTCCAGATGCATGTCCATTTTTCGGGGCTTTAAGTGCCTTCTCAAATTTTGCTGTTAGTAATCGTATGGGGTCTCCTGAGAACGTGTTCAATGGTCATCATTGTGGCCAGTGAACTCTTCCTTGAATCATTCTTGAATCGCCTCGGTGTTTCCCGTGTCAGTCCTGATAAAGTGTACTTCAGAGTTGTGTACAGTGAGTGGTAATGTGTAGTCAGTAACTCTCATGGCTCAGACTGCCCGAAACATTTTGTGACAGTCATCCGTGGCAGTGATTTCATCTGCTAGGGAGTCTGCTTCTTGAATAGCAAGATCTTTTAAGCGTTCGCTAATCCAGTGCAGAATGTAGTAGTTTGGTGCAGTCTTCACTTTGGCCACTTTGATAGATGAGCATCCATAATCCGATCTGATCTGCTGACAGTTTTACTACTAGAGGGTCGTCAGTACACAAGGTTCGGTTGTTTTTAAGAACACGTATGGTGATGGAAGCTGATGATTCCATAGATTTCAGTATTTTGGTTAGGGCTTCATTTGGATCGGAGCTGACGTCGATGTTAGATATCTGCTCCCCGTGGGATTCTTTGTATGACATTTGAGTGTCAGTGTCGCTGATGGGTTTGGGTAGGTTGTAGGTGATTCTACTCTCTTGCCTGGTGTGACGTTTATATATTAGGTACAGATCGTTCATCTGAAGGTGTGTAATGATGGGCTTATAGCCAGAATTGAGGTCTGTGCCTCCGTAGGAATGAGCATTCCGAAGTAGGGGGTTTGCTTCTGTCTTGCATAGTATGAAGTCTATTTGGTTGAAGACAGCTGTTGTAGCTGTTGTAGAACCTGTGTGGGTCTTTGCGATCAGCAATGTGTCCAGTACATGTTGTCCAGTGATGGCATGGGTGTTTGAAAGCCGTATTTGTGGCAAATAGTCCATTGGAACTAAGGAATGCCACCAGTGCATCCCCATTGCTGTTGCGTGTGCCCTCTCCATACAATCCCATGCATGAGCCAAGTCCCGAACTTTTGTCTGCAATTCTGAGTTTACGCAGCGCGGAGTTGAAATCTCCACACACGAACAGTTGCCATCTAGCTGGAATTGTAATGCGGAGCTTAGTTCTGAATAGAAGGAATCTAATATTGCTGGATTCTCTTTGGCTTTTTCGGTAGTTGGGCCATATGCGTTGACAATTCGACACTTAGTGGTGGTGTGTTTTTGCGTAGGCATAGCCAGGTCGATGAATGCCACACAATCACTGACATATTCAAAATTAATGACATGGTCCAAGACCATTTGTCTAAACCCCGATATGAAGCCTGTTTTTACTCCATGAGTACTAGCTTATGGCCTGTCTGTAGTTGTTGCTCTGAGTGTTTAGCTACTTTAGTCTCTTGAATGCATGTAATATTGATGTTCACAGTCTGCACCTAAGGTTTGCCTCTTTGATGTTGCACTCAGACCATGCACATTCCACGTAGCTATGGTAAGCTCCTGGGAAGATCGCGTCGTCCGAGGATGTCGAACACAGTTTTTTGTTTGAAGAAGGTTAGACATAATCAGAGTTGCCTCTGTATGCGGATGTCAGGCTGCTACCTTGATGATTTTCGCATATCAAGGTGATTATGTTCATGGATCCTTCTATGCAAAGATCAAACACATTGTGCACTATAAACCATACCCAGATAATGCAGCTTACTGGGCCAGAGCTGGGCCGATACCATGCCAATAATTTAAGTATCGACCGAGTATCAGCCGGGCATCGGCCCAGTAAGCTGTGTTATCAGAGTAGATATTTCTTGGCCCATAATGTTAGCCAATCAACTCTCACAGACCAGACGCCCCAAATTGTTTATGATATACCTACAATTTTTTTAATGTTATGAAACTTATTTGAACAGGTGTTGTTGAATGGCAGCAAAAGCTTCCAGTCGATTTAGTTTCAAACTATTCATATATAGTTGCTTTGAAATCGACACAGTGGCAGATTTTAGGGATTAAATAACTGGTTTGAATATTTTGAAAACATTTGAATAAATGTCGTTTGGATTCTGACCGATTTGTCTTTAAAATAGACATGAATTCCATTGAAGCTGAGATACCGGAAGTTAACAATGAAAAGTTCCCTTTGCTCCTGTTGAGATTAATGGCGATCAGTTTCTCTAGTCTACAGAGGAATGCTGCCGAATTTAGATTTTGTGTCTGGAATCAATGTGCTTGTTCTTCTCTGGGAAGAGGTGGAGTACGTACGTTTTCGCGACTATTTTGAAACTAATTTGACTGAAATTTGTTACTACCATAGGTAACAATGGCTCACGGCTAAATTAGATTCAGAATAGTTAATGAGACAGTCCTTACATCATCATCAACAGTTTGTGATTTCCGGCATGTAAGCATTGAAGTGTTAAGGCAGTGTGACAATTTAGACATAAATCCTTGGAGAGTGTAACATCTTCCATCAACACTTCAAATGTGGAGATTAGTAAAGCCTCTGATGGTGTCTGAATCGACAACCCCATCGTGGTCTACAGTATTGTCCATTTGTAGGCGAAGAGAATAGTATTTCAGAAAATTGTCCACTGGTATGACTGGAAAGATAGCCAATCCAGTCATTCCAGTGATAGTTTTTCAAAATTAGTCTTCTCTTGGCCTGCAATTGTACATTCAATAAGCAAATATTTGTATATACTTGAACAAAATACAGCCATTGTCTGACAACCAACTGTCATTCTGTCAATCATATATGCAACACAATGATGTTTTAAGGATGTATAATATTGAGTCTTTAAAAGATCAATTATTCTCCAAGCTCACTGTTGAACAGTTTGATTACCATACCATTGTACATGTTCATTTTACTGTTAGCATGTCTATCGATTCAGTCTTTGTTAATGAGGCTATTTAATGAAATTGAGTTTGTTTGCAAGATGTTGGATCTGCTGGATGGTTTGAAAATTGTAGTTGTTGTTGTTGTTGTTGTTATTGTTGTTGTTGTTGTTGTTGTTGTTGTTGTTGTTGTTGTTGTTGTTGTTGTTGTTGTTCACCAAGGCAATAAAGTTAATTTCTTAAAATTCAGCAGAATACGTGAAGGATAATTTTTATGAACCCGCATGCTTAGACGGTAGTATCTTTTGCTCGATATTATTTTCACTGATGTTGGCTTCTTATTCACTTCGTCATCTAATCATTGTGTATTGGGTATCCAATGCATGGTTATTGCTCTGGCCTCTGCAACCTCCATCTTAATCGTTGGTCATGATCATGTTGGTACACTGGCAGGTCACAGAGCTGCTGTCAATATTTGTCCTCGAATCTTGTATTGTAGTAGGTCTAAGATTCGCTACTCGTCTTATTTCTGGCATTGTCATATATTGTCATTTTATTCCTTATTTATATGATTCAAATTGAGTCTTAATTGATATACATTTCTATTACCTATTGCATTTGCAATATGTTGTAATGTGATATAAAGGTTTCCTTTTTCTAAACGATTCAATTAAAATATTTATTTCACGCCACCAATGCAATATCGCCTATGTATGTTTAGAAAAGTATTCAACTAAAAGTTGTTGCTGGCATCGAAATGTTTTCTAAATAACAAACAGAGCATGGCTACATCATATTGAATCCATCAATAGCTGTATTATTGTGCTTCAGATTGACGAGACCGACATCAGTCAACAAAGGAACGGCCTTGTGTATTTCCACAAAGGTCGATTAATACCGGTTACCGTGAATGGATATATACACCTGTGCAAAAGTTAAGCACCAGCAAAAACAATAGAACGTAGAAACATGATGGTACAACTAGGCTGCCATACTTTTTGTCCCCGCGTTAGCTGACATAATTCCAAGTACGAAATGCACATGCATGCATGACTTCACGCCGCTTGATGTCCGTGCGTGGCGGGAAACAGCACACGTGTTCAGTTATGTAAAAGTCCAGTTTGAGGTGTAGAACATTACATACAGATTTAGGCGACAAGATTAGGAATTTTGTGTTCATGACCGTGGTTTATTTGTACAGAGAGAATTAGCTCTTGATTGTGAACCGCTATGGCAAGACGAAGGTTAAGTGATCGTGTGAAATGGCAAATCATAGGCATGCATACCACTGGTATGTCATGCAGAGAGATTGGCAGACAGCTGAACATTAACCATACTGTAATCAGTCGTTTGATTGCAAAACATGGGCAAACTAACGAGGTGAAGGACAGGCCTAGATCTGGAAGACCGAAGAAGACTACTGCCCGTGATGATCGAGCCCTAGTACGCCTTGTTAGGAGATCTCCATTCACCAACAGCAGAGTGCTCAGCCAGCAATGGGAAACGCGCAATAGAGTGTCAATGTCTACCGTCAAAATGAGACTGTATGCTGCTGGCATGAAAGCTAGGAGACCTGTCAGACGTCCTCTCCTCACTGCACACCACAAAGAGGAGCGTCTGAGGTGGTGCAACGAAAGAAGACACTGGAACATGAGATCCTGGAGACGGGTACACTGGTCCGATGAAAGTCGGTTCCTGCTTCATGCCACAGATGGTCGAACTCGTGTATGGAGGTCCAGACGCACGGCGTACGACCAACGTAACATCATGGAAGAAGTTCCATTTGGTGGAGGTTCCGTTATGATATGGGGGTGCATCTCATTTGATTGTAAGCTGGATCTGTTGACTGTACCTGGAACACTAAATGGACACAGATATCAAGATTCCATACTGGATAGAGTTGTGGTCCCTCATTTTGTAAATCATGCACCTGGAACTCACCCTATATTCATGGATGACCACACCCGACCACATCGTGCTAGAGCTGTGCATGAATACCTCCGCCAGAATGCCATCGAAACCCTACCATGGCCAGCAAGGAGCCCTGACATGAACCCTATTGAGCATATCTGGGACATTCTGGGAAACATGGTGAGAAGGAGGGATCCTCCTGTGCAGAACCTACAGGAATTAACAGACGCACTCCATCTTGAATGGCAACGAATACCACAATGGCGTATCAGTCGGTTGGTGACCAGCATGAGACGTCGTGTCCAGGCCGTCATCCAGGCACAAGGTGGATATACCCGGTATTAATAATGACAGTCTCAAACTCGTGCACAGATGTTACACTTCGTTTTCAGACACCATTAATGACAATCTAGCCACGTGTGTCAACTGTAGGGCAATAGTTGTCAGTTGTGTCAACGTAACCATATTCAGGCCTCGTTTTCAAGTTCAAACAAAAACATACAGTGTTTCCCCACCATCATAATCAGCATTCCTCTAGTTGCATTATTACCTCTTTCACTAAGATGGATGGGTACATAAATGTTTATGCTATTGCTTTCTTCATAGCACATGAATATACCCTCGCATGTGCGTAAAAATAGGGTGGTGCTTAACTTTTGCACAGGTGTATAGATTAACACAACCTGCCACAGACACAGATTATAATGCATATGTCATATAGCTTCAACTCATACCACAAATCCCTTGAGAGCATAATCCATGATATACCCAATGAAGGCGGTAGATTGCTCTTTCTCTCAAGAAGACTCGACTCTATTTCTGAATTATCCGTTTCCATTCTCAGTTCCAGGTAGCGAAAATAGTTAGCATTAATTTTTAAAACAAGCTGTCTACATAGAGCAACAACTTGGAGCAACATTGTTTTCAGCTTGTGCACTAGATGTTGTTTTTGCATCTTCTGTACTCTCGTGTACATCAATGCAGCGGAAACATCATACCCACTAGAGGAATCCAGTCTGTCAGTCAAGTATATCACATCATAATCAATTACGTCAACTGTTGACTGATGTCACATCATGAATGGTACATCTAAGTCCGGCATAAACATTGCCGAGGTAGCAACAGTACCTAGTCAAATTAGATTCAATATATTGAACAGCTTACCTGTATAGTTTTTCTGGAAATTTAGATTCGGTCACAAAACGGACAAAGGGTTGACGGAGCTTATCTAGGAATGGGCGGAGCATAACTGAAACGGGATTCATCCATGCATGGGAATCAGATGCATAGATACAATTACAAGAGTTAATTCTATGGTTATATTTTTATGCACCCTCACACCCCCCCCCCCCCAACATCCACCCCCACGACCAACACACCCCCACCCCCAACACACACACGCACGCACGCACGCACGCACGCACGCACCCACGCACGCATGCACGCACGTACACACACGCACACACCACCCGTCGTCGCCGTCGTCGTCATAAATATGACAAGGAAATCTAAAGTGCTGTCTGAGGTTTAACTATTTTCAACCAGATTAAAAAAAATCAATGTTTAAGAAACCCCATATTTATGTCCATAAGATGATGAGACGGGATGTCATAAATTAAGCTTGCGCTTGATATGCTTCTTCGTGACGAAGCCGAGTTTTCTTGTCTGACGTGGTCAGTGAATTTCACAAACCAGGTTTCCTCTGCTAATATACACCAGGGCAGGAACCAAGTCAGTGAACTATGAACCAAGTCAGTCATGAAAATGCACCCTTCATTATCAGTCAGGTTCGTGATGCATAGCACAGGCCGTTGATTAAAGTAGTCATTACAATGTATGATAATTGCAAATATCGTATAGTAGAAAAATCGTTATCACGTCTGCTTGTCAAGACTTGAAAAGATATATCAATCTATTGATTATAAATTAGTTTAGCAAGTATGTGATACAGGCTATTGGATGCGATCTGAACCCCACAAGTGATGAGGAAATTAAACACCGGTAATAATCGATGATCTCGCGTTAGCGAGATGTTCATTGATTTTATGACAGCAACAGATTCGCTGCCAGTACCAATTTCGTCAAATTTGTTAAGTTAATAACCATTTTGTCACTCATTGATAAGTATTTGCAGGTGCCTCCATTTTACACATATTTTGAAAACACCATTGCTGATAATTGGTGTTGTAACGAGAGCACCATCTCATTGTAGTCAACGGCTGTTCAAAACGTGATTTAGTTAGAACACAGATTGTAATTTAGAAAGAGAAACTTGCACCTTCACTAAACATTTATTAAAAGTGATATAAGACATATATACATAGTCGGTGTCTTGTGGTTATACTATGCCTATGCATCTCGGGAAATACTCAGTGTAAACAATATTCGAAATAAAGATTCCTAAACTGAGTGTATCCGCTTATCTAATATAATAACACTGAGTGTCCTACTACCAGATCATTGTCTGCTTGACTATTACTATTGTCATTCAGTCATTTGATAATTGTCTCACTCAATGTGGACCTTCACGCTTTTACTAACCATACACATTATTAGCAAGTGCTCACTGTGACACAATCATTAGTGTTAGCCTTCCATGCCGTGAAACATTCTGGTGTTAGGCTATATAACGTTGATAAAATTACGTCTGTTACGTAGGATTATAATCCGATTAACGTACACTATCGTCGATCAATGAAATGTCATGTTCATCACCCGAACATGAGTTTTAAAATTAGAATTGTTTGGGATTATTTTGCTGAAATTCACGTGGAATTCCTTCTCGGCTTTGGTTCGTTAATCTGCTAAGAGAGTGAACAATTTTTTATCTATGCCACGCCCATATATAGCTAAATTCCGACCATTGTATGCATGTTGGAATCGATTTGAAACTTTGACACTTGAGATCCTAGAATCTTCATTTCAAGGTAATTATGTAGGCCGGAGGTTAAATATTTGCTGCCTATGACACTAACAACCCCAGTTAAATTATTTTTTAAATATTCCAAAGAGTAGTTATTGCATTGTAAATTCATCATACAGACATAGAGAGGAATCCAATTCTAACTAAGCTCCGCCAACCTTTTACTCCATTTTGATTGACGTCAGCTAACATGTGATGTATTTGATTATAACGTCAGATACTTGAGTAACAGATCGGATCCCTTCGTTATTAATACTGGAATGACACATTTTGAATTCACAGTTAGTGATATATATTTCCGAACAAGTAAACTGCCCATTGCTTAAATGACCTATCTGTCCCTAGTTCAGCTTAGCTCTCGAAATCACAGTGTCTCGATAATTTCAAGATAACTATATCTTGAAAATTCTGAAAATAATTTGACTGGAACATGTTGCTGCTATCTAACAGGCCCCAGTCAAATTAGTTGAAAAAATTCAACAGAATATTCTTTACTTCATGAATAGATTATCGTTCCTGCTCTGTAAGAGTTAAATGGTTAACCTATAACATACAAAGAGAAAATATGAAATTTGTGCAAGAAACATCCCCGATAGCACAGGCTGTAGTCATCATAACATGATGTCATTATGGGAATTCCATACGTTAATCTTATGATCTTAATCTCAACATTTTCTTCCTCCCACAAAAGTCAGACAAACAGTGTCCTTTTATAGGAATATTGCATAAGGATGCTTAGGCCTGATTGACAGATCAGAGATGTGCATGTGTGGGCGCTGTTTGGGAACATGGCATGTGAATTACTGACTACACTCTTTTTATTTTTTGGAGACAAATGTCAAGGGCTTAGTCTTGGTACTGGACTGGGGATTATGTCACATCTTTGCTGATGTGGATTCTAAATGTTATTGCTATGTTATGCACCAAATAGTGGCAGAGCAATGGAAACCAACATACATAAAATGTTAATTAGGTTTACAAAAAATAAATGTTGATATAATCTCAAAACTTAAAGCATACATATTAAGTGATAAGCAGATTTTGATTAGGGAATAATAGGAAATCGGTATACTTGACTGCCTGGAATCATACAGCTTGCAGGCAGACAGACAGGTTGGCGAGAGTTGATACCGTGCTGTGATTTCAGCATATATCAGGCACATTTACCGGGATTGTATCGCCTTCGAGTTGTCAGTCAATCAGGATTAATTTATCATATTCTAACCAACTGTTTTTTTAATGTTCAGCGTGTCAATCTAAAACTGTGGTTCGCTCCGGTGATTGTTTAAGGATTCATTATCGATTCTCCTCTGCAAACTCATGAATGCATAGGGGTCCACGCGCGCGCGCTCAAGCACATCATACACACACATATGCGCATGCGCGCATGCACAAGCACACACACACACGCACGCACGCACGCACGCACGCACGCACGCACGCACGCACGCACACACACACACACACACATGCCTGCTTATGTGGGTACATACACACTTACTCACTCATACACAAGCTTTGATTTACCATTATTTCACCAGTAAAATATATCAAACAAGGATTTTTTGTTGGTTGCTGAGTCTATCTTTGTCTCCAACTAAATCACATTATAACTAGAGCTTCACGATATGCCGATATTATATAGAGCACCGGTATCATAGCTATACCGTTAGTCATACCGATATGATTTTGCTGATACCGAAATATTGAGATATAAGATAAAACCGGTATAACATTCTGTTTAGGCAGATAATCTGCTTCCCATTAGCAAAATTCAATAGTATATCTGCCTAATCAGATAAGCGACTTCTTTTCGTATAGGAAAATGTTATTTTACCTGTATTTAGCGACCACACTTAACATTTGCATATTTATCCTGATCTGTCAAATTGTTGTTTGGAGGCTAGGGAAATTGATAAATTAAGGATTACTGTCACGAAAATTCGCTACTTATAAGAATGCACTTCTCACCAAAGAAAAATAGAATAAAACTTATTTTAATTAACCTCATAGGACAGGGGAAGGTAAAAAAATGTCTAAAATATATCTTTTCTTACAGAAATATTTTATTATTTTGGCCCGTTGTTTGCTAGAAAATGACAATTTCAAATGAACATTTTTCGTCATGTCATTTTATCTGAAATTCGCAATTACAACAGCCTGGTTAGTTAGAGGTTCCCCATCGTACTAATATATGCCCACTCACATCCCTTCACTGTTCGAGGCCATACTTGCAAACCCACGATTTCTAGCTACGTTGACTGCCAATTTTCAGGTAGCCTATGAGATTCCACCTACTTCAATCTCGCTATAAATCTAAAAATAGAGGCGTAGATTCGTGCCAATATCAATGGAGTGCTGCGAGACATGAATATCCATCTATGTGATTGACAGTATATTAGTAGGATGATAATAGCTGAGCAATTTTATTAGGCGGTAGTTGACTGACCTCATTTATGAAGTTTCGCAAACTTAACGTAGACATCAAAATGCGATAGGGCGAGACCATGCGATAGGACAATGGAGATTCCCCGGAATTGTACAGCTTTGTAGTGACCGCCAAACGACCCAAGTAAAGAGGAACCGACGATATGAGAAAGACTTTTCAATCCCTGCGAGCTCCTATGTTGGTGGGTTGCTAGATATCGATCGATACAACCAACTCTTACAGGAGCGAGCATAGGCCTATGTATTCTCAGTATATATGGTGGTCTATTTAGTAAGTGGTATAATGGCTCAGTTGTACGTCAGCGCGGAGATTTCTATGATTCCTGGTGGTTTCGTCCCATTGCAAATTTGTCCTTTAATATAGCACGGGTTTTCGTGGAATGTTTATTTATTATTCTGGCGTATATCAATACAAGTAGCCAGGAAAATTAGTAAAACATTGGTCTACATCCATTATCCAAAGGTTTTTTACTCATAACATTGATATTTGTCAGTCAAATATCAACAGGTTTAGCTGTTCACAGTATCATTAGGCGAGTTTATTTGTGACGAGATGGTTACTGGTTATCTCGTGATCTCCACGCAGGTGTATCTGTGCGGAGGTCGCGGAAATAGGTGTAATTTCGTGGCAAATTCTAATCGTTTGTGGGGCCGATTTTGGGGTCATTTAAGCCGTTTTGGGATATGATTTAACTGAAGACAATTATAATTTACAGATTAATATCAGGATTCGTGTAATTTCTTGGTTTTATTGTGGAAATTTATAACGTCCAGCAATTATTTCAGGAACGCTAATATACGTTGAATATGTTATCACACTCCCCAAACTTCACTCTATTTTGCCCATCCCAATAATACCGATATTATAGCTATACCGGTATGGAAATTGATATCGATACCAGTATTAATTTTTCCAATACCGTGAAGCCCTAATTATAACCATGTTTGATCTTGGTATTATTATCGACTTATTCAATGTATAGATTGAAGTCTGGATGTGAGAAATTATGATTTTTTCTATTTTGGAAAACAATGTTGCAATAGGGTGTTTAAGAACAACTGCTCCTAAATTATTTGGTAACACTTTGAAGAAGTGAAACTCTTTAGACAAAAATAAAAAATTCCATGCCGTGAGAATAAGTTATTTCTTGCATTCTGATTAATAAGGTTCTGAGGAAATAATCTGGGCAACGAGTATTTGCCCAAATTGTTTCTATATACTTTCTTCAGGAGGTAGCCTGTCACACCACCCCACACTTGGCCTCTTATAAATACGCCTATCGTTAATGCTGCTAACCCGCACAGTGTCTAGAAAATTTCCTTAAGGTTCTATGCGTTTTAATCAGATAGCTTTCCACTAAAAATTATATTTTGATTGGAAAATTCGGTTATGCCTGATTGACTATTCAAACCCATATATGTGTGAAGCAAATGAGAGAGATGCGTATGTCCGGGGGTGGGGGGGTGTTTAGGACTATAACAGCGACATAATATAGTTACGGATTCACTGAACTTAGATTCATCGATAGTGCTGTAGACACATGTCAAGCGTTTGGTGGTTCAGCAGTGTATAGAAAGGTTAAGCTGGCCTAGAATGGAAGTGTGGAAGTGTAAATATCGAAATAATGCCAAGACGCCACCAGCTTACTGCACTCTTATTACTTTACAGGCATGCATTGAGGGGAATAATATGAGGTTTCTTTGCTTGACTGCCAGGAATCGTACAGCTTGGAGGCATCCAGTTTTGGATACCATTGATGTCTTTCTATAATTCATCATCAATCAGTCACATTTACCAGGCGTAGTCGATCGATCGGTGGCTAGCAAACTGTGTCTTTAATGTGTAATGCCACTCGATGCTGTACTATCAAGATTGATTAAATATTCAGTATCTATTCTTCTCAAGAATTGCGCATGCATGTATTTAGCACGAGAAGAGATTTCGAAGGTTGGTAGCTCGTCGACGCTTTACTGATTACAGTTTATATAAAATTCCAAGGCTATTTAATACACTTCTCCATGCCACAGGCATTCTACATATGTCACGGTCTTTAATATGTGTTGCATTATGCAGAAAGAATGACTGCCGGTATTAAAATCAAATTTAAAGATTTCGATACCCAGAGTTTTGCTCTCGCTTCTATGGACGGATGTGAACTGTCACTTATGTATCTGATGTCATAATCAGATACCTCACGTGTAACAAAACAACGTAAGTCCGTCATAAACCTGGAAAAGTTTGTAACGAATGTGTCTGCTTCAAAAAATGTAATAACTTACTTGTATAGTTACATTGAAAATGATATTCTTGAAATTCAGCATTCAACGTGTTAAAATTAATTACAGCACTGGACCAAGGTGGACGGAGGTTAGCTATAAATGGACCCCTTCATTGTTACCTGACATGGATTTACTAATGTCTATGTGGCTGGGGTCCGGAACACGTGGCGAAAAGAATGAGTCAAACAAGGAATAACAGATCGCTAATGTTCACTGAGAAGTCGCGGGAACAACTAATAGACGGAACATAAAACCAGCGAAGATATGACCTGAATGGTAGCTAAAATGTATTGACTCAGTAGAAACCATTCACTATAGCAACCTGTCATTGTCATGAACTGCATTGTGTGGTTAAACCGAGATCAGGTGTGACTAGCTATTATGAATTCGTGTGAGGCTTTTAACATATTCGTTATGACTGTTACATTAATTTGATACACTTGTAAACAAGACATCCATGAATGTGACCAGTCTTATAAACAGTGTGCTGTTCATATATAGTCACACTCGTGACTGTCCTGCGTACACGCGTATCTAACCAATGTATCGGTAATAATGAACACGTTAAAAGGTATGCATAGGTATATGCGGTTTGAACTGGACTGGCTGATTTATCGCGACTTTAAGGGCCTGTCCCGAGAACTCGGCATCATTCACTAATGATCCTCGAACATTGATCTGCTTTATAAGTCCTGCCATAGGGAGGTGGGCATATGACACTATGGTGTAGCTAACCGCTGGGACCATTTCTCAAAAAGGGAATATATCTTGCTTAACCCCTATTGTACGCAAAACAGTCAGTCGACAACTTGGCACCTATTTCATTTGTAGGAAACTCACAACACTGAGGAGACGCAGAGTGAATCAGAGAAATTGTTCGTGATAAGACATGTTATTGATAGAGGATGACACTTTCGTAGCTAGTAAAAAGGATGGACAGAAGAGGTTTCGGTCTCATTCATCATTTGGTTGAACATATCAGGGCTTAATTTTTGTAGATCTCTGAACCTGTGCAGGGAAGGGCTGTGTTCTGATAAGTGTGCAGGGCAGAACCAGTTGGTCGATTTCTTCTAGGACAAGTGTCCACTAGTTTACAATCACCCCCACCTCACCAACGCTGGTGCTTTTAGCACATGTTAATGTCGATTTAGTATAGAAACCCCCAGGATTATATCTGATCTAGGACTGTACCTGATCTGTGTGCAGTATGTTGCGGTTAATGCCATGGGTGATGTTTAATTTATGTTTCTTACATGTATGGGACTTTCACAAAGACATTACTGAAGCTGTGTCGGATAATTTTACATCCGGGAGGTGGCTGAGGATTGAGACACAGCATCTGGAGATGCTATTGATACCATTTGCCAACGGTCGCTGTTTTCCAGCTATCTTGTGAGACAATATAATGAAAGAGTTGCAAACTAGACAGCGAGAGAGAGAGAGAGAGAGAGAGAGAGAGAGAGAGAGAGAGAGAGAGAGAGAGAGAGAGAGAGAGAGATAGAGAGAGAGAGAGAGAGCGAGAGAGAGAGAGAGAGAGAGAGAGAGAGAGAGAGAGAGAGAGAGAGAGGCGGGTGGGGAGGGCAGAAAGCGAGCTTGTAAGGGTAGATTATATTTACCTATAACCTAACTGACGTGTCTGAACCTCTCATCACAGGGTTATCCGTTACGCTGAATAATTACACCCTCGTGTAAAACTCATGGTATTAACAGCTTGATGGTTCTACCGGTAAGCGTCGTCACGTCGCAACACTATGTTATGGAGACTAGTAAAATTCAACAGCAAAATATAACAGCTTGTAGAAACTTGGTTAAGATTGTGTGAGGTCTAGATTGTTTTCTTAATTTCTGGTTTGCGATGGGCCTATAGAGCATTATGAATTTGGTAAGTAATTGGCAAACTATTCTCTATCTTTCGAAAACTACAGATAAATGACAGTGTTGTGTGGGCTCTATTGGAAAGAACGCTGGTATTGATTCCAAAATCAATATTACTGAGAAGCAGGTGATGCCGTGGACAGCTGTCTTAAACAGCTATACCACGTTCAGCAAAGACCTTTAATATCGAAGAGAATTACCAATTCATATGAGGTGCTAAATTGTCTTAGCAATAATGTATGCGCAGTAAATTCCAAGGTGACCGCAAGATGCCACCGACCAACAACAGACTTATTGACGTGCATCGAATGAGAATATAACACATCTCTGACAGATTGCAAATAATCACACTAGCTTTAGGCACACTGCTGGAGAATGTCTAGAATCATCGTACACTCATCCACATTTGCTGTCAGGAGATTATCCTGCCTCTGAGCTCTGTGTCAGTTTGACCAGTACTAGGCGACTCTCAGAGCCAGATTAAGCCTATTTGTGGTCCAGGGCTAATCAGTTGTTGGGACACATATGGGTATCATTTGGATAGGTCAATGATGGAACGGCTACTACTACTACTACTACTACTACTACTACTACTACTACTACTACTACTACTACTACTACTACTACTTCACAATATAGTAAATTCGTTACGTACGTGTCAATATGCTGCTGAATATTGTTAAGCTAATTTGACTGAAAGCTGGTCCTGCTTGCAGTCCACGGCAGCACCAGCTTCCAGTCAAATTGGGTTCAAAATATTCCAGAGGTTACATATATCATTACTGTAAAGATGAGATACTGGAATTACGGATTCAAATGGCTAACGTGCGATAATTGTTTGGCATTTGAGGAATTCCTTTTTTTATATATATATGTGGGGTGGGGCAGGGATATAGCCCCTTAGCCCTTGCTTTAATCCGGCTCTGCCTACTCGGTAAAATGTAAAGGCATCATAGCTTCAGAAAACGTCACCTCTAGAATTTTTCTCTCCTCGTGAGATCTATTAAAAGTGCATTAGTGTTTTAGTGATCTGAAGCATATAAAAATGTATACAGAGACAAAAATAAGTTGTTTTCATAAAACGTTTACAGATATAAAACCTCTCACATGGACATATTTACATGACAAACTTATATGGGTTTGCTTTGATTAATTAATTCAATTGGTTAATTTCGTATTGAGAGTGGTTATGTTTAACAATGGAGTGATGCCATCAGTTACCAAAATCCTACCTCACTTATGAGCTGACGTGGCAAGTAGAATGACGTAGGTTTGTCAGGAAAGTGGCAATAGTCCTTCTCGTTTCGCTAATTGTATGGCTTTCCACTGTTTAAGACTATATGCTCGGCCTCAACGTGGCGCAGGGGTGTAACCCACTGGGTGTCAATCCAGACATTTGGAGGGGCTAACCAGAGCATTATGCACAACGCAAATGAATGACACTTGGAGATCGAATCAACCGAAATAGTGCTCGCCCTGTGAGGATCCGCCAGGCAGGTGCAGCGCCGGGCTCCACGCCTCGAAGGAGCCCACCCTCAGCTACTGGAGGTCCCATCACCTCATCTTGTGGAGCCAGGGGACGAGGATGGAGAGCTACTGGCCAACCGAAAGAGAAGACCAAACCCAAAGAGAACCCCAGTATCAACATCATGCACTGGAACGCAGAAGGGGTTACCAACAAGAAATCAGAGCTCGAACAGTCCCTGTACGAAAACAACATTGATATCTGCTGCATCCAAGAGACACATCTGCAAGAAGGAAAACCATTTAAGATCAGAGGTTACCAGATTTTCCGGTGTGATCGAAGAAGATGAAAGAAAGGCGGGGTGATCACCTTGGTCCGAAACAGCATGAACGCCAGCCAGATCAAAACCTTTATGGAAGAGGCAGAATATATCAAGATCAAGGTAACAACCAGTAACTCTGTGATTGATATTGTCAATTATTACTGCCCTAATGACAAGAATCTCTCACTTGACACATTCCAGGTCCCGGACCGCCACTTCCTCATTGCGGGAGACTTTAATAGCCAGTCTCAGAGCTGGGGATACAGAACACTTGATAACCGAGAAGACATTAAAGCATGGCAAGATGAAAAGCACCTTTTACTTGTCAATGATCCCACAGATCAGCCTACCTTCTACTCGCGCCGGTGGCACTCGACAACAACGCCGGACTTGACATTTTGTACAGAAGACATTCACAGAAACCTCAGTAGGGTGGTCGGATCACAGTTAGGAGGAAGCGACCACCGCCCAGTCCTCATCTCTCTTTCTGGAAGTATTTCGACAAGTTCACCTCAACATCCAAGGTGAAACTACAAAAAGGCAAATTGGAGTCTGTTCGGCATTCGTTCCAATGACCTTAACCAAAATATAGCCGTAGAAGGGAGAAACATCAACAATGAGGTCAAGGAATTTAATTCAAGTATCCTCAAGGCTGCCAACGAAGCGATTCCTCGAGGGTTCAGGAAAAACTACCACCCCTACTGGACAACAGAACTGCAAGCAGCACATGATAAACTAGACAAGGCAAGAGAAGATGCAGAGGGTAATCCCTATCATGAAAACCACTTCACACTACAACAAACTAAGGCCAGGTATCTAAAGACCAAGCGGGAGGCCAAAAGAAGAAGCTGGAGGGAAAAGACGGCAGGGTTTAATTTAGAGAGAGACACCACAAAGCTATGGATACTGACTAAAGCACTGAATGATGAGGTTGTCAGGGGAGAGAAGATTACTCTTGAAGAAGATGGACAAACCTTGTCAGGAAAGATGGCTGCAGATGCCTTTGCGAAGGCATATGCAAAAGAAAGGAACATTTCTAGACCACGAATGCATCAAAAGGAGGTTAGAAAAGAGCAAAAGGAAAGAACAGACATCAACACTCATGATGCAATGAAAGTTGACATTTGTTTAGCAGAACTGAAGAAGTCTATCCGCAAATTGAAGAAGAAGAAATCTCCCGGGCCAGATGGCATTACGAATGAAATGATCCAACACCTTGGTAATGCATCTCTCCGCAAGTTGCTAGACATCTTTAATCTCAGTTGGACCAATGGAGAGGTTCCTTAGTGCTGGAAGGAAGCCAGAATGACTCCTATTCTGAAAAAAGGGAAGAACAAGACGAAAGTGCTGAGCTACCGTCCTATCAGTCTTACAAGCTGCACATGCAAGACCATGGAGCGCATCGTCAACCAGCGGTTGCAGTGGTACCTGGAGTCGGAGAACATTATAGTTTCAGAGCAGGCTGGCTTCAGAAGACACAGGAGCACAGAAGATCAAACAACACATCTTGCACAGGTCATAGAGGACACTTTTCAAGCCAAAAAGGTGATGCTAGCTGCCTTTATCGATCTGCAGAAGGCATTTGACAAGGTGTGGAAGGATGGCCTCCTCGTGAAGCTCCGGCGCACAGGCATCGGTGGCAACATGTTCCGATGGACCAAGTCGTACCTACACAATCGCAGAACTAGGGTGCTAGTGGATGGACAATCTGGACAGAATGTATTGCTGAGACAAGGGGTACCACAAGGCGGGGTATTATCACCAACTCTGTTCATACTCTTCATTAATGACATTGTAGCAGAGCTGCCCAATGGAATCCAAGCAGCCCTCTATGCAGATGACCTCGTACTCTGGTGCACCGAGGAGTACACAACGACTGCCACGTACAGAATGCAGCTCGCCTTGGACAGAAATACAGCTTGGGCCAATCGCTGGTGTATTGCCGCTGGTGTATTGCCGTCAACAAAGAAAAAAACATCAGCCACGCTATTCTCACTATCCACCAAAACCAAGGTTGGAAATCTGACACTGGGCGGTACTCCACTCGAGTACGAGGACCAGCAGACATATCTGGGAGTCACCTATGACAGAAGATTAACATGGAAGGAGCACATCCAGATTGCAGAGGCAAATGCCAGAAGTAAGCTAAACAGCATGAGGAAGCTGGCAGGAACAAAGTGGGGTGCCAATGAAAGGATCCTTAAGACCATCTACCTAGGTGTCGTACGACCACACCTTGAGCATGGATCCAGCTCATGGATGACAGCAGCTAAATCTCATCAACAGAACCTCGACAGAGTACAAATCCAGGCACTGCACATCATAAATGGAGCAGACAGCAGGCATCCCCCACTTAGTAAAAAAAGGGAATGCAAAGCACTGATCCAAGCTGCAAAGTTCAAATCGTTCAACAACCACCCGATGAAGATCATGCAAGCACAGCTCTCATCAGGAAGACTTAAAAGATCAAGTTTTGTGAAAGAGACAAAAGCACTTCAAAGGAAACACCAAGAAATGTTGCCAGCACAAATAGAAGACCCAAACCACACCCTTGATCCTCTACCCTGGGAAAACAAACTAGAGAGCATGGCTATTAGCACAACAGTACCTCATCTCACAACCAAAGATGAACACAGTGATGTGAGCAAGAAGGCCCTGACCCTAGCCATGCTGGAAGAAATGTACCCTCATGGATAAGGATCTACACAGATGGATCAGCCAAAGATGCAATTAGGAGCGGAGGTGCCGGACTGCACATACAGTATCCAAACGGACAACATGAGTCAGCTGCAATACCGACAGGCATACACTGCACAAACTACAGAGCTGAAGTCGAAGCACTGGTCCATGCAGCTAATACCATCAGCAGAACAGCAGACCCTATTGCACAGATTGTCTTTTTATCTGATGCCCGCTCCGTCCTTGAGGCTATCACCAAAGGTAAGCTGTCACAACTTGAAGAAGCACTACAAACCATCAAATGCTTTCGGATAGCATTGCAGTGGATCCCTTCACACTGTGGAGTCCAAGGGATTGAGAAAGCAGACAAGATGGCAAAGGTGGGTGCAAAAGAGAATCAGACAGAAAACATGGTTACGCATACAGAGATGAAGAATATCATCAAGTCACTCTATAGAACACCTCAATCAGAAGATGCCTACCATCATCTCTCGAGGCCAGAGCAAGTGACCATTTTTCGTCTCAGAACTGGACATAACATACTAAACCAACACATATACAGGCGGTTCCACCTTACGACATCGCCCACTTGTCCTTGTGGAGAAGCAGAACAGACCACAGAGCACATACTTCAATGTTGCAGTACGTATCAGCTGCTGAGAGAAGAGATCTGGCCTTTGTCAACCTCTTTTCTTGAAAAGCTGTATCGGCCTGTGGAAGAACTGCAGAAAACCACAGATTTCATCTTGAGAACGGCTCTCCAAGTGTGATACCAGCGATCGAAAAGAAGAAGAAGAAGAAGAAGAAGAAGAAGAAGAAGAAGAAGAAGAAGCAGAAGAAGAAGAAGAAGAAGAAGAAGTATGGCTTTGATACTGTTGAATATTTTGAAACCAATTGACTGTTGCTACAATAGGCAGCAACAGGCCATGACAAAATTAATTTTTAAATCATCTTACCTGTACTGTTGCATTTCAATTTACATTGTTTTATATATCGCATGTCTTCACTATTGACAATGTAAGCAGCCATCAGTTTCAGCCTTGAAGTAACAAGATGCAGATCTTTGTGTAATTGTACTAGACATCATAGCTTACCGCAGCATAATTTGACCCTGTAATATTAGCGCTAGCATTAGGTAAACTAGGTGTGCTGCAACTGTTTCCCAATGCCATGTCACACGATACCATTGTCTGAAGATGAGTTGACAGTGTATCATGATACTCACTGAATTTGACATAGAACCATGTGTTAACTGCTGCAGTCTGCTCGCTATCACCACTGGAGATAAAGCTAACTGTAACATACAGACAAGTGAACGGATTCGCTTACTTCAACGAAAGAAATATCATTTCCTGAAAGAACCGATGCAAATACAATTTGAAGAGAGATTCTCATATTCGTATATCAACTTGATTATGGTCATGCATCCTGGATGCCTTTTAATTTGAAATAATATTAGTAAATGTTAAACACTGTGGGGTGTAACACATATTGCCACAGTATTGACAAATTCGATATGGCACTGTTATGGAATGGAGTTCATGATAACTTCATAGGAAGGATATATCGCATCAATTTCTAATCCATGCACATTACATCCGCGGAAAAGAGAGATCTCATCTGTCACTCAAGTATCCGGCATCATAATCTAATACCTCATGCGTTAGCTAACGCCACAATCAAAATGATTTAGGGCCGTCACGGAAGTGGAAATGGCCCGTCATGAGATTGTATGAATTGTATTTCATTGGTGAATTTACAATTTAAGAAACATCTGGTGCATATAATATTATAGGGAACTGTTGCTGCTAACGACAGTAACAAAATATCGAGCGGCACGCTTTTCCCGTTGTCCTAGCTTTAAGTGCTCCTGATCTCCATGTTGAGTAACTCGATAGAGAGGGTTGCAGCTACAGCCCAATAATGGAAAGGAATTAGAATGTTTATGTCCTACACTGCGTCATATGAAATCTCCAAATTCTTCTGTCATTATGCGACGGTACTGGAGTGCTTAGAATGTTAACATGGAAAAGTGAACATGTTTTTTAATCATTCCCCACTACAAGTCATTCCAGATAACACAGCTTACTGGGCCGATGCTTGGCCATTACCATACCGATTCAGTATAGGCCCAGTATCAGACCGGCCTTGGGCCAGTAAGCTGCATTATAGAGGTAGATATTTTGTGTTAGCCAATTAACACTCACAGACCAGAATCTACAAATTGTTTATGATACACCAAAGCTTATGGTGAATAATTTGAAATTTATTTAACTAGGTGCTGTTCAATGGCAACAGGGTCTAGTCGGATTAGTTTCAAACTATTCATATATAGTTGTTTTCAAATCGGGAGACTGGCATTTAAATGATATAAGGGATAAGAATCTCTTGTTTGAATATTTTCAAAACATTTGAATTAATGGAGTTTGGATTCTGATCGATTTGTTTTATTATTATTAGTAGTAGTAGTAGTAGCCGTTCCATCATTGACCTATCCAAATGATATCCATATGTGTCCCAACAACTGATTAGCCCTGGACCACGTAGCTAGTAGTAGTAGTAGTAGTAGTAGTAGTAGTAGTAGTAGTAGTAGTAGTAGTAGTAGTAGTAGTAGTAGTAGTAGCATCTCTAATGTAATGGATGGATCCAATCTGTCACTCACGGATCTGATGCCACAACCAAATACATCAATCATAGCTGACGTCACCATCAGCCACCCTATTTTGCACTTTAACTAAATTCTCAGAGAAACAATTCCCCGCAATTTGAGTCATAAAGCATTTTAATTATCATGACCATAATTCTAGATTCTGTCTAAATGTCTAAAGTAAGATTATGGTCACGTTTGCTAACGATATTTCTTACTCATATTGCGCTAATTAAGGGAAAGTAAAGTACAAATTAAGCCAGACATAAAATATGATTACATCAAATAATCTCTTTATTTTCTGAGCATGTAATGATAGCGTTTATAAAATTTATTACATCCAGTGCGAATCTTGATAATAATAATAGAAAGAGCGTGTTGAAGTGTACGCGAGTTACCATACAATCAACATAATAAAACATCATTAGACAGATTAAATAGAGGAAAGAAATATTGATGAAATCAAATAACAAAAGCGATATTCAAAATAATCGAAGATAGTTTTAATTCTCAGATTGCCAGAAATTGCTTCTCACTGGCGTAGCTTTCCAAACTACGCTACTTGCCCATTTATTTTATTGATTGCTGGTCCATTGTATGATTATTAGGCCTACTTAACACATATGAATTGAATTACTATTGCAGAAAATTTAGAGCTGAGTACCAATCTCGATAAACCTTTCCGTCGTCTGTTGTGATGGCCTAGGAAAATGGGCTACTTTTGTCCGCTAAGATGTCAAAAGGCGTCTGTATAATATAAAGTGGGAAAGAAATTGGCCTTGACAACATTGATTTACCGTAGGACACCATAATTTCATCAAACTTACATAGGTTAGGCAAATATTAACATGTTTATGTGCAATTAACCTATCCATCATTGTTGATTTTATGGCAATTTCATACTAACCATTTGGAATCGAGCTCAGGTGCTCGGTCGACTATAGTTGACTATCTAGTTAACTATTTCGACTGGGGTTTAGTTAGCTATAGCTAACTATGGTTAGCCTGTCGAATTTGACCTTAGTCAGTCACAGACTTCTCAACGCTTGAAAACTGAAAAAGTGAGATTTGGAGGGGGTGGGGTGGGGAGGGGTGTGTGTCAAGGTGGCCTCTGGTGGGAGGTACTGGGATTATCCCCCAGAGACTTATTAAAATTAAATACTCTTAGTATTGCTCTTAGATCCAAAAAGCGTTAAATTCCCTACAATATTGTTGTCATACGTAGCAACAGCAACAACCACCACCACCGCCCCACCACCCACCCCGACCCCCTCAAGGAAGTTTCAAACTGTTCAACAGGTTCGATGTATAGTTACCATGAAATTGGGATTCTTGGAATTCATGATTCAAGATATATAATGTGCAAAGCATGGACGGAGCTCAGATAGGGATGGGAGTGGCATAGCTCAGAGTGAATTCATCCATTACAGCTAAACGATTATGATAACCAGTAACAAGGGCGGGGTGCTTTAGTTGCAACTTTACAGGCAGCTTTCTCAAAGTGGCAATAATTTGACAGGCCAATAGATCGATAGACCAAAAGAGAAACAGCCACACAAAATTGCACTAGTTGCTAGTCGCACGTAAAATTAATACATAATTTCCATAACGTGATTCACCTTACTGAAATATTGTTATGTGATGTACATAGGCTAGAAAATATAAATAGGTGATCAAATCCCACATAGTGAAATATGTAGCCGGCCTGCACCCACGCACCGGCCCGCCTCCCTGTCTGTATTGGAAATATAAATGTATTCAGTGACACAGGAGTGGGTTATATAAAATGTTTACAGCTGTGAAACCTCTCACATTTACATGACAATCATAACGGATTGGCTTTGATTAATTCATTTGGTCGATCTTGCATTGATCATGCTTATGTTCAACAAAGGGATCCAATCTGTCACTCAAATCCCACTTCACTTATGAACCGACATGGCGTATCTTGAATTGCATGTCTTTGACTAATTTAGAATTTAATATTCATTCTGTTGAATATTTTGAAATTAATCTGACTGTGCAGTGCTAATCTGAAATTTATCTGACTGTGCGGAATAGACAGCAACAGGCCACAGTCAAATTGGTTTTAAAATCAATTTACCTGTATCGTTGCCTTTAAATTTAGATACTGTACATATTTTAAAGCATTAAAATCCAGTCAAAGACATGTACAAAGTGGGTAGACCTTGACTAGAAATGGTCAAAAAATAAGATTAAGTTAATTATAGATTATGTAAGCATCCATCAGGCTCAGCTTTGAAGTCAAAAGATGTGAATCATTGTGTTGTTGTACTGGGTATCATTGTTTAATGGAGCATAATTTGACCCTATAATATGAGTGTCATTGCTAGGTAAACGAGCTGCGCTGCAATTGTATCCCAATGACAAGTCACCTGATGAGACTGGTTGAGAAAGACCTGGCAGTGTACCATGACACGTGCTGAATTTGACATAGAATTGCTGTTAATTGAGACGGCCTCATCATTCTGTTCTCCATCAATACTCGAGATAACAATCCAATTGTAACAGGCAGACAACTGAACGGATTCGCTTACTTCATTGAAAGAAATGTCATTTCTTGAAAGAAATGATACAAAAACAACTTGAAGATAGATTTTAGTATGTATGACCACTCTATTATGTGGCCGTAGTAGTAGAAACATCTTACAGCTGCAATCAGTCCTTCTTCACTTTTGCCCACTGTGTTTTGTCCTCGGCCAAAATTCTTAGCTTCCTCAGGTCAATTATTGAATTGAATTACCGAGTCTGGCTTTGTTGAGGTCACCTCGTAGCACACTTAGTAGATTTATGCAATGTCATCCTCTCCTGACTTTGTATTTGCTGGCTCCTAGTAGGTGTCTCTTCTGACATTCATAGCACATGGCCAAACGTGGACCATCTTTGCTGGGCGACTTTTACAGACAGCGGCAACATATTGCTCATCTTGCAGGACTGGAACGCTATGTTCCCCATGATGCAGCATGCAGAAATGTCAGCAGTACTGCAACGCAGTAAGGCCAGAAGTGGATGGTGATTTTCTTTAGTTTCATGCGTTGTAGGTAGATATATGGGTGAACTCTGTTTTGGATTCATTCATAAAGCGATTCTCAATCATTAGTTTACTTGCAGCCAATGGGAGAAGTTCCTCAAGGGGTATTTGTTCCTCGTCTATGAAGTCCACATCGTCGGCATATTCCATCTCTAGCGACATGCCCACAAGGATTTCAATGCAGCAGCAAGGTAACATGTGAAAATCACCAGAGATAGACCATCTCCCTGTGGGCAGCCAATTAATGTCTCAAGCTCTACATACTTCACTGACGTGACTCGTACTCTCAGCTTGGTGTCTGCACGCAATAGTCTCACTAGTCATAACTAATCTTCATTGCAACTGGCCTGGCATAGTACATCTAGGATCTTTGAGCATTTAATTGTGTCGAAGGCTCGAGACATGTCAATGTCCATTTTGTGGAAATCCCAGTGTTTGGACATGACTACAGACACAGGGTACCGATACAGCTGCATCAGGTAAAGTCATCGATCTTGTCTCGGATGTGGCATAGAGTAACATTGGGTAGGATTTTCCGTACGCTGTTGAGGAGCACAATGGCCACAGATTGTCTGGGGCCAGGTGGCCTCATCAGCTTGGGTAGTGTGATACGGGTGCCTTGGCCTACAGTGTCGATGGGAAGGTGATGCGTAAAAGCTGAATTGATCAGGTGCGTGATTGGTTTTAAGATAATGTCACTTGCATATATGAATATTTCATTGCTCATGCCATCAGGTCCAGATGCATGTCCATTTTTCAGGGCTTTAAGTGCCTTCTCAAATTTTGCTGTTAGTAATCGTCTGGGGTCTCCTGAGAACGTGTTCAATGGTCATCATTGTGGACAGTGAACTCTTCCTTGAATCATTCTTGAATCGCCCCGGCGTTTCCCGTGTCAGTCCTGATAAAGTGTACTTCAGAGTTGTGTACAGTGAGTGGTAATGTGTAGTCAGTAACTCTCATGGCTCAGACTGCCCGAAGCATTTTGTGACAGTCATCCGTGGCAGTGATTTCATCTGCTAGGGATTCTGCTTCTTGAATAGCAAGATCTTTTAAGCGTTCGCTAATCCAGTGCAGAATGTAGTAGTTTGATGCAGTCTTCACTTTGGCCACTTTGATAGATGTGCATCCATAATCCGATCTGTTCTGCTGACAGTTTTACTACTAGTGGGTCGTCAGTACACAAGGTTCGGTTGTTTTTAAGAACACGTATGGTGATGGAAGCTGATGATTCCATAGATTTCAGTATTTTGGTTAGGGCTTCATTTGGATCGGAGCTGACGTCGATGTTAGATATCTGCTCCCCGTGGGCTTCTTTGTATGACATTTGAGTGTCAGTGTCGCTGATGGGTTTGGGTAGGTTGTAGGTGATTCTACTTTCTTGCCTGGTGTGACGTTTACATATTAGGTACAGATCGTTCATCTGAAGGTGTGTAATGATGGGCTTATAGCCAGAATTGAGGTCTGTGCCTCCGTAGGAATGAGCATTCCGAAGTAGGGGGTTTGCTTCTGTCTTGCATAGTATGAAGTCTATTTGGTTGAAGACAGCTGTTGTAGCTGTTGTAGAACCTTTGTGGGGCTTTGCGATCAGCAATGTGTCCAGTACATGTTGTCCAGTGATGGCATGGGTGTTTGAAAGCCGTATTTGTGGCAAATAGTCCATTGGAACTAAGGAATGCCACCAGTGCATCCCCATTGCTGTTGCGTGTGCCCTCTCCATACAATCCCATGCATGAGCCAAGTCCCGAACTTTTGTCTGCAATTCTGAGTTTACGCAGCGCGGAGTTGAAATCTCCACACACGAACAGTTGCCATCTAGCTGGAATTGTAATGCGGAGCTTAGTTCTGAATAGAAGGAATCTAATATTGCTGGATTCTCTTTGGATTTTTCGGTAGTTGGGCCATATGCGTTGACAATGCGACACTTAGTGGTGGTGTGTTTTTGCGTAGGCATAGCCAGGTCGATGAATGCAACACAATCACTGACATATTCAAAATTAATGACATGGTCCAAGACCATTTGTCTAAACCCCGATATGAATCCTGTTTTTACTCCATGAGTACTAGCTTATGGCCTGTCTGTAGTTGTTGCTCTGAGTGTTTAGCTACTTTAGTCTCTTGAAAGCATGTAATATTGATGTTCACAGTCTGCACCTAAGGTTTGCCTCTTTGATTTTGCACTCAGACCATGCACATTCCACGTAGCTATGGTAAGCTCCTGGGAAGATCGCGTCGTCCGAGGATGTCGAACACAGTTTTTTGTTTGAAGAAGGTTAGACATAATCAGAGTTGCCTCTGTATGCGGATGTCAGGCTGCTATCCTTGATGATTTTCGCATATCAAGGTGATTATGTTCATGGATCCTTCTATGCAAAGATCAAACACATTGTGCACTATAAACCATACCCAGATAATGCAGCTTACTGGCCCAGAGCTGGGCCGATACCATGCCAATAATTTAAAGAACGACCGAGTATCAGCCGGGCATCGGCCCAGTAAGCTGCGTTATCAGAATAGATATTTCTTGGCCCATAATGTTAGCCAATCAACTCTCACAGACCAGAACCCACAAATTGTTTATGATATACCTACAATTTTTTTAATGTTATGAAACTTATTTGAACAGGTGTTGTTAAATGGCAGCAACAGCTTCCAGTCGATTTAGTTTCAAATTATTCATATATAGTTGCTTTGAAATCGACACAGTGGCAGATTTTAGGGATTAAAACACTGGTTTGAATATTTTGAAAACATTCGAATAAATGTCGTTTGGATTCTGATCGATTTGTCTTTAAAATAGACATGAATTCCATTGAAGCTGAGATACCGGAAGTTAACAATGAAAAGTTCCCTTTGCTCCTGTTGAGATTAATGGCGATCAGTTTCTCTAGTCTACAGAGGACTGCTGCCGAATTTAGATTTTGTGTCTGGAATCAATGTGCTTGTTCTTCTCTAGGAAGAGGTGGAGTACGTACGTTTTCGCGACTATTTTGAAACTAATTTGACTGAAATTTGTTAGTACCATAGGTAACAATGGCTCACGGCTAAATTAGATTCAGAATATTTAATGAGACAGTCCTTACATCATCATCAACAGTTTGTGATTTCCGGCATGTAAGCATTGAAGTGTTACGGCAGTGTGACAATTTAGACATAAATCCTTGGAGAGTGTAACATCTTCCATCAACACTTCAAATGTGGAGATTAGTAAAGCCTCTGATGGTGTCTGAATCGACAACCCCATCGTGGTCTACAGGATTGTCCATTTGTAGGCGAAGAGAATAGTATTTCAGAAAATTGTCCACTGGTATGACTGGAAAGATAGCCAATCCAGTCATTCCAGTGATAGTTTTTCAAAATTAGTCTTCTCTTGGCCTGCAATTGTACATTCAATAAGCAAATATTTGTATGTACTTGAACAAAATACAGCCATTGTCTGACAACCAACTGTCATTCTCTCAATCATATATGCAACACAATGATGTTTTAAGGATGTATAATATTGAGTCTTTAAAAGATCAATTATACTCCAAGCTCACTGTTGAACAGTTTGATTACCATACCATTGTACATGTTCATTTTACTGTTAGCATGTCTATCGATTCAGTCTTTGTTAATGAGGCTATTTAATGAAATTGAGTTTGTTTGCAAGATGTTAGATCTGCTGGATGGTTTGAAAATAGTAGTTGTTGTTGTTGTTGTTGTTGTTGTTATTGTTGTTGTGGTTGTTGTTGTTGTTGTTGTTGTTGTTGTTGTTGTTGTTGTTCACCAAGGCAATAAAGTTAATTTCTTAAAATTCAGCAGAATACGTGAAAGATAATTTTTATGAAACCGCATGCTTAGACGGTAGTATCTTTTGCTCGATATTATTTTCACTGATGTTGGCTTCTTATTCACTTCGTCATCTAATCATTGTGTATTGGGTATCCTATGCATGGTTATTGCTCTGGCCTCTGCAACCTCCATCTTACTCGTTGGTCATGATCATGTTGGTACACTGGCAGGTCACAGAGCTGCTGTCAATATTTGTCCTCGACTCTTGTATTGTAGTAGGTCTAAGATTCGCTACTCGTCTTATTTCTGGCATTGTCATATATTGTCATTTTATTCCTTATTTATATGATTCAAATTGAGTCTTAATTGATATACATTTCTATTACCTATTGCATTTGCAATATGTTGTAATGTGATATAAAGGTTTCCTTTTTCTAAACGATTCAATTAAAATATTTATTTCACGCCACCAATGCAATATCGCCTATGTATGTTTAGAAAAGTATTCAACTAAAAGTTGTTACTGGCATCGAAATGTTTTCTAAATAACAAACAGAGCATGGCTACATCATATTGAATCCATCAATAGCTGTATTATTGTGCTTCAGATTGACGAGACCGACATCAGTCAACAAAGGAACAGCCTTGTGTATTTCCACAAAGGTCGATTAATACCGGTTACAGTGAATGGATATAGATTAACACAACCTGCCACAGACAAAGATTATAATGCATATGTCATATAGCTTCAACTCATACCACAAATCCATTGAGAGCATAATCCATGATATACCCAATGAAGGCGGTAGATTGCTCTTTCTCTCAAGAAGACTCGACTCTATTTCTGAATTATCCGTTTCCATTCTCAGTTCCAGGTAGCGAAAATAGTTAGCATTAATTTTTAAAACAAGCTGTCTACATAGAGCAACAACTTGGAGCAACATTGTTTTCAGCTTGTGCACTAGATGTTGTTTTTGCATCTTCTGTACTCTCGTGTACATCAATGCAGCGGAAACATCATACCCACTAGAGGAATCCAGTCTGTCAGTCAAGTATATCACATCATAATCAATTACGTCAACTGTTGACTGATGTCACATCATGAATGGTACATCTAAGTCCGGCATAAACATTGCCGAGGTAGCAACAGCACCTAGTCAAATTAGATTCAATATATTGAACAGCTTACCTGTATAGTTTTTCTGGAAATTGAGATTCGGTCACAAAATGGACAAAGGGTTGACGGAGCTTATCTAGGAATGGGCGGAGCATAACTGAAACGGGATTCATCCATGCATGGGAATCAGATGCATAGATACAATTACAAGAGTTAATTCTATGGTTATATTTTTATGCACCCTCACACCCGCCCCCCCCCCCCCAACATCCACCCCCACGACCAACACCCCCCCCCCCCCCCACCCCCACCCCCAACACACACACGCACGCACGCACGCACGCACGCACGCACGCACTCACCCACGCACGCATGCACGCACGTACACACACGCACACACCACCCGTCGTCGCCGTCGTCGTCATAAATATGACAAGGAAATCTAAAGTGCTGTCTGAGGTTTAACTATTTTCAACCAGATTAAAAAAAATCAATATTTAAGAAACCCCATATTTATGTCCATAAGATGATGAGATGGGATGTCATAAATTAAGCTTGCGCTTGATATGCTTCTTCGTGACGAAGCCGAGTTTTCTTGTCTGACGTGGTCAGTGAATTTCACAAACCAGGTTTCCTCTGCTAATATACACCAGGGCAGGAACCAAGTCAGTGAACTATGAACCAAGTCAGTCATGAAAATGCACCCTTCATTATCAGTCAGGTTCGTGATGCATAGCACAGGCCGTTGATTAAAGTAGTCATTACAATGTATGATAATTGCAAATATCGTATAGTAGAAAAATCGTTATCACGTCTGCTTGTCAAGACTTGAAAAGATATATCAATCTATTGATTATAAATTAGTTTAGCAAGTATGTGATACAGGCTATTGGATGCGATCTGAACCCCACAAGTGATGAGGAAATTAAACACCGGTAATAATCGATGATCTCGCGTTAGCGAGATGTTCATGGATTTTATGACAGCAACAGATTCGCTGCCAGTACCAATTTCGTCAAATTTGTTAAGTTAATAACCATTTTGTCACTCATTGATAAGATTTTGCAGGTGCCTCTATTTTACACATATTTTGAAAACACCATTGCTGATAATTGGTGTTGTAACGACAGCACCATCTCATTGTAGTCAACGGCTGTTCAAAACGTGATTTAGTTAGAACACAGATTGTAATTTAGAAAGAGAAACTTGCACCTTCACTCTAAACATTTATTAAAAGTGATATAAGACATATATACATAGTCGGTGTCTTGTGGTTATACTATGCCTATGCATCTCGGGAAATACTCAGTGTAAACAATATTCGAAATAAAGATTCCTAAACTGAGTGTATCCGCTTATCTAATATAATAACACTGAGTGTCCTACTACCAGATCATTGTCTGCTTGACTATTACTATTGTCATTCAGTCATTTGATAATTGTCTCACTCAATGTGAACCTTCACGCTTTTACTAACCATACACATTATTAGCAAGTGCTCACTGTGACACAATCATTAGTGTTAGCCTTCCATGCCGTGAAACATTCTGGTGTTAGGCTATATAACGTTGATAAAATTACGTCTGTTACGTAGGATTATAATCCGATTAACGTACACTATCGTCGATCAATGAAATGTCATGTTCATCACCCGAACATGAGTTTTAAAATTAGAATTGTTTGGGATTATTTTGCTGAAATTCACGTGGAATTCCTTCTCGGCTTTGGTTCGTTAATCTGCTAAGAGAGTGAACAATTTTTTATCTATGCCACGCCCATATATAGCTAAATTCCGACCATTGTATGCATGTTGGAATCGATTTGAAACTTTGACACTTGAGATCCTAGAATCTTCATTTCAAGGTAATTATGTAGGCCGGAGGTTAAATATTTGCTGCCTATGACACTAACAACCCCAGTTAAATTATTTTTTAAATATTCCAAAGAGTATTTATTGCGTTGTAAATTCATCATATGGACATAGAGAGGAATCCAATTCTAACTAAGCTCCGCCAACCTTTTACTCCATTTTGATTGACGTCAGCTAACATGTGATGTATTTGATTATAACGTCAGATACTTGAGTAACAGATCGGACCCCTTCGTTATTATTACTGGAATGACACATTTTGAATTCACAGTTAGTGATATATACTTCCCAACAAGTAAGCTGCCCATTTCTTAAATGACATATCTGCCCCTAGTTCAGCTTAGCTCTCGAAATCACAGTGTCTCGATAATTTCAAGATAACTATATCTTGAAAATTCTGAAACTAATTTGACTGGAACATGTTGCTGCTATCTAACAGGCCCCAGTCAAATTAGTTTCAAAAATTCAACAGAATATTCTTTAATTCATGAATAGAGTATCTGTAAGAGTTAAATGGTTAACCTGTAACATACAAAGAGAAAATATGAAATTTGTGCAAAACATCCCCGATAGCACAAATTGTACTCATTATAACACGATGTCATTATAGAAATTCCATACGTTAATCTTATGATCTTAATCACAACATTTTCTTCCTCCCACAAAATTCAGACAAACAGTGTCCTTTTATAGGAATATTGCATAAGGATGCTTAGGCCTGATTGACAGATCAGAGATGTGCATGTGTGGGCGCTGTTTGGGAACATGGCATGTGAATTACCGACTACACTTTTTTTATTTTTTGGCGACAAATGTCAAGGTCTTAGTCTTGGTACTGGACTGGGGATTATGTCACATCTTTGTTGATGTGGATTCTAAATGTTATTGCTATGTTATGCACCAAATAGTGGCAGAGCAATGGAAACCAACATACATAAAATGTTAATTAGGTTTACAAAAAATAAATGTTGATATAATCTCAAAACTTAAAGCATACATATTAAGTGATAAGCAGATTTTGATTAGGGAATAATAGGAAATCGGTATACTTGACTGCCTGGAATCATACAGCTTGCAGGCAGACATACAGTTTGGCGAGAGTTGATACCGTGCTGTGATTTCAGCATATATCAGGCACATTTACCGGGATTGTATCGCCTTCGAGTTGTCAGTCAATCAGGATTAATTTATCATATTCTAACCAACTGTTTTTTTAATGTTCAGCGTGTCAATCTAAAACTGTGGTTCGCTCCGGTCATTGTTTAAGGATTCATCATCGATTCTCCTCTGCAAACTCATGAATGAATATGGGTCCACGCGCGCGCGCTCAAACACATCATATACACACATACGCGCATGCGCGCACGCACGCACGCACGCACGCACGCACGCACGCACGCACGCACGCACGCACGCACGCACGCACGCACGCACGCACGCACGCACACACACATGCCTGCTTATGTAGGTACATACACACTTACGCACTCATACACAATCTTTGATTTACCATTATTTCACCAGTAAAACATATCAAACAAGGATTTTTTGTTGGTTGCTGAGTCTATCTTTGTCTCCAACTAAATCACATTATAACTAGAGCTTCACGATATGCCGATATTATATAGAGCACCGGTATCATAGCTATATCATTAGTCATACCGATATGATTTTGCTGATACCGAAATATTGAGATATAATATAAAACCGGTATAACATTCCGTTTAGGCAGATAATCTACTTTCCATTAGCAAAATTCAATAGTATATCTGCCTAATCAGATAAGCGACTTCTTTTCGTATAGGAAAATGTTATTTTACCTGTATTTAGCGACCACACTTAACATTTGCATATTTATCCTGATCTGTCAAATTGTTGTTTGAAGGCTAGGGAAATTGATAAATTAAGGATTACTGTCACGAAAATTCGCTACTTATAAGAATGCACTTCTCACCAAAGAAAAATAGAATAAAACTTATTTTAATTAACCTCATAGGACAGGGGAAGGTAAAAAAATGTCTAAAATATATCTTTTCTTACAGAAATATTTTATAATTTTGGCCCGTTGTTTGCTAGAAAATGACAATTTCAAATGAACATTTTTCGTCATGTCATTTTATCTGGAATTCGCAATTACAACAGCCTGGTTAGTTAGAGGTTCCCCATCGTACTAATATATGCCCACTCACATCCCTTCACTGTTCGAGGCCATACTTGCAAATCCACGATTTCTAGCTACGTTGACTGCCAATTTTCAGGTAGCCTATGAGATTCCACCTACTTCAATCTCGCTATAAATCTAAAAATAGAGGCGTAGATTCGTGCCAATATCAATGGAGTGCTGCGAGACATGAATATCCATCTATGTGATTGACAGTATATTAGTAGGATGATAATAGCTGAGCAATTTTATTAGGCGGTAGTTGACTGACCTCATTTATGAAGTTTCGCAAACTTAACGTAGACATCAAAATGCGATAGGGCGAGACCATGCGATAGGACAATGGAGATTCCCCGGAATTGTACAGCTTTGTAGTGACCGCCAAACGATCCAAGTAAAGAGGAACCGACGATATGAGAAAGACTTTTCAATCCCTGCGAGCTCCTATGTTGGTGGGTTGCTAGATATCGATCGATACAACCAACTCTTACAGGAGCGAGCATAGGCCTATGTATTCTCAGTATATATGGTGGTCTATTTAGTAAGTGGTATAATGGCTCAGTTGTACGTCAGCGCGGAGATTTCTATGATTCCTGGTGGTTTCGTCCCATTGCAAATTTGTCCTATAATATAGCACAGGTTTTCGTGGAATGTTTATTTATTATTCTGGCGTATATCAATACAAGTAGCCAGGAAAATTAGTAAAACATTGGTCTACATCCATTATCCAAAGTTTTTTTACTCATAACATTGATATTTGTCAGTCAAATATCAACAGGTTTAGCTGTTCACAGTATCATTAGGCGAGTTTATTTGTGACGAGATGGTTACTGGTTATCTCGTGATCTCCACGCAGGTGTATCTGTGCGGAGGTCGCGGAAATAGGTGTAATTTCGTGGCAAATTCTAATCGTTTGTGGGGCCGATTTTTGGGTCATTTAAGCCGTTTGGGATATGATTTAACTGAAGACAATTATAATTTACAGATTAATATCAGGATTCGTGTAATTTCTTGGTTTTATTGTGGAAATTTATAACGTCCGGCAATTATTTCAGGAGCGCTAATATTCGTTGAATATGTTATCACCCTCCCCAAACTTCACTCTATTTTGCCCATCCCAATAATACCGATATTATAGCTATACCGGTATGGAAATTGATATCGATACCAGTATTAATTTTTCCAATACCGTGAAGCCCTAATTATAACCATGTTTGATCTTGGTATTATTATCGACTTATTCAATGTATAGATTGAAGTCTGGATGTGAGAAATTATGATTTTTTCTATTTTGGAAAACAATGTTGCAATAGGGTGTTTAAGAACAACTGCTCCTAAATTATTTGGTAACACTTTGAAGAAGTAAAACTCTTTAGACAAAAATAAAAAATTACATGCCGTGAGAAGAAGTTATTTCTTGCATTCTGATTAATAAGGTTCTGAGGAAATAATCTGGGCAACGAGTATTTGCCCAAATTGTTTCTATATACTTTCTTCAGGAGGTAGCCTGTCACACCACCCCACACTTGGCCTCTTATAAATACGCCTATCGTTAATGCTGCTAACCCGCACAGTGTCTAGAAAATTTCCTTAAGGTTCTATGCATTTTAATCAGATAGCTTTCCACTTAAAATTATATTTTGATTGGAAAATTCGGTTATGCCTGATTGACTATTCAAACCCATATATGTGTGAAGCAAATGAGAGTGATGCGTATGTCCGGGGGGGGGGGGGGGGGGGGGGGGGGTTGTTTACGACTATAACAGAGACATAATAGAGTTACGGATCCACTGAACTTAGATTCATCGATAGTGCTGTAGACACATGTCAAGCGTTTGGTGGTTCAGCAGTGTATAGAAAGGTTAAGCTGGCCTAGAATGGAAGTGTGGAAGTGTAAATATCGAAATAATGCCAAGACGCCACCAGCTTACTGCACTCGTATTACTTTACAGGCATGCATTGAGGGGAATAATATGAGGTTTCTTTGCTTGACTGCCAGGAATCGTACAGCTTGGAGGCATCCAGTTTTGGATACCATTGATGTCTTTCTATAATTCATCATCAATCAGTCACATTTACCAGGCGTAGTCGATCGATCGGTGGCTAGCAAACTGTGTCTTTAATGTGTAATGCCACTCGATGCTGTACTATCAAGATTGATTAAATATTCAGTATCTATTCTTCTCAAGAATTGCGCATGCATGTATTTAGCACGAGAAGAGATTTCGAAGGTTGGTAGCTCGTCGACGCTTTACTGATTACAGTTTATATAAAATTCCAAGGCTATTTAATACACTTCTCCATGCCACAGGCATTCTACATATGTCACGGTCTTTAATATGTGTTGCATTATGCAGAAAGAATGACTGCCGGTATTAAAATCAAATTTAAAGATTTCGATACCAGAGTTTTGCTCTCGCTTCTATGGACGGATGTGAACTGTCACTTATGTATCTGATGTCATAATCAGATACCTCACGTGTAACAAAACAACGTAAGTCCGTCATAAACCTGGAAAAGTTTGTAACGAATGTGTCTGCTTCAAAAAATGTAATAACTTACTTGTATAGTTACATTGAAAATGATATTCTTGAAATTCAGCATTCAACGTGTTAAAATTAATTACAGCACTGGACCAAGGTGGACGGAGGTTAGCTATAAATGGACCCCTTCATTGTTACCTGACATGGATTTACTAATGTCTATGTGGCTGGGGTCCGGAACACGTGGCGAAAAGAATGAGTCAAACAAGGAATAACAGATCGCTAATGTTCACTGAGAAGTCGCGGGAACAACTAATAGACGGAACATAAAACCAGCGAAGATATGACCTGAATGGTAGCTAAAATGTAGTGACTCAGTATAAACCATTCACTATAGCAACCTGTCATTGTCATGAACTGCATTGTGTGGTTAAACCGAGAACAGGTGTGACTAGCTATTATGAATTCGTGTGAGACTTTTAACATATTCGTTATGACTGTTACATTAATTTGATACACTTGTAAACAAGACATCCATGAATGTGACCAGTCTTATAAACAGTGTGCTGTTCATATATAGTCACACTCGTGACTGTCCTGCGTACACGCGTATCTAACCAATGTATCGGTAATAATGAACACGTTAAAAGGTATGCATAGGTATATGCGGTTTGAACTGGACTGGCTGATTTATCGCGACTTTAAGGGCCTGTCCCGAGAACTCGGCATCATTCACTAATGATCCTCGAATATTGATCTGCTTTATAAGTCCTGCCATAGGGAGGTGGGCATATGACACTATGGTGTAGCTAACCGCTGGGACCATTTCTCAAAAAGGGAATATATCTTGCTTAACCCCTATTGTACGCAAAACAGTCAGTCGACAACTTGGCACCTATTTCATTTGTAGGAAACTCACAACACTGAGGAGACGCAGAGTGAATCAGAGAAATTGTTCGTGATAAGACATGTTATTGATAGAGGATGACACTTTCGTAGCTAGTAAAAAGGATGGACAGAAGAGGTTTCGGTCTCATTCATCATTTGGTTGAACATATCAGGGCTTAATTTTTGTAGATCTCTGAACCTGTGCAGGGAAGGGCTGTGTTCTGATAAGTGTGCAGGGCAGAACCAGTTGGTCGATTTCTTCTAGGACAAGTGTCCACTAGTTTACAATTACCCCCACCTCACCAACGCTGGTGCTTTTAGCACATGTTAATGTCGATTTAGTATAGAAACCCCCAGGATTATATCTGATCTAGGACTGTACCTGATCTGTGTGCAGTATGTTGCGGTTAATGCCATGGGTGATGTTTAATTTATGTTTCTTACATGTATGGGACTTTCACAAAGACATTACTGAAGCTGTGTCGGATAATTTTACATCCGGGAGGTGGCTGAGGATTGAGACACAGCATCTGGAGATGCTATTGATACCATTTGCCAACGGTCGCTGTTTTCCAGCTATCTTGTGAGACAATATAATGAAAGAGTTGCAAACTAGACAGTGAGAGAGAGAGAGAGAGAGAGAGAGAGAGAGAGAGAGAGAGAGAGAGAGAGAGAGAGAGAGAGATAGAGAGAGAGAGAGAGCGAGCGAGAGAGAGAGAGAGAGAGAGAGAGAGAGAGAGAGAGAGAGAGAGAGAGAGAGAGAGAGGCGGGGTGGGGAGGGCAGAAAGCGAGCTTGTAAGGGTAGATTATATTTACCTATAACCTAACTGACGTGTCTGAACCTCTCATCACAGGGTTAGCCGTTACGCTGAATAATTACACCCTCGTGTAAAACTCATGGTATTAACAGCTTGATGGTTCTACCGGTAAGCGTCGTCACGTCGCAACACTATGTTATGGAGACTAGTAAAATTCAACAGCAAAATATAACAGCTTGTAGAAACTTGGTTAAGATTGTGTGAGGTCTAGATTGTTTTCTTAATTTCTGGTTTGCGATGGGCCTATAGAGCATTATGAATTTGGTAAGTAATTGGCAAACTATTCTCTATCTTTCGAAAACTACAGAGAAATGACAGTGTTGTGTGGGCTCTATTGGAAAGAACGCTGGTATTGATTCCAAAATCAATATTACTGAGAAGCAGGTGATGCCGTGGACAGCTTAAACAGCTATACCACGTTCAGCAAGGCCCTTTAATATCGAAGAGAATTACCAATTCATATGAGGTGCTAAATTGTCTTAGCAATAATGTATGCGCAGTAAATTCCGAGGTGACCGCAAGATGCCACTGACCAACAACATACTTATTGACGTGCATCGAATGAGAATATAACACATCTCTGACAGATTGCAAATAATCACACTAGCTTTAGGCACACTGCTGGAGAATGTCTAGAATCATCGTACACTCATCCACATTTGCTGTCAGGAGATTATCCTGCCTCTGAGCTCTGTGTCAGTTTGACCAGTACTAGGCGACTCTCAGAGCCAGATTAAGCCTATTTGTGGTCCAGGGCTAATCAGTTGTTGGGACACATATGGGTATCATTTGGATAGGTCAATGATGGAACGGCTACTACTACTACTACTACTACTACTACTACTACTACTACTACTTCACAATATAGTAAATTCGTTACGTACGTGTCAATATGCTGCTGAATATTGTTAAGCTAATTTGACTGAAAGCTGGTCCTGCTTGCAGCCCACGGCAGCACCAGCTTCCAGTCAAATTGGGTTCAAAATATTCCAGAGGTTACATATATCATTACTGTAAAGATGAGATACTGGAATCACGGATTCAAATGGCTAACGTGCGATAATTGTTTGGCATTTGAGGAATTCCTTTTTTTATATATATATGTGGGGTGGGGCAGGGATATAGCCCCTTAGCCCTTGCTTTAATCCGGCTCTGCCTACTCGGTAAAATGTAAAGGCATCATAGCTTCAGAAAACGTCACCTCTAGAATTTTTCTCTCCTCGTGAGATCTATTAAAAGTGCATGAGTGTTTTAGTGATCTGAAGCATATAAAAATGTATACAGAGACAAATATAAGTTGTTTTCATAAAACGTTTACAGATATAAAACCTCTCACATGGACATATTTACATGACAAACTTATATGGGTTTGCTTTGATTAATTAATTCAATTGGTTAATTTCGTATTGAGAGTGGTTATGTTTAACAATGGAGTGATGCCATCAGTTACCAAAATCCTACCTCACTTATGAGCTGACGTAGCAAGTAGAATGACGTAGGTTTGTCAGGAAAGTGGCAATAGTCCTTCTCGTTTCGCTAATTGTATGGCTTTCCACTGTTTAAGACTATATGCTCGGCCTCAACGTGGCGCAGGGGTGTAACCCACTGGGTGTCAAGCCTGACATTTGGAGGGGCTAACCAGAGCATTATGCACAACGCAAATGAATGACACTTGGAGATCGAATCAACCGAAATAGTGCTCGCCCTGTGAGGATCCGCCAGGCAGGTGCAGCGCCGGGATCCACGCCTCGAAGGAGCCCACCCTCAGCTACTGGAGGTCCCATCACCTCGTCTTGTGGAGCCAGGGGACGAGGATGGAGAGCTACTGGCCAACCGAAAGAGAAGACCAAACCCAAAGAGAACCCCAGTATCAACATCATGCACTGGAACGGAGAAGGGGTTACCAACAAGAAATCAGAGCTCGAACAGTCCCTGTACGAAAACAACATTGATATCTGCTGCATCCAAGAGACACACCTGCAAGAAGGAAAACCATTTAAGATCAGAGGTTACCAGATTTTCCGGTGTGATCGAAGAAGAAGAAAGAAAGGCGGGGTGATCACCTTGGTCCGAAACAGCATGAACGTCAGCCAGATCAAAACCTTTATGGAAGAGGCAGAATATATCAAGATCAAGGTAACAACCAGTAACTCTGTGATTGACATTGTCAATTAGTACTGCCCTAATGACAAGAATCTCTCACTTGACACATTCGGTCCCGGACCGCCACTTCCTCATTGCGGGAGACTTTAATAGCCAGTCTCAGAGCTGGGGATATAGAACACTTGATAAACGAGGAGAAGACATTGAAGCATGGCAAGATGAAAAGCACCTTTTACTTGTCAACGATCCCACAGATCAGCCTACCTTCTACTCGCGCCGGTGGCACTCGACAACAACGCCGGACTTGACATTTTGTACAGAAGACATTCACAGAAACCTCAGTAGGGTGGTCGGATCACAGTTAGGAGGAAGCGACCACCACCCAGTCCTCCTCTCTCTTTCTGGAAGTATTTCGACAAGTTCACCTCAACATCCAAGGTGAAACTACAAAAAGGCAAATTGGAGTCTGTTCGGCATTCGTTCCAATGACCTTAACCAAAATATAGCCGTAGAAGGGAGAAACATCAACAATGAGGTCAAGGAATTTAATTCAAGTATCCTCAAGGCTGCCAACGAAGCGATTCCTCGAGGGTTCAGGAAAAACTACCACCCCTACTGGACAACAGAACTGCAAGCAGCACATGATAAACTAGACAAGGCAAGAGAAGATGCAGAGGGTAATCCCTATCATGAAAACCACTTCACACTACAACAAACTAAGGCCAGGTATCTAAAGACCAAGCGGGAGGCCAAAAGAAGAAGCTGGAGGGAAAAGACGGCAGGGTTTAATTTAGAGAGAGACACCACAAAGCTATGGATACTGACTAAAGCACTGGATGATGAGGTTGTCGGGGGAGAGAAGATTACTCTTGAAGAAGATGGACAAACCTTGTCAGGAAAGATGGCTGCAGATGCCTTTGCGAAGGCATATGCAAAAGAAAGGAACATTTCTAGACCACGAATGCAACAAAAGGAGGTTAGAAAAGAGCAAAAGGAAAGAACAGACATCAACACTCATGATGCAATGAAAGTTGACATTTGTTTAGCAGAACTGAAGAAGTCTATCCGCAAATTGAAGAAGAAGAAATCTCCCGGGCCAGATGGCATTACGAATGAAATGATCCAACACCTTGGTAATGCATCTCTCCGCAAGTTGCTAGACATCTTTAATCTCAGTTGGACCAATGGAGAGGTTCCTTAGTGCTGGAAGGAAGCCAGAATGACTCCTATTCTGAAAAAAGGGAAGAACAAGACGAAAGTGCTGAGCTACCGTCCTATCAGTCTTACAAGCTGCACATGCAAGACCATGGAGCGCATCGTCAACCAGCGGTTGCAGTGGTACCTGGAGTCGGAGAACATTATAGTTTCAGAGCAGGCTGGCTTCAGAAGACACAGAAGCACAGAAGATCAAACAACACATCTTGCACAGGTCATAGAGGACACTTTTCAAGCCAAAAAGGTGATGCTAGCTGCCTTTATCGATCTGCAGAAGGCATTTGACAAGGTGTACAAGGATGGCCTCCTCGAGAAGCTCTGGCGCACAGGCATCGGTGGCAACATGTTCCGATGGGCCAAGTCATACCTACACAATCGCAGAGCTAGGGTGCTGGTGGATGGACAATCTGGACAGAATGTATTGCTGAGACAAGTGGTACCACAAGGCGGGGTATTATCACCAACTCTGTTCATACTCTTCATTAATGACATTGTAGCAGAGCTGCCCAATGGAATCCAAGCAGCCCTCTATGCAGATGACCTCGTACTCTGGTGCACCGAGGAGTACACAACGACTGCCACGTACAGAATGCAGCTCGCCTTGGACAGAAATACAGCTTGGGCCAATCGCTGGTGTATTGCCGCTGGTGTATTGCCGTCAACAAAGAAAAAAACATCAGCCACGCTATTCTCACTATCCACCAAAACCAAGGTTGGAAATCTGACACTGGGCGGTACTCCACTCGAGTACGAGGACCAGCAGACATACCTGGGAGTCACATATGACAGAAGATTAACATGGAAGGAGCACATCCAGAATGCAGAGGCAAATGCCAGAAGAAAGCTAAACAGCATGAGGAAGATGGCAGGAACAAAGTGGGGTGCCAATGAAAGGATCCTTAAGACCATCTACCTAGGTGTCGTACGACCACACCTTGAGCATGGATCCAGCTCATGGATGACAGCAGCTAAATCTCATCAACAGAACCGCGACAGAGTACAAATCCAGGCACTGCACATCATAAATGGAGCAGACAGCTGGCATCCCCCCACTTAGTAAAAAAAGGGAATGCAAAGCACTGATCCAAGCTGCAAAGTTCAAATCGTTCAACAACCACCCGATGAAGATCAGGCAAGCACAGCTCTCATCAGGAAGACTTAAAAGATCAAGTTTTGTGAAAGAGACAAAAGCACTTCAAAGGAAACACCAAGAAATGTTGCCAGCACAAATAGAAGACCCAAACCACACCCTTGATCCTCTACCCTGGGAAAACAAACTAGAGAGCATGGCTATTAGCACAACAGTACCTCATCTCACAACCAAAGATGAACACAGTGATGTGAGCAAGAAGGCCCTGACCCTAGCCATGCTGGAAGAAATGTACCCTCATGGATAAGGATCTACACAGATGGATCAGCCAAAGATACAATTAGGAGCGGAGGTGCCGGACTGCACATACAGTATCCAAACGGACAACATGAGTCAGCTGCAATACCGACGGGCAAACACTGCACAAACTACAGAGCTGAAGTCGAAGCACTGGTCCATGCAGCTAATACCATCAGCAGAACAGCAGACCCTATTGCACAGATTGTCTTTTTATCTGATGCCCGCTCCGTCCTTGAGGCTATCACCAAAGGTAAGCTGCCACAACTTGAGGAAGCACTACAAACCATCAAATGCTTTCGGATAGCATTGCAGTGGATCCCTTCACACTGTGGAGTCCAAGGAATTGAGAAAGCAGACAAGATGGCAAAGGTGGGTGCAAAAGAGAATCAGACAGAAAACATGGTTACGCATACAGAGATGAAGAATATCATCAAGTCACTCTATAGAACACCTCAATCAGAAGATGCCTACCATCATCTCTCGAGGCCAGAGCAAGTGACCATTTTTCGTCTCAGAACTGGACATAACATACTAAACCAACACATATACAGGCGGTTCCACCTTACGACATCGCCCGCTTGTCCTTGTGGAGAAGCAGAACAGACCACAGAGCACATACTTCAATGTTGCAGTACGTATCAGCTGCTGAGAGAAGAGATCTGGCCTTTGTCAACCTCTTTGCTTGAAAAGCTGTATCGGCCTGTGGAAGAACTGCAGAAAACCACAGATTTCATCTTGAGAACGGCTCTCCAAGTGTGATACCAACTATCGAAATGAAAAAGAAGAAGAAGAAGAAGAAGAAGAAGCAGAAGAAGAAGAAGAAGAAGAAGAAGTATGGCTTTGATACTGTTGAATATTTTGAAACTAATTGACTGTTGCTACAATAGGCAGCAACAGGCCATGGCAAAATTAATTTTTAAATCATCTTACCTGTACTGTTGCATTTCAATTTACATTGTTTTATATATCGCATGTCTTCACTATTGACAATGTAAGCAGCCATCAGTTTCAGCCTTGAAGTAACAAGATGCAGATCTTTGTGTAATTGTACTAGACATCATTGCTTACCGCAGCATAATTTGACCCTGTAATATTAGCGCTAGCATTAGGTAAACTAGGTGTGCTGCAACTGTTTCCCAATGCCATGTCACACGATACCATTGTCTGAAGATGAGTTGACAGTGTATCATGATACTCACTGAATTTGACATAGAACCATGTGTTAACTGGTGCAGTCTGCTCGCTATCACCACTGGAGATAAAGCTAACTGTAACATACAGACAAGTGAACGGATTCGCTTACTTCAACGAAAGAAATATCATTTCCTGAAAGAACCGATGCAAATACAATTTGAAGAGAGATTCTCATATTCGTATATCAACTTGATTATGGTCATGCATCCTGGATGCCTTTTAATTTGAAATAATATTAGTAAATGTCAAACACTGTGGGGTGTAACACATATTGCCACAGTATTGACAAATTCGATATGGCACTGTTATGGAATGGAGTTCATGATAACTTCATAGGAAGGATATATCGCATAAATTTCTAATCCATGCACATTACATCCGCGAAAAAGAGAGATCTCATCTGTCACTCAAGTATCCGGCATCATAATCTAATACCTCATGCGTTAGCTAACGCCACAATCAAAATGATTTAGGGCCGTCACGGAAGTGGAAATGGCCCGTCATGAGATTGTATGAATTGTATTTCATTGGTGAATTTACAATTTAAGAAACATCTGGTGCATATAATATTATAGGGAACTGTTGCTGCCAACGACAGTAACAAAATATCGAGCGGCACGCTTTTCCCGTTGTCCTAGCTTTAAGTGCTCCAGATCTCCATGTTGAGTAACTCGATAGAGACGGTTGAAGCTACAGCTCAATAATGGAAAGGAATTAGAATGTTTATGTCCTACACTGCGTCATATGAAATCTCCAAATTCTTCTGTCATTATGTGATGGTACTGGAGTGCTTAGAATGTTAACATGGAAAAGTGAATATGCTTTTAATCATTCCCCACTACAAGTCATTCCAGATAACACAGCTTACTGGGCCGATGCTGGGCCATTACCATACCGATTCAGTATAGGCCCAGTATCAGACCGGCCTTGGGCCAGTAAGCTGCATTATAAAGGTAGATATTTTGTGTTAGCCAATTAACACTCACAGACCAGAATCTACAAATTGTTTTTGATATACCAAAGCTTATGGTGAATAATTTGAAATTTATTTAACTAGGTGCTGTTCAATGGCAACAGGGTCTAGTCGGATTAGTTTCAAACTATTCATATATAGTTGTTTTCAAATCGGGAAACTGGCATTTAAATGATATAAGGGATAAGAATCTCTTGTTTGAATATTTTGAAAACATTTGAATTAATGGAGTTTGGATTCTGATCGATTTGTTTTATTATTAGTAGTAGTAGTAGTAGTAGTAGTAGCCGTTCCATCATTGACCTATCCAAATGATACCCATATGTGTCCCAACAACTGATTAGCCCTGGACCACGTAGCTAGTAGTAGTAGTAGTAGTAGTAGTAGTAGTAGTAGTAGTAGTAGTAGTAGTAGTAGCATCTCTAATGTAATGGATGGATCCAATCTGTCACTCACGGAACTGATGCCACAACCAAATACATCAATCATAGCTGACGTCACCATCAGCCACCCTATTTTGCGCTTTAACTAAATTCTCAGGGAAACAATTCCCCGCAATTTGAGTCATAAAGCATTTTAATTATCATGACCATAATTCTAGATTCTGTCTAAATGTCTAAAGTAAGATTATGGTCACGTTTCTAACGATATTTCTTACTCATATTGCGCTAATTAAGGGAAAGTAAAGTACAAATTAAGCCAGACATAAAATATGATTACATCAAATAATCTCTGTATTTTCTGAGCATGTAATGATAGCGTTTATAAAATTTATTACATCCAGTGCGAATCTTGATAATAATAGAAAGAGCGTGTTGAAGTGTACGCGAGTTACCATACAATCAACATAATAAAACATCATTAGACAGATTAAATAGAGGAAAGAAATATTGATGAAATCAAATAACAAAAGCGATATTCAAAATAATCTAAGATAGTTTTAATTCTCAGATTGCCAGAAATTGCTTCTCACAGCGCGTAGCTTTCCAAACTACGCTACTTGCCCATTTATTTTATTGATTGCTGGTCGAATGTATGATTATTAGGCCTACTTAACACATATGAATTGAATTACTATTGCAGAAAATTTGGAGCAGAGTACCAATCTCGATTAACCTTTTCTGTCGTCTGTTGTGATGGCCTAGGAAAATAGGCTGTTTTTGTCCGCTAAGATGTCAAAGAGCATAGGTTAGGCAAATATTAACATGTTTATGTGCAATTAACCTATCCATCATTGTTGATTTTATGAAAATTTCATACTAACCATTTGGAATCGAGCTCAGGTGCTCGGTCGACTATAGTTGACTATCTAGTTAACTATTTCGACTGGGGTTTAGTTAGCTATAGCTAACTATGGTTAGCCTGTCGAATTTGACCTTAGTCAGTCACAGACTTCTCAACGCTTGAAAACTGAAAAAGTGAGATTTGGAGTGGGGGTGGGGAGGGGTGTGTGTCAAGGTGGCCTCTGGTGGGAGGTACTGGGATTATCCCCCAGAGACTTATTAAAATTAAATACTCTTAGTATTGCTCTTAGATCCAAAAAGCGTTAAATTCCCTACAATATTGTTGTCACAGGTAGCAACAGCAACAACCACCACCACCGCCCCACCACCCACCCCGACCCCCTCAAGGAAGTTTCAAACTGTTCAACAGGTTCGATGTATAGTTACCATGAAATTGGGATTCTTGGAATTCATGATTCAAGATATATAATGTGCAAAGCATGGACGGAGCTCAGATAGGGATGGGAGTGGCATAGCTCAGAGTGAATTCATCCATTACAGCTAAACGATTATGATAACCAGTAACAAGGGCGGGGTGCTTTAGTTGCAACTTTACAGGCAGCTTTCTCAAAGTGGCAAAAATTTGACAGGCCAATAGATCGATAGACCAAAAGAGAAACAGCCACACAAAATTGCACTAGTTGCTAGTCGCACGTAAAATTAATACATAATTTCCATAACGTGATTCACCTTACTGAAATATTGTTATGTGATGTACATAGGCTAGAAAATATAAATAGGTGATCAAATCCCACATAGTGAAATATGTAGCCGGCCTGCACCCACGCACCGGCCCGCCTCCCTGTCTGTATTGGAAATATAAATGTATTCAGTGACACAGGAGTGTGTTATATAAAATGTTTACAGCTGTGAAACCTCTCACATTTACATGACAATCATAACTGGATTGGCTTTGATTAATTCATTTGGTCGATCTTGCATTGATCATGCTTATGTTCAACAAAGGGATCCAATCTGTCACTCAAATCCCACTTCACTTATGAACCGACATAAAAATCAAAATGGCGTATCTTGAATTGCATGTCTTTGACTAATTTAGAATTTAATATTCATTCTGTTGAATATTTTGAAATTAATCTGACTGTGCAGTGCTAATCTGAAATTTATCTGACTGTGCGGAATAGACAGCAACAGGCCACAGTCAAATTGGTTTTAAAATCAATTTACCTGTATCGTTGCCTTTAAATTTAGATACTGTACATATTTTAAAGCATTAAAATCCAGTCAAAGACATGTACAAAGTGGGTAGACCTTGACTAGAAATGGTCAAAAAATAAGATTAAGTTAATTATAGATTATGTAAGCATCCATCAGGCTCAGCTTTGAAGTCAAAAGATGTGAATCATTGTGTTGTTGTACTGGGTATCATTGTTTAATGGAGCATAATTTGACCCTATAATATGAGTGTCATTGCTAGGTAAACGAGCTGCGGTGCAATTGTATCCCAATGACAAGTCACCTGATGAGACTGGTTGAGAAAGACCTGGCAGTGTACCATGACACGTGCTGAATTTGACATAGAATTGCTGTTAATTGAGACGGCCTCATCATTCTGTTCTCCATCAATACTCGAGATAACAATCCAATTGTAACAGGCAGACAACTGAACGGATTCGCTTACTTCATTGAATGAAATGTCATTTCTTGAAAGAAATGATACAAAAACAACTTGAAGATAGATTTTAGTATGTATGACCACTCTATTATGTGGCCGTAGTAGTAGAAACATCTTACAGCTGCAATCAGTCCTTCTTCACTTTTGCCCACTGTGTTTTGTCCTCGGCCAAAATTCTTAGCTTCCTCAGGTCAATTATTGAATTGAATTACCGAGTCTGGCTTTGTTGAGGTCACCTCGTAGCACACTTAGTAGATTTATGCAATGTCATCCTCTCCTGACTTTGTATTTGCTGGCTCCTAGTAGGTGTCTCTTCTGACATTCATAGCACATGGCCAAACGTGGACCATCTTTGCAGGGCGACTTTTACAGACAGCGGCAACATATTGCTCATCTTGCAGGACTGGAACGCTATGTTCCCCATGATGCAGCATGCAGAAATGTCAGCAGTACTGCAACGCAGTAAGGCCAGAAGTGGATGGTGATTTTCTTTAGTTTCATGCGTTGTAGGTAGATATATGGGTGAACTCTGTTTTGGATTCATTCATAAAGCGATTCTCAATCATTAGTTTACTTGCAGCCAATGGGAGAAGTTCCTCAAGGGGTATTTGTTCCTCGTCTATGAAGTCCACATCGTCGGCATATTCCATCTCTAGCGACATGCCCACAAGGATTTCAATGCAGCAGCAAGGTAACATGTGAAAATCACCAGAGATAGACCATCTCCCTGTGGGCAGCCAATTAATGTCTCAAGCTCTACATACTTCACTGACGTGACTCGTACTCTCAGCTTGGTGTCTGCACGCAATAGTCTCACTAGTCATAACTAATCTTCATTGCAACTGGCCTGGCATAGTACATCTAGGATCTTTGAGCGTTTAATTGTGTCGAAGGCTCGAGACATGTCAATGTCCATTTTGTGGAAATCCCAGTGTTTGGACATGACTACCGACACAGGGTACCGATACGGCTGCATCAGGTAAAGTCATCGATCTTGTCTCGGATGTGGCATAGAGTAACATTGGGTAGGATTTTCCGTACGCTGTTGAGGAGCACAATGGCCACAGATTGTCTGGGGCCAGGTGGCCTCTTCGGCTTGGGTAGTGTGATACGGGTGCCTTGGCCTACAGTGTCGATGGGAAGGTGATGCGTAAAAGCTGAATTGATCACGTGCGTGATTGGTTTTAAGATAATGTCACTTGCATATATGAATATTTCATTGCTCATGCCATCAGGTCCAGATGCATGTCCATTTTTCAGGGCTTTAAGTGCCTTCTCAAATTTTGCTGTTAGTAATCGTCTGGGGTCTCCTGAGAACGTGTTCAATGGTCATCATTGCCTCGGCGTTTCCCGTGTCAGTCCTGATAAAGTGTACTTCAGAGTTGTGTACAGTGAGTGGTAATGTGTAGTCAGTAACTCTCATGGCTCAGACTGCCCGAGCATTTTGTGACAGTCATCCGTGGCAGTGATTTCATCTGCTAGGGATTCTGCTTCTTGAATAGCAAGATCTTTTAAGCGTTCGCTAATCCAGTGCAGAATGTAGTAGTTTGATGCAGTCTTCACTTTGGCCACTTTGATAGATGTGCATCCATAATCCGATCTGTTCTGCTGACAGTTTTACTACTAGTGGGTCGTCAGTACACAAGGTTCGGTTGTTTTTAAGAACACGTATGGTGATGGAAGCTGATGATTCCATAGATTTCAGTATTTTGGTTAGGGCTTCATTTGGATCGGAGCTGACGTCGATGTTAGATATCTGCTCCCCGTGGGCTTCTTTGTATGACATTTGAGTGTCAGTGTCGCTGATGGGTTTGGGTAGGTTGTAGGTGATTCTACTCTCTTGCCTGGTGTGACGTTTATATATTAGGTACAGATCGTTCATCTGAAGGTGTGTAATGATGGGCTTATAGCCAGAATTGAGGTCTGTGCCTCCGTAGGAATGAGCATTCCGAAGTAGGGGGTTTGCTTCTGTCTTGCATAGTATGAAGTCTATTTGGTTGAAGACAGCTGTTGTAGCTGTTGTAGCTGTTGTAGAACCTTTGTGGGGCTTTGCGATCAGCAATGTGTCCAGTACATGTTGTCCAGTGATGGCATGGGTGTTTGAAAGCCGTATTTGTGGCAAATAGTCCATTGGAACTAAGGAATGCCACCAGTGCATCCCCATTGCTGTTGCGTGTGCCCTCTCCATACAATCCCATGCATGACCCAAGTCCCGAACTTTTGTCTGCAAATCTGAGTTTACGCAGCGCGGAGTTGAAATCTCCACACACGAACAGTTGCCATCTAGCTGGAATTGTAATGCGGAGCTTAGTTCTGAATAGAAGGAATCTAATATTGCTGGATTCTCGTTGGCTTTTTCGGTAGTTGGGCCATATGCGTTGACAATGCGACACTTAGTGGTGGTGTGTTTTTGCGTAGGCATAGCCAGGTCGATGAATGCAACACAATCACTGACATATTCAAAATTAATGACATGGTCCAAGACCATTTGTCTAAACCCCGATATGAAGCCTGTTTTTACTCCATGAGTACTAGCTTATGGCCTGTCTGTAGTTGTTGCTCTGAGTGTTTAGCTACTTTAGTCTCTTGAAAGCATGTAATATTGATGTTCACAGTCTGCACCTAAGGTTTGCCTCTTTGATTTTGCACTCAGACCATGCACATTCCACGTAGCTATGGTAAGCTCCTGGGAAGATCGCGTCGTCCGAGGATGTCGAACACAGTTTTTTGTTTGAAGAAGGTTAGACATAATCAGAGTTGCCTCTGTATGCGGATGTCAGGCTGCTATCCTTGATGATTTTCGCATATCAAGGTGATTATGTTCATGGATCCTTCTATGCAAAGATCAAACACATTGTGCACTATAAACCATACCCAGATAATGCAGCTTACTGGCCCAGAGCTGGGCCGATACCATGCCAATAATTTAAAGAACGACCGAGTATCAGCCGGGCATCGGCCCAGTAAGCTGCGTTATCAGAATAGATATTTCTTGGCCCATAATGTTAGCCAATCAACTCTCACAGACCAGAAGCCACAAATTGTTTATGATATACCTACAATTTTTTTAATGTTATGAAACTTATTTGAACAGGTGTTGTTAAATGGCAGCAACAGCTTCCAGTCGATTTAGTTTCAAATTATTCATATATAGTTGCTTTGAAATCGACACAGTGGCAGATTTTAGGGATTAAAACACTGGTTTGAATATTTTGAAAACATTCGAATAAATGTCGTTTGGATTCTGATCGATTTGTCTTTAAAATAGACATGAATTCCATTGAAGCTGAGATACCGGAAGTTAACAATGAAAAGTTCCCTTTGCTCCTGTTGAGATTAATGGCGATCAGTTTCTCTAGTCTACAGAGGACTGCTGACGAATTTAGATTTTGTGTCTGGAATCAATGTGCTTGTTCTTCTCTAGGAAGAGGTGGAGTACGTACGTTTTCGCGACTATTTTGAAACTAATTTGACTGAAATTTGTTACTACCATAGGTAACAATGGCTCACGGCTAAATTAGATTCAGAATATTTAATGAGACAGTCCTTACATCATCATCAACAGTTTGTGATTTCCGGCATGTAAGCATTGAAGTGTTACGGCAGTGTGACAATTTAGACATAAATCCTTGGAGAGTGTAACATCTTCCATCAACACTTCAAATGTGGAGATTAGTAAAGCCTCTGATGGTGTCTGAATCGACAACCCCATCGTGGTCTACAGGATTGTCCATTTGTAGGCGAAGAGAATAGTATTTCAGAAAATTGTCCACTGGTATGACTGGAAAGATAGCCAATCCAGTCATTCCAGTGATAGTTTTTCAAAATTAGTCTTCTCTTGGCCTGCAATTGTACATTCAATAAGCAAATATTTGTATGTACTTGAACAAAATACAGCCATTGTCTGACAACCAACTGTCATTCTCTCAATCATATATGCAACACAATGATGTTTTAAGGATGTATAATATTGAGTCTTTAAAAGATGAATTATTCTCCAAGCTCACTGTTGAACAGTTTGATTACCATACCATTGTACATGTTCATTTTACTGTTAGCATGTCTATCGATTCAGTCTTTGTTAATGAGGCTATTTAATGAAATTGAGTTTGTTTGCAAGATGTTAGATCTGCTGGATGGTTTGAAAATCGTAGTTGTTGTTGTTGTTGTTATTGTTATTGTTGTTGTTGTTGTTGTTGTTGTTGTTGTTGTTGTTGTTGTTGTTGTTGTTGTTCACCAAGGCAATAAAGTTAATTTCTTAAAATTCAGCAGAATACGTGAAAGATAATTTTTATGAAACCGCATGCTTAGACGGTAATATCTTTTGCTCGATATTATTTTCACTGATGTTGGCTTCTTATTCACTTCGTCATCTAATCATTGTGTATTGGGTATCCTATGCATGGTTATTGCTCTGGCCTCTGCAACCTCCATCTTACTCGTTGGTCATGATCATGTTGGTACACTGGCAGGTCACAGAGCTGCTGTCAATATTTGTCCTCGACTCTTGTATTGTAGTAGGTCTAAGATTCGCTACTCGTCTTATTTCTGGCATTGTCATATATTGTCATTTTATTCCTTATTTATATGATTCAAATTGAGTCTTAATTGATATACATTTCTATTACCTATTGCATTTGCAATATGTTGTAATGTGATATAAAGGTTTCCTTTTTCTAAACGATTCAATTAAAATATTTATTTCACGCCACCAATGCAATATCGCCTATGTATGTTTAGAAAAGTATTCAACTAAAAGTTGTTGCTGGCATCGAAATGTTTTCTAAATAACAAACAGAGCATGGCTACATCATATTGAATCCATCAATAGCTGTATTATTGTGCTTCAGATTGACGAGACCGACATCAGTCAACAAAGGAACAGCCTTGTGTATTTCCACAAAGGTCGATTAATACCGGTTACAGTGAATGGATATAGATTAACACAACCTGCCACAGACAAAGATTATAATGCATATGTCATATAGCTTCAACTCATACCACAAATCCCTTGAGAGCATAATCCATGATATACCCAATGAAGGCGGTAGATTGCTCTTTCTCTCAAGAAGACTCGACTCTATTTCTGAATTATCCGTTTCCATTCTCAGTTCCAGGTAGCGAAAATAGTTAGCATTAATTTTTAAAACAAGCTGTCTACATAGAGCAACAACTTGGAGCAACATTGTTTTCAGCTTGTGCACTAGATGTTGTTTTTGCATCTTCTGTACTCTCGTGTACATCAATGCAGCGGAAACATCATACCCACTAGAGGAATCCAGTCTGTCAGTCAAGTATATCACATCATAATCAATTACGTCAACTGTTGACTGATGTCACATCATGAATGGTACATCTAAGTCCAGCATAAACATTGCCGAGGTAGCAACAGCACCTAGTCAAATTAGATTCAATATATTGAACAGCTTACCTGTATAGTTTTTCTGGAAATTGAGATTCGGTCACAAAACGGACAAAGGGTTGACGGAGCTTATCTAGGAATGGGCGGAGCATAACTGAAACGGGATTCATCCATGCATGGGAATCAGATGCATAGATACAATTACAAGAGTTAATTCTATGGTTATATTTTTATGCACCCTCACACCCGCCCCCCCCCCCCAACATCCACCCCCACGACCAACACACCCCCACCCCCACCCCCAACACACACACGCACGCACGCACGCACGCACGCACCCACGCACGCATGCACGCACGTACACGCACGTACACACACGCACACACCACCCGTCGTCGCCGTCGTCGTCATAAATATGACAAGGAAATCTAAAGTGCTGTCTGAGGTTTAACTATTTTCAACCAGATTAAAAAAAATCAATGTTTAAGAAACCCCATATTTATGTCCATAAGATGATGAGACGGGATGTCATAAATTAAGCTTGCGCTTGATATGCTTCTTCGTGACGAAGCCGAGTTTTCTTGTCTGACGTGGTCAGTGAATTTCACAAACCAGGTTTCCTCTGCTAATATACACCAGGGCAGGAACCAAGTCAGTGAACTATGAACCAAGTCAGTCATGAAAATGCACCCTTCATTATCAGTCAGGTTCGTGATGCATAGCACAGGCCGTTGATTAAAGTAGTCATTACAATGTATGATAATTGCAAATATCGTATAGTAGAAAAATCGTTATCACGTCTGCTTGTCAAGACTTGAAAAGATATATTAATCTATTGATTATAAATTAGTTTAGCAAGTATGTGATACAGGCTATTGGATGCGATCTGAACCCCACAAGTGATGAGGAAATTAAACACCGGTAATAATCGATGATCTCGCGTTAGCGAGATGTTCATGGATTTTATGACAGCAACAGATTCGCTGCCAGTACCAATTTCGTCAAATTTGTTAAGTTAATAACCATTTTGTCACTCATTGATAAGATTTTGCAGGTGCCTCTATTTTACACATATTTTGAAAACACCATTGCTGATAATTGGTGTTGTAACGACAGCACCATCTCATTGTAGTCAACGGCTGTTCAAAACGTGATTTAGTTAGAACACAGATTGTAATTTAGAAAGAGAAACTTGCACCTTCACTCTAAACATTTATTAAAAGTGATATAAGACATATATACATAGTCGGTGTCTTGTGGTTATACTATGCCTATGCATCTCGGGAAATACTCAGTGTAAACAATATTCGAAATAAAGATTCCTAAACTGAGTGTATCCGCTTATCTAATATAATAACACTGAGTGTCCTACTACCAGATCATTGTCTGCTTGACTATTACTATTGTCATTCAGTCATTTGATAATTGTCTCACTCAATGTGGACCTTCACGCTTTTACTAACCATACACATTATTAGCAAGTGCTCACTGTGACACAATCATTAGTGTTAGCCTTCCATGCCGTGAAACATTCTGGTGTTAGGCTATATAACGTTGATAAAATTACGTCTGTTACGTAGGATTATAATCCGATTAACGTACACTATCGTCGATCAATGAAATGTCATGTTCATCACCCGAACATGAGTTTTAAAATTAGAATTGTTTGGGATTATTTTGCTGAAATTCACGTGGAATTCCTTCTCGGCTTTGGTTCGTTAATCTGCTAAGAGAGTGAACAATTTTTTATCTATGCCACGCCCATATATAGCTAAATTCCGACCATTGTATGCATGTTGGAATCGATTTGAAACTTTGACACTTGAGATCCTAGAATCTTCATTTCAAGGTAATTATGTAGGCCGGAGGTTAAATATTTGCTGCCTATGACACTAACAACCCCAGTTAAATTATTTTTAAAATATTCCAAAGAGTAGTTATTGCATTGTAAATTCATCATACAGACATAGAGAGGAATCCAATTCTAACTAAGCTCCGCCAACCTTTTACTCCATTTTGATTGACGTCAGCTAACATGTGATGTATTTGATTATAACGTCAGATACTTGAGTAACAGATCGGATCCCTTCGTTATTAATACTGGAATGACACATTTTGAATTCACAGTTAGTGATATATATTTCCGAACAAGTAAACTGCCCATTGCTTAAATGACCTATCTGTCCCTAGTTCAGCTTAGCTCTCGAAATCACAGTGTCTCGATAATTTCAAGATAACTATATCTTGAAAATTCTGAAAATAATTTGACTGGAACATGTTGCTGCTATCTAACAGGCCCCAGTCAAATTAGTTTAAAAAATTCAACAGAATATTCTTTACTTCATGAATAGATTATCGTTCCTGCTCTGTAAGAGTTAAATGGTTAACCTATAACATACAAAGAGAAAATATGAAATTTGTGCAAGAAACATCCCCGATAGCACAGGCTGTAGTCATCATAACATGATGTCATTATGGGGATTCCATACGTTAATCTTATGATCTTAATCTCAACATTTTCTTCCTCCCACAAAAGTCAGACAAACTGTCCTTTTATAGGAATATTGCATAAGGATGCTTAGGCCTGATTGACAGATCAGAGATGTGCATGTGTGGGCGCTGTTTGGGAACATGGCATGTGAATTACTGACTACACTCTTTTTATTTTTTGGAGACAAATGTCAAGGGCTTAGTCTTGGTACTGGACTGGGGATTATGTCACATCTTTGCTGATGTGGATTCTAAATGTTATTGCTATGTTATGCACCAAATAGTGGCAGAGCAATGGAAACCAACATACATAAAATGTTAATTAGGTTTACAAAAAATAAATGTTGATATAATCTCAAAACTTAAAGCATACATATTAAGTGATAAGCAGATTTTGATTAGGGAATAATAGGAAATCAGTATACTTGACTGCCTGGAATCATACAGCTTGCAGGCAGACAGACAGGTTGGCGAGAGTTGATACCGTGCTGTGATTTCAGCATATATCAGGCACATTTACCGGGATTGTATCGCCTTCGAGTTGTCAGTCAATCAGGATTAATTTATCATATTCTAACCAACTGTTTTTTTAATGTTCAGCGTGTCAATCTAAAACTGTGGTTCGCTCCGGTGATTGTTTAAGGATTCATTATCGATTCTCCTCTGCAAACTCATGAATGCATAGGGGTCCACGCGCGCGCGCTCAAGCACATCATACACACACATATGCGCATGCGTGCATGCACAAGCACACACACACACGCACGCACGCACGCACGCACGCACGCACACACACACACACATGCCTGCTTATGTGGGTACATACACACTTACTCACTCATACACAAGCTTTGATTTACCATTATTTCACCAGTAAAATATATCAAACAAGGATTTTTTGTTGGTTGCTGAGTCTATCTTTGTCTCCAACTAAATCACATTATAACTAGGGCTTCACGATATGCCGATATTATATAGAGCACCGGTATCATAGCTATACCGTTAGTCATACCGATATGATTTTGCTGATACCGAAATATTGAGATATAAGATAAAACCGGTATAACATTCTGTTTAGGCAGATAATCTGCTTCCCATTAGCAAAATTCAATAGTATATCTGCCTAATCAGATAAGCGACTTCTTTTCGTATAGGAAAATGTTATTTTACCTGTATTTAGCGACCACACTTAACATTTGCATATTTATCCTGATCTGTCAAATTGTTGTTTGGAGGCTAGGGAAATTGATAAATTAAGGATTACTGTCACGAAAATTCGCTACTTATAAGAATGCACTTCTCACCAAAGAAAAATAGAATAAAACTTATTTTAATTAACCTCATAGGACAGGGGAAGGTAAAAAAATGTCTAAAATATATCTTTTCTTACAGAAATATTTTATAATTTTGGCCCGTTGTTTGCTAGAAAATGACAATTTCAAATGAACATTTTTCGTCATGTCATTTTATCTGAAATTCGCAATTACAACAGCCTGGTTAGTTAGAGGTTCCCCATCGTACTAATATATGCCCACTCACATCCCTTCACTGTTCGAGGCCATACTTGCAAACCCACGATTTCTAGCTACGTTGACTGCCAATTTTCAGGTAGCCTATGAGATTCCACCTACTTCAATCTCGCTATAAATCTAAAAATAGAGGCGTAGATTCGTGCCAATATCAATGGAGTGCTGCGAGACATGAATATCCATCTATGTGATTGACAGTATATTAGTAGGATGATAATAGCTGAGCAATTTTATTAGGCGGTAGTTGACTGACCTCATTTATGAAGTTTCGCAAACTTAACGTAGACATCAAAATGCGATAGGGCGAGACCATGCGATAGGACAATGGAGATTCCCCGGAATTGTACAGCTTTGTAGTGACCGCCAAACGACCCAAGTAAAGAGGAACCGACGATATGAGAAAGACTTTTCAATCCCTGCGAGCTCCTATGTTGGTGGGTTGCTAGATATCGATCGATACAACCAACTCTTACAGGAGCGAGCATAGGCCTATGTATTCTCAGTATATATGGTGGTCTATTTAGTAAGTGGTATAATGGCTCAGTTGTACGTCAGCGCGGAGATTTCTATGATTCCTGGTGGTTTCGTCCCATTGCAAATTTGTCCTATAATATAGCACGGGTTTTCGTGGAATGTTTATTTATTATTCTGGCGTATATCAATACAAGTAGCCAGGAAAATTAGTAAAACATTGGTCTACATCCATTATCCAAAGGTTTTTTACTCATAACGTGTTAAAATTAATTACAGCACTGGACCAAGGTGGACGGAGGTTAGCTATAAATGGACCCCTTCATTGTTACCTGACATGGATTTACTAATGTCTATGTGGCTGGGGTCCGGAACACGTGGCAAAAAGAATGAGTCAAACAAGGAATAACAGATCGCTAATGTTCACTGAGAAGTCACGGGAACAACTAATAGACGGAACATAAAACCAGCGAAGATATGACCTGAATGGTAGCTAAAATGTAGTGACTCAGTATAAACCATTCACTATAGCAACCTGTCATTGTCATGAACTGCATTGTGTGGTTAAACCGAGATCAGGTGTGACTAGCTATTATGAATTCGTGTGAGACTTTTAACATATTCGTTATGACTGTTACATTAATTTGATACACTTGTAAACAAGACATCCATGAATGTGACCAGTCTTATAAACAGTGTGCTGTTCATATATAGTCACACTCGTGACTGTCCTGCGTACACGCGTATCTAACCAATGTATCGGTAATAATGAACACGTTAAAAGGTATGCATAGGTATATGCGGTTTGAACTGGACTGGCTGATTTATCGCGACTTTAAGGGCCTGTCCCGAGAACTCGGCATCATTCACTAATGATCCTCGAATATTGATCTGCTTTATAAGTCCTGCCATAGGGAGGTGGGCATATGACACTATGGTGTAGCTAACCGCTGGGACCATTTCTCAAAAAGGGAATATATCTTGCTTAACCCCTATTGTACGCAAAACAGTCAGTCGACAACTTGGCACCTATTTCATTTGTAGGAAACTCACAACACTGAGGAGACGCAGAGTGAATCAGAGAAATTGTTCGTGATAAGACATGTTATTGATAGAGGATGACACTTTCGTAGCTAGTAAAAAGGATGGACAGAAGAGGTTTCGGTCTCATTCATCATTTGGTTGAACATATCAGGGCTTAATTTTTGTAGATCTCTGAACCTGTGCAGGGAAGGGCTGTGTTCTGATAAGTGTGCAGGGCAGAACCAGTTGGTCGATTTCTTCTAGGACAAGTGTCCACTAGTTTACAATTACCCCCACCTCACCAACGCTGGTGCTTTTAGCACATGTTAATGTCGATTTAGTATAGAAACCCCCAGGATTATATCTGATCTAGGACTGTACCTGATCTGTGTGCAGTATGTTGCGGTTAATGCCATGGGTGATGTTTAATTTATGTTTCTTACATGTATGGGACTTTCACAAAGACATTACTGAAGCTGTGTCGGATAATTTTACATCCGGGAGGTGGCTGAGGATTGAGACACAGCATCTGGAGATGCTATTGATACCATTTGCCAACGGTCGCTGTTTTCCAGCTATCTTGTGAGACAATATAATGAAAGAGTTGCAAACTAGACAGCGAGAGAGAGAGAGAGAGAGAGAGAGAGAGAGAGAGAGATAGAGAGAGAGAGAGAGAGAGCGAGCGAGCGAGAGAGAGAGAGAGAGAGAGAGAGAGAGAGAGAGAGAGAGAGAGAGGCGGGGTGGGGAGGGCAGAAAGCGAGCTTGTAAGGGTAGATTATATTTACCTATAACCTAACTGACGTGTCTGAACCTCTCATCACAGGGTTAGCCGTTACGCTGAATAATTACACCCTCGTGTAAAACTCATGGTATTAACAGCTTGATGGTTCTACCGGTAAGCGTCGTCACGTCGCAACACTATGTTATGGAGACTAGTAAAATTCAACAGCAAAATATAACAGCTTGTAGAAACTTGGTTAAGATTGTGTGAGGTCTAGATTGTTTTCTTAATTTCTGGTTTGCGATGGGCCTATAGAGCATTATGAATTTGGTAAGTAATTGGCAAACTATTCTCTATCTTTCGAAAACTACAGAGAAATGACAGTGTTGTGTGGGCTCTATTGGAAAGAACGCTGGTATTGATTCCAAAATCAATATTACTGAGAAGCAGGTGATGCCGTGGACAGCTTAAACAGCTATACCACGTTCAGCAAAGCCCTTTAATATCGAAGAGAATTACCAATTCATATGAGGTGCTAAATTGTCTTAGCAATAATGTATGCGCAGTAAATTCCGAGGTGACCGCAAGATGCCACTGACCAACAACATACTTATTAACGTGCATCGAATGAGAATATAACACATCTCTGACAGATTGCAAATAATCACACTAGCTTTAGGCACACTGCTGGAGAATGTCTAGAATCATCGTACACTCATCCACATTTGCTGTCAGGAGATTATCCTGCCTCTGAGCTCTGTGTCAGTTTGACCAGTACTAGGCGACTCTCAGAGCCAGATTAAGCCTATTTGTGGTCCAGGGCTAATCAGTTGTTGGGACACATATGGGTATCATTTGGATAGGTCAATGATGGAACGGCTACTACTACTACTACTACTACTACTACTACTACTACTACTACTACTACTACTACTACTACTACTACTACTACTACTACTACTACTACTTCACAATATAGTAAATTCGTTACGTACGTGTCAATATGCTGCTGAATATTGTTAAGCTAATTTGACTGAAAGCTGGTCCTGCTTGCAGCCCACGGCAGCACCAGCTTCCAGTCAAATTGGGTTCAAAATATTCCAGAGGTTACATATATCATTACTGTAAAGATGAGATACTGGAATCACGGATTCAAATGGCTAACGTGCGATAATTGTTTGGCATTTGAGGAATTCCTTTTTTTATATATATATATGTGGGGTGGGGCAGGGATATAGCCCCTTAGCCCTTGCTTTAATCCGGCTCTGCCTACTCGGTAAAATGTAAAGGCATCATAGCTTCAGAAAACGTCACCTCTAGAATTTTTCTCTCCTCGTGAGATCTATTAAAAGTGCATGAGTGTTTTAGTGATCTGAAGCATATAAAAATGTATACAGAGACAAATATAAGTTGTTTTCATAAAACGTTTACAGATATAAAACCTCTCACATGGACATATTTACATGACAAACTTATATGGGTTTGCTTTGATTAATTAATTCAATTGGTTAATTTCGTATTGAGAGTGGTTATGTTTAACAATGGAGTGATGCCATCAGTTACCAAAATCCTACCTCACTTATGAGCTGACGTAGCAAGTAGAATGACGTAGGTTTGTCAGGAAAGTGGCAATAGTCCTTCTCGTTTCGCTAATTGTATGGCTTTCCACTGTTTAAGACTATATGCTCGGCCTCAACGTGGCGCAGGGGTGTAACACACTGGGTGTCAATCCAGACATTTGGAGGGGCTAACCAGAGCATTATGCACAACGCAAATGAATGACACTTGGAGATCGAATCAACCGAAATAGTGCTCGCCCTGTGAGGATCCGCCAGGCAGGTGCAGCGCCGGGATCCACGCCTCGAAGGAGCCCACCCTCAGCTACTGGAGGTCCCATCACCTCGTCTTGTGGAGCCAGGGGACGAGGATGGAGAGCTACTAGCCAACCGAAAGAGAAGACCAAACGCAAAGAGAACCCCAGTATCAACATCATGCACTGGAACGGAGAAGGGGTTACCAACAAGAAATCAGAGCTCGAACAGTCCCTGTACGAAAACAACATTGATATCTGCTGCATCCAAGAGACACACCTGCAAGAAGGAAAACCATTTAAGATCAGAGGTTACCAGATTTTCCGGTGTGATCGAAGAAGAAGAAAGAAAGGCGGGGTGATCACCTTGGTCCGAAACAGCATGAACGCCAGCCAGATCAAAACCTTTATGGAAGAGGCAGAATATATCAAGATCAAGGTAACAACCAGTAACTCTGTGATTGACATTGTCAATTAGTACTGCCCTAATGACAAGAATCTCTCACTTGACACATTCCACGTCCCGGACCGCCACTTCCTCATTGCGGGAGACTTTAATAGCCAGTCTCAGAGCTGGGGATATAGAACACTTGATAAACGAGGAGAAGACATTGAAGCATGGCAAGATGAAAAGCACCTTTTACTTGTCAACGATCCCACAGATCAGCCTACCTTCTACTCGTGCCGGTGGCACTCGACAACAACGCCGGACTTGACATTTTGTACAGAAGACATTCACAGAAACCTCAGTAGGGTGGTCGGATCACAGTTAGGAGGAAGCGACCACCGCCCAGTCCTCCTCTCTCTTTCTGGAAGTATTTCGACAAGTTCACCTCAACATCCAAGGTGAAACTACAAAAAGGCAAATTGGAGTCTGTTCGGCATTCGTTCCAATGACCTTAACCAAAATATAGCCGTAGAAGGGAGAAACATCAACAATGAGGTCAAGGAATTTAATTCAAGTATCCTTAAGGCTGCCAACGAAGCGATTCCTCGAGGGTTCAGGAAAAACTACCAACCCTACTGGACAACAGAACTGCAAGCAGCACATGATAAACTAGACAAGGCAAGAGAAGATGCAGAGGGTAATCCCTATCATGAAAACCACTTCACACTACAACAAACTAAGGCCAGGTATCTAAAGACCAAGCGGGAGGCCAAAAGAAGAAGCTGGAGGGAAAAGACGGCAGGGTTTAATTTAGAGAGAGACACCACAAAGCTATGGATACTGACTAAAGCACTGGATGATGAGGTTGTCGGGGGAGAGAAGATTACTCTTGAAGAAGATGGACAAACCTTGTCAGGAAAGATGGCTGCAGATGCCTTTGCGAAGGCATATGCAAAAGAAAGGAACATTTCTAGACCACGAATGCAACAAAAGGAGGTTAGAAAAGAGCAAAAGGAAAGAACAGACATCAACACTCATGATGCAATGAAAGTTGACATTTGTTTAGCAGAACTGAAGAAGTCTATCCGCAAATTGAAGAAGAAGAAGAAATCTCCCGGGCCAGATGGCATTACGAATGAAATGATCCAACACCTTGGTAATGCATCTCTCCGCAAGTTGCTAGACATCTTTAATCTCAGTTGGACCAATGGAGAGGTTCCTTAGTGCTGGAAGGAAGCCCGAATGACTCCTATTCTGAAAAAAGGGAAGAACAAGACGAAAGTGCTGAGCTACCGTCCTATCAGTCTTACAAGCTGCACATGCAAGACCATGGAGCGCATCGTCAACCAGCGGTTGCAGTGGTACCTGGAGTCGGAGAACATTATAGTTTCAGAGCAGGCTGGCTTCAGAAGACACAGAAGCACAGAAGATCAAACAACACATCTTGCACAGGTCATAGAGGACACTTTTCAAGCCAAAAAGGTGATGCTAGCTGCCTTTATCGATCTGCAGAAGGCATTTGACAAGGTGTACAAGGATGGCCTCCTCGAGAAGCTCTGGCGCACAGGCATCGGTGGCAACATGTTCCGATGGGCCAAGTCGTACCTACACAATCGCAGAGCTAGGGTGCTGGTGGATGGACAATCTGGACAGAATGTATTGCTGAGACAAGGGGTACCACAAGGCGGGGTATTATCACCAACTCTGTTCATACTCTTCATTAATGACATTGTAGCAGAGCTGCCCAATGGAATCCAAGCAGCCCTCTATGCAGATGACCTCGTACTCTGGTGCACCGAGGAGTACACAACGACTGCCACGTACAGAATGCAGCTCGCCTTGGACAGAAATACAGCTTGGGCCAATCGCTGGTGTATTGCCGCTGGTGTATTGCCGTCAACAAAGAAAAAAACATCAGCCACGCTATTCTCACTATCCACCAAAACCAAGGTTGGAAATCTGACACTGGGCGGTACTCCACTCGAGTACGAGGACCAGCAGACATACCTGGGAGTCACATATGACAGAAGATTAACATGGAAGGAGCACATCCAGAATGCAGAGGCAAATGCCAGAAGAAAGCTAAACAGCATGAGGAAGATGGCAGGAACAAAGTGGGGTGCCAATGAAAGGATCCTTAAGACCATCTACCTAGGTGTCGTACGACCACACCTTGAGCATGGATCCAGCTCATGGATGACAGCAGCTAAATCTCATCAACAGAACCTCGACATAGTACAAATCCAGGCACTGCACATCATAAATGGAGCAGACAGCTGGCATCCCCCCACTTAGTAAAAAAAGGGAATGCAAAGCACTGATCCAAGCTGCAAAGTTCAAATCGTTCAACAACCACCCGATGAAGATCAGGCAAGCACAGCTCTCATCAGGAAGACTTAAAAGATCAAGTTTTGTGAAAGAGACAAAAGCACTTCAAAGGAAACACCAAGAAATGTTGCCAGCACAAATAGAAGACCCAAACCACACCCTTGATCCTCTACCCTGGGAAAACAAACTAGAGAGCATGGCTATTAGCACAACAGTACCTCATCTCACAACCAAAGATGAACACAGTGATGTGAGCAAGAAGGCCCTGACCCTAGCCATGCTGGAAGAAATGTACCCTCATGGATAAGGATCTACACAGATGGATCAGCCAAAGATACAATTAGGAGCGGTGGTGCCGGACTGCACATACAGTATCCAAACGGACAACATGAGTCAGCTGCAATACCGACGGGCAAACACTGCACAAACTACAGAGCTGAAGTCGAAGCACTAGTCCATGCAGCTAATACCATCAGCAGAACAGCAGACCCTATTGCACAGATTGTCTTTTTATCTGATGCCCGCTCCGTCCTTGAGGCTATCACCAAAGGTAAGCTGCCACAACTTGAGGAAGCACTACAAACCATCAAATGCTTTCGGATAGCATTGCAGTGGATCCCTTCACACTGTGGAGTCCAAGGAATTGAGAAAGCAGACAAGATGGCAAAGGTGGGTGCAAAAGAGAATCAGACAGAAAACATGGTTACGCATACAGAGATGAAGAATATCATCAAGTCACTCTATAGAACACCTCAATCAGAAGATGCCTACCATCATCTCTCGAGGCCAGAGCAAGTGACCATTTTTCGTCTCAGAACTGGACATAACATACTGAACCAACACATATACAGGCGGTTCCACCTTACGACATCGCCCGCTTGTCCTTGTGGAGAAGCAGAACAGACCACAGAGCACATACTTCAATGTTGCAGTACGTATCAGCTGCTGAGAGAAGAGATCTGGCCTTTGTCAACCTCTTTTCTTGAAAAGCTGTATCGGCCTGTGGAAGAACTGCAGAAAACCACAGATTTCATCTTGAGAACGGCTCTCCAAGTGTGATACCAACTATCGAAATGAAAAAGAAGAAGAAGAAGAAGAAGAAGAAGAAGAAGAAGCAGAAGAAGAAGAAGAAGAAGAAGAAGAAGAAGTATGGCTTTGATACTGTTGAATATTTTGAAACTAATTGACTGTTGCTACAATAGGCAGCAACAGGCCATGGCAAAATTAATTTTTAAATCATCTTACCTGTACTGTTGCATTTCAATTTACATTGTTTTATATATCGCATGTCTTCACTATTGACAATGTAAGCAGCCATCAGTTTCAGCCTTGAAGTAACAAGATGCAGATCTTTGTGTAATTGTACTAGACATCATTGCTTACCGCAGCATAATTTGACCCTGTAATATTAGCGCTAGCATTAGGTAAACTAGGTGTGCTGCAACTGTTTCCCAATGCCATGTCACACGATACCATTGTCTGAAGATGAGTTGACAGTGTATCATGATACTCACTGAATTTGACATAGAACCATGTGTTAACTGGTGCAGTCTGCTCGCTATCACCACTGGAGATAAAGCTAACTGTAACATACAGACAAGTGAACGGATTCGCTTACTTCAACGAAAGAAATATCATTTCCTGAAAGAACCGATGCAAATACAATTTGAAGAGAGATTCTCATATTCGTATATCAACTTGATTATGGTCATGCATCCTGGATGCCTTTTAATTTGAAATAATATTAGTAAATGTCAAACACTGTGGGGTGTAACACATATTGCCACAGTATTGACAAATTCGATATGGCACTGTTATGGAATGGAGTTCATGATAACTTCATAGGAAGGATATATCGCATAAATTTCTAATCCATGCACATTACATCCGCGGAAAAGAGAGATCTCATCTGTCACTCAAGTATCCGGCATCATAATCTAATACCTCATGCGTTAGCTAACGCCACAATCAAAATGATTTAGGGCCGTCACGGAAGTGGAAATGGCCCGTCATGAGATTGTATGAATTGTATTTCATTGGTGAATTTACAATTTAAGAAACATCTGGTGCATATAATATTATAGGGAACTGTTGCTGCCAACGACAGTAACAAAATATCGAGCGGCACGCTTTTCCCGTTGTCCTAGCTTTAAGTGCTCCAGATCTCCATGTTGAGTAACTCGATAGAGACGGTTGAAGCTACAGCTCAATAATGGAAAGGAATTAGAATGTTTATGTCCTACACTGCGTCATATGAAATCTCCAAATTCTTCTGTCATTATGCGACGGTACTGGAGTGCTTAGAATGTTAACATGGAAAAGTGAACATGTTTTTTAATCATTCCCCACTACAAGTCATTCCAGATAACACAGCTTACTGGGCCGATGCTGGGCCATTACCATACCGATTCAGTATAGGCCCAGTATCAGACCGGCCTTGGGCCAGTAAGCTGCATTATAAAGGTAGATATTTTGTGTTAGCCAATTATCACTCACAGACCAGAATCTACAAATTGTTTATGATACACCAAAGCTTATGGTGAATAATTTGAAATTTATTTAACTAGGTGCTGTTCAATGGCAACAGGGTCTAGTCGGATTAGTTTCAAACTATTCATATATAGTTGTTTTCAAATCGGGAAACTGGCATTTAAATGATATAAGGGATAAGAATCTCTTGTTTGAATATTTTGAAAACATTTGAATTAATGGAGTTTGGATTCTGATCGATTTGTTTTATTATTATTAGTAGTAGTAGTAGTAGCCGTTCCATCATTGACCTATCCAAATGATACCCATATGTGTCCCAACAACTGATTAGCCCTGGACCACGTAGCTAGTAGTAGTAGTAGTAGTAGTAGTAGTAGTAGTAGTAGTAGTAGTAGCATCTCTAATGTAATGGATGGATCCAATCTGTCACTCACGGATCTGATGCCACAACCAAATACATCAATCATAGCTGACGTCACCATCAGCCACCCTATTTTGCGCTTTAACTAAATTCTCAGAGAAACAATTCCCTGCAATTTGAGTCATAAAGCATTTTAATTATCATGACCATAATTCTAGATTCTGTCTAAATGTCTAAAGTAAGATTATGGTCACGTTTGCTAACGATATTTCTTACTCATATTGCGCTAATTAAGGGAAAGTAAAGTACAAATTAAGCCAGACATAAAATATGATTACATCAAACAATCTCTGTATTTTCTGAGCATGTAATGATAGCGTTTATATAATTTATTACATTCAGTGCGAATCTTGATAATAATATAAAGAGCGTGTTGAAGTGTAGGCGAGTTACCATACAATCAACATAATAAAACATCATTAGACAGATTAAATAGAGGAAAGGAATATTGATGAAATCAAATAACAAAAGCGATATTCAAAATAATCTAAGATAGTTTTAATTCTCAGATTGCCAGAAATTGCTTCTCACAGCGCGTAGCTTTCCAAACTACGCTACTTGCCCATTTATTTTATTGATTGCTGGTCGAATGTATGATTATTAGGCCTACTTAACACATATGAATTGAATTACTATTGCAGAAAATTTGGAGCTGAGTACCAATCTCGATTAACCTTTTCTGTCGTCTGTTGTGATGGCCTAGGAAAATGGGCTGTTTTTGTCCGCTAAGATGTCAAAGAGCATAGGTTAGGCAAATATTAACATGTTTATGTGCAATTAACCTATCCATCATTGTTGATTTTATGGCAATTTCATACTAACCATTTGGAATCGAGCTCAGGTGCTCGGTCGACTATAGTTGACTATCTAGTTAACTATTTCGACTGGGGTTTAGTTAGCTATAGCTAACTATGGTTAGCCTGTCGAATTTGACCTTAGTCAGTCACAGACTTCTCAACGCTTGATAACTGAAAAAGTGAGATTTGGAGTGGGGTTGGGGGTGTCAAGGTGGCATATGGTGGGAGGTACTGGGATTATCCCCCAGAAAAGTATTAAAATTAAATACTCTTAGTATTGCTCTTAGGTCCAAAAAGCGTTAAATTCCCTACAATATTGCTGTCACAGGTAGCAACAACCACCACCACCACCACCCCACCACTCACCCCGACCCCCTCAAGGAAGTTTCAAACTGTTCAACAGGTTCGATGTATAGTTACCATGAAATTGGGATTCTTGGAATTCATGATTCAAGATATATAATGTGCAAAGCATGGACGGAGCTCAGATAGGGATGGGAGTGGCATAGCTCAGAGTGAATTCATCCATTACAGCCAAACGATTATGATAACCAGTAACAAGGGCGGGGTGCTTTAGTTGCAACCTTACAGGCAGCTTTCTCAAAGTGGCAAAATTTTTACAGGCCAATTGATCGATAGACCAAAAGAGAAACAGCCACACAAAATTGCACTAGTTGCTAGTCGCACCTAAACTTTATACATAATTTCCATAACGTGATTCACCTTACTGAAATATTGTTATATGATGTACATAGGCTAGGAAATATAAATAGGTGATCAAATCCCACATAGTGAAATATGTAGCCGGCCTGCACCCACGCGCTGGCCCGCCTGCTTGTCTGTATGGAAAATATAAATGTGTTCAGTGACACTTGAGTGGGTTATATAAAATGTTTACAGCTGTGAAACCTCTCACATTTACATGCCAATCATACCTGGATTGGCTTTGATTAATTCATTTGGTTGATCTTGCATTGATCATGCTTATGTTCAACAAAGGGATCCAATCTGTCACTAAAATCCCACATCACTTATGAACAGACATAACAATCAAAATAGTGTATCTTGAATTGCATGTCTTTGATTAATTTAGAATTAAATATTCATTCTGTTGAATATTTTGAAATTAATCTGACTGTGTGGTGTTAATCTGAAATTAATCTGACTGTGCGGAATAGACAGAAACAGGCCACAGTCAAATTAGTTTTTAAATCAACTTACCTGTATCGGTACCTTTAAATTTAGATACTGTAAATATTTTAAAGCATTAAAATCCAGTCAAAGACATGTACAAAGTGGCTAGACATTGACAAGAAATGGTCGAAAAGTAAGATTAAGTTAATTATAGATTATGTAAGCATCCATCAGTCTCAGCTTTGAAGTCAAAAGATGTGAATCATTGTGTTGTTGTATTGGGTATCATTGTTTAATGGAGCATAATTTGAACCTATAATTTGAGAGTCATTGTTAGGTAAACGAACGTCGCTGCAATTGTATCCCAATGACACGTCACTTGATGAGACTGGTTGAGAAAGACCTGGCAGTGTACCATGACACGTGCTGAATTTGACATAGAATTGCTGTTAATTGAGACGGCCTCATCATTCTGTTCTCCATCAATACTCGAGATAACAATCCAATTGTAACAGGCAGACAACTGAACGGATTCGCTTACTTCATTGAATGAAATGTCATTTCTTGAAAGAAATGATACAAAAACAACTTGAAGATAGATTTTAGTATGTATGACCACTCTATTCTGCGGCCGTAGTAGTAGAAACATCTTACAGCTGCAATCAGTCCTTCTTTACTTTTGCCCACTGTGTTTTGTCCTCGGCCACAATCCTTAGCTTCCTCAGGTCAATTATTGAATTGAATGTACCGAGTCTGGCTTTCTTGAGGTCACCGTGTAGCACACTTAGCAGATGTATGCAATGACATCCTCTCCTGACTTTGTATTTGCTGGCTCCTAGTAGATGTCTCTTCTGACATTCATCACAAATGGCCAAACATGGACCATCTTTGCTGGGCGACGTTTACAGACAATGGCAGCATATTGCTCATCTTGTAGGACTGGAAAGCTATGTTCCCCATGATGCAGCATGCAGAAATGTCAGCAGTACTGCAAAAACGTGAGGCCAGAAGTCGATGGTGATTTTCTTTAGTTTCATGCATTGTAGATAGATATATGTGGGTGAACTCTGTTTTGGATTAATTTATAAAGCGATTCTCAATTATTAGTTTACTTGCAGCCATTGGGAGAAGTTCTACAAGGGGTTTCTTTTCCTCGTCTATGAAGTCCACATCGTCGGCATATTCCATCTCTAGCGACATGCCCAGTATTGACACTTGGGGGTATGGTCTTGTGGAACTTTCCCACACGGATTTCAATGCAGCAGCAAGGTAACATGTGAAAAGCACTGGAGATAGACCATCTAATCCAATTAATGTCTCAAGCTCTACATACTTCACTGACTTGACTCGTACTCTCAGCTTGGTGTATGCACGCAATAGTCTCACTAGTCATAACTAATCGTCATTGCAATTGGCCTGGCATAGTACATCTAGGATCTTTGAGCGTTTAATTGTCTCGAAGGCTCGAGACATGTCAATGTCCATTTTGTGGAAATCCCAGTATTTGGACATGACTACCGACACAGGGATGTGTTGAGCCCATACAATGTCTGCACATCTGCATCAGGTAAGGTCATCGATCTTGTCTCTGATGTGGCATAGAGTAACATTGGGTAGGGTTTTCCGTATGCTGTTGAGGAGCACAATGGACACAGATTGGCTGGGGCCAGGTGGCTTCTTCGGCTTGGGTAGTGTGATACGGGTGCCTTGGCCTACAGTGTCGATGGGAAGGTGATGCATAAAAGCTGAATTGATTAGGTACGTCATTGGTTTTAAGATAATATCACTGGCATATATGAATATTGCATTGCTCGTGCCATCAGGTCCAGATGCATGTCCATTGTTCAGGGCTTTAAGTGCCTTCTCAACTTTTGCTGTTAGTAATGGTCTGGGGTCTCCTGAGAACGGGTGTAAGAGTCATCATTGTGGACAGTGAACTCTTCCTTGAATCATTCTTGAATGGCCTCGGCGTTTCCCTTGTCAGTCCTGATAAAGTGTCCTTCAGCGTTGTGTACAGTGAGTGGTAGTGTGTAGTCAGTAACTCTCATGGCTCTGGCTGCCCGAAACATTTTGTGACAGTCATCCATGGCAGTGATTTCATCTGCTAGGGAGTCTGCTTGTTGAATAACAAGATCTTTTAATCGTTCGCTAATGCAGCGCAGAATGTAGTAGTTTGGTGCAGTCTTCACTGTGGCTACTTTGATAGATGCGCATCCATAATCCTTTCTGCTCTGCTGACAGTTTTACTACTAGAGGGTCGTCAGTACCCATGGTTCGGTTGTTTTTAAGAACACGTATGGTGATGGAAGCTGATGATTCCATAGATTTCAGTATTTTGGTTAGGGCTTCATTTGGATCGAAGCTGACGTCGATGTTAGCTATTTGCTCCCAGTGGGCTTCTTTGTATGACATTTGAGTGTCAGTGTCGCTGATGAGTTTGGGTAGGTTGTAGGTGACTCTACCCTCTTGCCTGGTATGACGTTTATATATTGGGTACAGATCGTTTATCTGAAGGTGTGTAATGGTGGGCTTATAGTCAGAATTGAGGTCTGTGCCTCCATAGGAATGAGCATTCTGAAGTAGGGGGGGGGGGTTTGCTTCTGTCTTGCATAGTATGAAGTCTATTTGGTTGAAGACAGCTGTTGTAGCTGTTGTAGAACCTTTGTGGGGCTTTGCGATCAGCAATGTGTCCAGTCCATGTTGTCCATTGATGGCATGGGTGTTTGAAAGCCGTATTTGTGGCAAATAGTCCATTGGAAATAAGGAATGCCACCAGTGCATCCCCATTGCTGTTGTGTGTGCCCTCTCAATACAATCCTATTCATGAGCCAAGTCCTGAACATTTGTCTGCAATTCCGAGTTTACGCAGCTCGGAGTTGAAATCTCCACACACGAACAGTTGCCATCTAGCTGGAATTGTAATGCGGAGCTTAGTTCTGCATAGAAGGAATCTAATATTGCTGGATTCTCTTTGGCTTTTTCGGTAGTTGGGCCATATGCGTTGACAATGCGACACTTAGTGGTGGTGTGTTTTCGCGTAGGCATAGCCAGGTCGATGAATGAAACACGATCACTGACGTATTCAAAACTAATGACCATTTGTCTACACCTCGATATGAGGCCTGTTTTTACTCCATGAATACTAGCTTATGGCCTGTTTATGGTTGCTGGTCTGGGTGTTTAGCTACTTTAGTCTCTTGAATGCATGTATTATTGATGTTCACAATCTGCACCTAAGGTTTGCCTCTTTGATGTTGCACTCAGACCATATACATTCCACGTAGCTATGGTAAGCTCCTGGGAAGATCGCGTCGACCGAGGATGTCGAACACAATTTTTTGTTTGAAGAAGGTTAGACATAATTAGAGTTGTCTCTGTATGCGGATGTCAGGCCGCTATCCTTGATGATTTTCGTATATCAATTTGATTATGTTCATGGTTCGTTCTATGCAAAGATCAAACACATTGTGTGTGTGTGTGTGTGTGTGTGTGTGTGTGTGTGTGTGTGTGTGTGTGTGTGTGTGTGTGTGTGTGTGTGTGTGTGTGTGTGTGTGTGTGTGTATGTGCGTGCGTGCGTGCGTGCGTGCGCGTGCGTGCGTGCGTGCGTGTGTGTGTGTGTGTATGTGTGTGTGTGTGTGTGTGTGTGTGTGTGTGTGTGTGTGTGTGTGTGTGGTGGGGGGGGGGGGGCGGGAGGGAGTAACAAATGATGCCACAGTATTCGCAAATTCGATATGGCATTCTCGGAGAATGAGTTGCATGATTAATTTCTACTCCATTCATATTGGAACCATGGAATAGAAGGATGTAATCTGTCACTCAAGTATCCGTCATCATAATCAAATATGTTAGCTGAGGTGGCAATCAGAATGATGCAAGTCAGTCACGAAAGTTGCAATGGTCCGTCATGAAAGTGTCCGAAGTGTCTTTGATGAATTTGCAATTTAAGAAACATTTTGTTGAATATTTAGAACGTGATTTTACTGAGAGATGTTGCTACCATCTGCAGCTACAACTCACAGCAATATTGTTTTCGAGATATTCAACAACTTACTTGTATAGTTACCTTGAAATTCAAAGTGTTAAAATCGGTTCAAATATGCATACACGGTGGACTGGTTTTAGCTAGCAATTGGCAAGGTATTGCTATAAATTGATTCATCTATTTGGAAAATGCACCCCGTTTGCTATGATGTATTCCATCTTATAGCAATACTGCATTAAACGTGTAATGTAGTTCGGATCGACTGGTCGGATACTGGCCGTACCAGCTGAGCTGGGTATGCGCCGCCCGTCCTGGATTCGTTTCCTGAACACGACCCTCTGGGTAGAGCCATAAGCGTATATAGGCCTATGGGAGAGATAGTGTGTCGAAAAACGACTAAGTTCGTTAAAACACATGATGTGCATGCGCGCTAGGACGCTGTTTATATGGAGCGCGTAGTTACGACCTAGATATGATGGGGCTTTTAGTGTACCGAGATGGTACCCTGTAATCCTTAGTGATTCGGTGTTCCCGTTAAATCTGGCATTAATCAAGACCAGAATTCAACGGGCCTTTCAAATCTGTAAGCCATTTCAAAATCCGTTGAGAAATGGCTGAGTTATCCAGGGGAAACTCTTCATGATTATCTTAAAAATATTGCTGTGACGTCATAACCACGTGGACGCACAGCTTCTAGAATGTTCTAGAACGTCCGACTGCGCTATTATTAGCTGCGCGCTGATTGGCTCTTACTTGAACGATGATTGGATGAAGCCTGCGCCTGTGGCAACGCAAGGAGTATAAAAGGAGAAGCGATCCAGTGATCGAGAGCATCCTCAGCCATGGGCCGAACAGGTTGGATCTGTACCAGCTACTACAAGCGCGACAGACAATATGCTTCGCTATGTGTCGGAGTTTTATCCCGTAGCGTGCAGTTCTCCAACCCACCGTACTAAAACAATTGTGTAACTCCCCATTTACGGGAGTAATTTGGAACTTCTGATAATTGTTCGTGAATACCAACAGCTACATTCGGAACACAAATTTGCGGTGAGGCCTTCACGCCCTGAATATGTGAGTCTACAGATGTAGAGACGGGATGTTCTTTGATGAATGACTTGCATGATCTGCCGGCCACACCTAAAAGTGGTATTTCAATCTCTGCCGCACCAATATTGTGTCAGTTCTTTCGACCGCAGCAAGTAAGCTCTACCCGGTGTGTCTTCAGAGCTGGCTAACGTACACAGCAACATGAAGCTTTGTTTTGTATCCTCGTTTGCGGGTTGTTTACACCTTCCATCCATGCCATCGGTGTATGAGAACTTTCTTCACCACGTAGTACTATCGTATCTTTTACTGACTGCTCATTAGACATTCTATTAGGCCTACAGCACTAAGTGATGCACTCACGCCATGAGTGTTCTTGCGGAAGTCTTGTTTGCGGAAAACAGCTTGCGGGAACCAACCTGCGGGAAATTTCCAGCTTCCGGATAGCGCATCATTTCACGTCTACTACAGATCGTATCAATTTCAATAACATGGTAGACTAACTTAGGAATGACTACCACGTATTCAAGTAACTATGCTTCACAGTTTAACTATTTCTCTATATAGGTTTTGTTAATTATATTGTATCCACAATAATGGTCCTGATGACTAAAAGGAACCGTAACGGTCTTAGGACCGCTAGTTATAATTTCTGTATTTGTTGATAATTACTCTCATTTTCCTCAATGGGTATGTGTTGCTAACCGCACTATAGTAGGTTCGTTAAACTGTACTCGTATATTTATCTTGATCACTTGACACCGTACTGATTTTAGATTATGTATATATATGGCCAGTGGCCGTTCATATGTTTTGTTTATTCATAGAAAATATAAGACTGCAGTGCACCTAAGAAACACTATACAGCAACACTTATATATGCAACACTTTCTCCCGCCACCAACAATTTTTCACTGAGGTCGCTGTCCATGCTATAACTCTGTTTAGCCCGGCATGCTACTGACTAAACCTTTTCTATTCAGCTCAATAGGATAGGTTCAAAATGATTAGAGACACTTTCTTCATTACATACTGTGTAATATACTCTTCTCTTCCGGTAGTGCGATAATCTAGCCGCGCACTCCGGTAAGACTCATAAGTAAGATTTTGTCTCTATTCGTGTTTCACTCAGCCTTATGGCTTCTTAATTGTTTGGATGTCCCTATCCGCACCATGGGCTGATCCGACTCTGGGAAACTATTGGGGTTTCTGAGCGGTGATGGCCAGGGTGTGGTGTCACATACCTTTCCCTTGTATCTTTGGATACTTAGTAGTTAGCACTTTAAGCCAATGTAGGAGAGCACTGCGAAAACACATGTATTAATTATTATCTTATTTACTGACAATCCTCCCGCACTGCAATGCAAAACCGGCAACCTGTATTTAAACCTAATGATGGGTAAAATGGTTAGTTCCATAGGATCCGGTGACGGGCGAGATGCGCATTCCCACCGAATTCTGTTAAAATGTCTGGTATGATATTTAAATCTGCCATGCCCTTGCGGGAAGGACATTTGCGGTGGGAATTCGTCTCTCTTACCCCCACCATAACGATAGGAGAAATGGTCTAATAATGCTTTTGTGAAATGTAGCCCATGTCTTGTAATGTTTTATGTGGTTGCGGGGCGGGATGTCCAGGTTCTTATCCAGTTCGGAAATCCTGCTACGTAACATGTATGAGCACTGTCTCTAGTATTGATGTCTTGGGGCATCTGTTCTCCGTGGCAGCCATGTCTAATAGCTAGGTAGATATCAGCCAGTTGCGGCCTAAACTAATTCTCGTTCTAAAAACAACTAAAAGGAATTAAGCAAAGCAGAAGGCCCGCAGAAATAAAGTGGCAACTACTAATACAGCAAACCAAGAACTGCATAAGATGGCGACAAGAGAATTCATCGGGAATCCTCTTTCCCGTCTTCATGTAAAACAGTGCGCATCCCGGTAGTCATAATCTCACTAGGTATTGGCTTTTCTTTCTAAAGCATTTTTGATTGAAATATTAGGGTAGGCGCATTTTTACCTACCTTTCTTCTTCCGCTTTAAGCAGTGGCGACACCTTCCCGAGACGGAGGCCCATGCGAGGCACTTGCCTCTCGCAAGAATTCAGTGATGACGGCCCACGCCAGGATAATACTCCTCACCCAAAACTTGCATTAGGAGTAGTACCAGCACGAGGCACATCACTTTCCGTCTGAGATAACCTTCTTCGTTTCAGCTTAGAGGTATAATAACTTATATTAAGTTAACTAGTTACGTCTCGTGTACGGGAGCCTCCCTTGCGGGGATACCTCTGCAGACTTACGAGTCCGTGTGGTACCTCTGGGAGCCCCATGTTTAAAAATCATCTACCCGTCTCTATGTCTCGTATTTTCGTATGCTCTGATTGTAGTTTTATCTAGCATATTTTTAATTATTTAGGTAAACTCATTGTATAGACTTATATTTCTAGGTCACAAAATCAAATCTTGTAAGTCCATAGATCACGAAATTGCTATGGACATGCATACTGGTGACACAAACTCGTGGGATGAGACCATTGCGTTTAATGTTTGCAGTTTAATGATGGTCGCACGGCCCCACCGGAATGATTGAGTTCCACTGACCTTAGGAGCCAGTTTTTGTTTCCTGCAGGGCAGTCTCGTACAAGGTCCGTCACCCTGAGACCGGATGTTAACCAGCGTCATCACTCGTCATGCACTTGCGGCGTGGCGAGTCGACATGATACACCGGAACTGCCTGACACTTACCGGCGAGCTATAGTAAGGTGTCTAGATAGGACAAACAAATGGTGCATCATATTCAACCTTTAAAAGAAACAATGCCAGCTGATGTGCGAGTAGTTTGCATCAGAACCTAGCACACTACACAATGGAGGAACAGTTGTTACTGCTGCAAGCGATCATTGGTTGCCCATTGGGCAGTGGGTTTGATTCAGAAAGAATAGCATACACACCCACAGACATCGCCACACTAATTCATTAAAAATTCTGATTAACTAGATGTCATGGCAAACGGCACACGTATTCGCTATTTAAGCGGGTCCTGTGCTAAGTTATACTTATATGACATGACAGGAATCAGATGCCTTATTGGCCAATGCCCCGATCAACATAAAAATGTCAAGCAATGACCCATATACATCTCTTTGCAAGATCTTGAATTTGGCAGATATGAGACCATAATTGACCACGCTCTTCTCTTTGATTGCTATCAAATAGGAACATCAATCAGAGTATTATGCAATCAGGATGCATTCAAATATTCTTATTATAACAGTGAAGCTCAGTGACTGTTTCTAATGTGGTTTTTTTTGCAAACGCCAGGAAACGTGGCAATAAGTAGGTGACTTTATGCGGGTTTTGAAAACAAACGAAATCGATAAGAATATGAAATGTAATGAATCTCATCGCTGTATTTCATTACAAAACAGACGCTATGACTACTAGCAATGTACTTGTGATATAGGCCTGCTGGTGTTACTAGGATAGTACAACTTAGATGAATGTCATGGAATTTACGATAATCACTAAGGTTAACAATAGAAATGAGAAGATATGGCTAAAACAGATTCACTGCCATGCCTTATATGATCTTATAAAACGAAATTCTAGCACATTTATCTCATTATGTAATGTCTGTGAAGCAAATGAAAATGCATCACAGAATAGTAAGAGCCTATATCGATCGACACGGTTTGCTCGTTGTCCTAGCCTTAAGCACTTGTGATTTCCATGTTGAGTAACTTGATAAAGAGGTTTGACGCTACAGCTCAATAATGGAAATGAATTAGAATGTTTAAGTTCTGCCAGGCGTCATAAAATGTCTCCAGATTCTTGTGTTATAATACTACTGTATACGAGTGCTTAGAAAGTTAACATAGGAAAGTGAAGATCTCTTAAGCATATTTGCACTATAAGCCATACCCAGATAATGCAGCTTACTGGGCCAGAGCTGGGCCGATGCCATGCCAATAATTTAAGTATCGACCCAGTATCAGCCGGGCATCGGCCCAGTAAGCTGCGTTATCAGGGTAGATGTTTCTTGGCCCATAATGTTAGCCAATCAACTCTCACAGACCAGAAGCCACAAATTGTTTATGATATACCTACAATTTGTTTAACGTTTTGAAAGTTATTTGAATAGGTGTTGTTGAATGACAGAAACAGCTTCCAGTCGATTTAGTTTCATACTATTCATATATAGTTGCTTTGAAATCGACACAGTGGCATTTAAAGGATTTTAGTGATTAAAATACTGGTTTGAAAATTTTGAAAACATTTGAATGAATGTTGCTTGGATTCTGATCGATTTGTCTTTAAAATAGACATGCATCACAGTGAATTCCATTGAAGCTGAGACACCGGAAATTAACAATGAAAAGTGCTCTTTGCTCCTGTTGAGATTAATGGCGATCAGTTTCTCCAGTCTACAGAGGACTGCTGCCGAATTTAGATTTTGTGTCTGGAATCAATGTGCTTGTCCTCTCTGGGCAGAGTTGGAGTACGTACGTTTTCGCGACTATTTTGAAACTAATTTGACTGAAATTTGTTACTACCATAGGTAACAATGGCTCGCGCCTGAATTAGATTCGGAATATTTAATGAGACAGTCCTTACATCATCATCAACAGTTTGTTATTTCCGGCATATAAGCATTGAAGTGTTAAGGCAGTGTGACAATTTAGACATAAATCTTTAGCGAGTGTAACATCTTGCATCAACACTTTAAATGTGGAGATTAGTAAATCCTCTTATAGTGTCTAAATCGACATCCACCGTGGTCTACAGGATTGTCCATTCGTAGGCGAAGAGAAGAGTATTTCAGAAAATTGGCCACTGGTATGACTGGAAAGATAGCCAATCCAGTCATTCCAGTGATAGTTTTTTAAAATAGTCTTCTCTTGGCCTGCAATTGTACATTCAATAAGCAAATATTTGTATATACTTGAACAAAATACAGCCATTGTCTGACAACCAACTGTCATTCTGTCAATCATATATGCAACACAATGATGTTTTAAGGATGTATAATATTGAGTCTTTAACAGATCAATCATTCTCCAAGCTCACTGTTGAACAGTTTAATTACCATACCATTGTACATGTTCATTTTACTGTTAGCATGTCTATCGATTCAGTCTTTGTTAATGAGGCTATTTAATGAAATTGAGTTTGCTTGCAAGATGTTGGATCTGCTGGATGGTTTGAAAATTATTGTTGTTGTTGTTGTTGTTGTTGTTTCTGTTGTTGTTGTTGTTGTTGTTGTTGTTGCTGTTGTTGTTGTTGTTGTTGTTGCTGTTGCTCACCAAGGCAATAAAGTTAATTTCTTAAAATTCAGCAGAATACGTGAAAGATAATTTTTAGGAAACCGCATGCTTAGACGGTAGTATCGTTGCGTTGTGCTCGATATTATTTTCACTGCCGACGGCTTCTTATTCACTTCATCATCTAATCATTGTGTATTGGGTATACTATACATGGTTATTGTTCTGGCCTCTGCAACCTCCATCTTAATCGTTGGTCATGGTCATGTTGGTACACTAGCAGCTCACTGAGCTGCTGTCAATATTTGTCCTCGACTCTTGTATTGTAGTAGGTCTAAGATTCGCTACTCGTGTTATTTCTGGCATTGTCATATAGTGTCATTTTATTCTATATTGATATGATTCAAACTGAGTCTTAATTGATATACATTTCCATTACCTATTACATTTGCAATATGTTGTAATATGATATAAAGGTTTCCTTTTTCTAAATGGTTCAATTAAAATATTTATTTCACGCCACCAATGCAATATCGCCTATGTATGTTTAGAAAAGCATTCGACTAAAGATTGTTGCTGGCATCGAAACGTTTTCTAAATAACAAACAGATCATGGCTACATCATATTGAATCCATCAATAGCTGTATTATTGTGCTTCAGGTTGACGAGACTGACATCAGTCAACAAAAGAACAGCCTTGTGTATTTCCACAATGGTCAATTGATACAGGTTACAGTGAATGGATATAGATTAACACAACCCGCCACAAGCAAAGATTATAATGCATATGTCATATAGCTTCAACTCAGACGCCAAATCCCTTGAGAGAAAGAGCAATCTACCGCCTTTAAGTGAACTCCCAGTCAGAAATAGATCATGGATTATGCTCTCAAGAAGGCTCGGCTCTACTTCTGAATTATCCATGCACCTGCTTATGTAGGTACATACACATTTACGCACTCATACACAAGCTTTGATTTACCATTATTTCACCAGTAAAACGTATCAAACAAGGATTTTTTGTTGGTTGCTAAGTCTATCTTTGTCTCCAACTAAATCACATTATAACTAGAACTTAAATATACCGATATTATATCGAATACCAATATCATGTCTATACCATTAGTCATACCGATATGATTTTGCAGATACCGAAATATTGAGATATAACATAAAACCGGTATACCTTTATGTTTAGGCACATAATCTGCTTTCCATTAGCAAAATTCAATAGTATATCTGTCTAATTAGATAAACGATTGCTCTTCGTATAGGAAAATAATATTTTACCTGTATTTAGCGACCACATTTAACATTTTCTTATTTATCCTGATCTGTCAAATTGTTATTTGGAGGCTAGAGAAATCGGTAAATTAAGGATTACTGCCACGAAAATTAGCTACTTATAAGAATGCACTTCTCACAAAAAACCCAGAATAAAGCTTGTTTTAATTAATCTCATAGGATAGGGGATAGTTTAAAATGTCTAAAATATATCTTTTCTTGCAGAAATGTTTATAATTTTCGCCCGTTGTTTGCTAGAAAATGACAATTTCAAATGAATATTTTGCGTCATATTATTTTATCTGAAATTCGCAATTACAACAGCCTGGTTAGTTAGAGATTCCCCATCGTACTAACATATGCCCACTCACATCCCTTCACTGTTCGAGCACGTACTTGCAAATCCGCGATTTCTAGCTATGTTGACTGCCAATTTTCAGGTAGCCTATCAGATTCCACCTAGTTCAATCTCGATATAAATCTAAAAATAGAGGCGTAGATTGGTGCCAATATCGATGGAGAGCTGCGAAACATGAATGTCAATCTATGTAATTGTCAAAAGTATACTAGTAGGATAATAGTAGCTGAGCAATTTTATTAGGCGGTAGTTGACTAACTTTATTTATGAAGTTTCGCGAACTTAGCGTAGACATCAAAAGCGTGCAAGCACGGGAGTCGATATGAGAGCGTTATTGGGAGGGCAAGACCATGCAATAGGACACTGGAGATTCCACAGAATTGTACAACCTTGTAGTGACCGCCAAACGGTCCAGTAAAGAGGAACCGACGATATGACTTCTCTATCCCTACGAGCTCTTATGTTGGTGAGTTGCTAGATATTGATCTATTCAAATTACTCTAACGGAAGCGAGTGTAGGTCTATGTATTCTCGGCATATATGGTGGTCTATTTAGTAAGTGGTATAATGGCACAGTTGTACGCCTGCGCATAGATTTCCATGATTCCTGGTGGTTTCGTCCCATTGCAAATTTGTCCTATAATATAGCACAGGTTTCTGTGGAATGTTTAAACTAGTAAAACATTGGTCTACATCCATTATCCAACGTTTTTTACTCATAACATTGATATTTGTCAGTCAAATATCAACAGGTTTAGCTGTTCACAGTATCATTAAGCGAGTTTATTTGCGACGAGATGGTTACTGGTTATCTCGTGATCTCCACGCAGGTGTATCTGTGCGGAGGTCGCGGAAATAGGTGTAATTTCGAGGCAAATTCTAATCGTTTGTAGGGCCGATTTTGGGGTCATTTAAGCCGTTTTGGGATATGATTTAACTGAAGACAGTTATAATTTACAGATTAATGTCAGGATTCGTGTAATTTCTTGGTTTTATTGTGGAAATTTATACCGTCCAGCAATTATTTCAGGAGCGCTAATATACGTTGAATATGTTATCAGACTCCCTAAACTTCACTCTATTTTGCCCATCCCAATAATACCGATATTAAATGTATACTGGTATGGAAATTGATATCGATACCGGTATTAATTTTTCCAATACCGTGAAGCCCTAATTATAACTATGTTTTATCTTGGTATTATTATCGACTTATTCAACACATAGATTGAAGTCTAGATGTGAAAAATTATGGATTTTTTCTATTTTGGAAAACAATGTTGCAATAGGGTGTTTAGGAGCAACTGCTCCTAAATTATTTAGTAACACTTTGAGGAAGTAAAACTCTTTAGACAAAAATGAAAATTTCATGCCGTGAGAAGAAGTTATTTCTCACATTCTGATTAATAAAGTTCTGAGGAAATAATCTGGTCAATGGGTATTTGCCCAAATTGTTTCTATATACTTTATTCAGGAGGTAACCTGCCACACCACCCCACACTTGGCCCCTTATAAATACGCCTATCGTTAATGCTGCTAATCCGTACAATGTCTAGAAAATTTCCTTACGGTTCTATGCATTTTAATCCAATAGCTTTCCACTTAAAATTATATTTTGATTGGAAAATTCGGTTATGCCTGATTGACTATTCAAACCCATATATGTGTGAAGCAAATGAGAGTGATGCGTATGTCCGGGGTGGGGGTGTTGTTTAGGACTATAACAGAGACATAATATAGTTACGGATTCACTGAACTTAGGTTCATCGATAGTGCTGTAGACACATGTCACGCGTTTGGTGGTTCAGCAGTGTATAGAAAGGTTAAGCTGGCCTAGAATGGAAGTGTGGACGGTAAATATCGAAATAATGTCAAGACGCCACCAGCTTACTGCACTCTTATTACTTTACAGGCATGCATTGAGGGGAATAATATGAGGTTTCTTTGCTTGACTGCCAGGAATCGTACAGCTTGGAGGCAGTCAGTGTTGGATACCATTGATGTCTTTCTATAATTTCATCATCAATCAGTCACATTTACCAGGCGTAATCGATCGATCTGTGGCTAGCAAACTGTGTCTTTAATGTGTAATGCCACTCGATGCTGTACTATCAAGATTGATTAAGTATTCAGTATCTATTCTTCTCAAGAATTGCGCATGCATGTATTTATCACGCATGTAAATGGGTATTACACACACGCATGGGCACATGGGCAGCGTCCATGTTCACATATTCGTACTCTTTTATTTAACATAGTACGAATATACGAGAAGAGATTTCGAAGGCTGGTACCTCGTCGACGCTTTACTGATTACTGTTTGGATAAAATTCCAAGGCTATTTAATACACTTCTCCATGCCACAGGCATTCTACATATGTCACGGTCTTTAATATGTGTTGCATTATGCAAAAAGAATGACCGCAGATATTAAAATCAAATTTAAAGATTTCGATACGCCAGAGTTTTGCTCTCGCTTCTATGGACGGATGTGAACTGTCACTTATGTATCTGATGTCATAATCAGATACCTCACGTGTAACAAAACAACGTAAGTCCGTCATAAACCTGGAAAAGTTTGTAACGAATGTGTCTGCTTCAAAACATGTATAGTTATCTTGAAAATGGTATTCTTGAAATTCAGCATTCAAAGTGTTAAAATTAATTACAGCACTTGTCCAAGGTGGACGGAGGTTAGCTAGAAATGGACCTCTTCATTGCTACCCGACATGGATTTCTTAATGTCTATGTGGCTCTGGACCGGCACATGTGACGAAAAGAATGAGTCAACAAGGAATAACAGATCGCTAATGTTCACTGAGAAGTCGCGGGAACAACTAATAGACTGAACATAGCACCAGCCTACATACGACCTAAATGGTAGCTAAAATGTAGGGACTCGGTATAAACCATTCATAATAGTAACCTGTCATTGTCATGAACTGCATTGTGTGGTTGAACCGAGATCAGGTGTGATTAGCTACTATGAATTCGTGTGAGACTTTTAACATATTCATTATGACTGTTACATTAATTTGAGACACTTGTAAACAAGACATCCTTGAATGTGACCAGTCTTATAAACAGTGTGCTGTTCATATATAGTCACACGCGTGTCTGTCCTTCGTACACGTGTATCTAATCAATGTATCGGTCATAATAAACATGTTAGTAGTTTGAACTAGACTGGCTGATTTATCGGACGATAATGGCCTGTCCTGAGAACTCGGCATCACTCACTAATGATCCTCGAATATAGATCTGCTCTATAAGTCCTGCCATATGGAGGTGGGAATATGACACCATGGTGTAGCTAACCGCTGGAACCATTTCTCAAAAGGGGAATGTATATTGCTTAAACCCAATTGTACGCACACCAGTCAGTCGAAAACTTGGGTTTGTATGAAACTTACAACCCTGTGAGGAGACCCAGAGTGAATAAGAGAAATTGTTCATGATAAAACAGGTGAACGCCATGTTATTTATAGAGGATGACAATTTCGTAGGCCTTTACAGACTGATCCGGCTAGTAAAAAAGAATGGACGGAAGAGGTTTCAGTCTCATTCATCATTTTATTGAACATATCAGGACTTATGTTTTTTGTAGATCTCTGAACATGTGCAGGGAAGGGCTGTGTTCGGATAAGTGTGCAGGGCAGAACTAGTTGGTCGATGTCTTCTAGGACCAGTGTCCCCATGTTTACAATAAACCCACCCCCACCAACCTTGGTGCTTTTAGCACATGTTAATGTGGATTTAGTATAGAAACCCCCAGGATTATATCTGATCTAGGATTATATCTGATCTGTGTGCAGCATGTTGTGGTTAATGCTATGGATGATGTTTGATTTATGCTTCTTACTTGTATGGGGGGGGGGGGTGACTTTTACAAAGACATTACTGAAAGTGTGTCGGACAATTTTACATCCGGGAGGTGGCTGAGGATTGAGACTCAGCATCTAGAGATGATATTGATACCACCTTCCAACGGTCGCTGTTTTCCAGCTATTTTGTGAGACAATATAATGAAAGAGTTGCGAACTAGAGAGAGAGAGAGGGAAGGAGGGGAGGGAGAGAGAGAGGCGAGAGAACGAGCCTGTAAGGGTAGAATACATTTACCTATGACCTAACTGGCGTGGCTGAGTCTCTTGTATGGGGTTACTCGCTACACTGGATAATTACAGCCTCATGTAAAACTCATGGTATTAACAGCTTGATGGTTCTACCGGTAAGTTTCATCCTGCCAATTAGCAAATTAGATAGTAGATTAAATAGAACGATGAAGGTGGGTAACTGCAAGTCCTATGTAGGCCAACAGCCCATCCTAACCCTTTTCAACCATCTATTCATTGACTCTGGCATACAACATCCCGATCCCCACCGCGGATACCCCGGGATCAGACAATGAGAAACATGATGTAGCCAGTCACGTCGCAACACTATGTTATGAAGGCTAGTAAAATTCAGCAGCAGTATATAACAGCGGTAGAAACTTGGATAAGATTGTGTGAAGCTTAGATTGTTCAGTTCTAATACTACCAAGTTGTTCATTATGGTGATTTAACATGGCCTTAATGGTGGATTTTTCCCACTCAAAATTCACATTCCAGATCGGAAAGTAGATGTCATCATCTGGCATAGCTGGCTTACAAAATCCATTCAGGTCTTCCACCTTCCTGCTAATCCCATCAGGGAGAGTTTCGGCATCTAAATGCCTACGTAGCATAGCAATGTGGTGGAAGCACAGAATTATTTGGCAATACAGCTTTACTAGGCGCGCATGCGCAGATGAACCCCCTTGACGATCTCCATTCTTCCTGCGACCATTCTTCCTCACAATAGCCATTTAGACGGACAAGCGTCTGTATTGTTCCAATCTGGGGTTTTGTTGCTGTCGCTGTCTCTGTCTCGCTGTAGTAGTAGTAATAGTAGTAGTAGTAGTAGTAGTAGTAGTAGTAGTAGTAGTAGTAGTAGTAGTAGTAGTAGTAGTAGTAGTAGTAGTAGTAGTAGCGGTAGTGGTAACGATAGCGATAGCGGTAGCGGTAGCGGCAGCAGCAGCAGCATCAGCAGCAGGAGCAGCAGCAGCAGCAGCAGCAGCAGCAGCAGCAGCAGAAGTCGTAGTAGTAGTAGTAGTAGTAGTAGTAGTAGTAGTAGTAGTAGTAGTAGCAGTAGTAGTGGTAGTAGTAGTAGCAGCAGTAGCAGTCTTTGACGACGCACTGGCACTAGGATCTAGCTCATTCATTATCTAGAATGTAATTTTACCTTTTTTCAATTTTTTCGACCCGAGTGGCGTTCGAATCTGGCAATTCTATGGCACCTTTCGCCTAGCGTTTCGGAGGCGAGTGCTCTACCGCCAGACCAGCATCCAGAGGATAATAATTCTGTTTCATCGGACTGGCTTTCAACCACCAGTCTCACAACCACACGAATTGACTGGAATTTTGATGGTGTACATTCTAGATATTCTTACTTTTACATTTCTGAGATCCCTCCTGCTAGATCACTAGGCACTCACAAGTATGTAGTTTTTATTATTGTCAAGGATTAGCTCTATGAACCCTGTCTTTGACAACGCACTGACCCTAGGATATAGGTACAGGCCTTACATACAATGAACTAGTCCATTCGTGTATGAGCCCGAGTTTGCGGAACACCCTGCTGAGTGCGAATCTGCCCAACTACTACTGACGCTATAGTAGTAGTAGTAGTAGTAGTAGTAGTAGTAGTAGTAGTAGTAGTAGTAGTAGTAGTAGTAGTAGTAGTAGTAGTAGTAGTAGTAGTAATTGGTTGTTGTATATCCAGCATTAATCTGGTTTCCGGAGGATATAATTGAGGCAGGCGGGGGGGGGGGGGGGGGCTGACCTCCCGGACACATTCCAGCTATTTCCATTTCCTTCGTTGGAGCAGCATCCCACACAATTCATGGATCCGCCCCTGATGTAGATGAATGTTGCCAAGAAACCGCTCATTTTATGCTGTCTGTCTCCTAAGTATATTGATGCTTGAAATATGTATATAAATAGAATATGATGTATCGAAATTTGCAAGGAAAACTGCTGACAATTATACCGATTATTTAGGCTAAGTCAAAATAACTGTGATAAAATATTTTACAGACAAAATAACTGTTTAGTTACAAGCAAGTCATAATTTAAAGAGTTTTCAAACTAATAAGATGAAGCCATCGATTCTGGTAAATTCTTTGTCCATACGACATAAAATGTGTTGCACGTCGAACATGCCATTTTGCAGATGTGGTAGTGTCGGAACGTTGATACTGAAGACGCGTACATCGGCGGTATGGTTATTTATCACTACTGGTGCGGGCGTGTGCGTGCGTGCGTGAGTGCGCGCTTAGGCCTGTATGAGGACCAGTTGATTTACCAGGGACTCAATGGTTGCTGGGCCTGCACGGGGTGGGGGGGGGGAGGGGGTTGGATTTTCTTTCTTTCGTAGATTCTCTACATGGTAGATCAAAGTGTGCATATGAGCGCTGTACGAGCCCATGTGCCGACGCATGTAGGCGAGTACATACGCGCTCGAGCGTACTCGGCTCTGTGTGTACGTGTACGTGTAAGGACATTTTTGAGCTCACAGAGGAGAATCGATAATGAATCCTTAATCAATCACCAGAGGAAACCAGCGATTTTAGAGTGACATTCAACATTAAAGAAACAAATTGGTAAAAAGTGATCGATTAATGCTGATTTACTGACAACCAGAAGGCGAGACAATCACAGTAAATGTTACTGATCGATGCTGCGCAACATCCGCTCTCTCAGAACTATCTGCCTCCAAGCTGTCTGATTCCTCGCAGTCAGGCAAAGAGCTTTCCTAATATTCGCTTGTTAGTTTAAACATGTCGCTGTGAGATTATTTCGACATTTAACTTTCGCAAACCCGATTAACGTTTTTATGTCTGTTAGGTTGCATTGCTCTGCCACCATTTTGTGCTTAACATAGCAATGACATTTAGAAACAGCAGCGACAAATATGTGATACAATCGCCATTCCGCTACTACCATTAAAATCTTAGAATTTGGCAGCAAAAAATAAAGGAGTGGGCGTTATTAGAACCATGGGTGCATATGATATGCCCACACACATCTGTATAAATCGACTGTGGATCTGATTTGTCAATATGGCCTAAGCATCCTTATGCAATAGACCGATAAAAGGACACTGTTTGTCAGAATTTTGTGGGAGGAAGAAAACAATGAGATTAAGATCATAAGATGAACGTCCGGCATTTCAATTATGTCATCATCTTATGTTAAGTAACACATGCGTCATCAATGCGCAACCTCCTATAAGCGTACCCTGAGTCTTAAAATCACGACAAGGCTTGGGGTGTTTCGGCAATTGAGGTGTATCATGGGTTGAAGGATGTAGTTGGGGCAGGGCCACGGGTCCTTCACGGTCTCATTAACGTTTCCAAATCTGTATGGAATGTCACCGTAGTTAATGAAAGTGTGAAGGAAAAGTTGCTCGACGTGAAGGGTGAGGTGTGTAATGTGGAGGAAATAGATTCTGATCGTCTATTAGTCAAGATGAAGGTTCCATTAGAGATCCCAGATGAACGGGTTATCAATGAATTGATCAAGTATGGCAAAGTGGACAAAGTAGAACACGAAACCTATCCATTTGATCGAACCGTAGAAAATGGCATCAGAAGAATTTGGTTCGAAAAGGTAGAACAACCTCTCCCAATTAAGGTCACGATAGATGGTCGATTTATCTTGCCATTATGGTACAGAGGGCAAATCAAAGAGTGTAGAATCTGCTTAAGCACAGAACTTCTTGCAACATATTGCCCTAACAAAAACAAATGTCTAGTTTGTGGATCATCTGATCATTTTAAGTGGCGATGCCCGCAGAACAATTATGTCAAAAAGGGTGCTGATAAAAGTGCAGAGCAAATTGTCTCTAAAGAGAATATCATAGAACCGGTAGCTGCTGAGATTGTAGCTGAAATCCATGTTGATGGGAAGCACGTTTCCATTGCTACCATTAGATTCTGGCCCTAGAGATATTCTATTTGAAGCATCATTAATCCCACTACCTGTCTCTACACTAGGCAATCTAAATGACCCAAACGAATATCCGCCCTTTCCACAGAGGGAAAGGGTTAATGGTAGCAAATCTGGTCCACGGACCGGCACTTCTCAGAAATCTCCTCAGAGCAGTTTTCCATCAGGTCTCAGGACCCCATCCCCAACAGGGAACTGCCACAGCCCAGCTTCTCTCCAACTCCATGTCCAAGTAATGCACCGGAGGTGGGTCCTATTAAATTTGCAAACATGCCCAAACAACCCACCGTGTTGTAGAGAAACATATTTTGGAAATTTCGTCATGAAATCGAAAATAAAATTGACTGGCGACTACCTGTTCTCGCGAACAAAGTACTCATCTTGGAGCTTCGAACCAGAGTCGCATTAATGTTGAGCCCCACCATGAAACACAAGTTGCATGCTACCAAGAAGCTAAATTGTGTCATGCTAGAGTAATAGTTCAAAAGTACACTGGATCATTTAAACCCGAGAAAATAGTGATTAATATTGGTATTAATGATATGAATGAATCCATCTCTAGTTCAAAACATAGATTAATGCTGCTTTTCAGTGTGATTAAGTCCAAATTCCCAAAGACCGCAATTTACTTCGCAAAACTTAACTATTCAAGTCGGTTGACAGCTCAGCAAAGGTTGGCGATTCAGTCCCTCAATTCGATCGCCGAATCATCAAAATCCGTGACTGTCATTCCTGCATTTAGACTCTCAGAATTTAATGTTGCTAAGGATAACATACATTGGACTGAAAAAACACTTAACTCTATGTATTCTGCCTGGCTTAAATTCCTAAATTTAAACTAGACAGGGGCCAAGGTAACATCCGCCCAGAAACAGGACTGGCCAGTAATATTGTCAATCTAACTGGCTCCCCACTAGGTCAAGCAGAGCAGTCACTGCTTAATTTCGGTCTTACGTTTGTCCCAACACCAAAACCTAAAACAGGTTTGGATGCTCTTTTAGATAATGGCTGAATTTAGTCACCGTATTAAGTTAGCATACTTCTTTCATAACTCTAATAGTAACATTTCACCATTCATTGAAAAAACTGGCTGGGCACCAAACGTAAAACTCCTGGATCCAGCGATCGGTGAAAGCATAGAGAACTCTTTTCAGAACGTGTTAAAAATTCTACATTCCCTAATGATCAACCAGATTTACTCTATGAGGAACGCCAGGCCCTAACTGAATTGTCTAAAAACAGCCAAGTTGTCATCAAACCTGCAGATAACGGATCTGCGACTGTAATAATGCTTAAAGATAACTATAAACGTGAAGCAATACCACAATTTAGTAACCAAAACATTACAAGAAACCAAGCGAGCCACTTTGGCAAAATAATTGCAGCAAATTTAATGAGATTCTTAAAAAATTGCTCGATAGCAAGATCACCGAAAAGCAACATAAGCATCTCTTTGCTAAGCTTGAGTCAAAACCACGGACTTTCTATCTTTTGCCAAAAATTCATAAACCCATAGATTCGTGGTTGAACCCAATGTCACCACCCTGGCGACCTATTATCGCTGATTGTGGTTCAGAATCCTACAGAATCAGTGAAAACATCGATTACCATCTACAGCCAATAGCAAATAGACACCCTCAACTTCTTGAAAGACACAGAAGACTTCTTATCCCAGGTCTCTGAGACCTGGATACCTCCGAATTCATTCCTGGTTACGCTTGACATCGATGCTATGCATAAAAACATTGACATGGAGAAGGGTATAAATTCTATCCGTAAAGCATTCGTGAACTACCCAGATACCAACAGGCCAGACGGAGAAGTAATAGCTCTATTAGAACTGAGTCTGAAAGGCAATGATTTTGAATTCGATGGCGAAATTTACCAAGAAATTTGCGGCTGCGCGATGAGCAAGCGCTTTAGCCCATGTCTTGCCGATATTTACCTAGCAGAGTGGGAGGAGGAAGCGTTAGAAAAGGGTCCAAAACATCCGCGCATTTATCGCAGGCACCTTGCTGACATTTTCATGATTTGGCAACACACAAAGGCAGAGTTCGAAATTCTGAACAATCATGATCCGAATATCAAATTAAAAGCAACCATTGCCGAGATGTCTGTAGATTTCCTGGATGTAACTGTATATAAAGGTCTAAAGTATGAAACAACTGGCTACTTAGACAACAAAGTGTATTTCAAACTAACCAATTCGCACAAGCTACTACACAAAAAATCTTTCCATCTGCCGCATACTTTTAAAGGAATTGTAATATCGCAAATAATCCGTTTTCACAGGAATTCAAGTGATAGGGAAAACTTTGAAGCGGCGTGCTCTACCCTATTCAAAGCCCTCAACCACGAGCTTACTCCCCACGATTCTTGCTCAAAATCAAATCTGAAACATTGGACGGCATGGAAACCATTCCAGATAATGCCTCAAATCATCGGCCTACCAAAATTTCTCACAATCGTCTAATTATAGGTGTATGTGAATCGCGCAAATGGGGAAAGAAAAGGTGCAAGTTAGATGAATTTCTCCTAGGCCAGAATACTTTCACGAGCTTTCAGAACAAAAGTAAATTCCAACTTCAGTCTAATCTAGATTGTGACTATGAAAATGTTATTTATCTAATTTCATGCAAATTGTTCCAAAAACAGTATGTCGGCGAAACCAGATATCCATTAAGATGTTGGGAAACTCGACACCTCTCAGATATTAGGCTAGAGGAAGACACACATGTTTCCGAACATTTTAATCTTCCTGACCATTTAGTTCCTCGTGTCTTTGAAATTATGCCGATTGAACAGCAGTTTCGGAAAAACGTTGAAATTTCCAAAATCTTGAAAGATGAGTATCAAAACCTACAGGAGAAACTGAAACAATCGTTCAACAGGCGTCCAGTAATTGCGTTTAAGAAAAATCCGAATCTACGTGACATCTTGGTAAAAGCAAAACTCAAATAGCTATCCAGAATATCCATCTCAATCATTCAACATTAACCCTTTCATGATGGTTACCCAAAAGCGGTCTCTTTAGTGATCTTGGGCAATGTCCATCTGCCGGCGGGGATTGGAGTATTTTTAACAATTTACCGCTGTAATGACTGGCTCGGGAGCCGAGACAGTCATTTCTGTGGCATATTCTCGGGAATGACCTTGCCTGTGCCTGCAAATGTACATTAAATAAGTAAGCGCATATTTGGATTTTATTTATCAAATTTAACCAGTAAAGGGTTAACATTTTAATGCCATATGGCTTTCCTCAAACAAAATGACAAATCTCAGGCAGTAAGATAAACCAAAATATTTAAAATTCTTTCAATTATTGAACATTCTGTGCCAGTGCGTTGATAATATTAACTACTACTACTACTACTACTACTACTACTACTACTACTACTACTACTACTACTACTACGACTACGACTACGACTACTACTACTACTACTACTACTACTACTACTACTACTACTACTATAGCGACAGCGGCAACAGCAACCCAGATTGGAAGAATAGACATAAATTGAAATGGAATTTAATAAAACATGTTAGCATCCCCAGTTGTATGACAGCAACCGATTATCCCAGACCAGACCCAACTGTCAGTAGTAATTGGGTAGACTCGCACTCAGCAGGGTGTTCCACAAACTCAGGGTCATACACTAATGGACTAGATCATTGTATGTAAGGCCGGCACCTAGCAACCAAACTGTGAAAAACTGCGAAAGAAGTGTGAACCACGTTGAATTACCTTAGCGGGGTACACCCCAAATTAATTTAAAGTTGATTGCCAGTGTAAGATCTAAGATCAACAACAACAACAACAACGACGACGACGACGACGACGACGACGACGACAACATGGAAACATGTTTCGCAGAACACAAGGCAGGTTAACGCCAACTGGAGCTCGTATCGTAGGGAAAATGCTCCAGACTGCTCTGCTAGATTAGCGAGGCAGAAACTGTTATGGAACGATACGTTTTGTTAGAGCGCTCTGTTATTTCGCGAAACATGTTTCCAATCTGTGACGTAATTTCACGCGAAACAACATCATACGTCACAGGGGCATATATTAGATCATAAGCGTCTCGCGCAAAGGATCGTTCTCTTAGCAAACATTATCGTTCCATATAGAATGCTATAAACTTCATATCAGACGTAATCATCTCTTAAATGAAATGAATTATACCTAACAAAGCTTGCATTATAAAATATCAAGTTAGTATAATTAAAGTCAATTGCACATAGAAAAATACGGTGCACCTTATGCTTTCTGGATGCTCCTACATGTATTTCAATAACAATGAACTCATTTACGCGTCTGGTGAACATAAATCTACTCGTCTATGAACTGTGAACATTTACCTATATACAGATAGGTAAATCACTTGCGTGTGTACATGCATGTACACAAATGTCAGATTTAATGATCGTTTGCGTGTGTGTATATAATATAATATATAATTAATGGAAAACTCCAGTAATTTGCGGATTCTAGAGATTCCCGGATAATACACCGAAAGGTCATTATAGAACAGGCCAATGTGCTAGACATTGGCGGAAACTTCAAGAACAGAACAGAACAGAATAGTTTTGATCCAGAGCACTCTGTTAGAGCGACCTATTAAAACTATTTTTGCACCTCCTACGGAACGTAAGGCTGGTCAGCCAGTTATGTCTGCCAGACTAGAATCCAGTGGTATCTACCCAGCATAATGCGCTCGTACATTTCTAATGCATGAAGACATTAGTAAGAAAGAGACCACTGGCCCTCTGAAATAAACCTTTTGAAGTTTGGATGGCCTCAGAGTGTTTCTCCCGCATTTCTGGCTTTAATATCAGGTGAGTTGTTATGTGGCGGTTGTGCTGGAGAACGGACATATGTGTTCTAAACGGAAACCTTTTTTAAATTTAGAGGCCATCAGCGTATTGACATCTTACTGGAATATGTGTATATGTTACCAAAGGAAACGGCACACGGGTCCTCCCCAGAAAAAGTCAGATATTTAGATGCATTCTGGGTGTTCTCCTTCATTTTCGGAGGTAGTATATGGCAAAACTTTACTTCCATATGCGTATGTGTTTGGTAAGAGAAAAGTCATAGCATCATCTTCCAGAAAAGTTCTGAAAGTTAGAAGCCTTCTGGGTATGTGTACTGCATTTGCGGACGAAATATCAGCTGAAATCTTACCTGCACGTGTGTAGGTGTTGAAGGAAATGGGAGGAAAATATTTGAAAACAAGATCATCAGGGTTTTACCTGCATCATTTGTGGCAGTGATATTAGTTTAAACCGTACGTGAATATGTGTAAGTGTTGGAGGAGATATGACACAAGTTTCCTATCACAGCAAATACTTGAAACTTAGTTAACCTTAGAGTGTGTCTCCTGCTTTTCCGATGGTAACATCAGTTGAAATCTTGCTCGCATTCATCTGTGTAGGTGTTGGAAGAGTGAGGGCACGCGGGTCCTGCGCTTATGTTGTTGTGTGTCTCTGCATTCCTCTGTATATATGTTATTGGTTGGGGGTAGGAACGGTACATCATGTGGATAGGGGCGCGTCTAATGTAATGGATGGATCCAATCTGTCACTCAAGTGTTTGACGCCATAATCAAATACATCAATTATAGTTGACGTCACAATCAACCCCCCCCCCCCCCCTCTTTCACGTTTTAATCACTTTCCCCAAATTTGAGTCATGGAACATTTTAGTTATCACGACCATAATTATAGATTCTGTCTAAATCTCCAAAATAAGATTATGTCCATGCTTCCTAACGGTATTTCTTACACAAATTGCGCTAATTAAGGAAAAGTAAAGTAAAAATCAGACACAAAATATTATTACATCAAAATAATAATTTCTGGATTTTCTGAGCGTGTAATTACAGCGTTTATATAATTTACTACATCCAGAGCGAATATTGATAACAACAGAAAGAGCGTGGTGTAGTGTAGGCGATTTGCAATACACTCAGCGTAATAAAACATCACTAGACAGATCAAATAAACGAACGGTATATTGCTGAAATCAAATAACGAAAGCTATGTTCAAAATAATCGAAGATAGATTTAATTCTCACATTGCCAGAAATTGCTTCTCACAGCGTTCCAAGCTTATTCCAAACATATTTGTTTTATTTATTGCTGTTCGAGTGTATGAGCATTAGACCTACTTAACGCATAAATGAATTGAATTACTATTGCAGAAAATTTGGATTCGGATACCAGTCTCGATTAAGCATTTCTGTCGTCTGTTGTGATGCCTACGAAAATGGGTTACTTTTGTCCGCTAATATGTCAAAAAGCGTCTGTATAATATAAAGTGGGAAAGAAACGGGCCTAGGGAACATTTATTTACCGTAGAATACCATAATTCCATCAAACTGACATAGGTTAGGGACATATTAACTTGTCTATGTGCAATTAACCGTGGCGAGCAAAATCTATCCGCCATTTTTGGATTTTATGGCAATTTCGTACTAACCATTTGGAACCGAGCTTAGGCGCTCGGTCGAATATAGTTGACTATTTACTTAACAGTTTATGGATGTGAAACCTCTCACATGAACACATTTACATGGAAACCATACCTGGGATGGCTTTGATTAATTCATTTGGTTGATCCCGTATTGATCGTTCTTCAATGGGCGATCAGATCTGTCACTCAAATCCTACCTCACTTATGAGCTGCCTTCATAATCAAGATAACGCGGGGTTGTCAACAAAGTGAGAATAGCCATTCACACGTTTCTTGAATTGTATGTATTTGATTATTTTTGAATTTAATAATCATTATGTTGACTATTTTGAAATTAATTTGACTGTGCGGTGTTGGAATAGGCAGCAACAGACCACGATCAAATTAGTTTTAAAATCAACTTACCTGTATCGTTACCTTTAAATTTAGATGCTGTGACTACTTTAAGGCGTTAAAATCGCGCCAAATACACGTACAAAGTGGATGGACGTTGACGAGAAATGACCGAAAAAGTAAGATTATGTAAATTATAGATTATGTAAGCATCCATAAGTCTCAGCTTTGAAGTCAAAAGATGGTAATTGATAGTCCGGGAGTTCAGAGCTCGATCGATCACAACAAGGACGCGGCGTGGATTGAGCTTAGATCGAGATGGGCAGGGTATAGCTAAAACTGGAAAGGTCCATTGTAACAAACAGACAACTTAACGGATTCGCATACATCATTGAATGGAATATTATTTCTTGAAAGAAACGATATAAATGCAATTTGAAGTGTGTGTGTGTGTGGGGGGGGGGAGGGGGGGGGGGTAACAAATAGCGCCACAATATTGGCAAATTCTATATATTATATATATGGAATAAAGGGATGTCATCTGTCACTCAAGTATCCGTTATCATAATCGAATATGTCATGTGTTAGCTGACATAAGAATGATGTAACTCAGTCGCGAAAGTTGCAATGGTCCATCATGAAAGTGTCTGAAGTGTCTTTGATGAATTTACAATTTAAGAAACATTTCGTTGAATATTTCGAACCTAATTTCATTGAGAGATGCGGCTGCTATCGACAGCAGCAACTCCCATTTATATTGGTTTCGAAATATTCAAAAACTTACCTGTATAGTTTCCTTGAAATTGAGATTCTAGGAGTATGGGTTCCGTGTTAAAACCGGTACAAACATGAGTGCACAGTGGACTGGTCTTAGCTAGCATTTGACAAGGTATATCTATAAATTGATGCCTCTATTTGACAAAATGCACCATGTATTCTAGCTTATAAGAAAACTGCATTAAAAGTGTAAGGTGTCTAGCCAGGATAAACAAATCATGTGTCACATGCAACCCTTAAAGGAAATAACAAAAAAAATGTAATGTTCATGTCAAGCCCCCATATGCAATCTATGTTAATAAACAGCCTTCATCATAGTCCAGAAAGTGTTTTGCTAGCATCTATCTGGTGAGCTCCATGCCATTTAACAAAACACCAGCATTCTGAGCGGCACCTACCTGGAGGGCCATTACAATATGCACGTATATACATAGGAGGCAATGCCAGCTGATGTGCAAGTACTTCGCATCAGAACCTAGCACACCGCACACTCCAGGAACAGTAGTTACTACTGCAAGCGATCACTGGTTGTTCATTGTAAGGTGGGTTTGGTTCAGACTTAATAGTATACACACCTACATACATTGCCATATTGCTACATTGATATAGTAAATTATTCCAGAGGAACGGCGTTGATTGACATGGCAGACGGCACACATATTTGCCATGAAAGCTGGTCCTGTGCTAAGTTGTAGTTCTATGACATGACATGAATCAGATGCTTTATTGACCAACAGCATGATCAATAGAAACATGTCAAGCAATGGCACATATTCATCTCTTTGCAAGATCTTGGATTTGGGGGAGATGAAAGCATAATTGGCCACGGTCTTATAATTCATTGATATCAAATAGGAACAAAAATTGGAACATTATGCAATCAAGATACATTCAAATATTCTTATTATAACAGCTCAGTGACCGTTACTAATGTGCTTTTTTGTGCAAACGACATGAAACATAACATTAAGTAGTTGATTTTATGTGGGTTTTTGAAACAAACAAAACAAAACCAATATGAAATGTAATGAATGCCATAACTATATATCATTACAAAACAGGCGGTATGACTACATTATAGTAAAACATATATGAATGTCATGGAATTTACGATAATCATTAAGGTTAACGATGGAAATAAGAAGATATGGCTAAAGGTGAAACACCGCCATGCCTTGTATGGTCTTATAAAATGAAATCTGTATCTCATTAGGTAATTTCTGTGAAGCAAATGAATATACATCACAGAATAGTAAGAGCCTATATTGAGCCACACGCTTTCCTCGTTGTCCCAGCTTTAAATACTCCTGATCACCATGTTGAGTAACTTGATAGAGAAGTGTGATGCTACAGCTCAATAATGGAATGAAATTAGAATGTGTCTGTTCTACACTGCGTCATATGAAGTCTCCAGATGAGTGTGCCATTATACGACTGTACAGGAGTGCTTAGGAAAATAACATAGGAAAGTGAAGCTGTTTTAACCAATTCGCACTCCAAATCATGCACAGATAGCGTAGCTTACCGGATCGATGCCGGGCCGATAACATGCCAATAATTTCAGTATTGTCCCAGTAAGCTGCATTATTAGGGTAGATGTTTCCATTTTGATTGACGTCAGCTGACATGTGATGTATTTGATGATAACATCAGATACTTGAGTAACAGATTGGATCCCTCCGTTATTAAGACTGGATTGACACAATTTGAATTCACATTTAGTGACATGTACTTCCCAACAAGTAAACTGTCCATTGCCTGAATGAACTCTCTTTCCATAGTTCATCTTCACTCTTGAAATCAGTGTCTCGATTATTTCAAAACAACTATACCATTCGGGAAAATTCTTGAATATTCTGAATCGAATTTGACTGAAACCTGTTGCGGCTGTATGTAGCAACAGGCCCCAGTCAAATTAGTTTCAACAAATTCAACAGAATATTCTTTATTTCATAAATAAATTATCGTTTCTACTCTGTAAGGGTTAACTTGTAATGTACATCTAGAGAAAATATGAGTTTTTTTCCAGAAACATCGTCGATAGCACAAGGTATATTTATCATAGCATGATGACATTATAGAAATTTCGTACGTTCATCTTATGATCTTAATCTCAAAGTTTTATTCCTCCCACAAAATTCCGACAAACAGCGTCCTTTTATTAGCCTATTGCATAAGGATACTTAGGCCTGATTGGCAAATGAGATCCACATGCGATTTATAGAGCTGTACATGTGTAGACGTTGTTTGGGAAAATGGCATGTGAATTACTGACTACACTCTTTTTATTTTTTGCAGGCAACTGCCAAGCGCTTAGTCCTGGTAGTGGACTGGGGATTATGTCACATCTTTGCTTATGCTGCTTCTAAATGCCATTGCTATGCTATTCACCAAATAGTGACAACTCAATGGAAACTAACAGACATAAAATGTTAATCAGGCTTACGAAATATTAATGTTGAAATAATGTCAAGACTTATATCATGCATATTAACTAATAAGCAGATTTTGATGGGGAATAACGTGAAATCTCTTTACTTGACTGCCAGGAAGCATACAGCTTGGAGGCACAGAGTTTGGAGAGTGTGGTGGGTGTGCTGTGATTTCAGCATCGACCAGTCATATTTACTGGGATTGTATCGCATCCGAGTTGTCAGTCAATCAGGATTAATTGATCATATTCTAACAAATTGTTTCTTCAATGTTCAATGTTACTTTAAATCCGAGGTGTGTTCTGGTGATTGTTTAAGGATTCGTTATCAATTCTCCTGTGCAACCTCATAAACGTATATGGGCTTACGCTTGGACGTACAAACGTACACGAGCATACTCAAGCACACGCTGAATCGCACACACGTTCACACACGCACACACCTACCTACAAACGAACTCGCTCATATGAATGCTTTAATTTACCATTATTTCTACAGAAAAATGATATCACAGCTGGTAGATGACTTTTGTTGGTTGTTGAACTAGAGTCAAGAAGTTATTGTGTAATTTCACTCTTTGTCTTCAACGAAATCAGACGAAATACGCACACACGTTCACACACGCACACACCTACATATGTAGGTACGTACAAACGAACTCGCTCATATGCATGCTTTAATTTACCATTATTTCGACAGATAAATGATATCAAACCTGGTAAATGACTTTTGTTGGTTGTTGAACTAGAGTAAAGAAGCTTTTGTGTACTTTCACTCTGTGTCTTCTACGAAATCAATTCATTAAAAGTTTGATGATTTACCGGAAAACTCTTGCATTATTTAATTTAATTTAACTGAGTCATGTTGCGGCCATAAACAACAGTCGAATTAGTTTCAAATTAGTCAACCAGATAATCCCTGCATCATCAAGAATTTGTTATTTCTGTCATGTAAGCGTTAAAGGGTTAATGTAATGCGACACTTCAGGGCTAAATCTTTGGAGAATCACATCTTTCACCAGCCCTTCAGACATGGAGATCAATTAACGCTTTGAATGCCAAGACAGCCAAATAGGCCTCAACAGTGGTCTTCAAGAATGTCCGTTTGCAGGCGAAAAGAAGACTATTTTAGAAGATTTACCACTGAAATGACTGGCTCGATAACTGTGGCAGTCGTCGCAATTGTAAATCCTCAAAATAGTCTTCACTTGACCTGAAATGGGACATTCAATAAGCAAATATATTAATTGACTTGACCAAATTTAGCCATTAAATGGTGAAGTTAGTCAAGACAGCTGAAACATATAATAGTGGGTAGAACCTCTAGCAGTAGTAGCACTTAAACAATTCATTCATGAATGGTCGTAATCCTGTTAGTACTCTTGGCAGGTCACTGAGCTCGTGTCAATATTTGTTTTCCACTCACCCTCTTATACCGCATTAGGTCTAATATATATTTATATATTACTGGAGTTACTTGGCATTGGCCTCTCTCTCTCTCTCTCTCTCTCTCTCTCTCTCTCTCTCTCTCTCTCTCTCTCTCTCTCTCTCTCTTCAGTAGAACTTACTAATCAACAATTTTTCTCTTTTGTCTACAGATGCACACCATATGAAACTCCATACCTCAATACCGGATTTACTAACTCGATACTGTGTATTATGGTGTAGAGTGACCATCACAGTTCTCTCTGAGACATATCTTCCCTTCAGGGCTGCCATTGTACAAATTAATATTCCATCATTATATGGTTACAGCTGAGGCTTGTGTGATTATTGTATTTTCAATATTTTGCAATGAGATATAGGTTTCTTTTCCCAAAAAAATGCACGTACATATATTAATTCAAGTCACCAGTTCAATGTAGCTGTTGTGTGTTTAGAAAGGCATTCGACTAAAAATGGTTGCTGTCGTCGATACACTTTTTGTCCCACCTCCAACCCCACCACCTCCACCCCCACCCGTGGGCCGGTCTGGAAGACGGGGGTGGGGGAGGAATATAGTAATCAGCATTTCCGTCCGCCCGTCCGTCCGTCCGTCTGTCCCCATCTTGTCAACGTAACTCCTCCTAGAGGTCTCAATGGATAAACTTAAAATTTCGTCCACATTATCAGTATAATGTGCTTTTTTCGCGGGCAATCATTTTTTGTCAACGCAACTCATCCTATAGATTAGTTACAATTCTATTGAAACATGTTAAGTCTAGTCATTACCATCTGAAGATGTGTATGTGCTTTTTTCACGGCCAGAAAATTATTCATTACAGAGTTAACCCCCTTTAAATATCTTAAAGCCTAAACTGCAGTACCAATCATTTCTTGTCAACACAACTCAATTTAGCTGTGATTCTTTTGAATCTTAGCAAGGTTTTTCATTACCACTTGAAGATGTGCATGTGCTATCCGTATGCCTGTACATCCATGCATCTGTATAGAGTGTATGTGTGTCAGTCTGTCGGTCCCCTGAAATACTAAAAATTCATCAAAATTGTTTTGTTCGTGCCAGATCCTAAATAATTTTGAACCTATGCTCTCAATTCCTTTGTCACTGAATATATTACTTGAAGAAGCAGTGCTATAATTCCATTTTTAAGAAATTCATCCGTATTTTCCTGAGTTATCTCCCTTGAAAAACTTTAAATTCACCAGAATTCTCTTGTCCGGGCATAATAGTTGAACGGAATTGAGCCTGCACTTACAAATCTATCTTTATTTAAGGCGAGGTGCAGTGTCACTATTTCATTTTACATTGATTAGTTTTTCTAAAATAGTGTCCTTTACAATTAACGCTACATGTATGCCCACTCTTGGTGTATGTTTATCTGAAATGTTTGGATCCGGGCTTGTGGGTGTAGGGGGGTTGGAGTTGGGGTGGGGGTTGGGGGGGGGGGGGGTTGCCGTCTTCTGATGGCTCTTGTTCTAAATAATAAACAGAGCATTGCTACATTACTTTGAATCCAGCACTAGTTTTCTCGTTGTGATTCACATTGAAGAAACTGCCATCAGTCAACCGAAGGCCGGCCTTGTGCATTTCCACAATGGTGAATAGATGCCACTAACGATGTATAGCAACAAATGAACAAAATTCTGCCCCAGAAAGATAGTATATTGCATATGTCCTATAGCTTCAACTCAAAACACAGATCCCTTGAGAGAAAGCACAATCTATCGCATTCACTGGAACTCTAGCACGCACTACCAAATAAAATCCATTTCCATTCTCAGTTCTACATAGCAAAAATAATTGTTGTTAATTTTTGAAGACATGTTATCTACATAGACCATCAACGTGGACCAAATGATTCTTTCAACTGTGGCACTAAATGGTGTCCTTTGATCTCCTATACCCTCTTGTAGATCCATGCAGCCGAAAACACCATGCCCAATTCACGAGAATTGAATGGATTAGTACAATGCAGGATTTAAATCAATGGTTATATTGTGATTTGCCCATAAAGAGAATGCTGATGTACAAAAGGGGGTGTAACTATATCTAGTTATCTGTATTAAAATTGATGTCTTGGGTTTAATACTCACAGACACACAATAGCTGTAAAGGTTTTTAGCTATTAGTTTCACTCTCAGCGTTCCATAGGGCCAAGAACGGCATGATATTCAGAAAGACTATTAGAATTTTATGACCGGCATTAAGATGGATTCAATTTGACATCTTAGTGGTAAAGAACCGATGTGCTGATGTATTTAAATTATGTTCTTAAATTATGTATGGTAAAGTGTGTCGTAATTCTTCCCATGGGTTGTTTTTATGGATATAGGATATGCATAAATAACATGTTTGGTAAATTAGTTTATTATACTATAGCTTACTTGAAGTTCTGTCGCATTGAAGCGAAACCCTGAAAAGAATCAAATAAATATACTATTATTAACGAGAGAGAGAGAGAGAGAGAGAGAGAGAGAGAGAGAGAGAGAGAGAGAGAGAGAGAGAGAGTAGGGTATGGGAAAGTGAGTGAGTGTGTGCGTGTGAGTGTGTATGTGCGTGCGTGCGTGCGCGCGCGCGCGTGCGTGCGCGCGCGCGCGTGCGTGCGTGCGTGTGTGCGTGCGTGAGAGTGTGTGTGTGTGCGTGCGTGCGTGCGTGTGTGCGTGAGAGAGAGAGAGAGAGAGAGAGAGAGAGAGAGAGAGAGGCACACATGCGTTTATATGCTATAACGCTGAGATAAATCGTATGGGTTATATTACAATGAAACAGGCTAGAAAAGTAATGACAACACCAGACACCTGATCTATTCTTTTAATCTATCTGTCAATGAACAACACGTTTTTGTATCGAATTAACACTGATGGAGGGTCTCATCTCACACTCAAATATCTGACTCTTCTTGATATCATAATCAAATGTGTCGCTTATTAGCCTACGTCACAATCGAAATAACATATGTCAAAAACCGAAGTCACAAAGGACATCATGAAAGTGTATGAATTGCATCAGAGGTACATAATACTAGTATTATGGACTTCTGATTGCATGTATTTGAAGAATTTACAATTAATAAACTTATTGTTGAATATTTTGAAACTAATTTGACTAGGAGCTGTTGCTGCTGCTAGAGATGCTAAATACTAACGCCTAGTTTAACCCTTTAACACTTATATTAGCCAAAAAACGGCTTCTGCAATGGTATTGAGAAATGTCCTTTTGCAGACCAAGATAAGCATATTTTTGAAAATTTACCACTGGTATGACTGGCTCGATAACCGAGCCAGTCATTCCAGTGGTAAATTTTCAAAATTAGTATTATCTTGGTCCGCAAACGGACATTTGATATGAGAAAATTTCTTGAACAAATTCAAGGGTTAAAGGACCATTGGCGAAAGACACACCAGCATTATTACCAGGGCCAGCGCCAATACTGTCGCTCTATGGTCAAGCATGGACATTACTGGTCATTGGATGCGATCTGAAACACACAGTTAATGAGCAGAACAAACACCGTTAATAATCGACAATCTAGTTCTAGTGAGGTGTTCATGGATTTTATGACGGCGACAGATTCACTGGCACCGAAACCAATCAGACACACTGAAAGCCCCGTACCAATTTCGTCAAGTTTGTTGAGTTAATATCCATTTTGATACTGCACTAAATGATATAATTTTGTAGACTCCTGTATTACATAAAGCTTTTGAAAACACCATTGCTGATAATTGGTGTTGTAACGACAGGACCATTTCATTGTAGTCAGCGGCTGTTCAAAACTTGATTTAGTTAGAATACAAATAGCAATTAAAAAGCCTGGTGAAAGCGATGTAATACATATATACAGTCGATGATCCGTAATTATACTATGGCTATGCAGCTCCAAACAATATTTGCAATGACGATTCCTAAGCTGAGTGTAGTATGATGTATGTATGATTACTGTATTCTGTGGCTGGAGTAGTAGAAACATCCTACAGCTGCAATCAGTTCTTCTTCACTTTTGCCCACTGCGTCTTGTCCTCGGCCGAAATCCTTAGCTTCCTCAGGTCCATTCTTGACTTGAGTGTACCGAAACTGCTTTCTTGAGGTCACCTCGTAGCACGCTTAGCAGATTTATGCAATGACGTCCTCTCCTGGCTTTGTATATGCTGGCTCCGAGTAGGGCGAATTCCAAGGCTCTCTGTGCAGGTATCTCTTCTGGCATCCTTAGCACGTGGCCAAACATGGACCATCTTTGCTGGACAACTTATGCAGCAAGCGGCGACATATTACACATCTTGTATAGTGCATCATTGGAAATTATGCTATCTGGCCATCGATGTCCAGCGATGGTGCGTATGTGTTTGCGGTAGCAGGCACCGAGTTTGTCTAGAGCTGCCTTTGGAGCTGCCCAGCTGCTACAGTTATAAAGCATCACGGATACACAGGTTGCATTATATAAACGTAGCCTTTTAATCAAGGACATCTTCAAAGCTATGTTCCCCATGACGCAGCGTGCTGCAATGTCAGCAGTACTGCAAAACAGTGAGCCCAGGAATGTATTGTTCCTCCATGGTTCGCCACCACGCAGTGGATCGTCATTTTTTAAGTTTCATGCTTTGTAGATAGGTATATGTGGGTGAACTCTGTTTTGGATTCATTTTTAAAGAGATTCAATTTTCAGTTTGCTTGCAGCTATTGGGAGAGGTTCGTCAAGGGGTTTCTTTTCCTCGCCAATGAAGTCCGCATCATCGGCATATTCTATCTCTAGCGGCATACCCAGTATTGACACTGGGGAGGTGGGGGGGGGGGGGGGTTTGTAACCAGTGAAAAGCGCCGGAGATAGACCATCTCTCTGTGGGGAGCCAATGGATGTCTCAAACTCTACAGAATCCATTGTCTTGACTCATACTCTCAGCTTGGTGTCTGCAAGCAAGTAGTCTCACTAGTCGTAGCTAATCTTCATTGCAACTGGCCTGGCATAGTACATCTAGGGTCTTTGAGTGTTTAATTGTGTCGAAGGCTTGTGACATGCCAATGCCCATTTTGTGGAAATCCTAGTGTTTGGACATGACTATCGACACAAGCATGCGTTGAGCCCATGCAATGTCTGCGCAGCTGCGTCGACGTTTGAAGACATTTTGACATGATCCGGTTAAGCCATCGATCCTCTCTTGGATGTGGCATAGAGCAACATTGAATAGTATTTTGAGTATGCTGTTGAGGAGCACAATGGGTCGCAGATTGGCTGGTGACCAGGTGGCTTCTTGGGCGTGGGTAGTGCGGTAAGGATGCCTTTGGCTACAGCATCGATGGGAAGGTGGTGTATAAAATCTGAATTAATTAGGTGCGTGGTCGGTTTTGAGATAATGTCACTTACATATTTGAATAGTTCATTGCTCATGCCATATGGTCCAGATGCACGTCCATTTTTCTGGGCTTTAAGTGCCTTCTTAACTTCTACTGTTTTAATTGGTGTTAGTAATGACCTGGGGGTCTCCTGAGAACGGGTGCAAGGGCTTATCATCGTGGTCAGTGAACTGTTCCTTGAACCATTCTCGAATCGTCTCGACTTTGCCCTGGCCAATCCCGATAAAGTGTCCTTCAAAGTTGTGTACAATGTGTGGTGGTGTGTACTCAGTAACTCTCAGGGCTCGGGCTGCCCGAAACATTTTGTAACAGTTATCCATGGCAGTGATCTCATCTGCTAGGAAGTCTGATTGTAGAATAGCAAGATCTTTTAAGCGTTCGCTAATGTGGCGCAGAATGTTATTGCGCTCCCAGCGTAGTTTGATGCAGTCTTCATTTTGGCCACTTTGATAGATGCACATCCGTAATATTTTCTGCTCTGCTGACAGTTTTACTACTAAAGGGTCGTAAGTATACTTAGTTCGGTTGTTTTTAAGAACAGCTATGGTGCTGTCGCTGATGATTCCATTAGATTTCAGTATATTGGTTAGGGCTTCGATTGGATCGGAGCTGACGTCGATGTTAGCTATTTGCTTCCCGTGGGGATTTTTGTATGACATTTGAGTGTCAGTGTCGCCGATGAGCTTTGGTAGGTTGTACGTGACTCTACCATCTTGCCGGGTAGAGATCGTTCATCTGAAGGCGTGTAATTACGAGCTTATGGTCAGAATGTAGATCTGTGCCTCCATAGGAGCGAGCATTCCGAAGTAGGGGTTTTGCTTCTGTCTTGCATAGTATGGTCTATTTGATTGAAGACAGCTGTTGTAGCCTTAGAACCTTTTGGGGATTTGCGATCAGCAATGTTTCCAGTACACGTTGTCCAGTGACGGCATGTGCGTATGGAATTAAGGAAGGCCAGCAGTGCATCTCCATTGCTGTTGCGTGTCACCTCTCCATACGATCCCATACATAAGCCAAGCCCTGAACTTTTGTCTACAATTCCAAGTTTACCCGGCTTGGAGTTGAAATCTCCACACACGAACAGTTGCCATCTAGCTGGGATTGTAATGGCGGGGCTCAGTTCTGCATAGAAGGACTCTAATAATGCTGAATTCTCGTTGGCTTTTTTCGGTAGTTGGGCCATATAGATTGAAAATGCGCAAAGAAAGATGACACCTCCATGCCGGTCTCCTCCGTGAGTACCTACTTTGTTGGAAACTAAGCCATCAAAGATTGCGGGCTGACATCCACATACAGAGGCAACTCTGATTATGTCTAACCTTCTTCAAACAAGAAACTGTGCTCGACATCCTCGGACGACACGATCTTTCCAGGAGCTTACCATAGCTACGTGGAGTGTACGTGGTCTGGGTGCAGCATCAAAGAGGCAAACCTTAGGTGCAGACTTTGAACACTATATCATCGACATTACATGCATTTAAGAGACTAAAGTAGCTAAACACCCAGAGCAGCAACCATAAACAGGCCATAAGCTAGTACTCATGGAGCAAAGACAGGCCACATACCGGGGTTTAGGCTTCGTAATCGGACCAAGGGTCTTGGACCATGTCATTAGTTTTGGATACGTCAGTGATCGCGTTGCGTTCATCGACCTGGCTATACCTACGCGAAAACACACTACCACTAAGTGGCGCATTGTCAACGCATATGGCCCAACTACCTGCGTGCATAAGTCTAATATAATAACACCAATGGGCTACTACCAGAGCATTGCCTGGTTGACTTATTACTATTCTCATCCTGTTGTTTGGTAATTTTCTCACCTAATGTAAACCTGCGCTCTTATTAATAAGCTTTAATTAGTAATTGCTCACTATGATGCAATCATTAGTATTAGGCTGTCATGCCATGGAACATTCTGATGTTAGGTTATATTACATCGCTAAGATTAAGTCTAGAACGTGGGATTATGATCCGCTTGTGGTACACTACCATAGATCAATAAAATGTCATCATCGTCAGCTGAACAGGGATTTTAAAATTAAAATTGTTTGCGATTTATTTGCCGTAAAATTCACATGGAATTCCTTCTCGGCTTTGGTTCCTTCATCTGCTAAGAGAAGGATCCATTTCTATCTATAACCCGCCCATATTTAGCTAAGCTTCGCCCATTTTAAATGTGCTGGAATCGATTTGGAACCTTGAAAATTGAATTCCCATAATCTAAATTGCAAAGTAACTATACAGGCCAGCTGTTGAATATTTTGAAACTAATTTGACTGTTGATGCTTATGACGCTAACAAGACCCAGTTAAATTAGTTTTAAAATATTCAAGAGAATGTTTATTACACTGCAAACTCATCAAATGCATGCAATAGAGGAAGCCATGTTTAAGCTCTGCTCACTTTTGCCACGTGTTGGGATCAATTTGAAGCTCTGAAATCTGAATTACCCTGAATTAGAATTTCAAACTAACTATGGAGCAGCAACAGCTCCAAGTAAAATTATTTTTAAAATATATGTCAGACTGTTTATTAACTTATAAATGAATCAAATAGACACAATTTGTAAACTGTGTGATGGACTTTAGGATTTTCGTGAGGGAGCAATACATTATTTTGATTGTGACGTAAACAAAAATGTGATACATTTGATTGTGACATCAGATGCCCGAGTGGCACATCTGTGCATCATTTTGATTGGAACGTGAGCTAAGATGTGAAGTATTTGACTATGCCATCAGATACTTGAGCGGCAGATCAGATCCCTCCCTCATCAAGACTGTACAAATCAAATTAATGACACATTTTGAATGCACAATTAGCGATACATACGTCCCAACAAGCGAACTGTTCATCGCTCGAATGAACTGGTCCAGCTTGTAGTTCTTCTTAACCCCTGAAATCCCAATGCCTCGATTATTTTAAGACAACTATAAAGGAAAATTCTTCAATATTTTGAAATTAATTTGACTGGAACAAGTTGCTGCTATAGGCAGAAACAGGTCCCATGCCCATTAGTTTCAACACATTCAACAAAAGATTCCACACATCATAAATTATCATTTCGGGTTAGTAAGGCTTAAAGGGTTAGCTTGTAATGTATGTAAGTAGAGAAAATAAGAAATTTTTTGCAAGAAACATCTCTGCTATGGCATGTGTCACTACCCACAACATGATGACATAATGGAACTTCCGGACGTTCATCTTATGATCTTAATCTCATGGTTTTCCCCCTCAATCAAAATTCTGACAAAGAGTATCCTTATATTGAACTTTTGGATACCGATGCTTAGGCCTGATTGACAAGTCAGTTCCATCAAATTAGATGGCGATATATAGAGATGTGTACGTGTGGGAGTTGCTTGAGAATATAGCGTGTGCATCGCTGATTCTAATAACACCCACTGTTTTATTTTTTGGAGACAAATTCCAAGCATTTACTGCCGGTAGGGAATGGAGATTATCTTTGCTGATGCTGTTTCTAAATGTCATTGCTATGTTATACATCAAATAGTGGCAGAGCAATGCAAACTAACAGACATGAAAATGTTTTTCTGGTTTACGAAAGTTAATATGTCGAAAAAATGTTAAGACGCCAGTCTTAAAACACGCATATTAACCGACAAGCAGGTTTTGATGAGGAATAACAAGAAATCTCTTTACTTGACTGCCAGGAATCATACAGCTTGGAGGCAGCCAGACAGTTTGGAGTGTGGATGTTGTGCTGTGATATTAGCATCGATCAGTCACATTTACTAAGATTGTCGTGCCTCAGTGTTGCCAGTCAATCAGAATTAATCGATCATCTTCCAACAAATGTTGTTTCTTCAAGTTTCAATGTCATGCAAAATATCGCTGGTATGCTCTGTAAATTTGATTAAGTATTCGTTATCGATTCTCCTCTGCAATCTCACAAATTCATCTGGGCTTATGCGTGCACGTACACGCGTACACTAGCATTCTCGACCGCAAACGCACGCGCATACCTATGTAGCGTTTGATGTCCGCTTTGATTTACCCCAGGGAATCCACTAACGAAACTAAAATTTTCAAAAATGGCAACATAACCCCCATGCATTGCATGGCAATAACCTTCACAGCTCCAGCAACTGTTGGGGTCCAGTATGCTAGAGAATGGGGCTAGCGCGGGTAGATGGGGCTGTGGATTTGAAACATTTTAATACATGAGTGAAAGAGCCGATACCTCGTGCTAGATTTAAGGCCAATAGTAGTTAGTGTGTTGGATTTCACCAGCAAACCGGTATCAAACGGGGAAGCTCACTTTTGTTGATTGCTGAACCAGAGTCCAGTAGCTACCGGGTAATTTGGTTCCGTGTCTACAGCGAAATAAAGTTATAACAATGATGGTATTATTATAGGCATATTCAAGGTACAGATCATGAATGAAATGTGAGAAATGTGAGAAATGATGATCTCGCAAAACTGTATCTTAGTAGCAGCTGTTTACGAGATGAACAGTGTTTTCAAAATGGATGCTTGATAGCTGACAAAGTGCACTTGTTAATCTTTTAATTGTTGAAATGTCAGTCTCTCGCAGTCAAATTAGTTCAAAATATTCTTTGTCAGGGGTGCAGTGTGATGGACCTTGCTTCATCATCAAGAGTTTGTGATTTCTGGTTGTAAGTCTTAAAGTGTTAATGCAATGTGACGATTTAAGGGCAAATCTTTCGAGAGTGCAACATCTTCCATCAATAAGTCAAATGTGGAGATCAGTTAACCGTTTGATAACGAAGTCGGCCAAAATCGACCTCTACAGTGATGAGGAATGCCCATGTGCAGGTCAAGAGAAGACTATATCTGATAATTTACCACTGGAATGACTGGCTTGATAACTGTGCAAGGCATTCCAGTGCTAACTTATCAAAGATAGTCTTCTCTTCGTCTGATAGGGAACATTCAATAAGCAAACATTTTGATATACATGCACTTTTAAGCAGTGCGCTCATGAATGGTCAGATATACAGCATTTGTCTGAGAGCCGAATGCCATTCTGCGAATCATATATATATGGTGTATAAAAGATATATATATCAGCAGAAAACATCTTACACTATTCATGGGAATAGGATGCATTGCTACAAAACAAGTTCCAATTCTATGGTTATATTTTGACTCGCCCACAAATCACATGCTGATGCACAAAAAGGGGATGTAATTATATCTAGTCATCTGTATTAGAATTGATGTCTTGGGACTTATAGTTAGAGCAGGCACGCAAGAGAGGTATAGGTTTCTAGCTATTAGGTTCACACTCCGCATTTCTCAGGACCAAGATCGCCATGACATTCAGAAAGACTATTGGATCTTTATGACTGGCATTATGATGTATGAAATTCGCCATCTTGGTGCTAAAGAACCGATGTACTGACGAGGTACTGACGTATGTAAATTATGTTCTCAAATGGTGTAAATCATGTCCTAATTCTTTTCGTTGATTGTTTATATGGATATAGAATACGTCTGGCTAAGGTGGTTAGTAAATTAGTTTATTATCTACTATAACTTGATCTTCTGCATCTTGTTGAACGAAAACCTATCGTACTGAGTGAGAGCGAATATCTTATATTAGGACTTGTCTGATATAAAAAGGTTGAAAAATGGCTACGTCTTATATGGTTTAAGTTTATGAAACATGAAACGCTGTGATAAATCATATGAGTTACATTATAGTAGAATAGGCTAGAAAAGTATATATATGAATAGATCAGTTAATCAAACTAACGTCGATGGAGGTATCTGAACAGCCACTCAAGTATCTGGCGTCATATTCCAATACGTCACTTGTTAGCTGACATCACAATCAATATGACATATGTCCAAAGTCACAAAGTTCGTCAGAAAAGTGCATCAATCATGTTTTTGGTGAATTTATAATTTAATTAACATTCTGTTGAATATTTTGAAACTAATCTGACTAGGAGCTTGGGTTTCTTTATTTATTTGGAAATCATATAAACAAATGTCTAGTTAAATAACCATTGACAAAAGGAGCACCAGTACCAACCAGTACCAGCACTAGAACTGCCGCCATCGTCGTCATCGTCGACAATATGATTGAAATATAAATTGCTGTCTGGGGTAAAATATTGTCAATCGGATTAAAAACCAATCTTTAAAAGGCCTCAGATGTATGTTCATAAGACAGAATACCTGATATATTACAAAGAAATGGCTTATTAAATGATATAGCTTATTATGGATCTTCATAAATAAATGAGTTAGGAACCATTCTAGTACATATCTGGAGAGCATGACGCATAGCACAGGCCATTGATAAAAGTAGTCATTACAATGTATGATAATTCTAAAGATCGTATACCGTAGTAGCTATCGTCACTACTGCTTGTCAAAACCTGTATAGATCAATCGTTTGAGAATTAGTTTAGCCAGAATGCGATATTGTTGCTGTATGGCCAAACATAAATTTACCGGCCATTGGATGCGATCTGATCCACGCAATTAATGAGCAAAATAAACACCGTTAATAATCGATGATCGATGATCTCGCTCTAGCAAGATGTTCATGGATTTTATGACGGCGACAGATTCACTCCCAACGAAGCCAAGCAGTCAGACTCAATGAACAGCACTAATTTCGTCAGGTTCCTCTTTGTTGAAGTCATCCATCTTGCCACCGCACTAAATGATATGATTTGGTAAACGCATGTGCTAAACAAAGCTTTAGAAATGGTCAATGCTGATCATTATTGTTGTTGTTAACGACCACACCATCTCATCGAAATGCTATTCAAAACATGAGCTAGTTAGAGGACAAGTGATAAATTAACAAGAAAAGCGTGCACAAGCAGTCTAAAGGTCTGGTAAAAGTGCTATAAGACATATGATATACCCAATCAGTGCCCTGTAGTTATGCTGTGCTATGCATCTCGGGTAATACTCAGCGGAAACATTATGCACAGTAACGATTCCAAAACTGACTGTATCCGCTTGTCTAATATAATAACAACTATATGACTACTACCAGATCATTGTCTGCTTGACTTAATACTATTTTCTTTCATATACGTAATAATTTTCTCACTCAATGTGACCTTATTAATAAGCATTTAAATTGTTAGTAGTTGCAGACTATGACACAGTCATTAGGATTGGCACGCTATAACATGACACGTTCTGATGTTTGGTTATATAACGTTGATAGAATTCACCTTTCCAGAGTACCCACCCATCATATGACGTCATAATGAACTGCGTGGTGTGTAGAATGACATCATAATGAATGACGTCATGAATGACGTCGATAAGTACGTCACGAACGCATATTTGATGACGGTCCATGGGCTGTTGTACAAATTGTTTGCTTTTACTATTTAATAAATATTCGGTTGAATATTTTGAAACTAATTTGACTGGGCGCTGTTGCTGCCTATGGCAGCAACAGCACCCAGTCTAATTAGTTACAAAATATTCAACAGCTTCCCTGTATTGTTTTCAGGAAATTGATAGCTAGGGCATTCGGGGATCGATCAATCCAAACACGGCAATATGTGGGTGGAGCTTAGCTAGTGATGGGCGGGGCATGGCTAAAAATGGACAGGTCCATTACGTCTTGGACTTGGGATTATGGCCCCATTAAGGTACTCTACAGTCGATCAATGAAATGCCATTATCGTCAGCTGAACAAAACTTTTAAATTTTAATTGTTTGGGATTTATTTTCATAAAATTCACTGGAATGCCTCGGGTCCTCGGTTTGTTCATCTCCGAAGAGAGGGAACCATTCCTATTTACACCGCGCCCATACATAGCTACGCTCCGACCATGTGTATGCTGGATAGAATCGATCTGAAACTTTGAAAGCTGAATTCCCAGAATCTAAATTTCACGGTAATTATACATGCCAACTGTTGAAGTGATTTGACTGTTACTGCCTATGACACTAACAACACACAGTTAAGTTCCGTTCAAAATATTCAACATAATGTTTATTAGATTGTAAATTCATCAATTAATTGAGGAATCCATTTCTACCAAAGCTGCGCTCACCTTTTTTCCGCATGTCGAAACCAATGGACCTTTTCAGAGTACCCACCCATCATATGACGTCATAATGAACTGCGTGGTGTGTAGAATGACATCATAATGAATGACGTCATGAATGACGTCGATAAGTACGTCACGAACGCATATTTGAAGACGGTCTATGCGTTATTGTACAAATTGTTTGCTTTTACTATTTAATAAATATTCTGTTGAATATTTTGAAACTAATTTGACTGGCCGATGTTGCTGCCATAGCTGCCATAGGCAGCAATAGCGCCCAGTCAAATTAGTTACAAAATAGTCACCAGCTTCCCTGTATAGTTTTCCTGAAATTGATAGCGAGGGCATTCGGGGATCGATCAATCCCAACACGGTGAGTTGTGGGTGGAGCTTAGCTAGTGATGGGCGGGGCATAGCTAAAATGGAAAGGTCCATCTTAAACTTTGAAACCTGAATTCCCAGAAGCAGAATCTTAAGCTAACTCTGGAACAGCAACGGCTCGCGGTAAAATTATTTTCAAAATACACAACAGAATGTTTGCTAAATTATGAATCCATCAGAGACATGCAATTCGTATCCTGCGACAGACTTTACAATTTCCGTGACTAAATTTGGTCCAGCATAAACACATGTTTGCGTCATAAATAAAATGATGTATAGCTCCCGCACGGAAATTGTAACGTCTGTCACAGGATACGAATTGCATGTCTCTGATGGATTCATAATTTAGCAACATCATTCATTTTGAAAGCACGTTGTCTACATATAGACCAACAACTTGGAGCAACGTTGTTTTCAGCTTGCGCAGTAGATGCTGTTCTCCTCTACACCAGCCATGCAACAGAAAAGCATCTTACCAAATTAATGAGAATCGATAGCATTGCTACAATACAAGTTTCAATTCAATGGTTATATTGTGATTCGCCCACAAAGAGAATGAATGATGATGTACAAAAAGGGATGTAACTATATCCAGTCATCTGTTTTACAATTGGTTCATACTTCTGCGAAATAGGTATACGCACGTAATCCGCGCCGTATTACAGCTTTCCACGCTACCGTGTTCATACTTTTTAAAACGTTTGATCGTACGTGCGGCCAGGTAACGCGCTGCAACTTCGCATAGTCGTTCATACTTGCGCGTGCATACAACGCTACTGTAGCTCGCGGGGTATGCACTGGTCCATTCTGCTGCATCACTCCATTGCATCTTGTGTACATGATGCGCAGGAGGGCTAGTTAGCTGCGGTTCTCAGGTTAATGGATCCCGTATCGACTTCTAGAGCCGGTGGAACGATAACGTTACAGTGGGGCCGTGGGACCATTGCCGCCGAGATTGAACCCCACGGTCTCATCCCAACTATTTGTCTCACCGGTATGGCGGTCCATAACTTAATTTAGGAGTTTGGACATGATAATTAATCTAAAAATATATATACTATACACACAATGGTACTCGTTTGCTAGTAGACGAGAGAAAATATACAGTACATAGAACAAAGTTGGTGTCTTGTTACGTGGTTTCGTCAGAGGTACCTCACCGATCAGTGTATATCCGTGAGGTATCCCTGCAAGGGAGCGTCCTAACGAGGCTACTTATGTAGTTTAATATAAATCATTATACCCCTAACAAAAATATTATTTTTGCGAGAGGAAAGTGCCTCGCACAGGCTTCCGTCACAGGAAAATACCTTTAACGCCGAAGCGGAGGAAGAGAGCTGGCAAAAAGGGCTACTCTTTTTCTCTAACAAAAGCTAAGTGTAGTGTGTGTCAACCTAGTGAAATTATAATTAATGTGATGCACGCTGCATTACGTGAAGATGGGGCGGACGATTCCCGAGGAATTCAAACACCGTCATCTTATGTGAGTCGTAGATACTCTATTGGTAGCTGCCGCCTTATTTAGGCGGGCCTTCTGCTAAATTCTAACCTACCATTTAGGTGTTAGATTTACTTCCAAGATTTGGCCGCAAGTGGCAGGGATTTCTACCTAGCTTTTTACACATGAGTCTAACTGGCAAAGATGCTCGGTTTCCCGAAGGTCACCCTACAGAGCATCTTCCTCAGAAAAGCAGCGTGCAGACATGTTACGGTGTGACAGCTTCAGAATCATATAATGATATGGTTACATATCACACTACAACCGCACACAACATCACTAGGACAAGTTACCATTTACATAAGCAATTTGGAAAGCGCATACGTTTTTTATGGCGGGGAGTGAGAGGCAGATATCCATCTCTAGTGACCTTCCCGTGGGGCGTGGTGGGTTCCAAGACCGCACCCAGTCACCGTACAGAATTAGATGGAGATCAGCTGCCCATCCGTCACCCGTGTGTCGCGGAACTAACGTTTGCCTGTATTTAGGGTTAAGTTTCAGAATGCACAGAGATGCACTGCAGGCCGGTTTTACATTAAAAAAATTTCTTTCGCAGTGCTTCCTACATTGGCGGTGTTATCTAAGCTAACTAGTATCCGAAGATACAGAAGTGGTGTATGCGAAATCGACACTAGTATTCACCGCTCGTAACCCTAATAGTTTCCCAAGTCAGATCATGCCAGCGTGTCGATGGGAGTTCTAGACAATTATTAAGCCTTGCAGCTGGAGGAGCGTAGAAAGAGACAATCACTCAATATAATAAGAGGCCCTAAGGTATTTGGCCAATTTTACACAACCTATGCGGTGTGAGGCGTTACATATCCGCCACATCCATGGCGGAAAAGAGGCTTACACACATGTCTCTTACGGAGCGATTGTCCCTAACTACTTTAAACCTATCCTATCGAGCTAGAATAGCCAGGTTTAGTCGATCACATGTCAAGCTTAAGCACTGTGAGCATGAACAGTGACCTCAGTGTAAAATTGATGGTGGGGGCCTCTCACTCCCCGCCATAAAAAACTTATGCGCTTTCCAAATTGCTTATGTAAATAGTAACTTGTCCTAGTGATGTCGCATCCGAGACAAGATCGATGATTTCCCGCACAGATCATGTCAAAATGGCTTTAAACGTGGGCGCAAATGCGCAGAGCATAGAGTAACATTGGATAGGACTTTCCATATACTGTTGAGAAGCGCAATGGGCCGCAGATTGACGGGGAAACCATGTGGCTTCTTGAACTTGAGTAGCGTGATGAGGGTGCCTTGGACTACACAATCCATGGAAAGGTGAATAAAATATGAATTGATTAGGTGCGTGATCGGTTTTGAGACAATGTCGCTTGCATATTTTAATAGTTCATTGCTCATGCCATCTGGTCCATTTTTCATGGCGTTGAGTGCCTGCTCAACTTCTGCTGCTTCAATTGGTGTTAGTAACGGCCTTGGGTCACCTGAAAATGGGTCCAAGGACTCATTGTCATGGTCAGTGAACGGTTCCTTGAGCAGTTCTCGAATTGCGTCAGCTTTGCACTGGTTAGCCTCGATAGCGTGTCCGTCAGAGTTATGTATAGTGCGTGGTGGTGTGTAGTCAGTAACTCGAAACATATTATGACAGTCATCCATGGCAATAATTTCACCTGCTATGGATTCTATGTGTTAAAAAGCAAGATCTTTTAAGCGTTCGCTGATGTGGCGCAGAATGCTATCACGTTCCCTGCGTAGTTTGGTGCGGTATTCACTTTGACCAATTGGATATATGAATATAGCCGTAACCCTTTCTTCTCTGCTGATTTCAGTTTTACCACTACATGGTCATCAGTATACATATATCGGTTGTTATTCTTTAGAACTCCTATCGTGCTTGTAGCTGGTGATTTCATACATTTCATTAAAGACCCTAGATGCACTACACCAGACCAGTTGCAATGAAGATGAACTGTGACTATGGAGACTACTACTTGCAGCCACCAAGCGGAGAATACGAGTCAAATCAGTGTGAAGTCTACAGAGTTTGAGACATCAATCGGCTCCTCTCAGTGAGATGGTATATCTCTTGTGCTTTCACCTGTTACCTTGCTGCTGCATTGAAATCTGTGCAAGAAAATTGCATGCACGCACGCACACGCACGCACGCACGCACGCACGCACGCACGCACGCACGCACGCACGCACGCACGCACCAGTGTCCATACTGGCTATGCCGCTAGAAATTTAATATGCCGATGATGTGGACTTCATAGACGAGGAAAGGCAACCCCTTGACAAACTACTCCCAATTGTTGCAAGCAAGCTAAATATTGAGAATTTCTTTATGAATGATTCCAAAACATAGTTCATCCACCTATACCTATCTACAAAGCGTGAAACCAAAGAAAATTACTATCCATTTCGTAGCGGTGAACCATAGAGGAAAACTACAATCGTGGCCTTACTGCTCTGCAGTACCGCTGACAATGCTGAACGCTGCGCCATGGGGAAGATAGCTTTCGAGTCCTTCTGGAAGCCATGGATTCGTAGATAAAGATGCCCTTGATTAAAAGGCTACATTTATACAATGCAATCGGCGTATCCTTGATGCTGTATAACTGTAACAGCTGGGCGTATCCAAAGGAAGCGCTAGACAAACTCGACGCCTGCCACCGCAAACACATACCCACCATTACTGGACACCGATGGCCATACAGTATAATTTCCAACGATGCACTATACAAGATGTGTCCCGCTGTCTGTAAAAGTCGACCAGCACAGATGGTCCATTTTTGCGCATGTGCTAAGGATGGCAGAAGACATCCAGCACAGAGAACATTGGGAGTCAGGAAATATAAAGCCAGGAGAGGGTGCCATTGCATAAATCTGGTAATGCGACGTGACGTCAAGAAAGCAGGACTCGGTACGCTCAGATCAATAAAATAGCTGAGGGAGCTAATGATTTTTACTGAGAACAAGACACAGTGGTCCAAAGCAAAGAAGGACTGATTGCAGAAGTAACATGTTTCTACTACTACAGCCACACAGTGCATTATTGTTATTTGTGCTTGTATGTCAAATGTACAGTAGGGAGAAGGAAAAGTAAGTGGTAGAACCTTTATTCTAATCCCAATGTGGCAAAGTATGCAATGAAATGTGTTTAATTAAAAACAAAGAATGCTAAATATTGATAACCAACAGAGTGGAATACTGTATTTAGAGAGGGTCTCTCTTTAAATTCCAACTACCGGTTATATGGTTATCATATATTTTGCTACTTTAACTTTATAAACTGTTCATTCTAGTGATCGAGTTAACATTATCAGAATGTTTCTCCACGACAAACGAGCAGTGCAGCTTGTATAACTCAGCATCACTACACTACTGGGTTTATAATCCGCCAATGCTCACGCCTCACCACATAAATTGCCATTTGACATATAAACAATGCAAATAAAGACATTTTTGTGAAAATTCATTTTACAATTTGGCATCATTGATCGAGATAGGATTTCTCATAGTGCATTAGCAAACAACATTTAGGCCACTATAAAGCAACAGGTTTGCTCCTTTAAAACAGCACGATGCTGAAATTCATCCAGCCTAACCGTAGCCTTAATAATCTTTCTAAATGTTCAAATATGTTGTTCTCAGAGAATATTGAGGAAATATAGCCTATTTCTCACTCACATGATATTACATGGTGTCGCGATCATTATATATTTTACGTCCTTAGCGAGAAAATCTGTTTCGTATCAACATGTTCTTCCTGAATGAATCACACAATTGATTTAATCTCGAATGCTCACAATACAACTTGCTCCGATGAAATTGTCTCAGTTTCTTCCTGTTTCTGTGAAGTTTTTGGAGAAGGTAAATAGACAATATTTGGTTCTCAATTTGAACAAAATGCTGTTCCAAGTTGGAACAGCAATTTGTTCAAATTGAGAACCAAATATTGACTTCCAAGGCGCCTCTAGCTCGTCTTTAAACTGCAGCATTTTACACCACATTCGCCAACGACCTATTGTGCTACATACATCCGAGAGATGGGAATATATAATTCAGAGAATAAAAGGCAGGATTGAGCTTTCGTGACAGTAATTCATTGGCCTGTTTCTGACCGGGATGTATACGCTAGAGGGTCAATAAATGTGGCAGATATTTGCCAGGAAAATTAACTGTGAAGTAGGAAGCTATCCACCAGATGTATTATAATGTAGGTTGGGATGATGGGTGATGGTGCTAACTACGGGATGGTTTGAAAATATGCTTGTAATTCTGGAATTGTGCTCGATCTATGACTGACTTATATTAACCTTTTAAGTACAACACCCAAGATAATACCTGCGACAACAATGGAGGAATCCAGTTATAGCTATGCCCCACCCATCTCTAGCTACGGGCCACCCACGCTTTGACCGTGTTGGGATCGATCGATCGATCGATCCATGCACTCCCTGAATACCTGGTAATTTGTTGAATATTTTGAAACTACTTTGACTGGGTGCTGTTGCTGCCTATGACAGCAACAGCTCACAGTGAAATTAGTTTCAAAATTTCCAACATAATGTTTGTTAAATAGTAAAGACATAATTCGTACAAGTTGACGGACTATTAAACGTTTATGACTGACTAAATCGTGTCATTCATGACATAATTGATTATGTCGTTAATCTACACGTGACGTTGTTGTTTGTGACGCTATATGGAATGAGAAACTGGATTCATCAATTAGTGCAATGCTTTTGCTCAACAGCTATCTTATGTTGGTGATTTATACTCGTTGTACCTTACTCGCAAATGGTGAAATGCAAGGAGGATTACATTCTCATTACAGCTCTGTCAGATAATACAGGATTTAGATGTCGTTAAGAGAATGAGATTGCAATTGCGTGCCTGCAAGGCATGAAGAAGTCAGCAATGCATCAACTGCAACCATTTATATGGTCCGAGTTGTGGAGTTGACTCTGACTCTGGACGACGACGACATAATAATAATAATAATAATAATAATAATAATAATAATAATAATAATAAATAAAATTAATAAAATGGAACTTCCATTAGTCCTCGCTCTCTCTCTCTCTCTCTCTCTCTCTCTCTCTCTCTCTCTCTCTCACACACACACACACACACACACGCACGCACGCACGCACGCACGCACGCACGCACGCACGCACGCACGCACGCACGCACGCACGCACGCACGCACACACACTCTCACTCTCACTCTCCTCCCTCCCCCTCTCTCTCTCTTTCTCTCTCTCTCCCCCCTCTCTCCCTCCCTACCTCTCTCCTCTACTCCCTCTATCGCCCTCTCGTTCCCTACCTCTCTCTCCCTCTCTTTCTCACCCCACTCCCGCCTCTCTCCCCCACCCCTCTCCTTCCCCTGCCCTCTCCCTCCCTCCCTCCCCTTCCCTCTCCCTTTCCATCCCCCCTCTCTCTCTCTCTCTCTCTCTCCCCCCCTCTCTCTCTCGCTCTCGCTCTCGCTCTCGCTCTCTCTCTCTCTCTCTCTCTCTCTCTCTCTCTCTCTCTCTCTCTCTCTCTCTCTCTCTCTCTATCTAATATAAATCAATCATAGATCGTGCACAGTCCAAAATTGCAAGCATATTTCCAAAACGTATGTGGTATGTGGAAGCGCATTGATGGTTACGGAGTTGAGTCCATTTGCCCTGGGAAGGTAAGAAAAATATAATGTGGTCACCCAGACTTCGGATATTCGAAAATATTGCCAAAACCCTTATCTTTCTCTCGTGAATCTCAGACTTCGGATACAAGTATACTATACACAGTTAACTCTCCAAGTTGGCATGTACCCGCGCAATATATATATTGAATGTGCTGTAGCAGATCATGCGAGACTGTTTGTCACCAAGGCATGTGACTATGAATGTGACGTCACATCTTTGTAGGAGAACATGTGACGACAGTCAGTTCAACTGTCAGAGTTTGGCGTGGGCACGGTCACTTGTAGTTTTGTATATTTGGTCCTACTTAATGACTTGAATATCAAACTGTAGATTCCCTGGATTGTGGCCACTGTGCAAACGAAGCATAGTGAGTGTCCCAGCGTAACTTATATTTTAATAGAGTGATATCGTAACTACTAAGAGGCGTACGTGTTATCTCACCACCCAGATGAATGATCCTGATGCATAGGAGATAGGACAACTAAACGGTACGAAAGTATGGTCGTAGTGTAAGTCTGTATAAAAATTTAATGGTATCTGTTCCAGATGCTTGACAATAGGTCGAGTTAGCGGCCTTAGATTAATAGTTGCGGCGAACAGTCGCGTATATGCGTTTTAGCTGAAGCTAAAACAGTTGACTTGTCTTGTTTCCCCGATTTGTACGCGAATCATTTCAAGTCTTTTGTCTTTGCTGTCTCCGCCTTCAGTGGGCGCGGAGGTGGGGTGGATCCGATGGGTCAGGGTTTGAATCTGAGACCTTTGATTACGTCATCCAGTTTTATTATAATCGATACGTACGTGTCCAGATTAAGTTATGAACTGATTGTAATCATCATCATCATTATCGTCGTTTCATTGCTGGTTGATTTTGGTGAGTCTAACATAATTATTTTATATTTGTTATTTCTGTTCAAGCAATAGCGTGTTACCTATTCACCAGTACATCCGTCCATCCATCCACCTGTTCGTCCGCCCGTCCAACCATCCGTCCGTGCGTCCGTCCATCCGCCCGCCCGTCCGTCCGTCCGTCCATCCACCAGTCCATCCGTCCATCCACCTGTCTGTCCATCTCGTCCTTCTGTCCCTGTTCACCAGTCCATCCGTCTGTCCATCTCTCCGTCCGTCCGTCCATCCGGTCCTCCATCCGTTTATCTGTCAATACTTTTGTCATTTAATCATGATATTGTCTGCCTGTACATATATTACAATATGTATAGATTATGTGTGCCACTTAACTGATTGCGTCACGTGTAGTCTGACATCACAATCAACAACATGACATCATAATTTGTATTTAACTGAGTGAGATGGCTTTGGGAGATAGGTCCTAGAGTAGTGGTGAAAATCCTGGGTAGTCATTATTTTAACCATTAGTGACGAATTGAACTACTCATACCCTCACCCTCTCTTCTTCCCTTTCGCTATGTGAATTGATATACAACCTATGAGACTTAGCGGATTATTGATTAATTGTATATATCATGTATTCATGTAATTATTATTGTAAGACTATCATATGGCAGTTATGTGTACGATTTGTGTGTTCGCAGGTCGCCTTTTTGTTACTTCTTCTGATATTTTAATAAACCATTACATTTTATCCGTACCTACATCATTCGTTTGTTGGTTCATGGCACGTCCAGGCACCCACTAGAACCCGTGACACGATGAAACTAAATAATGGAAAGGAAATTAATATCTGACCGTTCTTGTTTTTTCACGAGCACGAGTCGAAAGAAAATTCATCACATCGTTGTGTCCTTAAATTCAACTCGTTATGATAGCAAAGCTATCTTGGAGTGCTTCGAAGTATAATGTGCAAACCAGAAAACGTTTGTTACGCCAATTCAGCCTACAAATCACAAATATTAATCAATGCGTGATATTACTAGTTTACTTAGAAGTGTTCGCTATTTTGAAAACTATTTGACTAAAAGCCGCTTGGCTGTTAGTTAAAGTATGTGCATGAGGTTCAGCATGTTTCTGTTAAACCAAATTACCAGCAATTTAGAAATAAAATTTTTCAATATTTTTGTTGAGAGTAATGCATTCAATGATCACGTGTTTGCTATTCCCATAGAGACATGATCCATTGGTCCATGGGAGGTGTGCGTGCGTGCGTGCGTGCGTGCGTGCGTGCGTGCGTGCGTGCGTGCGTGCGTGCGTGCGTGCGTGCGTGCGTGCGTGCGTGCGTGCGTGCGTGCGTGCGTGCGTGCGTGCGTGCGTGCGTGCGTGCGTGCGTGCGTGCCTGTGTGTTTAGATCTTGTTTCGGGACACACGAGCCCGTGGCTGTGTTCTTATCAAGAATGGGATAAATCATATAAGATCTCCTGTGTGATATGCCATACATAGCTATGCCCAGCCCAATTCCAATTAAGCACCGCCGACGTTGTACAGGCTTTTGAATCATTTTAACACCTTGAACCAAGGATCCACAGACTCGTATTTCCAAGGAAACTATGTAGTAAGCTGTTGAAGAACTTGAAACTTGGAATTAGTTTAGTTTCAAAACATTCAACAAAACCGTTACTAAATTATATATTCAGTAAAGACATAAATACAGAGCGTTAACATTTGATAGTGCCGTCAACTAACACCTGGCATATTGTGACTATGAGTGCATTATTGGTTCCCTCTATTGTTATGGTACTAAGCATCAATAAGACGTTATCAAACAATGTAGGTGACAGTTGGTCTAGAAGGTTTGTCAAACCACATTCCAACCACCAAAGTGTACATTAGTTTCCAGTTTACAATGAAAGAAATGTATAATCAAGTTTAATAGCTTTCTTAGTGTACCCAGATGCAAGCGTCAGCGCGGACTAGGAAATGAAGATATGACATACGTCCATGTGAAAAAACTGGCTTCTAACGGATGTCGTCAACATCGACTGCTTACAAGCCTGAACGCGTTTTCGTTCAATACCTGATAGAAGAGAAGAACACGTATTAGTGCAATTCACCGTTCCAGAGTATCCATCCATCATCTGACCTCGTATGACGTCGTAATCAGCACAGCGCGTGTATGATGTCGTCACAATCATTACGTCACAAAGGGTTCCGTATCGACCGTGACTAATCTTAAATACTCCGACACGTTGTATGAATTGTATGTCTTTGTAATTGTTTGCTATTTAATAAACATGCTGTTGAATATTTTGAAACTAATTTGACTGGGCGCTGTTGCTGCCTTAGGCAGCAACAGAACCCAGTCAAATTAGTTTCAAAATATTCAACAGCGAACATGTGTAGATTTTTGGAAATTGATAGTCAGGGTGTTCAGAGATCGATCGATCCCAACATGAGCGAGGTGTGGGTGGAGCTTAGCTAGAGATGGGCGGGGCATTGCTAAAACCGGAAAGGTCAATTAATAAGAATAACAAGTACATAATCGGTGCAAGGCATCAATGATAAATAGCGTGGACGGAACTAGAGACGTCATTCTGTGCGCATTTTGATTATAACGTCAGCCTGCATATGACGTAATTGATTATGGTAAGTACATATAATGCCCAGGCAATTTAGATTCAAAATATTCAACAGAATTTTGATTAAATATTAAGGCCATACAATTCGTACTGTGACCAGTCAAATTAGTATCACATGTTGGATCTGTTAATGTAGCGTGCTTGCTTGCTTGCTTGCTTGCTTACGTGCTTGCTTAACTGCTTGATTGGTTGATTAAATCCCGGGGATTACATTTTTAGGAAAGACATACAATTCGTGCACATGACGGATTATTTAATGTTCCTGATGAAGCTATTTACATCATTTATTGCGCATTTTGTTTGTGACGTCATCATACATATGACGTAAATGATTATGACGCCATAATTATGCTTGGGAGATAGATCATATCCATCCATTACCATAGAAAATAGCCTATGCCCATTTGCAGACCATGAGACCGTTCTTTTTGGAATTTTACCATTGGAATGATAGGCCAGTCATTCCAGCGGTACATTTTCAAAAATGTCTACCTGTTAAAGGTAATTGGTAGTTTTTCAAGACCTCTACAGAAGCCATTTTTGGCCAATTTGATCAAGACGAGTGTTAAAATAGAAATTAAGACAATTATAAATTCAGACATTACATTTACTACTTCCTTATTAACCCTTTGACCCTTGATCCACATAACCCGTTTAAATTTCAAAAAGAAATATGTCAATTCGCAGATCGAGCGAAGACCACCTCCGCCACCCCCCCCCCCCCCCCCCCCCACCTCCGCCGCCATCCCACCCCACCCATCCCACCCCACACCACCCACCCCACACCCACACCCACCCACCCATCCACCCACCCACGCACGCACGCACGCACGCACGCACGCACGCACGCACACACACCGGCCAATCAAGCTGTGCTTATAGCATACCTAGAAGAGTCATTTAACGGATTCAGGAAGAATCTAATTATTATGATAGTTATAGAACTTGGCTAGGGTGCCAAGATAAGTTGTATATAAGTCAGAATTTCAGATTTATAGATTATTCAATTCACCCCCGTGAATCCTGAATGTCACGCTGACGTTCAGCACAGTGAGCTATTGCTTAGCATAACGAAGCTCTGTCGATTTAAGTTAGAATAGACTTGTTAGTTTTGTACATTGATTGTAACAAGTTTGATTTATGAGCTATTTTGCTCCTTGCTTTAAAAACCTTGTATATTTGTAGAATAAAAAGTTTAACTTACGTATATGTAAGTTCTGAGTTAGTTGAATTTGTTAGAGTAGGAATCTAGTCTTGAGCTGGAGGAAATCTCCAGTCCTTACCTGAGGAACATCACATCAGATAGGCTCAGCAGTCAACATTAAATATCGTCACCTACCATCTGTCAGACGAGGCGAGCCAAACTGCCTTACTCCTTCGCAGCAACATTATCTGGTTACCAGTAACGAAGCGGGATTCACTACCGAAGAAGAAGACGTCATCATCGAACCCCGAAGATCACAAAATCTTCATTGGCGAGCCTGCCAGGATTGGACTAGGATTCAGTATCAGTATTAGTAAATCAGTTCGTATATTGTTATTCAACCGGGAGTGCGGATCAGTAACTATGTAAGTACATTTTAAAGTATGAGTACTCCGCCAGTAAGGCCTGTAATTTCCGTATTGAATGACATTAATGATCGTGTGCATAACTTTATAGATCTTGTTAAAATTTCAGAGCATCCAAGTGTCATACAGCACTCCAACCGGTCCCCAACATGAGCTCCGACAGGAAACTGTCGAGGTGATGCAGACGTTGGGTAATTCTATGGCCTACACCATTACACGAGAGGAGGACCAACTAGAGCACAATAGGGTGTACCGGCAGGAGGTGAGAGAACTCACCCAGAGGATTAAGCTGTGCGATGGGCTTCTGCCGGATGAAGTGCGGCAATTCCTAGACGAAACTAGGAGAGTATGGGAGGCGACCGAGGGTAACCTGGATGGCACGCCCGTGTACATTATCACAAGGGCAGCACATTAGACAGTTATCTAAGGCAGTCAATGAATATGTACTTGGGAAGATACGGAATGAGGTCACTTACGAGGAACTCAGAGCATTCATCACCCTAAATTTTGTCTCGGCGAACGAGAACGAGCGGGTGAAGTACGATCTTGAAGCCGTGAGACAGCGACGAAACGAAACCATTATATCTTTCAACCGGAGGTACACGGAGCTATCTACTCGTGCCTATACTACTCAGAACACAGACAGTCAACGGGTAATATTGTCATCATATATCCGCGCCCTAAAGGATCCGGGTATGGGACAAAGGATAGTGAGGAAGAAAATTAAGACGCTGACGGCAGCGATGGAGATGATGGAAGATGAGGAGGGATGCAATGACCTTCTTCAAGCTATGAATATCTCACCTCGCCATGAACAGGAAATGGAAGTTGATGTAATTGACCACGAAGAGGAAAAGGGAATTTGGGAAGTGATTAGCAGCATGAAAAGACAGATTTCACAGCAAACCCGGTTGATTGAGAAGCTGTGTGGAGTAATAGAAGGTTTGCAGAATGAAACCACAATTCGACCTTCAGCGCGACGAATGCCAACCAAACCGTGACAGCAGCAGAAGGCGAAGACAGCACCGAGAATAGTCCCTAAGAAACGGGAGGTTACCTGCTTCAACTGTGGGCGAACGGGTCACTACAAACGTGATTGCCCACAAGCGGTGCAGCCTGCATGAGTGATGTCTCATACATCACGTATGCAGAGACCACAGCAGCCGCCGATGAAGTGCTTTAACTGTGGAAAAGTGGAACATTTCGCTCAGGATTGTGTTATGGCATCGACAACACCCTCTCCACAGAGGCGTCCAGTAACATGTTTTCGTTGTAACAGGATTGGTCACTACCAGAGTGACTGCCCCTTAAACCAACAGGCACCACCGCAGCAGCATGCCATGAAGCGACCGAGACGACCAGACAACGACGGTTTTCGACAGGAGTCGCCGATGCAAATCGATGAAGTGGATCGCCATAGCCAATATGACAATCGTAATTCTTATGGCTCCGGACGTGAACCACCAGCATGTGCTTATTCGAGGAACACTCGACACGATTTAGCCAACCGTATGAACCGCGATAAAGAGTATGAGGACCGCGACGGGTTCGTGCTGACCGATGAAGGCACAGGTGAGTATGGTCATTATTCTTACGGTATCAGAGGAGACTCATCCGACCGGAGGAGATCATACACCGAGGCCGTGAGTGGACGACGAAGCCTGTTAAACGAGTTCGGAGGGAACCAGTGATGACTGAATGGTTCCTTATCTGGCTCGAAATGGAAACGAGCAGTCGAATGGACAGGGGTGAGTACGTTGATGCTTTAGTTGATACTGGTGCAAGTACTTCCCTTGTCAGGAAAGCTATATGGAAGAGCATTTTGAATGCTCGTCCATTGAAAAGAGCTAAAACCTTGTTAGCCATTAGTGGTTCACCGATAAATGTTTTTGGGAGACTCAAATTAAATTCAAGGATGCCCGGCCTATTCCAAGTATGATTGTGGGAAGCATGAGGCATGAATGTTTAATCGGTGCAGATGCTTTATACATGGGAAATGCAAAGATTGACTACAAGACCAAAGAAGTAGTATGGTTTGGTCAAGTATACCCATTTAGAATTCCGTATAGAGTCAAAATGATTATGTGTATGCCAGTTGCAAGGAAACGACCGGATATGCAGTTATTGACAAAGTACTGAGCGACTTTGCCAATAATTTCGATACGGCTCATCCAACTACGTTAGGACGTGTACCCAAGGTGAAGTGAACTGTTCTGACAGGAGATCCTCCTCCTATGGGACAGAAGGCCTATCGTTTACTGTTGGCTAAGCAATATTTGGTCAAAAACCAAGTTAAAGAAATGCTAGCCGCGGGCGTCATAAGACCATTGTCATCACCCTGGGCTTCACCCATAACTCTGGTACCAAAAAAGGACGGTGACACCAGATTTTGTTTGGACTATAGAAAATTAAATTCTGTGTGCCGTAAGGATAGTTATCCATTACCAAACATATCCGATATATTTGATTCCATGAGAGGCACAACGATATTTTCTACGATGGGCTTGAAGTCCGGCTATTGGCAGATACCCATGGCCAGCCAAGACATTGAGAAAACAGCGTTCGTTTGCAGTGAAGGTCTTTTAGAATGGATTCGGATGCCTTTTGGTTTTTGCAACTCAGGTGCCATATTTCAGAGGGCAATGAATGACATTTTCCGAGATTATGTAGGAAAATATGTGCATGTTTTCGCCGATGATATAGTCGTATATTCACGAAATCCGGCGGAACACGCACATCATTTGTGCCTGGTCATGCATAAGATTCAGGAATATAATTTACAGTTGAAGAAAAAGAAATGTGACTTTGCCAGTAAGTCTGTTGACTTCTTAGGGTACCACATTTCTGCGCAAGGTGTAGCTCCACAGAGTCAAAAGGTCAAAGTCATACGAGAAATGTCACCACCCTGAGATGTTGGTGAAGTGCGTAGTTTTCTCGGAGCTACAGGTTACTACCGATCTTGCATAAGAGGCTATGCCGAAATTGCTAAGCCTCTGATAGAGTTAACTAAGAAGTATAAGAGATTTGAATGGGGTAAGCACGAACAGCAAGCGTTTGGGAAATTGAAGAACTTGCTGTGTAGTGAGACTGTACTCACTTATCCGAATTTGAATGCCCTGTATAAGTTGTTTACCAATGCGTCTAGTTATGCAATAGGTGCGATACTAGTGCAGGTTGATGATAAGGGTATAGAGCATGTCATACAGTATGTTAGCTCTACTCTTAATGACAGTCAGTTGAATTGGCCTGTAATAGAAAAAGACGCTTATGCTGTGATATATGCATTGAAAACGCTTAGACCTTATCTATTTGGTGCGCAGTTTACCGTGTATACTGACCACAAACCCCTAAAGAGTTTGTTCGTGGGAGAAGTTAAGAACACGTAAGTGCAGCACTGGGCAGTACTGATTGCAGAGTACGGGTGTAAGATAGAATACATCCAAGGCTCGAAGAATATTCGAGCGGACATGTTGTCCAGGTTACGTCGTCCGGTAGAAGTCACCACGTTGGACACAGGTGATTACGTCATACCTGAGGTAGATGAAGGCGCCTTACCTCACGTTCCTTTAGAGGTATATGACGTACCGTACGAGGAATTATGTGCCGAACAAACCAAGGAATATCCGGAGTTATTTAAGAATACACCGGAGGAGTACATGGTAAATAATGGCATATTGTATTCTTTAATTCCACCTTCAGCATTGGACGCTGAGTACCCCAGAATCTTACTACCTACCCTGTTCCGTGAGAAAGTGCTCCAGAAAGCTCATGAACGAGCTGGTCACCAAGGTCTGAAGAAGACCATCGGTATGGTAAGAGATTCTTTTGTCTGGACATCTTTAAGGAAAGATGTGGTATGTATGCTTGAAACGTGTACGACATGCCAGGTCAACCGACCTGTCACTACTCGACCTAAGTATAGTGAGATGCCAATGGCCAGTTATCCAAGTCAGATAATTGGTATGGATTTGATTGGTCCACTTTTAGAGTTGAGCAAAGGTAATAATTACATTATGACGGTGATCAATCACTGTTCTGCGTGGGCAGAAGCATATCCGATTGCAGCTAAATCATCTCAGAATGTGGAAGATAAATTCTTCAATGAGTATGTCGCTCGTCATGGTATCCCTGAGATTCTGATTACAGATCATGGTAAAGAATTCTGTTCAAATTCTTTGGAGCAGCGATTCCACGAACATGGTATTGATCATAGATGATCAAGTCCATATCATCCACAAACTAACGGACGTACCGAGAGGTTCAATCATACTCTTAAAGAGTTGATCCAGAAAGGTGTGAACAACGAATCTCGTGCATGGGAAGATGAGTTAGGTGCAGATTTAACAGCGTACCGCAGCACTCGTCACTCCACGACTGGATATACGCCATTCTATCTGACGTATGGTCGACGTGCAAGACTTCCGTTTGCTATTCCACTCGATGCTTCACATGATCTTGGCGAAAGACTAACATGTCTCAATAATGCTTTGCTGCGTGCTCGAGGAGAAACGGCCAAGTCTCGAGAAGTACACCGAGAACAGATTAACAAGCGTGTGAACGCTGATGAGTTTAAGGTTGGCGATTCAGTGGTCGTAAAAGCTGAAGGGAGGATGAAGTTGACCTCTCGCAGTGACCCTGAGTACAAGATCTTTAAGATCAATGGACCCATGGCCCATGTCCGCCACCAAAGGTCTGGGAAGGTACGCGTGCTTAACATATCCAAGTTATGTGTAGTCGACTCAGAGATGTGTTGGGACAAAGTAAGACCACGCCCTATTCGTAACCCTGCAAAAGGTACGAAAGCCAGCCATCATCCAAGAATTGTACCATTACCCGAGTCTGTACCTCTGCCAGTACTCGACTCCGACTTAACACCTTGTAAAGTAGCTCGTAGAAAGCGACCAGCTTCTACTTGGGAGCCAAAGGTGCGTAAGGTGGGTAAGGTGGTCGACATGGAAGTAGATCGACCTGGTACAAGTAACGATCCAAAGTATGAGTCACCGATGGATACATCAGAGACTCCTTGTACTGTAATGATGGACACCTCGGAGGATGTACCAGAGCCTGCCATCGAGCCAATGGAAACACTTCCATCGCACCCCTACTATCTGCGCAAGCGCAGTCATGCTCCTGAGTTCAGCTCAGACAGCAAGCGTATTAGGATTGGTGCATTTGGCCGATCTATATACGATGACTTTGTCAGTCATATTGAAGCTGTTATAAGGCGGCGTAGCATGAGATAATTTCAATCTCTGATTAATTGCTAATACTAGTAACATCGCACTTGTCTAAACGAATCATGTATACACTACAATTTTGCGTAACATTAGCAGTAGTCAGTTTAGTGTACGGACTGTGTAAAGATTCCAGTATTCACAAATTACAAAATGGAGTAATGATAACAAACCACCAGAAGATTTCTGTAATACGAGCTGAATTGACGGTAGTAGTGTTTATTGACCACCCGTATTTACCAGCTAGATTTCTGGAATGGTTATCAAGCTTTCGAGTGCTTGTTGCTGACATTGGTCAAAAGACTTCGTTAAGTGGCAATGACATTTTTGGACTACAACATCGTATAAATATTATCAAAAAGATTGCCATTAGGACGCAGCAAACGATGCTAAGTCGTGTCAGTGGTCGACAAAAGCGTGGACTGTTTAACTTTGTAGGTGATATAGCTTCATCCTTGTTTGGGACAGCAACATCGAGTGACATTGAAACCATCAAGAACATTGTTAAAAACGCTATGAAGAATAGGAACCGCTTGGTACATTTCTCGAATGACTTAGCATCCCATGTGAAACATGCTTTCGAGTGAATTAATATTAATGTAAACCGGATTAATGAAATTACGGACAGTTTGGTCGATTTGACCAAAAACGTGAGTAAACTATTTAGAATACATGCTTCACGCCAAGCGGATCTGTATGCACTGGTGATTCGGCTGAAAACGTGGTATATAGATACCAAAAGCTAGCCGCACGGTTTCATAGACAGACAGCTTCTCTGGAATTGGGGAGATTAACAGAAGAACTTTTCAGTCCCTCTGATTTAGCGGAGGTGGCTAAACAAGTCAGTGTAGGAAACCGGTTGATTCGTCCATACCAGTGGTACTACCGGAACGTTATTGTATCTCCATTATGGAAAGACGATTCCCAGTTGCACTATATTGCAACTTTGCCATTAATCGATGGTGGTAATTATATCGAGTACGGATTGCATTCATGGCCCAAACCTTTGGCTACAGTAGGGTATTATATGCAAATTATCGTTGCCCGAACTAGCATTGGATTAGACACAGACTGATTGGTATTTTACTCTATCTGAATGTCGAGGCATTGGACCGCGCATGTGTCATGGACAGTTAAGGGTTGACAAGACTCATGTACCGTGCATAATTAGTTTGTTAACTAATGTGACTGACAGTTCATGTACGGTCAAGCTGTCAGAGGCTAATGAAACTTCTAGCAAATTATTTGCCCATAAAGAAATTGGAGTTGTGTTGCAAACATTTGGTGAACATATATAGGTACACTGTGGAGGACAATTGACGGACCGATGTGATGTATCTAATGGATTGTATGCGTTGATGTCGAGCGAATGTGATTATAGTGGGAAGGGCTGGCGATTCGAACCTATACAGACTTACAGGAGGGCTTATAGTCGGATCAGTCTAGCGGTAGATGTCCCAAGACTGGATGTGGCCAGTGTGTTAAACCAGTCCTTGATTGTGAACCATCTTAAGGTCGAAAAATGGGACCATTTACGGAAAACAAAATATGTACCCTTAGCACCACTATCAGAAGTCGACCCAGCGATGGTTGATGGCATCAACGTACGATCTCTGTTTTCATATTCGACGGCTTCTGTCGTCGTAATTCTCGTTGTGGTATTTATTTTATATAGGTGTGGAATCCTGCACCGCATGTGGATGTGCTTTACACGAAAGACACGTGAGGCAGGGATTCCAGAGACCAGGTCCGCTCAGATCCGACGGCCGCAGCTACCTGTAGCGCTGCAAAATCGGTCGAGGATGCCTAACAGGGGGTCGTCGCCTAACGGTAACTCCGGGACTGAGATCGACCCCCATGGCTGATGGCTGGGCGGATGTGGAGATAAACTCTATTTCAATGGAATGTGAGGACTTATAATATATATTTTGTGTATTATGTTCATTAACTGTCGTACTATTATAGTACTATTGGCATACTATTATTGACTATTATCGTACCGTTTGTTTCGTTCACTGTTTATTAACTATTGATCTATGGTTAACTGATTATTGTTTTTTACTGTTTATTTGGTATTTTATTTGAATTAATTGCTTAATTACATTGTCGTATTGTACGTATTGAAATTGATTCACTGTCTAGATGGTTGTCAGTAGGATTACTGATTAACTGTTTTACTTATTTTGTTTAGGATTGTATGTTGGTCTTAAAAGCCCTGGTATAGTGCGGTTTTGTTGTTGATGTTGTACAACGAGTTAGTAAACACTCTCTTAAGGCCTTAAGAGATGGTTAACTAACCTTGGTTGTTGGGCATGTGTAGATATGGGATTGTCTTGTGGGAAGTCATGACCCCGCTAGATGTCTTATATCTTCGAGTAAGTCCTGAGAGAAATTTTTGATTTGAAAATACCAGGTGAGCTAATGGACCGGTTGACTTTATACTTTCAATGTTTAGTTATTATTATTACATCAGCTAGTTGACATCAGCTAGTGCCGACGAAATTCAGTTTCTAAATAGATGGTGTGTGGATGTAGCACACTCAGGATTGTTGGATAAAGTTTTATCATCAAATTGAAATAGTCGAATTGATTAGAATGAGTCCCACGGTTCTGAGTTGATGTGTATCTGGAAATAGTTTAGATGAAAGTTGTTGCTGTTCAGTCGGCATACACTTTTATGATATTCAGCAGTTGGTTGGATCGATAGTTTGGAAAATAATCAGGGTATAAGAATCACTGGAATCGGACATGACAAAGGGACTTAGTTGATGACATAGGCATCCTAGATTCTCACATGAGAATAGAACAACATCAGCTGGCAATGAGATCATACAGCTCATGTGCCTATTAACGCTAGCATCCTACAGGCTTATCCATCAATAGGCAATGGACAGGACATGGACATTGTAGCATCCTGTAGGAATTAATAATATAATCGAAATTTGTATATCAACTATATGTCACTCATACAATGGCATGCAACAACAACACATTCCGTAATGTTGTTAGTTATCTGACAGATCGCATCAAATCAGAACCAGCTACCACCGCTTTGTCTATGTGAGGCATCATCTCCATAGAAGAATAGCACAGAGTTTGATTTGTCAGGATGACGTCATAATCAATGAGCGTCGATCAAACTCTGTAGCAAAGAATTAAATAGAATAGGTTTTACATCCAACAACGAAATGAAAGGATCGTTGATTGGTCAGGACGACCAACGTTTATTAGGAAGAAACTTCTAGGAAGAAATAAGCAGAGGTTGATTGGTGGACTGATGGTCCGGGCCAATCAAGCTGTGCTTATAGCATACCTAGAAGAGTCATTTAACGGATTCAGGAAGAAACTAATTATTATGATAGTTATAGAACTTGGCTAGGGTGCCAAGATAAGTTGTATATAAGTCAGAATTTCAGACTTATAGATTATTCAATTCACCACCGTTCAGCACAGTGAGCTATTGCTTAGCATAACGAAGCTCTGTCGATTTAAATTAGAATAGACTTGTTAGCTTTGTACATTGATTGTACCAAGTTTGATTTATGAGCTATTTTGCTCCTTGCTTTAAAAACCTTGTATATTTGTAGAATAAAAAGTTTAACTTACGTATATGTAAGTTCTGAGTTAGTTGAATTTGTTAGAGTAGGAATCTAGTCTTGAGCTGGAGGAAATCTCCAGTCCTTACCTGAGGAACATCACGTCAGATAGGCCCAGCAGTCAACATTAAATATCGTCACCTACCATCTGTCAGACGAGGCGAGCCAGACTGCCTTACTCCTTCTCCCTTGCTGATAACTGTTTTCGCAGCAACATTATCTGGTTACTGGTAGCGAAGCGGGATTCACTACCGAAGAAGACGTCATCATCGAACCCCGAAGATCACAAAATCTTCAATATGTTAGGCAGGTCGTTCATATACAAGAGGAACAGCATAGGGCCAAGGATGGACCCCTGAAGGACACCGCAAGTTGCATTGAATTGTACACATTGCGTTCTGTCACTTAGATAGCTTTGAAACCAGATGAGTGTGCTTCCTCGGATTCTGTAATAGGCAAGTTTTTCTAATAGGATTTTATGATCGATAATGTCGAAAGCTTTTGAAAGGGCCAAAAAACACCTATTATGTGCTTTTTCTTTTCAATTGAGTCTATTATTTTTTCTGTTATTTCAATTAGTGCTAACATTGTTGAATGTTTTTCATGGAATCCATATAGTGATGTATAGAGGATTGACTTTTTATCTAAGTAGCTGATAAGCCGATTGTACATAAGTCGTTCCAGTAATTTGGAGAAAAGTGGAAGTATTGAGCCAGGTCTATAGGTTGTGAAGTTAGATGAATCCTTTGCTTTGTATATATGTGTTATTTGTGCTGCTTTTAATGTTGATGGAAATATGCCCTGAATAAAAGATAAGTTACAGATGTGTTTAAGGGGTATTAGTAACGCTAGCGTGCAGTGTTTGAAAATACTCCACTTGAAACCATCCAAGCCAGCACTTTTTGCAGGGTTTAGTTTGTTAAGAATGCTAAAAAATTTCTTCGTTGGTGACCGGGTTAGCGAAAAAGGAGGATTGATAGTCGCCTGAATTGAATCCTGTTGCAATTTCTAAATCATCGGTTATTATTTTGTTATTATAAAGAAATTGTGTTTGTTGCACTTGGCGGTTATTTTTATTCAAAAGTGATTTAATTATTTTCCATGTCTCATTTATGTCATTCTTGCATTGTTCAAATTTGTTATGGTAGTAAGGTTTTTTTGCTGTTTTGATTATTTGGTCCAACTTGTTTCTGTATTTCTTGAATTTCAGTTCATAATGCTTTGTTTGGCATTTGATAAACATCAAATAAAGTTTATGTTTTTATGACAGGCAGCTATCAGTCAAGTTGTTATCCATGGTTTAGTCGAGTTGTGTTTGAATTTCTTCTTTTCTTTCATGGAAAAGCTGTTTTCGAAGGCAGCAACAGCTTCCATTCAAATCAGCTTCAAAATACCCAACTGATTATTTCTTAAATTATTAAGAATCTATCATACCTGCGACTTGATTTAAAGGGGCAATTATCCTTGAACATGCTATAATTACTGCATTCAAAATGGGTAAAAATGAGAACCTGTTATCATCAATCATTAATTGATCATTGGTTAGTATATAAAAACAATCATCGATCACAAAAATAGTACCAATTCCCAACACTAATACAGAGTACATAATGATACAGACACATTGACATACGCTGTTCAACATACAGGCATATGGCATTACGTTTCCCGGACGCATATGTGGGACGTTTGGTTCTAAGACATTAATTCTTTCAGCACTGAAACTCGTTAGCGGTAGGAGACATGGCGAGAACGTGATTGACCATAATCCCTTGTGCAAAATGGCCATGTCTATAGGCAATTCTAGACACAACCCAAATATATTCGTAGCCGTGAGCGGCCACGTAATAAATAAAATCCAGCAATGGATTATGTCAGAAGTGGTAACATCTTTCAATTAATTATTCCACCCAGAAACAGTCAGTTATGACAAACATAGTTTGCTGACGCCATGCTGGCCACGAAATTACGTGATAAAGTGCCTGATGGATTAAGCAATCAATGGCGCAGATATTAAAGCCTCCAATTCAATCATTTACTGGAATTACAGTTGAAATTGAACAGTTTATTTGCAATAACGTTGTAACAGTTAAGCGCATATTTTTCTATGGGCATATCTTCTATCGGCTATATATTCACACTTAATTTATTAGCTAATGATTGAGATGCATTACATCGACCCACTTGAGAAATGCATCATTTTACATCGACGCACTAATGACACCAGCGGGATGACAATATCCCTTTAGCAACAAAACAACGTGGAATTGAAGATGAAGATGTATTACAGCTGGACGGGATAATGGATGCACATGCTAGATTCACCCTTAGCCCAAGTTCACTTTTCTATTCATTCATTTCAGTACATGCATTTCAATTAACATGCAAGATGTAGGAGCTGCTGGGTGGTTTGAAAATTAATGTTGTTGTTGTTGTTGTTGTTGTTGTTGTTGTTGTTGTTGTTGTTGCTGTTGATGATGATGATGATGATGATGATGATGATGATGATGTCATTGTCGTGAGTGGAGGCGGCGGGGGCGGTGGCGGCGGCGATGTTTTACTCATTTGCTCACTTATCAGGATCGCTTCTGAGACATGTCTAACCTCAGCCAATATGAATGGCCGTAACTCTGCTGGAACTTCGTTAAGTGGCAATATTGGGCTGATCAATGGAATAGGGCTAACCACATCGCTAAAGTAGCATCTCCATCCTGGGAGATGTGGGCGGGCTGGGCATTTTAAACAACGTTAAGTACAGAGACCTAGTGCAGAGTATGCACTTCAGTTATCTCTTGACAGTTTCTACCATTGAAAACCTACCATGTACATGCTTAATTTTCATCTAAACCTGCATCTAACATTCTCAGTATACTGCTATCTGTCGTATTTACAGGCATAGGTCAGGCATTCTTGAAGGGCTTGGTTCCTGGGGTGGTAGTCCTACAATCAATGTTCCAGTCCCATTGTTCAGGAGATACATGAGCTACCACATGCCAAGAAAATTCCGGAATTTTAATGTTACCATTATTACTGTTATTCTTCAGTCATTTGAAAGAATCATGTGTGCTAGTGTAAGGTCCATGCGACAAATGACCTAAATCCAATACTTAATATTGCTAGATTCGGTCATAAATAATTTTCAAAACATTGAACAGAAAATGAACAGCGAATTCATCACTTGTGATTTCTTTATTGTGTATCATATCGTATCAGACATAGTCCATGTGTGATTCAAAAACAGCCAGATTACGGTCCATTGTTAGGTCCATTCCTAGCGCAATTAATCATCCACAAAAGGGGCATTGGGATCAATTCAAAGAGCGCAATCTTTCTTTCAAATCTCTTGAGAAAAGCGCAATTTATCGCAATCGTTGAAACTCACTCATTTATAACTCAGTTTCAAAGTTTTTCACCCGATCAGTGTTTCTCCAAGGTCCGATAACAGCGGAGCAAAGGTGCATTGTAGGCCTATGTCTTAGAGAGATTTATAATTTAAGACACATTTTGTTGTTGAATATTTTGAAACTTATCTTACTAGGAGCTGTTGATGCCGTAGAAAGCAACAGTTTCCATTCATACTAGTTTTAGAATATTTAACAGCTTACATGCATTGTTGGTTTGAAATCGAGATCTTGGAAATTCAGGCTTCAGCGCATTAACTCCGACAAATTATTTTCAAAATATTCAATGGAATGAGTATTAAATAGTATATCCATCTCAAAGGCAATTCGTAAACTTGACGGACTTTTAAATGTGCATGACGGTGCTAGATACCCCACTATGTATTGTGACGTCAGCCTACATGTGACGTAATTGCGCATGACGTCATATACTTGAGTGACCGGTCGCATCACTCCATTAAATGCATTGTTTGAAAACAAGATTGAATTAATGTTAGAATAGGGAATCATGCACTTTTAAAGCGTGTGCTGGTGTACCCAATGTGATGTAGCCATATCTAATCATCGGTATTAGAATTAGAAGGTGAGATTTGTAAATGTCCTTTCAGATCAACGCTAACAAGTAAAATTGTGCGTTCATAACCCATGACATGCATCAAACTGTAATTCTCTACAGTATCGCCACAGTATAAGTATTTCTAAAACTTGCTGTGACTTTTAATAGTGGCGTGTGTCAAGTGATAAGATCATACGCCCCACCCACCCCTGAAAGATCACTGTATATGGGTGTGGGAGATATTCTTGAGCGTCTATTCTGTAATCTAAAATGACACCCATTTAATGTTTTCCAAAAAAATCAGGAGATTTTAAATGTTAAAAACATTAACCGTATTTATAAATATGTTCATGCTCTGGCGTGTGTGGTGGAATGATGGTGAGTGGATATGGCAGATAATGTTCATGCTCTGGCGTGTGTGGTGGAATGATGGTGAGCGGATATGGCGGATAATGTTCATGCTCTGGCGTGTGTGGTGGAATGATGGAGAGTGGATATGGCAGATAATGTTCATGCTCTGGCGTGTGTGGTGGAATGATGGTGAGCGGATATGGCGGATAATGTTCATGCTCTGGCGTGTGTGGTGGAATGATGGTGAGTGGATATGGCAGATAATGTTCATGCTCTGGCGTGTGTGGTGGAATGATGGCGAGTGGATATGGCGGATAATGTTCATGCTCTGGCGTGTATGGTGGAATGATGGTCCGCAGGATATGGTGGATAATGTTCATGCTCTGGCGTGTGTGGTGGAATGATGGTGAGTGGATATGGCAGATAATGTTCATGCTCTGGCGTGTGTGGTGGAATGACGGGGAGCGGATATGGCAGATAATGTTCATGCTCTGGCGTGTGTGGTGGAATGATGGCGAGTGGATATGGTGGATAATGTTCATGCTCTGGCGTGTGTGGTGGAATGATGGAGAGTGGATATGGCAGATAATGTTCATGCTCTGGCGTGTGTGGTGGAATGATGGTGAGCGGATATGGCAGATAATGTTCATCCTCTGGCGTGTGTGGTGGAATGATGGCGAGTGGATATGGTGGATAATGTTCATGCTCTGGCGTGTGTGGTGGAATGATGGTGAGTGGCTATGGCGGATAATGTTCATGCTCTGGCGTGTGTGGTGGAATGATGGTGAGTGGATATGGCGGATAATGTTCATGCTCTTGCGTGTGTGCTGGAATGATGGAGAGTGGATATGGCAGATAATGTTCATGCTCTGGCGTGTGTGGTGGAATGATGGAGAGTGGATATGGCAGATAATGTTCATGCTCTGGCGTGTGTGGTGGAATGATGGAGAGTGGATATGGCGGATAATGTTCATGCTCTGGCATGTGTGGTGGAATAATGGAGAGCGGATATGGCGGATAATGTTCATGCTCTGGAGTGTGTGGTGGAATGATGGTGAGCGGATATGGTGGATAATGTTCATGCTCTGGCGTGTGTGGTGGAATGATGGTGAGCGGATATGGCGGCTTATGTTCATGCTCTGGCGTGTGTGGTGGAATGATGGTGAGTGGATATGGCAGATAATGTTCATGCTCTGGCGTGTGTGGTGGAAGGATGGTGAGTGGATATGGCGGATAATGTTCATGCTCTGGCGTGTGTGGTGGAATGATGGAGAGCGGATATGGCGGATAATGTTCATGCTCTGGCGTGTGTGGTGGAATGATGGCGAGTGGATATGGTGGATAATGTTCATGCTCTGGCGTGTGTGGTGGAATGATGGTGTGTGGATATGGCGGATAATGTTCATGCTCTGGCGTGTGTGGTGGAATGATGGAGAGCGGATATGGCGGATAATGTTCACGCTCTGGCGTGTGTGGTGGAATGATGGTGAGTGAATATGATGGATAATGGAGTCTGCCTAAATGTACTTATTCCCTCTTGGTTTGGAATACGATCATTATCAGCATCATTAATCGCCAGTAGTCATTGCTTTATTCATTGCATGTACTGAGGTTTATGTAGATAATTCTGCTCCAATAATGGAGGAGCGATCAGTGGAATGTATGTTTCTGTCAACTGCATCTACAGATATTGTTTGGTTGGTTATGGTATCCACAGATACCTCAGCGATGCTCACCAAGTCTCACATGACATGGTCCACCATGATACCATCCACCATCATATTCGAGTCAGATATTTATTTTTATTTGCATAATGGCTGTATATCTCTATTTACAAATCGGAATCATTCCAAGTTTATTACCTAACATTTATTATACTAATTCATCCATTTCTCTTAAGCATTGATCTTATTGTTTACGTAAGTAGCCTATGGTTCACCATGTGACCTATATAATAAGGGGTGGGGGTCCATTTCAAGATACATCCGCCCAATTATAGCTAACCCCCGCCCCCTTTGTAGGCGTTTTGGAATCGATTTAAAACAAAAATTCGTGGAATCTAAATTTCGAAATAACTGTACCGTGAGCTGATGAATATGTTGTTACTAATTTTATTGGGAGCTGTAGTTGAATGCAGTAACAACATCTCCCAGTCCAATTAGTTTCAAGATATTCAACAGAATGTTTATTGAATTGTAAATTCATCAGAGACATACAATTCGTATAATTCTGTGTCGAGTCGGAGCTACGTCGTTGATTATGACTTCAGATACCCTGGGATAAATTTGATTATACTGTCAGATACTCGAACGACATATCCGATCCCTCCATTTGTTCCTCATATTAGCTTACATATTCCTAACTGCAAGATTATCCAACGTCCTGGAGAGTACCCTACTAGTCAGACAGGCAATTCACTTCATCGTAGGTATTGATAAGCAAATCTAACTGCGTGGCCGCCACGGATCATTTCCTTGTGTCAAGAATTGCCTATAGGTATGGCCATTTTGCGCAAGGAATTGTGGTCTTCAACCGCTAATGAGAGAGAGAGAGAGAGAGAGAGAGAGAGAGAGAGAGAGAGAGAGAGAGAGAGAGAGAGAGAGAGAGAGAGAGAGAGTGAGAGAGAGAGTGGGGGGTGGGGGGATATAACGCGTCTCTATTTTTAGATTGTAACCATAGATTTAGGATATATATTGGCTAGATTGCTCATTCCATCCGCTGGGTTTTCACTGACTGGCGGACTGACTGACTGACATCTGACGCAGACGATCAGCTGAGTATATAGCATCCAAAAGTAAGAAATCTTTTATCAGTAATTGGAATAGAAATTGTGGGGGGAAAATAGCATGCAAAATACGGAACTACAAAACTACGGTAAAAAAGAAATTGGGAAAATGTGTTAAAACTTATCTTAACATTGCTGAAATTCCAAACATTTCTGTACATATAAATACATGATAACTTCTATTCATTTTGGAAATTGCTGCCGTAAGCTGTTGCTGCACACATGTAGACAACTTTCAGCATTATTGTTTACATAATCTACACAAATCTTTCTTGTACTGACCGTGAACAGCTAGGCCTAGCGATTGAAATGAACAAGATAATGGCTAAAGCGATTTTTTTTCATATACCGGTTTCTGCGAAACCTGACACCTTTTAGTATAGAAGATCTCAAAAATAAATTAAAACGTTTTCAAAACAAGGTAGACTTTCTGTTTTCCTTTGTTAATATAGTAACTTATTTACATGTATGAGCTGTACTGTAAAACTGCCGACTCGATGGTATAGAACACCTAAAAAATAAATTAACATCTTTGCAAAACAAGACAGGATTTCTATTTATGTTTTGTAAGTATATTAACTTATTTATGAGCTGTATAACTTAGCCTAAGCAGTCGAATTGCTTGTAATAAATGAGCCCATATTTTAGCAAGAACGGTCAGATATTGTAGAGCCTTACAGTTATTATCAATTATGTGCCCGGTCACAGTGAAAATGCGTAATGACTGGCGTAGCTATGTCCAACAGGAACATTGAAAAGTCCTTTAGCTGTAGAAATTGAAGAGATTTACTTTTTAATAAGCAGCATCAGTACCCAGTCAAATAAGTTCCAAAATATTCAACAGCTCACCTCTATGGTTACCGTGAAAAGCGGATTCTGGAAAGTCATTGTTCAGAGTATATAAATCACGACGACTATGGATGTGCATGTAGGCCTATCATCTCTTTCCGTGGCCGTTCAGGGCTACACATTCACTTGGTTGTGTCTAGAATGGACCCTCCCACATTATCCATCCATCACATGACGTCGTAATCAACTACATTACTTGTATAATGACATCATAATCAATGACGTCATTATTAGTAGACAAGTACGGCACGAACGCATAATGGACCTTTCCAGTTTCAGCTAGGTCCGCCCACCTCTATCTAAGGTCCACCCACACCTCGCTCGTTGCTGCCTAGGGCATCTGCTGTTGCTGCTTACGACAGCAACAGCGACCAGTCAAATTAGTTTCAAAATATTAAATAGCATGTTTATTAAATAGCAAAGACATACAATTCTTACAACATGGACTATTAAGAGTTAAAGAAGGGCCAAATAGAATCATTTATGACGTAATGATTATGATGTCAGCATGCACGTCACTTAGTTGGTTATGACATCATAAGACGTTATATAATCGATGGATAAACTTGGAAAGGTCCATTGAAGACTGACTATGTGTTGTTATAAGAATTGCATGTCTACTATTTAATACATATTCTGTTGAATATTTTGAAACTAATTTGACGAGAGCGAGGAGGCTCGCCTCTATTTTTAGATTGGAATAGTAGATTTAGGATATATTATCTAGATCGCTCATGCGCATTAAAAGCATACACTCACTATTGGGGCTATTTGTACCTACCGCTGGTGGCCTGAGCTAATTGCTGACTGACTGACGCAGACGATCAGATGCATATATAGCCTCCAAAAATGAGTAAATTCTTTTTTTGGCAAATGGAAGAGAGATTGAACAGACGCAAATTTATATATTTACATCAGAAATAACATAGTATTGTGATCTGTCACACTGTACCCACGTACATATCTTAATATAGCTCGCCGGGTAGTGTCGGGCCGTTCCGGTGTATCATGTCAACTCGCCACGCCGCAAGTGCACAACGAGTGATGACGCTGGTTACCATCCAGTCTTGGGGTGACGGACCTTGTACGAGACTTCCCTGCGGGTAACAAAAAATGGCTCCTAAGGCCGGTGGAACTCAATCGCTCCGGTGGGGCCGTGCGACCATCGTCACGAACATTAAACACAAGTGTCTCATCCCAAGAATTTGTGTCACCAGTATGCCTGTCCATAGCAATTTCGTGATCTATGGACTTACAAGATTTGATTTGGTGGCCTAAAAATATAAGTCTATACAATGATTTTACCTAAACAATTATAAATATGCTAGATAAAACTAAGATGAGAGCATACGAAAATACGAGACATAGAGACAGGTAGATGAACTTTTAAACATGGGGCTCCCAGCGGTACCACACAGACTCGTAGGTCCGCAGAGGTATCCCCACAAGGGAGGCTCCCATACACGAGACTTAAGTAATTAACTTAATATAAGTTATTATACCTCTAAGCTGAAAGGAAGAAGGGTATCTCGGATGATAAGTTATGTGCCTCACACGGGCACTACTCCTAGTGCTAGTTTGGGTGAGGAGTATTATCCTCGCGTGGACCGTCGTCGCTGAATCCTTGCGAGAGGCAAGAGCCTTGCACGGGCCTTCATCTCGGGAAGGTGCCACCATGGTTTAAAGCGGGAGAAGAGTAGTAGGCAAAAATGGGCCCACTCTAATATTTCAACCAAAAATGCCTGAGAAAGAAAAGACCATATCTAGTGAGCTTATGACTATAGGGTTGCGTCCTGTTTTATGTGAAGACGGGACGAGCGATTCCAGATGGATTCCCTCATCACCGTCTTATGTGATTCTTAGTATGCTGAGTTAGTAGTTTCCGCTTTATTTATGTGGGCCTTCTGCCTTGGCCGCAACTGGCTGGTATCTACCTAGCTATTAGACATGGCTGTCTTTGAGAACAGATGTTCCACGACATCAATACTGAAGACAGCACTCATACATGTTACGTAGTAGGATTTCTGAACTGGATAAGAATCCGGACAACCTGCTCCATAACCACATAAAACATTACAAGACATTATTAGACCATTGTCCTATCATTATGGTGGGGGTGAGAGAGACGAATACCCACTGTAAATGTCCTTCCCGTAAGGGCATGGCAGATCTAAATATCATGCCCAGACATTCTTATTGATACGTATCTCGCCCATCACCGGGTCCAATGGAACTAACCGTTTAACCTGTCATTAGGTTTATATACAAGTTGCCCAGTTTTGCACTGCAGTGCGGGAGGTTTGTTCAGTAATAAAAATAATAATTAATATATGTTTTCGCAGTGCTTTCCTACATTGGCTAAAGTGCTAACTACTTAGTATCCAAAGATACAAGGGAAATGTATGTGACACCACACCCTGGCCATCACCACTCGGAAACCCCAATAGTTTCCCAGAGTCGGATCAGCCCATGGTGCGGATAGGGACATCCAAACATTTAAGAAGCCACAAGGCTGAGTGGAGCATGAAGAGAGACACAATATTGGAGTTATGAGTCTTACCGGAGTGCGGGGCTAGATTATCGCACTGCCGGAAGAGAATAGTATATTACAGAGTATGCAATGAAGAAAGTGTCTCTAATCATTTTTAACCTATCCTATCGAGCTGAATCTGTAAAATCACATATTCAGGCCGTAAAGGCCTCACCATAAATTTATGTTCCGAAGTAGATATTGACATTCGTGAACAGTAATCAGAAAGTTCCAAATTACTCCCATAAGTAGGGAGCTACAAAACTGATTTAGTGCGGTGGGTTGAGCGAAGTAATACGCGTATTGTCTGTTGCGTTGATAGTAGCTGGTACAGATCCAAACTGTTCGGCCCTTGGCTGAGGATGTTCTCGATCTCTGGATCGCGTCTCCCTTTATACTCCTCGTGACGTCGCAGGCGCAGGCTCCAACCAATCAACGTTCGAGCAATAGCCAATCAGCGTGTAGCTAATAATAGTGCAGCCAAATGTTCTAGAACATTCTAGAAGTTCTGCATCCACGTGATTATGACGTCACAGCAATATTTTGAAGATAATCAAGAAGGGTTTTCCGTGGATAACTCAGCCATTTCTTAACCGATTTTAAAATGGTTAACAGATTTAAAAAGCGCGTCGAAGTCTGGTCTTGATTAATCCCAGATTTAACGGGAATAGGTAATCAAAAAGGATTACAGGGTACCCTCTTGGTACACTAAAAGCGCCATCCTATCTTGGTCATAAACTATGTGCTCTATCAAAAATAGCATCTAGATGCGCATATGCGCATCATGCATTTTAATGAACTTAGTCGTTTTTGCAACGCGATCTCTCTCATAGGCTCATATATGCTTATGGCTCTACCCAGGGGGCGTGCTGAGGAAACGAATCCACAGCGGGTGGCACGTACCCAGCTTAGCTGGTACGGCCGGTACCCAACCGGGTGATCCGAACTACATTAATGTCCACTTCAACGCACGTCTTGATCAAATTGGCCAAAATGGCGTCTGTAGTTATCTTATTTCCTCCTGAATCTGATGTAAAGATCAATGTGTTAATATCAGTTATACATGTGATTTATATGCGTATACTCCCTGCGCAATTGTAGTATACCATTTGCATCCTATTCCCCCCCCACCCCCTCCCCAAACGCAACCCACCCAACGAAGGTGATGGAAATACACAGTTTGCGCAGATTAAGCTAGAGATAGGAGGGACATTGCTAAAACTGGAAAGGTCCATTGTAAACAGTTTGATGTATAAACACTTCATCTGCAAAGTCAGATTCTTCAGTCCGACATAATATCCAAATTTCCTTCTACATCAATGGTTTGTATATTAAATATTAATGAGATTTTTGTCCCCGGATTTTAACACAGTATTGATTGATTGATTGATTAATTGATTGTTGATTGATTGATTGGTTATTTGTGTTATCGATACATTGATCTAGAGTTTTATCATTGTTACTGCTATTATTATTGGTGTTATTATTGTTATTGTGTGCTTGATATGCCAATGCCCATTTTGTGGAAATCCCAATATTATTACTGATACAAGCATGCGTTGAGCCCATACAATGTCTGCATGTTTACGCCCACGTTTAAAGCCACTTTTACATGATCTATGCGGGAAATTATCGATCTTGTCTCAGATGCGGCATAGCGTAACATTGGATAGGGCTTTCCGTATACTGTTGAGAAGCGCAATGGACTGCAGATTGGCAGGGGAACCAAGTGGCTTCTTGAACTTGAGTAGCATGATGAGGGTGCCTTGGCCTACACAATCTATGGAAAGGTGGTACATAAAAGTTGAATTGATTCTGTGCGTGATCGGGTTTGAGATAATGTCGCGTGCATATTTTAATAGTTCATTGCTCGGGCCATCAGGTCCATTTTGCAGGGCGTTGAGTGCCTTCTCAACTTCTGTTGTTTCAATTGATGTTAGTAAGAGCCTTGGGTCACCTGAAAAGTGGTTCAAGGACTCATTGCCATGGTCAGTGATTTGTTCCTTGAGCCATTCTCGAATTGCGTCAGCTCTGTACTGGTTAGTCTCGATAGAGTGTCCGTCAGAGCTATGTGCAGTGAGTGGTGGTGTGTAGGCAGTAACTTGATGGGCTCAGGCTACCCAAAACATATTGACAGTCATCCGTGGTAGTAATTTCATCTGCTATGGAGTCTTTTAAGTGTTCGCTGATGTGGCGCAGAATGCTCTTGCATTCCCTGCATAGTTTGGTGGAGTCTTCACTTTGACCAATTTGATATATGCGTATAGCCATGCCCCTTTCTTCTCTGCTGATGGTTTTACTACTACGTGGTCAGCAGTATACTTACCTCGATTGTTATTTTTTAGAACACCTATCGTGCTTGTAGCTGGTGATTACATACATTTCATTAAAGATCCTATATGCACAACATCAGGCCAGTTGCAATGAAGATGAACAGTGACTAATGAGACTACTACTTGCAATCACCAAGCGTAGTGTACGGGTCAAATATGCTACTCAAGACAGTAACTAGCAGATGTTGTTGGACGCAAAAACTGGATTCAGTGGTATAATTTCCTTACGAGTTATCAGTATTTATATCATAGGTCAAAAACGTATTAGTGAAAATGCATGTTTTTCACTACACTGACATCAAAATGCATAAAATAATCACTTGTACTCCGCGCATCTTTTTTTAAATTTACACTTGTGGTGTAAAAATAGATGTATCTATATAATGACACATGATTTGTTGACATCGTCTAAGAGACGCGTGCATGAGAATGTCAAAAGTACATACCCTCGAAATCACATGACCCTCGAAAAGACCTTACTGGATGATATATTTTAAATCTACGGTTCCAATCCAAAAATAGAGGCGAGCTATCTCGCTCTCGCTAAAAAAATATATCTCGCTCTCGTTAGCGGTAGGAGACCTGGCGAGAACGTGAATGACCATAATCCCTTGTGCAAAATGGCCGCGTCTATAAGAAATTCTAGACACAACCCAAATATTTTCGTAGCCATAAGTGGCCACATAATAAATAAAATCAAGGAATGGATTGTGACAGAAGTGGTAACATCTTTCAATTGATTATTCCACCGAGAAACAGCCAGTTATGACAAACATAGTCTGCTGACGACAAGTTGGTCACGAAATTACGCGATAAAGTGCCTGATGGTTTACACAATGGCACAGATATTAAGCGTCCATTTCAATCATTTACTGGAGTTACAGTTGAAATTGAACAGTTTATTTGCAATAACGTTGCAACAATTAACCCGTATTTTTCTATGGGCATATCTTCTATCGGCTATATATTCACACTTAATTTATTAGCTAATGATTGAGATGGATTACATCGACGCACTTGGGAAATGCATCATTTTACATCGATGCACTAATGGCATCAGCGGGATCACAATATCGCTTTAGCAACAAAACAACGTGGAATTGATGATGAAGATATATTACAGCTAGACGGGATAATGGATGCACTTGCTAGATTCATCATTAGATCAAGTTCACTTTTCTATTCATCCATTTAGTACATGTATTTCAATCAGCCTACATGGCATCCATGTAAGTTGTAGGAGCTGCTGGTTCGTTTGAAAATTAATTTTGTTGTTGTTGTTGTTGTTGTTGTTGTTGCGGTTGTTGTTGTTGTTGTTTTTGTTGTTGTTGTTGTTGTTGTTGTTGTTGTTGTTGTTGTTGTTGTTGATGATGTTGATGATGATGATGACGTTGTCGTGAGCGGAGTCGGTGAGAGCGGCGGCGGCGATGTTCTACCCATTTGCTCATTTCTCAGGATTGCTTCTGAGGCATGTCCAACCTCAACCAATATCAGCCAATATGAATGGTCGTAACTCTGCTGGCACTTTGTTAAGTGGCAATATTGGGCTGATCAATGGAATAGGGCTAACCACTTGTGATGTGGGCGGGCTGGGCATTTTAAACAACGTTAAGTATAGAGACCTAGTGCATAGTATGCACTTCAGTTATCTCTTGACCATTTCTACCATTGAAAACCTTTCGTGTACATGCTTAATTTTCATCTAAACCTTCATCTAACATTCTCAGTATACTGCTATCTGTCGTATTTACAGGCGTAGGTCAGGAATTCTTGAAGGGCTTGGTTCCTGGGGTGGTAGTCCTACAATCAATGTTCCAGTCCCATTGTTCAGGTGATACATGAGCTACCACATGCCAAGAAAACATTTAGATTCAGTCATAAATAATTTTCTAAACATTAAACAGAAAATGAATAGCCTACGGTATATTACAGTGAATTTATCACTTGTGATTTCTTTATTGTGTATCATATCGTACCAGACATAGTCCATGTGTGATTCAAAAATTATAAAAACGGTCCATTGTTAGCGCAATTAATCATCCACAAAAGGGGCATTGGGATCAATTCAAAGAGCGCAATCTTTCTTTCAAATCTCTTGAGAAAAGCGCAATTTATCGCATTCGCTGAAACTCAGTCATGTATAACTCAGTTTCAAAGTTTATCACCCGATCAGTGTTTCTCCAAGGTCCGATAACAGCGGAGCAACGGTGCATTGTAGGCCTAGGTCTTAGAGAGATTTATAATTTAAGACACATTTTGTTGTTGAATATTTTGAAACTTATTTTACGAGGAGCTGTTGATGCCATAGAAAGCAAGTTTCAATTCATATTAGTTTCAAAATATTTAACAGCTTACATGCATTGTTGGTTTGAAATCGACATCCTGGAAATTCAGGCTTCAGCGCGGTAACCCCGACAAATTAGTTTCAAAATATTCAATAGAATGAGTATTAAATAGTATATCCATCTTAAAGGCAATTCGTAAACTTGACGGACTTTTCAATGTGCATGACGGAGCTAGATACCCCACTATGTATTGTGACGTCAGTCTGTATGTGATGTAATTGCGCATGACGTCATATACTTGAGTGACCGATCAAACACTCCATTAAATGCATTGTTTGAACACAAGATTGAATTAATGTTAGAATGGGGAATCATGCACTCTTAAAGTGCGTGCTGGTGTACCCAATGTGATGTAGCCGTATGTAATCATCAGTATTAGAATTATAACGTGAGATTTGTAAATGTCCTTTCAGATGAACCCCAACAAGTAAAATTGTGCGTTCATAATCCTTGACATGCATCAAACCGTAATTTTCTACAGAATCGCCACAGTATAAATATTTCAAAAACTTACTGGGACTTTTAATAGTGGTGTGTGTCAAGTGATAAGATCATACACCCCCATGAAAGATCATTGTATATGGGTTTGGGGGATATTCTTGAGCATCCATTCTGTGATCTAAAATGACACCCATTTAATGTTTTCAAAAAAAATCAGGAGATTTAAAATGTTAAAAACATTAACCATATTTATAAATATGTTCATGCTCTGGCGTGTGTGGTGTAATCATGGTGAGCGGATATGGCGGATAATGTTCATGCTCTGCCGTGTGTGGTGGAATGATGGAGAGTGGATATGGCGGATAATGTTCATGCTCTGGGTGTGTGGTGGAATGATGGTGAGCGGATATGGTGGATAATGTTCATGCTCTGCCGTGTGTGGTGGAATGATGGTGAGCGGATATGATGGATAATGTTCATGCTCTGGCATGTGTGGTGGAAGGATGGTGAGTGGATATGGCGGATAATGTTCATGCTCTGGCGTGTGTGGTGGAATGATGGAGAGTGGATATGGCGGATAATGTTCATGCTCTGGCGTGTGTGGTGGAATGATGGAGAGTGGATATGGCGGATAATGTTCATGCTCTGGCGTGTGTGGTGGAATGATGGAGAGTGGATATGGCGGATAATGTTCATGCTCTGGCGTGTGTGGTGGAATGATGTTGAGCGGATATGGTGGATAATGGAGTCTGCCTAAATGTACTTATTCCCTCTTGGTTTGGAATACAATCATTACCAGCATCATTAATGTACTGGGGTTTCTGTAGATAATTCTGCTCCAATAATGGAGGAGCGATCAGTGGAATGTATGTTTGTGTCAACTGGATCTACAGATATTGTTTGGTTGGTTATGGTATCCACAGATACCTCAGTGATACTCAACAAGTCCCCCATGACATGGTCCACCATGATACCATCCACCATCAAATTTGAGTCAGATATTTATTTTTGTTTGCATAATGGTATCAACAGATACCTCAGCGATGCTCAACAAGTCTCCCATGACATGGTCCATCATGATACCATCATCCACCATCATATTCGAATCAGATATTTATTTTTGTTTGCATAATGGCTGTATATCTCTATCTACAAATCGGAATCATTTCAAGTTTATTACCTAACATGTATTACCCAAATTCATCAATTTCTCTTAAGCTTTGATCTTTTTGTTTACGTAAGCACCCTATGGTACACCATGTGACCTATATAAAAGGTGGGGGGGATTTCAAGATACACCCGCCCAATTGTAGCTAACCCCCGCCCCCTTTGTAGGCGTTTTGGAATCGATTTAAGACATAAATTCGTGGAATCTAAATTTAGAAATAACTGTACCGTGAGCTGATGAATATGTTCTTACTAATTTGATTGGGAGCTGTTGTTGAATGCAGTAGCAACATCTCCCAGTCAAATTAGTTTCAAGATATTCAACAGAATGTTTATTAAATTGTAAATTCATCAGAGACATACAATTCATATAATTCTGTGTCGAGTAGGAGCTACGTCATTGATTAGGACTTCAGCTAACATGGGATAAATTTGATTATATCGTCAGATACTCGTGCGACATATCCAATCCCTCCATTTGTTCCTAATATTAGCTTACATTCCTAACTGCAAGATTATGCAACGTCCTGGAGAGTACCCTACTAGTCAGACAGGCAATTCACATTCATCGTAGGTATTGATAAGCAAATCTAATTACATGGCCACCACGTGTGTGTCTTAATTGCGTCGCCACCAAGTGCGTGGCTGCTGCGCATCATTTGCTTGTATCTATAATTGCCTATAGACACGGCCATTTTGCGCAAGCATTGAGGTCTTCAACCGCTAATGAGAGAGAGAGAGAGAGAGAGAGAGAGAGATAACGCGTCACGATTTTTAGATTGATCCATAGATTTAGGATATATATTGGCTAGATCGCTCATCCCAGCCGCTGGATTTTCACTGACTGGTGGACTGACTGACCTATATCTGACGCAGACGATCAGCTGTGTATATAGCATCCAAAAGTAAGTAATCTTTTATTGGTAATTGGAATAGAAATTCTGAAGGAAAAAAATACCATGCAAAATACGGGACTACAAACCTACGGTAAAAAGAAATTGGGGAAATGCGGTAGAGGCGTGTTAAAACTTAACTTAACATTGCTGAAATTCCAAACATTTCTGTACATACAAATATATGATAACTTCTATCCATTTTGGAAACTGCTGCAGTAAGCCGTTACTGTACACATGTATACAACTTTCAGCATTATTGTTTACATAATCTACAAACCTCTTTCTTGTACTGACCGTGAAACAGCTAGGCCTAGTGATTGAAATGAACAAGATAATGGTTAAAGCGGTTTTTTTCATATCCCAGTTTCTGTGAAACCTAACATCTTTTAGTATAGAAGACCTCAAAAATAAATTTTTAACGTTTTCAAAACAAGGTAGAATTTCTGTTTTCCTTTGTTAATATAGTAACTTATTTACATGTATGAGCTGTACTGTAAAACTGCCGACTCGATGGTATAGAACACCTAAAAAATAAATTCACATGTTTGCAAAACAAGACAGGATTTCTGTTTAAGTTTGTAACTATATTAACTAATTTATGAGCTGTATAACTTAGCCTAAGCAGTCGAATTGTTTGTAATAAATGCGCACATATTTTAGCAAGAGCGGTCAGATATTGTAGAGCCTTACCGTTATTATCAATTATGTGCCCGGTAGGCTAACGTCACAGTGAAAATACGTAATGACTGGCGTAGCTATGCCAAACAGGAACATTGAAAAGTCCTTCAGCTGTAGAAATTGAAGCGATTTACTATTTAATAAGCAGCAGCACCCAGTCACGTTAAATAAGTTCCAAAATATTCAACCGCTCACATCTATGGTGACCGTGAAAAGGGGATTCTGGGAAGTCATGGTTCAGAGTATATAAATCACGACGACTGTGGATGTGCATGTAGGCCTATCATCTCTTTCTGTGGCCGTTCAGGGCTACGCATTCACTTGGTTGTGTCTAGAATGGACCTTCCCACATTATCCATCCATCACATGACGTCGTAATCAACTACGTTACTTGTATAATGACATCATAATCAATGACGTCATTATGACGCAGACAAGTACCGCATAATGGACCTTTCCAGTTTCAGCTAGGTCCCGACCACCTCTAGCTAAGTTCCACCAACACCTCGCTCGTGTTGGGATCGATCGATTCCTGAAATACTTGACTATCAATTTCCAGAAAACTATACAGGTAAGCTGTTAAATATTTTGAAACTAATTTGACTGGCTGCTGTTGCTGCCTACGGCATCTGCTGTTGCTGCGTACGGCGGCAACAGGAACCAGTCAAATTAGTTTCAAAATACTAAATAGCATGTTTATTAAATAGCAAAGACATAAAATTTTTACAACATGGACTATTAAGAGTTAAAGACGGGCCAAATAGAATCATTTATGACGTAATGATTATGATGTCAGCATGCACGTCACTTAGTTGGTTATGACATCATAAGACGTTATATAATCGATGAATAAACTTGGAAAGGTCCATTGAAGACTGACTATGTGTTGTTGTAAGAATTGCATATCTACTATTTAATACATATTCTGTTGAATATTTAGAAACTAATTTGACGAGAGCGAGGAGGCTCGCCTATATTTTTAGATTGGAATAGTAGAGTTAGGATATATTGTCTAGATCGCTCATGCGCATTAAAAGCATACACTCACTATTGGGGCTATTTGTACCTACCGCTGGTGGCCTGAGCTAATTGCTGACTGACTGACGCAGACGATCAGATGCATATATAGCCTCCAAAAATGAGTAAATTCTTCTTTTTTGGCAAATGGAAGAGAGATTGAACAGACGCAAATTTATATATTTACATCAGAAATAACATAGTATTGTGATCTGTCCCACTGTACCCACGTACATATCTTAATCTTCACTTCAACACTCGTCTTGATCAAATTGGCCAAAATGGCGTCTGTAGTAATCTTATTTCCTCCTAAATCTGATGTAAAGATCAATGTGTTAATATCAGTTATACATGTGATTTATATGCTTGTACTCCCTGCGCAATTGTAGTATACCATTTGCATCCTACCCCACCCCCCATTGTTGATTGATTGATTGATTGATTGATTGATTGATTGATTGATTAATTGATCGGTTATTTGTGTTCTCGATACATTGATCTAGAGTTTTATCATTGTTACTGCTATTATTATTGGTATTATTATTGTTATTGTGTCGAAGGTGTGTGATATGCCAAGGCCCATTTTGTGGAAATCCCAGTGTTTTGATATCTTTACTGATACAAGCATGCGTTGAGCCCATACAATGTCTGCGCATTTGTGCCAACGTCTCAAGCCACTTGGACATGATCTGAGCAGGGAAATCATCGATATTGTCTCAGATGCGGCATGGAGTAACATTGGATAGGATTTTCTGTATACTGTTGAGAAGTGCAATGGACCGCAGATCGGCGGGGGAACCAAGTGGCTTCTTGAACTTGAGTAGCTTGATGAGGGTGCCTTGGCCTACACAATCTATGGAAAGGTGGTACATAAAAGTTGAATTGATTCGGTGCGTGATCGTGTTTGAGATAATGTCGCGTGCATATTTTAATAGTTCATTGCTCGGGCCATCAGGTACATTTTTCAGGGCGTTGAGTGCCTTCCCAACTTCTGTTGTTTCAATTGGTGTTAGTAACGGCCTTGGGTTACCTGAAAAGTGGTTCAAGGACACATTGCCATGGTCAGTGAATTGTTCCTTGAACCATTCTTGAATTGCGTCAGCTTTGCACTGGTTAGTCTCGATAGAGTGTCCGTCAGAGTTATGTGCAGTTAGTGGTGGTGTGTAGTCAGTAACTCGAAGGGCTCAGGCTACCCGAAACATATTATGACAGTCATCCGTGGTAGTAATTTCATCTGCTATGGGGTCTTTTAAGCGTTCGCTGATGTGGCGCAGAATGCTATTGCATTCCCTGCGTAGTTTGGTGCGGTCTTCACTTTGACCAATTTGACATATGCGTATAGCCATGCCCCTTTCTTCTCTGCTGATAATTTTACTACTATGTGGTCAGCAGTATACTTATCTCGATTGTTATTTTTTAGAACACCTATCGTGCTTGTAGCTGGTGATTACATACATTTCATTAAAGACCCTAGATGCTAAACATCAGGCCAGTTGCAATGAAGATAAATTGTGGCTAATGAGACTACTACTTGCAGACACAAAGCGGAGTGTACGGGTCAAATATGCTACTCAAGACAGTAACTGGCAGATGTTGGACGCAAAAACTGGATTGATTTGTATAATTTCCTTACGAGTTATTAGCATTTTTATCATGGGTCAAAAAGGTATTAGTGAAAATACATGTTTTTCACTACACTGACATCAAAATGCATAAAATAATCACTTGTACTCGGCGCATCTTTTTAAAATTTACACTTGTGGTGTAAAAATAAATGTATCTATTTAATGACACATGATTTGTTGGCATCGCCTAAGGGACGCGTGCATGAGAACGAAATCACATGACCCTCGAAAACACCTTACTGGACGATATATTTTAAATCTACGGTTCCAATCCAAAAATAGAGGCGAGCTATCTCGCTCTCGCTAAAAAAATATATCTCGCTCTCGTTAGCGGTAGGAGACCTGGCGAGAACGTGAATGACCATAATCCCTTGTGCAAAATGGCCGCGTCTATAAGAAATTCTAGACACAACCCAAATATTTTCGTAGCCATAAGTGGCCACATAATAAATAAAATCCAGGAATGGATTGTGACAGAAGTGGTAACATCTTTCAATTGATTATTCCACCGAGAAACAGCCAGTTATGACAAACATAGTCTGCTGACGACAAGTTGGTCACGAAATTACGCGATTAAGTACATGATGGTTTAATCAATGGCGCAGATACTAAGCGTCCATTTCAATCATTTACTGGAGTTACAGTTGAAATTGAACAGTTTATTTGCAATAACGTTGTAACAGTTAAACGCATATTTTTCTATGGGCATATCTTCTATCGGCTATATATTCACACTTAATTTATTAGCTAATGATTGAGATGCATTACATCGACGCACTTGGGAAATGCATCATGTTACATCGATGCACTAATGACACCAGCGGGATGACAATATCCCGTTAGCAACAAAACAACGTGGAATTGAAGATGAAGATATATTACAACTAGATAGAATAATGGATGCACTTGCTAGATTCGCCCTTAGATCAAGTTCACTTTTCTATTCATCCATTACATTACATGTATTTCAATTTGCCTACATGGCATCCATGCAAGATGTGAGAGCTGCTGGGTGGTTTGAAAATTAATGTTGTTGTTGTTGTTGTTGTTGTTGTTGTTGTTGATGATGATGACATTGTCGTGCGCGGAGGCGGCGAGAGCGGCGGCGGCGGCGATGTTCTACTCATGGCTGGGTATTTTAAACAACGTTAAGTATAGAGACCTGGTGCAGAGTATGCACTTCAGTTATCTCTTGACCGTTTCTACCATTGGAAACCTATCGTGTACACGCTTAATTTTCATCTACACCTTCATTCTCAGTATACTGCTATCCGTCGTATTTACCGGCGTAGGTCAGGAATTCTTGAAGGGCTTGGTTCCTGGGGTGGTAGTCCTACAATCAATGGTCCTGTCTCATTGTTCAGGCAATACATGAGCTACCACATGCCAAGAAAATTTTAGATTCGGTCATAAATATTTTTCTAAACATTAAACAGAAAATGAATAGCCTAGGGTATATCACACCGAATTTATCACTTGTAATTTCTTTATAGTGTATCATATCGTACCAGACATAGTCCATGTGTAATTCAAAAATTATAAAAACGGTCCATTGTTAGCGCAATTAATCATCCACAAAAGGGGCATTGGGATCAATTCAAGGAGCGCAATCTTTCTTTCAAATCTCTTGAGAAAAGCGCAATTTATCGCATTCGCTGAAACTCAGTCATGTATAACTCAGTTTCAAAGTTTATCACCCGATCCGTGTTTCTCCAAGGTCCGATAACAGCGCAGCAAAGGTGCATTGTAGGCCTATGTCTTAAAGAGATTTATAATTTAAGACACATTTTGTTGTTGAATATTTTGAAACTTATTTTACTAGGAGCTGTTGATGCCGTAGAAAGCAACCGTTTCCATTCATATTAGTTTCAAAATATTTAACAGCTTACATGCATTGTTGGTTTGAAATCGAGATCCTGGAAATTCAGGCTTCAGCGCGGTAACCCCGACAAATTAGTTTCAAAATATTCAACGGAATGAGTATTAAATAGTATATCCATCTCAAAGGCAATTCGTAAACTTGACGGACTTTTCAATGTGCACGACGTGTGATGTAGTTGCGCGTGACGTCATATACTTGAGTGACCGATCAAACACTCCATTAAATGCATTGTTTGAACACAAGATTGGAATCAATGTTAGAATGGGGAATCATGCACTCTTAAAGTGTGTGCTGGTGTACCCAATGTGATGTAGCTGCAATCATCGTAGCCAAATCTAATCATCGCCACAGTATAAATATGTTAAAACTTACTGGGACTTTTAATAGTGGCGTGTGTCAAATGATAAGATCATACGCCCCTGAAAGATCACTGTATATGGGTTTGAGAGATATTCTTGAGCGTCTATTCTGTAATCTAAAATGACACCCATTTAATGTTTTCAAGAAAAAAATCAGGAGATTTTAAATGTTAACCACATTAACCGTATTTATAAATATTTTCATGCTCCGGCTTGTGTCTGGTGGAATGATGGTGAGCGGATATGGCGGATAATATTCATGCTCTGGCGTGGTCCAAGATGATACCATCCACCATCATATTCGAGTCAGATATTTATTTTTGTTTGCATAATGGCTGTGTATCTCTATCTACAAATCCGAATCATTCCAAGTTTATTACCTAACATTTATTATCCTAATTCATCCATTTCTCCTAAGCTTTTATGTTATTGTTTACGTAAGTAGGCTACAGTTCACCATATGACCTATACAATAGGGCGGGTGGGGGTCCATTTCAAGATACACCCGCCCAATTATTGCTAGCCCTCGCAAGTGTCAAGTTGGAATTAGCGAGATGACAACAGGAATACATTTTGCCATCAAAATCTGTCAAATGAAAAGGTCAAAATGGCCGCCCAACTGCCCCCAACGTGATTGGTCGCTGAGGATATCCATTTTAGCTATATGAACCTACGTCTAGTAAACTTGACTATCATTCTTGAGTGGCCCTTCGGTGCTAATGTTGGTAAAAGTGTCAAATTTGAGTTTGTGAACTGAAAGAACCTATAAGAAGACATTTTCGCTATTAAAACCATCATATAAAAAATTCCAAACTGGCCTCCGAAATGCTCTCATTTCACGGGTCCATGGCGGCCATATTTTACGGCTATTAAGCTCCCTCGAACCGACTTGAATAGTCCTTAGTGCTCAACTAAATGTAGAAAATGTTAGCGAAATCGATTCAGGAGTTGTTGAAAAGACAGTTTTGTGATTTATGACGTCATCGACATGGTCGTCAGATCCCATATCCAATTGTCTTCTCTTGAACAATTTAGATTCTGCGAATCGGTTAGAGTATGTATGCTTATGTTTATGAGTATTCAATTTGCTAGTTTCAGAGATTATTGGAAAGGTTCCCTAAAATTGCAGAACATCCAAGATGGCCGCCGACCCATGTAATCAATTACATTCCTTCAATACCAAACACTAGTCCTTCGTAGTACCTAATAGTAGCGTGTGCAGTTAGGTTTGAGCTCCATCCTGATCATACGTTTCAACTTACGGACACTATTCTGTCAAACAATGCGCGATGTATTAATAAATACGTTGTAAAGTATTACATCATCAGGCTATCAGACATTTCCGAAAGTGCTAAATTCGAGATCACACGGTGAAACAACCTATAAGAAGACATTGTTGCCATCAAAATCAATCAAATAAAAAAGTTCAAAATGGTCGACAAAATGCACCACTGTTCTCGGTCGCTGGTGGTTATGCTTTTTAGCCATGGTCTTCCATTTAGAAACTTGAGTGGCATTCTTGAGTAGCTCTTAGGTACTAATAATGATCTCCAAATTTGAGCGACATCAGTTCATGACGTCTAGAGTGGAAGATGCATTAATTTTATATGACGTCATCAACATGGCCGCCAAACCATTTGTCGGACATGGTCAAAAGTATGAACTTTGATTTTGGGAGGTGAAAGAACCAATAAGAAGGTATTTTCTCAATCAAAATTCATCAAAGGTTTCAAAATGGCCACCGAAATGCTCTCATTTCACTGGTTCGTGGAGGCCATGTTTTCAAGGCTATTAAGTTCCCCTGAACAACCGTGAATAGCCCTTGCTATCTGGCCAAATTGACAAAATTGTAGAGAAATCTGTTCACTGAACAGTGTTCAGTAGTTCTGGAGACTGTTTTGTGATTGATAACGTCATCAACATGGCCACCAAACCGCATAGTCAATCGCATTCTCTTGGTGCGAAAACGCTATTTCATGTGATAAGAGATAATATTTATCTTGCATTTCAGTTTTATTTTATTTAGGCTTGAAGCACCAGTCAGTATCTAAATTTTAGTGCTCATGCAATTACGCTGTTGACTATTTTGAAACTAATTAATTTGACTGGAAGACGTTGCTCCCATATTATCAAAATATCCAACAACATATTTCTTACACGCTATTGTATCCGGTCTGTCTGTTGAAATGGCAGAAAATTATTGGAGCAAAAGTGGTAGTATGTGCCACGTACCACTACCACCCGCACCTCATCCACTCCGCATGGCCCACCCCTCAAATTTGCTGCTAGTCTTCGACTATTCCGGAGTAAGTACATATGTTGTCGTCAGTATACCGTTGTAACGGGCGTGTGTTAGTACGATGGTATCTCCCAGGACTCGGTATGCATGAGCTACATTAGCCGGCTCCACTATTCTGTGTAGCACAGTTTTAGTTAGCATGGGAAATGTGGCCATTCTATCCATAACATATTCGTATTAGAACCCCACCGCAGGTTATAAATTGGGTAATTTTCCGGGCGCGCTGTCCCAAGATACTTTGAATGTCCAGTCTATCTAGCTTCTCGGACACATGTGGCCACGTGAGTGGACAGAATAATGTTCTATTCTGGAATTGTTATTAGCACAACGAGTTAATATATCATCAAAGTATACAGCATACCATTTGATTATACATCTTACTAAGGCAGAATATTGTTAAAGAGATTCTAGCTCACAGATTTATAAATATAATATACGGAACTATGTCCATAAACTGCTTTCCATGGGTCAATACTCTCATTTTAACGTGAATTCCTGGCCATACCGACACTCAATACAAAAAAATATACCAATTATAAATTCCTCAAATATTTAACAAGGAAACGTATACCTGACAGCGGAGTTTATCACTGTTTCGCCGGGATACAGGGCCGTATTTAAGGGGGGGGGGGTGGGGGGGGGGCAAGCGGGGCAAAAGCCCTGGGGCCCCCATAAGCAAGGGGCCCCCACAATTCAAACATGAAAAAAAAATTATGAACCTTTTTGGAAGTTATAGGACATTTAAAGCAAACTTTATTAGTTTAGAACTCTTAATCATGCATTATAATTATATTCTAATATTTGTGGGGTCCCAATTCTTGTTTGGTGTTCAGCAACAATGTTAATTACGAAAATTTGCAAAATAAAATAATTTTACAACGAAAGAAAGCGCCATAATTCACCCTAAAAGTAGACTCTCTGGCCGTCTCAGAGCACCTAGATGTAAAAAAGATTTATGGGGGAGGACCCCCAGACCCCCGCTCATTCTTTGCCCATGGGCCCCACATACCTAAATACGGCCCTGCCGGGATATCAGAGAATTTACTATTTAGTGTATTTAATAAAGCTGTGTGATATATTTAATAAGTAAATCTTTTGAGATCCTTTAAATAAAATTAATTTAAATCATTTCATTTCATAAAAGTAGAAATGCTCTGCACTAACTGGTAGACTGATTGAGATTGAATTGCTATATTATTGTTGAACGGGAAAATGACGTGGGTGGCTGCAATGAAAGACAGAAATCTAGAGTGTAGAAGCGATGTGGATTAGACTGTCTGATTGTTTAATCAAAGTGGAATAAGCTGTATGCTTTGCTTGTGTCAATATAATGGTCAAGCCAGGAAAAACGGCCTCTGCAGTGGATTAGGCTGTATGCTTTGCTTGTGTCACATTAATCGTGGAGCCAGGAAAACGGCCTCTGCAGTGGTCTTTAAGAACTATATTTACTATTTCCGAGGAGTTAACATTACAATAATGGACCTTTCCACTTTATCCATTCATAATATGACGTCATAATCAACTACGTGACGTGTAGAATGACATCATAATGAATGACGTAAGTTTGAGGTCATGAATGACATAGATAAGTACGTCACGAACGCACATTTGAAGACAGGCTATGCGTTGTTGTACGAATTGTATGTCTTTACTATTTAATAAATATTCTGTTGAATATTTTGCAACTAATTTGACGGGGGGGGGGGGGGCTGTTGCTGCCATAGGCGGCAACAGTACCCAGTCAAGTTAGTTACAAAATATTCAACAGCTTACCTGTATAGTTTTCAGGAAATTGATAGTTATGGCATTTGGCAACGAGCAATCCCAACACGGCGAAGTGTTGGTGGAGCTTAGCTAGAGGTGGGCGAGACATTGCTAAAACTGGAAAAATCCACTGGATTGAAAACCGAGCCAGTCATTCTAGTGGTAAATTTTGCCAAATTAGTCTTCTCTTGGCCTGCAAATCAACACAGATTAAGCCAAGGATTTAATTTTTCTTACCATTCACCTTCTACTATTCATGACGTCCAACACAACCTCTCCGGTGGTATTGGGAATATTCCATTTGCGGGACTACAGAACTCAAATGTTGTAAATTCCAGCGTTAAATCTACATTCAGTGACGCAAATAAAATTTCATTTGCAGCCCAAGACAATATCACTATTTCTGACAATTTACGGCAGGAAGGACTGGGTCGATAACCGAGCCAGGCATTCCCGTGGTAGATTGTCACAAAATAGTCTCCTTTTTGCGTGCAAATGAACACTGATTAAGCAAACATTTCTATTTTCTTAATGATTAACATTTTAATGGTCAAGCCCGCCAAAATGACCTGTGCAGTTGTCTTGAGAAATGTTCATTTGCAGGATAGCAGGCATATACTTTTAACCGTTTCTAAATTACAATAGTAGATTTGCAAAAGATGGCCCTCTCTTGGCCTTATTCACTGAGCAAAAATTCAAATTTTCCCTAAAAATTCATGAGTATTAAAGGGTTAATATTGGGGTCCATGTTAGCTATGCCCAACACCACCACACCCCCACAACCCCATCCACCCACAATTTCTAGCTAAGCTCCGCACACTATGTACACGTGAAATTTGATATTTGAAACATGAATTCCCAAAATCTAAATTTCAAGGAAACTATGCAGGTAAGCGGTGGAATGTTTTGAAACTAATTTCACTAGGGCCGGGTTGTTGTTGCCTATGGCAGTAACAGCTCTCAGCAAAATTAGTTTCAGAATATTCAGAAGAATGTTTAATAAATTGTAAATTATTCAAAGGCATACCTTGCTAGAGGCGGCATATTCACATAACACGGATATTGTTCTAATAGGCAACTTCAATATCAATTGTCAAGGAGGCCTACCTATACCAGAAAAATGGCAATCGGTAATGGACGCATTTCACCTAGAACAATTAATTGACAAATCGACCAGAATCACAGAAAGGTCAGCCACCATAATAGACCATGTTTTGTCACTGACAAAATCAAAATCACTTCAGTAAGTGTAGGCGAATTAGCCGTGACAGACCATCTTCCAGTGTTTGCTGTGCGAAATAGCGTCACATACAAGACTCATACTCAGCATACTATAAAATGCAGATGCAGGAAGAATTTCGATAAAATTAGATTCCTTCAAAATAAATCGCAATATAATTGGGAGTTGATTAACTTAATAAGTGGTCCAAACAAAACTCTGGCAATATGGCATGGAACTTTCCTTGCTGTTTTGAATAATCACGCCCTATTATTGAGCGTAGAGTGAAAAATCTTCAACCTGGGTGGATAAACGGTGGTTTCCGAAAAGCCATGAAAGACCGTGATTGTTGCAAAAAAATTAAAAGATATAGTTAAATATAGAAAATTTAAAAATAAAATAATGCCTCTAGTAGAAAGTTCCAAACGAAACTATTTTGGTATACAGTTGCCTGAAAATACAAAGAATTCTTCTAATATGTGGAAGATTATGAAAAGCATAAACCCAAAATCTAGTAAAATGCCGTTAGTGCTATATGATAGCGATGGAAATGACATGAGAGACACCACGCAACATTGTGAGATGTTCAATCTACATTTCACTACTGTTGCAGCTGATCTCGCAAACGCAATAAACAATGATAGCAAATAATCTTAAAATACGTGTTAGTAGTGCCAAATGAAATTGAGTTTAGCATACCTAGAAAAACAGTGGATTATGTTTACGATGAAATTACAAATTTAAAAACAAATAAGTCGGCAGGATATGATCAGTTGAACGTTCATTTCATAAAATTATCTGCATCAGTTATCGCGCCATCAGTTACAGACATCATAAATAGAAGCATAAATACAGGGATATTTTCGACAATGTACACCTTTGCACAAGTCAGATAATAAAGGTAAGATCAGTAGCTTCAAGCCCATTTCCGGTTTTAGGTATGCCCCGCCAATCTTTAGATAAGCTCCACCCACACCTAGCTCGTGTTGGGATCGATCGATCTCTGAACACTCTGACTATCAATTTCCAAAAAGCTACACATGTAAGATGTTGAATATTTTGAAACTAATTTGACTGGGCGCTGTTGCTGCCTAAGGCAGCAACAGCGCCAAGTCAAATTAGTTTCAAAATATTCAACAGCGTGTTCATTAAATAGCAAACAATTACAAAGACATACAATTCATACAACGTGTCGGAATATTTGAGATTTGGTGACGGTCGATATGGAACCGTTTGTGACGTAATAATTGTGACGTCATCATACCCGGGCTGAGCTGATTATGACGTCATACGAGGTCAGATGATGTATGGATACTTTTGAAAGGTGAATTGCGCATATAAATTTCTACGTACATATAATTTACTATGTGAATCTCAGTCTGGCTTCAGGCCAAAGTATTCCTGCGAAACCGCGCTGTTAAAATTGATTGAAAAGTGGCGATTCTCCGTCGATAGTGGCGAGCGTGTCGGGGATATTATGATAGATTTCAGGAAAGCATTTGATCTTGTTAATCATGACATACTGCTACAAAAATTAGGCATTTATAAATTTGACTCACTTTCGCTTAAATGGTTCGGATCGTGTCTAGAAAACTGGCAGCAATACGTGTCCATTTTTGACAAGATATCTGGGGCGGCCGGCAAGAAACTCCGTCACTCACGCCACCGATAGTGATTGTCGGAACCCTATCGGCCGCTAGTCTGTCGGAGTCAGGTTGACTGGCCGCATAGATACTCCGTTGTGAGACCGATAGTAGAAACTCCGATATTCTGGCGGAACGTTGCCTGTCGGTGTTAATGTCCTAACATGGGCTATTTTTAGATTTTCTACAAAGCACTTGATATAAGCCGGGGCCGTTTTGCAGTAAAAAATGCATGCAGTGGGTGAACGCGTGCATTGACATGCTGCGAATGCGGGTTATAACATGGGCATGTTAGTAAACGAGACCGATTCCACCCGGTGTAAAAGTCGCCTGAATATAGCTAGCTAATAATATATGGTTACCATTGTTTATTAATGTTTATTAATAAGCTTGTTTACTAATTGTTTCTTAGCCAAAATGTCTAAACGTGCTCGAGTCGCGGATTATTCCGCTGAGGAGAAAAACGTTATAATAAACATGTTTGTACAGTACCATCACAAATTAGATGGCTCGTTTTCGAATGACTTGACAAACCAAGACAAAAAGAAAATCAAAATAGATATAGTTGAAGCTGTGAACGCTGTTAGTACGACAGAGCGAACGTGGGATAGCATCAATGACAAATGGAGCAAACTGAAGAGAGATGTGAAATCCAAGGCTGCCAAACACTTTCGCGATACAGCTAAAGAGATGGGGAAAACTGGCGGTGGAGATTACATTGGCGAGGACGATTCCAACTTGGAATTTCTCAGCGAGTTCTAGCAAAGAATTTACCACTGCATACCCGTTGAGCAAGTTAAAGGTAAGATTGGATAGTCTCTTTATTCCTCCCCAACTCTCTAGAACCGGGGGAGGGGGCGGAATGTACCGATCAATATATCCGTACGTCCGTTCGTCTGTCTGTCTGCACCCATTTCTTGTCAGTCCATCCGCCCCTCAGTTCATACATTTCAGGTAAATGTAGGGACTGGGGTGGGTGGGGTGGGGTGGGTGGGTATGACGTCTTCTGATGGCTCTTGTATCGGATAGCTATCATCAAACATCCAAAATTATAACAAGAGATGCATGGCGCCTGGCATCGCTCACCTGACATTAGTGTTTCTAACAATTCAGATTTGTCAACAAGATGGCCGCCGGCCAAATTGGCCTAAAAACTTCATTTGAGCAATTTTGAATCCCCATGCCACAAGGATGCTTCCCACCAAATTTGGTTGAAATCCACCCAGCGGTTTTTTTAAGAAGAAGTCGTTTAAAGAAAAAGTTGACGCCGGATGGACGGACGACAGACGGATGGAAGACGGATGGACGGACGACGGACGGCCGCCATGGCATAAGCTCACATGGCCATTCTGGCCAGGTGAGCTAAAATTAATGGCATAGATTTGTTGATGTTTTGAATACTCTTCTGACAGTTTCAATTTCTTTCCTCTGCAGGGATAGATGGTGGGTTTGCTTGTAGTTCATCGGCATTAAATGTGCCATCCGTGTCTGAGTTTGGCGCGGAGGAATCTACAATTAACCGTCCAGAGATGCCCGCCAGTCGTACGGTAACACCCGTGAGCGAGACCACGTCATTAACTGGGGAGGAACAACCGTCCACACCCCTGGCGCAAAATGCTTGTACAAAGACCTGTCAGAAATCATCAAAACCATCAAACAGCAGAAAACGTCTCGTCGCGCCAGAGTCGGATGAAAGTGCTCATGAAATTACTTCTTCAGAATACTATAGAAGGATGCTGGACATTGAGCAACAAAAACTGAACTTGGGACAGCAAACTTTTCAGTTGAGAAAGTGGTACTACGAACAAAAGCTGAAAGCATTATCATCAAAATCAGTTCCTCATACAAGTTCCACTTCCTCTGAGAACGAATATCAGCTAACAGAACTCACTCCTGTACAGCCCCTTGACTTCTCTAAGACTTATTGAATTTAGATCACAAAATTCGAATTAAAACACCAAGGATTGGGTTCTTTCATACATATTATTTTAATACTTATCAAACTTAAATGCTATGTAATACTTCACATCTCGGCCAAACATATTACAATGTCACTGTAATAAAATGCTATTTTCTGTTATCGTCATAATAAATCTCATAACACAGAACTCAGATTTAGTCTAATCAAATCATTAATTGCGGGTGAAAATTCGACGGACGATTTCAGCCCTCGCACGGACACCATCGTTACCTGCATATAGATGGTCAACGTAGGGAGCGTGAACATTATGTTCGTTGATTACATCATCATCAATTTCTTCTTCAAAGTCAAGCCCGTGAGAAATAGCAAAATTATGTAGTGCTCCACATGAAGCAATAATTCTTGAGGCCCGTGGTGGCTGAAACATTATCGGTTTGGTTAGACACCTCCAGCGCATTTTCAACACTCCATTGCATCGCTCAATTATGGACCGGATGTGTTTGTGTCGTCTGTTGAATCTTTCTTCGGCTTGGTTCGCAGGATTCAAAAATGGAGTCAGCAGCCACTTTCTCAAGGGATAACCACTGTCACCCAATAGCCATGTATTGGTGAGTTCAACATTCTCAAATCTGTCCCAGATATGGGAATTATGCAAAATGAATGCATCGTGGGTCGAGCCTGGCCATCTTGCATCAATGTCGAGAATATTTAGGTTGGCATCACATATGATCTGCGTATTGATGGAGTGAAATCCCTTTCCGCATACGTAGACGCCTTCATTAGCAGGAGTAAAAGGGCTGTGAATTGGAACCTGACTTCTGTCAATGAGACCGAGGATACAAGGCAATCTGTATCTTTCGTAGAACCTTTGTTTGGCTTTAAAACCGCCTCAGCGTGGGGCCACTGAATAAAACGGTCCATTCTGTCACAAATCGCCTGCGCAACAGTGTGAATACATCTACTTGCAGTTCTTGGACCAACACCATGCACATCTCCTACCATTGGCAAAAATCCGCCTTGTGCAAAGTACCGCACAGCTATGCTCAGCTGCAGAGAAGGATCTAATGATTGTGATCTGGAAAAAACCCACAACAAAATATTCATGTACTTGCCCATGGACTTCGCATGAGGGACCAAATATACGCCATAGAAATGTACACCACCACCACCACCACAACCACCACCACCACCACCACTACCACTACCACTACTACTACTACTACTACTACTACTACTACTACTACTACTACTACTACTACTACTACTACTTTGAAGAAACGGACGAAACAAAGGCAAGTCAATGAGCCGATATGGAGGAAGACTTTTCAAACGAACGTATCCGCTGATTAATGAGCGCACGTTCATTTATGTAGGTGCAGATTTAATACCAGTTCAGTCCGATTCAATACCATGCCCAATTATATCCATGTACAACTGAACAAACACGAGCCATCGGCAGATGGTATATATCCCAGACGCCGCCTTTAACTGAGATATGTGAAGAAATGGATTGACAGACAGACGGATGAACATATCAACACACAACTAACACATGCACATCTTCACGTGGTGATGGAATCACCTACCAAGGTCATACAATCGCAGGTTAACTAATAAGAAATGGAGACAGATGGAAGGACTGACTGATGGAAGGACAGACAGACACGCATGATGATCGATATGCCCCACCCCATTTCCACCCACCCCACCCCGCCTTGGGATAAAAAGTGTAATAATATTTGATTACCTGTGAGTGTATCGTTCAAGTGCCAGGTCCAAAATATCCAACAATTCTCCGAAAATTTCTTTCGTAAATCTGTATTTATTACGGAAATGTTGCTCACTAAATTGCTCGAATGGGTTGACACGAGGGCGGAACACTCTCTCATTGCCTTAAAACTCGTCCAAACCCTCGAAAAATACGTCTGCACCCACTCGCCACATGTTGGGAAATGACTATCGTACCACTAGAGCTGGCTTTTATACCGACAGCAAAATCTCCTAACGGACTTGAGTCCGATAGGGTATCTGAGTTTGTCGGTGTTTCTGTGCGCCCTCTTCAGACAAGGTCTATCGGATCGGGTAGCTGTAGGACTTTCGGTGCGCCCACTATCGGCATTTGACAACATAGAAACACCGTTACGGCCGACAGTGGCTCCGCTAGACCCCGACAGTTACTGTCGGAATTTCTTGCCGGCCGCCCCTGGTCTTTTACCGACAGCAGTAGGTGTACCTCAGGGTTCTGTGTTAGGACCTCTGCTATTTATCATATATGTAAATGACCTCCATATGAATATAAACAGAAATGTCGATATATATTGCGAGGATTCAACTATGCATTGTAATTTTGACAATGTACTAACAATAATAGAACAGCTGACTGGTGATATGGCTTCCGTCCAAAGCTTTTGTCAAAATAATAAAAATGATTTTAAATACCGACAAAGCCCAATTATTAATGATAAGCACTAAACACAAACTTAACCAAATTAATCCTACAGAAATTAAAATACATATATGTGATGGGAAATTACAGACAATGTACAACTGTTAGGTTTACATATTAACGACACTCTATCATGGCAAGAGCACATAAGTAAAATATGCAGCAAAATATCTTCCCTTATTTATATGTTGAAAAAACAAACAGTGGATGAATGTTGATGAATGGAACCTGTTTTACAAGGCATATATACTTCACATATAAATTACTGCTGTCTTGTTAATTACGCCGGTACTCTGATGGTACTAAATAAGCTCGAAAAATTGCAAAAGCGAGCAGCAAGAATTCTCTTAGACGTCCCCCATTGACCTCCAGCAAAACAATTCTATGACACCTTGAAGTGGACACCGTTAAGTCAAAGAATGGCTATTAAAACAAATATCATAACATACAAAGCATTCAACAACCTTACACCTAAGTGTATTAAGAATATGTTTAGACCCATAGACGAAGAGAGAGAGAGAGAGAGAGAGAGAGACAGAGAGAGAGAGAGAGAGAGAGAGAGAGAGAGAGAGAGAGGGGGGGGGGGGGGAGAGTAAGTCAAAAGAAAAAAGAAAAACGCTATAGAAGCGAACTACAACAAAGGCAATTATATATAATAAAAACAAAATTATGTTGCATTATTTATATGGATGTCGAATAGATGATGATGATGATGATGATGATGATGATGATGATGATGATGGTGATGATCTGTCATAATATGAAGGCAGGTGCTAAATTTATTGATTCTACCGTCTTGCGATCCAGAGTTATAGCCAAAAATGTGTATTCCGGCAATGCACACCTTGACCCATGACCTTGATATTTGATTCTTTGTTCGGAAACTCATAGAACTATGATAAGAATGGCTGTGCCAAGTTTGGTGGTTCTACCTACTTGCATTTCAGATTTATGCCTAGAAAATGTGTATTTTCGGGATGCACTTAGTGACTCCTTGATCTAGATATTTGACTGTTTGACCTCAAACTCATTTAGTATCCGTAGCCATCTCCAATGTGAATCTGTATACCAAATGTTGATGATTCCAACTTCCTCTAGAGACATTGATCGGATAAACAGACAGACAAACAACAAACCCGACGGAGCCAACCACAATATTCACACGTATGACCGCCGCATATTAATAATGGCGATGATACAAATGATAATAATAGTATTATTAATAATACTAATTAAATTGATTGTTTACTGATGTTTATTTGTCCATAGTGTAATTAGCTACTCATCATGTTCATAGTATAATTATCAGATCGTGATTGTACATAGTGTAATTATAGCTGTTCTGTGAGGGCCTCGGGTAGATCAGGCCACTGAGGATATACACTCCTTAAATAAAGATTATTATTATTATTATTATTATTATTATTATTATTATTATTATTATTATTATTATTATTATTATTATTTATTACGTCGTTTCTGATTAACCTACGTCGTTTTGATTGTTACCGATCTGATTATGACGTTATATACTTGAGTGACAGATCGGATCTCTCAATTAATATAATGAGCATGTTAAGGGCTTTGAGGCGCGGTTGATAGGCCTACAAGAGGGGGCTAAAAGAATGATGAGAATAACAATAATTGGAACACGCTATAGATAGTTTTTAGAAAGAAAATGATACTAAAATTGCAATAGCGGCTGAGAAGACAATATTCAGTGAAATTTATGTACGAATTGTCATTGCACGTGTATGTGATTGTGGAAATAATGTTATCTCTTGTAACTGACAGTTGTTAAAATAAATGGTCACACAATAAGACAAAACAATAAGACGAAACATAATAGGTTAGCGGAGAAATAAGGTTTCCTACTATAATAAAGCAGTAGTTCATACGTGTGATATATGGTAGAGACAGAAGAATTGACTCTTTAAATTGGTGAAAGTGCTGCAGATGCTTTGTTTACTTTGTTCCTTTGAGAATGACATAATGTAATAAAATGGTGTCAAAATGCTCCGGCGGAATACGACAGGTTTTATTGCAGTACACTAAGGTCCCGCACTACGCACGAATCAATATACAAGATGTGTAATCCTTCGCTGCTGTCCATAACAAGGGGTATCAGAAGATACCAAATATCTCGCCTTCTTATGTTGCCGCAGGACACAGCCTGGCTTTGACCTAACGATTATGCGAACAATTAATGCCATTAACCAGAGCTCTCAGAAGATAGCAAATACCTTACCTATATATTAATTCTACATCACAGCATATGCTGAACTACTGGATACAGTCTCATTTTGAAATTTGACAAACTACTTGTCGAATCAGAATATCCATGGTACTACCCATCGGGTAAGCATAGCTTTGGGGAAGCACGGATTTAAGACTGAATCATGAAGCCTCACTGCCTAGTAGTAACATGGCTACTGGCAATGACAATGACTACTGGCACACCAAGTCTGCCAATTTCAAGTCTCTTGAAACATGCAACCACTCATTGTACATAACTCTGAAGGACACTTTATCGGGACTGACCAGGGCAAAGCCGATGTGATTCTAGAATGGCTCAAGGAACAGTTCACTGACCACGATGATGAGCCCTTGCACAGTTCTCAGGAGACACCAGGCCATTACTAACAGCACCCACTTAAAGACCTGAAAATGGGCGTGCATCTGGACCTGAACTATTAATATATGCAAGTGACATTATCTCAAAACCGATCACGCACCTAATTAATAATTTAAGCACCACCTTCTCATCGACGCTGTAGGCCAAGGCACCCTTATAGCACCACCCAAGCCCAAGAGGCTGCTGCCCCCCCCCACCCCACCCCCCTCCACAAGCCAATCTGTGGCACATTGTGCTCCTCAACAGCATACGGAAAATCCTGTCCAATGTTACACTATGCCGCATCCGAGACAACATCGATGACTTCACCAGATCATGTCAAAGTGGCTTCGAACGTGGACGGAGCTGCGCAGACATTGTATGGGCTCAACGCATGCTTGTGTCGGTAGTCATGTCCAAACACTGTGATTTCCACAAAATGGGCATTGACATGTCACGAGGCTTCTACACAATTAAGCACTCAAAGATCCTAGATGTACTACACCAGGCCAATTGCAATGAAGATGAGCTACGACTAGTGAGACTACTGCTTGCAGGTGCCAGGCTGAGAGAGTACGAGTCAAGTCAGTGAAGTCTGTAGAGTTTGAGACATCAAGCGGTTCCCCACAGCGAGATGGTCTATCTCCAGTGCTTTTCACCTGTTACCTTGCTGCTGTATTGAAATCCGTGCGGGAAAGTTCCACAAGACCAAACCCCCAGTGTCAATACTGGGTATGCCACTAGAGATGGAATATGCCAGTGATGTTGACTTTATACACGAGGAAAAGAAACCCCTTGACGAACTTCTCCCAATACCTGCAAGCAATCTAAAAATCGAGAATCACTTTATGAATGAATCCAAAACAGAGTTCACTCACATATACCTATCTACAAAGTATGAAAACAAAGAAAATGGCGATCCACTTCATGGCGGCGAACCATGGATGAAAAGTAAAATCCTGGGCCCACTGCTTTGCAGTACTGCTGACATTTCGGCACGCTGCGTCATGGGGAACATAACTTTCCAGTCCTTCTGGAAGCTATGGATTGTTAAATCAAAGATGCCCTTGATTAAAAGGATACTTTTATACAATGCAATCTGTGCATCCTTGATGCTGTATAACTGTAACAGCTGGGCAGCTACAAAGGCAGCTCTAGACAAACTCGATGCCTGCCACCGCAAACACCTACGCACCATCACTGGACACCGATGGCCAGACAGCATAATTTCCAATGATGCACTATACAGGATGTGTAATACGTCGCTGCTGTCTGTAAAAGTTGCCCAGCAAAGATAGTCCATGTTCGGCCATGTGCTAAGGATGCCAGAAGAGACACCTGCACAGAGACCCTTGGAATTCGCTCTACTCGGAGCCAGCAAATACAAAGTCAGGAGAGGACGTCATTGCATAAATCTTCTAAGCATGCTACGAGATGACTTCAAGAAAGCAGGACTCAGTACACTCAAGTCAAGAATGGACCTAAGGAAGCTAAGGATTCCAGCTGAGGACAAAACACAGTAGGCAAAAGCGAAGAAGGACTAGTTGCAGCTGTATTATGTTTCTACTACTACACCCGCAGAATACAGTAATCATACATACACCAAGTCTGGCCAAAAGGTAAATGGTCAAAACATAAGCAATGTTCTAATTCTGAAAAAATAGAAACATTTTCAAAATCAAGTACATTAATATGATAAAGACTACGCGCAAGCAACCTGTAGATCAAATCAAAACATTTGATCTAAATTGGAGACGTCTTTGCTGATTAAATTGGCATTTCAGAAAACATTAACCATAGCATAATAAGCATAAACTGGATGCAGATCAGTCCTACAATAATCAAAGTTCAAACCCAGTAAAAATATATCAAATTTAAAAAAATCTATTTCTTTCTCATGCAGACTAGATGTAATCATCGTGTAGAATGAATTTGTGTAGTTTTAATCAAATCGGATGAAGCCATGTTCAATAAACTATCTTTTGCAAAAAATGACGAAAAAATATGGAGAAAACTTTGAAAATCAATTTCTTTTTTATTTTTATGTGGACTAGTCCTAACCATCGTATAGAACAAATATGTAAGGTTTTAATCAAATTGGATAACCGCTTGTTGGTGTAGTTTGAAAAAACCTTAACCACAGCGTAGTGAGTATAACCTGGATGCAAATCATCCCTAAAATAATCAAAGTCCAAACGTAAAAAATATGGAGAAATTTTGAAAATCAATTACTTTTTCAGGTGGACTACTCAGAACCATAGGATGGAACAAATCTGTGAAGTTTTATTCAAATCGGATAACCTCTGTGATGCATTTGAAAACCCCTTAACCACAGCATAATGGTTATAATAACTGGGAAACAAATTAGCCCTAAGATAATCAAAGTCCAAACGGCAAAAAATATGGAAAGATTTTGAAAATCAATTTCTTTTTTATGTGGATTAGCCCTAAGTATTGATACAACAAATCTGTGAAGTTTTATTCAAATCGGATAATCGCTTGTTAAAGCAGACTGAGCATATTGGTGTGGGAACAGTCTCTCTGTCCAGTTCCAATGTTCAGTGATTGTTTGGGCATGGTAATGACTTCGCCTCATCTAACTGCTACACCATGTTTGTGCATAGGAGATGCGGTATCCCCTCTGAACTCCTTACTTAAATCCACTTGCAACAACATTGGCCACTGGAGGAGAGACTGTGGATACTCATAGACACTCTGGAACCCGGCCACTAGCTGCTGGCTACATCGACGATGGTGAGGGTGTATTTGTAGGTCTTGCGACCCACACAATCATATGGGAGGAACAACACATCCACCTGGTGAACTCTGTTCAGGACAGGTTCGGCGATGTGTCCACCTCTGATATGATGGGGCGAGGTTTGTATATCTGCCACATGGCCTGCCTGGAGAGCCATTGTCTTCCTGTCTCCAGGGTGATGTTGTGCAGCCTCGAGCAGTTGGTGAGGCTCACGGTGGTAGCCACTGTGCTGGTAATAGAACTCCTCAAGACAGGCAGCTGATGAACTCTCGGATCTCATCACTTACGTCGACTCCAATTCTGCCATGCACAGCTCAAGCGAACTGTAGGCAGACGAACAGATGGCTGTCATGCATACGACCATCGCTGAACACCTCAAACACCTGGATACACCATCGTCTAATCTCTGCTAGATCCTCAGAGAAGGACAGCTTATCGACCAAGCCTCACATGTTAAGAGTCTGGGCCAGGTCGTGCAGAGACACCATACGATATAGCAAAGCCGGGTCGAGTTTGGTAGCCCAGATGACTGCGAGTGGTATGGCAATATATGGAAGCCATGAGCCAACTAATTTAAAGAATGTACCCACACCTGAGCCAATGGCTGGAATGGCTTCAGAAATCTTCTCTACGGAATGGAGTGTTGTTGGCGATCTTGCGATCTTCCCAGCCTTCGTCGTGAACAAAGCAATCAGATGACTTGTGGCAGTGGACCAAGAGAGCCCTTCATGTAGGAATGATAGATCCCCTTTGCACGGTGGATTAGTCGGCGGGATTCTGGCTCTACATCATCACCATCGTGGTCGCCACCATTATAGTCCTCCTCATCATCATAGTCCTCACCTGCCGGATCCTCGACATCATCGACTGGATCAGGTTCCTACACCTTCCACAGCTACACAAGTGCTTTAAACCAGACAAATAGATACATGGCATCCGCAGTCTTGAATGCAGGCATGTTTGCCTTGGCGAACTGGAGCCTCAGCTTCACTGACCACAAGGTGGCAGAGATGGAGAGTAAACATCATAACCAGGCAATGGTAAAGCTGTCCGAGGGGCAAATGGATTATAGCAAGGTACTCGAGAATATGCACCAAAAGGAGGTACACCGACGGCAACAGAGGGCTCAGGTCATCCAGAAAATTGAAGTGGCAGATGAGAGTCTAAATGAGGACTACGAGGCTATAAAGCTCGCCGATCCAACACTATTACGTGGCTTTAGTGGCTCAGAAGATGGCAAAGGTCCTAGTAGTGGTGCTCAGAGTATGGGGTTGTGACAGCAGGGGTCATGCTCTACATATGCTCAAACTGATTACCTGCAGTGTTCGACACACAGACCTTGGCATAGCCGAAGTACAGCACCATTACGCCGACCGTTCTGGTGCCTCATATGAGCCTCCTGACATGGAAGCCGAGCTGGATGCCATGATTAGGTGGGATATCCCTAACCCCGAGGTGCCACTGACCCTCTAGCGCTAACTCGAGATCGTCATGGCGACTAGTCAGCCTCATAAGTGTATACAACTTCATGTTCCGTCAGTAAAGACAGACATCAGCCAGATCGCGAAGCTCACCGAGAATGGTGCACACACACACACCCCGCCACCACCACCAGACAGAAGTCATCTAGCTCTTCCATCTCCTGGGCCACTCCTCTCTTCTGAATCAGGACCATCACAGCAACACAACCTAGGATACCTCGTTGCAAGGTTAACTCTAGTCGCGGTCCAGCTGGGGCCTGGACCTACTGGTGCTCTCGCTCCACATGTAGGATTCGCTGCTTAGAGCCTGCATGTTTTATCCCCTGGTCGTTCTCATCATGCCAGACATGAAGTCACAGAGAGGTCATCGTTACACCATCGAGATACTCAGTGTACACACGGAGGAACAGTTAGTCCTGCAGCAGGGCCGGATTGACGTGTGTGTTCTCGAGGAGGGAGAAGAGTGCCATGCCACAGGCATCAAGATCCTAATGAAGTTCCTCAATCTTCAGACGAAGTTCCTCAAGCTTCTGACGAAGGTCCTCAAGCCTGAAAAAACATCCCAGCCGACATGTCAAACATGTCGCCCCGACTTATATGCAAGCTGGCTGGATTCAACTTGTAGCTGAAGGTCTGCACCTTCTCCAACGAGGGCTTGAAGTGTGAGAGCTCCCCCGTCTCCTTGTTGCTCAAGACGAATTGGTACAGTTCAGCTGCCCTCTGTATGCCTGCGATAAAGTCATGGTTGGTCTTGTTGATGGTCAGTGTGTCATATATGGTCTCGAGTAGGTTCCATCCACACTTGGAGCTGAAGTGTAGAAGCCTCGCATTGTGGGGATGCCTGGTGATATCTCACAGGTGTACTTCTGAAAGACAATGAGGACAATGAACCTGGTGTGTTGGTGCCATCTGGTGATGTGACTGAGGTAGGTGACTGTCTTCTGGTCCATTGCAGGATCATCGATGACCAGGACCAGTGGGTCGGCCAGTCTGCAGCTTCTCTATCAGTGCATGCCGGTTCTGTGTCTTGGTGATTGTGCTGCCAACGAGGCACGTAGCAAGATGTTTTTCCCGTGTCCCGAAGGAGTGATGGTCAGCACCACCTACCCAACATCGGCTGGTCTATGGCTGTACGGTAATGACATGATCCAGAAAGATGGCCAGCACCTGTTCAGCCCCCTCTGGGAGGATAAATGTGCCACCAGTGGAGATGTAAGGGAGACGTTGAGCATGAAATTCCAGGATCAATTGAGAAGGTAACGCAGAGGATCATGTCAGAAGCAGGGACCACAGTGTCTAGGATATCCAGTATCTGTGTTATGCAAGCACGAGAGGCCATGACTATTAAGAGGTGTTAAATGGCAGCCTAAAGAACCTTGACTTCTTTATCTCTGGTATGTGGAGGCTGGATGTAGCACCGGCTGTACCATCAATGGTGATATGGCTCAGACTGATGGTGTCAACCTTGAGATTATCTTGTTGGAATGAGCTCCATGGTTTGAGCATGTCCTTAGCGAGGTCCTCTGTGTAGGACTTAGCGATCACCTTGATGTCCTCAGTCTCGTCGACTCCGAGCATTCCATGCACCACCGCCCTGTCCTTGATGCCCATTCCTTTGTGACAGTCTGAGGGCTGATTGTCCTAACATGTCAGTGTTTCCAATGAGGCCTCTGGCAGGTATGGTACCTCGGATCTCCCGCGGCTCTACCTTCTTGTCGAAATCTAGGAAGGAGATAGGCGACAGTGGCATCTCAATCGAGGTGTGCCTCGCTCAAATGTGCCAAGTCTCCACACTCCTTGCTCTCTAGGTTTGTGAGTGACAAAGACATAGTTAAGGGTATATAGACCTCTTAAATCGTAGTCGTATACCCAGTGAAACACGTGGGCGTAGGTAGACCATGTGGTGGACCAAGGAAATAAGTAGCAGTGCTCATGATACTGTCTCTCTCTGTAGGGGAATGCCTTAAGGGATAACCATCATTTTTAAGGCGTGGTGATATACAACCCTCGTGCTGGAATATGTGTGACTGACTCTGGCATGACACGTCATGCATCATATGCTGCTGTTGTCTCATGGGTATGCAGGCTTCCAACTCTGGGTTGCTATGCAGACGTCATAAATCTGGGCACCCACTCCTATTGAGTCGATGCCCCTGTGGTGAACTGAGGTTCTGTGATTGATGCATCCTTGTGCCATTTGTTGGAGCAGTTGCACACGACTATCTTCTACTCTTTGGTGAGGACCTTCTCCCAGACCTCCATACCCTCAGACAGGAGGCGGGCGTCATCGCTGTCCTTCTTGACCAGATGGTCGTCAGCAGCCAGAATGTCTTTGACCTCATCACTATTGCTTCCAATCTTAGTCCAAAACTTGAGGCTGGTCGCCCATGTGGCATGACAGAACATAGTCTACAATAATTTCCACCAGGGCACTCGTTGCTAGCTCCAGAGCCACGTCTTCTATTGGTGGAATGTGCTCTCCCATGATCTTGGCGGTCACAGCGTAAGAGAGACCACTGATTGTGATCTTTGTGATGGGATGCGTTATTCCCAGACAGTGTTCGACAATCCCACTCGCCACTGGAGCGAGGATAGTTGCACCAGCAGCAGGAAATCTCATTCCCACCCGCATCTTCACCACGGCCACATTCGCCGGCACATTGCTGGCAGGTGCTTATCCTGTGTCAGTATCTTCTGGGTCTTGCTTTTGAGCAGGTTCTCCATCTTCTGAACGCTCGCCTGGCTCTTTGGGAGCTGCTTTAAAATCTATACCATTGACACAATTGTTTAAGCACTAAAGTATACATCAAGGTTAAACGTGTGCATTCCACCTCGAGAGAGCTAATCAGATCTGCCCAGTCTACATCTGCCAACTGATCATGTCGGTATTCAGAGATATCCATCTCTATAGCATTATACATAGTGGCTTAAACCATGGACGAGCCAGCGAAGTACTATAATGTCTTCCACATAGAGTTGAAGGTCTAGAGCTGACCTAAGAGAGGATCTGACAGTCCCGAAGTTCTACCTAGTACCTCGTTATGGGTGGCAGTATCATCGAGAAGCTCGAGTGGGCTAAGAGATTCTACAAGGATCAGGATTATCTGTTGGATGTCTTATAGTGAAGAAGTCTGGTGATGAGCACAGCGATAGCTACACCTGCCCCGACTAGTCGGACTATCATCCTAATATCATTTCTCTGTTGTCATTCTGGAAGACTGGTGATGGGTGCGTGATGGTGGTGTAGCGCTGGCTTGTGGGGAGATGGGGATGCTGGCTGTGTCATAGCTCCACGTGCAGACGAGTTGCTGTCTCTGTTGAAGTCATTTTGTACATCGATGGAATTCCCAATGACTATCATGCTGTTGTAACCACTGACCATCAGGTCCTCAACATTCAGAATCATGTTGCTCGGAATCAGCCGAAGGTGTGGAGATAAGGCAAAGTCAAGTTGTCGGCGTGACTTCTGCAAGGCATGCTGGAATATGTCAATGAGGCTTCTGGGGTCTGCGATGATGATCGTATGTGGCTACCAAGGTGGTGTTGTGGGTCGGAGGGGTGAGAGTGGATAACCAGGATGTCCTTTTTGTGAATGACTCCTGGTATCGATGGCTGACTGAAGCTTAACTCTAGTAATCAATGGTGAACCCAGTTTTGGCAAAATTTGTAGAACCCAAACAACCAAGTAAATCCCAGCAAAAGAGGCGCCAACTAAAATAGAGACAGAAGTTCTCATGGCATAGTATTTGGCACTCATGACTTACGACGCATCCCAGAATACTGGGTTATTTCACTCAAAGAAGATACTTGAAAGTTGAGATTGTACATCGGGAACCATGAAGTACAGTTTGTGGGATTGAGAACGGTCCTGAAATTGAAGATAGGCTTTTGAGTGCTCCCTAGCAGGTGATTCTGGTCACAACCAGTTTCTGTTACTGTAAATGTAATGCAGCATAGAAGTCATGTGTTAATCTCCATGTGTATATAGGATGAAGCATTCTGAAGGTTAATATTCTCCATTGATTATCACTAACAAGAGAATTTATTGACAATCGTTCTTTCATTTATCAACCTAAATAATTCCATCTTATTGTTAGGTCCCCCCAGAAACTGTGCCGAATTTTCAGGTAACTGTTTTCGTCCTTCAACTCGTACCGGAACAATCTTCCCTCTATATTCTAAGTGGCAGATTTGATGCTGTCAGTTCAGTCTAGACTATATCGACATGGTAGATAGAACATGTTAGCTGGTCTCGTATGTAGTCCATTAACTGGGATGAGTAGTCATCCACTATATTCCCTAACATGTCAACCTAAATCGTTCACAACAGCCCAGTTTAAAGACTGCCAATATCATCAATTTGTGGCACCAAATCTTCAAAATCTTCAAAACACTGATGTATGTCATATTAGTATTGGGCCTCATATTGCGGTAATCCAACAGTGAGATGGTTCACAAGTGTAGCTCCAGCGCCGCGCTGCTCCACCATTTCTTCCTCAGACTCATACTCGCGGTACACGATGGCCCAACGATGCTGGTTAGCTTGCCTCGGGGATGCGGAAGGGAGACTGCAGGAAACCGGTGACCATAAATATTGACCTCTGGGGTCGGTGGAACATTCACATTCCAGTGGGACCGGGCGACCATTGCCACCAATGGCAAACACTACCATGTCATCTCGACTATTCGTGTAACCGGTATGTCTATACATTATAAAATAAAGAATGCTGGACGGGATTCTTGATTGGGGAATTTGTACTTGAATCCTCCATTACACAATGGTCAGCGTGGTTACATACTTCTTCCATGCAGGGAATAAATGGTCCAAGAACTTATAGATCAGATCACTTAGTTGATTGGCACCAGTCGCTGTAGGAGTGGCTGTTGCATCAGGGGTAAATCCACGTGAGGTGTTATGTTCTCTCATATCAATGCTATCACTAGGCACTGACGACGAGTGGAGTGTGAGTCGAAAGGAAAACGTGACGTCTGAACTCGGCGCAGATGGTGTGGCTGCCGTTGGCAAAAGCTGGGGAACCTGGGTTCGGGGGTGGGGGTCAGGAAAGTTTGGATGAGGATGGATTGGCGCCGAGTTTGGCATTTCACCTGCTCAAGATAACAGGCCGAGGGCTCATCAGACTCGATCACTTCCATGCTACTTATTACATGTACCACATCAGGAAAAACGCAATGACCGGGAGTAGCCTCCGCCTCTGCCCATGGTAACTCTATAATCGTGGTAATAGAATGAAGTGGGTGGGAGTGGAAAGAGGAAGGCGGAACAACCTTTCCACCCTTCCCCTTGGACAGCACATACGAGAAGGCCTTCAGATACGGCTTACCAGACCTAGTAGACCCGATATGAGGAGGGAGAGGGCGAGCATATATCTCGTCATCATCCTCATTATTAACCATAGGTTGCCCAACTCCTGGATTGATAGGAGAGGGGTCGAACTCGCAGTCACGCCAAAGGATAATGTCAGGAGTACTCGTATCCACCGAGACGTTGGTCTGGGTGCCTGTGTCTTGCATCTTACCAGGCCCGAGCTCAGGCTCTGGATCGGCGCCAACACATGGTTTAAGTTGATTGAGGTGGATGACTGAGGTCAGGTCATCTTCTTAGCTACTACCACATAGGGACCTTTCCACTGTTAACTCAGCTTACTCGGTACATTTGCAGAATATCTGGTATCGCAGACCCAAACCATTTTCCCAGCCGTATAAGGGTTTCCATGTACACGGCGGTCATGCCAGGTTTTCTGGCTCCGATGTACAGTGGGAAGGGTGTCTCGGATGAGCTCATGGGCCTGTTCTGTCTTTTGGTACATGAGTTCGACATAGAGAGATGGCAAATTTGTTTCACCTGGGATCCTAGTCATGGCTAGATCCAGAGGCAAGGCTAACTTGTGGCCTAACATTAATCTAGCAGGGGCAAAGCCTGTGCTTCAATGGACAGAAGTTTGGTATGTCAGGAGAACATAAGGGGGCTGATAGTCCCAATCACGACAATCAAGGTATGGTTCCTTAGTCAACATGACTGCCAGGGTTCTATTGAACCTCTCTACCAACCCGTCGCCACGTGGATGGTAGGGCGTCATACACGTTTTGACTATATGAAACATTTTGCAGAGCTCGGTGATCAAACGGGTCTCAAAATTGCTACCTTGGTTGGAGTGTAACTCATAGGGCTGGCCGAAATGGCAGAAGACATTGCTTGCCAGGACATCAGCCACTGGAGTTGCCTCATGGTCCGGCAGAGTGAATGCCACCACCCACTTCGTAAAAATAATCTTGTAGCACGAGGATGTATTTATTGCCCTCATCCATCATGTTTAAGGGCCCAAGCACATCGATAGCCACTCACACCCATGGCGCACCGACGATTCTTGTTTGTAACGGTGCGGAGTGTTGTTGGCCAACAACACAGCATTTGCAAGGTACGCATTTGGCCACCCAAGCCTTCAACCTATAGCGTACGCAAATTCAATGGGAGATACAGGCGATACCTGTGCATTGATATTGGCCTCTACAGCCACAGTTGAGCCGGGCCGAGAGGAAATTCTTTGGGCCACACCACCACCAATAAGGATCAGATACTCTTCTGAGTATTCAATGGCACAGCTGAAGCTATCACCCTTAGCCCCGGCATTCGCTGTGGCACTTGGTGGAAAGTGATCTCAGTGGAAGCACACACAAACACATACACCCCTACGGCGCTGTCTGACAATAGCTTACCCGAACATTTACACAACTTATATTTGTATGCCACATTTGACTTAACTAAAGAACACAAGTGCGATGTGCGCCGTTTATTATATAAATACCGGGACAGTTTCTCATCAGGACAGTTTCTCTTCGGGTGATTTAGACCTGGGAGAAACTCACCTAGAGCACCACTCCATCGACACAGGGAATAATCGGCTAGTCCGTATGGGGAGTAAGGCTCCTGGTCAGGGTTTGAGATCCTGGTATGGAATAGCCTGGTGTAGATTGCTTACAGCAAGCTCTGCACAGTAAGACTTCAGGCAATGTCTTCCGCATCGGGCATCCACCCTGTCCCAACTGAGCAACACTGCCGGTGCGACTCCTTATATACCCTATGGTGACCAATCAACAGTTACAATTGCAGAGCAAACCAATCATCACGCACTTCGTGGAGCAGATAGCATGAGGAGAACACGTGTTTGTGACGTCACGCTACATTCACCCTACCAGCACATGCGCGATGGCGATCTACCCCAATTTAGAAGAATTAAAAAGGTCAAGTCTCCATTTACTGATATCCCGGCCATTCCTAGTCCGATTTTATTTCTGTAAATGGATTCATTTTTTCCAATGATTCACCCCAAGATGGGTGAAAAGGGCCTAGTATTAACGATTCCCGAAACACAGGTAACTATATACATAAGGATGCCATCTCCCACACTCTATAAAGCGTGGGTAGACTATCTCTCTTATTGGCGTGCCGGCGCGATAGGCGTTCTTACGGATTCTTTTCTGTGGCTATACACGCTGACATATAGAACTGATGGGGGTGAGGTTGGAGCATCTCAGACAAGGCCGTTTTGCAAACTTCGAGCCCAATAGCACGTACATGGTAGGAGATACAATAAATTATGGGCACGTTTCAAGCCCAGATTTTGATCATCTGCACCAGACGTTAGTGTTTCGGAATTTTGTCTGAGCAGCTGTAGCGCGTTGTCTGTCATGGTGGTATTTAGTGCTGGTGTGCAGTCCCCAAGACGATGTGTCTTGGTGAACTCGTTGCCTTAATCCCGTTCAAGTGTTCCATTCAACAACTGCTTCATTGACCATCTGCCAAGAACAATGAAATCTTCACTGGTTTCGAGGAAATCGCGGCTCATTTCATTCATTGTCATCATGACAAGACAAACTTCACATGCTGGGAATGTAATGAACTGAATACCACAATATTTGTGAGGTTCTGTTCTCTTATTTTAGTCCTTTAATTAGCATCTTCTTACACCCGTGTTTCTTCATCGATCCAGTCAGTGAATCAAGTAAAGTACTATTGCCGCCCTGCATACATGTCAGCGTGTGCGCGCCATTATTATATCTGGTGCCGGCGATACGGATTATCCCGGTCTGCGAGACATTAACTCTAACCTCTACAAACCAGAGATGACAAATTAGTTATGATGTAAGGAAGATTATATCGAATATTTTGAATCTAATTTGACTGGGAGCAATTGCTGTCACATATCCCAGTCAAATTAGATTCAAAGCATTCAACAGCTTTCCTGTACAGCTGGCTGAGGTGCTGGGATGTCAATGATTAAAGGGTTAAACTGATGAGAGTGGTTCTACTCCCCGTTGATAGGATGCTAGTGGATATAAATTGGATTGTCACGGTAGATAGTAATCACCTATGATCTATCGGGTCGGCTTATCTCGTGCATAACGTCGCATCAAAGCTTTCTCTCAGCGTGTCGCATTGTGTCATATAAACTGATTACGGTATGGTCAGGATGACTTCCAGGATGGCAATTCTTAGGTGTTATACGATATCAGATGAACGATATTATGTGTTAACGCATTGTTTGCGACAAATGAACATGCAAGCTTGAAACCTAAGGCCCGATTTGTAAGTCTAACTTCCCTTGTGCCGTGCCAGCTAAATCTGCCTGAAAATGCCTTAATTTGTTAATTTAATGAGTCCATTATATAAATCAACCAGTCATCATTAGCGCGGCGCGACAGAAAGTTCAGTTCGAGTTATAAAACGAGCCTTATGCCTTTCTGCCAACATCTCAAAAAAGGCCATGAATAATATAGGCCCTATATGTAACATGCTTGTGTTCTGTGTCATTGAATGGACCTTTACAATTTATCCATCCATCATATGACGTCATAATCAACCATATATACCGTGTAAGCTGACGTCATAACTAATTACAGTATGAATGACTCGATTTAGTCCGTCTTAAACGTTTAAAAGTCCGACAGATTGTACGAATTATATGTCTTTACTATTTAATAAACATTCCGTCGAATATTTTTTTAACTAATTTGACTGGGCGTTGTTGCTGCCATAGGCACCAGCAACAGCGCCCAGTCAAATTGGTTTCAAATATTCAACAGCTTGCCTGTATAGATTTCTGGAAATAGATAGTCAGGGCGTACGGAGATCGATTGATCCCAACATGGGCGAAGCGTGGGTGGGGCTTAACTTAACCCTTGCTCTTAATATACGCGATAGACCTATTTATCATATAAACAAGCTTCTAGTCCGTTCCATATTTTTCGATATGAGCACACGTGCCATATTCAACGGAGTGTCTTCATTGGCTGTTTGGTGCGCAACGCATTTAAATCGACCAATTAAAACATCGATTGATGTGAGCGTGACGTGTAGCGTAGTGTGACGTGGTACTGTTTTACTATGATTTGTTTATTAGGATTTGTCATTCATGTTCTCTCTTTATGAAACGTCCTCACAAAATCTCATCGTTTGACAGTTTATCAGTCGGCAGCGAAGTAGCAGCGATTGATGGCCGTGGCTCTGCGATAGTCTTAGAAGAAAAGTGTAGTTTACGGCTGACATCGGCAGATTTTGTGTTTGTCACTATATTTTGATGCGCATTCAGTATCTGTTACCAAGTAGTGGTGCGTCACAGCAGCGGTATCGATTTCACGAAAATCAACAATGAGAAATCAGATAAAAGTCACATCAGCAACTATTGGCAAATATTTCAAAATTACAGTTTATATGATAAATAAAATCTCAAAGGTCACTTTTCATATCACTATTATGAACCTCGTTGAAAATTATCAACTGGTGCAAATTAATAATTTTCAACTCGGTCCATAATAGTGATATGAAAAGCGACCTCATTCCAGATTCTCTATTTATCATATAAACAAGCCTTCTAGCCCGTTCCATATCTTTCGATATGAGCACACGAGCCATATTCAACGGAGTATTTTCATTAGCTGTCGGGTGCGCAACCTATTTAAATCAACCAATTAAAACATCGATTGATGTGAGCGTGACGCGTAGGGATTACTATGCGGTAGTGTTTTACTACGATTTGTTTACTACGATTTGTCATTCATTAAACGTCATCGCAAAATGTCATTGTTTGACAGTTTATCAGTCGGCAGCGAAGTAACGATTGATGGTCGTGGCTCTGCGATAGTCTTAGAAGAAAAGTGTAGTTTACGGCTGACATCGCCAGATTTTTATATTTGTCACTATATTTTGCTGCGCATTCAGTATCTGTTATCAAGTAGTGGCGCGTCACAGCGGCGGTATCCATTTCACGAAAATCAACAATGAGAAATCAGATAAAAGTCACATCAGCAACTATTGGCAAATATTTCAAAATTACAGTTTATATGATAAATAAAATCTCAAACTCGGTCACTTTTCATATCACTATTATGAATCTCGTTGAAAATTATCAATTTTGCACTCGCTAAAGCTCGTCCAAATTGATAATTTTCAACTCGGTCCATAATAGTGATATGAAAACTGACCTCGTTTCAGATTTTCTATATATATATGTCTTCTGCCGGATGGTGGTAACGTTATAAATGGTCCTGCGTAATATGTTACGATACGGAGCAGCAACGTCATTGCTGACAGAAACATCGAGGTGTCTTCTAAAGTGGCTCCTATAACATGTTAACTTTCTCAGTAACTGATGTGTAACAATAGCGTGAACAAATATAGTACAATGAACTCAAACTGCCTGATTGGCTTTGATGGCATCGACCTGGCATCCTCACAATTGCGGTGATCACACACACGCACACGCACACACACACACACACACACACACACACACACACGCGCACGCACGCACGCACGCACGCACGCACGCACAGATTTTGAATAATGTTTGCTCTGCCCGTTTGTAAAGTTCAATCTGTCTCCACCACTCTCGAGTATAATGGTAATTTTAGATCGACACCAATCACATCAGATTCTGTGATAAATAATTCACAATCAATAGATATAAATATGCGCGACAAGCAACAGCGGTAACCATGGAGACTATCTGACCCGTACCGTGCAATGATTGACCGAAACGGCGTGGACTTGATAATTGGTAATAGGTACAAATATGAAGCCGCAGAATCGGTAATTTGCAATAACCATAAACATGAGGTCCGCACGTCTCGATTGTTGGTTATCTGACGTCTATTATGCCTAATCCAGAAGCGTGGCAATTCGCAGAATGGCAATGACGTCATCACAATCAAATTTCCCATAATACCTTTGGGAGCGATGCCATTTTGGAGGGGCTAATTTAACATTACGGGAAATAGGGCCGGGAAACCTTAATTGCATTTTCTTTACTATCTTGCAAAATTCAGGCATGATTTGATGTTTTCTGATACCGGGCTGGGTTATTACAGATTCTAAGATAGAGAATTTTATGGTTTGAGCTTCATGGAAATTGTAAACAATGTGTTTAGCGCTTACCCAGTCAAATTAGTTTCAAAATATTCAACGGCATGTTTATTAAATAGCAAAGAATTGCAAAGACATACAATTTATACAACGTGTCGGACTCTGAGATTTGATAACAATCCGTATGGAACCCTTTGTGACGTAATGATTGTGACGTCATCATACACACCCTGAGCTTATTATCACGTCATACGAGGTCAGATGATGGATGGATACTCTGGAAAGGTGAATTGTCTTATATATATATATAACATCATAACAGACATTCTACACACCCATCGTCACAATAGACCTTTCCAGTTTTAGCTATGCCCCACCCATCTCTAGATACGCTCAAGCCACAACACGCTCGTGTTGGGTTCGATCTATCTCTGAACTATAAATTTCTCGAAAAAAGGTAAACTGTTGAATATTTTGAAACTAATTTGACCGGGTGCTGTTGCTGCCTATGACAGGCACACACCGACCAGTCAAATTCGTTGCAACAGAAGATATATTCAACCATCGCCGCACGGGCCTGCCTTACTCAGAGGTAGGGTGGGGGGAACATTTTTCCCGAGTGGAAATGCAAACGCCGTTATCCCCCGGGAAATTTTTTAATCTAGACGCTCTCAGACGACCGCACTTCTGGAGGTAAATATTAGACAGTTGGTTGTAAAATTATTATATTTTTACTCATTTCCTCCTGAAAAATTCTACATGCGATTACTCTCAAGGACATTAAAAAACATTATTGTTTTATTGCTAAAATGGCTTGAAATGATTTTTCGAAGAGCCCAAATTGCAAAATTTGGTGAGAAGGTCCGCAGACCCTCTGACTATGGGAGCTGGACAAGACCGCCTTTAAGATCCACTCCAAGGTTGATTTCCCCCTCCGTCAAAGTTGAGATCGTTCCGCCTCCCTTACACTGAACAACCTGACTCGGGTAACTATGTATGAGACCATGCATAAGTGACAACTTGGCAACCCGAGATTCCTGTTGTCAGCACCATGCAGAGTCGGGTATGATTTCGATGTAACGATTTATCTGAATCATGCCAGACACCCGTTTACATCCATCATTTCACTTCCCTGCGCGAATAAAGTCAGAGCTGCCGACTCTCTAGTCAGGCATGGAAGTGAATGAGGCTCGGTCAACCGTGGTTGGGTCTCTCTCTCTCTCTCTCTCTCTCTCTCTCTCGCTCTCTCTCTCTCTCTCTCTCTCTCTCTCTCTCTCTCTCTCTCTCCCCATCCCCTCAGCCACCCACCCACCTCTCTCTCTCTCTCTCTCTCTCGCTCTCTCTCTCTCACTCTCTCTCTCTCTCTCTCTCTCTCTCTCTCACTCCATTTTTCGCACAATGCTTTTACTCTCTTATGCTTCTGCTCCTTATATGTTTCTCCTTTCATTATGTTATAAATTTCTTTCATACACATTATTAATTATTATGTTGGGAGGGGGTTCATCTAAGTTTGAAGAACTTGTACCCGACCCCATTGTACATTTTCGTGCAATAAAATACATGTTTAAATCAAGTATAGGCGTATGCTGTGTTACGGAATATGGGTATTGCAGAGCGATTAACATAATTGATTATGATTGCAAAATACGAAAAGACCAGTGATGTAGATACATGTACAGACCTGTGTATCTGTGTAACAATGGGCGATGATTTTCACAAGAGACCCACATTTTTGGCACAAACAACGGCATAATGGCACAAGCGGCTTGGATAGAACATGCGATATATACTTCACTCCGGAGACCAGTCAGGTCGGGACCAAGTCTATCTCAATAGATAGAATTCGATTAAATACAGTCGCGGTTCTGGGTTATTAAGCTCTTCTGAATACATAAGTTTTGAGCAACGATTTGAAGGACACTATTTTGGATTCTGAACAAAGATACCGCCCACTCATATTAGCCTATTTATAATCTTCAACAAAATGTTTATTAAATTGTAAATTCATACTATACATATAATTCAGACACTTTCGCCACTATTGTGTCGGACCTATGGTGGGATTATGTCGACACTCTCAAAGCGACTCTAGTTATTAGAGTAGCTCAAAGACGGCTGTATTCGAGTACGGGAGGGGCGCCAAAAGGTTGGTCTGCTAGTCGGGCACGATACACACTCGCTAAGCCATAGCTATTGAGCATTGCCTACACGTAGGCCTAATATGCCTTGATGCCTCGTAGGACTACTGTAATAATGGCAAAACATCGTATAGATTCAGAATTAAATGGAAGCAGTGGCAAATCTAAATAGAAAAGTATTCTCAGAGCAGTTCGAATGCATAAGATACTATGCAAAACTTTGATGATGATGTAATATTTTATGTCTCAATCCAGACATAAGGATACCGCAAAATAAATACAGACAAAAGAAAACATTCAATACAATACGACTAAACAGATGATATCTGACTGAGTATTCCGGATTTGTGACGGATTATTACATTATTTTGATTATGACGTCAACAAACATGTGACGTGTTTGATTATGACGTCAGATACTAAAGCGACATATCGGATCTCTCCATTAGGGTGGACCCTTTTCGTCAGGTTTGACTACATGAGTATGAGTGCGTGTGTGCGATTAGTGCAAAATAGTTGTTATATTTGGAGCATGTCTTCTTTACAACGAGTTGTCAATCAATGGACCTTTCCAGTTCCATCCATCATATGACGTTATAATCAACTACGTGACGTGTATGATCATATGATGACGTCATAATCGTTACGTTATGAATGACGCGGTTAGTCAGTCTTAAACGCTTAATGGTTCATCAGGTTGTATGAATTGTGTCTTTACTACCTAATAAACATGGTGTTGAATATTTTGAAACTAATTTGACTGGGCGCTGTTGCTGCCATAAGCAACAACGGCACCCAGTCAAATTATTTTCAAAATATTCAGCAGCTTACCTGTATAGTTTTCTAGAAATTGATAGTTAGGGAGTTCAGGATCGATCGATCCCAAAACGAGCGAGGTGTGGGTGGAGCTTAGCTAGAGATGGGCGGGGCATAGCTAAGACTGGAAAGGTCCACGAACCATAGTTCCAACAATCCTGCTTCTCAATGAAAAACGCCTAACAATTCAAAATAGCATCACAACATTAGCAGCAACTCAACACATCGTTTGTAAACATGAAAAGCCAGCTGCTGCTATAAGAGAAACAGGATACTGCAAGCTCTTATACTAAATAATTAAACGTGCATCTCCACCGAGAACTCTCGAAAAACAAACTGCTAAAATATTATACCTTTAGAGGCTCGAACCGTGTACCTCCATGTAATGAAACGAAACATATCACTAATATATGATAATTCCATTTTGTATAAATCAACATATTAACTCCCTTCAGCTGTGAAGTTGAATTAGAGACTCGTGTCTCTAATTCAACTTCAGAACCCAAAACATTGCATTAACCTACACGATACTAAACCATCACATGGCAAGCCCCATCTCGCTTCATTACATCTATCAACACAAACTAAGCCTCCAAAAGCACAAAACTCTCACAATTCTATTCTCAAACGCCCCAGTGCGAACACGCACCATTAAGCACCTGTAACACCATTTACGAAGCGATATCTAGTCATAGTTATCATAATAAAATTGGGAAATAAAATGTACAGTTATTAATGTTAGCCAATGTGAGACCCCCGTACTATGTATGTTGCCATCGATGAGTACCGTAATTATTATACCCAATTCCGCAATTACCTACAATTACGTTCTTTTTCAGGATTCTAAATATGCCTTTCGTACAGACGACGAATCAATGGAGTAAATTCGAAACAAAAATTTTGCTGCTTGCCAGAGGAGTGTAGTTAAAGGGATATTCCACTGGGGGATTTTATGCATCTGACGTAAAGTACTAATTTTCCGCATTAATTTGAGACCAAGAGCACAATTTTATGCCACCAAATAAAAAAGATATCCTCAATTTAAATTGCTAAAGTAACCAGTAGATAGAGGCGCCATTTTGGACAAGCAGCTGACGTCACCGACACGCCTACTCTGTTTGCCCGATCGAGGATAGCCGTAACCAGGGGAGGTAAACCTTGCATCTCGTGGATAATTAGCGTACTGGCTAAACAACTGACACTTTGCCACAGTGTTTGGAGGAAATTAAAGTGCAATTAGTGTCCCGATGGTCATTGTAGTGCTAAATTGTCAAAAATTGTTTTCTTATGGGCAATTTCTATTTTTTTTAAACATTGAAGGGTTATGCCAGGAGCGTGTTTGCAATCAACCAGCTACAACAAATTCTTGAAAAATATGTTAGTTGAATAAATGTTGAATGTAATTTCTCTGAAAGCTGTTGCTATTGCAACTTCTGCTTCCAGTCAAATTCGAGTTTCAAAATATTCAACAGGCAGTAAATATGGGTCAACATTTAAAAATTTAGGATCAATTAGTAAACCCTTTCAAGGACAGAAAAGCAGAAAGCTTAAAATTTACCCTGCATAGGCCTATTGTGTGAAACTAATTAGTTTGGAAGCTACTGCAACATAATTCCAGGAAAATTTAATTCAGAATATTCAACACTCAGCATAGTTATTTTAAAATTGTGAGTAAACGTTGTAAATGATTAATAACGCTGGGTTTCAATAGTGTGAAGGCACTAAATTACTAATTATGTCTAGGGTACACTTGCCATTATTTACTAGCTGTCACCTAATATCGTCTACGAAGTAAGCCGCTAAGTGGTTGCCTATAATTGACCGACCTGGCAATCAGCGACATCGTTTCATTTTGGTTTGCAAATCCCGTTTTACAATTGATGCAAGCAAATACGACGTTAATTGTCGAGTTTGATTCTGTTATATTAAAATTAAGTACCGCGCCTTTTTGTTTTGAAATGCATGACACATTATTTAAAAATTATACAGACTATATGTTCTAAACTTGTGTCATCCAAATTTAAATGTGGAAGATATCCATCCAGTGCCGATGTTATAAAGCCATCTTTCAGTTATCCCCTTTTCATGCGGATGCTTCTGTGGATCCGGTATCTGAAAATGTGAATTTCCGTACCCTTTCCATGATCGTTTCTATTACTGCAAGCCCATGCTTGACATGCGGACATGATGCGATTTAACAATTTCACGCCAGCACTGGCCTCTGCAATCGTCAAGTTGAGGACGCAGGTCAAAAGAAGGCTATTTTTAGAATTTACTACTAAAACGACTGTCTCAGTGACCGAACCAGCCATTCCAGTGGTAAATCTTAAAAAATAGTCTTCGCTTGGTCTGCAAATGGCCATTCAATAAGGAAATATTCTGATTTTCCTGACAGAATTTTGTCATTAAAGGGTTAATTAATATTCGGCCTTCATAACGCGAAGTAAACAGGTAAATCTAAAAGCGCTGGCGATATTTTGCTGGTGTGTCGTTGACGTCATAATCTCGCGGTTTCTCGCTCTCGTTGCGAGAAAATGGATGCGCACATGAGTCACGTTTTCGAGCGTTTTGGACATACTGATTTTATTATTTCTCGGCAATGGAACAGTGTATTTTATATATTTTTTTGCGGTAACTATTTCGGATCATAGTATATTTTTAGTTGACTTATTCCCGATTTTCACTGGAATTTCCCTTTAATATCGGGAGTTGGCCTAGGTCACCTCTAACTACTGTGCTGCTTGCGCCTAATAAATATTTAGCATATTGAGCAAAACCAGTTCCACAGGGTTAGAGTCACAAAGATTCAAATCATTTAGACCACTCATGTACAGAGGGCTAGAGACTCCACTGCAATACCGAACTATGGGTAGAATTATACAGTTGAAGAATTCATATGCGGAAATGATGTTACTCTAATATCGTGTGTTTGTCTATTCATCAGGATCTTTCATCTGGCTGGTGAGATAACACATACGCGTCTTTATATTTACGGTAATACTTTATTAATATGCAACGTACGCTGGGACACTGTCACTGTTTCGTTTGCACAGCTGGCCACAATCCACAGTTTGATATTCAAGTCGTGGAGTGGGACCAACTATCCAAACCAACAAGTGACCATGCCCAACGCCAAACTCCAACTGACTGCCGTCCCATGTTCTATTCGAAACATGTGACGTCAGTCCATAGCCACGAACCTTGGTGACAAACAGTTGCACCTGATCCGTGACAACACGTTCAGTATATACAGTACGTATTACTAGATTAACGACAACATTAAAGTATGGACACAATATATTCGACAATCCTCTTTCGTATAAGCCTGGTGTGCATATAATCTGTACTAGCGTATGTAAGTCAATGGCGGTGTGTGTCCCTGTCGATGTATGTTAGTTCACGTGCGTGCTTATCTGTGGGCGTGGCTTGTTCACTTATTTATGCATGTGATGTGACTGTTCTGTGCGCGCGTGCCTGGGGTCCTCTGTGTGCTCCTTTATGGGCGTGCTTGTATATCCAGTTCTGTCCTGGAGTGTGCTGTATATATTCCGTATCCTGGTGCGCATGTGGTATATGTATGTTTATGAATCGTGTGGTCAGTTGTGTGTTCTTGTGCGTGTGCTGAAACTCTCCCGTCCTCGGTACCATATTATCCCCAACATTAATTTGAACATGGCCTTTGTTTCTTGGGCACTAAGTATTTCACATGCATTCTTAAAGTTCGCTGAAGTAGAGAAAATTATACCCAAATATATGATTAGACTATCTCGATTCGAGAACCATCATAGTACATCATAGTCGTGTAATCAACCTACCTCTCTTGTTGAAAATGATAACTTTGGTCTTATCTAAGTTGACAGTAACGCCTCACTCGTTGCAATAATCTGATAAATTGTTCAATGTCTTTTGAAGTCCAGTATGTGATTTCGATACAATTACTAAATCATCTGCGAACATTAGACAATTAATGCTTACGTCATGCACAATGATAAGATCGCAGTCATTAAAAAGCAAATCACTTAAAACAAATTAAACAAGATGGGGCCCAATACATGATGTTACTGATGTATCCAAAACTAACGACATGGTCCAAGACCATTGAGCCGATTACGAAGCCTAAACCCCGATATGTGGCCTGTTTTTGCTCCATGAGTACTCACGTATGGCCTGTCTGTAGTTGCCGCTCTGAGTGTTTAGCTAATTTAGTCTCTTGAATTCATGTAATATCGATGTTATAGTGTTCACAGTCTGCACATAAGGCTTGCCTCTGATGTTGCAGTCTGACCACGCACAGTCCCCGTAGCTATGGTAAGCTCCTGGGAAGATCGCGTCCTCCGAGGATGTCGAGCACAGTTCCTTGTTTGAAGAAGGTTAGACATAAGCAGGGTTGCTTCTGTATGCGGATGTCAGCCCCCAATCTTTGATGACTTAGTTTCCCAACAAAGTTGGTACTTATGTAGGAGACCGGCGTGGAGGTGTCATCTTTCTCCCCCGTTGGTTAAATGTATATTTCATAGTATATGCGCGGTGCTGTCAGTAGTTTCTCTGTAGCCTATACTATACTAACAAGAAAATCACTGAAAACTTGCAAATGGTGCCATTTTTCAGGAACCTGGTAAACGCAGGACGTAGACCTCCAAAATTCGTAATGACCATATAACCGGAGGTACGACCTAGTACTCGATTATTATTTTTAGAAATAGCAATTGACACATTGATTCTACAGCTGTTTACTTTAAAGGCAGATGTGAATGTATTATGCACAGGGACAGTAAATGACATAATGTCGAACGTAGACTATGCTTTATGAACCTATACGTGTGGGATAGCGGGTGGGGTGGGGCGGGGGTGGGTGTGTGGGTGGGCTGGGGGGGGGGGGGGGGAGTTGTTGGTGATGGATGTATCGCTATGTTTAACTACATAAGTTGGCGGTTATATGTCAACTGTATGACAGTACCACAGATAAATCGTTCTGACTATATCTATTCATAGTAATTTATACAATAACATGCTCTTTATAAATAATGGAACTGAATAGTTGTACAAATATTGACACAGTTTCACACGAGGCGCGTATTGAGGTTCTATGTACGTCACAGAGACGTTAATGTATTTCATGTTCCACAAGTCTGGTGTAGGGCCAATGTAGGCTATATATTCAATCTCACGTAGGGCTTACGTCACTCAACTTGATTTCTATTTTGCTAGAAGCCACGGGACAAAATCTGAACAGGTAAGAATTTGTCTTATCGTCACACTTATAAATAGGCCTGTCTCAAATTAAGCCCGGAATTTGAGTCAAATTAAATGGCCTCTTAATTAATTTCGCATAGATATAGTTAAATATGCATATATTTGTGTTCTGGTCGTCGACATGATTAATATCTTAAATAATAACTTAATAACAGAAAGGAAATATAAACAAGAGAGATGAGAGAAAATGGAAGGAAAGGGGAGGTCGGAAGGGTTTTCCTCTCTCATAATGTATTCCCATAACGCCCCCTAGGTTTTGGCCCGACCCCTAGGTTTTGTCCCAACCCATAGGTTAGGCCCCACCCATTCCATGTCAAGAGTACGTTCTTACACCCCTGCCATCTACAATGCCACCTCAACTATCGATATAATTTTGGTATTTTTATGGTACATAAGTTATGGCAAATACTAATTGCTTTGAAGTATTGACGATTGTTATGCTGAAAGATTATATGCGGTCGTATCGAACTTGTCATGACGATATCAAAGATGGCAGTGGGCGGGAGTTTGATCGTCAGACAAGATGAACACATTCTGATTGGTATGCGCTTGCACTTGTGAGGAACTTCTTGTTTAAATGTAATTGCTAATGATTCCAAAAAGCCATCCAACGACGACTATTATCATCCTGCATAATTTAATAGTGCGAATCGTGGTTTGAAATCAACAAATGAGCCATGCATGAGTAATTATACCGGTAGTATTAACAGCGTGATTAGTACGTGCTCCGCTAGGCTATATTGATTAAAAATGTGCGTCCTATGGGATGGGTCGATAATGGCTTTTGCATGAATAGCTTCTCGCTCAGTTCACAGAAAGTCGAATGATATATCAATATAGGCAAAATGTTGTCAGATAGACAATCATGTCACAAAATCTTGTCGTTGTCGGACTAAATGGTTTGCTCCATTAACTGAAATGTCGTCGTTTGTATATGTATACTGGTGGTATTATTGTGGATGAACCTTTCCGCTGTACCCATCCACCATGTGTGACGTCATAATCAATTACGTGACGCATAGAATGACATCACAACCAAGGACGTCATTACTACGTCATGAATGACGTAGATATGTACGTCACGAACGCATAGTCGAAGGCTGACTACGCTGTGTCGTACGAATTGTATGTCATTGCAATTTAATAAATATCTTGTTGAATATTTTGAAACTAATTTGACTGGGCCATGTTGCTGTAATAAGCAGCAACTCCACCCAATCAAATTAGTTACAAAATATTCAACAACTTAACTGCAAAGTTTTCAGGAAATTGATAGTCAGGGCATTCTGGGATCGATCAATCCCAACACGACGAAGTGTGGGTGGAGCTTAGCTAGTGATGGGCGGGGAATAGCTAAAACTGGAACGACCGATTCTCCCATCATTCTATAAACCCTTCTTTGATTAAATAACTCAATCATGCCAGAATTTCTATAGGACAGAGACTCCTACCATTGTGTTGCGTTATATCTACGCCTTAGGGTTCTTGTAACTGAACGAGATTGCCCATATTTCCAACGATGGAGAGATCGTACACCACTGAGGCGCGAACTTTGTTCAACAGTTAAGTCGACCAGAGAGCTCGTCACTATACCAAGACATTTCCTCTAAGATGGGTGACCCTACTCAATAATCGGTCTTAAATTGCAACTTGAGTGGCATTAGCTAGCCAATCGTAATATCTTGTAAGCGATCTGTTTGGACTAACACCTACAAAAACAGAATATCCAAAATTCAAAGTCTCCAAAAAAAAAGCATCAAACTATTTTCTAGGCCAGCAGAGGGCCAAAACATGTTCAAAGCAGAAAAATTGCTTAAGCTCACCGACATAGGAAAATCTCAAATGCTAGCTATTGTCAAAAACTTCCACCACGACACTTTACCCAAATCTATAGCCCCCTTCTTTATAAACAATATTAACATCCACCAACATAACACTAGAAGCACCCCTCCATCCCCATTCCCTTGTCCAAGGATGCTCCCCATTAGCCAGCATCCTGTAAACAGTATATCATCATTATAAGTAAAAGTACCCTCCCCCAAAAATATATAAATGTTTATTGTTGTATCTATAATCATAGACATCCATGTATATTATTGAACTTGACTATGTTCTGTGCTTGTTTGTTACGTAACTGTCTTGTCCTTATTTACTACCCATATGTATCGCTAAATAATAATAATAATAATAATAATAATAATAATAATAATAATAATAATAATAATAACCCAAGTGACTAACTCTTACACACACCCTGTTACAGTATTATATGTTGGTTCGCGGGCTGAGAGGCCCACTCCAGGAGTTTTTCTTTCCACTGTAATGACTGACAAGATAATTGAACCGGCTGTGAACTCTGGGGGGGGGGGTAGGGTGCTGGGGTGTGGGAAGGGGTGGTCTCCTCTTGACCCGCGAATTGACATATTTTTCTCTTGAAATTTAAACTGTTTATGTGGATCAAGGGCCAAAGGGTTAATAAGGAAGTAGTAAATGTAATGTCTGAATTTATAATTGTTTGTGTAAGTACTGTCTTGTCTAATTTATATATACCTGTATATATGTGTGTAAGGTGTCCGCCATAACTATAGGCAATGCCTTGGGCAGACAACCTGGTATGATTTGTGAATTCGTTTACCTTGGAATTATTGAATAAATAATCTTGAATCTTGAATCTTGAATCTTGAATCTTGAATCTTGAATCTTGAATCTAGTCCACACTGCATACATTAGCGCATTAGTTATCGGGGTTCCCAATGCGCTAATGTATGCAGTGTGGACTAGATTCTAAATTAAAAGATAAGCCCAGGCCTACAGAAAAACTAGGTTTCCTTGTGGGGTTATCAACACTTCTCAATATATATATATATATATATATATATATATATATATATATATATATATATATATATATATATATATATATATATATATATATATATATATATATATATATATGTATATATGCTTATCTGGTCAGTCATATATATATATATATATATATATATATATATATATATATATATATATATATATATATGCTTATCTGGTCAGTCTTTATTGATAAGGGCCGCTCCACAATGGTCATTGTTAATTCACAGAAGCTTAGTTCAGTAAATATGACAGCCTGCGAATATTTCAAAATCTATTTGAAATCATGCTTAAGGTACTGTACTAAACTAAATTATTTTTTTAAATTATTAAAAATGTATCGAGAGGTATTTATCTGTATGACGAAAGGTCATAATATTTATGTTGAACTGACTCAGGCCTAAGTGAAATGACATATAGGCCCGATTGCTATTCTTCCCAACTCGTATTTTAGATAAGTGTTGTTTTCATAATCTTTGTATTCGTGTGTGATCTGGTGATTTCCCAGAAATTTTATACATTAGACTTATACCTATTAATAACCATTCCTAGGAACATTACTTACTCGTTTATAGTAATAATAATAATATCTTTATTTAAAGAAGGTACAAACTTGATCAATAAAATAACTGTTCTTCCACGAGGCCCTCAATTATTTACGTTTGGAAAACATATTTACAATCAGAAAATTATATGATTAACTGTACAGCAAAATATAAATATATACAATATTATACAGATATATACAACTATGATGACACAAACAATTTTAATTTCACCATCTTACTGAATGGCTAAAAGATACAGTTAATTTAAGTGAATCTCTGAAACTGGCACACATCAGATATGGCAAAATGTTTCTGCTGAATTTGTGAAATTAATTTGAATCTAAACTATTACTGCCTAGGCAGCAATGGTTTCAGTCAAATCACTTTCAAAACATTCAATAGCATTCCTGTATGGTTGCCCTTATTTTAAAAACGCCTTCGTCCGTGAAAAGAGTACCAAAAATCTGTATGACAGGTTACCTTCTTATGTAACTTGTGTGGAAACGGGCTGGCCTAATTTCTAGGTTACTCAAACTAAACAAGATAAAAGAGATGACAGTAAATTGAATGATATATTTTAAGTAATTACATGGTCACATGGGCAAGAAGTTTCGACCTAAAGGCTGCTAGTGGGCATGTCTCTCGCATATTAAGGGGTAGGCTGTTCCAAATTTTAGTACCTGTATAAGCAACGCCTCTTGTATATACATCAGTTTTACATCTTGGCACATATATACACCTGTGCAAAAGTTAAGCACCACCCTATTTTTACGCACATGCGAGGGTATATTCATGTGCTATGAAGAAAGCAATAGCATAAACATTTATGTACCCATCCATCTTAGTGCAAGAGGTAATAATGCAACTAGAGGAATGCTGATTATGATGGTGGGGAAACACTGTATGTTTTTGTTTGAACTTGAAAACGAGGCCTGAATATGGTTACGTTGACACAACTGACAACTATTGCCCTACAGTTGACACACGTGGCTAGATTGTCATTAATGGTGTCTGAAAACGAAGTTTAACATCTGTGCACGAGTTTGAGATTGTCATTATTAATACCGGGTATATCCACCTTGTGCCTGGATGACGGCCTGGACACGACGTCTCATGCTGGTCACCAACCGATTGATACGCCATTGTGGTATTCGTTGCCATTCAAGATGGAGTGCGTCTGTTAATTCCTGTAGGTTCTGCACAGGAGGATCCCTCCTTCTCACCATGTTTCCCAGAATGTCCCAGATATGCTCAATAGGGTTCATGTCAGGGCTCCTTGCTGGCCATGATAGGGTTTCGATGGCATTCTGGCGGAGGTATTCATGCACAGCTCTAGCACGATGTGGTCGGGCGTTGTCATCCATGAATATAGGGTGGGTTCCAGGTGCATGATTTACAAAATGAGGGACCACAACTCTATCCAGTATGGAATCTTGATATCTTTGTCCATTTAGTGTTCCAGGTACAGTCAACAGATCCAGCTTACAATCAAATGAGGTGCACCCCCATATCATAACGGAACCTCCACCAAATGGAACTTCTTCCATGATGTTACGTTGGTCGTACGCCGTGCGTCTGGACCTCCATACACGAGTTCGACCATCTGTGGCATGAAGCAGGAACCGACTTTCATCGGACCAGTGTACCCGTCTCCAGGATCTCATGTTCCAGTGTCTTCTTTCGTTGCACCACCTCAGATGCTCCTCTTTGTGGTGTGCAGTGAGGAGAGGACGTCTGACAGGTCTCCTAGCTTTCATGCCAGCAGCATACGGTCTCCTTTTGACGGTAGACATTGACACTCTATTGCGCGTCTCCCATTGCTGGCTGAGCACTCTGCTGTTGGTGAATGGAGATCTCCTAACAAGGCGTACTAGGGCTCGATCATCACGGGCAGTAGTCTTCTTCGGTCTTCCAGATCTAGGCACGTCCTTCACCTCGTTAGTTTGCCCATGTTTTGCAATCAAACGACTGATTACAGTATGGTTAATGTTCAGCTGTCTGCCAATCTCTCTGCATGACATACCAGTGGTATGCATGCCTATGATTTGCCATTTCACACGATCACTTAACCTTCGTCTTGCCATAGCGGTTCACAATCAAGAGCTAATTCTCTCTGTACAAATAAACCACGGTCATGAACACAAAATTCCTAATCTTGTCGCCTAAATCTGTATGTAATGTTCTACACCTCAAACTGGACTTTTACTAACTGAACACGTGTGCTGTTTCCCGCCACGCACGGACATCAAGCGGCGTGAAGTCATGCATGCATGTGCATTTCGTACTTGGAATTATGTCAGCTAACGCGGGGACAAAAAGTATGGCAGCCTAGTTGTACCATCATGTTTCTACGTTCTATTGTTTTTGCTGGTGCTTAACTTTTGCACAGGTGTATATGTTAGAATTTGTCGTACATTTGAATGGGCGGTTATGTACATCTGATGTATAAGTAAACATTTTTCTTAGATATTGTGGTGCCTGATCATTTAGTGACTTATACACCATTGTTGCAATGCGAACATCTGCCATATCCGAAAATGGAAGCCATTTTAATTGACAAAATAAATCTAAACTTCGTGTCTCGCTGGTCTTTTTTGGAGTTTCAGAAGCCTATCCGATTCAGTTTTGGAGCAGTTAGCCGACACTGAAACACAGTAATTCAGATGTCGAAGGACACAAGCATTGTGAAATATAATTCGACATTTTTGGTTCATTAATTTAACATTATTTCGCATGAAAGCTAGTAGCCCAGCTATCTTCCTACATAAATTATCTATATGTTTTCCAATTTAAATTAGAGTCAACTGTCACACCTAAGAGTTTGAAGGTAGTGCCTTGTTCTAGTTCGGCATTGTTTAGCTGAAGTTGAACGATATGGTTTGTTTCTATTTTTCCTTTGCTACATATGAACAAAGATTTTGTTTTCTTGAAATTGATATGCATCTTATTCGCATTGCACCAATCTGCATCATCCATAATAGCATCTTGTAGAGATGCATCAAGTTCATCTATAGTTTTCTTGGCGGTATGGATTGTTGTGTCAGCTGCATACATATCTAACGAGTAATTAGTAGCAATAAAAGAGGTCAGTCATTAATAAATATAACACATAATAAGGGGCCTAAAATAAAGCCTTGTGGAACATCGGATTCTAAGGACTGTGGATCAGACATCTTATTTCCAATTGCCACACCCTGTCTGCGGTGTATGAGATATGACCGTAACCAATTAATTGTAGAATCATTTAGGTGATAAATGGCAGCTTTTTAAAGTAAGAAGTCATGGTTCATTAGGTCAAATTCCTTTGTTAGATCAATCATGATATTACCAATAATCAGCTTGCCATTCAGAGCCTTGCGCCATTGTTCTACGAGATTTAACAGAGCAGTTTCACAAGAGTGCTTTGGCCTAAAACCTGATTGACAGGGAGACAGTAATTCATATTGTGTAAAGTAGTCATAAAGTGCATTGTAAACATGACATTCATATATCTTTGACACGACTGGCAGAATGGATATTGGTCTATAGTTCTGTGCATCAGTTGTTAAGCCAAACTTATGTAATGGGAAACCCTTTGCCATTTTCCAGCAGACTGAGAAAGTTGAAGATTTAATGCTTAGGGTAATTAGTTCTGTTAATGATGGTGCAATAACTGCTTCAGAGAGGTTTAGAACTTGTGCACTTATGCTATCAAGGCCTGTAGCCTTATTAGTATTGAGGGTAGTAATGTAATGGATAGAAAATTCAACATGAACATTAGTCGGAAGTTTGCTTTCTACCACATTCTTCAATGTATAGAGATATTCAGCTGAATCATTTGTGATTGAAAGTCTACATATGTGTAAGGTGTGGATAATGTTAATTATTGATATAAAATCAATATTGAAGCTTGATAAACACGTGGTTAGTATCATGGACATCGATGCGCTTGGCTATAGCCTCCCGCGCCTGGTTACTAGAGTTTTATGACATCGTGGATACGTAACATCTAATAATGATGTAAATTATGTTAGATTTATGTTAGATTTGTCGATGGATGTTACTAATTGGGATTTTCTGAATCTTATGAGAGTATACAGTAATGAAGCGATCATAGAGCTCTGTCTCAAGAGAGATGGAAAAGCGGTGAATATTCCAATAATGGCTCTTCCAGTCAAGGATTTATATTTACCCTTGTGTATATAGGCCTGTTTAAATATGTATGTAGTTTATTTACCCTTACTCTCCGTCTAAAGTGTTTACAGAGATAAATACAATACGCGGCAACCGTATTTAAATTCGGAGTAGGCCCTAGCCTATAGGAAAGTAACGATGTCTTGTTTGACGTGAAACCTGAGCCATATACATATAATATAGGCCGTAATATTATTTATGACCGATATTTACCATTCTTTTAGATACATTCGGTGAATAGCAACGCGTAGCTTTAACTCATTTACTGAAGTAGCTGTAAATCTACGTGCTCTTTACTAAAGTGAAACATCCCAGCAAGCGCATGACGTTGTTTCAACGTTGAATCCAAGTTGAGATCACGTCATGTGCCTACTGGGATAATCCATCAAAGTGTGAATAGCACAACTGCGTCAGATTGGCCCAGAATGTACTTTTGTTGATTTTGAAAAATTTATTTTCACTAAGATAAGAATATCTCGAGGAAATTTTAGTCCCATTTCCATTCAGTAAACGGTTTCTTATTCGGGATGAAATTGTGATTTCAACAGACTAATGGACCTTTCCGGTTTTAGCTATCTCCCGCCCATCTCTAGCTAAGCTCCACCCACACGTCGCTCGTATTGGGTGGGATCAATCGATCTCTGAACACCCTGACTATCAATTTTCAAAAAACGTCACAGGTAAGCTGTTGAATATTTTGAAACTAATTTGACGGGGTGCTGTTGCTGCCTAAGGCAGCAACAGCGCCCAGTCAAATTAGTTTCAAAATATTCAACAGCATATTTATTAAATAGCAAAGAATTACAAAGACATACAATTTGCACAACGTGACCGTCTATATGGAACCCTTTGTGACGTAATGATTGTGACGTCATCCTACATGCGCTGAGCTGATTATGACGTCATATGAGGTCAGATGATGGACGGACACTCTGGAAAGGCGAATTATAGGCCTATGAGTATTTAATCTGCTCATAATGGATGAATCAATTTTTGGCTATGCCCCACCCATCTCTAGCTTTGCGCGTGTTGAGATCGATTTCTACACTTTGAATCCTGAATTACCAGAACACCAATTTTATGGGAACTACAGCGTACAGCTAACCTGTTGAATATTTTGAAACTATTTTGACTGGGAACTGTTGCTGTCTATGGCAGCAACAGTGTCCAGTTAAGTTAGTTTCAAAATATTAAACAGAATGTTTATTAAATGATAATGTCATACAATTCATAAACTTGCCGGACTATTAAGGGGTCATGACTGACTTGGGGGCGTCATTCATTACGATTTTTATTGTGACGTCAGCCTACATGTAACGCAATTAATTATGACATCATATTCTTCAGTAACAGACTGGATTCATCCATTGCTCGAACTGTTTCTGAATGGCGGAAACAGATCAAAATTCCTCTTTCTGCAATTGTAGGTAGCTATTTACGAACACTCGGCCTACAGATTTTGTTTCTGAAATCTATTAAGTAATAAACTGCCTATGTTTTTGCCGAGTTCCCATATCTCGTCCATAGGCGTAGGAACAGTGCGCGCGTGTGTGCGTGCGTGCGTGCGTGCGTGCGTGCGTGCGTGAGTAGTAATGGGTGGGGGACGGTCGCTATTGTTCTTTTCGTTGGAATGTGTTTTTACCAATCAAAACGCTCCATTTTAGTCGCTATTGTTTGGAGAACAATGATGCACAGAACGCCACTTTTTCTGGATAACAATGGCGTCTATTCACACGTTTTTGAGAATCTGCACCACTCTGGAATGTTCTAGTATTTTGAAGTAGTTAACCCTTAAAAGTTGTGTATTTTACGTTTAAATGTAGTGGCGGCGCTCCCCCATCCGTGGTTATCTACCGTGGTAGATAATGTAAAAATAATAGAGTTTAAGAGGATGAGTGATAATAGTAGAGAGTGGTATTGATAATAGTAAAATAATAGAGTTTAAGAGGTGGTCTGATAATGGAGGTCGTATGAGTCGTAGTAGTGAGTATGAGGTTGAGGATGTATGAGGAATTACGGTAGGATATTGATGTATATTTTGAAAATAATTTGACTGTTTCGTCGATAACGTTAATTTATTAGTAAACTATTTTGTAGAATATTTAGAGACTAATTTAACTATAAGCTGTTACTGTCTTAGTAAGCATCAGCTACCAGACAGTTTAGTAACAAAATATTAAAAATAATCTTGTATTAATGGTATGGAGTGTTCAGTTGGAATGGTTACCAAGACTTGTTGGTGATGGATTCATTGGATTGTATCATGGGTTAAAAAAGTTAACCCTTTCACCGATGAATTCGCCATATCTCATTTTCATCGATACCATACAGGAAAACTGTTGAATCTTTTGAAATTAATTTGACGTTGCTAACGTTAATTTATTAGTAAACTATTTTTGTTGAATATTTTGAAGACGCATTGACTTTTAACCGTCATTACGCACAAATTGTTTTTAAATACTTAATATTTCAATAACGTCAGTCGTTTTAGATGTTGCACGATGGTTAAAATGTGGTCATTATATCTCTGAGGGTTCCGTGTGTTTATAAAATTGTATGTCGAGCGTACTTATGCTAAAAAGATTATTTGTTGCATATGATTTATCCATACGTCTTGAATAGCCGTGAGATCAATCTTTAATCGAGATACAAACATACCATGTGTTAATAATGAAAGAACGTGTTAGTACCTCACGTCTCGTACTACATGAGTTTTTTTAGAAATATTCAAAATTACTATTGAATTATCACCTATGTTACTCGCTAGGAGATTTCACTTTGTAATTGCGAATGCGTACAGCTTTGTGCTCTGGATACAATATCGTATCGTTTCCTAGTTTTTAACCGAGTGGACATATGTACTAATTCACTTGGGCAATTATTAGAATATCACATTTTGGTGCGTGAGTGCTTTATGCATATTTATGGTGTGTTCGCGCATTACTCATATTACCATTAAACATGTCCGCTTCGTTCGCTTTAAGGTCATGTGATGTTAGATTTTGTCTATGCCTGTTTCCTCGCGAACTAATAATGTCATTGGTATGTACCACGATGAAATGCGTAACTCATGGTGGAATATGTGGTTGAATGCGTCTGTATCGATGGAAATCTGTTACTGATCCATCATCCACAAGGGTATCCTACTTTTTCTTCGCATACGTAACCACACGCACGCACCTGATGCACCAACACACGCACGTACTGCGCATACCCTCACGCATGTTACGCCACGCGCGTGACGATGCGCGTGTAGTTCTATGCGGTTGCCCCTTGTCACCCGTGTTCCCTGTCCCCTATGTGTGTACGTCGTGCGTGCGTGTGTGCGTCTTTTTTATGCACCCGTTTGTGCGTGGGTGTATGTATGTAACATAATTTTGGTTTTTGGTGGCCCCTTAAAAAAGAGGCCTATTTTTATTTTTTTATTTTGCTAACGTAAATATTTGTATCTCAATTAATGCAAACGATAACTTCTGTTTTGTTTGCACCACATACACATACAACAATCATTACGAAGTTGGTACTTCGCATGCAACCATTTGTTGTAATTGCGTTCGTCCGGATCCGCTAGATAATCTCTCCAGTGGTTACGGATTTCACGCAATGGCATTGCAAATGGTTGCTGTACTGGAACCTCTTTATATTGGTTCCATTCGATGCAACCGCAATTAATAGGCATAGAACTTATCGTTCTCCATCGATCGCATAATTGAGATTCCATTTTACTTGTTTTATTAAATTCAAAAAAGCTGTATGCCTTACTAGTCGTGCGCATTTCGCTTTTATAGCTAAAATATGAGCTGTCAGTAAAACTATCCTTCCAATCTGAACACACCCTTTTTTCTCCACGCTTAAAATTAACATCATCGGTTTACAAAACATTACTATCGCACCATGTTTGAATGACATTTTTTTTATAGAAAGCTGGAATTGATACGCAGGGTTCAATCACAGAGCACGTCATATGGTTTCCTCTGTATTCAAATATGTCCGCATTTTGTCATTGTCACGATGTGAATACAATTAATTACGGATCTTTGGATCATTGTGGTATGCCTCGCGTACCTAGTGTACCATTAATTTTTTATCCATTATCGGCATTCATCCATCGCGACGTATCAAAATAGCGAAAATTGGGGATGGATGGTTGAGGGGTGAGAAGGGAACACGAAGAAATAATAACATATTTTTACAAAATAAATGTATTTTTTATTGACACGTGCATTTTTCTTATGATAAAATTAGCGATATTTATTCACGATAATTAAAAAGAAAATATAGTACATAAATAATTATACATTAAATATGATCATTTTTTCTGTTTATTCATAATCCTGCGCGTCAGACGTTTCACTATCTTGTCATTTTTGTCTCTGTTTCTTAGTGCCCATAATATGTGTTTCATTTGTATACCTCTCGAACGATGGTATAAGAAATATACGCAATAATATCCACAAGTTGACTTCATGGCTGGTTGAACACGTACCTTGTTGTAATAATAAACACGTGCACGGTGTCCATTTTGTACATTTGATATCATTCTTCCGTCAGAAGGATGTCTTCCATAAGGATCAAAGTATTCAGCATTTCCATTTCTACTGTAATAAACTGCCACCCAGTGTTGTCCGGATTTATTACTGGGATGCGTGTTTATTACTAATAAGGCCGGGAGATATTTAATATGTGTGGGTACATTGTCAATTGGAAAAACACCGAGAAAGTGTTCACACATTTTATTGTCGCCAAATAATAGATCCTCTATTTCAAATGTATTCAACTTATTTGTTAATAATCTGTTAATACGTTAAAGTCTGATCCAATTTCTATCGTATTATCAAATTCAGCATAGCAAATTACATTGGTTGTAGCGGCAAGTGCTTGAGCAAAATGGAAGACCACTCTTAGCGAACCAGTGCGTGTAAGGTAGCGATGCTCTGAATCAGCTAGATCTGGCGTAAAATCCCATGCAAACAATGTGGTTCCATGTCTGAACTGAGTCTTATTTATCAGGTAGCCACGGTCTTTGAATAACGCCCCAGTACCGATGAATCATGAGAAATAAGCGTCCGAGTAAATGTCGTCACTAAACGAAGGACGTATTGGCGATGTTGTAACCTCTTCTCCATTTATATAACATGTAGTGTAGGTAGTGTTATTGTTATCGAACTTGAACGGATTGTTATGTACCACACCATTATAGGCATCATTAGGTACAAAAGCGAATAATACTCTAGTAGGTAGCTGACCAATAAATATATTATCTCTATCGATGCTCATAACACTGCTAGGTGCTGTAAAAGTTAGCCGACATTATTTTCAATTTAGGCCCCACTCCTTCCGCGGCCATAATGACGAACGCATCTTTACTCCTCTGTATGCGTACTGTTAAATCAACGGAACCAAGCAGGAATCGGTCCTGCAGAAACATATCGCTGTGTATGCGGCCTATTAATTGCACCATTTTACTCTGCGCCCTCATTCTTCTACGTGCTTGAAATCCTAAGTTAGTATCGGAGATGTTATCAAATTCGCCGGCATCATCTATTTTCCATCCAGCAAGTTGTAGATACGAGGATGCGGCATCGCTGCCATAATTTAGTAACGTCTCGATGTACGAGCGGTAAGCATAATTTTCGTTCGAGTCAATGACACGCTTTCCATTCAAAAAAACATCCACTTGTGAGAACATTGTATGCAAAAGATTATTCACAGGCGCTATCAGGTCAATCGCCCAGAGTGTCTTTTCATCACCATTTCGATCTAGCTTTACTAGCTTAACTTTAATCGAAAGATAAGATTGTGTAAGATCTAAATATCTATCGGCAGACCCACTGACGTAAAACTTGATCGGGCCACTATCTGATAAACTAGATACAGGCTGAAACTGTTCCCATTTTGCAGACTCCAATGTCGTCACTATGGGACACGTCTGAAAAATGTCTAATTCACTCTTCGAGCACTCGCAGATCTGATTAAGTTCCATGTTGTTTGTTAATTAAAGATATCAGCTTGTTTTCACTGCCGTCTATTGCGACCCTTCCTCTTCGGTATCACACACATTGACTGAGCATTACCTGTATTATTCCTCTTTTTACGTTTAGGTTGAGGTCGTCTTAAACTACCTCACACTGCTGTTACAGCTTCCGGTATCAAAGACCTGGCAACACCATGAGCTCTCGATTTTAATGCCATTTTAACATTTTTTCCAGCCATTACATCCTCAGCTAGTCCGATTCCAGCACTAAGAGCTTGTTTACCTACAGATTTAGCCACATTTTTTGCAAAAGGTATTGCTGAACGTAATAGACCACCTAAGATATTACCGAGTCCATGTCCTGATTGGTATCGTGTGCCTACAAAAACTAGAATACATCCATGACCCGCTTGACTCGTGTAGTGACGAGCCAGCGCTGGAGCGTTCGTTCTTCCTCTAATCATCCCTCTTATCGTCCCTCTCATTATCGTTGTCGTCATCGTCTGAAATGCAAACAGAGTACACTCGGCGATGCTCCGTCCTTGAATGGGACATTGGCGCCAGTTCTATTTGTTATATGTATTCCAATAGTATCGATGTAGTTCTTTGACACAGTACGGCATTGAATATCAGGAAACGTCCACTGACATATATATTTTCCTCCATCTGTACTAGAAACGGGTATCACTCTGAGTAGCAGTGCGGAAGTATCGCCTACCATGCTGTGTGGGACTACATCGCAGTATATATACGCGGTCGTAGGACCACCCTCACGATTTGAACGAAATGATTCTTTAAAGTATATAGGTCCCATATGTATTTTTCCTCCTTTGAATCCGATTAAATTTGCTACATCTCCACTTAAACGTATAGCGTAATTATCTTTAACTGTGAGAGAAACTAGATTCGCGCGATGCAAGTAAAAATTGAAGAAAAAAAATTTGTGTCTAAATCTTGTCTTGCTCTCTATCTGGCCATTTAGATAGTCTACCATATTTTTTACGGCATAGCACCCTTTCGGTACATGGATAAATGGAGCTTCTGCTTGCACATAATAATAATTTTCGCTTCTACGTGAACGTTTTTTACCGTCATTATTTGTTTGATCATTTCGCGCATCTTTTCCCCGAGCATTTCGTGACCATTTTCCCCGATCGGCAGGACTTGGATTACCGAAACCATCTTTTAAAACTAGTGGAAAAGCTGTTCTCTTTTCTATTTCTGACGTGCTGGCAACATCTTTGCTAATTTCTTCTGGCACATCACTATCTTTCTTCTTCTTCTTCTTCTTCTTCTTCTTCTTCTTCTTTATCATCTTCTTAGTAAATGCATATATTTGTACAAAACTTTCCTCCGCAATAGTAAGCCAACTCCTCGGATATAGCACACTCGAGAGGCCCACTTCCCAATCGCCATCTAATGTTAATGGGGTTTGCAGACGTGTTCGAAACTCTGATATCTTATTGTCTGGAAAGAACTGGGTACTACTATTGCTCGGAAGCATTATGTAAAACTGATCCTCGTTCATTCTGAGTTGAATGATGTATGGATGTCTTTATGCGCAGGCTAGGCAATATATAATAATAATAATAATAATAATAATAGGATATTTATAGTGCGCTATAATTCCACGCAAATATTGCGTGCTCTAAGCGCTTACAATAATAAAATAAAATGATCATACAGTTGGATATGCCTGACGGAACAAAAACGTTTTAAGATTTGATTTAAATATAGCTAGAGTGGATGAAGATTTAAGACTAGCTGGAAGATCATTCCATTCTGTAGAAGCAACAAAAGCAAATGTTCTGTGACCATAGGTTTTTGATTTAACTTTCGGAATTTTAAGCAGGTTTAGATTTGCAGATCTAAGTGGCCTGCTAGGCGTATACCCTAGACATCCACTCAAAAGCGATATCCATATGCCTGATTGCCCATTTTGTATACTCAGATTCACGATACATGTATTGATTATGATATAAATTATTATAATTTGAGCTAGGTATACTATTTCTTCTTTCGGTACTCACAAACCCATAATTTGCCATATGCTCTGATCCGATCTTCTCTCCATATATTCATCCATTGTCAATGATGTATAGTACTTAGTTCATTAACCCATGAGTTAAACTTAGCCGGGTAACTGAGCCACTTTACCAGATACTCGCGTTGTCCCTTTTTATTTTATGTCACCTCCATAGTCTTCTAATTTATATAAGTATGGATATTTGTCTGTAAGTACCTCACGCACCTTAAACAATTTGCGACTCCATTGCCCACGATATGATTTTTCAAATGGCATTTTTGCTTGTGATATTCTAACATGGGCGCCTTGAGTAGGGATGTTTTTAGTTTTGGAACGTTTCTTCGTCTTCTTTCCATATATATTTCTCCACGCGATTAACTCCGTACTACAGTCGACTTCGGAAGGAGCGATGCGCGTACTGGAATGTGTGGTGTTATTGTACACTGTGACTAAACTAGGTAAGACATCGATATACTTTCGTCTATTTTTATGCATCATGTATCTGTATATTCGACCCTTCAGTGTGCATTGAAAACGCTCTACCATTGCCGCTTTCGTTTCATTTTGAGAAGTGTAGAAATGTATTCCATTATCTTTCAATTATTTTTTCATTGCATGGTTTACGAACTCACCCCCTTTGTCTATTTGAATAGTGTGTGGGCGACGCTCAGTATGCTCCAATATTGTTTCTAACCCTTTCTTGACTGCTGACGACGTTTTACTAAACAGGCATTCCACCCATGCACATTTTGAAAGGGCATCAACTACGCATAGCAAATATAACACATTGTTGTTCTCTTTTGTCAGCATACCCATCGAGCATAGATCTGCCTGCCATAGTTCATCGAAGGATGAAACTCTTATTTTTCGCCTGTCAAACTTTGTTCTCCACGGTCTGTGTAGGGTATATACTTCTTGGTGTTTTAAACATTTGTTGATGTAGTTGCGAGGTATTTTACCTTTGAACGCATTATATAGCTTTTCTTTCCCACCAGAAGACGCGTAATGTTTCGGATCAAAATATACTTTCGTCAATTTAGCATCATTCATGACCAATCTAAATTTACCCACACCAGAATTGAATGCCGCTTTTTCTTCCTGATGCCCGCTAGAGAACTCGTTCTACATATTCTTTTGCTCACGGGCGTAGACGTGTACTCACTGGCGCTAACATCCTTTTCTGCACCATTATATATCTGTCTCATCGTTTTCTCTTGCCCTACAAATCTGCGGGGTATGTTTAGGTCACATAACAGATTAAGAAACTTTCCCTCCACTTGATCATGCATACCAGCCATAAGAGGTTTACGCCCATGTGCTACTCAGTTTGTAAGCAGGTCGAGTACATTACTTTTTGGGAAAAACGTACCCTCTATTGTCACTTCGCCCAAGTCATTAACGTGAAAACGTTCAGGAACCAAACATAAAATATCAATTACTCCACTGGCTTTTGTCTTGTACGTTTTTGGTATTCCCCTCATCGTACATTCAAGTATTTGTGCGGGCAGTGCATCGCAGTTAGTTATGGGCTGTAGAGGTAACGGTTGATATTGTTGTTGATGTCCTTGCGTTTATGATAGTAATGCCTATACTTAGCCAATACTTGTGAATATGATTTTGCTTTTTCATTCTCAGTCAGATCGTGTCTGGCTAATATATTGGATATCTCGTTGTCGAGACAAATAGCTTTACGTATCGATAGATCTCTCTGTAGCAACGATATTTTACTCTGTTCATTTAAATTTCCTATCAATTCGTGAGGAACTAGCGTCATTTTACGTGTATGTTCCATCTTTTCACGTGAACAGTTTACCAATTAATGGCGCTAGCGTACCGATCACTGCTAGTAATAAGGCTCCTAAAAATCTGCCTGTTTGTAGCAATTTTCTTTTACGTGCATATGTCACACCACGACTAGTGAGCATACGAATTTTCGCTTTATATTTACTCAGCTGCTTGTATCCTATTTTAGTGAGAAGAACATTCCCACGTAATACGTTTAGGCATGATTCACATAGTACATCCACCAATTCGTTCGAACACTGTTTGATTACATCATTTCTGATTGAAGGCTTTACTTTAGCCAACTATTGCAGCATAGGTAAATGGCGTTCCGTTTTACGTGATGCCATTTTTCTTAGGTATGTAAATGTAGCAGCCCTCCTTCGGATGAACAGATGAACGGAGTCTGATATTGTCAGGTGTCGTCTGTTTCAAATCTAGGAGTAGATATGAGTGAGGGTCGCGTGTAGCATCCTTATATGATTCGATCAAATACGTTGTATTGCCTGGGTACATCTGATTAGATAAAGAACGAATAGATGATGCATCACGTGGATTCTTAAACAATACCATGTAGTGACAGTTAACTGACAGGTCGCGTTGATTGCGCGACTTGTGAAACAGATTTTGTGCGGCAAATATTACGCTACAATTCTCATGGTGAGAACGTTTTGTAAATAGGTCAGCTACATTCTCGTCGCATTTATTCATCAAATCGTCAAATACCACCAATGTTCTGCAACTTCTGTCCAGTTCAACATTCACACCCTCTTCTTCTTCTTCTTCTTCTTCTTTTCGATCGCTGGTATCACACTTGGAGAGCCGTTCTCAAGATGAAATCTGTGGTTTTCTGCAGTTCTTCCACAGGCCCATATAGCTTTTCAAGAAAAGAGGTTTACAAAGGCCAGATCTCTTCTCTCAGCAGCTGATACGTACTGAAACATTGAAGTATGTGCTCTGTGGTCTGTTCTGCTTCTCCACAAGGACAAGCGGGCGATGTCGTAAGGTGGAACCGCCTGTATATGTGTTGGTTTAGTCTGTTGTGTCCAGTTCTGAGACGAAAAATGGTCACTTGCTCTGGCCTCGAGAGATGATGGTAGGCATCTTCTGATTGAGGTGTTCTATAGAGTGACTTGATGATAGTCTTCATCTCTGTATGGGTAACCAGGTTTTCTGTCTGATTCTCTTCTGCACCAACCTTTGCCATCTTGTCTGCTTCCTCATTTCCTTGGTCTCCACAGTGTGAGGGGATCCACTGCAATGCTATCCGAAAGCATTTGATAGTTTGTAGTGATTCTTCAAGTTGTGGCAGCTTACCTTTGGTGATAGCCTCAAGGACGGAGTGGGCATCAGATAAAAAGACAATCTGTGCAATAGGGTCCGCTGTTCTGCTGATGGTATTAGCTGCATGAACCAGTGCTTCGACTTCAGCTCTATAGTTTGTGCAGTGTTTGCCCGTCGGTATTGCAGCTGACTCATGTTGTCCGTTTGGATACTGTATGTGCAGTCCGGCACCTCCGCTCCTAATTGCATATTTGGCTGATCCATCTGTGTAGATCCTTATCCATGTCTCCTGAGGGTACATTTCTTCCAGCATGGCTAGGGTCAGGGCCTTCTTGCCCACATCACTGTGTTCATCTTTGGTTGTGAGATGAGGTACTGTGGTGCGAATAGCTATGCTCTTTAGTTTGTTTTCCCAGGGTGGAGGATCAAGGGTGTGGTTTGGGTCTTCTATTTGTGCTGGCAACATTTCCTGGTGTTTCCTTTGAAGTGCTTTTGTCTCTTTCACAAAACTTGATCTTTTAAGTCTTCCGGATGACCGCTGTGCTTGCCTGGTCTTCATCGGGTGGTTGCTGAACGATTTGAACTTTGCAGCTTGGATCAGTGCTTTGCATTCCCTTCCTTTGCTAAGTGGGGGGATGCCTGCTGTCTGCTCCATTGTTTCTATTGGTGTTGATCTCATTCCACCAGTGATGATGTGCAGTGCCTGGTTTTGTACTCTGTCGAGGTTCTGTTGATGAGATTTAGCTGTTATCATCCATGAGTTGGATCCATACTCAAGGTGTGGTCGTACGGCACCTAGGTAGATGGTCTTGAGGATCCCTTCATTGCCACCCCACTTTGTTCCTGTCAGCTTCCTCATGATGTTTAGCTTTCTTCTGGCCTTTGTCTCTGCATTTTGTATGTGCTCCTTCCATGTTAATCTTCTGTCGTAGGTGACTCCCAGGTATATCTGCTGGTCCTCGTACATGAGTGGAGTACCGCCCAGTGTCAGATTCCCAACCTTGGTTTTGGTGGGCAGTGAGAATAGCATGGCTGATGATTTTTTCTTTGTTGATGGTAATACACCAGCGATTGGCCCAAGCTGTAATTCTGTCCAAGGCGAGCTACATTCTGTACGTGGCAGTCGTTGTGTACTCCTCGATGCACCAGAGTACGAGGTCTTCTGCATAGAGGGCTGCTTGGATCCCATTGGACAGCTCTGCTACAATGTCATTAATGAAACGTATGAACAGAGTTGGTGATAATACTCCGCCTTGTGGCACCCCTTGTCTCAGCAATACATTCTGTCCAGATTGTCCATCCACTAGCACCCTAGCTCTGCGATTGTGTAGGTACGACTTGGTCCATCGGAACATGTTGCCACCGATGCCTGTGCGCCGGAGCTTCACGAGGGGGCCATCCTTCCACACCTTGTCAAATGCCTTCTGCAGATCGATAAAGACAGCTAGCATCACCTTCTTGGCTTGAAAAGTGTCCTCTATGACCTGTGCAAGATGTGTTGTTTGATCTTCTGTGCTCCTGTATCTTCTGAAGCCAGCCTGCTCTGAAACTATAATGTTCTCCGACTCCAGGTACCACTGCAAACGCTGGTTGATGATGCGCTCCATGGTCTTGCATATGCAGCTTGTAAGACTGATAGGACGGTAGCTCAGCACTTTCGTCTTGTTCTTCCCTTTTTTCAGAATAGGGGTCATTCTGGATTCCTTCCAGCACTGAGGAACCTCTCCATTGGTCCAACTGAGATTAAAGGTGTCCAGTAACTTGCGGATAGATGCATTACCAAGGTGTTGGATCATTTCATTCGTAATGCCATCTGGCCCGGGAGATTTCTTCGTCTTCAGTTCTGCTAAACTAATGTCAACTTTCATTGCATCGTGAGTGTTGGTGTCTGTTCTTTCCTTTTGCTCTTTTCTAACCTCTTTTTGACGCATCTGTGGTATAGAAATGTTGCTTTCTTTTGCAAAGGCATCTGCAGCCATCTTTCCTGTCAGTGTTTGTCCATCTTCTTCAAGAGTAATCGTCTCTCCCCCGACACCCTCATCATTCAGTGCTTTAGTCAGTCTCCATAGCTTTGTGGTGTCTCTCTCTAAATTAAACCCTGCCGTCTTTCCCCTCCAGCTTCTTCTTTTGGCCTCCAGCTTGGTCTTTAGATACCTGGCTTTAGTTTGTTGTAGTGTGAAGTGGTTTTCATGACAGGGATTACCCTCTGCATCTTCTCTGGCCTTGTCTAGTTTATCATGTGCTGCTTGCAGTTCTGTTGTCCAGTAGGGGCGGTAGTTTTTCATGAACCCTCGAGGAATCGCTTCATTGGCAGCCTTGAGGATACTTGAATTAAATTCCTTGACCACATTGTTGATGTTTCTCCCTTCTACTGCTATATTTTGGGTAAGCTCACTGGAATGAATGCCGAACAGACTCCAATTTGCCTTTTTGTAGTTCCACCTTGGATGTTGAGGTGTACCTGTCGAAATACTTCCAGAAATAGAGAGGAGGACTGGGCGGTGGTCGGTTCCTCCTAACTACGATCCGACCACTCTACTGATGTTTCTGTGAATGTCTTCTGTACAAAATGCCAAGTCCGGCGTTGTTGTCGAGTAGAAGGTAGGCTGATCTGTGGGATCCTTGACAAGTAAAAGGTGCTTTTCATCTTGCCATGCCTCAATGTCTTCCCCTCGTTTATCAAGTGTTCTGTATCCTCAGCTCTGGGACTGGCTATTAAAGTCTCCCGCAATGAGGAAGTGGCAGTCTGGGACCTGGATTGTGTCAAGTGAGAGATTCTTGTCATTAGGGCAGTAATAATTGACAATGTCAATCACAGAGTTGCTGGCTGTTACCGTGATCTTGATATATTCTGCCTCTTCCATAAAGGTTTTGATCTGGCTGGCGTTCACGCTGTTTCGGACCAAGGTGATTACCCCACCTTTCTTTCTTCCTCTTCGATCACACCGGAAAATCTGGTGGCCTCTGATCTTAAATGGTTTACCTTCTTGCAGGTGTGTCTCTTGGATGCAGCAGATATCAATGTTGTTTTCGTACAGGAACTGTTCGAGCTCTGATTTCTAGTTGGTAACCCCTTCTGCATTCCAGTGCATGATGTTGATACTGGGGTTCTCTTTGGGGTTGGTCTTCTCTTTCGGTTGGCCAGTAGCTCTCCATCCTCGTCCCCTGGCTCCACAAGACGAGTTGATGGGACCTCCAGTAGCTGAGGGTGGGATCCTTCGAGGCGTGGAGCCCGGGCGTTGCACCTGCCTGGCGGATCCTCACAGGGCGAGCACCATTCTGGTTGATTCGATCTCCAAGTGTCATTTCACACCCTCTTTAAATTCAACTTCTTTCGCCAAATCGTTATACCCATCTTGCCACGCACCGTAGCAGTACACAATCCTCTGTGGAGGGGGAGTAATGGCATAGGGATCTCTTATTAGTGCTTTTATCATCTCAGTTTTACTGCACTGTGTTGGTCCGCAGACAATCCTAGTAAATGGGTGACGTAATGACGTATTGCAGTCAAGCGTTGCTGCCATTGCATTGGCACATGTGTGTCCATGTACGACTAAGAAGGTTTACGCTCATGCGCATATATATATATATATATATATATATATATATATATATATATATATATATATATATATATATATATATATATATACACCTGTGCAAAAGTTAAGCACCAGCAAAAACAATAGAACGTAGAAACATGATGGTACAACTAGGCTGCCATACTTTTTGTCCCCGCGTTAGCTGACATAATTCCAAGTACGAAATGCACATGCATGCATGACTTCACGCCGCTTGATGTCCGTGCGTGGCGGGAAACAGCACACGTGTTCAGTTATGTAAAAGTCCAGTTTGAGGTGTAGAACATTACATACAGATTTAGGCGACAAGATTAGGAATTTTGTGTTCATGACCGTGGTTTATTTGTACAGAGAGAATTAGCTCTTGATTGTGAACCGCTATGGCAAGACGAAGGTTAAGTGATCGTGTGAAATGGCAAATCATAGGCATGCATACCACTGGTATGTCATGCAGAGAGATTGGCAGACAGCTGAACATTAACCATACTGTAATCAGTCGTTTGATTGCAAAACATGGGCAAACTAACGAGGTGAAGGACAGGACTAGATCTGGAAGACCGAAGAAGACTACTGCCCGTGATGATCGAGCCCTAGTACGCCTTGTTAGGAGATCTCCATTCACCAACAGCAGAGTGCTCAGCCAGCAATGGGAAACGTGCAATAGAGTGGCAATGTCTACCGTCAAAAGGAGACTGTATGCTGCTGGCATGAAAGCTAGGAGACCTGTCAGACGTCCTCTCCTCACTGCACACCACAAAGAGGAGCGTCTGAGGTGGTGCAACGAAAGAAGACACTGGAACATGAGATCCTGGAGACGGGTACACTGGTCCGATGAAAGTCGGTTCCTGCTTCATGCCACAGATGGTCGAACTCGTGTATGGAGGTCCAGACGCACGGCGTACGACCAACGTAACATCATGGAAGAAGTTCCATTTGGTGGAGGTTCCGTTATGATATGGGGGTGCATCTCATTTGATTGTAAGCTGGATCTGTTGACTGTACCTGGAACACTAAATGGACAAAGATATCAAGATTCCATACTGGATAGAGTTGTGGTCCCTCATTTTGTAAATCATGCACCTGGAACCCACCCTATATTCATGGATGACAACGCCCGACCACATCGTGCTAGAGCTGTGCATGAATACCTCCGCCGGAATGCCATCGAAACCCTACCACGGCCAGCAAGGAGCCCTGACATGAACCCTATTGAGCATATCTGGGACATTCTGGGAAACATGGTGAGAAGGAGGGATCCTCCTGTGCAGAACCTACAGGAATTAACAGACGCACTCCATCTTGAATGACAACGAATACCACAATGGCGTATCAGTCGGTTGGTGACCAGCATGAGACGTCGTGTCCAGGCCGTCATCCAGGCACAAGGTGGTTATACCCGGTATTAATAATGACAGTCTCAAACTCGTGCACAGATGTTAAACTTCGTTTTCAGACACCATTAATGACAATCTAGCCACGTGTGTCAACTGTAGGGCAATAGTTGTCATTTGTGTCAACGTAACCATATTCAGGCCTCGTTTTCAAGTTCAAACAAAAACATACAGTGTTTCCCCACCATCATAATCAGCATTCCTCTAGTTGCATTATTACCTCTTGCACTAAGATGGATGGGTACATAAATGTTTATGCTATTGCTTTCTTCATAGCACATGAATATACCCTCGCATGTGCGTAAAAATAGGGTGGTGCTTAACTTTTGCACAGGTGTATATATATATATATATATATATATATATATATATATATATATATATATATATATATATATACCTTAGGCGTACATGGATGCATGTGAACCATCACTACGATGTAATATGTAGTTACTCTTCTGCGAATACTTTATCAATGCTTACTGGTTAGCGAGCATTATGAATTGTGATGTCAGATACTCGTGATGTAAGGGAAATGCTATGTCCATTTAAGAATGCGACGTAAATTAGGAGAAATGCTACGATTGCAACGTCAGATACTCGAAATGTAGGAGAAATGCTATGTCCATTTAAGAATTGTGACGTAAAATTAGGAGAAATGCTATGATTGTGACATCAGATACTCGTGACATAGGTGAAATGCTATGTACATATAAGAATTTTTATGTAAAATTAGGAGAAATACTATGATTGCGACCTCAGATACTCGAGATGTAGGAGGAATGCCATGTCCATTCAAAAATTGCATCATAAAATTAGGAGAAATGCTATGATTGTGACGTTAGACACTGGTGACATAGGAGAAATGCTATGTATGTTTAAGAATTGTGTCATCATATACACGCTACGGAGCAGAAATGCTATGAACATTTAAGTGTATGATTATGACATCAGATACTTGCGCGACGAATCTATGACATCTTTAAATAGTTACAAAATAAACACAATATTCAGTGAATATTTTGCCATGAAATTGAACAAAGAAACGTCTAACAGTGTTTATTTAAGTATGTGCTATTCAGCTCACTCTATCATTCATTCACCTGGACCATTCTTCTCTAAAGAATAGCAATGGCATGCGCCATCAAGTGCCTCTGTCAAGTGAAAAGCGGGCATACCAACGCATGCGGAGGAGGCGGGGGAGTGAATAACGAGTCGCTAGCACCAGATAAAGAGAGAGAGAGGGAGAGAGAGAGAGAGAGAGAGAGAGAGATAGAGAGCAAGATGCAAAATGCTAGTACTGAACAAGCGAAATCCGATTTTAAAACTTTTTATTAATACAGACATCAATAATAAATATCGTTACAAAGATATGAAAAACACCTAATACAACATATTTTACAAAGCTACGATTGACGAAATAAAACAATTAATTATGTTATTTAATAAAAATAACATAAAATACGTATATGATTTTATTAGAAATTATCCATGTGTTTTAATGCTTAAAAACACGGTTAATTTTAAATAAAACTAAATAAATTAATACGCGCATAGTGAAAATATTAATTATAGTTATGGCGACAACAATTGTTTTCATATATTACATCCACAATGTACCTATACCATTCCGTCATACACATATGGTACAGTTCAGTACAATGTTCATATATATCGTAGTGGCAGGCTAGCTGAGCGCAATATTCGGCTTCGTCCATTTCTAATAATGCTGCCTCATTATACAGTTCAAAATTGTCAATTAGATTAAGGTCAACATCAATCCCTAAACAAGAATGTTCACGTCGACTTGGATGATTTACTAGACATCCGTAACAATCTCGCACAACCAACGAATGTATCTTTTCACACAGGATGAATGCGAATAATTTCTGGCTAATCTTTTGCACATGATCCGTAGGACAATAATGGTGTGGCGGCCCCATAGTTTTACAATAATGACACAGTTTGACGGTATCGTCGTCATCGACGAGATTTAGTTCATCATCGCATAAAAACTCATCGAGGTATATAGCATCCGTAGTAAGCATGGCGTTATTAGACATCTCTGCGGAATCACTAGTGGATGGAATGTCATTCATGTTCTCCCCTTTCCACACCGTAAAAGCACTGAGGTATCGGGCTAAACAACGCGTTAGTTAGGTAATGCTGCCAGCAAATTACTCGCGTTCTGTTTCAATAATTCCCACTCATTGTCTTGCAGGTATAATCCGCAACATGTGGCACGTGGTTCTGCATCAGAGCAGAAAAAATAGCGTATGTCAATACACAGAAATTCGTCACAGATGGAAATACGAACAGAATTGTCCAAAGAATATGTAAATAGTACGCCTTCTTTTTTGCGCGCACGTTTTACCGTGTCCTCAAGGTCGGGTATGATCTGTAACAGCTGTTTAAACGCTGCTATGCTGAGATATAAACCACGTTTAGTAGGATAACTATCAGGATGAAGCTACCGTAGATCGATACACCACTTTTCGCCAAAACGTATTGTTCGCGCTTTATGCGACTTACCAAGATCACACCAAAATGCCGAGCGATTTAAATATTTAAAGCAAGGATCAGACGACATCGTGCAGAACGAATAATCATAGCGTAAACTGCTGCATTTATATATCATTAGTAACAATAATGACCAGCCGCACATGGATTGAACGTCATCTGGCATAAATACCATGCGCACAATGGCGTACAGAGGAACACGTGCATTACAATGATGTGCATTACAATTATGTGCATAGACGTGCTTAATTTGAATTTATGGAGCGCATTTGTTCGATCAATAACGCTCGTATTCACGCGGGACAAGACACCATCTTCTAACACTCAACGCGCACTTTATGAGCAATAACGCATACGACCAACTTTTAACCATTACACGACTGAGAGACTCGTTACACTAAAGTCGATGTGTATCATCGCTGGATGCACAAAATATTTTGAAAACTATCTGACTGTAAGTTCATGGTGGATGACAACAACTTTCAGTCATAATATTTTTGCGGTAATATAAGGCTTGTAATGCGTGCGATAACTAAGCATAAGTTATGAATGAGAAAGACATCGATTAATGTAGCTTCGCAACGGTAGTACGTGAACCCAATGCACTATGTCTATCCCATAGTCGGTTAATAAACCCTTGCTAATTTCAGACATGAGTATAATTCTTCCCGCATTAATTTTGTCATCTCTTAAAGCGAACCCCATGCTCCTCATAATCAATGCACGCATCTTATCCTTATCAGCGTTACACAGACTAGCAATATTTGTTATCATAGCATGAGTAGCTAGTGCGGCTTCAGCGGACATGGATGACACCGACATTGTTTACGTACTGACTGAAAAAAGTGCAATGTTACCATTTATATTATGCTAGTGTAACCATATGGTACTGATGATAAATCTCCCAGTTTCAAAATACGTTTTTTAAAGATGGGTCTGAAAATCTTACTGCCATTTACTGAAAGAATTCTAAAATGATCAGTGCGCGTGATCTTTGATGGGTAGCTTAATAGTACGCTATTACTATCCGTAATTCCACCATCGTTTATAATTTATTCAATGGATTTCTTCATTGTATCAAAATTAACTTGTTTTGATTGTTCGGTACCTAGCATTAAACCTTTAACCTTCGTCACCTGTTTAACGATCGATGGATCATCGTGACGCTTCATTTCATAACTATAGTTTTTTGGACCGAGTGCGCAAAAACTTGTTAATTCGTAATCGGAGGGGATTTCACGCGTCCAAGAACCTAGATACCCGCTACGTTCTTGAATGGTTGGCTCACCTTCATGGGTACTAAATACCACCGAATCCGTATCGTGATAGGCTACGCAGCGTCCGAGTAAGGACAAGACTTTGTATAGTTTTATTCGGCCATAGGCTGTCACGAAAGATGCAAGAATACAGTTGGTATTTAATGGTGACTGAACGTACTCGTCATTGACCGAATAGGAGACCATTAGAAGACTATTTTTCAGGAATGTAATGGATCCTACAGATTTACTTTTATCATCAGAAGGGAGAGTAGACCTTTACGTGTTGATATCATGCTATTCTTTTTATGATCACGAAGAGAAAATCGTCCCCACAAAATATTCAAACAGGATTTAGCAACAAAGCGCAAACATGGGTTATTCGATATTTTGGCATGGTCGAGCTGTATTCCTTCATGTTTATAATAGTCAGCCACGTAATTCGCCTTTTCACTCTCACTACCGACACAATCAGGATATCCGCCACTTTCCAGTTTAATTTTCTTCTTCTTCTTTTCGATCACTGGTATCACACTTGGAGAGCCGTTCTCGAGATGAAATTAATAATTTTCAAAAAATGGTTAATGTATTCTGAAAATAACCCATCGTCGCCATCCGGCTCATATTGCGATGACGCGTGATAATGCCATACTTCATACATTTTTTTAATGACATAACCATTGCGTAAAGCTAACTGTAACTCTGGAGTAGTCCATGTTCCGCATAAACTGCGCTGTTCTTCCGTATGTTCACATACAGAAGATTGTTCATTTTTTGCACATTCGTCGCATATTACAAAGGTGCGAATTTATTCGAACAGGTAGCACGGGAAAGTATGAATCATGAGGTGGAAGGACTTTGCATTTAATAAGACCAAAGAAGTCACGCGCCGTCTTATCACTCAAGTCATCGCCTCTTAAAACTGTATATGACCCTTCTGGAAAACAGCATTGTTTCATCACTGAAGGATACATGGAAACGCAGTCTAAATATTCTAGTGTGGTATGCTCATCCGCTTCCATAAATAAACGAATTGCAGATGTACGGCCACCGAATAGCGCATCACGTGGTGATATTGGGTGTGCTATGTCCAATTCGGTGATAAAATCATTTAGCGCAGAGGAATCAGCGACTTGTTTCTTAAAGTCGCATTCCCACATAATTCTTACCGTATATCCATGCGATTCAAATAAAGAAATGCGACATTGAAGCACGGAATATGCTTCTTCATATGTCTGATCACCATATAGTGTATATGTCATATCACGCTTATCACCACAACAAGCAGACTCATGTCCGTGGAATTTACAACCTAAGAACTCGAAAATAATATTTTCAGATACATCAATTCCATCCACATAATGTCCTCATATTTTCTGTTCACCGCCATTTAGCGCATGCGTGATTTGGCAACCCTCGCATTGACTGACCCATTCCATCCATTCTACACCCAAAACACTATAAGCATGTATCGCTCTTAGTGAGAAATCAGGTAAAGTCTGTACACTCTCAGGTCGAAGCCATAAAGCGCGATAGGCCGCATTACATGCTCCCGCTAGCGTTATCCCTGTCACAAATGGGTTTTGTCAATCGGTCGATTCAGAAAATAAAGTCTTAAATCTAGACATGGCTAAACGTAAGACAGTTACGTCATCATTACAATATGTGATGAGATTGTTATCGATATCGTAGCGCTCATGTCCAGATATCTGCTCGTTGTACCAGCGATCAAATTCGACTAATTCATTCGCATTCATATTTTGTGGACAGAATATCTCCCTCTCGGGAAAGGGTATTACCATGCCCCAATATTGAGGCGTGTTGAGCTGATGGGGAAATGTCCCCTTTCGGACAGAAATATTAAAAGCATCACCCACCTTATGTAATGAAAGGGGAAAAAGATAATGGAATCGATAAGCCGAATAGTACCTACGTCAAATGAGAGAACTGAACGACCGTGCATGATAATATTTGTAGGTTTAAGATGCAGGTTGGTGGTTTCGCAAATGCATTGAAGGAGTAAAAGATAATCATAGGCACGCGCGTTGTGAGCGATCACCAAGTAGTCAGAGAAAACATATTTCTATCGATTTTTTTACCGATACGCATAGCCTTAACACGTGTCAACCACCTAACGAACTGATCCACCGCATCTAACCCGTGAAAGCGAACATATCCATAATTCGTGCCTCGATGACATGTAGAGCAATCGTCTTCGAGCGGTTGCTCGAAGTACGCATCATAACATATGTTGGCAACCACGAGATTGACTTTATGCTCAGCTAGAATATTAGTATTGCTACTGTCGATAGGTGATAAATATGTTTCTGTATCGTAAATGATGTATTTTTGAAAACATTCGTAACTACAATTGTCGGCATTCATACGCATAGAGCTTGCGTGGGATAATGACATAATAGGTTCTTCAATTACTTTATGATAACACGTATGATTTTCAGTAATGACATATTTTTCTATACACGTTTTACATTTTGTCATACTGCATACGTGTTCATCATCATCTTTACGTATGTGACAGAAACAGTGGGGGCACGCCTTCACCATTATGCAAGTCCCATTAGAGAGGTGGTTTGCCATGCATTGATGGTTATAAAACTTACGATGACAATCAGTACACATTATCTTATGCGTAGCATCTGTAGAAGTACAAGATCCTTTATCAGAATAAGGTGTCTGTCAACTACGACAGCGTGCAGAGCATGAGTGGTCATTAGAGTATGACGCATTACACCGCGTACAGTAATTACGTACCATAAGAAATGCGGCCATAGATGTGATTAAGGATATATGATTATCATGTTCTGAATGCATAAGATTTATGAACGGTAAACTTGGGGAAGCGCTACCGAATAGGCATTCATGCGTTGACTCTGAGTAGACTTGAATAGAAAATTGATTACGAAAATGTTCCTGAAATTTGTTCCAATCAGTACTATTAATTTTGCGTACAGGAATACTACAAGCCGTATGATATTCACACGCCATATGCGTCAAATATGTTTTATTATGTCTAAAATTTTGCCATTCATTTGCAGATATTAACTTGTTCATTTTCTCAATATATTTTATTCCTAAAGATTCCTGCCATGAAACAGAATGGATATTCGACGCATACGGGTATAATACATTTTTTTATATGCATGTACGCATCTAAATCAGATGAATGTAAATTTAATAAATTTAAATGTGTAGTATCGCTCGCGCCTAGGAGAGTATCATTTCGCCCACCTGAGTTGTAGTCCTCTACACCCCAAAACATGAAATTCAAAACCCTCTGATAACCTACAATCAGTATTTGACTTTTTCCACTGATTCTAAAATTATGTCAGGTGTAATTTCATTCCATAGCCTAAAATCCATCGCCATCGGCATTTCCAAAGAAGGGTGAATCAACTTGATTCTCACGTGATCATTCAGAAATGAAAGATTGACGCCTGACACGAACTCAGAATGAGAAAGTGGTGTATCAGCTATATGATAACTTTTAAAAGATACATTATATTCAGTACCTTCGAGATGAAACTTTTTACTGTGGTATTTGTGAACAGTCTCCACAGATATATAGTCAGTATAATCAACTACCGACCCTCCGATTTGAGCGTGCTCATAGTGTTGCAAATATTGATTAAGTAGATCATCTGTAAGCACTATATTCTCTGATGTACATCGACTGATTTCATCACCGATAAGACTAATTTCATCTGTCGAATGATTTGCTTGTGTGTCAATAAGAGTTTGATGAGTAGGAACAGCGATGCGATAAGTGGAATCGTTAGGAAGGTATGCTATATCCAGAGATAAGTCATTAGCCGAAGGCTCGATACAGTCAGACACATCGTCACGTACATTTAGGATGGTATCATTAGGAAGACATGATAAATCCAGTGATATGTCATTAGAAGAAGTCACAATACAGTCTGGAACTGGCGCAGCATCAAATAAATTTAGGTCGGAATCATTAGGAAGGCATGATAAATCCAGTGATATGTCATTAACAGAATGCTCAATACGCACAGGAACTGACGCGTTATCAAATAAATTTGGGTCGTAATCATTAGGAAGGCATTCTAAATCCTGTGATATGCCATTAGCAGTAGGCTCAATACGTACAGGAACTGGCGCATTATCAAATAAATTTAGGTCGGAATCATTAGGAAGGCATGCTAAATCCAGAGATATATCATTAGATGAAGGCACAAGAAAGTCAAGAAGGGGTGCATCGTCGAATAAATTTTCATCGTAATCATTAAGAAGGCATACTAAATCCTGAGATAGGTCATTAGCGAAAGGCACAATGTCAATTAAATTTAGATTGTGTCCATCACGTACATCGTTCGAATAATTAGAATCAATTACGTCACATTCGTTAAGAGGATAATTAACAAATGATGATGGTACGGTACTCAGATCAGGAATAGATAGTTCAGTTCTAGTATGTACGGTTTGATCATCGGTAGAAGCAGGTTGTGCAGGTATGATTACGTCATAATCGTATAAATCGTCCAAATGATTGAAAAAATCAGCGTCGGTAACAGACAGTTCAGGAATGACTTCGCGTAATGCAACGTCATTATGTTCATCAGATACGTGCAGAATTGAAAAGTTGGGTTCATACAACATAGAACGCAGATTTAAAAGGTGATCCATATCTTCATCAGGTGAATTGTGTAGATCCACGTTTAATCTTACCGCATCAGTCACGCATCTGCTGCAAAATCACATTAACAGCATCTTCGCATTCTTTAATATCGGCGCTTAAATTATCTGCCATTGTGTTATGTCTTTAACACACGCTTAATATTTTGAAAAAATTATTCACTTAAAATCTCTATACGATTTCTTTAAAAAAGAACAAATAGCGATAGCGAACTATACAAGCACACTTAAATACGCACAGAGAACAGCGCCAGGCAGAGACCGGCCAGCCGACATTGCATTCATCCTCAGCCTCCTCCTACGACCTCCATTATCAGACCACCTCTTAAACTCTATTATTTTACTATTATCAATACCACTCTCTACTATTATCACTCATCCTCTTAAACTCTATTATTATTACATTATCTACCACAGTAGATAACCACGGAGGGGGGAGCGCCGCCACTACATTTAAACGTAACATACACAACTTTTAAGGGTTAACTACTTCAAAATACTAGAACATTCCAGAGTGGTGCAGATTCTCAAAAACGTGTGAATATAGTCGCCATTGTTATCTAGAAAAAGTGGTGTTCTGTGCGTCATGGTTCTCCAAACAATAGCGACTAAAATTGAGCGTTTTGGTTGGTTAAAAACACATTCCAACGAAAAGAACAATAACGACCGGCCCCACCCATTACTACTTGCGTGTGTGTGGTGGGGGTGGGGTATTTCCTCTCTCGTAGTAGGCTGATATCCCCATAGCGCCTCCTAGGTTTTTTGCCTTATCCATAATTTAGCGACACCCCCACCCCAACCCCCGACAACATACGTTCCTACACCCCTGTCATCGGCTAATAAAATAAAATGTATAGCGACAGCAAAGACTTAGGACAGGGTACCTTGAAAACTATTTAAGGCAGCGTGGTACACCTTCAGGATACCAAATGGCCCAAAAATGTGCTGTTGGCTGCTGCCAAGTTTCAAGTTGATTTGCTAAAAAAAACCCGCGGAAACACAGTTCAAATAGCGCTCCCGTGGACATGAGAAATGCAGACTTCTAGAAAAACATGGGATGGATACTATTTTTAATTGATCCTAACTCAAGCTGCGACCATTTAAAAAGCATCGGAATTTTTGTTTTCAAAATTTCTTGGCAATGGGAGTTCGTCTCTGACAAAACGAGTAATTGTTATCTTGACCGAAATGAGTGCATGTATACCAAGATGTCATAACATAACGCCTCGTTTAATATACCCATTAGACTTGTCTGAATAGTGCGAGTTCATTTCTGCAAAAAAACGACAACGAAAAACTGCCAACGTTGACGTCACAATACTGTCGGTGTCTTCTAACATTTCGATTGGCCTCTGCTCAAGGAGAGCTCATTTCTGCCAAAATCGAAAAGCTATAACTGCGACGCCTAAGGGGTAGCCTTGACCCTTGATCCCAACGTCAACAGACGTCTTGGGGACGCCAGGTGCAATACACTAGCAAAGCATAGTGGTTGGTATCTTATTGAGCGGATCCAAAATAAATGAAATGGCAATACCTGTTTTAATGGGCGCTGATCGATCTTGGAATTGATTGAATGTAACCTGTGGGAAGACTAAAAATTGCTACCGCAGAATACGGAAGAAAGAGAGAAAGAATTTGGGTGATTATAATAACCTGCCAGATCAGTAACCTTATTTAACATTACATTGATCCATTGAGCATATTATGCGGACAGTAGAAGGGCGACGGTATGGATGTTGATTCTGATCGAGAGGTGGTCACGTAACCTGTGACGTCATCTCATTGTCATTTTAAGCCACGCCTACATGTCCATATATGGACATGTGTGGTGACCTAGATCTATCAATTCGAAATGGGTCACCACCCATGCCCATATATGGTCATGCGGGTGTGGCTTAATATGCAAATGAAATGATGTCACAGGTGAACCACTCTTGACCACTCAAGAGTCGACGCTACTGCTACTACTGCCGCTACTGCCGCTACTGCTACTGCTACTTCTACTACCACTGTTGTTACTAGTATAATGTAATGTACAGTTTAATGCTAGCCTATGTATGACCTTCATTGCCTTAATGGTGTAGCATGGATCGACCGGACATGTACCGGCCGTCCCAGCTAAGCTGGGTATGGAACGGCCATCTCGGATTCGCTCTAAGCGCACCCCACCCCTTGGGTAGGATAGTACGCGTATATAAGCCCTATAAAAGAGGTTTTCATTAAAGACGGCTAAGTCCATTAGGATGCATAGTGCACATGCGCGCACGTCAGAGCTTCCCTGACAACATGTGTCGAGATTGGGAGCGAGTATGTACTTATAGTGTACCGAGACGGTACCTGTAATTTCTTTAAACTGCACCGTTCTCATCGTTCCAGGTATGGAATGAGGTGAGGATTATAATACTTTTTACAGTTTTAAAATCGGTCCAGAAATGGCCGAGTTATTATCGAAGCTCTCCGCTAAATTATACTTGAAATATTGCCTTGCCTTGACGTCTTAATCGCGTATATATATATATATATATATATATATATATATATATATATATATATATATATATATATATATATATATATATATATATATATATATATATATATATATATATATATATATATATATATATATATATATATATATATATAAAACTAAATAGAGAGTGCTCTGTACACGTGATAACTACGTCACCACCTCTGCAGTACACTGATTGGCTAGTGCTCGGCCGCTGATTGGCTGAGGCATCCAGCGCAGACGTCCCGGAGAGCATAAAGGGGTGAAAAATCGAGAATCAGGAGCATCACCAGCGTGGAAGCTGGCCCGTGCAGGACGACTGGACCATCGGGATTGACGTGTGTAACTGTAAACCTACAGTGATTCCTACTTCATCCGGTGCATCTTGGATTTCAGCTCATCCGCGGTGGTAAGGAATCCTCGGGTTCCACAGTTTTTGTAAACCCTTGGATGGCCATCAGAGAGTAATAAACTATGCTTAAAAGTATAAACTCCCGCATCTGAACCTTCTTAAGGGAGTCTTCCTACGGACGGGCCGTGCGGGCCCAGAATGTAATCCCATGGAATGTAGAGCCGATGGTGGCTCTTGGTGGATGACTCGCTGGATCTGCCAACCATGCCGAAAAGTGGACTTCAACTTCCGCACTGCATGTCGTGTGTGATAATTTAACTTTCGACCAGTCTGGGTGAACTTTGCCCGGTGCACCGCAAGAGCTATGTGACGCACCCCGCACCATGTGCCAGTGAATGTACATGCTTTCATACCTCTGTCGTCGGATGGAAAACGTTACAACCACTGCTGTGATTATGTATCAGCTATAGGATTATCTAGTGGACATTCTTGAACTGTTCCGTTACCTGTCATGAGAATGTACTGTATCCTGCCTGTCTGCAGAAGTCAGCCTGTGGAGACCTGCTTGCGGAGACCTGCCTGCGGATGTCTTCCTGCGGAAATCTTTCTAGGCCTGAGAATATGTCGTCTCATGCTACAAGTGTAATAGTGCCTCAATTTCAGTAACTAGTGAACGCGTTCCATACCAATGACCAATAGGTACTCAAGTAGCTATACTATTGTACGTTTAGTTATAAACTGTTAATTATTTCTGTATATAGGTACTGATGACTAATAGGTACCGTACCGGTCCTAGGATCGCATTCTTATAATTTCTGTCTCATTCTGTGCATATTATCCTTGTTTACTGTGGTGTTTTCAATTAGCCGCACCATAATGTCTAGTGACCTGTGATACTTTAATTATCATTTCATCATCTTCGTATCCATTAGTTGTGTATTGGTTAGTTGTGCATATGGCAAGTAGCCAACTAGTTCATATGTTTTGTTTAATTATAAAAACTCTAGAACGCAGTACGCTAGGAAATACTATACAGCAACATTACATCCACATCACTATTCCCATCAGCATCAATTTTACACTGAGGTCGCTGATCATGCTCTAATTGTTTGAGCCTAACATGTTACCGACTAAACCTGGCTATTCAGCTCGATAGGATAGGTTTAAAGCGGTTAGGGACAATTTCTTCGTCGGAGACGCATAGTGTATGCCTCTTTTCCGGTTGTGCGTGCGTGCGTGCGTGCGTGCGTCCGTGCGTGCGTCCGTGCGTGCGTGCGTGCGTGCGTGCGTGCGTGCGTGCGTGCGTGCGTGTGATAGTACCGGCCTGCAGTGCATCTCATGGCATGTTGGAAAATAACCCTAATGACAGGTTAAAATGTTAGCTCCAATTCATTGCAGTGTCTGGATGAAGCGCTGGAGATCATCACGCCCTCATGGGGAGGATGCTCGCAATGGATATCCGTCTCCACCCCCACCATAAAGACATGGCAGTATTTAAAATTGCTTATGTGAACTGTGAAACTCGTCTGGTGATGTAATATGTGGTTGCGGAACTGGGTGACCAGATCGTTATTTGATTCGGGGCTTTGTTCCGTGACATGTACGCATGCTGTCCTTGAAGGTAGATGCTATGCAGGGTGACCTACGGGAAGCTGAGCATCTGCGCCCAAGGGATAACTGTATCTAAAGTTAGGTGGTAATCCCTGCCACGTGCGGCCAAAGCTTGTTTTCTTTGCTAACACCTAAATGGTAGGTTAGGATGTAGCAGAAGGCCCGCATAAATAAAGCAGCAACTACCAATGCAGCAACTTTGGAACTACTACATAAGACGGTGACCTGGAAATTCTTCAGAAATCATTCGTCCCGTCTTCATGTAAACCAGCGTGCAACACCTTAACAGTAGCCCTTTTTGCAAGCTCTTTTCCTCCGCTTCGGCATTGAAGGCATTTTCCTGTGATGGAGGCCCACGCGAGGCACTTTCCTTTCGCAACAACAATATTTTCTTTGTATGTGTGTGTTAGGGGTATACTAGTTTAAATTAAACTACCTAGTGACTTCGTTGCGCAGGCTCTCTCTTGCGGGGATACCTCTGTGGATTCAAGGATCTGTATGGTACCTCCGGCGAAATGATGTGGAAAGAACACCAGCCCGGCTCTACGTTGTGTATTATTGTGCTCATTCACTGTCAAACGTATAGAATTGTTTGTATAGTGGTATACATTTTGTGACTGTTTAATTAGTATTACCATCTAGTCCATAGGTTAAAATTATGATGAATCGACATACCAGTGACACCAACAGTTGGTATGACACAGTGTGGTTCAATCTCAGCGGCAATGGTCGCACGGCTCCACCAGAACCTATGTGTTTAGGGGTCGGTCTTTGTACTTTGTGGAAGGATGTGATACGGGATCTGCAACCCTGAGATCCACAGTCAACCATCCCTCCCATCTGTCATGCACTTGCGGCGCGATGGATGGGCACGTCATGGTGGACCAGCACGTACCCCTGCGAGCTACACGTGGCACCCAATGTGTGGCTTGAACAAGAAGTGAACACACGCCAACTCTCAACACCCACGAGTTTCAGTCTACTTCATCAGCCAGTCAGCTCTCCTTAGATACGGAGGTAACATCATATAAAGGAAGAACTGCTCGCGTGCTCACGACAATGTCAATAATTTCCCCAGTGTGGGACGACCAGCACAGCGTTTACACGAATTTTCGCCAATAAGTGAGGGGACATTCCATGATGCCTCGCAGGCAAGAACTCAATTTATAACCTTTATAAAGTTCAGTTCGAAATTATTAGCCGTACCAACAGATGGCCTAATGAACAAATGGGAGAATATCTTGCCGCGATACTATCCGGGAAGGTACTCCAAGTCCTGGCAGACCTCGGAACAGACAACACACCCACCTACACAGAACTGGAAAGCGTGTTGTCGGAAAGATTCGGTGACACAGCTCTCTGTGAAACTACTCAGCTACAATTGAAAAACTTACGTCGATGTGTGGGAGAAACACTTCCAGAATTGGCTATTCGCATTCGTCGGTTAGTGACCCGTGCGTACCTTAGCACCAATCTCGAGGGTGTCAAACATCTACATCTAGATACGTTCATTGATGCATTGAGCGGAGAACCTGCCTTAAAAGAAAAACTGTTTCTCGTGGATCACGGCAGCTTACAGCAACTCACGGCCACTGCGGTTCAAATAAAAAAATTCTTGGAGCAGGAGAAAAACAATCACCGCCAACTTCATCCAATAAACGAAATGAATGACATAAATTTTGCAACCCCTACCGGCAAAAGCACCACACCTACACAAGCATCAGCAATGGATCAACACACGCAGAAAGAACACACCACCAGTCAGAATCACATGCCTAGAGGAAGGGGGCATGGCCAGTCCCACCAGGAGGCAACAACAATGCCCCGGGATGCGGAAAACGAGCACAAAAACAACAATCATCAAAACATGCATGATCGGATAGACGAGATCACAAAACAGATCTCCGCACTCACCAATCTAGGAACCACTCTCAGTACAGCAATCGCAACATCTAACACCCGACCCGCAAGCACCACCACAGCTTCTGCAACACCACCTAATATGTGTTTCAGATGTGGTCAGCCGGGCCACTGGAGGGAACGGAGTCCTAACCGACCTCCGTCAACCACGCCAATACGTGACCGACGAACCCTGTAGCCAGAAAATCTGTTACACTAGCGAGGGCACCAATTAGAGAGTCACTTCGGTGCCCGTCCTCACAAGACGGCTCAACTATGGCCTCCATACAACACTGTCAGGCGGCCTACACTAATACTCAATCTCCAGCACTATCCCATACCTACAAACACCCGGCTTTCAATATGCTGGTACCAATGATGCATTCCGCATCTGCAGCACCGTCATCTCCCTCTAGTGGAAAGTGTGACCCCACGGTTTCCGTATATAACAAACCCTCTTTCCTTTGTAAAACAGCAGTGGTAGGTTGTAGCACCTCCACTGAAATAATGTTTCTTCATGCACCAGGTCCCGCCACAAAGGCACCAAATTCTAGGTCCCCCTTGGTGGTATGTAATACACCGCCCTGTACAGCATCATCCTCCGCATCTACCAGCAGCAGCTGTGATTCGGAGGGCAGTCTACATTCTGCATCATGGATCCGAAAAAGGAAGCGCCACCGCAAGAACAAACGAATCCCGCAACATCACTGGGTTTTTTTTAGCATCCACTAAACACCCAATGATGCACTGCAAGAAGTGGCTCACACAAATTGCGCTTATCCGTGATCGTGACAATCCCATCCACACTGCTGTCTACACCAACTCAGCATACACAGAGACAGCATCACCGTCATCACCACTGCTAGCCCCAGCTCCGTCTTTGCCTAAGCAATCACAGCAGCAGCGATGGCGAACTATCCCCTTCCACACTCAGCCATCCGCAACACTAAAAGAAGCTATCCAGAAACAAGCCGACTATATGAAGAGTGATGCTGCACCTAAACCCCCTTCTCAGACAGTATCATTGGAGACTCTTCCGCATGTGGACTGCAAAGTAATCTAGTGTGCCTGTCTGTTTAGCGGTATTTCCACCAGTGCCACTGTTGATACTGGGGCTTCTATCACTATCTTGAACAAGCGCTTATATGAGAGCATCCCACCTCATAAGAATTCACCCCTTAAACCTACAAACATATTTTTGCAAACAGCTATTGGAGTAGATGTGCCCACGTCTGGTACAGTAAACCTCGTCATACAGATAGAGGAGATGCAATTCATTCAGCGAGTTGTCATCGCCGCTATCCAAAATGATGCCTTGCTCGGCTCTGATGTCCTCAGTGCCAGCGAAGCTGTCATACACTGCAGACAACAGGAATTAGACATACAAGGCCGACGGATACCTCTTGGACTGGAATCATCACTGTACGATACACGTGCAGTGATTTTGGCAACAACCGCCACAGTTGAGCCAGGACAGGAGAAAATCTTGTGGGCCACCATGCCACAGTTAGGAAACAACACTCACACTGCCATACTGGAACCCGACCCTGAATACATGCTAGCCTCACAATGCGCCAGTCCCCACATGATTGTGGACACCACCAATACCCGAATACTCCAATACCCGAAAGGGTATATGATCCTTATTGATCATATACCCTTTCGGGTATTCAATGGCACAGCGAACCCAATAACTCTTGAACCGGTAGTCCATTGTGGCCATTTGGTGGATGTGATGTCACTGGAAACACCACCTATCGCACCTACACCAGCTACAACTTCCGATGATTTGCTGGAATGCCTGCATGACTTATATTTGCCTGCCACAGTTGGCTTGATGCAATCCCAAAAACATCAAATACGGAAATTACTTTACAAATACCGCGATAGTTTCTCAGCCGGAGACATGGATCTGGGAGAAACTCACCTTGTACGGCACTCCATCGACACCGGTAAGAACAGACCCATTCGACAGCCGATATGATGTCTTCCCATCCATAAGGAAGCACACCAACAAGTGAATGACATGTTGCGGACGGGAATAATAGAGCCATCAGTATCCCCCTGGGCCAGTCCCATGGTGCTAGCAGGCAAGAAGGACGGATCTTTGTGGTTTTGTATAGACTACCGCTACCTTAATGATCTAAGCATCAAAGACGTGTATCCACTTCCACGTATAGATCAGGCCGTAGATGCATTGTCTGGAGCCAAGTGGTTTTGTACCATTGATTTAGCGAGTGGATACTGGCAGGTAGCCATGGATGAGGCTGACATGGAGAAGACCACATTCGTTTGCAGGGACAGTCTTTTCCAGTTCCGCAAGATGCCATATGGCTTGTACAATGCTTCTGGAACGTTCGAACGTCTCATTGAGCAGGTACTAACTACCCTGCAATGGGAAATCTGTCTGTGTTACATTGACGATGTAATCTTCTTTGGTCCCTCGTCTTAGCAAAGCCTATCCAATTTAGACACCATGCTTTCACGAATCCACAAGATTAACTTAAAGCTCAAACCCAAGAAATGTCATCTCTTCAGACAGAGCATCAAGTTACTGGGACACATCATATCCGGTGATGGAGTAGCTAGTCAACCATCAAAAACAAGGGTGGTGGCGGAATGGCAGACACCAACATCTGTTATGGACACCCACAGTTTCCTCGGACTCTGCCAATACTATTGCCATTATATCCATCATTTCAGTGAGATTGCATCACCCCTATTTCAGATCACTGAAAAAGATAGACCATTCGAGTGGACGAGTGAGTGTGAGGGTTCCTTCAGGGCGCTGAAGGAACTCTTGATGAATGCCCCGATTCTTGCTCATCCGAACCCTAACCTCGATTTCATCTTAGACACTGATGCATCGGCTTATGCTATCAATGCAGTGCTATCTCAGGTCATGGAAGATGGAACGGAACAGGTACTGGGTTATGGCTCATGTACTCTCAACAAAACAGAAAAACGTTACTCGACTATCAAGTGAGAATTACTTGCGGCTGTCTATTTCGTCAAGTATTATAAACACTTTCTGTACAGGTGCCCATTTACACTCAGTACAGACCACGCCTCACTATGCTGGCTCAGAAACCTTAAAAATCTGGAGGGCCAACTAGCGAGGTGCCTCGAATCCCTGCAGGCCTTTAACTTCAACGTCGTTCATAGACCCAGCAAACTGCATGGAAATGCCGATGCCTTGAGCAGAATAGGGCTCGAGGATGAATGGGAAGTGGCCACCACCGTGACACATACTACACAGCCATCTCCGGAGTTCCCCAAATTTCAGTACGCAGAGTGGAACACAGAGACAGTCATTCACAAATAAGAAACAGACATGCAGACACGAAATATATACGCGTGGATCCAGGAGGGAGGTACATCCTCCCAAGGAATCTGTTACCCCATTCTCCACAAAAGCAAAGTACTACTACCAGTGGTTCGAGGAATACCACCTTAATGAAAGTGTTCTCTACATCAATAACCGCATTGTGATCCCCGAGCATTATCAGAACGACATTCTTCAACAACCAAGAGGGATAGGCTCCTCGAAGGGTTGTTGAGGACAGGCGGCAGTGGACGTGTAAGGGTCCAGGGCACGTGAAATTGAATGTATAGTGCAGAGGAGATACTGAAGGCCTCTGTGTCTAACGAAGGATGAAATAACATCCTACTGTGGTACTGTCTAGTCAGCGTATTGTTCGGGCTACTGAGATTTTGGTTCATCCTATCTCAGTAAGTGGACATGCACGGTAGGAGGCAACAAACCTCACCCAGGGCATTACAAGTCTCTGAGAACTTCCAGGTGACCCGGTTGTCAGAGATACCCTGCAGGGAAGGCCGGGGAAACTGGTCAAAGTTCGTATACTGTTGGCAGATAGGTATGGATCAGACCATCGGTTGCCCCTGAGCGTGAGCTCAGATGGTAATCGCTATCGACTCGGTCGCCGGCCGGTCATCTTGATCATGTCAGTTCATCAACCCGTTTTTGGTTATGAGTGGTCAAGATGGTTCAATGTACAGTCAGGCCATGGCAAGCATTCGTATTGCGAGCCATGCCTCCCATGATCAGAGGTCATGAAAAGTGATCCTTTAGGAAGTGGGAGGGTATATGCGAGAGAGGGGCATCACATGAAAAGATCATGGACATTGACCATTTTTCTCCCATTTGTTCGTTAGGACATGGAACATTTCTCAATCTTGTTTCTATGGGCATCGTTCTCGATCTCATGTTAGGCTAGTGTCCCATGGGCTATCTTCCTCGATCATGTTTTTATGAACATGGGTTTCATATTGGACTAACTGTCCTATGGGCCATGTTCTCTGATTATATTTCTTACAGGCATAGTCCTTAGTCTCATACACATATGTGGGAAAGGCACCTAGCCTAGGCTGCACCCCTGTATGAAGTGCTGAGCAACGTCCAGTGACGGCAACCGACCACACACTGGGAAGGCCAAAGGGTGGACAGTGAATTTCACAATAATGCAGGTCATTTAGCTGTTGAGTGGACATTAACAAGGATAAAACAGAGATTCTACTGGATCGGAATTCGCAATAGTGTGAAGGCATGGGTCGCCAAATGTGTCCCATGTCAAAGACGCACTGTTAGCCAGCACAATTCCGCACCATTACAAGTTTAAATTATTGGTGCACCATGGGAGCGAGTGGCTATTGATGTGCTCGGATGCTTGAATATGACGGATGAAGGAAACAAGTACATCCTCGTATTGCACAATTATTTGAAGTGGGTAGAAGCGTTTGCTTTGCTGGACCAAGAGGCATCCAACGTAGTGGAGGTACTGACAAGTAATGTGTTCTGCCGTTTTGGAATGCCATATTTGCTGCACTCCGATCAAGGAAGTAATTTTGAGAGCCGGCTACGTTCCGAACTCTGCAAATTGTTTCATATTGTCAACACCCGTATGACTCTGTATCATCCGTGGAGTGACAAGATGGTGGAGAGATTTAATCGGCCACGATTCCGGGCGAGAAGAATTCACCATCTCTCTATGTAGAGCTCATGCGGCAGCAGATAGAACAGACCCATGAGCTAGTGAGAGCTACTTTATCCACTGCACACCGGCGTCAGAAAACATGGCATGACCGGCGAGTGCATGAAGATCCATATGAAGCGGGGAAAATGGTTTGGGTTCATGATTCGCGACGTTCTGCAAACGTGCCAAGTAAACTGAGTTACCAGTGAAAAAGCCCCTATGTGGTATTAGGTAAGAAGTCGGACGTGACCTACCGTATCCGCGCTTCAGATGGCCTGACCTCAGTCATCCACTTTGATCAACTTAAACCTTGTGTCAGTGACGGCCCAGTGCCCGAGCTCGGGCTGGACCTTTCACATGGCAATGGTATCCAGACAGATGCCTCTGCGGAAGCAAGTATTCCCGACGTTAGTCCAGAGCACCATGGTGCCAGTTCGACCTCTCTCCTACCAAGCCAGGAGTCCTGTGAACAATTAACTAACGCTGAGGACGATGACGAGATACGTACTCGCTCTCTCCCTCCTCAGTGCGGGTCTACTCGATCTGGGAAGTCATATCTGAAGACTTTCTCATTTGTGTTGTCCAAGGGGAAGGATGGAAAAGTTGTTCTACCGACCTCTTCCCATTACCACCCACTTCATGCTATAACCCCCATTATAAAGTTACCACAAGCGGAAGCTGAGGCTGCCCTGGGCCATGCTTCTTGTGGGGTGGAACATGTAGTGAATAACATGGAAGTGAAGCGGCCGGATGAGGCATTGGCTTGTCAAGAACAGAAAACCGTACAACTCGGTGTATCCTTCCAATTCCCAACAAAGCCAGACCAATTCCTTTCCAAGCGGCGATACCATCCACAGCCGCACCTCTACCCCGGATCCAACTGGCATCCCTCATCTATGCACCAAGTTCGGACATCATTCGTCCAGACCATTTCATACTCCACTCGTCGTCTGTTGACTGTCACTCTTCAGATATGAGAGAGACCACTGTCACAGAGGAGGTGGCATCCCGCACCGCAGCAACCAACACACCCCAATCCCGCAGGTGGTGGGCAGGGAAGCAGCCTGTTCATCAGACTGTCAGCTCGAATATTCCCAGTACTTAAAAATTATGACAGAGTGCCAACCATTATGTAATGGGAGATGACCACTCTCCATCCCAACGGCAAACCCGACCACAACCGCCCGACCAAGCGCCCCTGTGAGCAGTCAGAACATCACACCAGACACAGAAATCCAGAAGCATACAGAACACACTTGCCCGCAAGGCTGGATACATCAATTCACCGTTGTGCGAACACTACACACATACTCGGTTACCAAGGATAACGGAGACATACAACATCGGCAACAAGAATTATAGCATGCACCTAACGTTTTAAATTGAAAAAGTTAGAGACATTATTTACGCAAGAATCCTTTCCGCATAAATATGGGAAGCTCATCACTTTCCGTAACCCCGACTCTCTCGCAACCACAACAGACTCGGCATTCACCAGCATGGAAACCTGGATATGCCCAATCCACAATACACCAGCATCACATAGCAGCCCAGATTTCCCTACAACAGTTCACTACCGCCATCAACACCAGTCAACACTTTCCGCCATCACCTTATTATCCGGTTTACGGAAAACTGATCATACGGATAAGAGGAACAACACCACAGCCATCTACAGTACACGCTACACACCTAGCCTAGGCTGCATCCTGTGTAGAAATACACCTGGAAGGCCAAAGGGTGTATAGTGACACCACCCCCCCCCCATCTCCCCCCCCCCCCCCCCCCGGCACCCCCACCCGGAATCCTCGTACGGAAGCAGTGAAGACATTACACATCATTTATACTTAACAACAGTCAATATTATTAAGAGAGCAAGATGCCCACAGTCTGTTGTCCGTATCAAGTAGGATTTTGCTACTGAACTGAAGATCGATAATGGATTGATTCAAGTTATGACAGCAACCTTCTTGGTCATCCGTGCTCTAAAGTAACTCTGTCCCGCCCCCGGGCTCGGCCATTACAGAGTGAAATACATCATGTCCGATAAAGTTGAGACCGCACAGCAGCAACCCACCCCGCCCCTCAGCTGTAATAAACATGTCACACTTCATGACAGCGCAAGACTCATCCACAGATAAGCAGCCACGCGTATCAATGAAATTCACCAACACGACGGAAACATAGACACACAGGATAACCGTATTTACAATCTTCATACGACGGTATTGTAATTGTAAACTGTGTGCATGCATTTTCCGAGCTGTAGTGTAATTGCCAATGCGTGTGGTCTAGGCAGGGATGAGACCAGTCCTACCCATAGAGAAGGATGCTTGGCAGCCCACCCACCCGGAAAACACAGTCCAGCTTGGTGGAATCAGTAACCTTGATTTTCCGCAGGACATAGAGCTGTTTAAACCAAAATAAATTACATACAGTTTTATTGTCCTAATTTTGATTAAGAACACAACTGTTCTACCACGTATACAAATCATTAGCGTGCGGGCTGGTGAAACACCATCAAAACTTCGACAGTATGAATCAGGGAGAATTTCAAATATTCTCTTACCTACATTCTGGCGATAAATCAACACGGGCCTGGAAATACCTATTATAGACAACCAGTGACGCATGTATAACATCACGCGCAATACAGGGACGCTGTTCCGAGGAACAGATGTGAAAACACATATTTCCGTTTTTCACATGCGCTACCAATATCAACAGCATCAGTACTCCGCGATTACATAAGTTTGGCTAAGTTTCCGATCAACTACGTGCTTTCACAACAAGAAACCACATGATCTTCACTTCTATTTCTGGATCAAACGGCTTTAAAGAAAAGAACCACGCAAAACGCTATCTACCACAGTGTGATGGAGGAGGTGAGAGGTGGTGGGTCGGGGCCTAGGCCGCTGACATCATCTCGCTCTCCCACACGCCATCGGCCATTCCAGTCTGAAACCTGAACAGGCGAGTTTATAAGCATTCAATCTGAAAAACCGCATCACGCTAATTAAAAGGTGAGCTTCCATGGGAATAAGTAGTTCCAGATTTTCGTGTTGATCGGAGACTTGTTTCCCCGCCGAGTGAAGATGAAAGCGACTTTCCTTTCTTTCTATATTCCTATTTACTATGTTTCCATGAAAGGAATATTTCATCAGACTCCAGGAACATTAAAACTAAAACTTTCCATATTGGGCGTGACTGGATCACCCTAAAACTTACGGGTGTGGTAATCCGCCCTCCTGTAATGTCACCAAAAAGTATAAAAGGAGGAGATCGCGCACTGCAACTTCATCTTCCCATCAAACTCAACACAAGGGAAGAACAAGCATTAGGCTACTTTCATGTCGCAAACCAAATTCTGTTGTTTTTCTTATTATTATTTCATTACTATATTTGGCCAGAAAAAGGATGAAGAGTTAGGATAAATAGAGTAGGTTAGGTGGTTCCGCGCTATATCCATCATGCGGAGATAAGATGTCACTTGCGGAACATCTCGCCTTGTCCAACACCTCGGAGGATTCAGCACCGTGTAAGCATGCGTTCTCCCGTAATTCGGACTTGACGCTTCATATCAATTGTGATCATCTATTTCAATGCGCATTCTGTACGGACTGCAAATATTTATATACAGCTACTCGTTATGGTGTGACACACGCATTAACAGAAAAGCATCGTGTGTTAGTAGTGACATTATGGCCTGGTGAACAAAGTTAAGATACAGACGTTCTAGCTAGTAGATTTGAAACTAGGCTTCCACTTAATGTGCTTCCTACTGGAAGAATGGCTAAGATGAAGAAAACGGAGGCAACATAACTTTCCGCACTTCGTAACACCAACGGCAACAGGCTCCGTGACACAGTCCAGCCACTGCACCGCATCAGCCACCATCACGATGACATCCTCAGCACGAACCGCACCTGTAGTACTGATGTAGTACTACATCACCTACAGATTCCATTCTGGCAGCATCCACAGTAACGCCACCATCCACATCACGCACCACCGCAGCATTGGTATCCAGAATTGGCCGGCCCATATCAGTGGTAATTTCTACACCGGAAACCGTACCCGAACCTGGGTTACAGGACATTTCAGATCATTCCATATCTCCGTGTTGCCTTATCATTGACGAGGAGATCCATCTTACAGAAGCCGCAGCCATCACCACGGCAACACCAAGCAGCACCACAGCCTACGCGCGCAGCAGCACTCCATCAGATCCAGCAATCTGGAAAGTAACCACGCCGGATTGTCCTTATGCTGGGAAGAAGCGAATCGTGCATCCAGAAATCCACGCAGTTCCAAGGACAACCGTGAGCAAATTACTGAAGGCCATGAAAATCTGCAAACTGTCTGCCAGCACCGCATCATCAGCAGCAACCGTGCACCATACAATCATCACCTTCACCACCTTAGGACCACCTGCAGCCTGCACCACCACCACCACATCAACGACTACAGTCATGTCGCCAGTATCATCGCCATCACCAGTTTGCACTTCACCCGCCGTCATCTCTCTCACCATCAGCGCTTCAATGGACACGTATGCACCATCTTCCAGCTTTAGTATCACCGACCTGGGCAGAATAAGTTATGAAATATCGGCAGCGGAAGATCACCCACTGCGTCCATCCTATACAAGTTGGGGCTCGCTGCGGGAACTTTACAGCGGACGTTTAAGGACACTATTGCCAAGGATACAGCAGGATTTATACATAGGTGTGCGGAAAGCAGAATGTTTTTATGTTTATATTTTAAATACCTTTCTTATTATTATATATGTTTTTAAAATTGAAACCCTCGTCCCTAGGCTGACTACGGTCATCCTATACAGCTGCACAAAATTCTTGCATAGCTGTGTCTCACAAATAAGCGCTGCGGATCCGTGCATTGTAAACACGTCGTGTGCGGCGTAAGTACACAATGCACCACAGCGAATATGTCTTATTGCCGTCAAGCAGTCTCAGCTACACTGGGGCTACCTGATAAACTAGCCTTTTAAATTGATTATTATTGCTATTTTTCTTATTAATTTTCTTCCCACGTTAGAACGACGGGACTGACTGTGGATTAGCGAGAGCTACCCGTGCAGATCCGCAATAACGGGCCGCATATTATATATATATATATATATATATATATATATATATATATATATATATATATACATATATCATCGTGGATGCCCTTATTTTAGCTGGGGTTCACCTGTAATTTATATTGTTTAAACTGTGATATAAATAGTCACATTTAATATACTTATCTTGCTGTAATTGTGGTATGTTGAAGCTTGGGTGTTCCCTGGGGAAAAATACTTATCCGCATCCACGGGAACACCCATGCAAGCTATTGTATTAGTTGATCTGTGAACTATATAATAAAAGTTAGCACGCACCGAAACATTAAAAAAAACCCAAAAAAAACAAGACCTGGAAAAATAATTCCAGGTCAAAAATTAAAACTAAAAGTATGCCTCCCTCCCCCAAACTCTTTAGCACCCTATGTGCTCTCTCTCGGCTACGTGCCTACTTGGGAAGTCTATAATTCCTGCCTAGCGTACGTCCTAGGGTTCGATCCGCGATGCATGATCATTTGCCACGGATGTCAAACTAGGATAGGTAGGATAGTATGCGTATATAAGCCCTATGGGAGAGGTTTCTGTTAAAAACAGCTAAGTCCATTAGGATGTGCAGTGCGCATGCACGCGCATCAGAGCTTTCCTGACAACATGTGTCGAGATTGGGAGCAAGTATGTACTTATAGTGTACCGAGACGGTACGCGTAATTTCTTTAAACTGGCACGTTCTCGTCGTTCCAGGTACCTATCAGGACCGGAATGAGACGAGGACTACAATACTTTTTACAGTTTTAAAATCGGTCCAGAAATGGCTGAGTTGTCATCGAAGCTCCCAGCTAAATTATACTTGAAATATTGCCTTGACGTCTTAATCGCGTATATATATTTAACTAAATAGAGAGTGCTCTGTAAAATGATAACTATGTCACCACCTCTGCAGTACGCTGATTGGCTAGTGCTCGGCCGCTGATTGGCTTAGGCATCCAGCGCTGACATCCCGGAGAGTATAAAAGGGTTGAAAAATCGAGAATCAGGAGAATCACCGGCGTGGGAGCCAGCTCGCACAGGGCGACCGGACCACCTACTTCATCCGGTGCCTCTCGGATTTCAGCTCATCCGCAGTGGTAAGGAGTCCTCGGCTTCCACAGTTTTGTAAAAAGGGTAATAAACCAAATTTAAAAGTATAAACTCCCGCATCCGAACGTTCTTAAGGGAGTCATCATACATACGAGCCGTGCGGGCCCGGAATGTAATCCTACAGAGCCGATGGTGGTTCTTGGTGGATGACTTGCCGGATCTGTGAACCATGTGTGATAATTTAACTTTCAACCAGTCTGGGTGAACTTTTCCCGGTGCGCCGCAAGAGCTATGTGGCACACCCCGCACTGTGTGCCAGTGAATGTACATGCAATAAGTAACCCTCCCTGTTAATGGGATGCTCTTAACTTTCATACCTCTGTCGTAGGACGGAAAACGTTACAACCACTGCTGTGATTATGTATCAGCTATAAGATTATCTAGTGGACATTCTTGAACTGTTCCGTTACCTGTCCTGAGAACGTACCATATCCTGCCTGTCTGGAGAAGTCAGCCTGCGGAGACCTGCTTGCGGAGACCTGCCTGCAGATGTCTTCCAGCGGAAATCTTTCCAGCCCTGAGAACGTGTCATCTCATGCTACAAGTGTAATAGTGCCTCAATTTCAGTAACTAGTGAATGTGTTCTGTACCGATGACCAATAGGTACTCAAGTAGCTATACCATTGTACGTTTAGTTATAAACTGTTAATTATTTCCGTATAAAGGTTCTGATGACTAATAGGTACCGTACCAGTCCTAGGACCGCATTCTTATAATTTCTGTCTCATACTGTGCATATTATCCTTGTTTACTGTGGTGTTTTCAACTAGCCGTACCATAAGGTCTAGTGACCTGTGATAATCTTCGTATCCGTTAGTTGTGTATTGGTTAGTTGTGCATATGGCAAGTAGCCATCTAGTTTATATGTTTTGTTTATTTATAGACAGTCTAGAACGCAGTACGCTAGGAAATACTATACAGCAACATTATATCCGCATCATTATTCCCGCCAGCATCAATTTTACACTGAGGTCGCTGATCATGCTCTAATTGTTTGAGCCTGACATGTTACCGACTAAACCTGGCTATTCAGCTCGATAGGATAGGTTTGAAGCGGTTAGGGACAATTTCTTCATCGGAGATGCATAGTGTATGCCTCTTTTCCGGTTGTTGTGGTAATGTATCCCCACGGCAAAGTTGTGTAAAATTGGCCAAGTGACCTATAAGGCCTCTTATATATAGGAAGTTATTGTCTCTTTCCGCGCATCCACCAGCCTTATGGCTTATTAATTGTTTGGATTCCCAATCAACACATTGACCGGACCCAACCCTGGGAAACCATCGGAGGTTTCCGAGCAGTGATAGTTAAAGGGCCGATTTACATACATGCCCCCCTTGTGTCCTCGGATACTTATTAGGTAGATTACCCCGCCAAAGTAGGAAGCACTGCGAAATAATATTTATTTATATATATATGTGATAGTACCAGCTGGCAGTGCATCTCTGGGCATGTTGGAAAATAACCCTAGTGACAGGTTGAAATGTTAGCTCCGTAGCACATGGTGATGGACGAGATGCGGATCTCCATCCAATTCAAGCAGTGTCTGGATGAAGCGGTGACCTGGGAATTCTTCGGAAATCGTTCATCCCATCTTCACGTAAACCAGCGTGCAACACCTTAACAGTAGCTTCACTAGGATTTTCAGCACTTAGCATTTTTTGTTAAACAAAAGAGTGGCCCTTTATGCCAGCTCTTTTCCTTCGCTTCGGCGTTGAAGCCATTTTCCTGTGACGAAGGCCCGCGCGAGGCACTTTCCTCTCGCAACAACAATATTTTATTTGTGTGTGTTAGGGTTATACTAGTTTATATTAAACTACCCAGTAACTTTGTTGCGGAGGCTCTCTCTTGCGGGGATACCTCTGCGGATTCAAGGATCTGTGTGGTACCTCCGGCGAAACAACATGGAAAGAACGCCGGCCTGGCTCTAATGTGTATTTTCATTCACTGTCAAACGTATAGCATTGTTTATATAGTGGTATAAATTTTGTGACTATTTAATTATTATTACCATCTAGTCCGTAGGTTTAAATTATGATGAATCGAGACACCAGTGACACCAGCAGTTGGGACGACACGGCGTGGTTCAATCTCAGCGGCAATGGTCGCACGGCCCAACCGGAACCTATGTGTTCCACCGGCTTTAGGGGTCGGTCTTTGTACTTTACAGAAGGACGAGATATGTGATCAGCAACCATGAGACCCGCAGCTAACCAGTCCTCCCATCTGTCGTGCACTTGCGGCGCGATGGATGGGCACGTCATGGCGGACCAGCACGTATCCCTGTGAGCTACAATAACAGTATTATACACTGTTACCCCATATGTTATTGCAATGGCCTGGGAGAACAAAGCGAACTTGAATTTGAAGCTACAGGTCTGAAACAAAAAACTTCCAGTTGAGCTTTTTCCTAAAACCTGAATATATATATATATATATATATATATATACATACATTATTAAGTTAAGTTCGTGTAGGTTCAGGTATGTGTAATGTATATAAATTTGATTGGTCAAGAGAGCTTACCATAATAATAACTAGATTGATCGGTCAATGATGGGTCATCGCAAATCCCCACATTCACTGCTTTGAAATTTTGACACACCCCACAACCCACCCCGGGGGGCAGAGCCAAATGTAAGCATCCTTTTGCACTCCGCAATCATATGGGTAACTCATATACCAAATGTGGTTGAATTTCGTCCAATAGTGTCAGAGGAGTTGCATTACAATCAATTTCATGACCTTTAGACACTATCCCATACACCCTGGGGGCGAGACCAAAATGTTTTCATCCACACCACATTGATATGGGTAACTGGCATACTAAATTTGGTTGAATTCCGTCCGACAGCATCAGAGGAGTTGCATTACCTTTTGACCCCATTGCCCACCCCTGGGAGTGGGGCCAATTGTAAATGTGCTCATCAACTCCAAATTGATATGGGTAACTCGCATACCAAATTTGGTTTAATTCCGACCAATGGTTTCGGAGGAGATGCATTACAACAAATTTCCGCAGATTAAAATTTGACCTTTTGACTCCTCTCCCGCCCCCTAGGGGCGGACCCAAATCTAAATGGCCGCTTGCACTCCGCAATCATACGGGTAACTCAGATATAAAATTTGGTTGAGTTTTGTCTAATGATTTCAGAGGAGTTGTATTACAGTTAATTTCATGACCTTTTGACCCCCACCCTCCACCCCTGGGGGCGGGGCCAAAAGTAAATGTGCTCATGCACTCTACATTGATATGGGTAACTGACATAATAAATTTGGTTTAATTCCGTCCAACGGTTTCAGAGGACATGCATTATAATCAATTTATGCAGGTTAAAATTTGACCTTTTGACCCCTCCACGACCACATGGGGGCATAGCTAAATATAAATGGCCTCTTGCACTTCGCAATCATATGGGTAACTCAGATATCAAATTTGATTGAGTTCAGTCTAACGATTTCAGAGGAGTTGTGACACAACTGATTTGACGTTTTTGACACCTGCCACGACGGCTTGGGGCGGAGCCAAATCTAAATATCGTCTTGCAAGGAAGAATCAAATTGGTAACTGACATACCAAATTTGATCTAATTCCACCCAATGGTTTGGGAGGAGATAGCGTGATGGATGGATGGACAGACAGATGGGCAGACGGACGGAGGCAATTACAATGTCCCTGACATTTTTTTAAAACATGGGGATAATAATCTATGAATGTCGAAACATCACTGTGTGAGGGGTTGTGTTGGGGCTGTACAGCTGCATATGTAGGGCTGCTCGGGTGCAGTTGCAACCGGGTTGGGCCTTTCAGCAACAGCGTCAACATTTTGTAGAAGAAGCTGATTCGTCTACTGATTCATTTATTTCTCCGCAGCTCTAATTACTTCATCGTAGGAGTTCATATGGGTGTCCGGATAGTGCTTATCCCCTACCAGATTTTTCACGTTACCTATACATGGGGATCAGATGGGGATATATACTGAACCAAAAATGTTTAGCAACACTGAGAATATTACTGTATAAATGTTATTTAACAAAAACAATAAATTGATTCAAATATATTATTTAATTGATAACTCATTTTCCAATTTGAACAACAGCCTCTTGTTACAATAATGCTAGCATCGCGCCTTTAACACGGCATCATTCAACGGAAGGGACCAATTTAAATAATGACACTGAGCTGTCAATACTGGTTGTTACCTCCACGCGCATTAACCACCGCCGTACATCGCTTTCTCATGCTTCGAATTAAGCACCTGATGTCACGAAGAGGAATCGCATCCCATTCCTGGAACAGTGCAGCTTCCAGCTCTCGCACGTTGTGAAGATGTGGATGGTTCTCACGCACCATATGGCCAAGAATGTCTCACACGTGTTCGATAGGAGACAGGTCCAGTGATCGCGCTGGCCAGTCCAACGCCGGAACGTTGTTAGCCTCAAGGAAATCCCTGGTGACCCTACCTGAATGAGAACGGCCGTTGTCTTGCTGGAACATAAAGTCTGCATGATGATGCATAAAAGGGATGACAACAGGGGCGACAACTTCTTCACAGAAACGTTGAGCCGTTAAATTTCTGCGAATCCCAATAAGATCTGTTTTGGCATTTTCATGGGTTTACGCCCACACCATGACACCGCCGCCACCGAATCTGTCGTGCTGAATGATGTTGGTTGCATCATACCATTCTCCTAAACGTCGCCAAAACCCATTGCCTACCATCCGCCACATCCACACAAAACCTCGACTCATCACTGAGCAAAACGTGGCTCCATTGTTGTTTTTACAATAGCATCATTACGTTGTACATAGTTCAATGTTTTAAGAACAGATAGGATAGATTTTCACTGATTGGTAGGCTCTATATACTACGATGATTCGAAGTCTGGCCATTTAACAGTTCATGACGTAAAATGCTTAACACTCAGGAAACTTTCTATCATAGCGCATCAATAAAGGTTCATAGAGCTGCATCACTACTAGAAGTCGTCCGAGATTCATACGACTCCTACATATGTGTCTTCTATCTCTGCAGATCATATTACATAACAAAAATATATCGGAGTTACATTCGGTAGCGAGCTGGGTTATAAGACTTTCAACCACGTCACTCTCAAAGCTCTTCATCGCGATGCTCTATAGTTGCACACACTTTTTGGGGGGTGATTTGATCGAGACATCCTTCTCCTCCGAGGTCAATCTATAATAACATTATCCGCACAAACCGTTTATTAGCCTGCAACCTATGAACTGGTGAGATGATTAGATAATGTGTATAAAATATATTCATGTGGGAACGCCTGAAGAACCAGTTTTTGTCCATCTGTTGGCAGATTGTGCAGTTTTTGGTGTTACAGGCCGAGAATGGATTCATGTGTTTTTGGCGGTTGCCGCCAGTGGCTGATGGGAGCTTAGCTTGGAGCTCCGTCTTCTGGTTAAATAGCATTATGGCACAGAGCTCCAATCCAAAACCCTGTCATCAATACAACCTCAAATATCACAAGCACTTGAGTCTCTACTGGACGAAATTAGAAATTCAGAAGATACACGAATCATGTGTACAGCGACACCAAGATCACAAATCAGCCAAGGCCCACAATCCCATATGTCTCGGAGTTTTTATCCTCGTGCGTTCGATGGGAAGAACGAGATACACAATGCCACGACTACAACAATCTTCAATGTCATGTCCACTATGCCGACAGGCAGGCTGCTCAGACTACAGGCACTTTCTGAGCACATGTTCCTATTTACCAGAGGGTGGCCACAAACTCATGTCCAGAGCTCGGCAGATTGTTGCCTTAGATGAATGTACTGATCATCCTTCTGGCAGCAATTTTGATGATTTCAGTGATGAGAAAGATCTGACCACTACTACCAGTGGTGTTCTGTCTGTCAATCGCCTTGTACAGAGATTTACCCTATTCTATGATCACCACACACTACAGGTTACTGTTGACTCTGGTGCCGAAACCAATATAATTCAAGCATTATTAGCCAACTATATTGGTGCTAAGGTTACCAAAAGCTGCGAAATAGCTGTATAGGCAGATGGACAGTCACCTTTGACAGTATTAGGTGAAACATGTATGGTACTATCACGCGATAACAAGGAGTTCGTTCTCAAGGCTCTTGTTGTCGAGGAGTTAGAGGTTGACATTTTGGGATGTGTCCCTTTTATGACAATAAATGGCATATCAGTGTGACCGGAAAAGAATCAGATCATATTTGGTGATGCCTCTGTCTTCTATTATGGATCTATGATAAACAATTCAAATCGACACACGATGCGGCGTACCCAGTCATTCATCTTGCACGCTCCTTCTGTAGCGACAACGATATGGCCTGGGTGATTTGTCAAGCTAGATGTCCCTAAGGGCATAGGCAATGATGATCCATTGGCCCTGGAACCATGCGTGGAGAGTCCTAGCACTAAATCATCCATGGAGCCCTGCATATGGCCTCAACCTCACATCATATCCAATGTTGGGTCCAAGGTATGCATACTTAATAGTACAAATGAACCGAACGTCCTGAGGAAGAATGAACATTTCTGTCAAGTGTCACATATTTTCGCCGACATCAGGATCTCAACAGGGGAGCATTATATTATTAGCTTAGGTCAAGAAACCATTGCCTTTAACTACCACTCACTCTAGTTTTGTTCAAGTAGGTTCAGATTCTTCACTGCCACTGCACATAAAATCTCAGTTTCAATCCCTTCTTTTTTAGTATGATGATATGTCTGAGCCTTGCACCAAGCGATATAATGGTGCTGTTGGCCCATTTGAAGCCATTGTCAACATGGGTCCTGTTCAGTCACCGCAGCATAAGGGTCGCTTGCCACAATATTCCAAGGGAAAACTAGATGAATTGCAAGAGAAATTTGATGACCTCGAAACAGCAGGAATTATCCTGTGCCTGATGTTGATTCCACTTTATGCTTTATTGCTCAGTGGAAGTATATTATTGTATCTGATCTCACAAATGCATTTTACCAAATTCCACTATCTAGAGACTCAATGAAGTATTGTGGCATGGTTACCCCGTACCGTGGAGTGCGTGTGCACACACGTTGTGCCATGTGAATGCCATGGTCGGAGATAGCATTAGAGGAGCTGGTGTGCCGCATACTAGGAGACCTACTTCAAAGGGGAGCTGTTGCCAAACTTGCTGATGACCTATATTGCGGAGCCAATTCTCCAGAGGAGCTACTTCATAACTGGAGATGTGTACTTCAGTTATTTCATTTGTGCGGCATGAAGTTATCTACACCAAAGACAGTCATTTCACCAAAGACTACCACAATCCTAGGATCGGTCTGGAACCAAGACAGTATCCATGCCAGTCTACACCGAATCACAACTTCGTCAACATGCTAAATCCCTGAGACAGTATACGGGTTGTGATCATTCATTGGAGCATATAAGGTGCTTGCCTGTGTGATACCCAGATGTGCAGATATGCTTGCCCAGCTGGAGGATACAATAGCAGGAAGCCAATCGCAAGATAAAATTAAATGGACTGATGAGCTCCATACTGCATTCTCCGGAGCACAGGTCTCACTTTCTTCAAACAAGACAATCATCCTTCCAGAACCTGGTGACCTCCTCTGGATCGTCACAGATGGAGCAGTCAAGAGTCGTGGACTTGAATCTACATTATATGCTGTCCGAGATAATAAACCACATCTGACTGGGGTTTTTAGTGTCAAGTTGCGTAAACAGCAGATAACCTGGCTACCATGCGAAATTGAGGCATTAAGCATCGCAACAGCAGTGAAACATTTCAGTCCGTACATCATTCAGGTAGATCAGAATGCGTGTGCCCTTACTGACAGCAAGCCATGTATTCAAGCTTATGAGAAACTGTGTCGTGGTGAATTTCCAGCAAGCCCACGAGTCTCAACATTTCTGACAACTGTAAATTTATTGCTCAGACTGAGGACTCTGTAGTGAGAAATATTTCTGCACAAGATATTACTTCAGGTAATACTAAGCCCCCTTTCACTAGTAGAACAGCATGGCCATTGACCCTAATGGAATGCCCGGACTTGCATCGTACTCATTCACACCTCGTGCAAGGCACGAGACATTCGAAAAAGGCTACTAATATCAGAGATGTTAAGCGTTACCTATATGTTGCAACTATTGCCAAAGATAGTCTACTTGTTGTTCCTCATAAAAAAATCCTAGCTTTGACACGTGAATGTATCATTGCCCCCCGCCGAGCTCTTGATGGCCTTGTGACTGCACTGCACCTGAAGTTGGATCATCCAACATGCCATCAACTGAAGAAAATCATACATCGTATTTCTTTGGGCTTGACATGGACAGGGTTGTGGAAGTAGTCAGCAAGAACTGTCATTTGTGCATGTCTTTAAAGAAATTTCCTCCAACACTAGTGGAACAGACGACAAGTGATCCACCAGCTTCAGTGGGTGTATCATTTGCTGCTGACATTATTAAGCTCAATCGACAGCTAGTACCAGTCGTACGAGAAACTGTCACAAAATTCACAGTAGCTTGTTTAGTAGAGGATGAACGATGTAATACGTTGTGTGACGCACTCATAGTTCTGTGCATGGATCTTTGCCCATTAGATGGTCCGAGCGCAGTTATCCATACTGATCCTGCACCAGGATTTGCATCACTCGTGAATGACGAACTCTTAGTATGCCATAGACTAAGCATTGAGATAGGTCCTATCAAAAATATTATTAAGAATTCAGTTGCAGAGAGACCAATACAAGAACTTGAGGATGAGCTACTGCAGCAAGATTCGTCTGTTGGTACAGTCTCTGCACTTACTCTGGCAGTAACCATGGCCAATCTCAATTCTCGCATACGTCACCGTGGTTTGTCAGCACGAGAGATGTGGACACAGCGTGATCAGTTTACTGGAACCTCCAGTCTCTGACTGGACAGTAGTCATGGATCAACATAAGCAACGTCAGCAGAATCACCCTCATAGTGAGAGCACACGTAAGACAGCCTGGATCTCATTCCCAAGTTAATGTTGGTGATTTAGTCTACCTCGTTTCTGATCGCAATAAGTCTCGTGCACGTGATCGGTACTTGGTTGTCTCAGTTGATGGAGTGGTGTAATATCAGAAAATTCTCTGGATCACAATTGTGCAGCACTTCTTATAGGGTTAAACTCTCAGAATGTTACTCAGCGCCTATTAAGTGTATCTCAACTCCGCATCGGTTGTGGGATGATGAAAACTCTGATGATGATCTTCCCCACGAATCACAGCCACCATTACCTCTGGTAATGCCACCTGAAATCTCTGGCCTAGATCAAAGGGATTCTGCATACAAGATCACATCCACACCAGTTGGTCAGAATTACCAGAAGTTCTATGAAGTATCACAAGGACACTACATATCTGGACAGCCAGAGACAACATATTGTCCAACTTCCACTCATATGATGGGCCCTGTACCAATAGATGATACGGTGCATGCCAATCACTCTGATCATGTTATACACAATGAGTTCCAGCCACCTTATGACAACATATTGCCATCTCTACCCCGGAGAACGACACGACAAAAACGACCACCAAAACACCTGATTAGCAGTGCGTTTTTATTTACGTATTACTGCATTGATATTCACACTAATAAGGCAATCGGTATAACTTGCTCGTGTGCTAGCATGAACACTGTTAAGACGTTCATCCATATTTTATTTGTACTCTACACGTGATCACCAATAAGACAGTCATTCATATCCTTATTCTGCTAAGATGTTGACAATAATAAGACACTCAATCATACAATACTGTTAATCCAATGTGAGAAAGAATAAGGCATTCAACCGCCGTGTTTTACTTCTAATTACACAGATATTAATGATATTTTGAATTTTTGCTTTAAAATGTGAACATTTTTTTATACCTTACTCCTTCATTATGTGGACTCTAAGAAGACATTTGTTATAACAGTTCACTTGACGATTTACTGTGCTTTTAATGAAACTTTCATTTAGTATAGTACTGCTTACATATTATGATATTTATTTTATTAACTGTATCCTATAGTAATTCAGTTTCCGTTACACTCTACCATATTGAATTGTGAACTTTAACTATTACTACTTGAAATTTGTGTGACTTTCTGGAACGGAGCAGGGGAGGGGAGGGGAGGGGGGGGGGGGGGGGGGGAGGTGGCTACGCCATTATCGTTATATACCTCAAGTTCCACCCGGGTATGTTATTCGAACATCGCTCTCGCTCTCGCTTGTTTTTCCTAGTGTAATAAACATTCTCGCGTTTGTGTCATTTTCATTTATCAATTTCTGATAAAGTGTAAATTGTAGTTCTCGCTCGTTTGTTGTGTTTGATAAGTAATGAATTACCTTATTGTCGCTATGCTACATGTATGAAAAGCTAAACATATACCCGAAGTTTTCATTACACACACTGCGGCGTTGCTAAAGACCGCTGCAAGATCTCCCATTAAACGTACAATAGTAAAGTCTTTTACTATACTCGTGGGTACATATAGCCAAGATAAAATTGTTCTGAGATTTCCCCACGAGGGTATTATTCGGTATAGTGAGCAATCAAACGCTTAACAGATGGTGGGATTGGAATTTGTTCAATTTTCAACATTGCGACCTTAATCACATCGTGTGTTATCTGAACGGAGAAAATGTGAGTGGAGAGTTGATTACTCCAAATGTTTTAGACCATGGTTTTAACTTTACTGAGTTATTCTTAACTCTGTTTAATGGTATTGGATCTTTATTCGACGATAAGTGTGTGGGCATAAGTCTAAACGAATATAAGTCGGGGTAAACGCTCTTCGCCTCCGACTTTATGCCCGACTTGGCCACAGGTGATCACGTGTACCTGACAAAAAAGGGTAGTCTACATTTACAACTATGCGTTCGAACGGCTCTACTGAATACCATGAATGTCATCTGATACGCCGAGTTTAATAATATTACAAAACTAGACAGCGATCGCAACGTTACCATGGACTACTGAAAGTGTTGCCATGCTAACTATGGAGGACATTTAAACTATTAGTAAGGCAGATTCGGTGTTATCTAGATTATTTATATGGGCTTTCGATAGCGACATCATCCCTAAACACACCAGGAGACCCTCGTTCATAGTCGTTAATACAGATCTTCATAACCTCCCAGGCACACATTGGGTGGCCATGATTTTACCGGAGCTCGATCTTTGAAATGTTAAAGATGAGTTTTCAACTAATTCAGGCTCTAACCGTGGGCTGAGTTAATCGCGAAAGGGCCTCTAGTTTTTATGATTGACAAGCATTAGTTCTATGAACCATGTCATTGACGACGAAATAGTAGTAGTAGTAGTAGTAGTAGTAGTAGTAGTAGTAGTAGTAAGTAGTAGTAGTAGTAGTAGTAGTAGTAGTAGTAGTAGTAGTAGTAGTAGTAGTAGTAGTAGTAGTAGAAGCAGCAGCAGCAGATTTGATTACTGTCAAACATTAGTTCTATGAAACCTGTCATTGACGACGCACTGCCACTAAGACATAGCTCAGTGGTCATCTGGAATGTAGTTTTTTTACTTTTTTTCATTTTTTTACCCAAATAGGGTTCGAGCAGTGGCAATTCTGCAGCAACATTCGCCTATGGTTTGTGAGGCGAGTGCTCTACCATTAGACCAACATCCAAAGGACAAATCCCCTGTCATTGACGACGTACTGACACTCGGATATAGCTCATTCATCATTGTAATTTTTACCTTTTTCAATTCTCGACCCAAGTAGGGTTCGAACTGTGGCAATTCTGTGGCACCTTTCGCCTAGCGCTTTAGGAAGTGAGTGCTCTATCCCTAGACCATAAGCCAGATGAAAAAAATTCTCTATCACCGGACAGCCTTCAACTACCCATCTCACAACCACATGAATTGACTGGAATTGATGGTGTACATTCCAGATATTTTTACTTTTACGTTTCCAAGATCTATCCTGGCATCTCACTAGGTACTCGCACGTATGTAGCTTTTATTATTGTCAAGCAATAGTTCTATGAACCCAGTCATCGACGACGCACTGTCACTGGGATATAGCTCATTCATCATTTGGAATGTAATTTTTTACCTTTTACAATTTTCGACCTGAGTAGGGTTCGAACTGTGGCAATTCTGTGGCACCAGTAGCAGTAGCAGTAGCAGCAGCAGCAGCAGCAGTAGTAGTAGTAGTAGTAGTAGTAGTAGTAATAAGTAGTAGTAGTAGTAGTAGTAGTAGTAGTAGTAGTAGTAGTAGTAGTAGTAGTAGTAAGTAGTAAGTAGTAGTAGTAGTAGTAGTAGTAGTAGTAGTAGTAGTAGTAGTAGTAGTAGTAGTAGTAGTAGAAGCAGCAGCAGCAGATTTGATTATTGTCAAACATTAGTTCTATGAAACCTGTCATTGACGACGCACTGCCACTAAGACATAGCTCAGTGGTCATCTGGAATGTAGTTTTTACTTTTTTTCATTTTTTTTACCCAAATAGGGTTCGAACAGTGGCAATTCTGCAGCAACATTTGCCTATGGTTTGTGAGGCGAGTGCTCTACCATTAGACCAACATCCAAAGGACAAATATCCTGTCATTGACGACGTACTGGCACTCGGATATAGCTCATTCATCATTGTAATTTTTACCTTTTTCAATTCTCGACCCAAGTAGGGGTCGAACTGTGGCAATTCTGTGGCACCTTTCGCCTATCGCTTTAGGAAGTGAGTGCTCTATCCCTAGACCATAATCCAGATGATAAAAATCCTCTATCACCGGACAGCCTTCAACTACCCATCTCACAACCACATGAATTGACTGGAATTGATGGTGTACATTCCAGATATTTTTACTTTTACGTTTCCAAGATCTATCCTTGCCCTGTAGGTGGGGCTTAGAATACACCTTCTGTATCCTCTGCGTGTCGTAAGAGGCGACTAAAGGAGGTAAGGGTGAGGTAACCCTGACAGAAACCTCGAGTGCCGAAGACGGAGGTTCCAGGCCGCATGGCGCACTCTAATAAACCATGGATCCATGCACTTAATGCTTATGATCATGTCGATAGTCACTTACAGGACTGGCAGTATGGTCAGCGAACGAAAGGAAGAAGAAGATCTATCCTGGCATCTCACTAGGTACTGGCACATATGTAGCTTTTATTATTGTCAAGCAATAGTTCTATGAACCCAGTCATCGACGACGCACTGTCACTGGGATATAGCTCATTCATCATTTGGAATGTAATTTTTACCTTTTTCAATTTTCGACCTGAGTAGGGTTCGAACTGTGGCAATTCTGTGGCACCAGCAGCAGCAGCAGCAGCAGCAGCCACAGTAAATCTGACACAGTCGCATACCTAGGCCTTGACCCTTTCACTAGGCATGACTCTTTCATGGGCCCGGCAACGCGTCAGCTGTCATCACATGACCTGGCCAGGGCGACGATATGGGCTCCATTAGGTCTCGCCCCCCCCCTCCCCCACCGACCTTAGGTAATTCCCCTTTCACAGTTCATTTGGCCTGGCTATGGCCAACAGGCGAACTGTAATCTAACCTAATCCAGTGCGACGGCATGGACTCCCTCATTAGATAGCCCAACATGACCTGAGCATGGCGATGATATGGACTCCCTTAACAGTATAACATTAGGTCATACCCTTTCACGGGTCATTAGGCATGGAAACGATCATAGAAAGCATCATGTGACTCGACCAGGGTGACGGTGTAGACCTCAGTGCTGATTGGCCTACAACAAACTGCTTCAAATCATGTTACATATTTCATCAAACTTCAGCTTGAGGAGCCTGCTCAATGGTCGCCAATTCCTGACAATATAAAATGAGGTATGGTTGAATACGTAACAAAACAAATTAAAGATAGATACTTCAGCTCCCATGGCAGAAGATAGTAGACGCATTTATTAAGAATCGTTCTATAAGAATCTTCCTAATGGAGAAACAATTAGCAGGCCTACTTGCTTTATAGCTTCATAGGGGTTTTGTGACTGGAAGCATTTGAACGCAATAATTCCAGAACAAGAAAATACTGCACAACACTAACTGCTAATTTAGGTGGGAGGACTTAGAAGAACGTGTGCATGATGGGGAAAACTACTGATAACAAAAAACTATTTTTAGTAAAACAGAAAAAGGTTTCAAATTCTCAAGGTTCTGATGGATGCAATCATCTCTTGTGCCTAAGATAACATAGCCCTTAGAACATCAGATATAATAGGAAATCCTAAATGTGTAATATTCCGGAGCACAGTAGAAATGATCAGCCATTATCGGAACATCAACATTGCTCTCCGGATACATTTAACTTTACCAATAACAGTTGTTTTATGTGCACGCAGCTTTAGCAAACTGAAGATTGTAAAAAAATTATGTCCGTTCCACAATGGGCCAAGAGTATATATCGCATTCCAGAGCTCTGTCACTTGCTACACATCGTAAAGACACGGACTACACCTTTCCACCCATGTAGTGATGGCATGGTGGAAAGATTCAATGGGACTCTCGCCACCATATTGACTAAGGAAACCCAGCTACACTGCCGTGACGGGGACCTGCACCTCCCTTTTATAATGATGGCTTACTGCACCGCTGTTCACTCTAGTACCAGATTCACACCTGCGCATATGATGCTAGGGCATGAGTAATCACTGCCCTTGGACGTCGTGATGCCACATGCACCAGGAGAGTTGAACTCCCCGTCCCTATACGTAAAATTGCTTCACCAACGTCTGGAGGATGTGCATGAAAGTGTACGAGCACACTTCCCAGACACGTACAAGTGACAAAAAGCCGCTCATAACCAGCATGCCTATGGCAAACCATATGCCATTGGCGACTGTGTCTAGGTAAGTGGCTCAACTTCGCCGCCACCCCCCTCCACCCACCACCCCCACCCCACTCGGAGCCAGTCACAAACTGAGTTACAAATGGAGGGGGCCCTATACTGTCCTCCAGCAAAAATTGGATGTGACTTATCACCTCTGCGCGCCAGATGACCATGAGGTCCTCTTCCATTTTGACTGGCTGAAACCTTGAACAGGAAATGAAGGAAGAACCGCCGCTTGAGCATAACGCTGCCCAGTACTGACGCACAATAAATCTGCTGCCCCTCCCGCTGACACACTGATCTATGCCTGATCCTCCCGACGGGGATAACAAGGCGATCACTAATGTCCGCCCGAGTGGATAATGGGGACTATGCACTCGGGGAAAGCACGTCTGCACTTTCAGGACATCCCTTCTTCATGAATAAGCATGACCGAGTGAATGAAAATGTGAATACCCCTCCGTTACTGTCATCGGGCAAACCACCAACCCCTGGAAATGGACCCTCCACTACTGTAGTGGTGGTCTTGTAAATACCCAGCATTGTTTACCCTCCCAAACCATCAAACTCTGTTACTGTCATTGAACAAACCTCCCACCCCCGACGATGTACCCTCCGCTACTACAATGGCGCCCATGTAAATATCCAGTGTCACTTACCCACCCATCCACCACCACCAAACCAAGCCAGCCACCCCATTCCATTACTATCGTCAGGCTGAACTCGATAATGCGCCCGGTAGTGGCTTACCCCCACACCGCCACTCCATATGTGAATCCTGTCGCGTGACCCCCTGCACCCTTTAGCCATGAGGTGAAGACCAAACACGCATGTATATATATATATATATATATATATATATATATATATATATATATATATATATATATATATATATATATATATATATATGTATATATATATATATATATATATATATATAATATAATATAATATAATATAATATAATATAATATAATATAATATAAATATAAATCAGATATAAATCAGATATAAATCAAATCCCCTGCTAACGGTATAACTCCGAATCTGCCGCTTTATGGCATGTACATGTATGATGTGTCTTTTCGCCAAGAGGAGGCTAGGAACAGCTGCTAGCTAGTACAGGGACATTCGACCTGATGGAGTGGAGGAAAAAGCTGATGCGGCCTTTTCTCTGCCCCCCCCCAGCGTGGATGATACCTGCTGGCCAAGAAGACAGTTCTCTTCACCTTGCTTAAGTTATTCCGCCAGAATTGATATTCTTCCGACACACTTAACAAATGCTATAGAAGACATTAATTCAGCATGCAATACCTGGTTAGTGTTCTAAGTGATCCTCATCAACGGGACCACTCCTGGTAAGAGAGAGTGCATCAAGACAATAACCGTACTGGTGATACAATAAAAAAACCGCAGTCTGACACTCCTCCACACCTGACTAGCATGTGCTGTTGCCCCTTATGCCCATCGAAACAGAAGATCACTCAACTTGGGAGGTGTTGATTAGTTAGATAACAATCAGCATCCGCATCCCTGAGTGCCTGTAAATATCGAGGTCAATAGGGTCACGCTGCATGTGTTCATTGTTATCATTTACCAAGACCGGGAAAAACCCGGTTTGGTGACGCCATTGATATACTTCGAAAATAGCCTATATAGTTATAGCCTTAACTATATAAACGCATGGGCGTTTCTGAATAAGCAAACCTTGTTTCAAAAATCACTAATGCTTGCCCCAAGTCAACGATGGCATGTGTAAAGACAAAATAAGTTGAAATAGCGCATGACAATAGGACACATTTCTAAACTCTCCTCTCAGATTTACCGACTCGTCATTTATTTTCGATCACCACCGTGTAGGAATCAGCAATAAAATAAGTAATTATAACACAAAATGTCTAAGCTGAATGAGCACTAGTCAATACTATTTGCCTCAATAACCATCTTATGGGAAAGACTAAGTAAATGGGTACCTAACTCATTTTTGCTGTCATCAGCCTCACCTTTTCACACCCCTGACGTGTGACCCAGATAAAAGCAGGTCCTGCTACTAAGGAAATTCAGTGAAACTTATTCCTGAAACACATTAGCCACCACATGAATTGACTTGTCTGAGCCAGAATCTTCTGCCGCTCCAAAACCTGACCTCAAGCGTCTTTCTTCCGTTTCCGCTGCCAATGGATGACCAGCTGATCTGCCTCCAGGCAAGCACCTTCACTCCTTCACTCCAGTATGAAGGAAAACACCAAACTGGTTGCTGCCACCACCACCACTCCCGCAAACAAAAGGGGCATTTTTGCCACACATCGAACATCTCGGTCTTCTGTCAGCCAATCACCGACCGGTACACTACCACACAGCGACCCATGCATTTGAATACACACTCATCCAACATTATTCAGTGGACGACCTCAGCCTACACTAGCAGAACTCCAGGCCGATTTCCCACTCAGCGACTCTGTCGAACCTGAACAGCCAGCCCAAACCTAGCCGATGGTCCAGATGGTGACAGCCATATCATGTGCTTTAGACGCCACTTGGGGGAGGGGGGGGGGGGTATCGATGACTGACTGAATACAGCTAGCATTTCTAAACTATCAACACTTGTTCCGAGATTTACTTCAGCCAGCAGGTACTTCAATGGTAGCCACCTCATTTGCGGTTATGGTCACCACAGTCAGCCCAATTCTTCCAGCCACTCCTGATACTGCAGTAGCTTCCGCCGCTATACTCACTGTTACCAAATCATCCCGCGTTGCCTTGGTCTCTGCGTCTCGGATATCATGAGCAGCTGTTCTAACCTTGACGCCGGATATCACTGCATCATCGGTCTTTCCAACATTGCTTTCACGGCTCATTAACCATGTCAATAGGGCTACAGATTAAACAATGCCAACTCTATAAGCGGCTCTGCTGATAGGCAGCGAGGGTCACATGACCTCGATTTACACCTCAACCTCGAACAATGGCGACTGCATAAGTGGTTGCCCTTATAGGCCTAGAGCGGCCATGTGACGTCGATCTGGACCCACCACACCATAGACATTTCCCACATCGTTATGCCTGTCAATAAATCTGCAGGCCAACTAGGGCTGCACGATATACTGATACCATATTTAAAACCGATATCCCGCACTGACGGTTTCATAACCGATTATAAAAAATAAATATCGAAAAACCGAATGTGAACATATTTTCGGTTTTTCGTATCAGGATTGTTAAAAATAAAAGATACTAACGAGCATGAAAAGCGTAATGAATAATAATGGCCAGACTTTCCATTAAGCTACGTTCGGGGCAACAAATAATTGAACGTGGGCCCAATTGCGCATATTGTGTAACTCCATGTAACTCGCTGTACGCCGAGAGAAATCAAGCAGCGAATGAATTAAATAAATATCCACTCGTCTTTTCTCTGATAGTCTCAGATAAATTTGCAATATAAAACACAATACTAACGAAGGAATTTGTCATTGAAATTTGTATCGGGGAAAACATTTCTAAACAACGGCATCCATTTTATTTACGTCAACGGCTAATTAACATAATACAAAGTCGTCCCAAAACTAAATCGCCCGAATGGATAAAAATCTCGCCAATAAATATAATGCTGAATACATTTTGCTGATTAGGATATAATTTTAAATAAAATTATTACTCAAACCGTTTTTAAAATGTTATCTTCTATACACAATTTCATATTAACTTATGAAATTCGCGTTCGCACTATTACAGTTAATATTTTCTTCAAGGCATGATTTCGTCCTCGGGCCGAACTGGAAATGAAAGAAGAAAGGGAGATAATTACATCATAATTAATTTTTTTTTTTTTGATTTGATTTGATTTATTATCTTGGTAAATATTACAAATTACAATAAGATAACAGGGAGTCCACTGGGGGCTGTGCCTATTAGCTTGTGGACCCCTGACATAGAATAACATACAAGTTACACATGATTTGACATAAGTAGACATAAGGCATTATGACAATATATTATACATAACTACAGACAAATAATATAGGATTTGACATAGAAAAAGAAGAGAAAAAAAAGAGAAAAAGACAAGACATTTGACAAACATGGTTCACTTGTTTTTTATTGTTCTTCATACTGTGGGTAACATATTTCACTCATTGGAATGGGCTAGGGGATGAAGGGATGTGGTGGGGGCTGGAGTTCATCCTGTTTCTACTATTATTATTATTATTATTATTATTATTATTATTATTATTATTATTATTATTATTACTGTTATTATTGTCTATCACCTTCTTTCCCTAGAGGAAAGAGAGTAAACCGGCTATGTGAATCTGTGTTCGAGTCTATTTCTTAGTGTGTTTGTCATGGCTGGATTTTTTTAGAGCTCTTAGATATGATCAAGTTCTGGATCTGTGTATATCTTGAGGAGTGCTGGTCCAATTTGACTCAGGATTTAACACAGAAGCTGCACACTCGCTGAATATTCAGAAAAGCCACCCGACCGAGAGTTGTTGGTGGCTTAGCCAACCACAGCCCCCAGTCAAGTCCTCTTCAAAACACCCAGCAAGAGGAGCTATGTCCCTTGGGATGTGTTGTCTGTAAGACCCAGGAGCCAGACATTCACATAAAATATAATATAATAAAATTAATTAAATTAAATATGATTATGGTTAATGATACAGTAAAGATAACAATGGCCAACATGATTCTAGCAACAAACTGATTTGGTTATGACGTAAGTAATTTTCTGTACACATTTGGAATAGAAGACATTGCTGCCTTATGCAGAAAATTCTCCCACAGATTCCACTAGGTCCAGAATATTCAGCAGTACCGGTACCTTTTATTTTATGTAGACAATATGTCAAACCGGAGTGTAGAGGCAGGGCAAGAGCAGTAATATCAGTATTGTTAACAGGTGGTTCTTCATGATGAATTGCTGGTAATTGCTGTGGTGTCCGGGCGCATGAAGGTGTAGTAAATAATATATGAGTGAGGTCCAATTACTCGATTTAGTACTTATTAATGAACATTTGTTTAATAATATGTTTGCAGGAATTTTGACTAATAATCCGTGTACGTGTGTTCGTGTCTGTGTTATTCCAGAGTTTTGTAGCTTGAAAGGATGGTTTTTGTTTTGAGATTTCCATTCTATTGTATTCTGTGTGAAAGTTGTGTCTAGATCTGGTGTTGTATGCGTGTATTTCAGTGTTTAGGTTAAAGAGAGAAGACAGTGAATTTGGTAGATTACCTTTGAAAAAATCTTTTATTATTGTATATAATTGGAGATTACCAATATCTTCTAGTTTTAATAAATTCTCTGTCTTGTAAACATTTTGGGCCTCTCCTGTTTGTGCAAAAAGTTTAATGGCTTGCTTTTGAAGTGATTTTAGTCTTGCCAGTCTGATTTTATATGTATTAGTCCAAATAGTGTTGCAATAAGTAATTTGTGGGAGTATTAACGTGCAATATAGTGTTTTTAGTATGTTAGGTGGTAAGTATGATTTAAGTCATCGCATGATCCCAATGTTTCTTGCCACTTTAGATGTTACAATCTCTATATGTTTCTCCCAGGTTAGATCTTTATCCAGGTAGACACCTAAGAATTTAGCAAACTCAGCCTCCTGTATTTCCTGATTATCAATGTACAATTTTGGCCAGTCATTTTTCTTTAGTTTTCTAGATTTTGTAAAGAGCATGTAATTAGTTTTCCCGACATTCAGTGATAATTTATTTACTTTAAACCAATTTATTACTTTTTCCATTTCTTCATTTACATTTTTATATAGTGTTTCTATATTCTTGTTGTGGCAAAAAGCATTGGTGTCATCTGCAAACAGTATTAATGAAAGGTGCTGACAAACATTGGGTAAATCATTCATATATATTAAAAACAGGAGAGGTCCAAGTACTGATCCCTGCGGGACACCACAGACTAGGTTTTCATTGCTAGAGCAAGCTCCATTGTATTGTACGCACTGTACTCTGTTTGATAAATAACTTGTTATCCAATTTAGGGCAATTCCTCTCACTCCATAATAAGATTTTTTTTTTATTAGAATCTTATGATCAATTGTGTCAAAAGCCTTAGAAAGATCAAGAAATATGCCAAGAATATGTTCTTTGTTTTCTAGAGAATTTGTTATTTTTTCCAACATATCTATCAGAGCCAGCATTGTGGAGTGGTTTCGTCTAAAACCATATTGCGCTTTATAGAGAATAGAATATTTATTTAAGAAATTTATCAGTCTATTGTAGAAAAGTCTTTCGAGAAGTTTAGAAAATAGTGGAAGTACTGAGATAGGCCGGTAATTAGTGAAGTCAGAAGAGTCCTTGGCTTTATATATTGGTGTCACCCATGCTACTTTTAGTCGAGATGGGAATATACCCTGCATCAGGGAAAGATTACAAATGTGGTTCAATGGGATTAATATTTGTGAGAGACAGTTTTTAAAAATGTTCCATTTAAAATTATCAATGCCTGCACTTTTGTTCAGGTTGATTTGCATTAAGATTTTTGAGATTTCATCTGTGTTAGTAGGATTTAGAAAAACTGAGGATTGATAGCCGCCTGTCAGATAATCTTCTATATTTGTATTAGAGGTATTCCTAATTTTTTCCGATAGGCTGGGTCCAATGTTGATAAAATATTCATTAAATTTATTTGCTATATCTTGGTTGTTGGTTAAAACTTTGTCATTATATATAAATCTTGATGTCTCTGATTTCTTGTTTTGTTTATTTAGTAGAGACTTTATTAACTTCCACGTTTCTTTGATATTGTCTTTCTGATTGATGAATTTATTATGGTAATGATTGATTTTGGCTCTCCGGATTACTTGGTTTAGTCTATTGCGATATTATTTATATTGAGATTCATTGTACTTTGTAGGGTGCTTGATAAATGTTAAGTACAGTGTGTTTTTCTTATGACAAGCAGCTATCAATCCCCTAGTTAGCCATGGTTTAGTCGGGTTTCGTTTAAATTGTTTAGCTGTTTTTAGTGGAAAGGCGCGATCATATACATCTATGCACACAGTATGGAATGTGTTATAGGCATCTTCACATGACTGACAATCAATAATGTAGTTCCTGTTTATAGCAGACATAGCGTTCTTAAATTTGTCAATATTTTCTATTCCAAAATCCCTACACATTAGATTTTCTTTTATAAATGATTTTTGTTTAACTTCTGTTTTTTTCAGGTAGTAAATAGGCAAGTGATCAGATATGTCTGCAACAAAAATACCTAATTGATTTTTCCATTCAACAATGCTATTTGTGAAGATATTGTCAATGATGGTCGCAGTTGTTTCTGTAATTCTAGTCGGTTTTGTTATGAGTGGATAGAAGCCATATGAGCCAATTAAGTTTAGTAGGTTTTGTGTATAAAAGCAGTATTGTTTTAGTAGATCAATGTTGAAATCTCCCATAATGTGTCCTATCTTGTTTTCCTTTTGGATAGTTTGCAAAATGTTATCGAAAGCTTTGATAAAATTATCATTATCCGTTCCTGGGGCTCTATAAATAACACCAACAATTTTGCTTTTTGATTTACTTCTGAGTATTTCAATAAAAAGGCCGTCTATATCTGCTTCCATCATGCACAGATCCTCTCTTATAGTATATTGAATGGTATCCGTTACATAGATGCCTACACCACCTCAACTTGTGGCTATGTGTTGTGCTGGGCTATGCTTTTCAATGAAGTTATAGTGCTGTCTATCAATTAAGCTTAGTGGTGAGTCTGGTTTCAGCCAGGTCTCAGTAACACCAATTAGATCAAATTCATGAGAGCTTGCATCTAGAAACATGCCTAGTTTATTGTTATTCTTCAGAAGAGACCTGATATTAATATGAAGTTGAGAGAATGTGATTGTTTCATTTACATTCTCAATTAAATTATCATTAAATTCCTTTTGAAGAATATAGTCACATTCTGGTGTTAGATATTTAATTTCCTCATTATCAGTATCATCGTGAGATATAATATTTTGGTAGAATTTGTTAAGCTTAAACGGATTAAAAAGTATGTATTGGTGGGTATATTGATACATGTGGTTATGTCGTTCATTTATGTCCAGGATAGCTAACATGAAATCAGTATCTTCATCATAGTGATTATAGGGAAATAAATCTTTATTGCAGTTAATGCACCACCATGGCACCTCTGAGTTTTCTAGTTCTGCATATTCAGCAGTGGTAAGCTTTGAGCAGCATAAGTGTATCCAGACACCACAGCAATCACATAGTATAGCATATTGGTTACATCTCACTGGTTTTCTACAGGAAGAACAAGGGAATTTGATGGGCATAGGATTGGGTGGAAAGGGATGAGTGAGGTATAGGTGTAATTGTGGGTAGAATAATTAGTATACGATTCGCTATTGAAATCTTAGGGAAGTGGACAAGTGAGAAAAAGGCTACCGGAAGGTTTCCTCAGCTTGGCAGAAAACATGTAGTTTAGGATGCCTGGGAGCAATTTAGATTTTTCATAAAATCTAGCTGGTGGCTTCGGAGCAGCAGATATACTGGTATGGGTAATGGTCTGGTTGTATACATGGCTAATTATTTAGGATGGCAGTTCAATATTTTTATACCGGCATGACAGAGCATAAATAACTAGGATAAAAAAAAGGAAAAAGGATAAGGAATGAATAGTAGAGTTTGGTCCTCTGATGGAAAGGAAAATGAAAGCCGTCGCTCAAAAAACTTGATGTAGTGAAAAAAGAATATTCAAATTCTTGTTGGATAAATAAAATATATGTACATTCGTATGTCCAGTGTAGACCTCTCTCGGGAACTTATCACTGGAATGACTGGCAGTCACTCCAGTGGTAAGAACCTCAAGAAAGGCCACTCTGAGTCTGTAAGCCGGCACTTCTGAAGACTAGTATAAGACTGGATTGGTTGGCGGAATTAAGGAGCAAGATAAGAAGGAATAAGATGCACATACATACATACATGCATGCACATACGCACGTACGCACGCACGCACGCACACACTTATTAGTAATACACAGTTTGCATGTATAAGTAGATGACATTGGACACATGAATTTAAGAAAAAAGTTGAATGTAGATATTGAATGCATGCAGTTTGACACATATACAAAGCATAAAGCAAAATGATAGTGACAAATTAGGAAAAAAGCAAAATGAGGGAGAAATATGACAGATATTGAGAGCATATAGCGTGACATAGACAAAGCATAAAGCAACAGCATAGAATTGTCAAGTTCACAGCTTAATACAAAGCAGCAAAGCAAAATGAACAGAAATATGACACAGACATTGACAACGTATAATTTAACATATACAATGCATAAAGCAAAATGATATTGACAAAAAATCATAAGCTGAAAAAGAGCACAATGATACATGCAGTAGACCGAAGAAGAGCATTGACAGGCCAAATGAAAATAAATAGAAAATGGATAAAATAAAAGCAAAAATCAGCAGATTTAGTGCCTCTGATGATATAATGGTCATGTAGATCACTGATGCAGGAGAAAGCAAACAAATGGCAATAGTTAAATTGAAGCATGGGCTTTTTTTCTTCTTTTTTTTTCTTCTTTTTTTTTTAGTTGCGACTCGCAGCCAGGACACGTTGGTCTGTCAGTTTATTTCTGGCAGGGCCATTGGAGTCGCAACTATAACATGTTTACTTAAATTGTGAATTTTACCATAATTTTGAGCTGTCAAAGTTGGAGCGTCATGCCTGTGCCACACTTTCTCATCTGGAAGAAATAACAGTGCGTGAAGAACATGTATATATGATTATATGACATTTTATCATTACTATTGTTGCTATCTGGTACTTTGAAGCAAATTTATACTGGTATGTGATATCCATCTTTCAATAAATGAGATGGAAGCTGTCATTTATAGTTTAGGTAATCAGTCCTTTTTTTTTTACCCTGCTTGGAGCTCATGCTTGATCAAAAGAATTTAGATATTGACAATACTAGGCTGAAGCAGCAGTCCATGCATGAATGAAAATTTAAAACGAGGCAACTTTGTAGAAATAGGCAAACAATTTAGTTTTCATATATCCAGAGTTTGGGATGGCTGCGGATCTTCTTGATTATCAATCGGGCGGGAAGCTGAACATCACTAACGTAGCATGTAGCAACTTCCAGTCTGATCCATTTTTAAGCGCACATTCAGGTAATTTCCACATTATTAGATTCTTGTGACATGTAATTTTCCTGAACTCATCTCGCAATGTGAGATACATAATTCAAAATTAATCACTAAATAGTTTCGGGGCATAATTTAGAATTTGATATTTACATAGCATATATTGCTATGCAAATTATAAATTGTATAGTTGTCAGCAAAAATGTATAGCAATAAATTCCCCGTATCTCAATCTCAGAGCAAACAAACAGGAAAGCTGTCGAATATTTCTAAATTAATTTTGAAATTAATTTGACTGGAAGCCACCGCTGCTTAAGGCAGCAATGACTTTCAGTCATACCAAATTTCAAAATATTCAACAGAATATGCTATGCATGTACATAGTAAAGAATATACTTTTTCAGGAATTTGTCGTTGAAAGGGTTAATAATAGAATTTAAGAAAATTAATAATAAATTGCAATTCCGTACAAATTTTACATGGCAGATATAAAGCTATGCATGTTGCAGAATGTATAGTAAATACCTAAATATATGTAGCAAATTGAGATGCGATACTAGATAAATTATGCCCTGAACAGTTTGACAATTGATGCATAGTAATGATAGTATTAGAACAAATGATGAGAGAACAAAGCAACAATAAATCATGATACAGGCGACAGAGAGCACAAAATAAATTGCAATGCAACGAGAATTTTTAAATAAATTAAAAAAAAAAGAAAAAAGAAAAAACCCCAGAGGGCAGCATATGCAAAGAAGCAATAATTAAATTGATGCGTTAACTTTCTATAAATTTCACCACCATAATTGGCCTGCCAGGTTAGGGCTTCATTTCTGTAACGAACATTATTGTCTGAAAGAAATAACAGTAGGCAATTTATATAGAATATCTACATGTATAATGTATAGGATTATGATATATTTGAGCTTGTTATTATGAAGTTGACCACTTCAGTTACTGGTTTCTCTAGTTACCCCTTCATTTGTCAACTTAAGTCAAGCCCGTCAAAACCGGCCCTGCAGTAGTCTGCATGGATGTTCATTTGCAGGCCAGTAGAAGACAATTCCTGAAAAACTTATCACTGGAGTAATTGGATCGGTAATCGAATAACTCACTCCAGTGGTAAAACCTCAAGAAACAATCCTCTCCCTGCCTGGATGTAAATTGCTAAATAAAGCTACAACAACTTTCTTGCAAAAATGTTGACCATTACGGTTAAAGTGAAAGAAGGTACATTGACACAAATATGCAGAAAGGGTTAATCATTGTTTTGTAGTCTCTTGCTTAGCTTAGATTTAATTAGATGTAATACATGTATTGTTTTTCATTGGTTAGGTTTCATGTAATAATGTCCTTAATTTGCTTATTTCAGCTTATTAAGATCTTCAGCTACATCAATTATCATCTTTCTGTCGTTCTTTGTTTGACAAAGGATTCGGCCATCCATTGTCCATGCAATCACGTGATTAGGCTACGTCTTTTCGCAACCTGTTTTACTGATTTATGATTAATTTTGACAAAATAAACGATGTTTATTTAACTGTGCTTAAAGGGATATTCCACTTGGGGATTTTATGCATCTAGCGTAAAGTACTATTTCTCCGCATTAATTTGTGACCAAGAGCACAATTTTATGCCAACAAATAAAAAAGATATCCTCAATTTAAATTGCTAAAGTAACCAGTAGATAGAGGCGCCATTTTGGACAAACGGCTGACGTCACCGACACACCTCTCTTTGCCCGATCGAGGATAGCCATAACCAGGGGAGGTAAATCTTGCATCTCGTGGAAAATTAGATTACTTCCTACATACGCATGTATAATGTAATATGCCGCCAGTTGTCGTAGATCTATATTGCCTTCATTCATGGACTTGGATAAGATAGTTATCAGTGGATATGGCGGTCTTCGCATATGACTATAATAATCGTAAATAATAATGATAATGTACAATTGTTACTCTGCCTACTATAAGATGTACTATTTGTTTTCCCCATATGTCATGTATGTATGACCTGGGTGTAACAAAATTCAGTTCAGTTCAGTTCAGCCTAAACAACTGACACTTTGCAGCAGTGTTTGGAGGAAATTAAAGTTCAATTAGTGTCCCGATGATCGCGTCAGTCATTGTAGTGCTAAATTGTCAAAAATTGTCTTCTTATGGGCAATTTCATTTTTTTAAACATTGAAGGGTTAAGCCAGGATCATGTTTGCAATTAACCAGCTACAACAAATTCTTCAAAAATATGTTAGTTGAATAAATGTTGAAAGTAATTTCTCTGAAAGCTGTTGCTATTGCAACTTCTGCTTCCAGTCAAATTCCAGTTTCAAAATATTCAACAGGCAGTAAATAATAGTCAACATTTTAAAATTTGGGATCAATTAGTCAACTCTTTCAAGAACAGAAAAGCAGAAAGCTTAAAATTTACCCTGCATAGGCATATTGTGTGAAACTAATTAGTTTGGAAGCTACTGCAACATAATTCCAGGCAAATTTAATTCAAAGTATTCAACACTGCATAGTTATTATAAAATTGGGAGTAAACTTTATAAATGATTAATAACGCTGGATTTCAATAGTGTGAAAGCACTAAATTACTAATTATGTCTAGCGTACACTTGCCATTATTTACTAGCCGTCACCTACTATCGTCTATGAAGTAAGCCGCTAAGCGATTGCCTATAATTGACCGACCGGACAACCAGCGACATTGTTTCATTTTGGTTTGCAAATCCCATTTTACAATTGATGCAAGCAAATACTGACGTTAATTGTCGAGCTTGATTCTGTTATATTAAAATTAACTACCGTGCCTTTTGTTTTGAAATGCATGACACATTATTTTAGAATTATACAGACTATATGTTCTAATCTTGTGTCTTCCAAATTTAAATGTAGAAGATATCCATCCAGTGCCGACGTTATGAAGCCATCTTTCAGTTAGCCCCTTTTCATGCGGATGCTTCTGCGGATCTTTCCATGATAGTTTCTATTACTGCAAGCCCATGCTTGACATGCGGGCATGTTGCGATTTAACCATCTCATGCCAGCACTGGCCTCTGCAATCGTCAAGTTGAGGACGCGGGTCAAGAGAAGGCTATTTTTGAGAATTAACAACTAAAACGACTGTCTCAGTAAGAGTACCAGCCATTCCAGTGGCCAATTTTCAAAAATAGTTTTCGCTTGGCCTGCAAATGGACATTCAATAAGGAAATATTCTGATTTTCCTGACATAATTTCGTCATTAAAGGGTTAGTTAATATTCGGCCTTCGTAACGCGAAGTAAACAGGTAAATCTAAAAGCGTTGGCGATATTTTGCTGGTGTGTCGTTGACGTCATAATCTCCCGGTTTCTCGCTCTCGTTGCGAGAAAATGGATGCGCCCGAGCAGTCACGTTTTCGAGCGTTTTGGGCATATTCATTTTATTATTTCTCGGCAATGGAAAAGTGTATTTTATATTTTTTTGCGGCACCTATTTCGGATTATTCTATATTTTTAGTTGACTTATTCCCGATTTTCACTGGAATTTCCCTTTAATATTTAGGCGGTCTAATTAATAATTTCACTACCGCGGTGATGGATATTATAAGGTATATAAAGCTTTAAAGGCGTAAAAAGTTACGACTGTATCATGGCGTGAAAATACGTTCTGTTTTCCTGCTATTTTTTATCATTTAAATTTTTTGTTTCATGTCCATAAAACCGATATTCGGTTAAAACCGATATGAAGTCATATCGAAACCGATACGGCCGTAAGCCAAACCGCGCAGCCCTACGGCCAACCATTCGTGACCGCATAAGCGACTGCGCTGATTGGGCGAGTTCTATGATGTCATCATCAATATTTTTAATTAGGCCATGCACCCGCTAACACTTTCACGGGTCATTAGGCCTGTAAATTAGCATAATAAAGATCAATATATCCAAAGCCTCAAACAATGGTGACTGTATAAGCGTCAGCTCTGACTCACCATGAGGGGTCACGTGACCTACATTTGGCCACGCCCCCTTTCACGCATCTGTGCAGGTGTCAATCATCTAATTATCTACATCACCAAAATGTGTCGAAGGGGTGGTGGGGGGGGGGGCGGTGTGGCTGTTCGGATTGGACGAGAGCTTATGTCGTCATCAGTGATGTCATGAATATTTAAATTAGGCCACGCCCACTTCCCCACCCCCCCTCAAAATACTTGAATCTGATTGTTTGAGAGTGAACAATAGGAAGGGCTCTTGACCAATCAGTATTTTTTTGTGGTGGAAAAAAGTGGGCGTCGCTAAATTAAAATATTGATGAAGTCAGTGATGACGTCATAAGCTCTCAACCAATCAGAAGAGCCACCCATACTGTTATTCTTCTATACTCCCTCCCTCCCTCCACCACCCCACTCCGCTCTCCCTCCCTCCCCACCCACCCCTCCCTCCCTCCCTCCATCTATCCATCCATCTATCCATCTATCCTTCCATCCGCTCATCCATCCATCCACCTCCAGTCCATCTCTCTCTCTCTCTCCCACTCACTCACTCTCTCCCTCCCTCTAATCGAAATTTATGGGTGGGCGTCGACAGACTGGGTGCGATAAACGATGTATAAGACCACTGCTCGTAATTAGCATAGGAAATAGGCTGCATTACACGACCATTTATCTCTATATATGCTACCAGTCCATTTAAGAATGCACACGCGTCCATTTAACGTAATTTTTACTGGGCGACATTGTACGTATCTGCCAGTGTAGGGTGGTCTCTCTCATGGGGTGGGGTCTGGGGTTCAGCCCCCCCCCCCCACCCCACCCCACCCCATCCACCACCACCACTACCACCACGATCAACAGCAACAACAGCACCAACAATGGTATATTTTGAAAATTAGATCCTCTGAGTCATTTCTTCCATTCTGACGTCTGAGTAGCAAATAATATTTTCTTAATTACACTCAATGTTAATTTGTTTAATGGATCCCCTTTAATGACATAGTCGTCTAAAACGTCTTCTGTGGTGGTCTTTGAGACAATCGTGCCAGTCATTCCAGTGGTAAATTTTCAGACTCATGTGTAAAATAGTGAATGATATAGGCATTTAGAATTTTTTACACATGAGGGTGAATAATGACGAAATTTATGTAGTGGTTGTCTAATCCTAGTATTTTAGACATTATCAATTCACAGTATAATCCACAATATGCTCACATTATAATGAGGCAATGGCTTAGGAGAGGTGTGATTCTGCCAAGACATTATGCAATTAAAGTGCATCTATGGCATCCAAAAGAACATTTCTTACAATGTATGAACTATGTTGTCGAATATGTAGAATATGTATGCATTACATAATCTTAATAGTAATTGACAGCAGTTGAAAATTTCATTTTCTAGGAGCCGCCACTGTTGAATTAAGCAGTGTAAAAATCTTTCTCTCCCTCCTCCTCCCCCCACCCCCCTCCACTCCCCTCCACTCCTCTCTCTCTCTCTCGCTCGCTCGCGCGAGCGCGTACACACAAGTGTCAGTTATTCAAGGTAATTGACATGTCTGCGAGGAGGAGTCTTGGAGGCCACAGTGTGGTCGTTGTAGACAGGTTTCACTTGTTTTTATAATTAAACTTACGTACATACATCTCACGTTCTATGCGTAAGTATAGAAGTCATCTAGCATACTTAATGACGTGGTTAGTCATTGTGCTTATGAGCGGAATTATAATCGATATGCTTATAGCATTTGCCTGTCCTTAAATATCGACAGTGCCAGCGCTATCGTGGCAGTCAGCGTTGCAGTAGCATTACCCAGAATGCAACCCGCGTCTGAAGGGAGTCCGTTACCAGCAGCCTCAGCAGCAGCAGCAGCGTACTGCTTACCACAGCAACGTCAACAGCGGTCGCTAAATATCTATCGTAAAGTAGAAATCGCGCATTCTGAAAACGATCTTTCTTCAGATTTGGTAAATATAATAGTTTAACTTATTGCTATATGTGTATTTGTATATGTCTCTGTTCAAGTGGCGGTTGCAAATGCGTTGTACAGTATTGCAAACACACGAATTGAAACACGAATGCGACTGATTTGAGAAATGTTCTACTTGAGTGTTCTGCTTCGACTAGTTCCCTTCTAATAGTAATTATCAGCGTGGTCACTTATTGATTCATTCACAGTTTTTCACTACTTTCCTATTATTCCACGCTATAGTACTATTATTAATGATGGTGATGATTAACCGATGACGTAAAACATTCGAGTTTTCATTATAGAACTGACTCCTGTTTGTAAAGATTGCTTTATTCTGGCCAGCACATGACCAGAGTGGCCTTTATACACAGGTTCACTGTTTGAATTTTTAATCACACCCTTGGTAATGGTCTGGTTATTTCTTATTATACCCACACATGAAAAAAATTAGGGAATTATCAATATTGCAATCGCCTCTATCCATTCGTCTGTATGTCCTGATAATAATAATAATAATAATAATAATAATAATAAAAAAATAATGAATAACAAGAATTGCTAGTGTGACCCCCCCCCCCCCCCCCCCCCATTCCACCAAGCACAACCTCCCACCACTGTGACCTTGACCGTTGACACCAAAATCGATAGGGTTCTTTGAAACACCAAGGACAACCTCCCACCCAAGATCAGTAACGATCTTCAATAAAACTTGAGTTGTTATTACACCACAAAAACATCTATACCGTTCAATCACGACTTGCTAAATCAACTACTTTAGCCACCAGAATAAGATTTTTATGCTTGCTTACATATCCCCCCCACCCCATATGCCTATTCCATTTCAATGTACCCTCAACCAGGCTATGCCAAAGTTCAATTTTCCGGGATTCCGGTAGCCAGAAACGTAAAGGGATTGCCTGTTCCTTTCTTGGTTCAGACAGGAAGCTCGGATTCGGGTCGGCATGACCCTGGCCTACTTCCGTTTCCAGTCCTTCCTCTTCCGCTTCCAGTATGACTTCCATTTTTGCCGGATATCCGGGTCCTCAGGATCCTATTTCCTATTTTACTTCCGTTTAAAAAAATTTTTTTTACTGTATATCCGGGTCTGTAGGATCCTGTTCAGTTTCTGGTTGTCTACTTCCAGTTGCGCATTTCGATTTCCTATTCTACTTCCGGTTCACATATTTCCAGTTAAAAAATGTTCTCCCCTTCCGGATTTCGTACAATCGGGGATAGGGTCATTTCCGTTTTTTTCATGGGTCTTTCTGGTGTTCCAGGATTACCTTCCGGTCCAATCTTCCTGTTTTGGATTTCCGGTGATAGAGAACTTTCTGGAGTTCCAGGTTTGTTCTTCAGGTCCGGTTTACATGTTCGCTTTCCTAGGATCTAGTCTTGCCTAAGAGTTAGTCTTATTTCCGTAATTGCTTTTAAAAATTGGAATGTTTAATGTTTGAAAATCTTCATACCGAGACATTGCCAGTCTGGAAGACTTGAAATTATATAGATATTCAGCATTTATTCTTTTATCAGTGACAATATTTCAACGTAATTAAAGACTTCCGACTGGTTGCCGTATGGGTTTTTTGGTTGCAGCTTATTTCATATGCGCATATCATCGCTTAATTTCAAATGGTCTCACTCAGCCGATAAGTCAGTCTGTATTCTACGCATTTTCTCTAAGTACGTAATTTTTCTTTTCATCCTACTTTAGATAGCCAGTTGTCTTCGGGCCATTCAGCCTTTTCTCTCGCTCTTTTTTCCTTTTATGCTGGCAGGTTGACATATTTATTTTAACCAAAGGGAGTTAATTTGTTGCCCTGATTCTAGCGTAATTCCTATTCTAAATCTCGGCTTTTATTCCTTCTTCCTTTTCTCTTTTTGGGTTATTTCTCCTTTCTTAGTGTCTTTTTATTCTTGTGGTCATTATTCTTGGTGCCATTCTCTTCCCAATATATCCTCTTCTGATTCTATTTCCTTTCAGTGACTGTCAGTTTTCTTCTCTGTCGTCAGGGTTTCGGCGAGTCATTTCGCCCTGGTTTCATATCGCCTCTGTCTTTTTAGCATTTTTTCTTAATTTTTCTCTATTATTTTTCATCTTTTTGGCTCGCTTCTAGTTTTATCCTTTTACATCAAAGCTTGTTTTTTTCTTACATCCCGGCGTCAGTTCACTCGGCTAGTAAATTTGTATGATTTTGTTGTTTTCCTTCTACTTCCGGTAGCTGTCGATCGTCGTCTTATCTGTCAGTTTGATTCTTCCTTTCCCTTTTTCTAGCGTAATTTTCTACTCTAAATCTCAGTTTTTATTTCAATTTGGCAGTTGAATTTCATTCTATGGGCATGATTAGGTATGACGTCTCTGCGCGTGATTCAACCCAAATGTGTGTATTTCGCTTTATTTCATCATAAATGCGTATTTATGACATCTTCATTTGTTGTTAATCAAAAATCAGTGTTTTGTGTATTTTAACATTCGAACTGATTCCGGAGATTCATTATCAATCAATCAATCAATTTTATTGGCATATCAAACACAATGACATACATCATGGTACAAACATTTAACTACATTTTACAAAGATGGCATAAATATCGGATTGTTTGGGATATCTAATTAAACAATATATCAAACACAGTGAGGTATGGTGCCAAGACTCATGAAGTTGGCTAATTTTCCCAATGAAATTGATATGGACGTTGATTAAAATATAGGACACAGTTATGCAATCATTATATGAACCTGCCTCATGTACAGGATGACGATCTGACGAATTGTGTCATTACATAGGATTTAAAGTACAAGCCCAAGCAGCTAGGCAAATGTTGATGTAATCAATAACAATTTTTATTAGCACCTATCAAGCGAGACGAAATTAGTAAACTCATTAAGCGTGATTGTCTCTTCTGATCGTAATGTGGACATTCCATTATAAAGTGTTTTTCATCCTCGATTAGGTTCTGGTTGCAAAGCTTATAGATTCGTAGATGAGCAGGTATTATTGGTGTTTTGTGCCTATCTTCCTCAATTTGTAAGATGTGTGCACTTATCCTGAGTTTTGGAAAGTTTCTGCATTTTGTGAATTTCTTTTCAAAATGAAGATAATTTTCAATGGCTAAGCTTTGTTTATATTTTGAACCCTGGTTGTGCCAGACTCCATGACAGTCAAAGGATTGCCATAGTTCACTTAACAGGCCCATATTATGCATTCAATTCATAGAATCGTAATGACGTCATCACAATTAAATTTCCCTTAGTTCCCTGGAGCGACGCCATTTCTGGAGGGAATAATTTAACATTTCGAGCAGTGGTTTGGGAAACCCGGGTTTGGGAAACCCTAATTACATTTTCCTTACTATCTTGCTAAATTCGGTCACAATTTGATGTTTTCGAATACCAGACGGGATTATTGCAGATTCTCAGGTACAGGATTTGGCTATATCTTGATTCTAACCCCTCCCATAGCAACCACTCGAAGCCGCCACGAGGAGCGACAGCGCTCAAACAACCTGAAGCAGCATTGACCCAGGGCCCGCCCACAAACCAGGGACATACCTCCTCAATTGCAAATACTGCCACCAACAATACATGGTGAAACTCTCAGAACCTTCAAGCCACAGATCCAAGAACACCTCAGATCCATCACAAAATTCAACAATATGACACAGCAGTGTCCAGGCACTTTAACAAACATGGCCACACTAGAGCACGCATGAGCTACCGCATCATACAAGTGCTCTCCTCAGACGCCTCCAACCCCGAGTCAACCATCTGGTGAAGGGCGAAGGAATCACACTGGATCCACCATCTCAACACAATGGAGCCAGCTGGCATCAACTTGGCAGGGTGAAGGCCCGCCCCTTAACACAGATATTGGAGAAAATAACTGATACCTGTGGATGTTGTTATTATCCTTTCAAATCATCGACAGGCCAACACCTATTCTCCCCCCCCCCCCCTCTTTCAGCAAACATTCTGAGTCTTTAATCCTCCCATGACCACTTATGACATCCACTGATGACGTATGACCCTTTCATATCTAGGTGACGTCATAAATGTCCCCAACAACACATACATTAGTCCACAATGGAGCACCATGCATGCACATCGTGCGGAAAAAATTACGCCGACGCAGGTGGCTTGCGACGCCACAAGAAAACACATACAGGCGACAATGTATGTAGCTAACAAAATTATTGACAAATGTTGTTGTCTTCTGCAAGCACCACCGCAAGCGTTATTGCAATCACCCACACACACACGAGCGCCTGCAAACACAAATGCTGACAAACACCAGATGGGGGACACATAAAGCCCCACCCAGGCCAACACAATCGCATGAGGCCACTCTATTCCTCTGATGAGTTCAACACTTTGAACGAAACGCTTAAAGTCTGAACCAACAGAGACACACGAGATGTCTCAGTGTTAGATCACATCTTTGAATGGTCACCCCAGATAGGCACCACCGCCTACATATCCCGAAAAATGTCTGGATAAAATGCCAAAACAAAACGGGCATAACACCCCAAAAAAATCCCTAACAAAATCCACAAAAAATACCACCAAAATAACGCCAGGCAGCCATGCCGCCAAAAAGGGCTGCCAAATGCCTGACCGCCAGGCCGCCATATACCACACACCCATAAGGCTGCCATGCCTCCACGCATGCGCAACACCCTACAGCCGCCAAAAAGCGACTGGAGGCTCCCAGGGAGAGTATATAAGGAGCCCCCTCAGACCCCAAAGGCCATTCAGACTTTACTTGAATTCACTCCATTGTGAACAAGCGTCAGGATATCTCATAACACTTTCAGCATAATTCAACACACTATGTGTGTTGATAGCACCGTTAAGCGATGGTCAATGTTTGGACATGTTCTTTGAATGTCAGAGAGTACACCACCTCAGAAAGCATAAAATTAAAATAGATTTTAGTACATGGTGCCAACAAGCGTAAGTCATGCATGTGCATGAGAGGATCCCATAGTACCAATTGGATATTTAAGGTTTTGCTGCTTTTGCAAGCACGACCTCTAAAGACGAAAAAACTATTCTAAAATGAGCTTAGATGCTCTCAAAGGACATAATGCAGTGGAGAAGACTGAAAGGTATTCACTCAAGACTTCTCGCTGCTGAAAACAGTCACTCATCAATGACTGTTGGTCATCATGTTATCAATTATAAGTCAATGGACGTTTCCACTTTTAGCTATGCCCCGCCCATCTCAATCTAAGCTCCACCCACACCTCGTCCGTGTTGGGATCGATCAATCTCTGAACTCCCTAACTATCAATTTCCAGAAAACTATATAGGTAAGCTGTGTAATAGTTTGAAACTAATTTGACTGGGCGCTGTTGCTGCAATAGCCAACTGAATGCTTATTAAATGGTAACGACATACGATTCGTACAAAGACGGGCCAAATAGAATCATTTATGACATAATGATTATGATGTCATCCTACACGCCGCTTAGATGATTATGACGTCAGATGATAGATAGATACCCTGGAAAGGTGAATTGTCAATTTTCCATTTGGAATAAACAACAGCAATCAGAGATTGCAGATATGGGTGTGGGGGTGTGTGTGTGTGGGAATAATTGTAATAATGGTTCGGGCTGTCTTGTGTCGTACTCGCTTGGCCGGGGATATTCTCCTTAAAAAGAAGACAAGAAATTCCTCGTAAATAATCAGAGCAAAGTGCAACTTTTTATTATGGCTAAATTCAGTTCAATGCCCCATATTCAGTAGATATATCAATATACTTACTGTATATATATATATGATCAACTGTATTACATTTATTTACTTATTAAATAAATTCATAACCATCTTCGAGACGGAGTCTTCTAAAATTAAACATAACTATGTGAAAATCAAATAAACTAGCTTTCTCAATTAATGATGCATATATATATATATATATATATATATATAGTAAATGATAGATGCAAACACACCGAGTTAATTCAGTGACAATAAAGGGAGACAATTCAGATGCTAGACTAATTTTGGTTCTATTCAGGGGAGATAATTTGATTGGATAAATGGTTTCAATGTTAAGTCTAAATAAATCATAGTTGATTGGAGGGAATTATTAAAATATTTTCTTCAATTAACTTGATTGTCTGTAAATTGTGAAATCCATGAATAATTCATTTCACTTCCAAAATGTGATATTTGCATCCATACACAAGGGGAGACTACTATTTTTAATGTCTTAAACATCAAATGCATTCGGCTCTTAAAATCACTTGGTTATTAATCAAAGATATGTGATATATATAATAATAAAAAATATGAAGTTTAACATAAAAAATACACACTATAAAAATGGTAAATGACTCCTATTACCAACAGCGTCCAAAATAGTTGCTACAGATAACTTATATATGATCTGCTGTAAACATTGGGTACACTTTACATGTACCAAGTTTCCGCCATACATGTTGTCCGCTCTAACAAACTCCAAAAGAAAGTTTACCTGTAAAGATTGCACTCAGATATCAGACAAGATTGCTGAATTTCTGACCTGGCATATCTGCACTTATAAGTCCGAATATGACTGATCCGAAGATGATTGGCCCGACTGTAGCACTGAAATTGAAATTGGCAACCAAGCTAACAGTGGTGCTATTGTTCCCACACCATCAACTTCTTCAGCTACTGCCCCCACAAATGCTACAACAACAACTCTTTCAGCTATAGTCACTGCTACTACTAGCACTGCAACTACAACTACGGCACACTCTAACATCGCTACACACACTAACTCCGATCGTATCTGTGAGCCAATTAACCATGACTCTACTGGTGACGCACAAGCTATCTCTACTCATGATAAGTTACGTCCCTCGGAGACTAACAGCGATGCAATAAATCTAGTACTACAGGAACTAAATAACATGAGGGCTGACTTTGCAGCATTGCAAAGTCAGGTCGAGGAATTATGTAATAATGTACCTGTTAAATCCACCACTCAAATTAGTAATCACCAAGCCCACTCAAACAACCAACATAGATTTGCTTCTAGGCCTACATCACACAGTAATAACACAGGCCTTTCGAGGCAAAATTCTGTCAGTTATGCTCAAATGGTGTCGCACCCACACAAATCAGCCACTACCAGTACTGGTGATAAAAACTTTGGTCCTCAGCCACAGGGGCCACAATTAATCGATTCAAAGGTCAGAGAATACCAAGATCAACACATTAATTGTAGGTAGCTCTACTCTAAAAAAATTAAGTGGTCGATACATGAGTACCGATAACCTCAATGTCACAGTTAAATCATTTGGAGGGGCACGTATATGTGAGCTAACTGACCAACTAAAGGTTATTCTCAGTTCAAATAAATACGATGTACTAGTGGTTCATGTGGGAACAAATGATATAGCAAAACGGACATTGGAAGGAATGATCCAAGACTGATGCCTTAATACAAACTGCCAAGTCACTTACACCAGGCATACAGATTCTTATATCTTCTCTTCTTCCTAGACCGTTCAATGAGTATGAAAACAATCTAACTCAGCAGTTTAATGCAATGTTTGTTGTGTTCACTTGCAAATTGGCTGAATTTATCCTTCATTGATAACTCTGCACTTTTCATTAGAAATGGTGAACCATTGCCACAACTATATTGGGATGAAGTTCACCCAAATACCAATGGTATGCACTTGTTATCTGACAACATTATGAGTTATATAAGAACAGTAATGAACATTCATCACGATTCTATTAAAATAACAGAGCCAAATCAGTACCATTACAATAGGAGCTACACCCAAAATGACACTAACCGCAAACGTAACAACAACTACACACAAAGAAACAATGGCTATTTCGCTGATATGTATGACTCCAAACCTGAGCAGGATTTTCATTTTGGGAGGAATATAGGGAGGAGCACAATGAATCATCATCTCAGGCAGAGTCACAATGCTGGAAACCAGTCATACGACAAAAATCAAAGCCTCTTCCAAATGTCTTTCAACCGAAACAAACCTTTTTATCAATTTCTTGACCTCATAGATGAATATACAAGCGAAATAACAGACACATGTAAAAACTACGAAACAACTGAACAAGGATTACAGCAAACTAACAATAAAAAATATGAAAATAATTTTAGAAATCTGGCCACCAATGGTGAAGGTGCCTCTAATGAAACATCCCATCAATCTCTATTTAACGTTCCCATAAAATGTTTATACACAAATGCAGACTGTCTCCGAAACAAAATGACTGAATTAAAGTACATTATTAACATCAATAAACCGTTAATTATTATTATAACTGAAGTGAAGCCCAAACATTATAGAGAACTAACCCTAGAGGACTACAATGTTGGTGGATATACCATACACCAAACAAATGTTGATAAGACAATAGGCAGGGGAATAATCATCTATACACATTCTTCTGTATGCGCTAGTGGTTCTGACTTAATCACATTCGAATATGAAGAATCAGTCTGGATTGAGATAAAATTATATTCACGGGACAAGTTATTAATTGGGGGGGGGGGGGGTATATATAGGTCTGACAGTGGAACAAGGGAAAACAATGAAAAACTGGTACAATTATTAAAACATATTGCCACGCTACATTATAGCCATCTTTTAATGGTGGGTGACTTTAACTATCCTGATATCTGCTGGAACACATGGTCAACCACAAAAAATGAAATAAGTCAAGAGTACTCGTTAATTGAATGTATTCGTGATACCTACTTATACCAGCATATAAATAGGCCCACCAGATTTAGGAATAATGTTACACCTAATATACTTGATCTGCTTTTAACCAATGAAGAAGAAATGATATCAGATTTAGATTACCTGAGCCCACTCAGTAAAAGTGACCATTCTATTATCACATTCCATTTACATTCTTATCTGGCAGGCAAACCTGTGAAGAAAAAATTTCTTCTAGACAAAGGAAACTATAAAGAAATGAATAACAACCTCATAAATATAAACTGGACAAATAAATTTTATGATTGCCCAGATGATGCTAATCAGCAATGGTAAATTTTTAAACAGATACTAAATAACATGATAAATCGACATGTCCCATCAAATACCTTTAAAGATAAACCTAACTGGACTAAGAAAGGTGACATCCCATTAGACTACAATCCTGTAGGTCAAATTAGGAAAAAACACAGATGCTGGGAAAGATTCCTTACAAACCGATCAAATGAAAATAAAATAAAGTATAACAGGCACCGGAACAAAGTCAAATCTCTGACTAACAAAATGCATAAAAATTATGAAAAAAATATAGCAAAAGCAGCCAAATCAAACCCTAAGCAATTCTGGATGTATGCCAAATCTAAAATTAAAACGAAACCTGGTACTTCTCCACTGCTGATAGACCCAGATAAACCTCAATGCACAGAAACTGACATAGAAAAAGCTGAGGTTCTATCATGTCACTTTTCAACCATTTTTACTGATGAACCAACCAACAACCTGCCAATCATTCCAGTTAGACCTATTAACATCCCATTTAAAAACACTGAGGCACAAGTTTTAGCCCACCTCGCCAAATTGAAAACCTCTAATTCCGCAGGACCTGATGGGATACATCCCCGAGTTCTTAAAGAACTATCCATCTCTGTAGCCAAACCTTTGTCAATCATATACTCAACTCCATTAAGAACAAAATCTGTACCAGGAGATTGGAAGGAGGCCCATGTAACAGCAATTTTTAAAAAGAAAGGCAGCCCCAAACTTGCAAGTAATTATAGACCCATAAGTCTCACCTGTGTAGCTTGCAAGGTTATGGAATCCATTATTAGAGAGCAAATAATGAGCCATATGAAATCAAATAAACTTTTTAGTAAGAAACAGTATGGATTTCTTACTGGACGATCAACCATGCTCCAGTTAATAAATGTCCTAGATGAATGGATTAATATGCTAGAGAAGGGAGGCACTGTGGACATTATCTATATGGATTTTGCTAAGGCATTTGATACCGTGCCTCACATCCGTTTGATTAACAAACTAGCAAGTTATGGCATCACAGAACCAGCCCTGGGTAGGCGTCAACGAGTACGTATAAACGACTCATACTCTCAATGGGCAGCCGTGACAAGTGGCATACCGCAGGGCAGTGTGCTCGGCCCCCTTCTGTTTGTGATCTACATAAATGACATGCCTGAACTAATACAAACATCCAGTCTATATCTTTATGTAGATGACACAAAGATCTTTAAGCATATTACAAAGCAATCTGATTGTGATGACCTGCAATCAGATCTGACAAGCCTAGAAATGTGGTCAAAAACATGGATGTTAAAATTCCACCCTGATAAATGTAATGTATTATCCATTGGTAGAGGTAGAAAACAGAATTTCCAATATAAACTTGAATGTGATAATGCTAGCCATACTCTATCCCATGTGGACAACGAAAACGATCTCGGAGTCATCTTTGACTCGGCTCTCTCCTTTGATCACCACATTCAAAATAAAATCAACAAAGCCAACAGTATCATGGGCCTCATTAGACGGACCTACAAATACTTGGATAGAGAAAACTTTTTGCTATTATATAAAGCTTTTGTGCGCCCCACATTGAATTTGCACATGCAGTATGGAACCCACACCTTAAAAAACATACACACTGTGGAAAATGTGCAGAGGCGTGCAACAAAGATTGTCCCTGGATTTCGCAATCTCAGTTATGAGCATAGATTACGTTCTCTAAACCTCCCCCACACTCACATACAGACGTCTGAGAGGGGACATAGTTGAAACATATACGGTTTTGAATACCTATGATCCAGACACAGTACCAACATTAAAATTTGCTTCAAGAAATAGTAACAGGGGGTCATAATAAAAAATTATTTATCCAGCGAGCTAAATATAATATATATCAAAGTTTTCATTTTATTACAGAATAGCAAAAGTATGGAATAACCTAACTTCAAAGCTTTAAAAACCGACTGGATAAATACTGGGACAATGCACAAATTAAATTTAACTCCGAGGCACCGTCACCATGAAGTAACCATTTCAAAACCTAGCGTCACTCATGCACCTGAATATAGAGGACTGTACGGCCTGTGTTCAGTATTATCGATAATAATGATAATAATGAATTATGTACACTACATTCGGTGACTTCCAAATAATTATAGCTACAGCAAATGCAAGTATACTAAAAGGATGCTTGCATTTTAAATATACAAAGTTATCAAATAGCTTACTGGTCACTTCTGATAATGTGTATTCTGTGCTATAATCATTCTTCAGTTCAAAATATAGCTAAAAATCTAACTTATGAATTATAAATAATTTTGATACAAATTGACTATGGCTTACCTTAAAAAGAAGACAAGAAATTCTTCGTAAATAATCAGAGCAAACTGCAGCTTTTTATTATGGCTAAATTCAGTTCAATGCAGTGCTCCACAAGAAATTTCTTGCCTATAAAGGTTCCAAATTATCTCAGCAAAAGTTGGATTCAGTGTAATTGGCTCATCTTGTCTGGCAGTTGATTTGTCATTGGACGGTGGACTTAGGCCAATGGTTAAGTTAACTGCCTGGCTTTTGTAAATAACATTTATCAACATTTACTTAAATCTTAGCAGGTGTTCAATTTCGTCACGTTGCATAAGTTTATATAATGTCAGGAGTGGAATTTCAGGAGAACTTTTGACATTGTATTTTCTGCATAATGTCCTAAGCTTATATTTATAAATTGACTGCTCCCAAAGCGCAATGAAAATCTGATCTGGGAGAGTACAATGAAGCATAGAACATCATTTGAGACAATATGAAGATAATGCCTTGTGTATGATAAAACCAGCCCATTTGCGGGAAGATAAAAGACAAGTTTTATATAGAAATATTATAGTTGCCAGCTTTGATGCAATAAAGTGTACATTTATTGCAAACCAGTATTTTACTAAAGAGCTACACAATTCTTAATAATAGATACTCCTGTAGGAATACCAAAGTTATCCAGATTTATGTAATAAAATGGACAATGTATTGAATAAGCCATGTGTTAGTAAAACGCTGCTCTGTATAATAAATAACATTAGATGTGTGCATGAGCGACTCAGGAATTTAGTGAAAGACTTCTAAGTACTGTTAAGATGTGCTTTTCTCCTTCGATCAATATTCACCATTCTATTACTTCTGACATACAAGCTATCCTGAATAGCTGGCTCTAGGACTATAGACTTAGTAAGCTTTACCGACTCCTGGAATCAGGTACTCGGCTCCCAACCGCCGAGTACCCGTTTGCCATGAAGCTCATTCTTGTTTGCATAGCAACAAGAGCTACATGCGTTTTTGTGCAGTTGGAGTCTTAAGTTTCTAAGTCTTTTTCTATGTATTGTGATAGCTTTGTGCGCTCTCTAAGGATTATATTGGATTACCGTGGATGGAGCCGATGATAACCAGGTTGTATAATTCCATGTTATTCCATAGTTAAAATACTTAGGTGTTCAAAATTTTGTCTGTGTCGCATGTTCCAATTTCTGACCCCGAATCTGGGACGTGCTTTAACAACGAAATATGCCAGATTGATCGCCTTCCTTTAACCCCAACAGGCGATCGGCAGATATGAAATACGGTGTTGGCTTTACGGTGTTTTAACACGAAAATCGGCCGACGTCATTCTCCGTAAGATCCGAGCGGGTGTCGTCACACCCGTGTTGTCTCAGATTTTTATGTGAAGAAAATGTTTCATTAATTCGCGCATCGGATTCTGGGTGCTGCATACTTTATTGGTACCAGAAAAACTTTGGAATTTTCAAGTTTTGTGTGTTATCACGATCTGTTTGCAATGATCGGTGGTTTCAAAATTCTTGATTTAGATGTGTGGTCTGCGGTTTTACCGTGTGCTACAGCAGGTTGTTTACATTTTGTTGTTTCTTCACATATCGTTTTTGCCTTCGTTAGGAGTATAATTTATATTGATTAGTAAATATACCCCGAATGCTATGCGATATGATTCCTGGTTCCGTTATACATCCTTGAGGATCAGTTTATGGGTGTATTATTTCCCGCTTCGTTCTTGTCGTCATAATCAATGCGATCTTTGCTGTAATGGTGCGGGAGGGTTTACATTTAATTTATGATCAAATTATTTGAAAATTAATTGTCTGCATTCCATTCCTGTTTCGTTCCGCTTGCTTATTGTAGGTTTGTGCTTATTTATAGGACGATGGTGTCATCCCTGCTTTCAAAAGTTGTAGGGCAGTCTCTTCCCGTGCTTGGTTCGGACCCTGTCCTTGGGCAGGGTTCTGGACTGGCCACCAAGGGAGCCGTCTCGTACGGCTCTCTGGCAGTCCCGTCGGGCTCCGGCCTGATGGACTCTGTCTCTCTGCGGCTACCTCCGGGTGGTCCAGTAGCGGTGGCCGGTCCATCAGGCAAGGGAACCATTCGCCAGGACAGCTCCACAGTTTCCTCGTCTAGTGACGACTCTTCGGGGTCTGAAGACGAGGAGGCCGGGGAGGAGAGATTGCTGTGGCCTGTGATGCCGCAGGTGGAGAGCATGGAGGTCAATTCCGTCCTGAACGGAACCGTCCTCAATCTGTCTGGCTTGGCGCAAGCCAGGGCAGCGGCTCCGCCTGTGGTTGAGGCCACTCTGGTACCGGGCACCGGTGCCTTGATGGTTGGTTTGCCGCCAACCGACACGGTGATGGGTGTGGCTGGTCAGGCGTGGTAGTCACCTATCTTGCCTGGTCCGGCGGTCAGGCATGGGATGCCGTTGGCGCCTGTGTTTGGCCACGGTTCTTCAACTGTTATGGGTCCGCACGGGCCTACTCCATGGACTGGTGTTTTTCATGGGGTGGCGGCGGAACCGTACGGTACCGGAGTTCCTGGCATATCAGCAATGGCTCCTAGCCGGGAGGCCGTTGCTGATAGGGTTGTGAACACGTCAACGGGTGACGTGTTCACGGGAGTGTCCTCCTCAGAGACAGACTCGTCAGAGGCTCTGGCTTGGCTAGCCAGGGTAGACCCGTCTGTGGTTTCGACCACGGCCGAGGAGGATGCACCCTGTCCATCGGTGGCATCCCGGATCCAAGGTTTATGGAGTTATTGGATGCTATTTATAGCAAACAACTCCTGACCAAGGGCCAGCTTCCTGCGGCCTCGATGGAGGTGCGCGCGAGGTCGTATCCCACGGGGGGGGAAAATGACAGATATGGTGGTGTCCGAGGATGACTGCTGGGTGTCCAGAGTGCTGGAGCGGGTGGCCCCACCCCAGCGCTGGTGGACAAGTGGTGTGGGCTGAAGCGGGGGGCAGGCCACCCTGTGCCAGCTGTGGCGCTTTCATGTGTCAATGACGGCCTGGTGCTGTCTATGGACGCATTGGCAAGGGTGCAGGCGCGAGTGACGAAGTCTAGGAGGCAGATGGTCATTGACCATATGCGTCCAGCTACTGCCGTTAGGGAGTGCCTTCCTGGGACTCCCCTTACTGGCCCTAGCATCTTTGGTGGCCAAGCGCGGGCCATCTTAGAAGACACTGCCAACATCGCACAGAATCGGTTGGCGGTTAATCTACAGCTGGAGCTAGTGCGTCAGGCGCACGCACTAGGGCTGTAGTCAAGCGGCTAACCGGGCAACCTTCTAAGAAGCAGAAGAAGCACAAAAGCAAGTGCTGCTTCTGCTTCTACTGGGTCTTCTCAGCCGCATCCGGCGAAGAAGGCCAAGAAGGTTGTGGAGGCCCCTACCCTCCCCAATGTTGCTCCTGATCGCCCAAGAGGTGGGAAGGGCAAGGGGAAGGGTAAGTCCTCTAAGGGCGGGAAGAAGGGAGCGGATCGTACCTGAGGGTACGAGGGCTCCCTTCATATCTGCCTGGACCGCACATGTGCGACAGGAACAGCGGTGCCAGTTAGACCGGCCAAGCCAAGACCAAAATGGTTCTCACTCTCTCATCAAGAGGGGGGTGTGGGGGGGTGTGTGAGCGGATCGTGAGCCAGACACCCGCATTAGGCGTCAATGCGTCTATAGTGTGTGGAAGGCTCATGCGTTTCGTTGAGGCTTGGCGAGGTGTGACGTCAGACAGTCTTGTCCTGGGATGGTTATCCCAGGGGTACATGCCGGAGTGGTGGGATTTTCCACCACAGAATCTGTCTTTGGCACCTGTCTGGACACCCGTACCAAGGGAACCAGACAAGTTAGAAGCCATTCAAAACGAAGTGTCAGGTTTGCTTCTGAAGGGAGCAATAAAACCAGTAAACCGGAACACTCCAGGCTTCTATTCAAACATGTTCCTTGTCCCCCAAGAGCACAGGGGGATGGAGACCCGTACTCAATCTCAGGGCATTAAATTGGTTTATCCATATGCCTCGGTTTCAGATGGAAACTCCGAGGTCGATAATGGCAGGATTGAGGAAGGGAATGTGGTGTGTATCGATCGATCTGAAAGATGCATATTTCCACATTCCAATGAACAGGAGTTGACACAGGTTTCTGAGATTTGCGTTTCGGAATCAAGTGTGGGAGTTTGTAGACCTCCCATTTGGCATGTCGACAGCTCCACGGGTTTTCACCAGAGTGGTCCTTGCGGTGACAGTGTTTCTCAGAAAAGAGAACGTGGCGCTTCACACCTACATAGACGATTGGCTGATCAAAGCAGACATATCAGCCAGGTTAGAGGATACTGCTCTGACTCTGAAGTTACTTTCAGATCTAGGCTGGATAGTCAACAAGGAGAAATCCGAGTTGACACCCACTCAACAGTTCGTTTATTTAGGGATGCGATTCGATCTCGAGGAGGGCAGGGTTTACCCGTCAGAGCCCAGAATGGTGTCTCTGTTAGCCATCCTCAAGAGTTTTCGATTGGGAAACCACATTCAGGCGAGGCAGTTTCTTCAGATGCTGGGCATGATGGGTATCCATGGAGCAGGTAATCCCATACGCTGCTCTGATGCGAAGACCTATCCAGTTGTATCTGATGTCTGTGGAAACGGAGAACAGAACCGCTGTCAAAGCTGGTGCCAGTTTTGGAGCCAATAATGTCGCATCTTGTATGGTGAAAAAGGCGTTAGAATCTCCTAGATGGGGTTTCGCTGCACCTACCCCACCACCAGCTGTCCGTGTACATGGATGCATCGCTGGAGGGATGGGGGGGGGCCTGCCTGGGAGAACACCAGGTCTCGGGCACATGGACTCTCCAAGAGAGCCAGCTGCATATCAATCTGTTGGAAATGATGGCAGTGGAACTGCCATTGGAAAAGTTTCTTCCAAAAGTCAGGGGCAAGGCGATATTGATATGGTCGGACAACTCGACAGTAGTATCATACATAAATCGCCAAGGCGGGACCAAGTCACCCACACTATGTATGAAAGTGTGGCACTTGATTCAATGGTGCAGGAACTACTCGGTTGTTTTGAAAGCAGCTCACATTCCCGGGCGATTGAACATTCTGGCGGATGCTTTGTCTTGGAGACAGAGAATTCTGCCAATAGAATGGTCTCTCAACCCTCCAGTCCTTCACAGGATCTTCGAGCATTGGGGCAAACCCAACGTGGACTTGTTCGCCACAAAGGAAAATGCTCAAATCATGACTTATGTCTCGCCGATTCCAGATCCAAATGCCATCAATACAGACACTCTGGCGATAAGCTGGAGAGGGATGCACGCTTACGCGTACCCACCCACCATTCTTCTGCCGAAGATATTGGTGAAGATCAGGGAGGAACTGTGCCTGGTCCTGCTAATAGTGCCATTTTGGCCCAGCAAGGCGTGGTTCACGGATCTTCTAGTTCTGCTGGTGGACAATCCAGTGCAGTTACCCGAGATTCTGAACATAATCTCCCAGGTCAAAGGACGCTTCCTACACGAGCGTCCCGAAATGTTCAAACTGACTGCGTGGATGTTATCAAACAATGTTCCACGTCGGAAGGCTTTTCTCGACAAGCTGCGAATTTCATCGCAGCTGCGAGAAGGAGGTCAACCTTCAAGTCATATAACAACAAGGTTAACAGATTTGCAGACTGGTGTGATGGAAAGGGTATTGATACTTTTCAATCCACTATTCAGCAAATAGCAGACTTTCTCTGTGAGCTGTTCTTTTCAGGACTAGCTCCTGTCACAATTGCTGGATACAAGTCAGCTTTGGCATCAATTATCCCTTGTCTAGCCAACAGGGATAGTCCAGAGGTGGCCCAGTTGAATGTGATGGTGAAGGGAATGAGCAATCTCCGACCGAGACAAACGGTAGTCATTCCAGCCTGGAGTCTATCTTTAGTGCTTAATGTACTGGCCAAGCACCCTTTCGAACCGTTGCGTTCGGCTAGTCTAAAGCATTTGACTCTAAAGGCGTTTTTTCTATTGGCAGCTTCCTCAGCTAGAAGGCGCAGTGAGATCCATGCACTTTCAGCAGAGAGGGACCGATTTATTGTCTCCGGAGAGGGTCTGCCTCTACTGCCAAGAGCAGAGTTTATGTCAAAGAATCAATCTTTGAGATATCCCGGCAAACCGATCATTATACTGAAACTAACGAGGTTTCGTGATGCCAGTGTCTGGTGCCCAGTCCGTGCTTTGACTAAGTACAAAAGACGGACAGATTCGTTACGGTCGAATGATAGACATCTGTGGATCTGCCATAAGAAGCCATATGGCACCGCATCCATGGATTCTATCCTGCATTCAGACTGCCCATGAGATTGCGACTGGGCACCAGGTGCAATGCGCAAGGGCACACAATGTTAGAGGAATAGCCGCCTCAACCGCCCTTTACAATGGTGTTCCGTTAGAGGACATCATGGCTGTTGGTTAATGGCACTGTGAGTCCTCTTTCACGGATTAAAAGAAACTATATGAGGGATGTGTCAGACTGCCAATCCACTCGTTTTAGCTGTTTTGAAACGATAGTTATACGACCACACTGCTCTTCTCCCTTTTTTGGCATTTGTAAGAAAGAATTAAGAAGCAGACATGGTCGAGCGAGAGGATGTCAACCAGATTGTGTCACTGATGGCCGGACAAGTGAATGGTTTGAGGCTCCACGTCTGAAATCCAAATATCATGAGGTAATTCAAGATTGAGAGTTTTTTGTATTATGTCTATATGTCATGTTCATTCATCTTATATATTCATGCTCATTCCCAGGCTAATATATGCAGAGCAGTTAACCCTCTTGGCATATTTGTGTTTCAGGCGAGATGCATGTTGGTGAGTTCTCTCCCTTTTCTTAGGAGAAAAAAAGGGGGGGGGGGAAGTGATGCGAATGTGATTCGGTTCCATTAAATTGATGGTCCTTTTAGGTCTCCATTAATCAAGTTTAAGTCTAGCTCTTTCTCCAAGGGGCAAAAGTAGCAATTGATGGCTTGCCCCTTCCCACCAGGTTACTGACTAAATCTGGTGTATATCAGAAGTAATAGAATGGTGAGTATTGATCGAAGGAGAATGAAGGAAATTTCAATTTCCCTTTCTCCGAGATCTAACAATACTCACCATTCTAGTACGGACCCAGCCTCCCAGCCTCACGGAGGCAAGCCATGGATGGGTATCTCTTGTTTGGTGGCTATGCAAACAATATGAGCTTCATGGCAAACGGGTACTCGGCAGTTGGGAGCCGAGTACCCGGTTCCAGGAGTCGGTAAAGCTTACTAAGTCTATAGTCCTAGGGCCAACTATTCAGGATAGCTTATATGTCAGAAGTAATAGAATGGTGAGTATTGTCAGATCTCGGAGAAAGGGAAATTGAAATTTCCTTCGATTTCAGATAATAGGTGGACATGTTGGCAGTGTTTGGGTCATAAACTGAACACTGTTTACTAATAATCACAATCAAAAGAATCTAAACAAAGGGGCTAGCTTAACAAAATGCATGTGCCTAAAAGAATCTAAGCCATTGCCAATAGTCTGTTATATCTATACAAAATTTAAAGAATCTTGAATCATTTCTATTTGCTTTTCAAACAAAAAATTTAAACAGTAAAGTTATAATTACAATCTGTTTACATCAAAATAAAAATATATCAATAATTAATGTCTATATACAACATAATAAAAAATCAATATAAAAATTTTTTTACATGTATATTTCATATGCCACACAGTTACTCCTGCACCCGTTTGATCACATTGTTAATAATTTTCCTCCGATTTTCCAGAATTTTCAGATCACAACCAATGTTGTGGGATCATAGTGTACGCTCACACGCTATCTTGTGTTAAAATTTGAGCCAAATCGAACCAGAAGTTTCTGAGACATCCATGGATCCAAAATTTAATTTGATCTGGATCCAGTCTTTTTATCTGGATCATGACAAAAGTCAGGAAATACTCTTACGAAGGTCATCGCAAGGTCCTTTGGTCTGCTAACATTTGAGCCAAATCATTTATAAATTTAAGTAATTTCTGAGGTACAGCTCACGCATGCACATGCGCACACACTTGCAGGCCAGGAGAAGACTATTTTTGAGAATTTACCAAAATTTCCTGTTGGGATGACTGCCTCAGTCAAATGTAGCTCCGTAATTAAAGAATAAACGTCTGCCACGAAAGTGTATGTGACTTGTATGTCATTGGTAAATTTACAATTTAATAAGCATTCAGTTGAATATTTTGAAATTAATTTGAGTGGCATACGGCTGGAGCTGTTGCTGCTATTGTCAAATTCAGCTACCTATCATGCCAGTCAAATTACTTTCAAAATATTTGTTACATCTAGCTTACCTAGTTACCCTGAAATTGTGAGTCTGGGAATTCAGGATTCCGCATGTAAAAAGCGAAACAAATGCCTCCAAAATGGGAGGATCTTAGCTGGAAATGGTAGGGCATAACTAGAAATAGATCACTCTTACAGGGCTAAACCTTTAACCCTTAAATTTTTGCAAGGAAATTTCAATTTTCTCATAGAAAATGTCCATTTGCAGACCAAGAGAAGATTAATTGTGAAAATTTATCATTGGAGCCAGTCATCGTAGTGATAAATTTTCAAAATTACTCTTCTCTTGGCGTGCAAATGGGCATTTCTCAGGACCACTGCAGAAGCCGTTTTTGGCCGGTTTGAGTATTAAAGGGTTAAAATCAGATTGCGTATTTGGCAATGCTATACATGCTAATCCTCCAAGCTGCTGATCTTTCAGTATGTTGTGCATATCTCATCCTGGAATCAGATGATGTACATACATGAACTATATATATATATACTGAACCAAAAAAGTTTAGCAATTGGAATATTACTGTATAAATGTTATTTAACAAAAGCAATAAATTGATTCAAATATATTATTTGATTGATAGGTCATTTTCCAATTTGAACAACAGTCTCTTGTTACTGTAATGCTAGCATCGCGCCTTTAACACGGCATCATATATAGTATTCAAGCGAATTACAGTACTATGGATCTCATCATTAGAGAGAGTATGGAGATACCTGAAGAAGCCTTCAGTCATTTCACATCAAGAGTATACTTACCTCCCTAATACTTTTGATATTGCTAAATATCGGCTTTCACTCAATAAACACTCAGATTAAAACAGTTAGGTGCCCCTACTGGGCAGGGAGTCAGAGCGTAGTCTGGCGGATGCCAGCCCCACCACCGCGCATGCGCAGACTAGCACTTCCTCTTTGCTAATTTATTGGCAGAGAGTCTACACATGTTTTTGTGCTAGAGCTTTTCTTGACTCAATTCTTAGTATTTTTGTGTAAATTTGGAAGTGTTTATCCCTGATAAAGATGGCAGGAAGGATGACTTCGCCAGAGGAGGGCCCAGGACCTTTAAATCAGGTGACTTCTAGTAAAATTAGCGAGTTTTGTCCCCGGTGTAATGTGTTTCCGGGACTCGCGGTTACCGTGATAAGGGCCTTGTTTAGTTGGTTTATTTCAACTAGGTGCTATATAATACTAATCTCTCTTTGTGTTTATGTCCGCAGGTCTGTGTGACGATATGTAATGGACATCACATCAGCAGAGGGTTTGTTTCTCTCCACCATGGTTCCATTTCCTACTAATACTGTTAGGTTATCTAACCAAAAATTTTATGTCCAGTGAGTTGGAGGCCTAGTATAAAGGTCTTCTCACTTTGCCCTCTTGATCCAATTCCTTCCCCTAGAGGTGGAGAGAGTTAAGAGGCGTTCAGTTGGTGGAGTGCTCCAGTTCATCACGTTGGATGGTTTGTCTATACAAAGTGTCAGGTATCTAATTATTGATATGAGGTGATGTTAATTATTTAGAGAGGAAAGGGAGATAATTAACAGTATTTGCCATTGTTATCAGTATATATCTGATGGTTGTGTAGTCGAAATGTCCATTCTGCACATGTTCTGGTTAGAGATACAATTCGTCCTTGCACTTGGATGTTTGTTGGGGATCGATTTTTTCCTGTCATAGGATTAATGACGTCATAATCAGCCTTGCTCTTTATTAACAATTAAAGTTGTCCGAAGCTGGTTTTCTGATGAATATTGATCTTTATGATCATTTCCTTCTCTTGAGTTGGTGAGTTTCTGAGCTTAACTAGATTGCTCATACTCCTCGTCCTTTGCCCTGTTTCAGAGACCTGGTTGTGCGTCCTGTGGACGGTTTTTGAAGGACAAGTTTGTGCCTCATCTCTGTTATCAGTGTAGCCCCTGTGGTCCCTTGCTTAATTGCGAGATATGTAAGCACTGGGGGGGGGCGAGCTAATGTCCGAATTCTTGTGCTTGCAGGCGAAGGACAAGGTGGTGGAGGAGGAGAAGAAGAAGCAGAAAAGAGAGGGTGTGAGTAAGAAGGGTAAGAGGAAGGCCTCGTCCGCGGTGGACATGGAGGCCTTCCGGACCGAGATGTTGGGAGAGATGAGGAGGACAATAAAGGATTTGGTTCCCGAGTTGCTTCGTGGCATGCTTCCTGGACCAAATCCTTTGCTGTCCTCATCATCTGCTTCGGAGCAAATAATCCCCACCTCTGAATCACCTTTCCTTAGTACGCTTCCGTTGTTCGAAGATTCAGAGGTGGCCCCATTAGAGGGGGCGTTCCACGACCCTGGCAGCAGGCTTAGTGCCGCGCCGAATAGGGACCGTGGACGGTTGTCGCTGGAACCCGCGGGCTGCTTATCAGTCCAGGGGTATCCGCACGCCGCGGGTGCCAGTACCTCCTATGGCACCTTCCCTGGCCAATCCGGGTTAGCTCTCTTTGCTGACCCGGAGTCTAATCTGTCTGGCCAGGAGGATGAGGATTACCTGTTGGGGTCGCCGTCTGAGGACGTGGCCATGGATTATGACGTCTGTGCACCCCTCGCGGGGAATAGAGGCGACTTATTCCACGGTTCTACTCACGCAGGGGTAGAATCCACGGTTCAGACTGTGGCCCTGGGCGCTGAGGGCCAGCGTTACCGCATACCTCGGCTTGCCGAGAGTGTCGCTGGTGCTGGCCGGGGCCGTGGTGGGGCGGTATGTGCCCCACGCTCTACCACGGCGCCTGCTCCTGGTCAAGCCAGTGAGATTAGCATGCCGGGGTTGTCAGGCCCGCATGCTCTCCCTGGCTTGCCAGGGATATCAGCGTATCCGCCGTCAAGCTCTGTTGCTTGCGCTCAGGAGGAAGACGAAGGCCCCCGTCTTGTAGAGCGCTCGCAGCTAGCGGCTTTGGGTGAGGATGCGCGGCCAGGCTCCCGTTCTGACACGGGAGTCTTGTGTTCGAACGCGTTGCGTTCAGCAAATACCGCGTTGCGTGATGCGGAGGAGAGTGGGAGGGCTTCGATTGCCGCTCTGTCCCACGTCTCCCAGCTGTTACAAGGGGTAGTAACAGCATCCGCATCGCGCCAGCCAAGTCCGGTCACAGTCCAGCGAGCCATCCAGGATGGTATCAACCTGGCTCTGGACTGTATGACGCGGGCGGTGACCAGGAGTGTCCGGGCAAGGCGCACATTTGCCTTGGACAATCTGTGCCCGTCCCAGGACCTGTACAATAGGCTACTGCGTACGCCTATAACAGGTCCTGGTCTCTTTGGAGGTGAGGGATGTAGGCACCTCCAGGAGACGGTTACTCTGGTAAATAACCAGAGGGCGCTGCGCGAGCAGTTTGAGGTGCTTCGTCGTGCTAACGTTCGCGCCGCACCCCCTGCGTATCATCCCCTGCAGGCTCGAGGTGGTGGTGGCCAGGTCAGAGGCCAACCACCATCGCAGCGTCGGCCGCGTGCGATTCGGCCAGCAGCGAGGGGGGCGCAGGCTCCTCAGGCGCAGTCAGCCAGGCAGCCGCCCGCGCACCGAGGTGCGCGCGGTGCTGGTCGTGGCGCGCGAGGATCTGGGCGTGGTAATCGTTCCTGATGGGACGGTTACCGCGGTGAGAACCGCTCCTGTGTTTCTGGCAAAGTAGACAGTGCCGCTCTTGCACTCCTTATGTCCACCTCTATCCCTAGGTGGACCGGTGGGAGGCCGGCTAGCCGACCACATGCAAGAGTGGGAACGGTTAACTCAGGACCGTTTAGTCTTGCGATGGCTTTCAGTCGGGTATCATCCCGATTGGATGACAGGCCCGCCATCGCGACTGTCTCTAGTGCCGATCTGGACTCCAAATCCGAGAGATCCAGAGCAAAGGTTGTGTATCGAGGAGGAAATAAATTCCCTCATACAAAAAGGAGCTATTCAGCCGGCACAAAGGTGTCCGGGCTTCTATTCAACCCTGTTCTTAGTAACAAAAAACACCGGAGGGTGGAGACCAATTCTCAACCTCAAGCCATTGAACAAGTTCATAGAGACGCCCAGTTTCAAGATGGAGACTGTGCGCTCGGTGTTGGCGGGGTTAGAGAGGGGAATGTGGACAGCATCGATAGATTTGAAGGACGCTTATTTCCACATCCCCATACACAGGAGTTTCCGTCGCTTCCTGAGATTTGCATTCCAGGGCAGACAGTGGGAATTCAGGGTGTTACCCTTCGGAATTTCCACGGCTCCTCGGGTTTTCACCCGTGTGGTTCTTGCGATCACCGCATACCTCCGCAGGAGAAGCATAGCAGTCCACACGTACATAGACGACTGGCTGTTGAAAGCGCACACCCAGGAAAGTTTATCGGCCAGTCTGGAGGTTGTTTTGAAGACTCTCACAGACTTGGGCTGGATGATCAATTTCCCAAAATCAGAGCTTACTCCATCCCAGAAGTTTGTTTACCTGGGGATGTTCTTCGATCTAGAGACAGGATATGTTTTTCCTACTCAGGAGAGAGTTCAGAAACTCATCTCATTAATTCTGTCAGTGTGCGACAGTCGTCATGTCCTGGCACGGGTTTACTTGAGAATGCTGGGGTTGATGGTTTCATTGGAACCAGTCATTCCTCAGGCCGCCTTACGCAGGCGGCCGATCCAGTTATTTCTCATGACACAATGGACCCGGAGTACAGGTTCGCTGGACTCGAACGTGTCAGTGTTGGCGCCTCTGATTCATCACCTGCAATGGTGGTTGGACACAGAGAATCTCTTGGTGGGGGTTATGCTAACCCCTCCCCACCCTCAGGTGACTGTGTATACAGATGCATCGATGGAGGGCTGGGGAGCTTGCCTGGAAGAATCCACGATATCAGGGCTTTGGAATCTGGAACAGTCACAGGAACATATAAATCTACTGGAGCTAAGAGCAGTAGTCCTGGGCCTAGAACATTTCTTACAGAAAGTTCAGGGCAAGATTGTTCTTATTCGTTCAGACAACTCAACAGTTGTGACTTACATAAACCGCCAGGGCAGAACGAAGTCGCCCAGTCTCTGTATGATGACATGGAGACTGCTTTGTTGGTGCCTGGATCACCAGATTACCTTGAAAGCAGTTCATATTCCGGGAAGGTTAAATCTGCTAGCAGACTCATTGAGCCGAAGGATGAGTGTTTTACCGACGGAATGGCAACTAAATCAATGTGTGGCGGATCGTCTGTTCGACCATTGGGGGAAACCCAACATCGATTTGTTCGCAACGAAGAAGAATGCGAAGATGACGACGTACGTCTCTCCGATTCCGGATCCAAGCGCTTTCGCAACAGATGCGTTAGCTATCAGCTGGGGGAGAATGTATGCATACGCATTCCCTCCAGCAATCCTGATTCCAAAAATTCTTCAGAAAATCAGACAAGAGGAATGCCAAGTGCTTCTGATCGCCCCGGATTGGCCAAGCCGATCATGGTATACGGATCTGCTGGACCTTCTGGTCTGCAATCCGGTTCCTCTGCCTCTGATGGACGACATTATCTTCCAGGGCAAGGCCCTTCACAACAATCCGTCAATGTTCAGATTGACTGCGTGGATGTTGTCAAGGAATCTAGAATTAAGGAGGGCTTTTCTGAGCAAGCAGCCATGTTTATGGCCAAAGCCAGGAGGGGGTCAACCTCCAGAGCATATAATTATAAAATCAACAGATTTGCAGAATGGTGCTCAAAAAGATGTATTGATCCAATGGATTCATCTATTCAGGTAGTAGCTGATTTCCTCTGTCACCTGTATGATGCCTATAGCCTCAAGCCTAACTCTATTGCTGGTTATAAGTCAGCTTTAATGTCTGTTATTCCTTGCTTGGCTAAGAGGGGAAGTGATGAAGTAAATACATTAAATGTATTAATTAAAGGCATGGGCAATCTAAGACCAAGGAATCCCCCTGTGATTCTGTCTTGGAGTTTATCGCTAGTGCTTCAAGTACTAGGTGATAAGCCTTTTGAACCACTTAGTTCCATTTCTATGAAACTATTAACACTGAAGACTGTGTTTTTAATTGCTGCGGCCTCGGCTAGGCGTAGAAGTGAAATTCATGCCTTATCGGCCGAGGATGACCGTTTTGTGGTTTCAGGGGAAGGCCTTAAGCTGCTACCTAGGATTAATTTCTTGGCTAAGAATCAGTCGTTGAAATATCCAGGTCAACCTATTGTTTTGCCTGCTTTAACTAGATATGATCCTAATTCTAAAGCATGGTGTCCCGTCCGGGCGCTTCTCCGGTACAAACAACGTACATCGGAGTGGCGCACCGACCAGTCGGCGTTATGGTTGTCATATATTGAACCCCATGGCAGGGCTTCTAAGGACACCATTTCCAGGTGGATTGTAGAATGCATTCAGTTTTGTCATAAATCCGCCACCGGGAAGCAGGTTGACGTGGCCAAGGCTCACAGTGTCCGCGGCGTAGTGACATCCACTGCCCTATTTAATGGGGTCCCTGTGGATGATATTATGTCGGTGGCTCAGTGGCACTGTGAGTCAAGTTTTACAGACCATTATCTCCGTGACACCTCTAATCCTCTCGCCTTGTCGATTTTGAAAAAATAACTAGGCTTATATTTTTGATGGGGTTTCCTCATTGCTTATATATTTCACAATTAATTTATGGAAACAACCACTTTTTTGGGACTGCATCGTTCTTCACCAATGGGAAGAGGATGTCAGCAGCCATTTCAACAAGGTCAGTCTTGTGCATGGGTTGTCCATTGTTGATTGTCTTGTCACGTTACCCGTTATTAATATGATGATGGTTTTGTGTATTTATGTGGTTCATTGTTGAGAGTATACGAAAATGGAGTTTTTTCGTCTCTGTCCTGTAGTACATGGCACTTGTACGTAGAGAGCGTATAGGACATTGAGGTCATTCGACTCTTCCTCCCAGGAAGGAGGGGGGGAGCGCATATGACATTCGGTCATCTCTCATACATCGGTGGTGTTATCCGATGGTTAGTCAAATCCTGACTGTTTTTTCATACAGTTTCAGAAGTTTAAGTGCCTTAAACGCAGAAAAGCGTATAGGGATGAGCTGGTCTTTTGACCTCGCCTCCCTCCCGCCGAATTCACTGTCGAATTCTGGCAATATCAAAAGTATTAGGGAGGCAAGTATACTCTTGATGTGAAATAAACGAAATCAAGGATTTCTTTTTTCACGAGAGAGTTGATACTTACCTCCCTAGATACGGACCCGGCCTCTCCACCCCACAGAGGCTCGGTCTTCAGGCTCTTAATAGTTGCATGTGTATCAGCCAATAAATTAGTCAGAGGAAGTGCTAGTCTGCGCATGCGCGGTGGTGGAGCTGGCATCCGCCAGACTACGCTCTGACTCCCTGCCCAGTAGGGGCACCTAACTGTTTTAATCTGAGTGTTTATTGAGTGAAAGCCGATATTTAGCAATATCAAAAGTATTAGGGAGGTAAGTATCAACTCTCTCGTGAAAAAAGAAATCCTTGATTTCGTTTACTCTGTAACAACAGTCTCTTGTTACTGTAATGCTAGCATCGCGCCTTTAACACGGCATCATATATAGCATTCAAGCGAATTACAGTACTATGGATCTCATCATTAGAGAGAGTATGGAGATACCTGAAGAAGCCTTCAGTCACTCTGTAACCACAATACCCAGCAAACATTGGCTGTAAAAAATTCATCCTACTACGCTTCCCTTCAGACAAGGAAAGTGCAATAGTAATGCAGGGAGGTAGGTATATGTAATTAGTAAAACATAAGACCAGACCCTCAGGATCGTTACATTGCAACATGTCAATTACAATTACTCTGCAATTGGTTCAATTATAATTACAATTACTTTGGTTCAATTACAATTACTTTCATAATTTAGAGGTGGTTTGGCTTAAGTCTGCTAATAATGATAAGAAGATTCAAATATGGTACACTTTTCAGATTAAGTATATTGAATTTTGGCAAGCCATCGAACATAAAATGTGCTTCATCTGGTTATCAAAAACAGATTTATGGTCAGAATAAAATATATTTATTCCTAAACAGTACCGGCATTGAATATTAGAATGTAATTGGATCCCTCAAAAGTATAATAACAAGACAAAAAGGAGCCATTTAGTATTACTTGCATTATTATAAAATATCATATGAAGATGCTACACATATTTATAAAGATTCAAAGTTACTATCATTCTGAAATTGCATTTGTATTACACAATGATGAGATAAAAATCAACAAACTATTGATTTATAAATATTCAAAGCACTGATATTTTTTCTAAGCACAAAAGATTGTTATGCTCATGAGGGCATCTGACTGTTGAGATCCACATGCCCTCAGTGATTTTCAATTGCATTTGTAGCTTTGCACTGAAAGACATGAAGGATCTTATTTTATGGTTGTACGCTCCAGAACATCTATTCAAATTCTTATTGACCATTTTGCCAGCGGCCTGACCATCTTGGATTTTCTGAAATTTTTTTAGATCCTTTTGCTTCTTAACCAATGGTAAGATTTCAACGATACTTGGGTGGAACCATCATCCATGTATATGTCTGGAGGTATACAGCTCTACATGTAGAAACTTGAAATGCCAATGTTCCAGGTGAGCGATACAGGCCGCTTGGGCATCTTTTTACCCATGTCGTTGGACGCAAGGGTTAATGCGAGTATGGAGTGCTTGTTGTTGTTGTTGTTGTTGTTGTTGTTCATAAGACATTTAAAAATACTCTGGTTCTACTAAGGGATTTTCTCAAAACTTGGATGGAAGCCTGCCTATGGGGTCCCAAAGATGTATGCCAGTTTTGGGGTAAAAAACTAAAGCGCAACAGCAACAGTTTTTAGCAATTAACACTGTTTTGAAAACATACACTTTTCGATAGCTCAGGTTCTACGGGAGTGATCTTATCCAAACCTTTGTGGTAAGTTGCCTGTGTGGTGAAAATATAAAGCACAACAGCAGCAGCCTTCAGCAGCATTGTTTTCAAAATAGATGTTTTTCAGTGACACTGGTTCTACTGTAGAGATCTACTTCACACTTTGGTGGAAGCTTGCCCAGTGTCCCGGAGCTGTATGCCAATGTTGTGGTCCAAAGCTAAAATGCAACGGCACTCGGCAACATTTTTGTCAAAATAGACACGTTTGACCTCATAGCGGCCCGAGTGAAAAATATATCAATGACACTGATATTGAACAAATTTGTCCATATTGATTGACCATTTGGAGACCAAGAGATGATTTATTTTTAGGTCGCCTGATTTGAAAGGCTAATTGAGATTATGCCAAGTGGCTAACATCCACGATCTGCGTTATCCCACCGGAAAAGACTAAAATTCATCAGAAATTTCCTGTCCAAGCCAGATTTCTAATAGTCTTGAACCTACATTTGACATTTCTTTCAGTGGACTTATTATGTGGAAACATAGTGTCAAGATTTTGTTTCAGCAAGATCCATCAATATTTGTCAGAGTTATCCCCCTGAAATAATTTTAATTCATGAAAAACAAATGTATTAAGCCACCTCTAGGATAAACTGAAGTCTGAACGTACATGTCTATCTTAGATCAGATTCAGTTCTTAGGTAGAAATTCAACCTCTGTAAATAGTAAACCTCTTCAAATGGAACAAACCTCTCAGTCCCATGGTGTTTTGGTTTCCTCTGGGTCTTCCATACATTGTATATACATCATTGAGAAGTTAACTATGGCTTCTGAGATCTTGTTACGTTCACACATAGATTGCATGTATCTCCTTGTCTGTGTATACAGTACATAGAGGCTTGCACTCTGAATACATATAATAATAATATAATAATAGTCCACATACACCTCAGTAGTTCAGTTTCAGCTAGTACATTTACATGTTGGGGGCAGTTGCACGCCTCAAGGGAGAGAAATCATGGTAGTCAGTTTATATGAGACCTTTTCAAGAACATGTCATAACAGTGAAAATTGTCAAACATGTAGTTGTGTATATGTATATATACAATCTTTTGCTGCGGCTAGCAGGCCAATAAACCCTCAGGCCCTTTAATTACATGTAGGTAGTCAGTTTGTTAGTCAGTTGTTACAGCGTTATTTTCCACCTTTTCAGAATACGGGGGGTGGGGGGGGGGGGGGTGGTTGGGGGGGGGGGATTAGCTGGGTGGAAATAGCACTGTTGCAATTCAGGATGAGACGACAGGTGAAAACACTTTAATAAACAATAAGCAAGATCGTTCTTCAAATATTACTGATATTAAACTTTTAATGATTCTAAACTTTACTTCAAGTTCAACTGGTGATAGTAAATGTTACAAACACTAATTATCTATCTGTAGAAAACTATCTCTAACTCTATGAATCTCTATATCTAGCTGTATGACTATAATCCTATCTCAATCTAATTCTATCTCTCAATCTCTAGCTCTGTCTCTCACTGTTTCTCTCACTCATTCTATCTGTCATTCTCCACATTCGTGCCCATTTTATATCTAGTGGTCGTTAAAGTAAACAGACAGGTAGTCAAGAGACATGTTCGAAATAAATTCAGAACAGGTCTAAAGTCATTAATAATTTGCTTAAAGAATCAAGCTTTTACTAATAGTAGTTTTGTGAATACCAGATTTATGTAATTCAATGCAATAAATATAATTAATCACTCATCCTGTATACGTGCTGACAGTATTTTGCTCTGACAAATTCAGAAAATCCTGATGACTATTTTGAAAACAATCAAAGTGAAAGTTGTTTCTGCTTGAGGTAGCAACAACTTTAAGTCTAATTATCTCCACAATAATATGCAGGTTTCTTATGGCAATGTCTTGAAATCATGTTTGGGGATTTAGAATGAAAATGGTTATCAGATTATGAACATGTATTTTCAGATGTATGTTATTATATATAAAGGTTCAGCATATACATGTCTTGGAATACTGTAAATTATTATGTCTACACTGCAGGCTGGGTGGCTTTAATTGTCCTGGTTATTAATTGGGCTATTGTCCTCTGTCCACTATAGTCCTAGAATTGTCACGCTTGATTTCATATGACTCAACTGGTCATAGTTATGAACGTTCTAATTTATGCTGGTTAAAATCAATAATATTTAACTCCACACAGAATTTCCTATGCCGGGCCCAATAGCGTATCGACACAGTACCGGCAATCAGTCACAAAAGTTGTATTTCAAAAACATCCTATCCTATCTGACTCAAATTTTAACACGGCGAAGAAGCTTCCTTTGCGAGAGGATTTCCGTACTTCGCCCATGATTGGGACAGGGCTCCGATTCCTCCTGTTTCCTATATTTTCCTATTTTTAATGGGATCCTATATATCTCCTATTTTGAATCAATAACTCCTATATTTTCTATATTTTAGCAGTTTTAATAATTATGAAAAAATTTCACTGTCACTTCTGGAGCCGCACACTATTTGCAGCTAACTTCCGTGCCTTCTTACACTTCCTACTTTAAAAATACAACATATTTGAATGAAGGCGAAGACAAGCAGATGGCATTTTCCTGAACATTGTATCAGCTAGCTATTTCTGTGTGTAGAAACCTTTATGTTAAATCATTAGCCCGATCTAGTATGTTTAACCCTTACCACTCTGATGGTAAAATTTTTAATTTTCAAATTAAATTAAAGGATGAACTGGTGTTTATTTTTCAACAGATTTGGTAGAAGATGGTGCTGTCGTAGACAGCAACATCGTCCACCAAAATTGTTGAAAAATGTACACCAATTTCTTTGATATTGACACAGTAAAAGATAGAATATTGAGATCAGAGTAGTAAGGGTGGACAGTATATTTTGTGCATTCTAAAGCGTCTAGCCAAAATTGTATGATTGCACAATTTAATTCTCTTTAATATCTGGTTTTCAATTTTTGAAGCAGCGGTGCTGTGAGCTAATCAGTTTACTGTCCAAAGCTTCTTGCCCAAAATTGCTTTAAAATGCAAACCTGTATCTTCCTTGTTCAGACGCTTTTCCAAAGCGTGGATTAAGTAACCGTTGAAAGAAAAAGCAACCGTTCAAAAAACTCAGTATGTTACCTCACTAATCAAGACAAATGCTAAACAAATTAATTATAAGTGTGTGGGATTTGTGAGATCTGTTTGAGTAAGAGTTAAACATGATGGAAAGTTGAGCTTATATAAATAAATTAAACACGCTTGAATCGATTTTAGCGCTGAACCGCGAATTCTGAGAATCTCCCGTTCAAATTAGTTTGAAAATGTTCAACAGAATGTCATTTGCCACTTTTGTGACTTTCACCTCATTTGATTGTGATTTGTGATGCCAGCTAGCACATGTCAAGTTTTAATTATGACATCACATGCTTAGGTGATAGATCGGATTCCTCCATTGCTCACTGTTGTGATAAAAAATCCAGCCCCCCCCCCCTCCCCCCCCCATTTAGCCCATCACTTTAACACTGTTAACATTCATGCAAGCCAAAAAACGGCTTTTACAGTGGTCTTGGGAAATGCCAATTTGCAGACCAAGAAAGGACTATTTTTGAAAATTTACCACTGGATTGGGTGGCTCGGTTATTGAGCCAGTCATTCCAGTGGTAAATTTTCAAAAATAGTTTTCTCTTGGTCTGCAAATTGATATTTTCTATGAGAAAATTAAAATTTTGTTGAGCAATTTTCAGGGTTAATGTCACCTGTAGGCTGTAAGTGGTTAACAACATTTTATACTACAAAGTCTTTAGTAATCCTTTTGGATTTGACCCTTAACCCTTTAACACTTATGCTGTCTTGAGAAATATAGATTTGCAGACCAAGAAAAGACTGTTTTTGAAAATTTACCACCAGAATGAATGGCTCGGTTATAGGTTATAACTGAGCTAGTCATTCCAGTGGTAAATTTTCAAAAATAGTCTTCTATTGGTCTTCAAATCGACATTTTCTTGGAGAAAATAGAAATTCGCTTGAACAAAGTTAAGGCTTAAGGGGTTAAAGTTCCAGTAACTCAATTTCCAGATAACTATGCATGAAGGCGGTTGAATATTTTGAAACTAATTTGACTGGAAACTGTTCCTGCCAATTACAAGCAGCAACAGCTCTTAGGCAAATTAGTTTCAAAATATTCAACAGAATAACATGTCCTTTCTGTCATAAAGAATTTGTCATATAGTTGTGAGGATTTGCCAGGGTTTTATGTAGGCATGTATAAAATGCTATGTGGTCAAAGCTGTTGTGTTACTCTCTATGAAAATTCAGATACTTTTGTTGGTTTTGAAGAAAGTAAATTAAGTTGGCATATATCCATAGATTTATCAAGTCTTTGCTAAATAAAGTTAAAAACTAGTGCCAGATTTATAATTACTCCTTTCTGTCAAGCCGGCCAAAACTGGCCTTTACAGTGGTCTTGAGAAATGTACATCTGCAGGTCAAGAGAAGACTATTTTTGAAAATTTATGACTTGAATGACGGGGTCGATAACAGAGGCAGTAATTCCAGTGGTAAATTAAAAAAATAGTCTTCTTGACCTGCAAATGGACATTTATTAAGCAAATATTTTAATTTTCTCGAAAGATCTTGACCATTGGAGTTACCCTTTCCATCCTACTTTCCCAACCTTTCACTTATATGACTCATACTTGTAAGCTATTATATAATTTGAAATTAATTTGTATTAATCCTTTAACAATCTGAAAGCCCATCGTCTCAATTTCAAGACAAACTATACTGGAAACTGTTAGATATCTTGAAACTGATTTGAATGAAACATGTTACTACTATTGGCGGTAAGGCCGAAACACCTTGCCGCAACAGCTCCCAGTCAAATTAGTTTGAAAATAATAATTCAACGAAGTATTCCTTTCACCATAAATAGTTTGTTGTTTCTTGCCTGTGAGGGTTAGAAGGTTAAGGATGTTGGTGCTGAAATTCTGTCCTCAGAATATGCTGAGGTGACCTGATTGAAAAAACCCACTGATTTTAAATTAAAAATATGGTGTTTTTAGCTCACTTGGCCAGAATGTCTAAGTGAACTTATGCAGTGGCATCCGTCAACGTTTTCTTTAAGCTACTTCTCAAGAACGACTGAGCCGATTTCAATTATAGTTGGCAGTAAATATCCATACGATATAGATGTCCAAGTTTGTTAAAAGAAAGCTGCTAGACCAATTTGACCGACATGCCATCTTGAAATTTGGCTAATTTTTAGAAACGTCTTTTAAAATCTCTGAAAGTACCTTGGGAATTTATTCAAAACTCAGTAAACATCATCTAGGGCAACAGCAGAACCAAGTTTGTTCAAGAGAACTTTATTAACTAAATGCTTAGATGGCCATCTCGGATGACCTAGTTTTCGTGAAACCACTTCTTTTCTCCAGGACCTGAATCAGGCTGAAATTTGGGAGATATGATTAGGGACTCAATAGGGAATTCAACCAGATTTGGTATGTGAGTTACACATATGATTGTAGAGTGCAAGCATGCATTAACATTTGGCTCCACCAGGTCAAAAGGTCAAGAAATTAATTGTAGCATAAATCCTCCGAAAATGTTGGATGGAATTCAGTGAATTTAGATGAATTAGCCATTGCGAAGTGTGAGAGGACATTTACATTTCGCTCCACCCCAGGGAGTTTAGGTGGGGGTGGGGGTGGGGGGTGGGGGGGAGGTGTGTGTGTTGAGGTTCAAAAGGTTGAAAAGATGATTGTAATGCAACTCCTCTGAAACCGTTGGACAGAAATTCAACTAAGCTTGGTGTGTGAGTTGCCCATGTGATTGCGGAGTAGAAGAGGACATTTACATGTGTGTGTGTGCGTGCATGCATGCGCGCGTGCGTCAAAATGTCAAAGTGGTAAATGTAGGGATTTGTGATGAAGCTTCATTGATCAAGCGGTATATTAACAAATTTATCACTGGAATGTCTGACGTAGCTGAGCCAGTCATTCTGGATGGTACTAAATTTTTGAAAGTATTTTGGTTTGCAAATTGACATTCAATCAGCAAATACTTCAGTTTTATGGACCAAAATAGACCATTAAGTAATCTGTAACAAAATGATATTGAAATTTTTAGCTTTTGAAATTCCAGTATCTCAATATCAATTTGTTGAATATTTTGAAACCAATTTGACTGGAACACGTCATGCCTGTTGCTGCCATAGACATAATAACAGCTCCAAGTCAACTTAGCTTCAAAATATCAGAACATCATAAATAATTTGTCTTTTTGTGCTTTGAAGGTTAAAAGATTAAATTCAAATGTACCTGAAAGTCCATTAGCTTGAACACGTGAATGTTAACAAGCAAACAGCAACTGCAATATTTGCCAACTGAAAGGCCAGCGTAACCATTTAACACTCAAACGTGCCAAAATGGCTTTTATTAATCGTGAACATGTTGGAAAATGTCCATGAATTTTTAGGCCAAGAGAAGGATATTTTTGAAGATTTACCACTGGAATAACTGACTTGATAACCGAGCCAGTCATTCCAGGTAAATGAAAAAAAATAGTCTTCTCTTGGCCTGCAAATGTAAATTGTGTTTGAGAAAACAGAAATTTTTTAAACAATTTGAAGTAGCATTAAAGAGCTAATGAATAGTGTTATAAGATGATGACTATATTATCCAATACTGTTATGGTTAAATAACGCTTTGCATCATAAGTTCCCAGCAAATCGATTTTAAATGGCTGATTATTTTGAAAACCATTTCTCTGAAAGTTATTTAGCCTATATTCCACATTGAATTAAGACTGTTATTTGAGGATCTGTGTCTATGGATGTCTTTCCTTCTTCTTCCTCTTGACAACATTTTCTCATTGATGTAATAATATACAGTACAGCTCAGAAATTACCTAAAATGTTTTCAGAGCAAAATGAAATAAAATTTGCTAATATATAATATTTTGGACTTCATTTGATTGGATTAGCCACTGATGCCCAAGGCAGCAATGGGTTAGGCAGCAATGGCTTCCTATCAAATTACTTCCAAAATATTCAACAGAACATTTGTTGCAACGTGCTCAAAATTTTACTAACTAACATGGTTTTGTTTTTATTTTGGAAACTTAATCTATTTCGAAGCTGTTCTGTATATATATGTGGACAGTCAAACCTACCTAAAGCAGCGAACCTGCCTTTAAGATCACATGATGGTGGTTCAGTTAATACAAACCTACCCCCTAAGATCATGTGTCTTACACAACCACCATCAGCATTTTCCCGCAAAAGCTATATACTGTTGTCAAAAAGTTTTATTAAGATACCACCTGTCTATAGTGACCAGCTCTTGGTGGCCCATACAGTTTCCGATATAAACATGTTAAATTACAGTATGATTATTAATCTGTACATATTGGCAGTGTGTAGATATTTGTGATATGTCATGTACAATGCCAAGTTTAAACTTTCTAGCCAGGATATCTATAGGAGACATATATGTAGTAAATATTCTCTGGTTGACGGAATGTTTTGTTCCTAAAAAAAACCCTGGTGTCCTTGGTAAATCTTTATGAGTACTTGCAGTGTGTCTGCTTCATCATTATATTTTCTGGAAGTATATATCTGTGTGCGTGCGTGTGTACATGCATGTGTGTGTGCGTTGGGTGTCTTTGTAATGTAAATTAATTCATTCATGCATGGATGTTTCTGATCTGTGTGTCTGAATATGCATGCAACCATGTGTTTGTGTATGTGTTTGTGTACATATGTGTGTGCATGTGTAGGTGTGTATATGTGTTTTGCAATTCAATTATCTGTTCTTTAGTGTGCAATCCTTTTATAGCGCCTGTCTATTCTATTTGTAGGTGACTGCAGAGATCTACATTTCCTATGATTCCACAGTGGCACTCTGCAGCATATCTTATTGTCAGTACTATACGATCTGATATCCATTCTCCGTGTACTTGTGTATAGCAGCAGCAGTGGTGGCGGCTCAGCACATGCCACAGCTGTAGCTCTATAACTATTGACTGCTTGCTTGCTGCTTGACCCGGCTGGCTGACTTAGCAGGGCGGGTGTGTTGGTACTGATTCCAGCCGCCGCCGCATTGCAGATCCATTTAGTTGTTGGCTGTTCCTGGTGCTCGCTTCTTCACCAGCCACTTGGAGCCATCACTGCATTGTTCTAGCAACAGCAGCTCAATATTGGTGATCGTTTGGCATAACTTTCTACCTACAGGCCTATTAATAAATACATCAGATCTTGGAGCATAGCACTGTTTGGCTAGTCGGCAGAACGCAAACCAGCCATCCTCATCAATATCATGACAAGAGAAAATGCTCTGACACTCATGTGGAGCGGTTTGCGGTTTGTTGAATGATTTCGAGGTGTGCAGTTGTTTTCGACTTTTATCCTGTGTGTGCTAACAATGAAGACAGTAGTGTTATGATCTTTCGCTAGGTTTCATTTGGAGTAATTATAAAGACAGCTATGCTATTAATGTCTTACAGTGGCAAGATGACAGTTGAACATATTCTGAATGTTAATGTGAAATGGCTTTCCATTAGTCATAAACTTTATGCATCCATAAGCTGACAGGACATATTAACTCTTAGCCTCGATGTCATCACATTCGCAGTTTGATTAATACTTTCTATTGACGTGGCAGTTTGGGATTTCCCGCTGGAATAAGTAATTTTACTGTATTATTGCCACAGCTGTATAATTTCATCATTTAATATTTCCTGAGAAACTTTCAGCACCTTTTCATTAATAATTCCCTTGTCACTTCAATTATTCCAATTAAAGATGGCTTTTGTGAGTAATACAAATTTAAGCTTTGTTAGGATGCTGTTGCATACATTTAGCCATACTTTGAGGATGAGTGTCTGTTCTGCTATTTTTATATTAACTGCTGTACTATTGGCAATGATGCCGAGTGTGGAAGCAACGGATGTCTCTAGTGATAATGAGGAAGGCACTCAAAATCAGAGTGACGTATGTGGTAAAATATCAACAACATGTGAGAAAGGTGTTTTCCTCCCTGCCTGGCTGCCAACAGGACAGTTAAGTGTAGGTGATCGTGTGGCACGTGCCACTGTCTACATGGTAGCTATGATTTATATGTTCTTAGGTGTTTCTATAATAGCTGATCGATTTATGGCATCTATTGAGGTAATCACATCAAAGGAGAAGGAAGTTGTGTTTTTAAAGAGCAATGGTGAGAAGGCGACTGTTCGTGTGCGTATTTGGAATGAAACAGTTTCTAATTTGACACTCATGGCGCTTGGGTCTTCAGCACCTGAAATATTACTGTCTATTATAGAAATTATAGGTAGAGATTTTAAAGCTGGTGAACTGGGTCCTAGTACAATTGTAGGTAGTGCTGCTTTTAACTTGTTTGTAATTATCGCAATATGTGTATATAGTATTCCAAAAGGCGAGGTTCGGCGTATTAAGCATTTACGTGTCTTTTTCATCACCGCCTCTTGGAGCGTATTTGCATACATGTGGTTGTTCTTCATTATCTCTATATCGTCAAAGGGGAAAGTAGAGGTGTGGGAAGCAGTGCTGACATTTTTGTTTTTCCCAATGACAGTAGCAACTGCATACATTGCAGATAAAAAAATTTTCTATTACAAGTTTTTGTCAAAGCGCTACCATGCCAGTATGACCAAACCAGCTACCATTCAGTCAGAGGGTGCTGATGCGGAGTTGGCCGATGGAAAAGCAGGCTCTAATCACTTTGTTGATGAGGTGACATACCGGACTGGGGAAGGTGAAGAAGATGACGTTAAAGAATTTGAAATGCATCGCAAAGAGTACATTGAAATTTTACGTGAATTGCGTAAGAAGTCACCGAATATTGATATGAAGACTCTTGAAGATAGGGCAGAATTTGAGGCAATCAACAGAGGACCTAAAAGTCGCGCATTTTACCGAATCCAAGCTACACGCAAGCTGACGGGTGGAGGAAACATCATTAAAAAGGCACAGCGTGAAAGGCGAGTAAGTCTGCAAGATGTTAAAGTAGAGGAAGAAGATGATGGTATCACTAAAATATCATTTGATCCGTGTCATTATACAGTAATGGAGAACGTTGGTACATTTTATTTGACTGTAAGTCGTGAAGGTGGTGACCTTAGTAATACAATATATGTTGATTATAAAACGGAAGATGGCAGTGCGAATGCAGGCTCTGATTTTGAGTATACTGAGGGCACTCTTGTGTTCCATCCTGATGAAGTTCACAAGCAGTTTCCTGTTGTTATCTTAGATGATGAAATCTTTGAGGAGGATGAACACTTCTATGTGCGGTTGAGTAATGTACGCATAGGTTCTGAGCACAGCAGTGTCCTGGAAAATGGCAGTGCTGTAGTCAAGGCTCAGCTTGTTACCCCTGCACTCGCGACTGTTATGATCCTGGATGACGATCACCCTGGTATTTTTCTGTTTGAGGAGGCAGAGATCACTACGAATGAGTCATGTGGGGATATCGATTTGAAGGTCATAAGATCGTCTGGTGCTCGTGGTAGTGTACGTTTGCCATTCAAGACAATGGACGGTTCGGCTAAAGGAGGAAAGGACTATCAAGATATGTCTGGAGATCTAATATTTGAGAATGATGAAACTGAGTAAGTACATAATTTTCTGTTCTTTTGCAACCATCGTTAAAAGAATTGGCTGTATGATGTCACCCTACCTAGCCGAAAAAATCCAGCCGAAAAAATTGCTACCTATCCGAAAAAATATGTGCAGGCATTCAATCAAATTCTTTTTGTCTGCCTAACATGTTACAGAATAGGGGGTTAATTACCCCCAAACTAATATTAATTTAAGGATGGTCTGTCTGACCTATTTCATTCAAAATGCATGTACTTGTCAGTGTAGAATATATTATGATATAGTTAGATCAATTTAATTATTATAAGAGCAATTTGACTGAAAATCGTCCTAACCGCATAATACCAACAACTGCTGCAATAGTGGAATCCATTTCTAGCTATGTCCTGCCCATTTCTAGCTATACCATGTCCATTTCTATCTAAAGCTCTGCCCCCTCTTTGTCTATGTTAGGATTGGCCGAACCTTGAATTTCCAGAATCCCAATATCACAGTAACTAACTATGCAGGTAGGCTGTTGAATATTTTGAAACTAATTTGACTGGGTGCTGTTGCTGGCTATGGCAGCAACATGTACACTTAACAGACTATTACAGCTTCATGAGAGTATTTCGGTCAATTATGATTGTGACATCACTGCATGTGTGTGAGATAATTGAATACGACGTCGTATACTTGAGCGACATTGGATTCATCCATTGTTTTCTAATTGTTCATCACATTTCATATTTAGCACACCTTGAATCATTTTGCTAAATGTGCAAAGTGTGATGACTTTCGGCCTTTGATTCACTACTTCATACAATATGTGAATGGAGAAAGATGATTTTATTTGTGTAAAATGTTCTTAAATTCCTGCACGTGAACCATGAACCATGGTTCTTCATAAGCATACATAATGAAGTGTAATCAAGCATACATATTACATTATACATAGCATTTTAATTGGCAACTAAGTCGGTTCCAACCTTTGCTGTACAGTCTTGAGAAATATCCATTTGCAGGCCAACAGCAGACTGTTTTTGAGAATTTTCACTGAAATGACTGTCTCAATAACCGAGACTGCCATTCCAATGGTAAGTTCTCAAAATTTGCCATAAATTCATGACGAAAATATGTAGATTTTCTTGAGCAATCCTGTCCAGTAAATGTTTAGTTCATTACCCTCTCATCTCTATAACACGAGTATGTTAACTTATAAGCAGGCATGCAGTCAAGTTATTGAATAGTTAGTTACTCACACCATGAAAGTATTGTATTTGGCGCTGTGTCTGTCCATCAGTTTGTCTGGTTGTTCACAGCATCTTTCTGGAAGGCAAAATTGTAGAATCAGCAAATTTGGCGTGAGTTTAAGGTTCAGGTCAAAGGGTCAATATGTAGGTGACAAGTCACTGGGTCACTAAGTGCATACCAGAGTATGCATTTTGGCCACAATTCTGGAATGCATGCAAGAATGTATAATCACTAAATTTAGCACATCTGTCATGGTGCTATTAGGCCAGGTATAGGAAATTCTGTGTGGAGTTAAATATTATTGATTTTAACCAGCCTACATTAGAATGTTCATAATTGTGACCAACTGAATAATATGAAATCAAGTGTGACGATTCTAGGAGTATAGTGGATAGAGGACAATAGCCCAATTAATAGCCAGGACAAGTAAAGCGACCCAGCCTGCAGTGTGGACATAATAAACCACAGTATTCCAAGACATGTATATGCTGAACCTTTATATATAATAACATACTTATGAAAATGCATGTTTATAATCCGATAACCATTTTCATTCTGAATTCCCATAAACATGATTTCAAGACATTGGCATAAGAAACCTTCATATTATTTTGGAAATAGTTTGACTGAAAGTTGTTTCTCCTTGAGGCAGCAACAACTTTCAGTCAAACTATTTCCAAAATAATATGCAGGTTTCTTATGCCAATGTCCTAGAAACGTCTTTAATAATCTTCTTCTCCGAAACTGCTTTAGGGGTTGAAGCAAACCTCATGGAATATGAACTAGGGCAAGAGCTAAACCAAGTTTGTTCAAGCGAACTTGATTGGTCAAATGGTTCGGCAGCCATCTTGGTTGACCTAGTTTTAGCGAAAATAAATTCTCCAGAACCGCTGAAGGGATCAGGCTGAAAGTTGACAGATATGATTAGGGACTACGGGTCATAAAACTTTTTGCAAGAGAAGTTGATCCGTTAAAAAAGATGGCCGCCATGGGCCAATCAAAATATAGTGTGTTTGATGGCCATATTGGATTTTTTATTTGATGGATTTTGAGGCCGAAATTGTTTTTATATAGGCTTTTGGGTATTCGGATCTCAAATTTACAAGTTTTGAAACTGTCGGATAAAATGTTTGGTGGCCATCTTGGATCATTTTCCCGCCAAAAGTTCCCATACTAAAGCAATGGGAAATTTAAAATGTCTTCCTCTCGAGAACTGCTGGGTCGATTTCAATTATATTTGGCAGGAAGCATCCTTAGTGCATAGAGATTAGAGTTTCTTCAAACGGAGCTGATCGACCAATTTGGCCGGTGGCCATCTTGGATTTTGGCCGATTTTTAGAAATGTTTTTAAAAATCTTCTCCGAAACCGTTTGAGGGATCGATTCAGAACTCACGAAATATGATTTAGGGCAAGAGCTGGACCAAGTTTGTTCAAGGGAACTTAATTGACCAAATGTTTCAGTGGCCATCTTGGATGGGCTCGTTTACGCAAAAATGACTTCTTCCCCAGAATTGCTGAAGCGATCAGGCCGAAATTTGTATTATATGATTAGGGCCATTAAAGTTTGTTCGAGAGTTGCTGATCCAGCAAAAAACATGGGCGCCGTGGGCCAATCAATATATAGTGTGTTTGGCGGCCATATTGGATTTTTTTTATTTATGGGAAAGTTAAACTGTCTTCTCGAGAACTAATAGGCTGATTTCAATTATATTTGGCAGGAAGCATCCTTAGGGCATAGAGATTCCATTTTGTTCAAATGAAGGCGATCGGCCAATTTGGGTGGTGGCCATCTTGGATTTTGACAATTTTTTAAAATGTCTAAAGATTTTCTCCGAAACCGTTTGAGGGATCAATTCAGACCTCATGAAATATGATCTAGGGCAAGAGCTGACCCAAGTTTGTTCAAGCGAACTTGATTGACCAAATGGTTCAGTGACCATCTTGGATGACCTCGGTTTCGCAAAAACGACTTCGTCCCCAGAACCGCTGAAGCGATCAGGCCAAAATTTGTGATATATGATTGCGGACTAAGGGCCATTAAAGGTTGTTCAAGAGAAGTTGATCCATCAAAAAACCTGGCCACCGTAGGCCAATCAATATATAGTGTGTTTGGCGACCATATTTGATTTTTTTATTTGATGAATTTTGAAGCCGAAATTGGTTATATATATGTTTTTGCACATTTTGATTTCAAATTTGACGTTTTCCAGATTGTCGGATAAACGGTATAGTGGCCATTTTGGATCATTTACCTGCCAAAATCTCCCATACTAAAGCAATGGGAAATTTAAAATGTGTTCTCGCGCCATCTTGGATTTTGGTTGATTTTTTAGAAATGTCTTCCTCTCCAAAACTGCTAGGGGATCAATTCAAAATGCATGAAATATCATCTAGGGCACTAGGGCAAGAGCTGCACCAAGTTTGTTCAAGGGAACTTGATTGGCCAAATGTTTTGGCAGCCATCTTCGATAACCTATTTTTTTCCAAAAGAACTCCAGAACCACTGAGCGGATTGGGCCGAAATTTGGGAGATATGATTAGGCACTGAGTGCCATTAAAGTTCTTTTAAGGGAAGGATCTACATCAGAAACATGGCCGCAGTGGACCAATCAAAACGTAGCATGTTTGGTGGCCATGTTGGACTTGCAAAAATGTCCACAAACTCATTTAAAAGACTACTCCTAAACCACCCACCAACAATTTTGACAAAAATGCATAGTGCTCCAGGTGAGTGACACAGGCCCTTTGGGCTTCTTGTTAGAAACAGCTTTAAAAATCCTCTGCTTTTAAGAATCGATTCAAAACTCATGAAATATCATCTAAGGTAAGAGCTAAGCCAAGTTTGTTCAAGGGAACTTGATTGACCAAATGTTTCGGTGGCCATCTTGGATGACCTATCCTAGTTTTCTCGAAATTTTTAGGATATGATTTAGGATTATGGGTCATTAAAGTTTGTTCAAAGGAAGTTGATCCGTAAAAAAAACATGGCCACCATGGGACAGTCGAAATGTAGCGTGTTTGGCGGGCATATTGGATTTTTTTATTTGATGGATTTTGAGGCCGAAATTGGTTTTTTGTTTTGGGGTATTCTGATCTAAAATTTGACATTTTCAAAACTGTTGAATAAATGGTTTGGCGGACATCTTAGACATACTAAAGCAATGGGAAATTTAAAATGTCTTCTCGAGAACCAGAGGGCCGATTTCAATTATATTTGACAGGAAAATTCCTTATGGCAAACAGATTCAACTGTGCAAATGTAGCCAATCAGCCAATTTGGCCGGCGACTCTCTTGGATTTTGGCTGATTTTTAGAAATATCTTTAAAAATCTCCGAATCCACTTGAGTCATCGATTCAAAACTCATGAAATATGATCTAGATAAAGAGCTGAACCAATTTTGTTCAAGGGACCTTGATTGGCCAAATAGTTTGGTGGCTATGTTGAATGACCTAGTTTTCAAGAAAACACAAAATGTAGCGTGTTTTGTGGCCATATTGGATATTTTTATTTGATTGATTTGAACCGAGTTTGGTTTTGTATATGTTTTTGGGTATTCTGATTAGAAATTTGCCATTTTCCAAACTGTCAGATAAACGGTTTGTCGGTCATCTTGGATCTTTTTCCCGCCAAAAGCTCCCATATACTAACAACTAAAGCAGTGGGAAATTTAAAATGTCTTCTCGAGAACCACTGGGCCAATTTCAACTATATTTGACAGGAAGCATAGGGATACAAGTTTGTTCAAAGGAAGACAAATGGCCAATTTGGCCGGTGGCCATCTTAGATTTTGGTTGACTTTTAGAAATGTCTTTAAAATCTTCTCCGACACCGCTTGGTGGGATTGATGCAAACCTGGGTCAGATAAAAAATGTGTTGGTTAAAAACCAATGTTTCATTTTGCTCAATTTCATTTATTTCACACTCGTATCTAATAATCTAATTTAAAAAATCTGTAAAATAAAATTTTTTAAAAGTCTTCGGGCATTATGCTTAATTATAGCTGACCCACTAATTATCTAGCGTTAGGGACGGAATATAGCATTTTATGCCTCCTTCATTTTAATACACTGGATTATCTGGGGATCTTTCTTATGAAAACATTATTATGTCAGGACTCTTCAAAATTGTATGAAAAAATTAATTAAATTATTACTAATTAGGGTATCGTTCATTTGAATAATTAGAATATCCGTCCCTAATGCTGGGAGTCATAATTATTTGTCCTGTGGTTTTAATAGAAAACAAGTTTCTGTAGACTTCTAATATTTAGTATTACCATTCACCATGTAGTGAAATATTATGACTTGGGCAGCAAGGTTCCACTGCATGAAGGTCAAACAACTGTTAGGGATGGTATTGTGAATTGCGTTAGGGATGGAAACGGAAACGCCCATTCAACCAAATTCTTTTGAGGGAAACAACATTGCTAAAGAATAATTAAAGATTGAAATTTTCAAATAGATGTACTACATTAGGTAACATAAAAGTCAGATAAGTGAGGTAATGAATGGTCTTCCAATGTAACATAACAATGCGTAATGGTAAAACAATAATTATTTAATTTTAAAAGTCAGGTATTTTATGATTAAAAAATATTGTTAATTGTTCTATAAAATATAAATTATGCATAAAATTATTAAATGCTATCTGATAACAAATGTATGTCATAATATGCATAGTATAAATTGTGTTTGTAGCGCAACGTTTCTTAATTCATCAATTATTTCCTCTTGGGAAATTAATTATGATGTTGTGTCTTCATGACCATTAACACTGTAGTAAAACACTATTCTTGTAGGTATTGTACCTTTCACCTGGACCAGGGAATTAGATTAGGTCTCTAAATCTGTGATTTTAAGTCATGGCCAAACATGCCTTGGATGAAATTTGCCCGGATTAGTGAGCCCAAATTAAAATCCTCCTGGCAGCTAGGAACAGTAATTAACTGTTTTATCACACCACCAACTTCTTTCTATACCATTCAATCACTACATGCTAAATACAACCCACCAACATTTAGCTCTGGACAGAAATTGAGAAGTATAATAAAGCAGAATAGCCATCATTTAATACCCAGATGGGTCAGAGGTATGAGAAGTTTGCAAACTATTAACACTCATGTCTGTAACAATGACAGTTGTTATTACACCACAAAAACATCCATTACCGTTCAATCACTACTTGCTAAATCAATTATCTGCATTTAGCTATCAGAATAAGATTTTTATGCTAGTCAATGCTGAGGGAAGCTAGTCATTGATCCGATCGTTAGAACCACATACATGTACACAATATAATTAGTAAAGTAAACTAAAAAAAACCACAGACCCCCCCCTTGTGGGTTGGTCTGTTGTTTTATTAAACACTATAAAAACAAGCTTACCGTCTCAAACAACAAACAAACAAACAATCACTACTTGCTAAATCAATTATCTGCATTTAGCTATCAGAATAAGATTTTTATGCCTGCATACACACCTCCCCATGCCTATTCCTATTAATATGGACCCTCAACCAGGCTACTAGTTAGGTCCATCTCCAGCATACTGACAGCTATAGACTGGCACCAATCTATACTCACCCCATAGTAACGCTTGTCACTAAGCGCGCTTGCGCATGCGCACTGGAGCCCAAATAGGAAACAGATTCACTTTTCAATTATTCTGCTTGCAGAACAACTGCTTAAAATATTCGTCTAAATTTTTTGTGCTTTGCGCTGTGTCAGCTTACACTTGAAGGACTTCCTCACGCTAAGATATGCCTGTTATGAAGTCTCTCCTCCCAAAATTTAGTTTTTGGAACTATTTCGTGGTTATATTGAACTTTATAACTATGTATATAGATGTTACCGGTTTTCGCGAGTTTCGTTTTCGTGGTAACAACTTTAACATGCCTAAGTCATCATCATATAAAACACTATTACTCCAGTGAACCCTTAATCACTTTCAGTTAAAAGAAAAAATAGTGCGTTCTCGTTTCGTGGTAACTTAATTACTATGCCTACATGTATATCATCATCATCATATTAATTCTCTAGCATTTAACCAAGAGCCCATTATAAGGATTATCATTTATCCCTATGCAAGTTTGTTTTCTTGTCGGTAGGGATTTTGATTTCTAATTTGAACTTTCCCGCCTTTTTAGAAGTGCGTTTTATGTTTCTAGTCTTCATTTACGATTTTCTAAGCGGTATGCTTAATTTTTACGCTTTTTTCGTTTTTAGGAGTCCGCTAAGGATATTTTCTGCTATTAAGGATCAAACCCACGTAAGACTTGAGGGTGACGGGCATAACCCACAAGCCATGGTGGCGGAGGCTGAGGCTGACGTCCATAAGGCTGGTACTTATGCTAATGCCAATTTTTCGATAAGAAAAAGAAATCTAAGCAGAAGTCTAGAGTGACTAAGCTCTCGAAGGTGGGCTCGTGTAGTGCACCGGGTCAAATCCACCTAAGACTTGAGGGTGACAGGCATAACCCACAAGCAGTGGTGGCGGAGGCTGAGGCTGACTTCCATAAGGCTGGACCATATGCAAATGCCAATTTTCGATTGCACCGGTCGTCAAGGTTCTTTCTAGATTGGCCATTGCCAAGAATTCAATTTCTAGTCTTGCTAGTTCTTCCGGTTCCGTTGTGGTGGACTCGGGTACTCTGGACTCGGGTTTACTTCCTTTTCCGTTTTAACTTCCGGATTAGCAAGCCATCCGGGTCTTCAGGATCCGGTTCTTTCTTCTCTGGCGTCCGTTTCCAGTAGGACTTCCGGTTTGGCAGGAAATCAGGTCGTCAAGATCTGGTTATTACTTCCGTTCCATCCATTTCCGGTATGTCTTCCGTTTTTGTAGGACATCCAGGTCTTCAAGATCCGGTTCCTAGTTCCGTTTCCGGTTTTAGCAGCGCTTCCGGTGATGCCGGATATCCGGGGTCTGTGGACTCCTATTATTTTTCGTCTTCCGGTAGAAGCGCTTCTGCTTCCGGTTTGGATTCCTGTCTGTACACTTCCGCTTCTGTTTCTAGAGGTGTACTTCCGGGTCGTTCAGACTCGGATAGACTTCCGTCCTCTGGACAGGGGTTGCTTCCGTTTTTTGGATCTACCTCCGTTTTTTCCGTATCCGGTCTGACTTCCGGTTTTGCGTATTTCCGGTTCCTTTGTTTATTCTGTTTTTTTACTGTACATCTGGGTTCAGTTTCCGGTTGTCTTCTTCCGGTTTGCGCATTTCCGTTTCCTATTTTTTCACTTCGGATTCGTACATCCGGGGATAGGGTCATTACCAGTTTCATGGTGTTCTATGATTAACTTCCGGTTCTGTTTTCCTTTTTTGGATTTCCGGTGATAGCTCTTACTGAGATTTCAGGTTAGTTTTATTTCAGTAAGTGCTTTTAAAAATCGGAATGTTTAATTGCTGAAATATTTATTCCGAGACATTGCCAGTCTTGAAGTCTCTCTTGAAATTGTAGATATTCAGCATTTATTCTTTTATCAGTGAAACATTTCAACGTAATTAGACTTCCAATTGGTTGCCGGATGGGTTTTTGGTTGCAGTCGATAAGTCAGTCTGTATTCTACGCATGTCTAGATGTCGCAATTAAAATTAGTTTTTAATTTCATCCAACTTTAGATGGCCAGTTGTCTTCGGGCCGTTCAGCCTCTTTTCGGGCTCTTTTTTCCTCTTATGTCGGCAGGTTGACATATTTATTTTATCCAAAGGGAGCTATTTTCTTGAAGAAAATCCCCGTTTCTAGCGTAATTCTTAGTCTAATTCTGACACGCGCTGAAAGGAATAGTTTCAGTAGTGGATTTATAGTGAAAAAGCATGGCTCTAAGATTAATGATTACAAGAGCTAGAAAATGTTGAGAATAGAGAAATAAGATTATGGTGAAGTAAGAAGGAATAAAAGCCGAGTTTTTTCTTCTGCGTTGTTACAGTCATGGTTTAGGTGAGTCTTTTTGCTTAGATTCTATATCGCCTCTGTTTTTCAACGTTTTGTTTTGTGTTTTCATCCCGTAGTGTTTAATCATAATCAAGTATTAGTGTTTTGTGTATTTAACATCCAGATGTTCCCGGGATTCATTCTCATTCTATCAATCATTCCTTTTATTAGCATATCAATCTCAATGACATCCGTCTTTACATGATTATAATAATGGTTCTAAGTCTTTAATAATAATGAGTAAGATAAGTATAGGTCTCTTCCTTCATCCTCTGTTCCTCTTCATCTTCCATTCTTCTTTATTCCTCTCTTCCTCCTTGTTCCTCTTTTGATCATCTTGATCTGATTGTTTCTGTCGTTCTCTCTTTTGAACTTGAGGTTCTAATTGTTAATTAAGGTCTGGTTTTTTCATTGTTTTCTGTTTTTAGGGATTCGTCCCTTGTTCGTTCTTTCATGTCAGCTTTTTTCTCTATTCTTTCCATGTCCTCTGGTCAGGATGTTGTATCTGTTCACATTCCTTCTGATCAATATTTTTCCTTTTCTGATTCTTTACATTTTTCTAACCTTCTAGATCCAAGAGGCCTTGCTCTCCTCTTTCCATTTGAACTGTTGATTCTATGGCGTCTGGTGACTCGTCTCATCTCTTTTCTTCTTCATCTCCTAATCCTTCTTCTTATTCTTCTATTCCCTAGTCGGTCAGGGCTGAGGAGATTTTGTCCAGTCAGGGTCTCTTCGGATGACTGGTCCCTGTCTCTCTGGTGGATTGCTTAGACTCTTTCTCTTCTTTTTAAAGACAAGTTTTCTATAGACCTTCCTTCTTTTGTGTCAGCTCTTTCCTCATTTAATTCCTTTTTTCTTGTCTCCTCTGGTCTTTTCAATTGACAATTTGGCCATTATCATGTTAGTTTTCTTTGTGAATTATGTTAATTCTAAGGAATTTGTACATACATGAGAGCGTTCAGCCTAGGGTAGGTTTTCCTACCCTGTCATTAAATCTTAGTAAAATGATCTCTATTCACTCTGAAACATTCATATCTGCATTAATTTTAATTTAACCAGGGTGTATGTCATGATTAAATCTCATGATTCTCTCTCCCAAGTCAAGATGGAGACCATCTCCCAGATCTTTTCCAGTCTAGATCAGGGTATGTGGTCGTTTCCATGGACCAAAATGACGCCTTCTTTCATGTTTTCATTTACCTTCAGTAAATTCCTGAGTTTTGCTTACTAAGATCGAGTTTGGCAGTTTCGCGTCATGTCTTTTGGCCTGACCACGGCTCCTTTTCTTTTTCTCGCATAGTCTCAGCCGTGGCAGAAATTTTCACCGTCGTTTTATCCATCTCCACATTTATATAGACGATTGGTTAGTAAAGTAAGTCTTCTTCAATTCTCTCAGGAATTCTTGCCTAGGTTTGCAGTCTGGCATGCAACCTAGGGTGGATTTTAAATCTAAAGAAATCAAGCCTAGTTCCATCTCATATCCTTACACATCTAGGCATTTCTTTTGACCTGGCCCGTGGTCTAGTCTTCTCAGATACAAGGATAGAGGCTTTATCAGTGGCAATGGAAATCCTGTCTTCTTCTCCCATGGTAAGAGCAAGATTCTTTTTAAGAGTGATAGGACTGATGGTCAGTGTAGAAAAGTAATTCCTTGGGTGGCGCTGATGAGAAGACCCTTGCAAATGTATTTAACGTCCCTTTGGAAGCAGTCAGTCCACTCTGTTTAACATCAGATTCCCATCAGAGAACATTTGAGCCCTCACCTAGATTTTTGGAGGGCTCGTTCTCTGCTTCTGATGGGTGTTCCACTGGTAAAGTCCTCCCCTCAGGCGATTATCTTCACAGACGCTTCCCAGGAGGGTTGGGGAGCAGTCTGGGACTCCCTGTCAGTTTCCGGCCTTTGGTCTTAGTTTGGTCTCCCTGGAGGAGTCGATAGCCCATATCAACATTCTGGAGTTGGGGGCTGTCAAGAAGGCTCGCCTTTCATGGTCAGATCTTGTGATAGGTCTCAAAGTCTCGATTCGGTCGGACAATTCGACAGTGGTGTCTTATATCAACAGGCAGGGAGGTACAAGGTCGTCTCTCCTTTGTCTAGAAGTGTGGAATCTTCTCTTGTGGTGCCGCAAGAGGCAGATTTTTCTAGTGTACTCCCATGTCCCAGGTAGTCTGAATTTTCTGGCGGACCATCTGTCACGTCCCAGCAAGTTCGCCCACACAGAGTGGCAGTTAAAGAAGTCGGTTCAGAGCATTTTTCAGTCTTATGGATCGTCCTCTAGTAGATCTGTTCGCGACCTTTCTGAATGCCCAGATCTCCTCTTACATGTCTCCTTTTCCAGACAGTCAAGCCATGGCGGTGGATGCTCTGTCTCAGTCCTGGACAGGAATGTTCACTTATGCCTTCCCTCCAACAATTTGATTCCGTTAGTCTTGAAGAAGGTCAAGGACCAAGATTGCGAGGTTCTTCTGATAGCTCCCTTTTGGCCCAAGAGGATTTGGTTTATAGACCTTCTAGATCTTCTGGTAGACTTCCCTCGTCTTCTTCCCGTATCCCAGGATCTTCTATCTCAAGTAAGAGGTCTTTGTGTGCATCCAAATCCAGAAATTTTCTATCTGTGCGTTTGTAGAATCTCGAGTCTGAGATCCTCGAGAATAAGGCTTCTTCAAGATCTCAGGAAATTATTGACTCTGCCAGAAAGGAATCAACCTGTCGAGTTTACAAGGGTCGACTTAAAATTTTTTGGTGAGTGGTTTTCAGACCAAGGTTTCGTGCCCGATTCTGTTTCTATACCACAAGTATTAGATTTTTTATCCTATCTGTTTGATTCTTTACATTTGTCAGCTAATACGGTCAGGGGATATAGATTTTCTCTGGCATCTTCTCTTCCTTGTCTTCTGAATGCTGATGTCTAGGATACTAAGACTCTTAATAGTTTTATTAGAGGTCTAGGTAATATTCGTCCTCCGATTGCTAAGCCTTTACCTTACTGGACTTTGGCTTTGGTTCTTCAAGTTTTGGCAGGTCGCCATTTTGAACCTATTTCTTCTATCAGTATTAAGCTTTTAACTCTCAAAACTGTTTTTTCTTGTTGCTGCTGCCTCTGCTAGAAGGCGTTCAGAGAGTCATGCTCTTTCTGCTGAAAAGGATAGATTTATAGTTTCAGGACGGTTTGGTTTTATATCCCAGAAGGGACTTTTTATCTAAACTCAGTCTAACCGCTTTCCTGCTAGTCCGATCATTTTAAAATCTTTATCGTCTTTTTCGCTATCCGATAAATTTTGGTGTCCTGTTAGGGTATTAAGAACCTACAAACAGCGAACTGATTTTAAAAGTGTCGATCCATCCCATTTATGTGTTTCCTACGCGGAAGAGTTATCTAAGCCGGTCTCAAAATCTACGATTGCCAGATGGAATTGTGAGACAATTAAGCTTTGTTATGAGATAGCCTCACCGGATCAAATTAATCTCTCCCAGATTAAAGCCCATGCGTTAGAGGTATGGCTACTTCTTTCGCTCTTGATGGTTCATCTTTAGATGAGGTCATGCAGGTGGCAGGATGGAAATCTGAATCCACTTTTACATCCTTTTATCTCAAAGACCAGAGTGCAGCAGCCTTCTTCTTTCGTAACATTTCTATTTTAACTAAGAGCCGAAGACCATTTACCAAGCACTTTCCACCATTTTCGTTAGAACTGTGCGTCTGTGAGAAATGGTGAGAGTCTTCTTGTGGTTTTTATTTATTTCTTTAAGTTCAAGTTTTCCTTATTTGTTAATCACGGTGTGATTGAGTTAAATGCACTATTATGTTATGTTATTAACATTTGGATAAGATTGGTTCGATTTTTATCCTTGTTTGCTGATTCTCAAATCTCCTCCCACCTAATGTTTAAATGGGGCACTGACCAAATCTACGGGTTTAGCAAGTAGTGATTGAACGGTAATGGATGTCTTTGTGGTGTAATGGTGTTGGTCTGTTGTTTTATTAACCACTATAAAAACATACTTACCGTTCAATCACTACGACACGGCCTCAGCCACCCCGCGTGGTAAGATTTGAGAATTGGCCTTTAATATTTAGCACTTAAATTTAGAAAAGTGAATCTGTTTCGTATTTGGGCTCCAGTGCGCATGCGCAAGCGCGCTTAGTGACAAGCGTCACTATGGGGTGAGTATAGACTGGTGCCAGTCTATAGCTGTCAGTATGCTGGAGATGGACTTAACCAGTAGCCTGGTTGAGGGTCCATATTAATAGGAATAGGCATGGGGAGGTGTGTATGCAGGCATAAAAATCTTATTCTGATAGCTAAATGCAGATAATTGATTTAGCAAGTAGTGATTGAACGGTAAGCTTGTTTTTATAGTGTTTAATAAAACAACAGACCAACCCACAAGGGGGGCTCTGTGGGTTTTTTTAGTTTACTTTACTAATTATATTGTGTACATGTATGTGGTTCTAACGATCGGATCAATGACTAGCTTCCCTCAGCATTGACTAGTGACTAACATGACTTAAAGTTATCATCAGGCCTTCAAACCATCACAACAATTATAATAACATTATTTTGAGCGAGTTGTGAAGTAACTAGTTGCCATATAAACGCTTATGCTCTTGGTCAGTCATTCAATAGACTGGCCTCAATGGCCTCTACTGTCGTACCGGATAATGAGGAATAAGACGGATCCATTACCGTCAATCAAACACACACACACACACCCATCCCTCTTGCCATCTAATGCTGTCACAATCAAAATTATGTCTAGTAACGTACATGTGATGTTTGACATTAGTCAGGCTTTCTATGAGAAACATGTTGATGCATGGTGTTAAATATCCTGTTTCAAGGTGACTACAGACAGCACAGAGAGCATATTCAGGGCCACTAATCCATTCCCTGTGCTTGCCTTTCTGTTTCATACATTAGAAATGGACATACACAGCAGGATTTTGAATCAAAGCCCTTTGGCGGCTAAATGTATTTACCTTGCCTGTCTACAATGGTTTGCCAAACCAATAGAGACACCAAGTCACTAACAGCCAGGGCCCACTGAGGGCTTTAGATTTACCTTATTTGGACTTGCCACCTATCAGACTCGGGATCCATCAGTGCCACGCAAACCAGCGAGTTTTGAAATCTGAGAGATGGATTTTGAGCTATTTTAGTTTTAATAGCAGCACCATAAAAGATATGGCAGTGATGCACGGGGGGGGGGGGCGAGAGAGCCTGGGGGACATTTGCCCACCCGAGAATGCACATGTCCCCTTAAATTTAAGTTCCCTATATTACTTAAAATTCAAATTGATACTTCAAGATGTATGGTGTCTGATTCTACGTGAATTACCTTCCTTACACTGCATAGATATGTTGGTTATTGGGTTGCTGAGACACAAACCGTGTCTGCACTTCCAAATTCAATTCAGAACAAGTTGACCTGCACAACTTTAAGCTTAACATAGATCTGCTTGTTTCATCAGACTTCAACAGGTACAACCACATTATTAGAACTTTGCCATGAGCTATATTTCTGGTAATGCATAAGTTTAGACCAGGGGAAACCATACAAAATAATCTAAGAGGAGAAAAGAGAATGCTCAAATCCTGATGTTTGCTAACTTCATCCAATAAAAAATCTACTATCACCAAGAAAAAAAATGAAATGTTTAAACCTGCCAATGATTCATAAATATGACTCTAATGGTTGAAGCCATTTTTCCTGAAATAAAACTTCTTAATTATGACATCAACCAAGCCTTTGAAATACACTCTTCTGTATTCACCAGATACCACAACACGTTACCATTCAGCAGCAATATTTGATAGTTTCATCGTCTCTTCCTTTAAAAAATTATACAGTATCTTCAGGATAAAAAGCAATGGCAGCTTTATTTTGCACAAAAAGGCATCTGAAGAGTATCTGTGGCAAGATTGAAACTTTTCCTGTGGAGCTTAGTTCATTTTTCCAGTTTTCAGTCCCTAACACACATGACCATTCCGTCCCTAGCAAAATACTTGTATGTGTGTCTCCTCAGTCATGCATGAATTCAATTAGTTTTCATTGCATGATGTGAAACCTGAGGTGTCAACATTAAAGTTTATCAGAATGAATTTGAGATTTGAGAATGTTGACCTATTTGTGGACAAAACCTTCCGTCCCTAACAGTGCAATTCCGTCCCTAACACAGAGCTTTTGGTGGATGTAGTGGGCTAAATCAGTGAGATACAAAGAGATGAATGGTATTGCATGAAAGCCAAGTTAATAGTCCTGGGATGCATAGACAACATTATTTTTAATTCCTCTAAATTTCACAGATTTTTACATAAATGTATGGAAGAGTGGAGAAAACCAGATTTTCCAATTCCATCTCTAACACACACAAAATTTGCATACCTGAATTAATTACGTTGCTGTTCATTAATTTTTTTGAGGAATATTGTAGACCTAACTATGCTTCTATGATGTAAAAACAAGCAGTCATTTCCTACTTCCATAGTGATTTTGATTTGACATTATTCTTTCAAATTCTGTCGCTAAGGTTAATGGGGCTTGTTGATTTGACCCACCTCATGAAATATGATCTAGGTCAAGAGGTGAAACCAGTTTGTTCGAGGGAACTTGATTTGCCAAATGTTTTGGCGGCCATCTTGGATGACATAGTTTTCGCAAAAACAACTTTAGAACCGCTGAGTGGATCGGGCTGAAATTGGCCAGATATGATTAGGGCTGAAATGCCATTAAAATTTGTCCATGGAACATTGATATGTCAAAAAAACATGTCTGCCATGTGCCCATGAATCAATCAAAATTTAGTGTTTTTGGTAGACATATTTTGTGCAAATTTCTGAGAAAATCTAAAAGGACTACTTATTGACAACTGGACCAAGTATAATAAAACTTAGCTAAACCTTTTTCACAGAAATCTGAGTAATACATCTTTCCAGTGGTCATCTCGTTTCGTTCATTTGTGCCAATGTCTAATAATTCCAGGTGAGCGATACAAATCCCTTGGGCCTCTTGTTACAGAATTGCATTTTGTTTCTGATAGGCCCTCCTCCCCCAGACGCCATTACTCAACTGTTATATTCGAGGCTATTCCCGAGCAATTGGTAACATCTCTCCTCATTTGATTTACCAAATCACTGGTGTCCGTCCGCTAATCTTTATTGTAGTCTCGATATATCTTGCCCATGTTCTAAATGTTTAATTTTGTATGGACACAAATGACGGATGGAATAACATCACAAATATTATATTATATGTACTGCTTTAGAACTGAGTTGCCATGTGCAGTAACTGATGTACACCCTTTCAGTAGAATGATGTAATTTATCATAAAACATACAAGATTTTGTGGAAAATTTATGTTTTTAAAGTTCCTGCCTATAATTCATGCTGATTGTGCACTCCAAGTGAATAACACCCTGTTAAGAAAACTGTTTTTTCACAAGGTAATATTGTTTTGATATATTGCCAATGTTCTTCAGGCTAGAGGTACATGGTTCTACTTCTCACTATCTTTATCTAATCAGTCTCACAATTTCCATCTAATAAGCGGATGCCTATTTATATACAAAACATGCGCTGCGGGTTTCGCTATAGATAAAAATAGGAGACATAATAGGCTGACTGGCCATCACAAGCATATAGATATTCAAGTCTCTTGTCTGAGGTACAGAGCTAGTACTGTACCACCACTACTGCCTCTACTGCCTCTACCAGCTGTATTAAGTACAAGGTACAGCTGGTAGGTAAATTTGCAGCTAGTATAAGTCTGTCTGTTGGTGTAACTGTCTAATCTGTTGGTCTGACAAACATTTTGACATTGCTGACAAAGCTATCTATGTTACACATTAAATTTGCACACGGCTAATTTCAATGGATGAATCCAGTTTATCGATCAATCATGTAATGTCATAATCAACTATGTCACATGTAGGCTGACATCATAATCAATTACGTCATGAATGGCACAATTTAGTCTGTCATAAACGCTTAATAGTCCATCAATTTGTACGAATTGTATGTCTTTAATATTTAATAAAACATTCCGTTGAATATTATGAAACTAATTTGACTTGGTGCTGTTGCTATTCAACAGCTTATCTGTATAGTTTTCTGGAATTTGAGATTCAGAGAGTGCCTGGATTGATCGATACCAATACGGGCAAAACATGGGTGGAGCTTAGCTAGAGATGGAATTGGTTTCATTCATATAAGGTGGATGAAATACAAATTTGTTGAATATTAATTATTTTATATTTTAAAAAATTGACAGAAATCTGTTGCTGTCCAGTATAGTTGTACGTAGACATCAGAATAACTCGTGTTTTTAGCTCACCTGGCCTTCACCTGGCCTGAAAGGCCAAGTGAGCTTATGCCATGGCGACCGTCCATCGTCCGTCCGTCCGTCTGTCTATCAACTTTTCCTTTAAACGACTTCTCAAGAACCACGAGGCCGATTTCAATTATATTTGGCAGGAAGGATCCTTAGGGCATAGGGATCCAACTTTGTTCAAATGAACCCGATCGGCCAATTTGGCCGGCGGCCATCTTGGATTTAGGCCGATTTTAGGAAATGTCTTTAAAAATCTCTGAAACCGCTCAGTGGATTGATGCAAATCTCATGAAATATGATTTAGGGCACACGCTGACACAAGTTTGTTCAAGGGAAATTGATTGGTCAAATGGTTTGGCGGCCATCTTGGTTGACCTAGTTGTAACGAAAATGACTTCTCCAGAACCGCTGAAGGGATCGGGCCGAAATTTGGCAGATATGATTAGTGCCTAAGGGCCATTAAATTTTGTTCAAGAGAAGTGGATCCGTCAAAAAACATGGCTGCCGTGGGCCAATCAAAATATAGCATGTTTGGTGGGTAGATTGGATTTTTATTTGATGGATTTTGAGGCCGAAATTGGTTTTGTATGTGTTTTGGGTTATTCTGAGCTCAGATTTGAAATTTTCAAAACTGTCGGATAAACGGTTTTGACGGCCATCTTGGATCATTTTCCCGCCAAATGCTCCCATGCTAAAGCAATGGGAAATTTAAAATGTTTTCTTCTCGAGACCTACTTGGCCGATTTCAATTATATATGGCAGGAAGCATCCTTATGGAGTAGAGATTCTAGTTTGTTCAGACGAAGCTGATCGGCCAATTGGGCCGGTGGCCATCTTGGATTTTGGCCGATTTTTAGAAATGTCTAAAAATCTTCTTCGAAACCGCTTATGGGATTGATGCAAACCTGATGAAATATGATTTATGGCAAGAGCTGAACCAAGTTTGGTCAAGGGAACTTAATTTGTCAAATGGTTTGGCGGCCATCTTGGTTGACCTAGTTGTAGCGAAAACGACTTCTTCAGAACCGCTGAAGGGATCGGGCCAAAATTTGGCAGATATGATTAGGGACCAAGGGCCATTAAAGTTTGTTCAAGTGATGTTGATCCATCAAAAAACCTGGACACCATGGGCCAATCAAAATATAGTATTTTTGGCATCCATATTGGATTTTTTTAATTGATAGATTTTGAGGCCGAAATTAGTTTTATATGTGTTTTTGGGTATTCTGATCTCAAATTTGCAATTTTCGAAACTGTCGGATAAATGGTTTGGTGGCCATCTTGTTGATAAAGAGCATTCTAGTTGAAATGCCTATGGTCCAGGTGAGCGATACAGGCCCTTGAGCCTCTTGTTTAATTAGCAGTCTGCATGATTGATCCCTATATGAGTTATATTCTCGCACATACTACTTGGGACATTGTGTGCACATGAGTAAGTATATGACAAATGTGCATACATTTTGATATTTTAAGCCTATGTGAGTGATAGTGAATTCACCACTCTTATGGTATCCTTTGCTGATAGAAGAAACATTGTGTTCTGGTGCATCGATAGATACGGTTTTGAAATATTTTTCCTTTAACCATTTCATGGTCAAATTTTGTCCAGAAAATTTCAATTTTCTCTAACCCCTTTAACCCTTGAATTTGTTCAAGAAAATTTCTATTTGCAGGTGAATAGAAGACTATTTTTGAAAATTTACCACTGGAATGCTGGCTCTGTTATCCAGCCAATCATTCTAGTGGTAAATTTTCAAAAATAGTTATCTTCTGGGTTGCAAATGGATATTTCTCAAGACAACTGTTGAAGCTGGGTTTTTTGCTGATATGAGTGCTAAAGGGTTAAAAATGTCTGTTTTGCAGCCAAGAGAAGACCATTTGTGAAAATTTACCACTGGAATGACTGTCTCGATTATCGAGCCAGTCATTCCAGTGTTAAATTTTAAAAAAGGGTCTATTGGCCTTCAAATGGACATTTCCCATGACCACTAGAGAGGCTGGTTTTGACCGGCTTGACCATTAAAGGGTTAATATCTGTAGTGGCAGGAAATTCAAATTTGGCAGTAACAAGTGTGTCTGAAAGTGGGATTCTTTTTCTGGTGCATGGACAGATAGGGTTTTGGAATGTTTTCCTTGATATACCCTGTAGTTGCAGGAAAATCTAATTTGGCAGTACTAACAAACTTGTATGTCTTTGAAAGTGGGATTCGTTTTATATATAGCCAAACATGGGTAGTATAGAAAATATGCTCCTACATTTTGCACTCCGTTATAATTGATGGATTTATTTCAAATTTGTTATGTCAACTCCTGATGACATGCCCTCGGTGGGTGGGTGGGTGGGTGGGGGAACATGTAATGTACATCGTCTAGTTGTTGTATATACCTGTATCATACTCTTGTATAGATAGTTTATATATCTGATTGTAAATATTCAAACTGTAAATAGTTGAGGGCCTCGGGGAAGAACAGTTATTTGTACTGATTGAGTTTACTGTACCCTCTATAAATAAAGATATTATTATTATAACTGCTCTCTAGCAGTTCCCAGTTCTTATGGATTATGTGTCTTGCTTTATGGCTTTGTGTGTGAAAGTACATAATTAATACAGGGATGCGTGTGGTTTGCTCTATATTGTTTAGATTTTGTGTGAGTACATGTAGATAAGTTCTTGAACATGCGCAAACTTTCTGATAGCCGTTTAGAAGAAGTTCAGGAAGATAGTTTCTTTGTTGAGAGTATCCAATGTGATCATGGGCATATTTGTGAGAAAATCTATTTCCTTGCTGCAAATTCTGTTTAGCAGCAAGATTTGTGTATATGGGTTGGAAATTTTGGTGGACTGTGTGTGGGTGTGCAGATTGATAATGTAGTTATCCAGGTGTGTCTGTTGGTAACTTGGTATACAGTATGTCGAAGCAGTGGTCAGTATCAATGTATACATAAGTGTCCAAAAAGTGACTTTAGCCGTGGACTGTTCGGCCGTAAATTTAATAGAATGGTGTAACGTGTTCATATACATGTAGCTGATGAATTCTTCCAATTTTTGTTGACCATATGTCCAAATCATAAAAATATCATTGATATATCGGAGGCAGGGTGGCGGTTGGTGTTGCACTCCAGAAAGCAATTTTTATGCTCACCGAAAAATTGCAGTGTGTGTGTGGAAGTTGAGGTGTATATAGGCGTCTCTCTGTCCATCCGTCCATCCGTTCATCCATCTGTCCTTCCATTCGCCCTATGCGCATTTGTCCAGGCCATAGTTTCAAGACTTTTATATACATGATCATGAAACCTGGTATGTGCATGCTTCTTACAGAGAAGATGCGCAGTGTATGAAAGGCAGGTCACTCTAACCTACTTTTCATGGTTCACTGAACATTACAGTCTACAAGTTTGTCCAGGCCATAGTAGATAGCAAGTGATATGTATGATCATGAAACCTGGTATTTGGATGTATCTTAGTGCAATGGTAACTCAATGTGAGCCTGCCATTTGTTTTTGGCTTTACCAGCCGGTGGTGGCGCTCTGAGCATTGATTCTGAGGGAAGGGAAGGGGGATTTCCATTGTGAGGTCCAATGTGGGAAATGTGTATTGGACCCTAACCTAATACATGTAAATACTCAGTGGCAATACAGGTTTCCATCACAAATTTATCTTCTCATGTAAAATATACGTTTAATACAAGCAATGAAATGTTGAGGAAAGGGTTGTTCAGCACTTTCATCTTTCTTTTATGGTACTATTCTGGACCAATTGCTGTCAACAATTGCAACTCATCATAGCTTGATCTAAATTACCCTACTGGAAAACTGTTGAATATTTAGAAACTAATTAGACTGTAACCTGCTGCTGCCATAAAGCAGAAAATTTCTTGCATCATAAAAAATCTGATTTCTGGTCTGTGAGTTTTAAATGATTAATATACATGTACATGTATGTAGAATTCTTGAATTGTTTTTAAGATTATTAAACACAAAAATAGTTCGTCACTAAAATTTTTATTAAATTCTAAAGTCTAGAAATCAGTTGTGTAAATAGACGGCTAATATTGTCAGAAGTGTCAAAGATTTGACAGACCTAAACAAATCTTATATAATTATATCACAGTTACTTGCATCTAATAATCAGTCTATTAATCCAATATTTAACAAACCAGTACATGATATTTTAATGAATGGCAATATATGTGATGTGTATCCTAGCTCTCAGCACAAAAGCTAATCTATTAACTGTACATGTATCTCCAGGAGCTCTCAGCAAAAAAGCCTCTATTATAGTGTCCACATCAAAGCACACTATTAACTGGACATGTAGCTCTCAGCACAAGAGCAAAAGTCTATTAGTGTCCACGGCAAAGCACACATGTTTGCACACACGTATCCCAATACTATAATATAGATGTACATACAATATGTAATAAAAATTATACATAGTATACAAACTGTAGTAGTGAAGAGTCAAGGTTATTTTTGATTTAATGCTGGTCTGATTAAGTATGTTCTTACTGTTTGTATTTAATTTTCTCTGGAGAAGTGATGAGTTTCTGCTTAATTATCTTTTTATTATTTGCTAGGAACAGTTCCAACAGTAATGCTCATTTATTTCGTATAAATTGCTTGCCAGTGTTCATGCCAAACATGTTTACTGCTATTTTTTATGCTTTATAGGAAAATTAATATCTACTGTTACTTTCGATATGCGAGAATCCTGCGCAGTAAGAACTAGGTTCTATAACCCATTAATTGGCCTAAGCGCTACATATTATATACCCTGCCAGCAAATGGAGGGGTAAAAATAAGGCCTTTTTACATGTACAATACAGGTAAAAAAGGCTGGTACAGGTAAATTTGTAATCCTGGTTGCACATGGTTCATATGCATTTCTGACTGTTATACTCTTATATCAGTTTCTGTGCCTGTATATATAATATTCTGCTCTGCATGTAGAATCTCAATGTTACCTGCACTGTGTGCATGTAGAATCTCGATGTTACCTGCACTGTGTGCATGTAGAATCTCGATGTTACCTGCACTGTGTGCATGTAGAATCTCGATGTTACCTGCACTGTGTGCATGTAGAATCTCGATGTTACCTGCACTGTGTGCATGTAGAATCTCGATGTTACCTGCACTGTGTGCATGTAGAATCTCGATGTTACCTGCACTGTGTGCATGTAGAATCTCGATGTTACCTGCACTGTGTGCATGTAGAATCTCGATGTTACCTGCACTGTGTGCATGTAGAATCTCGATGTTACCTGCACTGTGTGCATGTAGAATCTCGATGTTACCTGCACTGTGTGCATGTAGAATCTCGATGTTACCTGCACTGTGTGCATGTAGAATCTCGATGTTACCTGCACTGTGTGCATGTAGAATTTCGATGTTACCTGCACTGTGTGCATGTAGAATCTCGATGTTACCTGCACTGTGTGCATGTAGAATCTCGATGTTACCTGCACTGTGTGCATGTAGAATCTCGATGTTACCTGCACTGTGTGCATGTAGAATCTCGATGTTACCTGCACTGTGTGCATGTGGAATCTCGATGTTACCTGCACTGTGTGCATGTAGAATCTCAATGTTAACTGCACTGTGTGCATGTAGAACAAATTTCTTATTTCTGCAGCAGTGGACCTTTCCAGTGTTAGCTATGTCCTGCCCATCCCTAGTTAAGCTCCACCCACGCTACACCCGTGTTAGGATCGATCAATCAATCCCTAAACTCTGACTATCAATTTCCTGAAAACTATGCAGGTAATTTGCTGTTGAATATTTTGAAACTAATCCAATGGCAACAACAGCGCCCAGTCAAATTAGTTTCAAACTATTCAACAGAGTATTTATTAACTCTTACCACTCTGATGTCAAAATTATTAATTTTTAAATTTAATTAAATAGTAGACATACATTTTGTACAGTGTGTCTGACTATTAACTAAGGTTTGCGCGATTTTTGCTTTGAAACATCACGATCGATTTTATAAAAAAAATTGCGATTTTCGGTTAAATCATAGGTCCAAATTCCCAAAAGTATAAACCAGAGTAACGTGACAAGTCACCAAAACTGCGACTTGGAATTTCTAGAAAAAGTTGGAATAAATGATACAAAAATAGCACGAAATTAGAACACAATTTCATGCGACAAATTCTTACCATCCTACGTCTATGCTTAATGTATACCTTATATCCATCATCGCGGGAGTGAAATTATTAATTGTGACTGCCTAAATATTGTGTATAGTTTAATAAACTTCGTTTATTTCATCATAATTTGACATAAAATGTCGTTGTGTAAAAATATAAATCTCGCTTCCGCTTATAGCCTCCCTTTGTAGGACGAGTTTAGGTCATTACCCGAGTAGTGCGAGGACGCTAATATTACTACCCGGGGAGATACTCCACAATCCATATACATAGGACGGTAGCTTTGAGTAGCTACGATAGTAACAGCGTAAATTCATCCTATAGTGCAGCTTAGTTGCTATCAGAATGTATGATTTACATTTAAGAGTAATCAACAGAACGCACAGTTCAAAATACAACAATCTGGAATGCTGTTGGGTTATTTTCTTTAATTAGGCGTGACAGACTAATCAAAAAAGAAAAATTAGTACACAACCTGAAATTGCTAAAAGAATTAAAAAGAATTATGTTCAGTGATTATTGCCTAACACTGCAACTAAGTATATACTGGGTATTTCACGACAGACTCTGGGTCTGCAGCGAAAGAAAGAAAATTATATGGCGTTTCGATGGAGTAACTAGCTGGTTTTCTCAATGACAAAGGTGTTACCTCGCTATTGTTAGCTGGTTTACCATAGAGCTTTGTGTTTTGATTAGGGCTTAGTGAGCACATGTGTGAAGAGAACAAGAACAAACAACGGATACATGTGCGAATGGATTATAACTGTATTCTTTTAATGCTGAATGATGAGTTTTAAAATCTTAGTCTGCTCAATTTGTACACGACGTTTCGATTTTTTTTCAATTACATCGTAGAAAATCACAATTCTTTTCAAAATTGTGATTTTCTATTAAATCACGAAATCGCGCAAGCCTACTATTAACCCTTTATGCCTTAAATTTGTTCACAAAAATTCTAATTTTCTCATGATTGGCTTGATAAATTAGCTCGATTATCGAGCCAGTTAATCGAGCCAGTCATTCTAGTGTTAAATTTTCCAAAATTGCCTGGAAATGGACATTTCTCAAGACCACTGCAGAAATCGAAACTGATATGAGTGTTAAAGGGTTAAGCGTTTAAGATGGACTAAATCGAGTCATTCATGACATAATGCCTTATGACATCATCCTACACGTCTCTTAGTTGTTTATGATATCATATGATTGGCTGAGGAAATGGATTCATGAATTGCACAGGTCTATTCATGCATGTTCCAATTGGCATACCGATTTTTCGTTCGCACAATGGTGACGCAAATATTTCTGACACACTGTTTTCTATTCCCGCAATTTTTGCCTCACCTGCGATGAAGAGAAAGAGACATGGGTATCACTTTTCTGGTGGCGGTGGTGGTCTGGCGGTGGTGGCATCAACATTACGTTTTTGCATTTAGCAAATCATCTTGGCCTGTGTTGTAGGATTGCTTAATCTTACTGGACCCAAAGTTGAATACATGACTGCTTATGCCATAAGGAGGCAGCATGATGCTATTGAGGTCACCATGTCACGGTCATTGTCACATTGCTATTTTAACCTGCTTTTCAATATTGTTTTTGTGTTTAGCAAATTATTAGCTCACCTGGGCAGAATGGCCAAGCGACCTTATGCATTGGCGACCATCCATCATCCTTCCGTATTCCCGGCACATTTTCTTTAAACAACTCAAAAGCCACTGGGCCGATTTCAATTTTACTTGGCAGGATCAGGCAGTTTGGCCGGTGGCTATCGTGGATTTTGGCCGATTTTTAGAAATGTCTTTAAACAAATCTCCGAAATGGCTTGGGCGATCGATTCAAAACTCATGACATATCATCTAGGGCAAGAGCTGAACCAAGTTTGTTCAGGGGAACTTGTCCAAATAGTTTGACGGTTATATTGGATGACCTAGTTTTTGTGAAAATGATTTCTACAAAATCACTGAATGGATGGGAAAAAAATTTGATTAGGGACTAAGGGCGAAAAAACATGGCTGCCGTGTGCCAATAAAATTGTAGCATGTTTGGTGGCCATTTTGTATTTCTTTATTCGATGGATTTTTGAAGCCCAAGTTGGATTTATATAGGTTTTTCGGTATCTTGATTGCAAATTTGCCATTTTCGAAACTGTCAGATAAACGGTTTGACAGCCATCTTGGATCTTTTGCCCGCCAAAAGCGCCCGTACTAAAGCAATGGGAAATTTGTAATGTTTTTATTTTTGGTCGGCGGCCATCATGGATTTTTGCCGATTTTTAAACATGTCTTTATCAAAACTCAACATCATCTAGGGCAAGAGCTGGTCCAAGTGTGCTCAAGCGGACTCAATTGGCCAAATAGTTTGGTGGCCATCTTGGATGACCTAGTTTTCGCGAAACGACTTCTACAGAAGCGCTGAACAGATCGGACTGAAATTTAGCGTCTGTGATTCAGGAATAAGAGCCATTAAAGTTTGTTCAAGGGAAGTTGATATGTAAAAAAACATGACCGCCATTGACCAATCAAAATGTAGCGTGTTTGGCTGTCATATTAAATTGTTTTATTTTGATGTCTTTTTAACCCAAACTTTGTTTTATCTTTGTTTTTCGGTATGCTGATTTCAAATTGCCACTTTCAAAACTGTAAGTTAAACGGTTTGGCGGCCATCTTTGATCTTTTTGCCCGCCAAAAGCTTCCATAATAAAGCAATGGGAAATTTAAAATGTCTTCGCGAGAACCGCTGGCCCGATTCCAATTATGTTAGGGAGGAAGCATCAATAGGGCATAGAGATCCAAGTTTGTTCAAAGGAACCTATCAGCGACCATCTGGATTTTGGCCGATTTTTAGAAAAGACTTAAAATCCTCTCTGAAACCGCTTGGGGAATCGATTCAAAACTCATGAAACAACATCAGGGCCAGCAGCTGAACCAAGTTTGTTTAACAGAACTTGATTGGCTAAATGTGTCAGCGGGCATCTTGGGGGACTTAGTTTTTCTGAAAGCGACTTATTCTCCAGTACCACTAAACATATCAGGCTGAAATATGAGAGATATGGTTAGGGACTAAGGGCCATTAAAGTTTGTCCAGGGAAATTTGATACGTAAAAAAAATATGGCCACCTTGGATCAATCAAAATTTTGCGTGTTTGGCAGCGAAAAAGCATATGAAAGACTACTTAATTGAACCAGTTGGCCAATTTTAACAAAACTTGGCTAAACCTTCACAGAAATTAGATTGGTAAATTTTTCCAGTGGTCATCTCATTTTGTTCGGTTGTGCCATTGGCCAATAATTTCAAGTGAGTGATACAGGCCCCTTGGGCCTCTTGTTGGTTGAGGTTGTCATGCCCTGTTAAATATAGCACAATTTACTCACCACACAATGTTCAGGCGCCATATTCATTTCAAATATATCAAAAACTTTATTATTAAAGTCTATTGTCTATATTGACTGGTATAATTCTCAAGCGAAAAGGGTCACATTTCATGCAAGTGATCAGTAAGTAACTCTTGAGGTGTAAGGTTGTATGTCTAGCTTATAGTGTGCTACTGTGAAGTCAAAGTACTTCAATTTCAAGAAAACTATAAGAGAAAGCTAAGATGTATTTCTTTAGAAAAATTTAACAAGAAGCAGTTGTTGTCTATAGCAGCAATACATACACCGCTCGGTTATCGATCGATTTATTCATGTAGTAAAATTAAAAAAATACTCTTCTTGTGGTCCAAATGGGCATTTCAACTGCTACATTTATGCTAATAAAATGCCAAAGCGTGACTCGGGGTGCTTTAGGGTGAACCAAAAACGGGTTATGGTATATCAGTATTCAAATCGGCGATTGAATTTCTGCTTTGTGTGCTACCTAGATGAGATATTGTTTTTGTGACTGCAATGTAAACGTGGCTTATTTAATCTTTACAGCTTATGTGATGTGTGTTCATCCTTTACATGTCTGCTTTGTGAGTATTGCTTTATCTTGCTGAACTTTACACTCGCTGAAGTCTGTCCACTGGCAATATAGAAAAATAAGTGCACACAATTTCCATATATTCTAATAGTTAGAATCACATGCAAGGATTCTTGTAAAAAAGACATAAAAATGACAACAAAGGCAATATATTCCAGTAAATACATAGGTGTTTGTTAAAATTGCTATTCCACTGTGCGTGTAGTAGTCCGTTAAATCAGCCAATGTGTCGCATTCATTGTATATAAATAATGATTAACTAATACTTAAAGTGATTTAGATGTTACTCAATGGTATGATACTAGTGATTATTCCATTCACCGTTATTGTCTCTAACTGGCAGCCACATACATGTATCAGCTAAAATTATATGTACTCTTGACTCTACATATAATATTCAGTACATCTGCCCCTTGGGGTTGTGTATTATAAGGTGCCTGGTTAATTTATAATGCTCTTGCATGGCAATTTTCTGTGAATAAGGCTTCCTGGTGTAGGATCAATCACATGTTCTTGTTATTTGGGTGTCTATTGTTTATGTTTAATCTGCTTATTGTAGGCAAATTAGATCCAAATCAGTGGCAGTGCAAAGAAGACTGTTAGATTTTTCATTTCTTAACAAAAACTAGATGCAGATTATATTTAAAGCAGCAAGATTATCACGTGCTTGATTCACGCTTACCGCTCTGATGTCAAACCTAAATTTTCAAATTAAATTAAAAGAGGAATTGGTGTTCATTTTTCAACAATTTTGGTGGAAGATGGTGCTGTCGTAGAAATTGTTGAAAAATGTACCCAAGATTCTTCGCTGTTGAACCAATAAAAACTTGAATTTTGACATCTGAGTGGTCGGGGTTAAACAGATAATATTTCCAATTTATTGTTTTATGATTTTGTCATGAAGGATTTTACCTAGATGTCCTAAATACATTTTATTGGGATGGGAGATATTTTACAAATTTTGTCTTGACATCATCCAAAATTCTTTCCACCTCTGGCACCTCACAATGTCTGTCAAAAAAATACATACCAGTATTATCGTTCGAATAAAACAAATATTTTTTCTCATTTAAAACGCAGGAGATACCCTAAGAGCATCTAGATTTTAACATGTTTGATGATGGGTGATGGACATCAAACCTTCAACTCCATGTAGCAGGAGGAGTGCTTTGCAATGTTCTGCCTATGCCACTGCCGTGCAAGATCGTTTAATTATCTAATAATGATCATTCGTGTAGGTTATACATTTAACATGTTCAGTGTACGATTGCTAGGTAATTATGAGATAGTCTGCTTGCTCATGCATGATTAATGTAAACACCTGGGGGATATAATAGTGAGTGAAGGAGTAATTTATTATATAATGCATTCACACTGTCTAGTAGATAATCACTAGTTACATTAGACAGATTTAAACTGCATCCATGATTGATAGTTGATGGCCAACAAAGCAAGGGAAACATATCAATTTTGTTTGGCCATAGCCGAAGGCTACAAGAGTAAATTTGGTAAAACACACTAAACTTAACCCCTTTAACACTCGAATTTGTTCAAGAAAATTTCAATTTTTTCATAGAAAATGTAAATTTCCAGACCAAGAGAAGACTACGTTTGAAAATTTGTCATGGCATGACTGGCTCGGTTATCAAGCCAGTCATTCCAGTGGTAAATTTTCAAAAATAGTCTGTTGGTCTGCTAATGGACATTTCTCAAAAGTATTGCAGAAGCCGTTTTTGGCTGATATGAGTGTTAAAGGGTTCAGCAAGCTTTATTTTATCACATTCTAAAAACAGAGAAGTCGAATAATGAAACATGTATAGAACTGCATAAAACATTTTGTGAAATTTCATTCTTCATTTTAGTCCAGCCGTGCGCGAAGTTGGTGATGTTATCACCAATTTCACGTAGGGCTGGACTAAAATGAAGAATGATATTGCACAAAATGTTTTATGCAGTTCTATACATGTTAATATGTTCAACGTGTCCTGAAAACACAGGCTCATGCCTCATTAAAAAGAAATAAACCAGTGAAATGCGAGAACTGTTTGCTCTGAAAAGTCAAGAAGACCAAACAGTAGGTCCATTGACCACAACTGAAATGATAGAGTTATTTGATCATAAACAAGAGTTATTTGATCATAAATACGACTGACAGTATATTCTGTCAAAGGCGTAAAAGAAATGCAAAAAGATAAATTAATAAATATTGTAATTGTTCTGTGAAGCCAGAATACTTTCAGCTTTTGTTCTTGTGAATGAACTAGTGTGATTACGAAGTCGATAAATCATCAGAACTCAAGGTTTTGAATCAGAACTGGGAAGTTATCCACCAACTTCTCACTGGTCAACAGCCGTAATATACTGTGCAACAGTCACTGTTATGCTGGAAATGAATTGGACCAATCTTGTGTTGTTTGATATTTTGCACTGCTTTACCCTTGCCACTCTGGTGTCAAAATTTTAATTTTTCAAATTAAATTAAAAGATGAAGTAGTGTTAATTTTTCATAAATATGTTGGGAGATGGTGTTGTCGTAGACAGCAACATCTTCCACCAAAGTTGTTGATAAATGTACACCAGTTTCTTTGATATTGACACAGTAAAAGATAGACTATTGACATCAGAGTGCCAAGGGTTAAAATCTTTTATTTATGTGTGACTACAATGGCTCCGATCATCCTTCACTCTTTCTTGCACATCACATTTGTTCATGTTGCTAAGGGTTGTTTATTGTATATCACAAATCAAGTTAAGTGCTTACATTTATCCTACTCGCATATGAAAAATATATATTAAATTGCTGTACCAGAAAGTAGATACTAAAAGGATTTGTGTAGAGCTTCGTGATGATGTTATTAAAACCTAATGCTGTTAACCATTTGTTAGGCCCAAGCCGGCCAAAAACTGCTTCTGCTTGACTTCATATTAACTGGTGGACCAAAATTGCTGGATGGTTTCAAATAGGTGACACGGAAAAGTAATTAGTCCCAGAACGTAGTCGACGAAGACTATAGAAACGGGCCTGGTCCGTGTGTCCACATTTAGTTTCTACTCACTAACTTCACTCAGTTAGCCTGCATGGATTCAGTTGAAATTTTGGAAATAGCTTGTTCCGTATGAGATGTTGACTGGTATTGTATTTGGCCGAAACCTGTCTGTAATCACAAGAGTTGTCCTTAATTTCCTGAAAAATCATAAAATATTTGGTTTCCACTCAATAACTTGTTAGCGTGAATGGATTCAGTTGAAACTTAGAAAATACATCGCTCTTCATGAGACCGTGACTGGGATTGTATTTGGCCAAAATCTGGATGTAACAACCAGAGTAATCCCCCTTGATTTCTTGAAAATTCATAAAAGATTTTTTTTTGCGCGATAACTTCCTGAGACTGCCTGGCATTGTATTTATCAGGCTGTGGTCGCCAGAATAATCCCCCCCTGATTTCTTGAAAGATTGTAAAATACTTGTTTCCAGCAATTGGTGTTGTTATAATATGCCCGGGTCGGTGGCGTTTGTTGGTTGGGTATGGGTGAGCATGTGACCAGAGCTAATCTTTTATTATATTTTGGTAGAAATTAAGAAAACAAGTATAGCTTTAAAGATAGAAGTATGCAATTTGGTGGTCTGGTGCATGACTTGTCTGGGGTATGAGCTACAAGTAGATGCTATTGAGTCAGTGTCTGAATATGAAATGACTTTTTTTGGTCACTAGAGGAGAGTATTTGTGGCAGGTGTTTATTTAAACACCTGTCTAAAATACCATTTTATGGTTGCAAAGGTAGGCAGTATCTCCTGCAGGATAAAAATATTGGCTGTTTTAGCAAGAATTACCAAAGTAGATCCGCTATTTTTTTATTGAATCACGTGACATGATCTGTGCCAATTTTTTGTGATTGTCATCAGGGTTATCAAGTTAATGGTTTGCTTTTAATTAATCTTTTCACCATCATAAAACTCTCACTGCTTAATAACCTGTTTTATCATATAAACAAGGCTTCTAGCTTGTTCCATATTTTTCGATATGAGCACACGTGCCATATTCAACGGAGTATTTTCATTGGCTGTTGGGTGAGCAACCCATTTAAATCAACCAATTAAAACATCGATTGATGTGAGCGTGATGCGTAGGGATTACTACGCGGTACTGTTTTACTACGATTTGTTTACTACAATTTGTCATTCATGAAACGTCATCGCAAAATGTCATCGTTTGACAGTTTATCAGTTGGCAGCGAAGTAAAGATTGATGGCCGTGGCTCTGCGATAGTCTTAGAAGAAAAGTGTAGTATACGGCTGACATCGCCAGATTTTGTGTTTGTCACTATATTTTGCTGCGCATTCAGTATCTGTTATCAAGTAATGGTGCGTCACAGCGGCGGTATCAACGAAAATCAACAATGAGAAATCAGATAAAAGTCACATCGGCAACTTTTGGCAAATATTTCAGTTTATATGATAAATAAAATCTCAAACTCGGTCACTTTTCATATCACTATTATGAACCTCGTTGAAAATTATCAATTTTGCACTCGCTAATGCTCGTGCAAATTGATAATTTTCAACCCGGTCCATAATAGTGATATGAAAAAGTGACCTCGTTCCAGATTCTATATTTAAGCAACATTTTTTTAAATGTCAAAATATGGTAATTATAATTTGTGATTTAGTTATTATGGACATTAACCCATTAGCTCTATAAACATAACAATAAAATTGTCTGTGAGTTGAGCTATAGCGATCACACCCCGTCAGGCGTCTGTCCATCTTGGATTGAAAAAAAATTGGCAGACACGCCTTTAAAATGCTACTCATTAACCACTTGGCCAATTTCAACCAATTTGGATGGAGGGATCATATGGTCATTCACTTCAAAATTCATGTACAGAATTTTGATTGGCCAATTTTTCCAGCAACCATCATATTTTTATAAAAATTGGTAGAAACTCCTTTAACAAATTGCTACCAGTCATTAACCGCTTGGCCAAATTTTAACAAATTTTTGTGAAATGATCGTATGGTCATGGTAAATGTTTTACAGCAACCATCTTGGATTTTCCAAAGATTTGAGGAAATTGGTTAAAAGCGTACTCTTCACTTAAAGCATTTGACTGATTTCAACCAAATGAGTCGTGGTAGACTTCAGAACATGTATAGAGAATTTTATCTGGCCAGTTTTCCTAGTGGTCGATCATCTAGGATTCTTAGAACATTTCGGGAAATAAAGTAAAAAACTAGACGTCATTAACCATTTGACTGATTTAAACCAAACATGGTAGGAAGGACCATATTGTCCTCAGAACTCAGGCTTCAGAACTTCTTTTGCAGAATTTTGATTTGTCAATTTTTCTGGTAGCCGTTTTGGATTTTCCAAAATTTTTAGGAAATCGGTTAAAGGTCTGATGACTTGAACGGAAGGACAGTAGTATGAATCAGAAATTGTAAACGGAATCCCTATGGTCATAATGGTAGTAGTAGGCCTCATAATTTGTATACAGAATTTTGATTGGTATTTTTTTTGTAATCACCATTTATGATTTTCTGAACCTTCTATCAAATCATTTAAAGATTTATATACATGTACAACGATTTCATAGGTCAATTTTCCAGGTGTGAGACACAGGTCCTTGTGTCTCTTGTTATTTTTAGAATCCCATATCCTTATTCCAGTTTCAATGTAACTTTAGGCATCAAATTTCTGATTAACAGAAGAGAATATAACATAGGAAAATATTTGGGGTAGAGCCAGAGTACATAAAAACACCCTACTGCTTGTAATGTAAGCACAATCAAAGGAATCTTTACAATTCGCTGTAAATTGTTCAGGAATTCATGTGTGGAATTTCTTGGTTATTCTTATGTGTACTTTAATATCAGTGTGTATGAGGTATCCTGCTTTATTGATTCAGATTTAATTCCGAATTAGATTGGTCGGTCGATGACGCAAAAGTGCTTTGACCTCTTGACCCACTCACCCACCCACCCCTGGTGACATAGCCAAATGTAAATGTCCTCTTGCACTTGATAATCATATGTGTAAGTCACCTACCAAATTTGGTTGAATTCCGTCCACCAGTTTCGGAGGAGTGGCATTTCAATCAATTTCTTAGCCTCTTCTTGAGGGTGGAGCCAGACATAAATTTTGTCATGCAATCCGCAATTATATGGGTAACCCACATGCCAAATTTGGTTGAATTCCGCACAATGATTTTGAAAGGAGATTGCATGACGGACAGTCTTTAGTTTTTTACCGCACACATGCATGCACACACGCACGCATGCACACACACCACCACCACCACCCCATCCCTCCAACCCACCAGAGGAGTGGAGCCAAATGTAAATCTTGATATGCAATCCGCAACTATATGGTTAATCCACATACCAAATTTGGTTGAATTCCATACAATTGTTTGGGAGGAGATAGCGCAATGGAGAGTTTTTAGAATATTTGACCTTTTGACCCTGACTATTAGGGGCAGAGCCAAATTTAAATGTCTTGCAAAACGCTATCATATGGGTAAGCAAAATACCAAATTTGGTTGAATTCTGCTCAACTGTTTAGGAGGATATAGCGTGATGGATGGACAGGCAGATGGATGGATGTGATTATAATATCCCTGACATTTTTTCCAAAACGTGGGGATGACATGATAGAGCTGGTAGATTAATATTATTGTTATCTAGAGACTGTACCCGACTAGAGTCCCATTTTTTTGTGTATGTGTGAGACTGATGAGGCCAAATAGGATATGTGGAAGCCAACTGCCATCCTAGGTTGTCCAGCGAGGTCATTGTCTTTGGGGACAGGTCTATCATAACCTAGGTATCTGTCGAAGTTGAATTCTCATTTTAGATGATCATTTAGTTTAGCCTTCAACATAGTAATCGTTCTTACATTTCTTACAAGTGAAGATATAATATATTCCTGCTTTGGCAGATGCCCAATGTTTTGGCTCTGCTCTCTGTAAAGATTGATGTGTGATTCTCGCACTTTTAGGGGATGGGACAAATGAGTTCTGGTGTGGATTCTATGTGCAGGCCAGCATTACATGTATATATAGTGTGTGTACATGCGGGTGGGCAAGCTGGTGGGCGTGTGTGCATGTGTGTGAGTGACAGGTATAACCTAATTATTGGATGTTTAAATTCTGTGGTGCCCCTATCATCGAAGAGCCTTTTATTAATGTGCTGCAGAAAGCGCAGCTTTCATTTTTGTGTGATCAATATTATTGCTGATGATCACATACTCAACATGTAAATATAACTGACTAAAGGAATGGCATTAGTTGTCATTTCCTGAGAACAAGGGAGATATAAATGGAAGTATTCATGAATTAGTCGCTTGATTATCTGATCAACAGGGGAGATAAATACTTTGTTATTAAATCATATGTGTATACAAATTGAATTTTACGGGCCACAAAACATTAGTTGGGTTTTTTGCCATTTTGTGACTCCCAAAGGAATGCTAGAGTCTACAGCGGATTTATCTGCATATAGTGGGCGAAAAAGACGATGAATTTATTTGGCTTTACAATTGCTTTTGCACATTTATGATTTGTGTCTGTTTTGGAGAATACATTTGCCTCTAAAATTCCTCAATTCGGCCTGTCAAGCTTTCACATGCTTGGCACCTCATAAACTTTGCCTCTCTGATAGGAGTCCTCACCATAAAGGAAATTTATAGTTGTTTCTGGTCAACCCACGGCTATAGAATTACAGTGACCCTACACCTGGGCCAGGCATTAATTTTGGAGATGGAGAGGAGAGAGAAGTTTAGAAGTCAGATAGAATCAACCAGTGAGAGTTGAAGTTGTTTTTAGACTTGGTCAGGTTATTATCGTTATAGGACAGTGCCAGTACAACTGTTATAGCTAAGTAATAGATTGACTGCTGAATTTCGTAGCAGTGTTGTGACATAATCGGTCACAATCGGACTAAATATATACGGACATATCTATACTCGGACTACATGTACATGTATATGTGTTATTCGTTCGTTCGCGTGTCACTTCATTATTGGATACATTTACTCATCCGTTTATTTGTGAACCATTCGTTTTGGATTATATTTCCCACTGTTGGATAACCAGAAACTAAGTGAATATCATCAAGTAAAGCAAGTAAGTTTAAAAAAAATAACAATACAGCAACATCTTCGTAACGGTAGCAGAGTAAGAATTTAGTGGTAGCATTACATCGTCGTTGCCGCGACAGTGTCTACACATTAAGCGAATGGCCATAAATAACTTTCTAATTTATATCCAATTCTGCAAATAACCAACAAATCAATAACCCAGAGAGAAATATTGTTTTCCCTCTTAATACTTAAGAATTATTTATTAATATCACAATTGAGGAAAAGTAGCTTCCATTGGTTTGGTCTAAAATCGTAATCACACCAATTCTTTATATAGCACTTAACAGTCTAATCACCCTGCTCTTCTGATAATGGTCAAACCGTGTTCTGACCATGATCGATCATCAGTGACCATGGTCAAGCAGAGTTCTGACAATGTTCTGATCATGGTCGACCATGTTCAATCATGGGTAAGCAGAACATGGTCAGACTGAACACAGTCGACCGTGTTCAGCTTGACCACTATCTAACATGGTTGACCATGTTCAGCTTGACCACTATCTAACATGGTTGACCATGTTCAGCTTGACCACGATTGAACATGTTGAGCTTGCCCACCAACAGTGTCCAGTGTGATCACTGACTATAGAAATTTAGCGTCCATGGACAGAACATGGTCTATGACCACGGTCGAAACATGGTCTACCACCGTTCTATGTCCATGGTCAAACATAATCGACCATGTCCGATCAAAGAAACATGGTCGGCTATTGTTTGAACATGGTGCCATTTAGCGTTCATGGTCGGAAAACGATCATTGACCACCGTAGAAACATGGTCAACGCCGTTCTATGAGCATGATCAACCTGCCTCTGCTACGGCACGATACGCTTTGTTAGAGCGCTCTGCTATTTCGCAAAACATGTTTGGAGGTGACTCCTGTGATGTAATTGCACGCGAAGCAACATCATACGTCACAGAGGCATATATTACATCATAAGCATGCCTCGCAAAGGATGTTGAGATACCATTTTCTTAGCAAACATTATCATTGCGTATAGAATAGTTTTGTAGCAGAGCGCTGTGAGAGCGCTCTATTGAAACTATTTTTTGCACCTACGGAACGTAAGGCAGATGAACTTAGTATTTAAATAGCGAGTCATTTCAAAACAGTTGCTTAAATTATGAAAACAGGTGTCGCAAGACCAACACGCCAAAATACCAGTACTCATTAAAACGCTCATTAGTAACTGCGGCTTCTAATAGGACAAGGCCTGTAAATTCTTTAAATCCAAACCTCTGAGAAAGGGTGCAACTTCTATTAGGTATATTTCAAGAAAAAATTGAACAAAAATGATGCAAAAAGTAGCATGGAAATAGAACACATTTCATGCTAGAGAAATTCTTACCATCGCCTATGCTTAATTTATACCTTATATCCATCATCACGGGAGTGAAATTTTTAATTGGGACCGCCTAAATATTGCGCATACTTTAATAAACATTGTTTATTTCATCATAAAATGTCGTCGATGAAAAAATAGAAATCACATGATGTATTAGCTTCCGCTATAGGATGAGTTTAGGTGATTGCGCGAGTAGCGCGAAGACACTAATATTAGCACCCGGGTAGATACTTGCGCAATCCACATAAATAGGAGGGGAGCTTCGAGTAGCGTAGAGTGACGGGATAAACTCGTACTATAAGGAATCTGATTAACTCATTCGATCCCAGAGACTTGGCGCTAAAAAGCTCAGTTTTTCCCAGATGTCATTTTATAAATAATATGAAAATAGGGTAGCGTTACTCATTATCCCATAACTTTAAAAGTATTGTGCCTATGAAAAAAAGAAAATAAGATGAATTTTAGAGAATTATTAGGGGAATTAAATGATATAAAATTTATAAATGTGTGCAATAATTACCCAATTAATTAATTAATAAAATGGTAAAAAATAATTTGATAACATTTGATCGGATTTTTCGTAGAAAATTATAAATCTTTCCTCTGGAAGAGCAGCGTATGAAATCTGTAGAATTTTATCAACTTTCAGATAGTATGCTCATATTTTAAATCAAACAATGCGATCTGCTACTATATAGGAAAGAGTAGCCATATATCACAAATTTCAAGTCAAAAACTTTGCTGACAAACCTGCGATCTTTAAGCGGGTAGCGAGTCCTGATAACAGCCAATAAGCGGGTACTCGGATAATAATTTACATGACTCGGTTCTTACAATGATATTTCCTTGTTCATTAATGAAAAAAGATGGTGACATATTTATGCTGCACTTTTTGTGATTTTAAAGCCGAATTATGCTGCTGTCTAATGAAATTATTTAATTTTATGACGAAATATTATCGTTAAACAATAGTGCGGTTAATGCATATATGCTAAAATGCGACGTTGGTGGGCATAGCGACGACATGCTAGTCAATGTTAACATCAGATTTGTTCAGTGAGTTTACATGGAAAATACGTTTTGGCGAAACCGGGCATAACTTAGCGAAACCGAGTAAAAAATACAGGCAAACAGACTAAATCTTATCTTTATTTGTGCCAAAATTCATGATATTATGCATGTTTCCGGTAGTTATAAACATTTGGTTATTGCATACAGTCTAAAAATATCAGTTCATGTCTATATAATGGAGCTATTTATTGGATTGATTTATTTATATACGGATTTTTAAGTTAAACAAATACTGAAAAAGAAGTTGGGTTGTCAGTGTGTCTGTCTGTCATATATCTGACAGCTGTGACAAGCCTCCCTAAGTCCATAACGTGCTGTACTTCTTTCTAAATTCTATATGGATTTATTTAATTATATTTTGATTTTTTCATGTATTTTATTTATTTGTGCTGACAACATACACAACATTGCCAATGATAACTATGGTACAAAATGTAGCAAAAGGGTTGTCTCTAATGGCAAAGATGGTTGTCTCGCTCGACCTAGACACCTGAGCATGGAAGCAGTCACCAACTGTCATCTTGTTCCAAGGACTACAGAAGTCTTCCCTCTCACAAACTAAATGATGCCAAAATAATGAATTGTTTATTGCCAAATCTTGTTAGTCACGGCTGTTGATTTGTTCAAAAATTGTAAATATTCCACTTGCTACATCTACATAATGAAGCACACTTCTAAATCTCATCAATATAAATATAGTTGGGCCTAATCTCTGAAATTCCGTGTCGCAACTAATTTGATTGAAATCTGTTGTCATAGGCAATCCAATTTATTACTTTCTGAATGAGTACAGTACTATTGTATAAATGCTAACTTCCCAGCACACCATCTAGCCTCCAAAATTATTTTATGGGGTCGATGCTGTATGTGGTGTATTTCGATTGTGTGTGTGTGTGTGCGTGCGTGCGTGCGTGCGTGCGTGCGTGCGTGCGTGCGTGCGTGCGTGCGTGCGTGCGTGCATGCGTGCGTGTCCTCGAATGTATATCAAAAACTTCTATCTGATTTTGATCAAGTTATAACACTGAAGGAACACGCTGCGCAAGAGGATTTCCAGACTTTGGCCATGATCTGTATAATAGAGCCTGGATTGGATCAAATTCTGGATCAGTGCATGTCTTGGAAACTGCTTGTATGGTTTGGCTCACTGTTAACACATGACAGGATGTGTCAAGCATTAGCATTAAGACTTTAGGCATGATACCAAAAAAATCAGGAAAATCCTTGATCCTATTGCTTTTGCCACAATCTACTATACATTTTGCAAATAACCATTTACCACTCAAGTCGCCCAAATCAGCGTATGCAGTGGTCTTGAGAACTCTCATTTCCATACCAAGAGAAGACTATTTTTGAAAATATACCTCTGGAATAACTTGCTTGATAACCGAGCCAGTCAATCCAGTACTAAATTTTCAAAAAATAATCTATCTGCAAATCGACATTTTCAATTAGAAAATTAAAATTTTTATAAACAAATGTGGGGGCTAAATGGTTAATTAATGGTCAAGCAGTATAAAACTGGTCTCTACAGTGGTCTTGCACAGTCACTCGCACATGTGCAATGACAGAGACGACGATGAATAAATAATGCAGAGGCTGGCCACTCATTTGGGTGGTACAATGGCAAGAGGGTTGCTATGGTTAGTTGCTGCTTTTGCATCCTGCCATTAACCTCTCCCTCTGGTTTCTCGCTCGAGAACCCGTGTACCAATCTCCTAGGTTTGGGACTGGGGAAAATGAATCTACAACACAACACACCCCTGATGGAATGGAAAGGTGGACAGAGACACAGTGGCCATATTTATATAGAAACAATAAGCGGCGACATTACGAACAATTGTGTAATGTGGTTATTAACCCCTTGACCGACAAATCCCTGAAAGTTTATTCTTTATGATATAAAACTTATTCTGTTGAAAATTTTGAAATTAATTTGACTGGAAGCTGTTGCTGTGAAAGGCAGCAACGGCTTCCAGTCAAATTAATCTTAAAACATTCAGCAGTTTTCGTGTATGGTTTGCCTTGAATATGAGATATGGGGAATTCATCAGTGAAAGGGTTAGCACTGTTTCTCTGCCATGGCTATGCCACGATCTGAGAGCGGATTAGTAACTGCGCTCTGGACACGGGTATTACATCGTACTAACATACGCCCACTCACATAGCTACGCTGTTCGAGGCCGTACTTGCAGACATGTGAGTTCACGCTATGTGAAGTAACATTACGCTAGTGGGTTGGAGGTAGCTAATCAAATTTCTGCCTACTTCACGCGATAGGCGAGAGTTCATCTGATGACCTAATTTACAATCACAAAAACAATGGCGATTGCGACGCTGTTGATCTGCAAAGAGACATTTGCAAAAGTTTGCAATAGTCTTGCTCTAAACAAGTTATATGAGGAACAGAAAATGTGTAAATTGGTTTTCGGTAACAAAAACCGCTAGTTCGGTTTACACACATGTGTAAATTTGTCTACTTCCTGATTTCTTATTAAGCAATCTCATTGGCGCAAGTTGACTGACCCGAGTTCATTAATATGTATGAAGCTTCGTGAACATAGCACAAACATCATAGGCGTGCAAGCACGGTACTCGATATGGGAACGTAGTGGGAGGGCAAGGATCGTGCAATAGGACAATGCAGGTATTAGAACCCAGGAGCATGTTTCCGACACATTCTTACACCAGGATTAGTTCACCATATTGGAAATTAACTTGAACACTAATGACCATATCAAGTGGATGCAGCAGTGACATTGAGGTCTGTGACGTCAAGGTCACTGACCGTGGTAAAAAGGTTTTTTACTTGTTAGTCACAACTATCATAAATCAGTCAGTACAGTATGTCAAATTTTTGAAATTTCAGGCAAAGCTGTGTAGGTAACAAGTCACAACTTTAGTGTGCCATATTTGTTTTGTATATTTTCAGCCGCACAATGGCATTGATTGAGGTCAAAGGTCAAAATCACTGCCATGTTAAGCTTCTGATTTGATATTGGAATTGCTTCAACCTACTCGGACTATCCTTGGCACACTTGGACCAATTCTAAACTATTTCAATTAATATTTTCCATTGGCATTCTTTAGTGGTCTCCTAATACAAGTTTTACTGGAGTTGTGGATGTTACAGATACAGATCATGATTATTTATTGCATTTACATATGTTTCACATGTTACAATTGAATTGCAAACATTGAGAAATATAATACATGGGTTCAATGTTTTTTCAGTGGCACTGTTCTATGTTTTAAATACATCATACAGAAGAACTAATCAGTAATCACGCGCACACGTAGAGATTTAGCTATGCCCCACCCATCTATAGCTAAGCTCCGCCCATGTTTTGCATGTGTTGGGACTTGGGATCGAATTATATACTTTGAAACCTAAATTCCCAGAAAGCAAATTTCATGGTACATGTAACTATACAGCTAACTTGTTGAATATTTAAAAACTAATTTGACTGTGGGGCCGTTGCTGGTAAACACATAATTTGTACAACTGATGGCGTGATGTCAGCCTACATGTGAGTGATGATGTGACAATTGATTATGACATCATATACTTGATCGACGGATTGGATTCATCAATAGCGGCTATCATTTGGCAGATTTATTATTTAGAAGAATCGCTGATTGTCTGAGCACACCCCATCCACACCTCCACCCATCCCCTTTCAGGATACCCCAACCTCAACCTCAATACAATTGAATCCTAAATGGGATATGACAAAATTCCAAGGTGTGTGTAATTATAATTACACTGTCTCAATTTGACATTTTTTGCATCATAATTCTCAGAATCTCATCAAAATTCCTATATATGTCTTGTTTGAAACGCCTCGTTGTACAGCACAGCTCATAAATAAGTTAAAATGTTTCCAAAACAAAAACAAGTTACATGTAGTTTAAGTTAGTAGGAAATGTTTTGTTGAATATTTGGAACATAATTGGATTAAGGCAGCGATGTCTTCCATTCCAATAATGTTCACAATAACTCAACAGTAGGGCCTACATTTTATTTTGTTTTGGAAATATGTTAAGTTATTTCTAAGCTGTATTGCTCTTACTAGTCTCTGACAAGGTATGAAGAGTCAACCAGGATGACCATAGCAGTTGACCTAGTAGTTTTGTAATTTGTTAAAATTCAATTCATCCATGAATATTTGAGAAAATCTGATAGAAATCGGTTGCTGTCTATGAAATTAATTCATTTCAGCCAGTGTTTTCAATATAATCGCAACATTTTGTCTTCAAATCACGGGCAGTAATAAATCCCTCTAAATATGGCATTTCTATCGCTCATTAATGTGCATGAGCTGACGTAATGTTCAGTGACGCGACTCCGTAATTTCTGTTGAGGAATGTAGGAACCGTTTAGCGGACTCGGCTACGACTCCGCCTACTCGTTTATCGGGTATTTCTATTTGCGGGTCTAATCTTAGCGCCAATTTTGTAAACAAGGCATCGCTTCAATTTTCATTAAAATATGGGTGTCTTCTCGAACTAATATCTCATTACTTCGATCACGAAACTTCACAAAATCTTCAATATCCGTTAGTAAAATCTCTTATAATGCGGATGTCAATGATGATTTTAACAACCCCGACTGATGTTTAAAGGATTGAGTCGGATAATATAGTGACCGGTAAAATTTCAAATCAGAGATGGCGATCTCGCATATTTGACCAAGGTCGGCTATCAATATATCACGAGTTCCATAATAAAAAGCAAGAATTCTGACTAATCCGGCGAAGAAACACTGAATTGTGTGTTAATAATAACAATTATACTATGTTCAGGAAAATCCTACTTCAAATCTATTTAAATTGATAAAATTTAGCGGCACGAATCATTCAAAGTTGGTTAGCAGACTAAGGAATGACGTTGATTTTTGCGGTAATTTTCGTCGGAAGTAACGCAAATTTCCTATAAATCTTTGTACTGTATATGAATATGAATGAGGTACAGGGTTAAGGGTCAGATAATTTTCTATTGGCTGGTGAAATTAGTTTTCACCAATGAGCATTCGTTTTGCCAACACACCTGAGCGGACACACCCTCTTAGCTAAAATCTGTGACGACTATAGTCATCATTGGGATTGAACGACATTTTTATTTATGACGCCTGTAGTCGTCATTGGGATGAATGAGTTAATTCTTGATATTGTTAAAATTGTGTGAAAATTATTTAGTACGAGTTGATTTAACAACAGTATTTGCTAATGTCATAATACAACAAAACATTGTTGAATGCACAGCCCACTTTAAAAGACTAAGTGCGAGCCTCTGAAATGGATGCTTCTGATTGGTCATATGCAAGTGAAGTTGAAGGGAATTCTGAAGATTGCTTACGATTATCCTTTTACGGACCTAATATACTAGACTCGGGAACTTGGAATGTACTACTTCAATATATAACCATAACCTTCTTTCTATACGGTAACCGAGTATTATACATTCAATCCGATCCGCATATTTGGTACCCGTTAAAATAACTTTTCGTTGATAGTTGTATGATTGTATCATACAAGGAAGTGACGTAATTTCGATGGTATTTCCGCGAAGTTATTGCAAAATTTCATTTCATATCTTTTTATTTAACATTTATAAGTTACTTAACTCACAAAAAATTTACACAAGCTGCTGAAATTTGGATGCGACTTCTATTAGATACATTTGCTGTTTTAAAACTGCTAATAAATTAAGATGGCTCAACCTCGAATATTGGCCTGCGACTTCTATTAAGGATGCGGTTATTAATAGGCGATATGCAGTTATCATTACAATTTATAGGTATACATACCACACTGATAATTTTTGTGTTGTTATTGTTCAGATGTAAAATTACATAAACCTGATTATAAAATATTTTTTCTATAATTTTTAGATAACTGCTTTGATATTTTAACCAAGGAAGAAGTGGGGAACCTCTAAATTTTAGCATGTAGATTCCCCAACATTGAGGAGCACCTCTTTATCAGAGTATTGAATAATACAAATACTGCAAAAAAACCTAATTACACAACAGATGAAGTATGGGCTCGCTCAGAAGGATAATGTGAAATAAAAATAAAATGGCTAGAATATTTTCTTAATTGCAGAATTAATTTCTTAATTATTAATTCTTTCATTTTTCTTGAAAACCAATATTTTTTAAAAAGAATTTGTTTCTGGTTTCAAGTAAATTTTCTTAGGCCAACCTTTATCTACATGTCTCTCAGAAAATTATTCTACCTGTAGTAAATTTTACTAAGAACTTTCTCAAAATGATTATAATTCGTGATTCAAATTTCTTTTCTTACATAATGTTTATGAAGTTCTTTGGCAGAGATATATCATGGTAAGATGGGATCTTCTAACAAACTGACATAAACATGGTCGCTCACGTTCTATGACTATTCTCAAACATGGTCGACCATGTACTGTGTGACCATGGTCAAGCATGTACTGTGTGACCATGGTCAAGCATGTACTGTGTGACCATGGTCAAGCATGTACTGTGTGACCATGGTCAAGCATGTACTGTGTGACCATGGTCAAGCATGTACTGTGTGACCATGGTCAAGCATGTGCTGTGTGACCATGGTCAAGCATGTGCTGTGTGACCATGGTCAAGCATGTACTGTGTGACCGGAGAAACATGCTACATGCTAACCATGAATTGACCATGATATCATTGTCAATAGTAATAGTGTTAAACTTTGTATTGACCATGGTCAAACATATTATATCGTGGTCAGGCAAAAAACTGACCATAAATTGAACATGGTATTGTCTATAGTAATAACATTAAACTTCATATTGGAGATGACCGGGATTTAACCAAAATTTGTAGTGACCATGATCAAACATGTTATATCATGGTCAGCCTGGACACTGACCATGGTCAAACATGTTATATCATGGTCAGTTTGCATGGAGACTGACCATGATGTTATTGTTGATATAGTTGCTTAATTTTTCATTGTGCTTACGGTACATATATCAGTATGTTGTATTTTCATGCATTATCTTGTTTAATTTTACAGATTTATATGCAGCAAGTTGTTTTATGTAGCTGATTTTCGGTTGAATTGGATATTGACTAGAGATTTGCATCCAAAAATGATTTCATCAACAGCTTATTTAAATATGGTTGCCGTGAATTAGTTACTCTTGACATTCAGCTATATAAAATAGATCAAATAATGAAATATATATATTTGATGCTGAATATTTTGAAAATAATTAGTTAAATTTTTATTTTTGCTACCATCTGCCTTCCATCAAATAATTTTTTAAATGTAAAATGTTCTCTTTAAACCCACTTGTCTGGGAATGAAAAATGTTGATGGAAGCTTTTTGTAATAGCATATTATAACATGGGTCTTTTATCATAAAACCACATACTGCGACTTCAATGCCTGCAATGTGAATAAAACACAGATGTTTATTGATATGAAACGAATCTCGTTATCCTTGACTTCTGTGCTTAGACTAGTTTAAGGATGATGTCAGCAGGATCTCCTATTGTTACGACCAAGCTGGCACCCACACAGCGAGCTGCTTATTATAATAATGGTCGATTGTGCCATTGATTTTCTCTATTTATTCATTGACGATGCCCTGAAGCTGGCGTGAAAAACACACTTTCACACCTGGAAAGCATTCCATGATAAAATGTTTGTCCTCTGCTCCGCAGATATTGATGTCTTTAGCTCACTCTGTTCATGCTAAAAACACAACATGGTTAAATCGTGGTCAAAATATCTTTGAGAAAACAGTTTGGATTAAAAGCTATTGGGCAGCAGAGACTTTCAAGTGGATTGATTTTCAAAGTATTCTGCAACATTTTATTTGCAACTTGTATATATATATTAATAACAATATTGCCGATGATTTTACATGTAGGATGAATCGCGCTCAAGCAATGTCAAATGAGACGACATCAAAGCAATATTATAAAGCTATGTGATCTAGCTGTAGTAGGCTGGACAAATAACGTGTTCATGTACATGTTTGCGTTGTTTGAAGGGAGCTGCATTATCACATCAAATGATTGTAATATATTATTTATTTGAATATACATGTACATTTTAGATTTCTCTATAGATTGTACGTGTAGGAAATAGACAATCAAAGAATACACTCGTATTTCTGAATTGTCCCAACACATTTTGAAAAAATGTTAGGGATATTAAAATCGTCTATCCGTCCAACTTGCTATGTCCCCCAAAATATTTTGAATTTAACCAAATTTGTTACCTATATGTTTGTAGCTTGCTGAAGATTTATATTCGGCTCTGCAGCCTGGAGAAGGGGACAGGGTCAAAATATCAAATATCATACAGATTTTCACCGTTACACTTACTGATCCAAAACGCTTTGGTAGAATTGAACCAAATTTGTTATGTAAGGCATATCCATATGACTGACGTTCAGGAGATGCCATTTATTAGGTCACCTGGCCTGAAAGGCCAAGTGAGCTTATGCCATGGCGACCGTCTGTCATCCGTTCGGCCAGCTGTTCGTCATCCGATAAGAGCGCTTTTTTGCAAGGGAATGAAGAATTATAACTACATCAACTACACTGTATGGACCCTCAAGGTATCAACATTAGATGGATGCACACCCTGTGAGCAACACCAAACACTATTTGCTCCAGCAGACGCGTCCGTGACATAGTTATTATTCTGACACATATATAACATTGCAAATCGTTTTAGCGCAATGCATTTCTCATCCATTATTGACCGCAGGTGACTGCGCACTATTACAATTGTATTGATTTCATAATGTTGTCCTATATGAGTGTGCTCTATTCAGCAGGGCACTGCAGTTTAGAACACAAACTGAATAAAATATACGCGCTATTTCAAGCAACAATCAATGCAATTGTAAAGTCAATATATTGACAAAAGCTCTGCCTGATATGGTATTTTCAATTGAAAGGAGGGCAACATGATTATACTATGTTAAACAATTCTCCCATTCAAGTGCTGTCGAATGACCTATTGTGAGCTTTGTTTTACACAACCAACGTGGAACCAGTTAGTCTAGCTATGCATCATGCTGCTTTGTAGCATCTGAGAACTTATGCCGGCTTTGCCGATGTAGTTCTACACAACTAGCTTCTTTCTGATCAATATTTTCTCCAGATTAATCGAACCGTGTTGGCATACCCAGTTTTGAGCGTGAAATTCAATGTGCCCTCACTCATATCCAATACCAAATAATCCTGATTTCGCTTTTATATATCACACAAATAACGTTTCCGGAACAAGCGTCTTTGTGAACCAATATGCAGAGCTCTCTGGTAATTTTGTGTGATCCTGAGTACACTAAATCTTGTCCTTCAGAAAACGATCATTAATTGCCTTTGATGCAGGAGTAATATAGCGAGAATTTTAGTTGATCCTTCTTATATTGGTTAATTTCCGCTACATCCTTCTCCATCTCTGTTTTACACTGTGTCAATGTTTGCAATGAGAACAGCAAGAAGTCAAAAGTAAATTGCGTTACTATCTAGTTTGTGGGTAATTATTAAATGGGACTTATTTAAGCACAGCTGTGGCTGGATGATCTTGAGCATATAGACTCTGATTCTGGCACTATGCACACATACATGTAGGGACAGTGGTTTTCCGTTTCAACATTTGCCATTTTCACAAAATTGATGATTCCAGTTCACTTCCATTTCACAAACCTGTATCATCTAAGCTGCATATACACTTGATAAAGTCAATACAACTGTCAAATCTCTGTTGTGCAATCTGTTAGTATGTTTAGAGAACAAACGATATAGGTGGGTAATAATTTATAATTGTATGCGAGAATGTCCCGGGTCCTGGAGGAAAGTCAAATTGTTTTCAAAATAATGAGCACGTCCAGAGATATTCCATCTGTAATATGTCATCTGCAGTGATCAGACAATTAATGGGTGTATCAACTATGTTCTATGAAGCCTTGAACTTCCGACAATTCTTTGCGCTTACTACTGTTTAATGGCCACCGGAACCTGTACCTGTAGTACTGATTCCGGTTAATGTTTAAAAGCAGTACTGTTGTAAGTGCAAGAAGTTATGGGAAGTTGGCTGAACACCGAATGTGTTGATCTGTCATAATGTCCGTTGGTCTGTCAAATTTTTTAGATTTCGAATAAAGCACTATATTTTGTTAATATCATCAAAAGCGATTCTAACAACATGGACCTCGACAACTTTTTCATTCTACAGAATATTCTTAGCTTAATACAAATCATATGTACTTGTCACACTTGTCACACTGCAAGTAACATGACAGAGTGACAATTTTACCAGAGCAAGTGATAAGACAGCGTCTGAATAAATCTTTATATTTTTAGCTCACCTGGCCTGAAAGGCCAAGTGACCTTTTGCCGTGGCGACCGTCCGTCGTGTGTCCGTCCATTGTCCGTTGTCTGCCCATCTGTCAACCTTTCCTTTAAACAACTTCTTAAGAACCACTAGGCCGATTTCAATTATATTTGGCTGGAAGCATCCTTAGGGCATAGGGATTCAAGTTTGTTCAAATGAAGCCGATCAACCAATTTGGCCGGCGGCCATCTTGGATTTTGGCCGATTTTAGGAAATATCTTTAAAAATCTCCGAAACCGTTATGGAGATTGATGCAAAACTCATGAAATATGATCTAGGGCAAGAGCTGAACCAAATTTGTTCAAGGGAACTTGATTGGTCAAATCCCACGAAAGATTTTGACAAAAATTGATGGTGCTCCATGTGAGCAACACAGGCCCCTTGGGCCTCTTGTTCTCTTAAGTACATAGTTTGTACATAGTACAAGGTTTAGTTCTTTAGATTGGGCATTTAAGTAAAATAGTTGAGTCTTATACAATTTCACTAAACCTTAATCAATTTGACTGGGAACTGAGCTGTTACTGCCTATGGCAGCCAGAACTCCCGGTCAAATTAGTTTCAAAATATTCAACATACACTATGTTGTATCCATGCATTTTTCAGTAGCAATGTCTTCCAAACCGGTTATGTTCAACGCGTGCGTGTGTGAGTGCGTGCGTGCATACATGCGTCCATGCATGGGTGCATACATGCGTGCGTGCGTGTGTGTGTGTGTGATTCGTCAGTGTATAATACCGCTAGGCTGATGATCATGATGTAATTATATTTTAATTTGTCGTGAAGCCGATAGATCTATATAAATTAGAAAATGATAGCACTACAGTTACTACAGAAGCTTCTGCGGGACATGTAGTCTTGGGAAATGTCCATTGCGGGGCAGGAGAAGACTATCGTTGAAAAGTTATCACTGGAATAACTGGCTCAATAACCGAGCCTACCATTCCAGTGATAAATCTATATTAACCCTTAGCACTCTGATATCAAAATTTTTAATTTTCAAATTAAATTAAAAGATCAACGGGTGTACATTTTCCTACAAATTTAGTGGAAGATGTTGCTGTCATAGACAGCAATATCGTCCACCAAAATTGTTGAAAAATGTACACCCGTTTCTCTTCTATTGACACAGGAAAAGATAGAATATTGACATCAGTGTGGTAAGGGTTTAAATAATATTCTCTTGGTCAACAAATGGACATTTTCTTGAGAAAATTTAAACTTGTGGAACAAATTTGAGGATTAAATGGCTAAGAAACCTGTACCGTAAAAATACGATGTTGCTGCGTTGTAATTCATAGAATGTGGTGGACATTAATGTTGCTACCGCTGATTATCGATTGACATATTTGCCCCGGTTCCTGGTCCTACACGTGTTGACTGTTAGTAATATATGAGCCATGGAGCCAGGTAATGACACATAGCACTTATTAAATGCTTAGCCAGTCAAAGGTACCCAAGATGCGGTACATTTGCATTATATACTTCCGGGTAACATAAGGGTTGTGAAATTAGAGATATTTGACTTATATTTTTCCCAATTTGCTTCCAAAATATTAAAATATGACGATATAGAGTATTGTCAGATTATGTATGTGTTTAGATAATTCACTAAATGGAGTGACTTGTATATTTTTGGAAGCAAATGTGAGACGTATTTGTGATGGTATGGACAATATTTGTGATAGTATGGACAATATTTGTGATAGTATGGACATGTAGTCAGCTGTCAGACAAAGCTATTACTACTGCCAGGATACCTTGCTCAAAATGCGATTTCAAGTGGAAGAAAAAGACACAAAACAAGTTTTATTGAACAATATACATTAAATACATTATCATACTACCCAATCGTTCTATAGTGTTCAATACTGTGATGTCCTAAAGAGTACCCACTATTCGAAAATATCGAATCGACAAAAATGGAATCGAATTTTCATGATGATATCGAATCGAATTGAATGCTCGGAGGGCCCTATTCAATAGTATGTTTTATTTTATTTTGGAAACATAAGTTATTTCTGAGGTGTACTTTACAGCTTTGTTTTCAAATATTTAATTCTATGTAGCTTGATAACTGCATACATCCATTCTTTTAAATAATTTTGCTAAGATGTGTTTCTATTTAAGACAGCAACATCTTTTAACAACACCAAAGTCCAAAAGAATGGACAGAAAATGAACACCATCTTTGAGCTACATGTAGTACACACCCTTGCCTGGGTAGGAACACAGTAGCAGCAATAATACTGGCATAGAGCTGTTATATCTGTACATAAAGATTTATCATTACCACAAATTAATCAGAATACTGATGCTTGACTTTGCCCAGTGCTATTTTAACCCTTTAACCGTTAAATTTGTTCAAGAAAATTTCAATACTCTTAGAAAATGTCCATTATGACATTATGATTATTTTTGAAAATTTGCTACTGGATTGACTGGCTCAGATATCGAGCCAGTCATTCCAGTGGTAAATTAAAAAAACTGTATCTTGGTTGCAAATTAACATTTCTCACGCAGAAGCCGTTTTTGGCTAGCGTGAGTGTTAAAGCATTAATGCCCACTAACATCCACTCAACTGGAGCCTCACTTTGGATGTTCTGCATGAGAGAGAGATGCTAATGAACTGTGTTGGCTCTTAGAGCTTCTATTTGGTTTGTCTAGCTAGCAATAAACACTGAAGGTCATGTCAGGATTCCAGGACAATTAAGAGTGTTATTCTGGGAACAAGAGTTGAGCGCATAATTCATGAATCCATTGCCTCACTCAATCATAATCATGACGCCAGCATTAACTGCGTGACGTACATGCTGATGTCATAATCATGACATCATATGATGTCAATGAATGATCCGATTAAACCTGTCTTAACGCTTAATAGTCCGACAGGTTGTACGAATTGTATGTTTTTGCTATTTAATATTTTGAAATTAATTGACTGGGCGTATGGCAGTAACATCACCCAGTCAAAATAGTTTCAAAATATTCAACAGCTTACCTGTATAGTTTTCTGGAAATTGATTGTCAGGAAGTTCAGAGCGTGGTGTAGGTGGAGCTTAGCTAGAGATGGGCGGTGCTTAGCCGATGCATGGCTAAAACTGGAAAGGTTAATTGTCCAATACATATGTGTGTTCAGTTACATACTCGTGATAATATTAGCATGACATAAAGCATCTCTATTCATGTATGATTTATCCTGCTAAAGTCAATGAACATGAAAAACAGTTTATGCTCATTGCAATGCAAATAAGCATATATAATTATCCTGAGCAAATTTCTGATGTGGGCTATGTCCTTATAGAAAAAAGTTTCTCCACTTTATGGTAGGATGTTAAGGTTTTGAGCATTAAGTTTTATTTCAGTCAACATTATTAGCTCACCTGGCCAGAAAGGCCCAGTGACCCTTGACATAGCGACAGTCCATTATTTGTTTGTCCATCCGTCATTCAGCAACTTTCTTTAAAACGACTTCTCAACAACCACTGGGCTGATTTGAATTATTTTTGCAAGAAGCATCCTTAGGGCACTAAGAGATCCAAGTTTGAAGCTGATTGGCCAATTTAACAGCAGACATCTTGGATTGTGGCCAAAACCACTTGATGGATTGATTCAAAACTTTGGAAATATCATCTAGGCTAACAGCTGAACCAAGGTTGTTCAAGAGAACTTGATTGGCCAAATGCTTTAGCAGCCAGCCACCTTAGATGACCTAGTTTTTGTGAAAATGACTTCTCCAGAACCGCTCAGAATGGATCGGGTTGAAATTTGGGAGATATTATTAGGGACTAAGGGCCATTAAAGTTTGGTAAGATGATAAAAAACATGGCCGCCATTGACCATTCAAAATGTAGCGTGTTTGATGGCCATATCATCCTTAGGGAAGGCGATTGGTGGCCATCTTGGAATTTGTCCCATTTTAAAAATTGAAAATCTCTGAAACCTGTGATTCCAACCAGTCTGCACCTTTGTTTCTTATGATTTGGGTGTATTATATATACATTCAGCCTACATCATGAACTTTGATTCTATGGTATATGTAATAGGAATCTGTATCTATACACCTGTGCAAAAGTTAAGCACCACCCTATTTTTACGCACATGCGAGGGTATATTCATGTGCTATGAAGAAAGCAATAGCATAAACATTTATGTACCCATCCATCTTAGTGCAAGAGGTAATAATGCAACTAGAGGAATGCTGATTATGATGGTGGGAAAACACTGTATGTTTTTGTTTGAACTTGAAAACGAGGCCTGAATATGGTTACGTTGACACAACTGACAACTATTGCCCTACAGTTGACACACGTGGCTAGATTGTCATTAATGGTGTCTGAAAACGAAGTTTAACATCTGTGCACGAGTTTGAGACTGTCATTATTAATACTGGGTATATCCACCTTGTGCCTGGATGACGGCCTGGACACGACGTCTCATGCTGGTCACCAACCGACTGATACGCCATTGTGGTATTCGTTGCCATTCAAGATGAAGTGCGTCTGTTAATTCCTGTAGGTTCTGCACAGGAGGATCCCTCCTTCTCACCATGTTTCCCAGAATGTCCCAGATATGCTCAATAGGGTTCATGTCAGGGCTCCTTGCTGGCCATGGTAGGGTTTCGATGGCATTCTGGCGGAGGTATTCATGCACAGCTCTAGCACGATGTGGTCGGGCGTTGTCATCCATGAATATAGGGTGGGTTCCAGGTGCATGATTTACAAAATGAGGGACCACAACTCTATCCAGTATGGAATCTTGATATCTTTGTCCATTTAGTGTTCCAGGTACAGTCAACAGATCCAGCTTACAATCAAATGAGATGCACCCCCATATCATAACGGAACCTCCACCAAATGGAACTTCTTCCATGATGTTACGTTGGTCGTACGCCGTGCGTCTGGACCTCCATACACGAGTTCGACCATCTGTGGCATGAAGCAGGAACCGACTTTCATCGGACCAGTGTACCCGTCTCCAGGATCTCATGTTTCAGTGTCTTCTTTCGTTGCACCACCTCAGATGCTCCTCTTTGTGGTGTGCAGTGAGGAGAGGACGTCTGACAGGTCTCCTAGCTTTCATGCCAGCAGCATACAGTCTCCTTTTGATGGTAGACATTGACACTCTATTGCACGTTTCCCATTGCTGGCTGAGCACTCTGCTGTTGGTGAATGGAGATCTCCTAACAAGGCGTACTAGGGCTCGATCATCACGGGCAGTAGTCTTCTTCGGTCTTCCAGATCTAGGCCTGTCCTTCACCTCGTTAGTTTGCCCATGTTTTGCAATCAAACGACTGATTACAGTATGGTTAATGTTCAGCTGTCTGCCAATCTCTCTGCATGACATACCAGTGGTATGCATGCCTATGATTTGCCATTTTACACGATCACTTAACCTTCGTCTTGCCATAGCGGTTCACAATCAAGAGCTAATTCTCTCTGTACAAATAAACCACGGTCATGAACACAAAATTCCTAATCTTGTCGCCTAAATCTGTATGTAATGTTCTACACCTCAAACTGGACTTTTACATAACTGAACACGTGTGCTGTTTCCCGCCATGCACGGACATCAAGCGGCGTGAAGTCATGCATGCATGTGCATTTCGTACTTGGAATTATGTCAGCTAACGCGGGGACAAAAAGTATGGCAGCCTAGTTGTACCATCATGTTTCTATGTTCTATTGTTTTTGCTGGTGCTTAACTTTTGTACAGGTGTATAATATATATATATATATATATATATATATATATATATATATATATATATATATATATATATATATATATATATATATAAATATAAATGTATTAATAACCTTCATATAAATGTAGACTGATACATATATGACCCAGTAAAGCTTCGTGGTATACACATGCACATAGATTCTTTGCTCTCATAAACGCATATTGATTATGATGTGTGACTGTGGGAATATCCCTTACTTCAAATTTCAAATTAGTGTTGTTCCAATTAATCGATTTGATCGATGATTGATTGGTTTGCATTTTCAACTAACCGATCGATTATGATTTCAGAAATCGATTTTGGTTGTTTATAAATTGACATTATTAATATATTTTAACTGGTCAAGCTAGAAAACAAATACTTTTGGGAAAATAGTTTAAATTTAATTGTTACAACTATCTACTCCTTATTCTAAGACATTAATTCTTTCAGCACTAAAATAGTATGTTAATTTCAAAGCAACCATACCGATAACATGTTGAATATTTTGAGACTTATTTGACTGGAAGCTGTTGCTGCCTAGGGCAGCAACAGCTTTCAGTCAAATTGGTTTCAAAATATTCAACAGATTATTTCTTCAATTATTAAAAATCTGTCATACCTGCGACTTGGTTTGAAATGGATAATTATCCTTGAATATGCTATAATTACTGCATTCAAAATGGGTAAAAAAATGAGAACCTGTTATGATCAATCATTAATTGAACATAGGTTAGTATATAAAACCAATCATTGATCACAAAAATAGTACCACTTCCCAACACTACTTCAAATCAACATCACGAATGAGATGGGGTGTGAGAGCGTAATCGTGCTCCCCATAGTTGGATGATTGCTACATGTAGCGGTTGTAGTAACAGTTGCTCATGACTGATGACATTGTCTTTGAGTTATACTGTGTTAAATATTTCGATTACTTCGTTTATTCTCTAGGCACGTCCTACAAACATTTTTGTTGAAAGAAATAAAAAGATAGATGTATAAATGTATGTAAATCAATGAGAGCTGTATATACATCCATAAATATTCCGTACTTCGATCGTCCTTGAGTTCCCTGAAACATGCCTGAGACCACAGGATCTCAGGCAACAACTTTCATTCAACAGAGGGATCCATTTATTGCTATGCCCCGCCCATTTGTGGCTAAGCTCCTCCCACTTTGTACATGTATACTGCCCTACATTGACAAAAGGAAGTATGTCCAAGAAATCATTTTTTGAGAAAATAAATAAAATGCGTTTATGGATAGCCCTGTGTCAATTTCCAGCACATTTCTGTCAAAATTATATCAGAGCGACACATATGTATTAAAGATTAACATTATTTAAAAGAAAATCAGAATTGGTTCCTTTTAAACAAATTATAGTGACATACTTCCTTTTGCCATTGTATATCTGTGTTTCTAGTGTTCAAATTCCAGAGTAATCACACTTTACATCCTTTTGTCAGTGTAAATTCACATTTACTCCATTTTGTAATTAAAGAAACGTAATGGGATAGATGAAAAGAGGGTTCTGTATCCAGTTTCTTCTTACAATAAACATATATACCATTTCCGAAAAAATTGGTCCCGTTCCCAGGATGATTCATAATAAGGAAAAATTAGTTACCTCTCCGGGATGTAGAAATTGTTTGAGTGTAGCTTTCGTGACCATCTCGGTCACTTCTTCAGCACTAACACGGACGCGAAGTTCTTAGCATCATCAGAAAACTTGTTGCCAGCGACCGTCGGTTAGTGCTGAAGAAGTGACCGAGATGGTCACGAAAGCTACACTCAAACAATTTCTACATCCCGGAGAGGTAACAAATTTTTCCATATTTGTTTTAGGTTTGAAAATACAAAAAAACGTTCGAGTAAAAAAATTTATTTTCAAGTAAACACAAAACAATATGTAAATGTGTTCCTACAACAAAACCAAATGATCAATTTTTAAAAAAATGTTAGTTTCATTAAATTATTTTCATATAAAAAATGGTTCCTTTTTGACGTAAAGGTGTTTTTAGAAACAAAATGTCACATTCTCAACTAATTTTACAGTTTCGTTACATAATTTTAACAGAAAAACATTTCATTAGGCAATTTAGGTGAAAATACAAATATGATTATTTAGAGTAGGCTAAACTTAAACATCATGGCCTGAATTCAATAAGGAGGTTTAGCTAGACTTGGTTTAATCTTTAAACCAGGTCTTAGACTAGCCATTACATGTACCAAGTTGTAAACCATATTTCGTACAATGAGAAATATACTTAAACTAACATGATTATGCATAAAATATGATCGCGTGGTATTTATGAATCAAATCTTTAGAACCTGGTAACAGATAATGGGTTAGACCAAGTAACAAGCTAAACCAAATCCAGGTAGGCAGTCTAGGTAATAAATCTAGGAATCAATACAGGTAGGCAGTCTAGGTAATAAATCTAGGAATCAATACAGGTAGCCAGTCTAGGTAATAAATCTAGGAATCAATTGGCCCTAAATCTTTAACCTTATAAATTAGGCCTTATACGCCATATAATAATTGATTCGACATGCACTCATGGCAAAATCTACTTCAAACCATTTACGGAATCGATGCTATTGAGAATTCGGAGGCCCACGTGGCTCAATCAGGCCATGCATAAAAATGTGGCGGTATCGTCAGGTGAGCTAAAAATTTCACACATTTTATTTTGTTTACATACTTTTATATATTAACTCTATTTTTAAAAGGGCATAGCATCGGATATACTATTTTACACTATTTGCAAAGATATTTATTTATATTTTGCATTCTACGCTATAATAATAATAATAATAATAATAATAGTAATAGTGACTTTGCTTATTATCTTATTTTTAATGGTAAACTGGAGCTCTAGCCTTATAGTCTAGTTCTAGGAAAACTGACCAATTTTTAAATTTAATAGCGGATCTGGTTTGTAGACCTGACTTGTAAATTATTAAATCATGTACTTTGAATTAACCATATTATATGTTTACAAGTAGACTGTACTCAATAGTGCAAATCCATACCTTTTTATGCACTTGTTACATGTAGTGAGAGTACCATGCATGACACATGAGCTAGACATATGCCCTTTTGATATGCAAATTAGATATCTTTGACTGAAGATATTTCATTGACAAAAGGAAGTATGTTCAGCATTTACAATGACAAAAGGGAGTATGTGTAATATACTTCCTTCTGTCAAAGGAAATGCGGTTACTTCCTTTTGTCATTGTAATTGTCTGTGATGGGGAAGACATACATCATTTTGTTATTTTATAACTAAAAATCTAAAAAAAATTTACATTGGCAATAGTTCCATTGAAAAGAGCAAGTTCATAATAGGCAAGATTTGTCAAAATCTCAATTTTGAATTTTTTTTACTTACCCCCCCCCCCTTTTGTCAGTGGAGGGCAGAATATACATGTTCAAATCAATGTTAGCACTGTGAACCATCAGTTCCAAGAATTTCAATTTCAAGGTAATTTAATACAGGTAAGCTATTGAATATTTTGAAACTAATGACATTCATTTGATTGTGATGTCAGCTAAGGAAGGTGCGGATACCCTACAGTAAACACTGCTTCCGCCAGTCTGTCCATCCGAACACAATATCTCTTAAACAGCATATATTATACATAACCTCTTCAGATATTTTAACGAAACTTGGTATATGCCTCAGTTATGATATGCATATGTGCCTTTTGAAGAATTCACCTTTATAGGTCCATGATTTTGGATGAAAACTCACCAATTTTTTGTCAATTTTCTCATAAACACCATATCATACAGAATCACTTAAAATAATTTAATGAAAGTTGTATGATATTGGAGAAAACTTTATAACGATAATATATTTGGATAATTTAACCATTTCCCTTCTGTATGATTTTTAAACATTTATTAGCTCAGGCCAGGTGAGATTATGCCATGGCGACCATCCATCGTCTGTCCATCTGTCTGTCCGTCAACTTTTCCTTCAAACGACTTCTCAAGAACCACTGGGTCGATTTCAATTATATTTGGCAGGAAGCATCCGTAGGGTACAGGGATCCAGGTTTGTTCAAACGGTGCCAATCAGCCAATTTGGCCGGTGGCCATCTTGGATTTTGGCTGATTTTAGGAAGTCTTTAAAAATCTTCATATTGGATTTTTTTATTTGAGGGATTTTGTGGCTGAAATTGGTTTTATGTATGTTTTTGGTTATTATGATTTCAAATTTGCAATTTTCGAAACTGTCGGATAAAATGGTCTGACAGCCATCTTGGATCATTTTCCCGCCAAAGCTCACATACTAAAGCAATGGGAAATTTAAAATGTCTTCTCAAGAACTACTGGGCTGATTTCAATTAAATTTGGCAGGAAGTATCCTTAGTGTGTAGAGATTCAAGTTTGTTCAAACGATGGCCATCTTGGATTTTGGCCGATTTTTAGAAACGTCTTTAAAAATCTCTGAACCCACTTGGGAAATCAATTTAAGACTCATGAAACATCATCTATGGCAAAAGCTAAACCAAATTTGTTTAATAGCCATCTTGGATGACCTAGCTTTCACAAAAACAACTCCAGAACCTTTACTTATAGCCAATCGCCTTTCTAGTTTAAATGCCTATGTTCCAGTTGAGAGATACAAGTCCCTTGGGCCTCTTGTTTAAAATTCCTATTTTCATGTACATGACTGAATGGTACCGCACTCTTTTACTGCCATAGCCTGTAAACAGTGCATAATGTCTTTTAACCATTTTCATGCTTCTTGCAACAATCTATAAGTTAATGGCTGAGCTGATGTCCATTTTGGAAACAGTGTCACAAAAATACTGTTATTATTTCAATAACAGTCGTTTACGTCTTGTTGTTTCTGAATTTAAAGTATTATGTATGTTCAAATGCTAATGGTTCAAATGCTAATGATCCAGGTACGCGTTAATGCCTCTTGTTTGTATTTCTTTTTTCTTTTTTCTATTTTTTATTTCTTTTTAATAATATGAATGCTTTGAATAAAATTGCTGCCTACTACATAGAGAAAGGTATTTTCAGTGGTTGAGGGGCCCACAGAGTCAAACAACCGATTCAAGTTTGATTATGACATGAGCTACTTGAGTGACAGATTGGATCCCTCCATTCATCTATATATATATATATGTATATATATATATACTGTGCCAAAAAAGTTTAGCGATTTCAAATTTGTGCTTGCTGTATTAAAACTATGTGCCCTATGTAATCAAATTTTCATGTAATTTTCTTCAACACAATACCTCGCTGTCTGTAATGAAATCAAAATCATTTCTGGCATTTCACAACGGTGCGCTTACTGCATGTGAAAATGCATTTTGCATGCACTGGTCAAAATTTGTGCATCGCGTAAGTGAAATGACATCACATTCCCAAACAGGTAACCAACGTGAACTGAAAATGTTAATAAAGTTTACACTTGCTAACATGGGCCGCCGCTTAGGGTTATCCAAAAATCAGCGCCGTGAAGATTGGGAAGACTTGCCTCTGGTGTACGGTAGTCATCGATGCGCGCGGAAGCCACACCCGCTATTGGCACCTTTAGAACATTTTTCTGCCAGGACCCCTACACTGAATGACGGCGCGTAAGAGGCGCGATGCTGACATTAGGGCAACAATGAACTGTTTTTCAAATTGGAAATTGGGCCACCCATTAAGTAATATTTTCGAATGAAATCGTTCTCTTTACAAAATAATATTTATTTAGTGTTTTTATCAGAATTGCTAAACCTTTTTGTTTCAGTATATATAGCTTTCAAAATTGTTAGTTAACTTTCCTATCTAGAGTAAATATCAAACTGTGTCTTGCGGAATAAAATGTGTTGTTAAAGCAACTTGTGATATGTAATGCAACTGCATATATTGATTCACAGTATGCATAATCTGGTGCTCATACACTATCACACTACATGTATATAATATGCTTTGAAATTCTTTGGATGCTAATTCTTCATGTGAAGATATATGTCACATTCTTCTCTAGTAGTTGAATGACTGTGTATTATTATATGCATGAGGAGTCGGTTCTTGTATATTTATGACTCCTAAGAGGACGTGTAGTGCTTGCTTATTCTCTGGATACGGATACAATTTGCTACCGCGATTCCTCAGACCTTGTGCAATTATTCTGATAGTTTTCTATAAGCTTTGAAAACTGGAATACTACAGGACAGCGTAGAAACAACTTAAAATGTTTCCAAAACAAAATAAAACATACTGTTGAATATTTTTGAGTTAATTTGATTGGAATTGCTTCCAATCAAATTAACTCCAAAAGATTCAACAAAATTCATATATCGTGTTTAAAATTGTACTAACTGACTGATTTTGTTTTAGAATTATGTGCTGTACTCTATCTGATTTGAGAAAATGATATGTGTGCTGGAGCTGATGTTTGCAATTCGTTCGAAAAAAATTTAAAAAGTATAGGTTTTAACTGCCATGTATGCGTCTATAGTACAACAGACATTGACAATGATTGATTATTTTAAAACTTGATAAACCGGATCCCGACTTGAATCCGCTCATGTCAAGGAAAGCTGTGTTCCTCGCTTGAATGTTAACTGCAGTCAAGATTCTGATAATTGATTTAAGGTGAGACAGTTAAACTGGATAAAGGACAAGTTTTCCAGAATTCTGCACATTTTGGCTTCCACAACTTAAAGATAAATTCCATTTCCCCCTAAGGAATCCTAGCCAATTTTCTCTTCAAATCATCAGTCTGGAGTCGATATATATGATTAGTATTTGTAACACTAGAAAATGTCAGCTGTGAAGATCAATTCTATAAGGGACTGTCTGATGACAAGGTGACCAATCGATTCCACAGCAATAACGTATCATTAGTCGCAGTGATTTACCTATAAAATCTCATGGCGCTCATGAAGAGCTTTCTGTTTGAATGCTGATGTTTTCAATGGACCGTTCCATTTTTAGCTATGCCCCGCCCAGCTCTAGTTAAGCTCCACCCACACCTCGCTCGTGTTGTGATCGATCGATCGCTGAACTCGCCGACTATCAATTTCCAGAATACTCTGCAGGTAAGCTGTTGAATATATTGAAACTAATTCAACTGGGTGCTGTTGGCAGCAACAGCGCCCAGTCAAATTAGTTTTAAAATATTCAACAGCGTTTTTATTAAATAGCAAAGCCATACAATTCGTACAACGTGTCGAACTATCAAAAGCTAAAGACGGACTATTTCGAATCATTCATGACATCATGATTATGACATCATCTTACATGTTGTGTTGTTGATTATGATGTCATATGATGGATGGATAAACTTGGAAAAGTCCATTGTCAAGAAGACTTAAGTCCAATGTTTATGTCCTTAGACTGTGACAGTGGTTCTACATGTAGAAACAGATCATTGTGGAGCAGTGGCGGATTTCAGTCAAACTTTGCTCGAATGACCATTTGGTGGTAGACTTCCAAACCTATGTATAGAAATTTGATTGGTCAATTCTCAAGAACTATCTTGGATTATCAAAAACTCATGGAGATAGGTTAAGTGGTGACTACTCTTTAACCATTGTCCTAATTTTTAGCCCACATGGCCCAAATGGCCTTATGCTATTGCGGCTGTCCATCTGTCTGTCATCGCATCTCCTTATCGGAAGGATCCTATGGTGGTAGGCTCCAGAATTTCTATTCAAAATTTTTATCAATGGTTAGTTTTTCAGGTGACCATCTGGTTTTCCAAAGATACTCCTCCAATACCAATGGCCAAATTTCAACAAAACTTGGGTGGAATAATGCTGTGGTGGTATGCTTCAACACTTATAGCAAGAATCTTTCCGGCGGCCATCTTGGTGTTCTGAAAGTTTCAAAGTCATTTAAAAGGCTACTCATTAACCACCAGGCCGATTTCAAGCAAACTCGGTGGGAAGGACCTGAGAGTATGCTTCAGAACTTGTATACAGAATTTTGATTGGTCAATTTTTCAGGCGGCCATTTAGGATTTTCTGAAATTTTATGGAAATCAGTTAAAATCCTACTACTCCTCATTCGAACCACTTGGCCGATTTCAAGCAGACTCATTGGAAGGACTCTAAAGTGGTATACTTCAGAATTTATATACAGAATTTTGTTTGGTCACTTTCCGGTGGCCAACTTTAATTTTCTGAAAGTTTCTGGAAAGCAATTAAAAGACTACTCATTCAAACCACTTGGCCGATTTCAAACAGACTCGGTTGGAAGGGCCCTAGAGTGGTATGCTTCAGAACCTATATACAAAATTTTGATTGGTCAATTTTTCTGGTGGCCATCTTGGGTTTTCTGAAAGTTTCTGGAAAGCAGTCTGGCAATTTTGTAAAATTTTGGCTCTATGTGATATTGGTGTGGCTACTTTTGAACCATTTGCTTTGGTCCATCAATTTACAGAAGTCACGTATGCCTTTTGGGCATAGTTTGAATACATTTTTGTAGACTGGTTTGGTGTCCTCTGGGTTGGGAAGTCTTGCCCTGACTATTGGGTCTTTTATTGTGGCGTTGCGTCTATAGCCCAATAGAGCTTTCTCTGGAAAGGCAAGGCGGTACCTTTCGCTGCTTTCCAGGATGTGCCAGAACTTTAGAATTTGTTTCCTTGTGTACTGGTTGGTTTCATGATAATCACTGATGAAGATGAGTGTGTTGGTTTTGTTCGCTTGTTTGTTGGTGTCCCATAGAGGATGCCCACTGAGAATGCCTTTTCTTGGTTAAGAAAGCATAGAGGTATCCTCTAGCTGCATAGTGGGATATCATATCACTGCTGTGATTCATATAGGCAGTATCCTCTATGTAGACGTGTCTTAAGTGTATGCATTGTCCATCTGGTCCTGTGTTTTTAAAGGATTTTGGGTGCGTGGATGTGTAGCAGAGATAAGCATGTGTGTCTGTTGGTTTTATGATAAAGGAGAAATTGATCAGGCCATCTTCTCTTTTGATAACTTGTGTGTCTAAAAAAGTGACATCCGAGAAGGAGTGTTCTGTGAATTTTATTGTTTCATGTGCAGAATTCACGTAAGTGAAGAATTCCTTCAATGCTGTCTCACTGTGCTCCTATATCATATATATATATTGTCTATGTATCTGACATAGAAGGATGGCTGATGAGGAGCATGTTCTAGTAATCTGGTTTCTAGATCAGAAGATGCATGCCTATGTCCATGCTGCCTTGCTGTCTATGGCTGTGCCACCTACTTGCGGGAAGTGTCTACCATAGAATTCAAAATTGTTGAGTTCTAGTACTAGTTTAAGGATGTTTAAGAGGCCTCTCTTACTGAGAGGTCCTGGTAAGCCATGTTGTCAAACGAATCTGGCAGTGGCTTGTAGTCCTCTGGGATACAGGTGTATCATAAGTCTGCTCACATCCATGGTGCACAGTATTGTGTTTGTGTTAATGCGGGCCATAGTTTTCCACTTTTTATGAAATATGTCGTGTCTTGGACATAAGAGGAGGTGTTTGTTACATACAGTCTGATGTTTTCATCCACAGAACTGCTAATAAGTGCTGTTGAGCAGGCGTTGCGACTGATGATGGTGCTGCCTGAGACTAGACTGTCTTTTTAGCTATGTGGATTTTTTTTGGGTAGGAGGTAGAAGCGTGCCGTTTTTGGTGTTGTTGGTATTAGCCCTTTGGCAATATCATCTCTTATCTCTATCCTGTTCTAGTTGGTCTAAGTGTTTTTTAACTAGACTTGTATGTAAGAAGGTTCTGTCCTCTCTGATTCCCATATATAGAAATTTGTGTCTGCCAATTGTCTATGCGCCTCTGAGATATAGTCTACAGTATTCTGTATAGCTATGGATTAACCCTTAACTGCGCTTTTGATTACCACATCTGTGTCTTTGGAGACGTTGCCTGTGGTGTTTCTTTTGGGAGTATGTTTAAGAAAACGAAAATTTGATTGCTTTGATAAAACACAGTCCAGTTGGACGTCTGCCCCTGGTGAGGGTGTGTATGTCCTTTTCAGCTAAAATTTCTTAGATAGGATAGAGTCTAATGGGTTCGCGATGTTCGAGAACTTCTCTTCAGAATTTTGATAGGTCAATGTTTTGGCAGCCATCTTTGATTTTCGGAAAAATTTCCAGAACGATTTAAAAGCGGTGCGTACTCCTTAATCAATGGCCCGATTTCAACAAAACTTAATTTGGCTAGAATGATCTTATGACAGTAGGCTTCAACATATCAAACAAAAATTTTGATTGGTCAGGGTTTTTGTGTCCATCTTGGATTATCCGAAACTTGGCCATCATGTCTATTTAAATGCAAATGGTTCAAATGCTGATGGTCCAGGTGGGCGTCACAGGCCCTTGGGACTCTTCTTTAACATTACCTGAGACTTCTGAACTTGTATACAGAATTTTGTTAGTTGAATTTTCTGGCGGGCGAACATCTAAATTTTTCTGATTTCTTTCTTAAATTATTTGAAACCTATCTTGCTAAAAAATAACTAGACTATAATTTGTCTTGAGTAACCCTAGCATGGTAGGCTTCAACACTAATGGTAGATTTGATTACTGGTAGTCAATTTTTCCAAGGACCGTCTCAGATTTTCCAAACATTTATATGAAATCGGTAAGAAGACCACTCGTCATTAACAGATTGGCTGAGTTCAATAAAACTTTGCTGGCAGGGTATTATAGCCATAGGCTTCCAAACTTTATACAGAAATCTGAATGATCATGTTTTTGGTGGTCATGTTGGATTTCCAAAAGTGTCCAGGAATTCATTTAAAAAGATTATTCCTCATCTGATTGGCTGGACCTTAAGTGTCCCGCGTTAGTGCCACATGCCTAAATCGACATGTCATTAATGTACTTTCTATTCAGCCGAAATAATTGTTGCTGTTTTGAAAACGATTTTCAGTACTTTTATCCATTTCACCATAAATCATGTTTTTGAAATAGATAATGCAGATTTCGTCATAAGTAAAATCTCACATGTCGATTCATCTCATACCTACTTATAGATCGTTCAGAGGGCAGTGAGGTAAATGCAATTATTTCAAGACCATTGCAATGTGTTGTGATATTGAATTATCTCTGACTGTGCTCTAAATCATTGACACTGCTGTAGGATGTTAATAATGATTACCTCATGATAAGCAATGATGGGGCTTAATCATCTCAGAAGCACATTATATCATTAACTCCTGAGTTAAATGGACTGTAGGGCTGACTGGATTTAACTGTCGGCCTGCTAAATTTCTGCAAACTACATTTTCCACAGGGTTTAACTCTGGATGTGCTGATTATTTAGAAAACAATTTGACTGAAACTTGTTGGTGGCTAAGCTACCAACAACTTTCATTCTAATTATTTTCAAAATATTTCGCATGCCCAGGGTCATTGGCCGTGGAAATTATGGTCTGGTGGCATCCAGTCTTCAGACAGTTAATGATGTTTTAAGCTCCCATATCTTGCCAGTCAAGTTATCCACTGATCATTATATATTCCCTTTCATCTATTGTGATGTCAAAGCGAGATTGATTTGTACTTAATGCTTCCAAGAGAAAAATTAAAAATAGAAAAAAGAACTTTAGGCTTTAACTTCAGCACCACCACCTTCTTTGAACTTTCTGCTCTTAACCCTTTAACCCTTATAGACTAGAAACAATAAAATGTTTATAACGCAAGGGATATTCTGTTAAATGATTTGAACCTAATTTGACTAGGACATTTTGAGTACTGCTTATAGCAGCAACACTGGTTTCAGCCGAATTAATTTCAAACTATTCAGTAGCTAATTTTGTGCAAATGGAGACTGACATGTCCAGGGGTTAAAGGGTTAATCTGTACACTGTGATTTTCTATTCAGACTGATAATGACAGTTGATTTGTTCACTACTTTAGATGGGCCATCATTGTATAGGCTAGCAATGAGAATCTTGCATATAATCAACTACATGTATAGTGCCACTGTTCCAGCAGTGGAAGGCCAGATATAAAGCCCACAGACCCCCCCCTTTAGTGGGATGGTCTGTAGTTTTATTAATCATTAAAAGATACTTCCTGTTCAGTCACTACGACCCTGCCTTAGCCACCCTGCGTGGGAGAGGTATGAGAATCTTTATTTTGTTTTAAGCATCAAAATTGGAAAGTGTATCTATGTTGTTTTTTGGCTCCTCTGCACATGCGCGCACATGCGGAATAACTTAGGTCATTGAGGAGTATATTGAGACTGGTGCCAGCCTCATACAGGCTGTATGGTGGGAGTCTACTCTACCAGAAGCCAGGGATAGGGCAGAATGGTATGCTATAGGCATAGGATGGCATGAAAAGCAAGTATAAAAATCTTTTTCTGGTGCTAAATGTAGAGTAATTGATTTAGCAAGTAGTGATTGAACGGTACAGATGTTTGTGATGTAATAACAACTGCATTGTGCGAGCAGCTGATCAACTGCCATACTGCTACTTTGACATAAAAGAATCACTAATTTGCTGCCATACCACTACTCTGAACATAGTGAAGCCGCTGCCATACTCGGCATACCGCAGCTTTGACTTTGGATATCAAGCAAGCCGATGCCATACAGCTGTTTTGACTTTGTACATTGATGAAGCAGCTGCAATACTGCTGGGTTTTCTTTGAACATTAATGCAGCCGTGTCTGGAGGTCTCTTCTTATCAACTGGCATAACTCTGTTGTCGTGTCTAATCAGTTGACTATCAGAGTGGCTACTGACTGACCCAGATAAGTACAATGATGAGGAGCATGTTCTAGTAATCTGGTTTCTAACGTAGAGGTGACCTAGATATGGTAAATTTGAAGGAAATTTTAAATTCTGTTGCGCATAAGTTTTCATTGCATTGATCTTTAGAATGTACCTTTCCATTTTTAGCTAAGCCCCGTCCATCTCTATCTAAGCTCCACCCACACCTCGCTCGTGTTGGGATCGATTGATCTCTGGACTATCAATTTCCAGAAAACTACAGGTAAGCTATTGATTATTTTGGAACTAATTTAACTGGGCCGCAGTTGCTGCCTATGGCAGTCTAATTAGTGTTAAAATAAGCAACAGCATGTTTATTCAATAGTAGAGACATACAATGCATACTACGTGTCAGACTATTTTATGGTTTAAAATGGGCCAAATAGAATCATTTATGAAGTAATGATTATAATGTCATCCTACATGCGGCTTAGCTGATTATGATGATAGATGGGTGAATTGTCACCTCAATGTCACTACATTGTGACTGCCTGAATGCTGCTACATTGCCGCATCAATGTCACTACATTGCCACTGCCTGAATGCTGCTACATTACCACATCAATGCCACCGCACTGCTGCTGACTGGTTGCGGATGCATTGTCGCTAAAGTCAATGTATAAGTGGCAGTCTTAAGTTGCATAATTGGAACCACTGCTTTGCCGATGCTAAGTAGCTACTATATAGTTTCAGCAATGCATTGACCATATAGTACTACAGCAGCCTCTGCAGCGGTGCTGCTTTTGATCAACTGAGTTGACATGGCTTTACCTTTCCTCTGAGCTGCTTCAATGTTCTCAACGTCAAGTACCATCGTAATTGACAGAAATGCTCCGTCATGAACTGAAATAATCTGTCAACTTGTACAAATTGTATGGCTTTGATGGATCTACTGTTTAATAAACATGCTGTTGAATATCTTGAAACTAATTTGACTGGGTGCTGTTGCTGCATATGGCAGCAACAGTGCCCAGTCAAATTAGTTTCAAAATATTGTCTGACTCATTAGTTTTAAAATAATCTACAGCTTACCTGTATAGTTTTACTGTGATATTTGCCATTCTGGGAGTTCAATCGATCCCGAGGGCAAAGCATGGGAGGAGAGCTTGAAATGGGCAGGACATAGCTAAAAGTGGATTCATCCATTGACATTCTGATGAGGGATAAATTTGACTAGACATGTGTGTATGTGCAGGTGCTCACTGTGACACTAGTGAACCAGTAACCCTTTAATTGTCAAGACAATTGAAATGTTTGCTGAGTGAATAACCATTTGTGGACGAGATGAATTTTTTAAATGTGCCAGTAAGCAATAAATTATGTCTTTAATGAGTAGTTCAACTGGTCAGGAACTCTTCTTCTTGTGGTTTTGTTACGTTGGATCAGTTGGATCCAAATCCGAATGTCAGTGCTCTGTTCTGCACTTGCTTTTACCGGAATTTAATTTAATTTGCCCAATCATAGTGGACAGGACGTCTCTTAAAATTATACATGTTCTTCCTCATACCTTGAGGATCTCGACAAAAACCTATGTTAGAAAAGAACAAGTGAAGTGCGGGATACACCCATCCCCATATGCCAGATCCCATAGGGACCAACGATCTAGACTGGTGATTCCAAAATCTGAGTTGTTTTTATGTCTGTAATGAGTGCTTGGGGATTTGAGCAAAGTATTCACATTCTGGAACTAAGTGCTTGGTGATATATAGTTTGGTTAATTTTGAGAGTGATGTGGCCTGACAATTGCTATCATTCTGCATTAATTACGCGCATGTATGTACACAAATGCATGCATGCCCGCACGTACACGCTCACACTCACACTCCAATGAAATACCCTCTTCCCATTACTGGGTGATGATAATTATCTACTAAATTAGTGTAATTTTCTCTGCAAAGATTATATTAATTATTATAGTCAATATCATATTGTGTGAAAGACATAGAATTCAGTGTGTCGTGTCTGTTTTTAATTGTGTAGGAGTCATCTTTTGATTATGACATCACTGACCAATTGAATTGACTGATGGCTTAAAGCTGTCATGACATGTCTAATTAGTCAACCATAGAAAACATCGCTAACATAATATGGTGAATGCCTATGCGTTTTTTGGTAACTCACCATTAGGATTTTGGGTATTAATTTTTCGAAAGTGATCCGACTAATCTCGCTTATCCCAGTATAAAACCTTTTAGTCAATATATCGATTTTCTCGTTCAGTCAGCAGTGAGCTGGCTTGAATGTTTAATAATGCAGACAAACAAAGCGCAGCCATTCTAGGATTGTGCGTTGCAGTCTCATTTACCTGCACAACTGTCGCTGGGGGGCTTACCTGACTGAATGAGGTCGATGTATTCAAGGGGATAAAGCTGATAGAGCTATAAACTTAAAGGTCTTGTGAGGACTTATGGTCGATAACGAGTTTCAATTAATTTTATGGTCTACCACACTATATAAACACAATAGCATCACTTGGAGTGAAAAGAAATATGTTAGGCAGCCCGAATAACGAGATTAAATGACGCCTCGATCTAAATCATATCCCCGCTCCCTGTGATGTCACACCGGGAACGGCGCTGTGAGCTGTGTCAATATTTCACTGTCTGTAGTACAAAGGTGACCTATTTTTAAAACGTTCGTTTAACACGAGAGGCTTCACAACCATAACATAAATTATGTCAGGTTGAAGTCTTCAAGAAATAAGAAATCAATGATTTTTAAAAAATTCTATCATGATATTTACTCATTTTCAATGGTTTCATGGATAGCCATATTCGCATAATAATAGGCCTATAACAACGGTAAAGCATGGCATCTAAAAAGATATGTATAAGCTCCAGAATGCAGCTACAACTTTTTCTGAAGATTACAAATGTACAATAAGTATGTGTCTTATGTGAAATTTCTCATGATTAGAATCAATGTAATTGTTTATCTATAAGCTTTTGGCGATGTATTTGAACTGACAGAATGTTCAGAGATCGCTGGCGTATCGTCTTTACTTACAGTGCAGCTAAAAAATAACTATATGTTTCCAATGCAAAAACACAAGCTTGTTAGTTAGAACCATATGAACACGATACAAGAACCTGTCTGTTGAATATTTTTTAGCATAATTTGGGTTGAAATCCAACCCAATTATGTTCAAAATATTCAACAGTATGTGTTATTTAAGTTGTACTATATGCGTGCGGACAGCAGTGAAAGCCTCATCGGGCAACTTGATCGATGCCTAAATTGTAAATAAACTGTGTAGGCCTACTCTGGATGACTATGCGCAAATAGATTAGTTTAGATTTGATTTATATTTTACCAGCATTTTAATTAATTTTAAACACATAACTATAGTAACTGCTATTTTGCAATCATAAATTTATTCATAAGTCTGCACAATGGTAAATTGCGATAGTAAAATGCACTGAGCTGTGTAGGCCTACTGTCATTTAAAAAGTTGTACATTACAAGTGTACATACATGTGCCTATCATCTATAATGGAAAATCTCTGCAGTCAATCCACAGGCCTTTGCATTTTTGTCCATCCATACCACCACCACATATCCCCCTACTACATGATGTATATATACTTACTATATATAATATACACTATATATAGTAGGTATATATACATCATGTTGTAGGGGGATATGTGGTAGTGATATGGATGGACGAAAATTCAAAGGCCTGTGGTCAATCCAGAAAGATAAGAGTAAGATATATATGCATTTGTAGAATTGTATTCCAAGAAGTGTGTGTGTGGGTCTGATTAAATATAGCCTCACGTACACGAAATCCGATGTTACTGTCACCTCTAACCGTGACCATGAGAACTATCCTTTAAGTTTAATCAACAAAATTATCATCAACTTTGCTATTACTGAATCTTTGTACACCTTTAACAATGTAGTGTTCCTGCGTGAACAATGAATTGTCAAAGAACACGTGCTTAGGTTCCTAATATGTGCAGCAGTAGAGCGCCTAGCTATGCTCTCTAGACTATAAGAATTGGTGTCTTCCCGGTGTGACGTCACAAGTTTAGCGCGATAGCTAAAAACGTTTGGTTGTCAAGGAGGTTGCTATGTGCTTATCTCAGCTTTGGCTGGAGCAATTACAAAAATTTAAAAAGCATTTTGTTCTTCTAGTAAAGGAGAATCTATATTATGATTATCAAGTTAATCAGAGCGATCGGGTATCTTAGCCTCACAACATCTTTAATATACGGAACATGTTCATAAAACGCTTCCAGTTAATCAATACTCTCATTTTAGCATCAGTTCTGATATATAATATGACTACTCAATATCCAAGAAGATGCAAATTATAAATTTCACCAAATATAAAAAATGTAAACACAAATCTGACGTTCGACTGTATCTCCTGTTTTGCAGAGAAACCAGCCTGTTTGCTACCGAGTGGTAGCTTGCGATTCATCACCGGTCTTGTACAAACAAAAAATATTATTATGCAACTTATTTGTTTGAGGCCATGATAAAAATTTGTTGTGGTTTCTGTCCTCTGGGCATGTACCTCTTTGATGCTTCCGATTGACGATCGTGTTAAGTATTTTATCTGTCGCCGTCGAACTGTCTAGACATATTTATAATTTTCAGGGTTCTTTCCAGTTGGATTGTTAGCACATGTGGCCAGAATGGCCAAGTGAGCTTATGCCGTGGCGATGGTCTGCCCGTCCATCTGCCTCCATCAACTTTTCCTTTAAACAACTTATTCTCAAGAACCCCTGGGCTGATTTCAATTATATTTGCCAGAAATCATCCATAGGGTACAGAGGCCCAAGATTGTTCAAGCGAAGCCGATCGGCCAATTTGGTCGGTAGTCATCTTGGATTTTCGTCGATTTTTAGAAATGCCTTTAAAAATCTCAGAAACCACTTGGGGAATCGATTCAAAACTCATGAAACATCTACGGCAAGAGGTAAACCAAGTTTCTTAAATGACCAAATAGCTTGTTGGCCATCTCATGATCTTGGATGACCTAGTTTTCGTGAAAACAACTTCTAGAACATATAAAGGGTTCAGGGCAAAATTTGGGAGATATGGTTAGGGACTAAGGGCCATTAAAGTCTGTTCAAGGGAAATTTATCTGTCGAAAAACATCGCCACCGTGGACCAATCAATATGTAGCATGTTTGGCAGCCATATTGGAATCTCTGAACTCCCTGACTATCAATTTCCAGAAAACTATGCAGGTAAGCAGTTGAATAGTTTGAAACATTCGACTGAGTGCTATTGCTGCCTATGACAGCAACAGTGTCCAGTCAAATTAGTTTCAAAATGTTTAACAGCATGTTTATTAAATAGCAAAGACCTACAATTCATACAATGTGTCAGACTAGTAAGCGTTAAAGACAGACTATTTTGAATCATTCATGATGTCATGATTATGAGGTCACTTAGTTAATTATGACACCATATGATGTCAGATGATCGATGGATAAACTGGAAAGGTGAGTTATGTCGAATGCTAGCGATGTCATGGCTTTAGATTTACCTCATTTGGGTACACCACCTATTTGGTCTGGGATCCGGCAATGCTCCTAGAAACTAGAGAATTTTGAAATGTGAGAGATTGATTTTGAGCCATTTTAGTCTTAATAGGACAATAAGACCCCTGAATAGGCATAAATGCCACATCATCCATATCTGAGTATTTAATTGATTGTGAATCAGTTAATTAGTGTTGATAGCAGCCAGTAGGACTTTAATTTGGGCTTCATAGCTAAGTGGTAATCTAAAGCCCTGGATGTGTTCCCTGGAACAACATACAACTGCTATATTAAATTTAATAACATATCAACTTTCATTCTAATATAGTCCTATACTAACTCCAGTTATTCTTTGTGGGACATAAGCTTGCAGTCTTTGGTCTAGATAGAAAATAATTATTTACCTCAAATAAGAAGAGAGAAGAAAGTGAGTGTCATATTTATCACGTAGAGGGATCTTTGCTCCATTAAATATGTATGGTGATCATCATTAGAAAAATTGTAAAATTAATTAAAAAATTAAAATGAATAAATTTTGATTTTAGTAGAATTGAAAAATAATAAGACATGAGATGTGGTCTGATTATGATGTCAATTTTGACGTCGCAATGACGTAACAAGGATGTAGCAACACACCACCTATATGGCTGCGGGTTTTGTCTCTGGTGCGTTTGCACCAGATTCATAAGGTACACACTGATTTACTCAATAAAGAAAAAAAAGCCAACCAATACTGTCATGACTGTGACTCTGAAATTTTTTTCTTGTGATCAGATTTATCCTGAAATTTCACTGGCTAATTTATTTCATTCACTGATGAAAGTGCAAACCTGGCTTTCTCATAGGAATTGGAAAAAACATACAAACATAGTCAGCTGTTGCTAATGTGTTTGCATTCCCGAAGACCTTTCTGTACAATGTGTTGTGATGCCATCATCAAACACTTCATCATTGACAAAAATATAGGTAGGCCTACTGTACTTTAAATGAGTTTTAATTAAATCCAATAATAAAGATGGCACTAAATTACGTTCCTGAGACGTTGAAGCAGCAGATGTAAGCAACATGAGTCACTTAAAGTTTTACTTCATTTCCGGGATTTTTTAAAATCCAATGTAACGAAAAATAGTTATCTTGATTAATTTTCTTTGTTTAACCGAATTAGTTATGCTGTTATTCGTTAAGGCACTGGAAATTATACATACTAGTAATAATTATATTATTAGCTCACCTTGGCAGAATGGCCAAGTGAGCTTATGCCATGGCGACCATCCGTCCGTCGTCCATCTGTCCATCAACTTTTGATTTAAAACGCTACTCCTCATTAACCACTTAGCAGCGTATTTCAGCCTAATTTGACAGAGATGATCCTAGGGAGGTAGGCTTCAGAACTTGTATACAGAATTTTGATTGGCGAATTTGTCCGGCGCCCATCTTGGATTTCAGAAAACTTTGTGAAATAAGATAAACGCCTACTCCTCATTAACTACTTGGCCGATTTCAAGCAAACATGGCTGGACGGACCCTAGACTGGTATGCTTCAGAACTTATATACAGAATTTTGATTAGTTAGTTTTCTCAGTGGCCATCTTGAATTTTCCCAAAAATGGCTGAAAATCGTTTAAAACACTACTCTTCATTAATTGCTTTGACAATTTCAACCAGATTTGATGTCAAGAATACTGGGATAATAGGTTTCCGAACTTGTATACAGAATTTTGATTGGTCAATTTTTTTGACGGCCATCTTGGATTTTCTGAAAATTTCTGGAAATCAGTTAAAAACGTACTCATTAACCACTGGCCCGATTTCAATCAAACTCAGTGGGAAGGACCCTAGATTATTATGGTTTAGAACTTGTATACAGAATTTTGATTGGACAATCTTCGGCGGCCATCAATTGGCGGGAAATTGTTTAAAACGCTACTCCTCATTAACTTCTTGGGCAATTTCAGCCAGACTTGGCTGGAAGGATACTAGCGTGGGAGATTTCAGAACATATATACAGAATTTTGATTGGCTAATTTTTTTGGCAGCCATCTTGGATTTTCCGAAAATAAGTTAAAAGCCTACTGTTCATTAACCACTGGGCCGATTTCAATCAAACTCAGTGGGAAGGACCCTAGAATAATATGCTTCAGAACATGTATACAGAATTTTGATCAGACAATTTTCTCGGTGGCCATCTTGAATTTTCAGACAATTGGCGGGAAATTGTTTAAAACGCTACTCCTCATTAACTTCTTGGGCAATTTCAGGCAGACTTGACTGGACGGATACTAGAGTGGGAGGTTTCAGAACTTGTATACAGAATTTTGATTGGTCATTTTTTCTTGTGACCATCCTGGATTTTCGCCCTCTAGAATATCTATTCCGAATTTTGATACGTCAGTGTTTTGGTGGCCATCTTTGATTTACTGAAAATAACCCGAACCGTTTAAGGATGGTCCGATTTCAACAAAACTTGGGTCGAACAATTCTATGACTGTAGGCTTCAAAATGTCAAATAAGAATCTGGAATGGTCTATTTTTTTGGTGGATTTTCCAAAAGTTATCCGTGTCTATTTAAATACAAATGGTTCAAATGTTAATGGTCCAGGTGAGCGTCACAGGCCCTTGGGCCTCTTGTCTTTAATATATTTCTGAAACGTATGAACACCTAATCAGAATTCAGTTGGAACCCTTAATTAGGGCATTCTATATTCGTAGTAAAAACAATGACATATGTATCTTAGTCATTAACACTTTTAACACTCAAAACGACCAATATCCGCTTTTGCTGTGGTCTTGGGACATGTTTATTTGCGGACCAACAGAAGACTATTTTTTTACCACCGGAATGGCTGGCTCGGTTATCGAACCAGTCATTCCATTGGTGAATTTAATGAGATAGTCTTCTTGATCTGCAAACAGACATTTTCTATAAGAAAAATTTGCGTATTGTTGCATTGCAATAGTTGCCATATGAATTTAATTCTTTTAACACGGTGACAACTCTAGTCAGAATTGTTCAAGACGATCAACATATTTGCTTGTTGAATGTCCATTTAAAATTTACTTTTTCATTGGAATGACTCGTTTATCTAGCTATACATTCCACTGGTAAAATTTCAAATTTTGAGTTTTTGCAGATGACATATTCCAGGGGTTATATCTTTGGACCACCTAAATATTGTGAAAACAATTGTTTTCAAAATATTCAGCAGGTCAAGTTTTTCCTCATTGAAATTATTGTCCGGCGGCTTACAATGTTCAGTGAAACTTATAGACAAAAAAAGGTCTTCACTGGGGTCAGGAAATGCTATTACCGCATTAATCATTGAACCCTTAAAATTTTTAAATCACAATTTCCCGATAACAATGCGGGAAAGTTGTTGAATATTTTAAAACTAATTTCACTGAATCCTTTCGCTTTCAAATTTAATAGTTTCAGATCATTCAACAGAATATTGTTTGCGTCATAAAGAACTTGCCATCTCTGGTTTAAAGGTTACATGGCCTCCTATTAAAAAGCCTTGTAGACAAATGTCCTGGCTTTGTGCATTGAACTTTAACTATCACAGAAATACAGTATTACAGTTAATATAACCTATAGCAAAATATATTTTGAAATACAGCAAATGCTTGAAATGCCAAAGGAATGCAATTTTCCTAGCTAATTAACAAATGTGGTAATAAGCGCAGTCACACCTAGATATGAAAACATTTGTTCCCTGTAACTGTAATTAACAATTGTGTTAATTATAAGTGCAGTCTTGGCTCGATATCAAAACATCTATTCTTAGTAACTATATATCAGCATTGGTGTAAGATGAGCTTTTATTTCAGTGAGCAACTACTCACATTTTTGTCTATGATAGCAATTTAGCTAATTACTCAACTGTACTTTAGTATGAATATGATTGGCCAATTATTCAGCTGCCAGACTGCTGCATCCTACTGTGTGCCACTCTTCTCCACTATTATTGACATTCTCTCTAATTGATTGGTTTCATGCCTGGAAAATAAAATTATTTGCTCCCCCATGAGAATCCTGAATCGTTAAACTCGTATCTAATCCATATGCTGTTCACGATAAAAATTGCATGGTGTAGAGAATGAATAAAAAATGTCTTTTGGGACACACAGTTCTGTTTTTGTCTCTGCCATAAAGTTCCATTAAAAGATGAATCCTATTCGCATTTAATGGCATGACCTGAGAATAGTAACACATGTCTATTTGCCAAACAGTTGAAGTCTAGACTATAAATTGGCATTCTAGCATATAGCATCCTATATATATATATATATGTATATATATATATATATATATATATATATATATATATATATCTTTAACTGTATAGTGGTCAAATTAGCCAACCAAAACTCGCCTCTGCAGCGCAAATCTCAAAGACCTGACCATGGCCCTCCATGTTTTACTAGCTCAATCTTGAGGAGTGGCAATTTATAGGCCAAGAAAAGATTATTTAAGTAAATTTACCACTGGAATGACTGGCTCAATGACTGAGTGAGTCATTGCAGTACCGGTAAATTAAATGTTAAAAAATTAGTCTTAATTGGCGTGCAAATGGAAATGCATTAAATATTTCAACTAACAGACCAAATACAACAAATCTTTTTAATTTACAATGTAAGAAATATTTTGTTGGATATTTTTACCCCCATGTTTTTCAGAGAAAAGCAAGGATTATTGTATCGTCCTGACTATCTGTTCGTTTGTGCCGAATTGATTGCAACGCAACTCCTCTAAAACTGTTGGATGCAATTCAAGCAAATTTGCTGTTGTGTGTGTGTGTGCGTGCGAGCGTGCACGTGCGTGTGAAAATGTTGAAATGTCAAAGCGATGAATGTGAGGAAATGAATTGTAATGCAATGCATTGTTCCTCTGAAACCGTTGTGCGTAATTCAACCAACTGTGGTATGTGAGCTACCCCTTTGATTTCGAAATGAAAGAAAACATTTATACGTGCCACCGCCCCCGGGAGGCGCAGGATTGGCAGGTCAAAAAGCCATAGCTGTGAATGTGGGGATTTGCAATAGTGTGCCATCGACCATCCAATATAGTTTCATGAATTTTATTGGGTAAGCCATTGCGGCTGTCTAGCCAAATTGTTTTCCATATATTGAACAGCTTTATTGTTTTGTCTTGAAATTTAGATAGTGAGCTTTTATGAGTGAAGGATTTAGTTGTCCTAACTCCATACTATGTGACCAAAGGCAGCAAAGCTTTTAGAAGAGTAAGAAAAACACTGCAGGTGTCATCTATATGTTCAGAATATTATAGCTCTGAGCAAATCTGTCCTTAATTCTCTTTGCCAACAAAGGCTTTCCATTTCAGTAACGCCTTTGTAAAAATAAACACAGATGGTTTTTAGAACCTAGACATGATCGATGGAACTGGTAAAGATGACATGTTCTGCACCTAGATGAAGAAATTATATAGTAATAAAGCTTCATGTGTATGAAGAATTTAACCCTTGGATGGTTACCCTTTTAACACTCATATCAGCCAAAAAGAGCAGCTGTGGTGGTCTTGAGACTATTTTTGAAAATTTAGCACTGAAATGACTGGCTCGATAAACGAGCCAGTCATTCCAGTGGTAAAATTTTTTAAATCGTCTTCTTGGTCTACAAATGGACATTTTCTTTAACAAATTCGAGGGTTAAGGGTTAAGATTGGCCAACAAAAGCAAGAGATTTGCTTAGTCATCGTGATCTGCAGCCGGAGGTGGACTATTTTTGAAAATTTAAAACTGGAATAGTCTCTTGGCCTGCAAATTGACACTGCCCAAGACCACTGGAGATGCCCTTTTTGTCCAGCTTGACCTTTAAAAGGTTAACTTTGGTAATTCATTTTGAATTTGACAGTGTATCTATGATGTCTTCAAAATTGTTCTACTAGTTGTTAGTTTAAAAACTGTATTGCCCGGCTTCTAGCAACGGGTGGGTCCCAGTCAAATTATTAGCTCACCTGGCCTGATAGGCCAAGTGAGCTTATGCCGTGGTGACCGCCCGTCGTGTGTCCGTCCGTTCGTCAACTTTTCCTTTAAACGACTTCTTCTCAAGATCCACTAGGCCGATTTCAATTATATTTGCCAGGAAGCATCCTTAGGGCATAGGGATCCCAGTTTGTTCAAATGGAGCCAATTTGGCCGATGGCCATCTTGGATTTCGGCCGATTTTAGGAAACGTCTTTAAAAATCTTCTCCGAAACCACTTTAGGAATTGATTCAAAACTCATGAAACATCATCTAGGGAAAGAACTAAGCCAAGCTTGTTCATGAAGACTTGATTGACCAAATGGTTCAGTGGCCATCTTGGATGACCTAGTTTTCCCAAAAACGACTTCTCCAGAACCGCTGAAGGGATCATGCCTAAATTAGGGAAATATGATCAGGGACTAAGGGCAATTAAAGTTTGTTCAAGGGAAGTTGATCCGTCAAAAAACATGGCCGCCATGAGGCAATCAAAATGTAGCATGTTTGGCAGCCATATTGGATTTTTTTATTTGATCGATTTTGAGGCCAAATTAGTTCTTTTTATGTTTTTGCCTATTCTGAGCTCAAATTTGCAATTTTCGAATTGTCGGATAAAGTTTGACGGCCATCTTGGATAATTTTCTCATCAAAAGTTCCCATGATAAAGCAATAGGAAATTTAAAATGTCTTCTCGAGAACTGCTAGGCCGATTTCAATTATGTTTGGCAGGAAGCATCCTTAGAGCATAGGGATCCAAGTTTGTTCAAATGAACCCGATCGGCTAATTTGCCCGGCAGCCATTTTGGATTTTGACCGATTTTAGGAAATGTCTTAAAATCTTCTCCGAAACCGCTTGGGGAATCTTCATCTAGGGCAAGAGGTACGCCAAGTTTGTTCAAGAGGACTTGATTGACCAAATGGTTCGGCGACCATCTTGGATGACTTAGTTTTCCCGAAAATGACTCCTCCAGAACCGCTGACGGGATCAGGCCGAAATTTGGGTGGTATTATTAAGGACTAATGGCCATTAAAGTTTGTTCAAGGAAAGTTGATCAGTCAAAAAACACCTGGGTGCTGCGGGCCAATCAAAAAGTAGCGTGGTTGGTGGCCATATTGCACTTGCAAAAATGTCCACGAACTCATTTAAACGACTACTAAACCACCCACCAACAATTTTGAGAAAAATTGATGGTGCTCCAGGTGAGCGACACAGGCCCCTTAGGCCTCATCTTGCGTTTGGGAAGTTGGATGAAAGGTCAGAGTGGAGAGAGCTTATTATCCCAACCGGCTGATGCCAATGGGTCAGCGGATTGAGGTGTGGATCCAAATGTCTCTTCTTCAGAGTTGAGCACTGGGGCTTTACGAAGAGTGCCTGATTTGCACATCCACCTATCTGTCCTCACCTATTTAGAAGACCGGGTGACCCGACTACATCGGGAAGAGAGGGCTAAATATTTTCATCTAACCTAGGTGAATGCAGACTTAGGCATTTTTTTTTATGTATGCATTTTATGTATGTATTTAGGGCATTTTTTAGTACTCAAGTACCCCTCATGAATACATGCTCAGACATCTACAATGAGGTCACCTCTTATTTAGAGATGGATAATGCGAAATGTGACAGAGGATTGGTTGTGGACTGGAAAGTTGCAATGCTTAACTATTGGTGAGTCCTCTTTGTGGGCAATATGACAGATTATGCAGGAGCCAAAGGGGTACAGTAGAAATGTCTGATGGACATTGATTTATGCCTATTTAATGCCACAACAGTGCACTAGCCCCTGGACTAGGAGGTGAAGAGGACAGTATAAAAGACATGCCTGGTTGATGTCTGAAATGAAAAATGCAGCAATCCAGTGTATTCCTGTCTTTTAGGTAGGTTTTAGCAGGTTAACCCTGTTGTTGTTGGCTGGTGTTTTCTGGGCTTCTTAGTAATAAATTAATGGGTAGTCACTCATTATATAGCACTGTATGAGTTAATTGGTTGCTGTGCGGGATGAAATCTTCTTTTAAGAACATGTACATCATAGTCTCAGCATCTGTCCGTGTCTTGTTCTAGTCAAATTAATATCAAAATATTCAACAGAGCACAGAATTTTCATTGCATCAAAAGCAATCTGTCGCTTCTCGCCTACGAGGGTTTAAAGGGTTACGAGACTACATGTCTTTAGATGTTCACTGTTTGCTATTCCTGCGGTCATCGTTAACCCTTTACTGGTCAAATTTGGTCAAGAAAATTTAAATATTTTCCTATTGAATGTCCATTTACAGGCCAAGAGAATACAATTTTTGAAAATTTATCAGTGGAATGACTGGCTCGGTTATCGAGCCAGTCATTCCAGTGGTAAATTTGCAAAAATTGTATTCTCTTGGCCTGTAAATGGACATTCCATAAGACCATATCAGAGGCCGGTTTTGGCCGGTATAACCATTAAAGAGTTAATAAGAGTATGACGCCGTATGTGATCATATATTGATCACGGTACATGTATATTATGCATAGCTTTATTATAAAGCTGTGATAATAAGTACTTTCCCCTATATCTGCGCTTCTCTGCCCCTAATGGGCATCATCGCATATTATCAGTAAGTAACATTATGCAAATAATGTACAGTAGCACATTACAATAAAGAGAATTGCTTATTATTATTATTATGAATTCTGTTATAATTGTCATGGTGCTATTAGGCCAGGTATTGGAAATTCTGTGTGGAGTTATATATTATTGATTTTAACCAGCATAAATTAGAATGTTCATAATTATGACCAACTGAATCATATGAAAGCAAGCGTGATGATTCTAGGAGTATAGTGGATAGAGGACAATAGCCCAATTAATAGGCCGGTCAATTACAGCGACCCAGCCTGCAGTACGGACATAATAAATTACAGTATTCCAAGACATGTATTTGCTGAACTTTTATATATAATAACATACATGTACATCTGAAAATACATATTTATAAGCTGATAACCATCTTGATTCTAAATCCCCACAAACATGATTTCAAGACATTGGCATAAGAAAACTGCATATTATTTGGGAAATAATTTGACTGAAAGTTGTTGCTGCCTCAAGCAGAAACAAATTTTGCTTTGATTGTTTTCAAAATAGTCATCAGGATTTTCTGAATTTGTCAGAGTAAAATACTGTCAGCACGTATACAGTATTAAAGTGGTTAGTTATATTTATTGCATTTAATTGCATAAATCCCCCAACAGACCCCCTTGTGGGTTGGTCTGGAGTTTTATTAACCACTATAAACATACTTACCGTTCAAGCACTACTTGCTAAATCAAACTATCTGCATTTAGCACCAGAAAAAGATTTTTATGCTTACTTTCATGCCCCCATATGCCTATACCAACTCATTGTACCCTCAACCAGGCTTCTGGTAGAGTACACTCACCATACAGCCTGCATTAGACTGGCACCAGTCTATACTCACTCCTCTAAGACCTAGGTCAAAGTGGATGCGCAGAGGAGACTAAGAGTAACATAGAATCACTTTCCAAATTTAGATGCAAGAAAGAATAAAGAGATTCTGAAATCACCCACGCGGGGTGGCTGAGACCGGGTTATAGTGATTGAACGGTAAGTATGTTTATAGTGGTTAATAAAAGTACAGACCAACCCACAAGAGGGGTGGGTGGGCGTCTGTTGGTGGTTGTTATTACACCCCAAACATCCATTACCATTCAATCACTACTTGCTAAACCCATAGAATTGGTCAGTGCCCAACTTAATAACGCTTGGTGGGTGGACATTTGAGAATCATAAGCAAGGATAAAAATTAAACAACTCGTATCCAAATGTTAATAAATTAACATAATAGTGCATCCATAACAAATCACACAGTGATTATCAAACAAGGAAAATAGTCAACTCAATGAAATAAACGAAACAAGAGAATATTCTCACCATTTCTGACAGACATACAGACTAGCGAAATTGGTGAGATGTGCTTAGTAAATGGTCTTAGGCTTGTTTTGTTAAGATCATTGTATTTCTAAAAAAGGAAGCCACTGGGCTCTGATCCTTTAAATAGAAAGAGGAAAAGTCGATTCAGATTTCCAACCTGCAACTTGCATGATGTCATCCAATGATGAGCCGACGAAAAGAGTGAAGGAGGTAGCCATATCACAAAAGTCGTGCACCTTGACATGGGCTAAGCTACCTCCTCCACATACGGGACCCATAAGTGCAAAGAATCAGATCTTTTAAAATTGGTACGACATTTATAGACTTTTAAGCCCCAGACAGGGCACCAGAACTTGTCGGACGGCGAAAAAGATGATAAGGATTTAAGAATAATCACCTTGGCTGGGTAACAGATAGACTGGGTCTTCGATAACAAACGCTGTCTGGGATATAAAACTAGACCGCCCCCAGATTTGATAAATCTGTCTTTTTCTGCGAAAAGAGCATGAATTTCAGATCTAGCTGAAGCGACGGCAACAAGGAAAAAACAGCCGTAAGAGTCAATAGTTTGAGACTGATAGATCCAATTGGTTCAAAATGGAGAACTGCCAATACTAGAATAATCAAGGCCAAGTTCCAGGAAGGCAAAGGCTTAGCCACTGGAGGATGAGTATTGCCCAAACCTCTAATAAAACCATTGAGAATCTTTGACTCCTTGATATCGGCATTATAGAGACATGGAAGGGAAGAAGCCATGGACAATCTAAAACCCCTAACAGTGTTAGCTGATAGCTGTAAAGAATCGAAAAAATATGATTAAAAATCTAACACCTGGGAAATAGAAAAAGAATCGGGCAAGAAACCATGGTTTGAACACCATTCTCCAAAGATTTTAAGTCGACCCTTGTAAACTCGACATGTCGACTCCCTTCTAAAGAGTCAAGGATTTTCTGTGATCTTGAAGAAAACTTGATCTCAGGGACTGGACACTCGATATTCTGCAATCGCACAAACTGAAGATTTCTGGATTTGGATGAAGACACATGCCCCTTACTTGAGAGAGATCTGGGGACACTGGAAGAAAACTAGGAAAGTCTACCAGAAGATCGAGCTCTACAATCAAGATTGTCTTTCGGCCAAAAAGGGCTACCAGAAGAATTTTGCAGATCTGGTCTCTGACCTTCTTCAGAACCAATGGAATGAAAATTGTTAGTGGGAATACATAGGCAAACATTCCTGTCCAGGAAAAGGAGACATGAAAGAGGAGATCTGGGCATTCAGACATGTCGCAAAGAGATCTACGTCGGGACGACCCTGATGCTGAAAAATCGCTTAGACAACTGACTTCTAACTGCCACTCGGAGAGGATAAACTTGCTAGGACTTACCAACTGGTCCGCAAGAATGTTCAGTCTGCCTGTGACATGAATTGCCACTAGAAAATTTTTTTTGTTTCTTGCGGCACCACAACAGAAGATTCTAAATTTCCATGCAAAGAAGTGAAGACCTCATTCCTCCCTGTCTGTTGAAGTAGGAAACTACTTGAAGTAGGAAACTACTGTGGAATTGGCTGATCAAATCGAAATCTTGAGGCCTCTTACTCGATCCGACCATGAGAGGAGAGCCTTCTTGACAGCCCACAACTACAAAATATTGATGAAAAGCAGTCGACTCCTCCAGGGCCCAAAGACCGGAAATCGATAGCGAGTTCCAGACTATTCCCCACCCCTCCTGGGAAGCATCTGTGAAAATAATTGCAGGAGGGGAGGTCTTGACTAATGGAACACCTTGCCTCTGAAGGAAAGACTAAGCTCTGAGACAGGTCAAAAGAGACGCCTAGATGGGTGAAAACTTGAGAAAGGACTAGGCATGATTTTTTGAGAAATTTTATGATCCAACCTAGCCTGTATTACAAACTGCATACCTCTGGAATAATTCTTGAAAGAGATGAATGTAGAAACTATACTCAAGGAAATAGAGGACCAAGGATAAATTGTCTGAATTGATAGATGATGAAGAATTCTTGCTGCAGCTGAAAACTATGCAGCGGGATTAAATCCTGGATCTAAATTTGCTTATAAAAAATGTGTCTACAGACACCTACATGACTCTAGATATGAATTCTTCCTTTAACAAGAAAGAAAATGGAAATGAAATTCTGAAATCTTTCAACATAATAAGAGAGACCCAGAAATAGATGTCAGAACGAGATCAATAAAATATAATAGCGATAGAGCAAGGACTCCCACTCTGTCAACAGAAGAAAGAATAAAGTGAATCTACATAACATGAAATGTTTCATGCTAAACCTGGGCTTAAATACTAGAAAATCGTGGCGAGTTAAACAATTGCTCTCAACGATCAGGGATAGGCGAGTGGTCGCTTCTCTAGCAGAATGAAAATTTGCAAATACATTTGTATGATATTAAATCTGCGCTTACATGTAAAAAGTAAAATATCTAAACCCTGATCAAAGATTTGAGATTAAAGGAGAGCTATTAATTGCTCTCCTTGGATGAAAGTAATAAAGATCAAAGGCTAAATTACAATTGAGCCAAAATAATATATTCGGATACAGCCTTGTGTGATGCAGAATGTGAATCAGCTGTCAAAAAGTGAGTAATTGAATGAAATGAAAAATCAGCAATACCCCCACCCCGGCCTTGAAGTGGAGAACTTAAATGAAAGGAAAGAAGACTTAGAGTGTTAAAGTTGCCAACATTATCAAACCAGAGACATAGGGAAGATATGATTGAAGTATATAAACTACTTAATAATATATAAGCTCCTGAAGTATTATTCACCCCCCCCCCCGATTACCGGAAGTCACACAGTTAACCAGGAGCCAGAGAAGAAAATGTGCTTATAGAGGACTAGAGTCTGCGACCACTCAGCACCTAGTAAGACCTAGTAAAGAATCTCTATGAGAACAACTAAAAAGAGTGAAGAAAAATATACAAATAATTCGAGGAACCTACTAATCAGAGAAGAAAAAATAAGAGACTTAAGGCTATTAAGAAGATATAAAACTTACACGACAGAAAACCTGATCTCACACAACAGCCCCCACAATATAGAAACCAAGGTACAGAAAAAACAACTGAAAACCATCTACTGAGAGTGACAAGAAGGAAGTGAATAATACAGAAAAGCCTATACAAAAAATAAAGCTATGAAATAAATATGCATGAAGACAACTTCAAGGATCAGCACAATAAACTCTGATCTAGGAGAGAAAAACAGAAAACTACAAAAGATAGAAAGATATCATGAAAGGAATTCAAGGGGAAAATCAAAACAGGGAAAGGAATCTATCAAACTGACAGATAAGATGACGATTGACAGCTACCGGAAGTAGGAGGAAAGAACTAAAAAATGTAAATTTACTAGCCGAGAAAAACTGACGCCGGGATGTAAGGAAACAACAAACTTAAGTAAAATGATAAAACTAGAGGCAGGCCAAACTTTGAAAAATAATAGCGAAAGGGAAGAAAAATGTTGAAATGACAGAGGCGACATGAAACCAGGTCGAAATGACTCGCCGTAACCATGACGACAGAGAGGAAATCTGACAGTCACTGAAAGGAGTAGAATCAAGAGGGAACCCCGAGAAGAGAATTGAACCAAGAATAATGTCCACAAGACGGTAAAAAGACACTAAGAAAGGAGAAATAACCCATAAAAGGAAAAGAAGAAGAAATAAAAGCTGAGATTTAGAATAAAAGATTACCAGAGAAAAATGGCAACGAATTAACTCCCTTAGGTTAAAATAAATATGTCAACCTGCCAACATAAGAGGAGAAAGGAGGGAGAGAAAAGGCTGAATGGCGCGAAGACAACTGGCCATCTAAAGGCGGATGAAAGAAAAATTTACGTATCTGGAGATGATGCGTAGAAACTTAGACAGAAAGAGAAATAAATAAATAAATGAATAAACTAAATCCGAAAGAAGAAAATATTAAATAATGAAGCATGGGAACGTTAAGACTAACTGAAAATATACGCTTGACGGAAGAATACAACTGCCTTACCGGCTGAGTGTTCTATATAAACCTACGATAGGCGCATATGAAAATAGGCTATGCCAAAAAATCCATATGGGAACCAGTCGGAAGAGTCTTTAGTTACGTGGAAATACTGTTACTGCTAAAGAATAAATGCTGAATGTCTGTATAAATTTAAGACTGTCAATGTCTGTATGAAGATTTTCAGCCATTGAATATTCCGATTCTTTAAAGCAATTGCGAAAATAATACTAACTCTTAGGCCAGATGATGACTAGGACCTAAGAAAACGAACACGGAAATCGATGTCCCTGAAACCGTAAGCGACCATATCCCCGGATGAATGAAAAACGGAAGCATAAAAAAATCTTGGAACCGGAAATACGTGAGCTGGAAGTCAAGGAAACTGACAAGGATCCTGCAGACCCTGTAGATCAGTCGGACCGGAAGTCGCATGGAAAACAGAAGTGCGAAGACCAGAAGCTGGAAGCAGAAATTGACCAGGATCATACCGACCTGAGTGATCAATAAAACCAGAAGTCGAGCAGGAAGCGGAAGAGCAGGAAGCGGAAGCTGACACCGGAAGCCGACTAGGATCATAAAGACACGAATGGACAGCAAATCCGGAAACCAGACCGGAAACAGAACTACTTAAATAGGAAGCACCAAGCAGAAGCTGACCAATATCGTGACGACCCGGAAGCGCAGCCACACCGGAAGTCGGATAGGAAGCGAGAACCATAAACGGAAGTCGGCAGTTGACCCAGGTCCTGCAGCCCCGGGGCAACAGAATACCTGGAAATGGCGGAAATGGAGGAACATAGACCAATCGAACTACCCTCGCAACCAGCAGAAAATAAAACAGCTGACCTACGAACGTTGCGCATGACTGGAACGACCGAGAGTTTGACATTGACAATCTGTGAACCGGACACGTCCGGCACCGCCACTTGAGGGGCTTGCCTGGCCCCAAGATTTACATGGGTTTGAGAATCTGGTGATCTGCATGAGCCCACCATTCTCTTCCTGCTATCCTTTTTCTTGGCCTTAGGAGGACTTGCCACCTGTCTCGTGGTGAGGGACATGGGTTTCCCCCATTTGCGGACATGGCCTTTAGGATTCGGAACGCTTCCATCTGAGTCACTGTCCACTTTCTCTGCTTGAATTGCCGAAGAAATACATTCGTCCAAAGACTAAGTTTAGACTGGCAAATGACTCAGAACAGGCGAAAAGAGCCCAAACCGTGTCATTATTTTGACTAGAAGATGGAGCCCCCCCCCACCCCTTCCACTGCTGCAGGAGTTCTTTCTTTTTCTAATTTTTTTCTTTGCAGCTATCACAGAGTGGAAATAACATAATTATAGCCTGCCTTGAGGGACCACCTTATGGGCCACAAAAATGTAGCCACTATATACAGCTCTTACAAGAGTGAGCTGTGATAAGAAGTTCCTTTGGAGCCAAACGATGTGGTTCTTTAATACAGGTGGCCCAGAGGTAATTGTCTTAAAGAACCACCATGTTATTGGCCGAAAAGGCTGGTGGTTGCTCAAACAAGTTTAAATTATTTTATTTCCAAGCTTATGTATTACATGTATATGATATAGTTTCTCATTGCATTTATTTCATTAATAAGCTGCTTGTATATATAAGTAACAATGTGAATAGATGAAAGCCTGTAATTATGTGACCATTGTTGACACCTGGGTCTTTAAATGGATGCTTAACCCTTACAATGCCAACATCCTGAAAACATGATATTTATCTCTTGCTAGAATTGAATCTACTGAATATTTTAAAGATAGCCTGACAGAAATGTTGCGTTGCCCAGGTGATTCAACATTCAGTCAGATTGTAGTTAAAATATACAGCAGAATTTGATATAATGTAAGAAAATTGTAACCTTGTAGCGGCCTGAATGGAACTTACCACCACCCCCCCCCCCCCCCCCCCCCCCCCCCCGGTAATATTGAAATGTGTATATTTATATTGGCGCTATGACCATGCAAATAGAGAAATAATAATTTTTCTGCTACATAATAAGCCATGTAATTTGTGAATGTAATGACTCCTTGTATAATATTTCAGATTTTAAGTGATAAGCATTTTTAGGATTAATTTATTATTAATGTGTTAAAATAATATGTTAGTTTATGTATATCAATTAATATAATAATAATAATAATAGTAATAATAATAATAATAATAATAATAATAATAATAATACTGTTAAGACAGATCAGAATAACTGAGAGAAATATGTCACTTCAAATCCCACACCCAGCCTGTGTTTAGGTGTATTGTAATATATGAACTAATGCCCCTCTCCCTACCCTTACCCCACCAAACACGCACGCACGCACGCACGCACGCACGCACGCACAGTCTGGATATGAAAATGTCTAATAAGCTAAATGTCCCTACCCACCACCATCCTCCATGCACCACAGACTAGACTTGTAAAAACTGGTTAAGCGCTTGCCATGAGAATAACAGAAAACTAAATCTTGAAGCAAGGTTGTGGTGAAATCTAGAATCATTCTGTGCGGACAGCTCTGATGATGACCTGGTACACATGATTGCACACGACCAGAGCTAGCCATCTGTCCGTCTGTCCAGTACTCCACACGTCTGAATGCTCATCCATCCAGCAATCATTCCATCCATCTACATGGCTGGATATTAATCAGCAATCTGTCCATCCATCCGTCAGTCCATCGATCCAAATGACGGATGGAGCTAATATCCGTCAGGCAATCTAGCCATCCATAAGTGTGGGACTCTAAACTAATCACCCCGTTACACAGCAATATGAGGGGAGCGATCAGAGGCCACCTGCGTTTTTGAAACAAAATCTTTGAAGTAAATCTTTTGTAAAGCAGGCGACCACCCCTTGCAAATACTGCACATAACGTTAGGTGTACATGAAGTACAATTAAGGCACACATGCCCAGCGAATTCAGAGGGGTGATGGCGATCACACTTAGACGATGAACATTTCACCTTTTCAGCTGATTTCAGAGAATCTTATAAACGAAAAAATAGGAAAAGATGAAGCATACAGCTTCTGAAATCTCTAGCCAACTCTAACAAACGCCTAACAAAGGCAGAGAAAGCACATGCTAGAAAAGGCGGGAAAACATAAATTCAAATCATAGATCTGTATAAGTAAAAGGTTACCTTTTAGAAATAGACTTTGAACTCTTCATGTTAAAGGTACCTAGGATTGATATTTATAGCAATCCCACTTAGCGTGTTTATGAGTGTAGAAATGGTAAGGTATAGTTGACTACCATGAAAACCGGTAACAAAGAAACAAAAGTACAAATAATACATATAAAACCATAAAGTTACTCTGCCACGTCACTTAGATAACAGGCACTTCATTGCAGGCCTGATATTAAGAAGTAATCCTCTTAAATAAATATCTGACACAGATGGTAAGCACAAAAAACTTTGACCAGCGCAAAACAAACCTTTCTGTTAGCAGAAAAATTTGAAAGTGATTCTATGTTACTCTTAGTCTCCTCTGTGCATGCGCGCGCGTGCACTTTGACCTAAGTCTTAGAGGAGTGAGTATAGACTGGTGCCAGTCTATTATGCAGGCTGTATAGTGAGAGTGTACTCTACCAGAAGCTTGGTTGAGGGCACAATGAGTTGGTATAGGCATATGGAGGCATGAAAGCAAGCATAAAAATCTTTTTCTGGTGCTAAATGCAGATAGTTTGATTTAGCAAGTGGTGTTTGAACGGTAAGTATATTTGGGGTGTACAAATAACCACTGGTATTCACAAAAGTACTATTAGTAAAAACTTGAATGCTTTAAACAAATTATTAATGATTTTAGACATGTTCTGAATTTATTTCGAACATGTCTTGACCACCTGTCTGTCCGACCACTAGCTATAAAATGTAAATGAATTTGTGTATTTGGCAGATAGAATGAGTCAGAGAAACAATGAGAGACAGAGCTAGAGATAGAGAGATAGAATTAGCTAGAGATATAGATTTATAGTCAGACATTGAGTGAGAGAGAGAATTATACAGGGTCAGACAGTTAGCTATAGAAATTCATAGAGTTAGAGATAATTTTCTACAGATAGATAATTAGTGTTTGTATCATTTAATATCACCAGTATATCGCTTGAAGTATAGTTTAGAATCATTAAATGTTTAGTATCAGTAATAACTGAAGAACGATCTTGCTTATTGTTTATTAGAGTGTCTTCACCTGTCATCTCATCCTGAAGTTTAACAGAGCTATTTCCACGCAGCTGTGATAGCTATTATCGAATCAATTGTACATTGGCCAATTTCTATGATTGGGCTAATAATGTATCACGATGGCAACATATAGTTGCTAATTAATGGCTGCTTTATCATGATCATCGCATTATGTATGTATGTATAATTATACATTGTACCTATGCATATGATACATGTAGTTATATAACTTAAGTGGGTTTGAGATAGAGCAACTGCTATTTAAATGTTTCAGGTCTATTGGCAGGGCGTGCACTAATTTCTAAACACAGGAAGTCTATTGGGAGTCCAAGCAAGAAACATGATGTCGAAAATGGTTCAAATACATGTCATTTGGTTAAAAACATTGTTTTTAGAGATCAGGGTAAAAAAATAGGAAGTCCATGACTTCCTTGTTATAATTTTGGGAGTCCAAACATGAACTTTGGGAGTATAGGACTCCCGGACTTACACTAGTGGAAGCCCTGTGTCTATTGGTATTGAATTTTATATACTGTCTAATTCAAAATACAATATGCATGTAGCCTACATGTAAGGTTATTTAATCCAGTATCCATTCCAAGCTTTAGTCTGATCTTCTATAATCAGAATGGTACTTTAATTTAATACTTATTCGAAGTACCTGACCTCAAGAGGAACACAGCCTCTGCAGGTTGTGGTGAAGCTTTTAGTTCTCCAAACAAGTATATATTTATGTATAATGATTTTAAAATATTTCAAAATTTTACCCACTGAATCCTGAATTCCCAGAATTTTGTTTTCAAGGAAACTCTTCCGGCAAGCTGTTGAATCTTTTGAAACTAATCAAATTAATTCCAAAATATTCAACTTAAGATTTATTACATTGTCGGATTGTAAATGGTTTTTTTGATTTAAAGTCGCTGTGGGCGTGGTGATAACAACTTATTATGTCTGTCTTAGCTTCAACTTTTAACCCTTCAAATGTGTTCAAGAAAAGTTCAATTTTCTCATAGAAAATGTCCATTTGCAGACCAGGAGAAGAATATTTTTGAAAATTTACCACTGGAATGACTGGTTCGGTTATCGAGCCAGTCATTCCAGTGGTAAATCTTCAAAAATAGTCTTCTTGGTCTACAAATTGACATTCCTCAAGACCACTGCAGAGGCCATTTTTGGCTGATATGAGTGTTAAAGTGTTAAAATCTTAGGCTGAGGCGAAATGGAGACGCATAAAAGAACACCTGGATATGTACACCAGCTACACTGCATGGAGCCACAAGGCAACAACAATGCGAGCTTATTAGGGATGTTTTTGATAGGTGTGCCCATGAACATGCAAGAGCGCACACACACACACACGCACACACACACGCATGGGCAGAAAGCACCCCCATTACGTTGTTATTGCCATCCCACGTTTGTGATTTAAACTTTTTGGATTCAAAGGGCTAAATATAGATCGTTATAACGCAAACCTGGAATCGATGCCACTCCATTTTAAATTCCATGTTTTCCCAAACTTTAACATCGTTATATACATGTATTCCTGCAATCACACAGGTAACCAACATACATGTATAGCAAATTTGGTTGAATTACCAAATGTTTTCGATGGGGATAACATATGTATTAACAGAACTTAGCATAACTGACAGAACTTACAAGTGTCAAATATTGCACCCTTGACACCAGTACCCTGACCTCCATGAGGCAGTTCCCAATATAAATATCATTTCACAGTCAGATAAGTAATTTCCACCAAATAGTGTAGGAGGAAATGGTTTGGCAGACAGCTGCACTGACAGATAGACAGATCGAGGGAATTGAAATATATCAGACACTTTTTTCAAAATGCATGAGGAAAACAACTACCAATTTGAACATTCAAATCCATTGTGTCCCAAATTAACTAATGTGCATATGACCATGTCTAATGACCAATTTCTGTTTGCAGCCATGGATACCATTCAAATGTCTTAGAATTACATGTAGCATTAAGCAATTCATGTCATCGACACCTTGATCCACTTTTAAAATGATCCTGAATTTATGTACTGCAATTAGATGATACGTGTCATCTGTGGACAGAGACAAATGGCTCTTGACCTTGTTAACTAGCCATCAGCAAGACACAGAATTGTATTATTATGTAGATAGGCTGTGTGGGATCACAATCACAATAGATTGATCTCCAGAGAAATCAGCTACACTCGCTTCACATCTGTAGTCCTCCGCTAACCATTAACCATTACACACTCATATCAGCCAAAAACGGCTTTGGAAGTGGTCTCGAAAAATGTCCATTTGCAGACCAAGAGAAGACTATTTTTTAAAATTTATCACTGGAATGACTGGCTCGATAACCGAGCCAGTCATTCCAGTGATAGGTTTTCAAAAATAGTCTTCTCTTGGTTGGCAAATGGATATCTTCTATGAGAAAATTAAATTGTTTTCGAACAAATTCGAGGGTGAAAGGGTTAAGGTGGCTTCTACTACATGTACATACATGTATATTTATGTAGAATAGGTCCATAGAATTACAGTGGCAGTACATAAAGGCGATAGCATCAGTTGTGACTACTGTGATGCGGTCACAACAAATGTCAATGTGTTATCTCAGCTTTAGATCCAAATGCAACGGATGAATCCGATCTGTCACTCAAGTATATGATGTCATAATCCTTTGTGTCACATAAAGGCTAATGTCGCTATCAAAATTAGTAATGAATGACACGGATGTAGCTAAGTCTAACATGAACTTTTAAAAGTCTGTCACGTATGCGAATTGTATGTCTATACTACGTAAAATAAACATTATGTTAAATGTTTCGAAACTGATTTGACTGGATATGGCAGCAACAGCACCCAATCAAATTAGTTTCAAAATATTCAACAGCTTACCTGTATAGTCTTCCAGAAATTGGGATTCAGGGAATGCAGGGTTCGATTGATCCTAACATGGGCAAAGCGTGGTTGGAGCTTAGCTAGAGGTGGGGTTGGGGGCATGGCTAGAAGTGGATTCCTGCATTTGTATTGCAAGAACCCATTCAGTGCTTTGCAAGACATGTGCCAATTTGCAATGCCATCCAGTCAAATTAGTTTCAAACAATTTAACAGTCCAGCTTGAAATTCACATCTGTTAAATGGATGAATGGTAAGCCTATGTTTGCATTGAGTCAGTTCAGGTCTGACGGCACTAGACCCAGACTTCTACAGTTCCTCCTCAAACTTTCTGTGAAAATACACAGAGATTACCCAAAGGTAAGTCTTCTGCAAAAGACGGAAATAACATGAAAGATAGATGAACAAAGGCTTAATTTCATCTCATGTGAAAATATCATGGAGGTTTATACCCACATAAAATGGTGTTTATGAAGCACAGATTTGGAGATGCATTAACAGCATAGGCCAATGAAAAGTCTGGTTAAAATATATTTGAAAATTAAAACTCTGCGAGAAGATCATGGGCAAACAGTAGTTGACCATGGAAACCATGACCATGTTTTTTTTACCATGATTAAATGATGGTAGACCATGAGTGGTAAATGCCATCATGGTCAAGCCACGGGTGACCATACAAGTAGATAAATTAATACCACCTGACCATAGAATGACTCCAGCCATCTATGGTTAACCCTTACCACTCTGATGTCAATATTCTATTTTTTTATTGTGGCAATATCAAAGGAACTGGTGTATATTTTTCAACAATTTTAGTGGAAGATGTTGGTGTCTATGACAGCATCATCTGCCACCAAATTTGTTGAAAAATGAACACCAGTTCATCTTTTAATTTAATGTGAAATTTTAAACTTTTGACACCAGAGTGGTAAGGGTTAAACAACCATGGTCAATCGTGCTGAATCATGGCGAACTTATAGCTCCATAATGTTAGAACCATGGCCAACCATGGTTTGAACGTAGTATATTTAATATTTAAATATATATTTAATGGCGAGGGCATGCTCTATGTCTGCATCCTTCTTTCCAACCATTAGTCAGCAATTCAAGCCAACTTTTGTAACAAAGTGAAGAGCAGTGTGCCAGACTGTAGAGCCTACAACATTATAAGCATGGTCATGAGTCATGGTAGTATTATGTCATGAAGGTATAAAATATTAATCAATCTCTCTGCATAGAAAAGGCTATGAAAATGTTGGAGTGGTTGACCTACATCGGTTTAAAGAGATAAAAGTTATACAAGAATTCAGTGCCATTTACTTTTCATATGTGTAATCAATGATTATTACATAATTGATGTGTAATAGAATTTAATTAACTTTTTAAATTTAATAAAGACAAATTTACAATTGAAGAGTTCCATCCTTTATTAAAATTATGTGAACCATGGTCAGAACCTGTTCAAGTGGGGTCAAATAATATTTTCTCATCACGACTGATGGTCAAAATATAATTGAGCATGGTCAAACCATTGTCATCCATGGTTGACTATGAAACCATCGTTAGCTTTTGAGGGTTAAATTTTGCATGAGTGTGTGTGTGTGTAGCTGTTAACTGAGATGCCCACAACCACCCCACAATTAGAAAACAGAGAATCGTGATTGATTTTCTGCATTCTTTTAATGTTTTCTGCATTGATTACACATTTTCTCTGTATCCTAACGCAGAAAAAATACAGAAATACCATGGGGAATCCAGATTATTATCCATGTTTTCATTGCAATCACTGTGAAAAAGCAGAGAAAATGCATGCCATCACTGAAAGAGCCGAGAAATGTGGACATGGAGAGAAGACGGAGAATTCTGCCTGTTGGGCCTGTGTATTCTATGTTATTTCCATATTGTCTCTGGGTTATTGTCACGATAATGCTGCGGCTAAAATAAGGAAATAACACTGAGAAGACACAAGCTCCCCATTTTCTCTGCATTTTCCCCCAGAATTTCTCTGTATTAATCTTGTATTTCTGTAATCTCTTCATTATAATGTTGAAAATGTGTTCAAATACTCATCCCGTGAAATTTCTGCTGAAAGTTCGAAGAGACTTCTCGGGGAGTTCAAGTCTCGGCAGGTTACTGCAACCTGAGAATTTGGGTTCTAGCGTAGATGCCCAGTAGAGTCTATCTTGGACAGTGTTCAGACCATATCCACCATGTCTCCAGTCAGCATCTATAACTTTTAAATTAAGATAACTCTTATTTTGCTGTTCATTTGCAAATTGCGAAAAAGAAATTTGTTGACGGTGTTGCTTGTTATTGGACCTTTCCCGTTTACCCATCCATCATCTGACGTCATATAATGTCATAATCAACTACGGTCAAGTTCGACTCCTAACCATAGCTAACTAGAATACCAGTTGAACGTCAAATAGTTAACTAGCTAGTCAACTATAGTCGACCGAGCACCCAAGCTTGGTTCAGATGGTTAGTGCAAAATTTGCGTAAATTTCAAAATGGCGGACATTGATGGCTTGCCTGCCATGAATAAATGCATATAAAAGTGTAAATATTTCACTAAATCACTTAGGTTTGATGAAATTATGCTTGGCCATTGTATATCAATGTTCCCAAGCCCCTATTCCTTCCCACTTTATGTCATATGGACGCTTTCTGACGTCGTAGCGGACAAAAATAACCAATTTTCGTAGGTCATCAGAACAGACGACAGAAAGGGTTAATGGTGACTGGTATCCGGCAATAGTAATTCATTTGGGAACCAGGTACCAACTAACTATAGCGAGTCAAACTTGACCTATGTGACGTGTAGGATGATGTCATGATTAATTATGGCATGAATGACTTCATTTAGCCGGTCTTTAATGCTTAATAGTCTGATACGTTGTATGAATTGTAGGTCTTTACCATTTAATAAACATTATGATGAATATTTTGAAACTAATTTACTGGGCGCTGTTGCTGCCAACAGCAGACCTACATATGTGTATATATTGCTGGGTGGCAGGTGGGGGGGGGGGGGCCGGGGTAGCGTAGCTTAAACTGGAACGGTCCATTAGATGATGCATTTCAATTTGTATATCAAAATTGTAGTAAATATGACTTTGAATGATTTTTAGTCTATTTATCATATATGTTTATAAACAGAATTTAACATTGCCATTTTCTTAGTTGGAGGTTCAGTCTACATACACATATATAGGTCTGCTATTAGTACTATGATTTTAACCGCCTACCATTTGCTGAGATATGGTATGCGTGCTTTATTAATATCAGATATGTCCTAATGCAATTTAACTGATATTATAACAGCAGCTAAGTTAGTTTGTCTGACAAATTTGTTAAATTTTTTACAATCATCTTTAGCTCACAACAATAGTACAGGTATAGTATGCGCTTGTTTATGTATGTAGGCGTACTTTAGGCTGAGATTCTGAGATTCATATTTATCTCCATTCTTTATTGTCTTTTTGAGAATAAACAGATTAGACCTAGGATTAAATTTTAAACAGAGTATGCCAGAGTGCCGTTTAGAGTACTGCCCGCATGGCAATATCGATTCACCTCATCAGCTCAAAATTGTCATTCAGGGAATACAGTTAGTGAGTGGATTATAACTGGTTGATTTAGGTTTGATCATGCCAGTTAATGAATTCAGTGTCACAATCTGTAATAATGGAGCGACAATTGATTTTCTGCGACCACATTTAAAAGGTTTCTCTGTATGCTAGACATGAGTCCTGCATTATATCGTTCAAAGCACGTACTAGCAGCTAGCTCAAGGCTGTCACGACAATGATTTGAAAAGCCACTGATTCAGAATTGTTTGACAGAGATGGTGTGCTATGAATTTACATTCATGTGTAGTTCAATATAAACCATAATGGACAGATCAATGTAAAAACTAATAGCCCATGTGTGCGTAATTCGCCATAGATAAAAGATATATGTGAGAATATGCAACATGATCATGATAACAGATGGGTGACTTAATTTATAATGGAACCACCTTGAATGTCAATTTCTCAGGTTCGTTCTGACCATTATATATATATATATATATATATATATATATATATATATATATATATATATATATATATATATATATATATATATATATATATATATATTATATGATATTTTAAAACTAAGTTGACTGGGAGATATTGCTTTTCTTGTCCTCGCTTCCAGGATGTGTCAGTGTTTAGCGATCTAAGATTTGACACAACTCTACTGGGAGTTATGAAATGGGGTAGATTTTATTCTCAAAGTCAAGATTATGTAATTCATATTGAGCTTGGTAGAAGACTTATGGTATCTCAGCCATAGGGATCCATTGTATGTAGTTGGTGGATCCAGCAAGATTTGCAGTCCTTGCGTGAATCAGTGGCTTCAGTGCTTTCGAGATCGTGACGTAGAACTTATATGACACTGTATTTGATACAACTAGTATATGGTAGAAGCAATGAGTTTCAGTCAAAATGATTTCCAAATACACTGCTGGTTTCCAAGGTTGCAACATGATGCCTACTGAATATTTTGAAATTTGTTTAACTGTATGCAGATCCTATCTCTGGAAACATCGTCTTTCAGTCAAATTGTTTAAGATTAGACAGTATTTTACCTGAAGGAAGTAGTGGCTAATCAGCGTAACGCAAATATAACTGAGATTATATGACCGGCTGTAGCGGGTATCATTTATTCGCTAGGCATACACCAGAGCGCACAGCACCCTGTGACTCACTAATTGGTTCCCGCCAGACATGCCAGAGTGACATAAAGATTTATTTCTGTTTTTTACTGGTGGCTATAGGTTGATTATTTTCTAAATCTATCATTCAAGAGAATTTGTTGGTTCCCTGGTCCCTTCCTTTAAATCATCACTATACCACATTGCAAAAAGATTAAACCGTATACTTATTGTACCATCTGAATTTAATCTCAGCTCTGAAGTTTATCAAAGAAGAGACTGGAAGTTTAATTGACGAGTCCAATCTGCCACTCAAGTATGAAATGTATATGATGTCATAATCAATAGACCTTTCCACTTTATCAACCCATCCTATGATGTCACAATCAACCATAATGAATGACGTCGATAAGTACATCATGAATGCATATTTGAAGATGGACAATGCATTGTTGTACGAATTGTATGTCTTTGCTATTTAGTATATATTCTGTTAAATGTTTTGAAACTAATTTGACTGGGCGCTTATGACAGCAACAGCACCAAGTCAAATTAGTTACAAAATATTCAACAGCTTACCTGTATAGTTTTCAGGAAATTGATAGGTAGGACATTCGGGGATTGATCAATCCCAACACGGCGAAGTGTGGGTGGAGCTTAAATAGAGATGGATGGGGCATAGCTAAAATTGGAAAGGTCCATTGCATCACATGTAGGCTGATGTCATAACCATACTTGACAGAAATACTGAATTGTATGTCTTTGATGGATTTACTATTTAATAGACATTCTGTTGAATATTTTGAAACTAAGTTGACTAGTACGTAGTCAAGTTAGCTTCAAAATATTCAACATCATACCTGTATCTAGTTGCCTTGATATTGGGATTCTGTGAATTCAGGTTTCGATTGATCACAACACAGGCAAACATGGGCGGAGCTTAGCTAGAAATGGGTGGTGTGTAGCTAGAAATTGGTGGGACATACATGTAGGTACAAATGGCTGGAACTTAGGTAAAAATTGCCGGAGCTTAGCTAGAAATTGGTGGAGCATAGCTAGAAATGGGCTGAGCTTAGCTAGAAATATGTGGGACATCTAGTTAGAAATGGGTGTGGCATAGGTAGAAATGGGTGTGGCATACTGTAGGTAGAAATGGGTGGGCTATACATGTAGGTAGAAATGGGTCCCGCTATTCCATGGAATTCTTGTTAGAACTAAGTTTAAACTGGTGTGACTCAGATAACAATCTAAGTAGAATGTGATATCCTTTGCGTACTCAGTGCTGGTGCATAATCAGTGCTGGTTCAACAGTTGTCTGATTACTGTCTATTGGCCACCTACACAAGATGTGACATCAGTTGTCTGGAGATAACTAGGAAAACTCATTCACCAAACAGGATTGGGCTAGAATGCCTCAAATGGGGGAAAGTGTAAATAATTCATTACTCGTCTCCCTGATGAATTTCTGCAGAGCACATTTTCCATGGGATTTGACTGTATATGCTGCATATTTTGAAAGCAATTTGACTGAAAATTGTTGGTGGCTAAGTCACCAACAACTTTCAGTCATATTCAAAATATGCCGCAGTTCCAGAGTTGTTGCCCATTGAAATTATTGTCTGGTGGCTTGCTGCACTCAGGCTGTTAATCAGAACTCGATAACAGCACATAACTACCTGATATAATATGTTAAATGAAAGGGAACAGGGATTAATGGATGCTGGGATGCTGTAAACTTAGCAGTATTAACCCTTTAAACCCTCAAATTAGTTTTTTCTCATAGAAAATGTCCATTTGCAGACTAAGAGAAGACTATTTTTTGAAAATCTACTACTGGAATGACTGGCTTGATTATCAAGCCAGTCATTCCAGTTGTAAATTTTCAAAAATTGTTTTCTCTTGGTCTGCAAATGGACATTTCTCAAGACCACTGCAGAAGCCATTTTGGGCTGATATAGTGTTAAAGGGTTAAGAGCCATAAAGTCTTATACCCCTGAATACCTGGACTAAGTAGATTTAATCTGTAATATGTACAGTACAACACAGAAATAAGTTTATATATTTCTAAAACAGAAACATGTTAGTTAGTACAATATTGAACACGCTGTAAGAAATATTCTGTTGAATAAATTTTGAACCTAATCTGATTGGAAGCCATTGATGCCGGGTGTATAATCTAATCTAGGTCCAAAATATTCAACAATACGTTTATTTAGTTTTGGAAACACGTTATTCCTGAGCTGTACTGTATATGAATTAATGTACTACAATGGTTTCACCCATACTAAAAGCTAGGGTAATTAGTGTGAGGAATGACATTGTCAGAGGGAATGCCTTGATTAGCAAGCAGATTATCTGTGCAAGCATCTGGAGATAGAATCTTAGCATGCACACTACTCTCTCAGCTGCTTCAGTATGTTGGCACATTTTCAAGGTCACTGGTGTACTAGAATAGTAGTCAGCACATATAATTCTGATATTAATTCCTAGACAATGGAACTTTCCAGTTTTAGCTATGCCCCGTGCATCTCTAGCTAACCTCCACCCACACCTCACTCATGTTGGGATCGATCGATCCCTGAACTCCAATGTCCAGAAAACTGTACAGGTAATTAGCTGTAGAATATTTTGAAACTAATTTGACTGGGTGCTGTTGTTGCATATGGGAGCAACAGCGCCAAGTCAAATTAATTTCAAAAATATTCAACAGCATGTTTATTAAATAGTAAATAGATAAGATTTTTACAACAACTCGTAGTCCATCACCAATTATGCGTTTGTGACGTACTTATCTACATCATTCACGACATCATTAATTATTACATCATCCTGCATGTCACATAGTTGATTATGACGTCTGTCATCATATGATGGATGGATGAACTGGAAAGCTCATTGAATTCTTAGATTGCTACATGTATGTTCAACCTTCTTTCTCATGATTTCCGGTGTTCATTTTGGAAATAGTGATGCAAGACAATTGTTGCTGCATCTGACATCGATATCTTTCAGCACAGTTTATTTTTGCAAAAAGTACATCAATTTATCCTCTGGTCTGATTCTGAGTCTTAAACATTGTATTTCTGAAATTAGTGTAATATTACGCTTATCTACAAACATCTCAAATGCTCACACATTCAGCGTGAGACCCACACATTTGGTTTCATTCTAACTCTCTCACATAGCTACACGCAAATCTCACACAGCTTCATGCAAATCTCACATCTTCATGCAAATCTCACACATCTTCATGCAAATCTCACACATCTTCATGCAAATCTCACACATCTTCATGCAAATCTCACACATCTTCATGCAAATCTCGCACAGCTACATGCAAATCTCACACATCTTCATGCAAATCTCACACATCTTCATGCAAATCTGATGCATCTGGCACTTTCGTTGAAGTATAATCCCTACAATGCAGTTTTTACTGTAAAACAGCGAATATCATACCTCAGTGGTCAGATAATAGAAACTTGCTGGATAATCATGACCTCCATAATACCATCTTGGAGCCCAAATATTTTAGGGAATGTGACGTTTTTTCCATCTCAGAGCACTTCTCAGATTATCTAATTTTAAAAGCTTTCTGCGGAGGACCCCCCCCCCCCCCACCCCAACCCACCCTGGCCGTGACCATCACCCAAATCCCACTTTCAGTTTCAAAAGTTGAGGAGCTCTAAGAATAGTCGTCTAGTTATGCTAAACATGCAAAATATACTAGCCTTTAAGATCTGTACACTGTGTCTATAGCATTATGATAAGATTCCATCAATATTGTTCATTGATGATTGATTAAAAAACTGTTGATAATTCATGATCTGTACTGGAAGAATTGATGGAAACAGACAAAATATGTTAGCCTAGGGCTCACTACCGAAGCCATAGATGGATAAAATTGATATCATCCCATCACACTATCAAATTAGCTTATATACCATAGTTATTTCACAACTTGACCAAGACCAAAGGCGTGGTGGGTAAATATATCCAGGAAATAAGACACTGTTGTACTGTCATGAAGTTTAAATGTAATAATTCACCTTTCCAGAGTACCCACCCATCATATGACGTCATAATGAACTGGGTGATGTGTACAATGATATCATAATGAATGACATCATGAATGACGTCGATAGGTATGTCACGAACGCATATTTGAAGACTGTCTATGTGTTGTTGTACAAATTGTTTGCTTTTAATATTTAGTAAATACTCTGTTGAATATTTTGAAAGTAATTTGACTGGGCGCTGTTGCTGCCATAGGCATGAACAGCACCCAGTCAAATTAGTTCCAAAATATTCAATAGCTTCCCTGTATAGTTTTCAGGAAATTGATAGCTAGAGCATTTGGGGATCGATCAATCCCAACACGGTGATTTGTGGGTGGAGCTTAGCTAGTGATGAGCGGGGCATAGCTAAAAATGGAAAGGTCCATAGCAACTCTTTGCCAGTGTGTGGGGGTCATGTCAACCTTAAATGCAGTACAATTATTTATGCATCCATTGTGGGAAGACATACATTATAATGAACTATGGCACAAGGGGTTTTTTTCCCTTCACAAATGTGTTTTGCCTGACAGATTTGTACTGTTATAAGTGATGCACACAAATCATTGTTAGACGGTCAGAGTTTTCATGAAATATGGTATATAGATGTTTACTCTAATCATGCATCACATCTCTCATTCTGAGATCTTCCTTCCTTAAAATATTTCATTTTTTACCATCTAGTATTTTAAGGGTGTCTTTACCATTTCACAGACAAATCCCTGAAAATGTAAATGCTTTACAATATAAGACTTATTCTGTCGAATATTTTAAAATTAATTTGTCTGGAAGCCATTGCTGCCTTGCAAAGGCTTTCAGTCAAATTAATTTAAAAACATTCAAGTTAACCTGTATGGTTGCGTTGAAAATGAGAAATGAGGAATTGATCGGTGAAAGGGTTAGTAATGTCTCACTAAACAATTAACCTGAGTCAGTGTTACGGTTTTCAGCTGACTGAATTTCTACTGGTTACCGATCCAGTCATTTCAGTGGTAAATATGTGAAAATGGTTTCTTGTTAATCTGCAAGTGGACATTGGCCAAGACCAGTGCACAGGCTGTGTTTTGTTTTTGGTGGGCTGTGTCATTAAAGGTTTAACTCTTTCACGCTGAAGCCGGCCAAAACTGGCCTCTGTGCAGTAGCTTTGAGGAATGTCCATTTTCAGGCCAAGATAAGACTTTTTGAAAATTTACCACTAGAATGACTGCCTCGATATTCGAGTCAATCATTCCAGTATTAAATTTGCAAAGCAGTCTTCTCTAGATCTGCAAATGAACATTCAATAAGCAAATATTTGGATTTAAAAAATAAATAAATCAAATTTAGTCATTAACTTTCTCGCTGCTGCAAGCCTCCAGACAATAATTTCAATTAGCAATAACTCTGTACCTGCTGAATATTTTGAAAACAATTTGACTGAAAGTTGCTGGTGGCTTAGCCACCAACAACTTACAGTCAAATTGTTTTCAAAATATTTGGCATGTCCAGAGATACAACCCCTGGAATATGTCGTCTGCAAAAACTCAGCAGCCAGACAGTTAAAGGCTAAATGGCATCCTGAAGTAAATTGCAGGAGCGTGCATTAACTCCTTCTCCGAGGAGCTCCTATCCAAAGTCAACCATTTACTGCTTTAATTAACAAATTTTTCAAAGCAATTATTTTCCGTCAAATTATTGCGCAGATAATCATGGACTTTGACTTCATATTTTACCTATAGGTGAAACATGGATGGATTTTTCGTGCTAATCATTGACTAACTTATAATACGTAGTCAGATGTTCGATAATGGACTCCTGCATTCAGGCATAAAATTAGACACGTTGGAGATAGTAATATTTTGGCAGGCACACAGCAGATGATATATCCTGATTGATACAAATGTATGTTTTGTTATATAACCAGAGGTGAACATATTGAATGTATTAGAAAGCTTTGTCACTGCATTACTATAGAGCTTAAGAAGTTGAACCAAAATTGGTATTACTACATTGTACTAATGAATTTCAATAAAATACCTACTTCCCAATGCAGCTGTTTCCATTATAAGGTTACTAGTGCTAAGTGTTCAATCTAACAGTTGTGTCAGCATTTTCAAAGTAGTAAATTCAGTATTCCCAGCTCATAATACATATACCTGTATATATTAATGATCAATGCATTGGATATCTTCAGACCAAGACTTAACCCTTACCACTCTGATGTCAACATTCTATCTTTTTGCGGTGCCAGTAGCAAAGAAACTGGTGCACATTTTCAAACAATTTTGGTGGACGATGCTGCTGTCTCCGACAGCACCATCTTACACCAAATTTGTTTAAAAATTAACACCAGTTCATCTTTTAATTTAATTGGAAAATTTTAAATTTTTACATCAGAGCGCTAAGAGTTAAATTTCACACCAAATTAGCAGGTCACAAGGTCAATTCAGCTCAGTTATTTTAGCTTCATCCTTTCTCTTGGTTACTAAAGCATGGACGAGTAAGGATAATCATGGACTGTTAACCCTTACCACCCAGGTGTCAAAACTTTAAATTTTCATATTAAATTAAAAGATGAACTGGTGTTCATTTTTCGACAAATTTACACCAGTTTCCTTGCTATTGACACAGGAAAAGATAGAATATTGACATCAGAGTGCTAAGGGTTAAACAAACATCTGTGTTCATCCGTTGTTTTGCTGGTTTGTCTATGGATACCCTTGGGCTTCCAAGGTAATGTGTAAAACAATGGACAATTTTTCGCAAGTGTGCATGCATGCGTGCGTACGTGCGTGCGCGTGTATGTATGTATAAAAAATGTATATGACAGAGGTCCATGTATTGATTGTGTTTGACAGATTATTGGAAGACATGAACCATTTGATACCGTTGTGAAAAAGCAATTCATTGATACATATCTTATATATATTATTTAGACTGTATTTAATACGTACATATAAATAAATCTCTAAACTGTATGTATACATAATTTTTCATGAACTAATTAAACTCAATTTGCAGCATTTATCAAATCCAACTGACGCTATCAGTACTGATAATCTAAATTTTATTATGTAAACATCAAACATCAAATTTTTACAGGCGATTTCATATCTTTCCATCTTTCATGATTTCATATCATGCCATCTTTCATCTTCTGTAGACATCTTTAACTTATCTGCTACTCACTTAATGTCAGCCTTAATATTGAACAGGCTAGCTCTTCTTCATCTTGAACCTGTTGTAAATGATGTTACTGTTTGTTTCTATGACAGCAACAGTATGCAGCAGCAACATTAAGAATATATATATATATCAATGCAATATATATATATATATATATCTCCAGCAGCTCATGTTCCGCCAGTTCTTGCATAATTCATGTTCAGATGGCTCAGAACAGATCAGATAATATGTAATTTATCTAGGAATGATTGGAACTTTAAGTGTTCATTGATGTATATAATCTGTGATGGTTAACTTAAGTATTAGCTTATTATTTATCAATATAATGTCATTATCAGTAGTTTATCACTATGATTTTGACTTCTACACAGCACTGCAGTGAAAAAGTCGACTTGAGCAAATATTCGCAAAGCAACACCACTGCGCAGAGACTGCTGTGAATAATTATAGGCATTAGGGCTAATAAGACTATTGTTGATGCTACGTCGAGGCTACTTAGCTGACAGAGAAGCCGCAGTCCAGTTATCCAAACTATTGAGGCTGTTCTGCTACCTAAATTTAAGCGGCATTACGCAACAGTGTTCATTCAGCGGCAATGCAGCGATATTCTGTCAGTGGTGATGCAGCAGCATTCATTCAGCAAAACATCAATATTTTGGCAGCGGCAATGCAGCTGTTCCAATGATACAAGTTAAAGCCACCTTTCATGTTATTTCTTCTGGAATCTATACGGATAATTATGTGCTATTGTGGAATTAGGATTAATGAATTGTTCACACACCATTACACTCATCCATGCAACAGTCTGTTTCATCCTTTTGATCATCTGGCGGAGACAGGATTTGAACCCAAGGACCTTTACCCAGTCAATGTGACCGCTGGATGAGTCATTGTATTTTGTGAGTACAAGTCAAAGCAGCTGTATTGCAGTCCAACTGCCAGAGCAGTATTTTCTTATGTAGAGCGGTGATGAATCGGCTATTCTGCTATGGAATAGCTTATTATCAGCTGCTTGAGAAGCCAGAATGCAGTTGATTAGAAGTTTGGAGGAAGTGCCTCTGGAATTTGGTAACCCTTACCAAAAATCAGTCCTTTTTAAGTCCCTTTGCAGTCCCCCAGTGAGTCCAAAAAACTCCTTTTCAGTCCAGGACTTAAAAGGGGCTCCTTAGGAGTCACATCAGTCCTGACTAGCATGGCAATTATTGTTCACATGCCATGGTCTGTTTCATCCTTTTGAGCTTCATCTGGTGGAGACAGGATTCGAACCCTACAGGGAGTCCCTTTTCAGTCCCCATTCCAATTATTCAAATGAGGACTGAAAAAGGACTGATTAGGAGTCCCCTTTCAGTCCCCCATTCCAATTATCATTTGAGGACTGAAAAGGCCTCTTTAGGAGTACTTTTCAGTCCCTCAAATTACCATGGAATTTTGTTCAGATATTTAGGAATGTTCTGTAATGGCGTTTTGCTTTCAGGCCAAAAGTTAAAGATAATACATGTAATCTTTTGACAGGTAGTGGGTGAGCTAATAACAGATAACTAATTCAATGTCAGGAAGGCATTAACACTATATGATATACCCTGTTTGTTATGTTTTCAATAACCAAAGATTGTTAACATATTACATGTATTAGAAATCCTGGTCACTGCATTACAATATACTTTAAGATGTTGAACCAAAACTGGTAACATAATAAATTTCAGCAAATCAATATAATACAAATGTACACACCTTACAAAATAGGTCAATTTTCATTTTATGGTTATTAGTGCTAAATATTCTATCTAACAGCTGTATCAGCTCTTTCAAAGTATTAATTTCAGTATACAAAGTGTGCATATATCATGCGTAATACATGGACTAATGATCAATGCAACAGAGCTATTTTAACTAGAACATATGCAAATGAGTCATAGGCATCCCTTTTCAGTTCCCTAATGTTATTAGAAGTTTAACAGAGTCAGAGGAGTCCATTTTCAGTCCCCCAGTATTGGCAACCATTTCTTCAAGTCTCAGGATTCCATTTTCAGTCCCTTGAAATCAGTCCCTTTTCAGTCCCCATACATGTTTTAATAGTATATCTTTGAGTGGATATACTTTTGTACAGTATTATCTCTTCAGTGGCTGCAGCTGTGGCTGGATCTTTGCTGGCATGCTTGAATAAACGTTACGTTTCACTTCAGGCCACAAGACCAGGTAGATATAAATACGTTTCAAGAGCTCATCTAAATCAATAGCGTGTAACTGACAGACATCATGATCCTCTCTGCTACAATGCACATGCTCAGAGAAACAGTTATTTTGGGAAGCTTTCACTATAGACATCGGACCTGGAAACGCAGTAGTGGATGCATCTGCTACTATTGTCATGTGAATCTGGATATAAATGTACAAAGGTTTGAAAACTTGTGTAACTCTTCGAAACTAATGATCAAAATGAAAATCATTTACAATGTAAGAAATTACCTGTTAAATATTCTGAATCTAATTTGAGAGGTTCATGTCAAATGAGCTATAAAATGTACTAGTTTGGTTATATAAAATTATAGTAATCTTGAAATGGGGATTCTGGGATTTCAGGGTTCAAAGGGCTAATGTTTGTTATATAATAATGGTGCCAAATAGCGCATCGATTTACGCTATAGCTGTGTGAGTGAAAACACCAGGGATTAAGACATCCAGAGACAGATGGCTGCGAACCTTGATATAGGAGGCTTTCACGTGGATAGTTCTGTCTATATTTATCACAGACTTTCCAACCTGGAAACTTATAGATGATCTGTTCCAGCTTTGATACATACAGATATCCTGTGTCTAGTCGCTAGGTTGGTTCTCCCCGAAACGAAGCCATTAGTACCCTGATGATTTGAGAATTTACTTTGGTTAAGACAATGATCTGTAATGAAAAACATACAGACAATAATCAGATGTTCTCGTGGTGGGAATAGCTTAGGGTAAATAACCAGCTTCCACTCCCTAAAGAAAAATCACACCGGATAACTATGAATACACCATGGAATTGCACCTTTTGGTTGGTTGTAAAAAATATAACTGACAGGCAAACTTATATCCTAGTTGTGATTCTCATCTAAACAAGTGCGAATGCTCTATACATGTATCTCGGGACATAGGCGTCTTTGTCTGAAATGTTAAAAAATGTGTCCGACCAAGAGACGTTGCGAGTCATGAGTAAAATGAAAATAATTTTGTACTCTACAAAAATGCTACAAAAATTAATGCAATCTTTCATGAACACTATTTTCACTAACACTGGAAAATTATGAGCAAGTGTCAAAGCAAAGCGCTGAGCGCACAGAAAGTAACTGCTGGTACTGACATCACAAAATCTTTGATTGATGGAGGGATCTGATCTCTGGCTCGAGTATCTGATATCGTAACCAAATACATCACATGGTAGCTGACATCACAATGAAAATGATGTAGCTCCATCACAAACATCATCGAAAGTCTGTTACAACGGTTACGAATTGTATGTCTTTGGTGAAATTACAACTAATAATAAATATACTGTTGAATATTTTGAAACTAATTTGACAAGAGAGAATTATTTATTTTAAAAATTTAACAATTGGAATGACTGGCTTGATAACCGAGGCAGCCACTTGGACTCATTCCAGCTGTAAATTTGCAAAAATAGTCTCCTTGGTGTATGAATAAGCATTTGCTTAAAGGTGCATATTCATACCAAAATGTTTGTAAATAAAATCGTTAAAATTGTAAACTTTTACAGGTGTAAACTGTGTTACAAAATTACGAAATAAATCTTAACATGACATGATTTCATTCCGTATAAATAAATTTCATACTTTTAGTTGTGGATTTGAATTAGGGACTCGTGCCTCTAATTCAATTTGACTACTGAAAAAATTATATTGATTTATGCGTAATGAAATCATCATATGTTAAGATTTATTTTGTTTCATTACATCTATGCGCACCGTCTAAGCCTATAAAAGCATGCAGTTTTAAGTTTTGTTTTCAACCATTCTGCTGTGAAAATGCACCTTTAAAGCAAACCTTTCAATGTTCTTGACACATTTTGGCCATTAAATGGTTAATGGTCAAGCCGACTAGAAATGTCCTTTTGAAGGCGAAGAAAAGCCGATTTTTAAATTAGGACAAATTTGCCCAATACGCGTGGCATTGATATATTTTTTCAGTCATGCCGCCATAAGGTCAAAAGTGTCTAATTTGGGAACAATTTTGCTAAAAGCTGTTGCTGTTTAGGTTTAGTTTTTGACTTCAAAATTGGCATACATCTTCGTGAGAGACAGACATCAACCCAAGTTCAGAAAAGATCGCTCCATTAGAGTTATTGGAGAATGCTTCGAAAATGTTTTGAAAACAATGTTCCTGAAAGCTGTTGTACTTTAGCCTTTGGTCACAAAACTGACCCAAGTTGGAAATTGCACCAATAGAACCAGAGTTATTGATGAATGGGTGAAAATGATTATTTCGAAAACTGTTGCTATTGTGTTTTAGACCCTAAAATTGGTATATATGCTCGGGACCACATGGGCAAGCTTCCACCCACGTTTGAATAAGATTTCATCAGTAGAACAAGAATTATTCAAGAATGGGTAAAAATGTCTATTTTGAAAAGTTTTGCTAAAAGCTGTTGCTATTGCATAACTCAAAATTGTCATACATGCTTGGGACCACATCAGTATGCGTCCCTCCAAATTTGGAGAAGATCCTTCCAGTGGAACCAGAGTTATTATAAAATGTTTTTAGAACTAGAACAACATCATCAACAACCAGCAGCACTCCATTCTCACATTAAATCTAGCATCTAGCGAAGCGGAGAAAAATGTCAACTAAATAGCTACTCAATAACACAGCCAGCCAGTCCAGTGGTAAATATTTGTAAATGGCCTGCAAATAGAGACATTCAGAATCAAGAACTGATGATTTCAAAGTAGGTGACCATTTTCTACAGGTTTTACAGTATATTGTTTCCAAACCCTGTTTGTGTGGTTTCTTTCTCGCCTATCCAATTTGTCCGCAGTATCATTGATCTTCTCCTGCATATTGAATGAGTCTATGGGCGCTGACTATTGTAGTGCAGTCGTGCTCCATTGATTGATTTCCTGACGCGAAGGTGGGGTCCAGTGACAGACAACCAGTCTGCTATAGAAAGAATAGGATGTTCAATTAGATTGTCTCCTGAGAATACATGGTTAACCAACCAAGCATATCTCTCGGATGCCAGTGAATGTGATATATTGAGACACTTTAATTTCAATGCATCAATTCACCAAAGATTTAGTATGAAAGCTGCTCATTTAAAGCATAAATAATTTATCGCACATGTTATGAACTGAATGTTGAAAGGGTTCTCTAAACTTTTATGTTCTTATATTAAAAAATTAAGATTTTCCCTAGGCTAATGCTTCTGTGTTCGGTTTGATGCTAGTAGAACTGTTTGACTATGCGATCAGTTATGACTGTTCTATTTTGAGTCATTTTGTTTCAGAAAATAATGCATACATGTACTTTCTTACTGATCGGAAAATCAGAACATGGCCTCTATTCGCAACCATTTTTAGCTCTGAAATAAACTATTGTGATACCCTGCACATTGTTCGACTGCGGTGGTGGTGTCGGCGGCGGTGTCGTCGTCCAATTGGCGTTTTCTTTCATATTTATGTATCATGTTTGGTTAATCATACTCGACCCAAACTTGGACACATGGTTCTTTATAATGACACAGCATCACACAATGAGCTTTGTGACAAAAGGTCAACGTCACTGTGACCTTGGTAAAAACCTTGTTTTTTCCAACATTACAGGAAAGGATCCGGGAACTCACATGTGTTCTTGAATGACAGCTTTATATAATAATCAGCCTATAGCCACCAGTGAAAAACAGAAGTAAACCAGAATAATTAGAAAAAAGCAGCTAAATGCCATTTATGTCATTCTGGCGGGAACCAATTAGTGACGCAGCTGGACCGATGCACTCCGGTGTATGTTGAGCGAATAAAAAAATACCCGCTACAGCCAGTCGTATAAGTTCAGTTATATTCGCGCTAAGCTGATTAGCCAGTATGTCCTACACCTAAGATACAGTCTAGTTTTAAAACAATTTGACACAAATTTCAAAATATTCAGTGGGCATCATATTACGACCTTGGAAACCACCAGTGTATTTTGAAATCATTTTGACTGAAACTTTTTTGCCTCAACCAGAAAAAGTGGCTTTCAAATATAACGTTTTCAAAAGGATCAATAGTGAATTAGCAGTAGTGAGTTAATCGATCTACATCGGCGCCTATAGAGAATACTATTCATACCGCTTACAAAACTATTTCAGGTGTGCTTTCGTTATATTCAGGTAGGCCTATGCTGTATACCTGCACACACAGTAGACACATGGCGGAGTGTGAAGCACCAGCACGGTCACTAATTGGCTCCAAGTTAAGCGCTCCTAGATTTAGTAAATGCTTTTACTGAAATAATTCCGATTCATTTCCATTTTTTACCGATGTTAGTTTATTTAATATTGTACGAAAATACCAATAAACGTCATTTGTTATTTCCATTTTCCCTTCCTTTAAGATTTTCCCTTCAGCTCAACTTTTGTGTTTCAATATCTCATGTTTGGTTAATCATACTGGACCCAAACTTGGACACAGGCATGATTAGGAGCCACCACATAAAACAATTTGTGGTCAAAAGGTCAATTAGCTCAACTTAGCAATTCATATCTCATCTTTGGTTAAGCATACTGAACTCAACTATGGATACATAGATCCTTATAATTGTACGACGTCACGCACTGATGTTGGGTCAAAAGAGCAAAGGCCAAGCTTATTGTAAAATTGTTAAAAACTTTTTTTTCAACATTAACATTTTGTGTTTAGCTCAACGTTAGCAGATATATAATGTTTGCTTAATCTTCCTGCCACAAACTTGGACACATACTTCCTTATAAAGAGAGTGCATGACACAATGACCTTTGGGCTAAAAGGTAAATATTATTGTGATATTGGTAAATGACTGGTTTTTTTTAGCATTAGCATTTTGCGTTTAGCTCAACTTAGTAACTAAGTTCCTATCTCATGTTTGGTTAATTATACTGGACCCAAATTTAAACACAAGCTTTCCTATAATGACATATTATCCTTTGGAGTCAAAAGGTCAAAGGTCCTTGTGGTCTTGAAAAAAACCCCATGTTTTTTTCAACAGTAACGTCTTGTGTTTATCTCAAAGTTTCACACATGCTTTATTACGAGTGTAAATGACACATGACACCTTGGAGACAAAATGTTGAAGGTCAAGATCATTGTTTCCTTGCTAAGCCTAGTTTTTATCAAACCTAACATTCTGCATTTAGCTCAACTTAGCAGTTTATATCTTATGTTTAGCTATGAATACATGGCCCACATTCAGACACCTTCCTTATAATGACATGGCGTGACACAATCATCGTGGCATTTAAAGGTCATGGTCAGTGTGATAATGACAAAGCTCAAGTGGTTTCGCAAGAATTATTTTTGGTGATATTAAGCACTCAACTTTAAGCTTCTGTCAATGATCAATTTCTTTGAACAAGCATGGCTTAGAGGATTTCAATACAAATTCCCAGGGTTGTTTTTTAGCTGACCTGGCCCTTCGGGGGCCAAGTGAGCTTATACCATGGCGGTCGTCTGTTGTCTGTCTGTCTGTCCATCATCCATCCATCAAATTGCATCTGATTTATCCTTTGACCGACTTCAACCAAAAGGGGTAATTTTTTTCTGGTGGCCATCTTGGATTTTCCTAAAATTTTCCGGAAACCATTTAAAATACCGCTCCTGCAATATAATGGCCAGACTTCAAGGAAACTTGGGTGGACTAATTCTATCTTGGTAGGCTTCAACACTTCTAACACGAATTCTAATTGGTCAATATTTCTGGCAGCTATAGTTGGATTTCCTGAAAATTTCTGGAAATCAATTAGAAGCCTACTACTCATTTAAACCACTGGGCCGATTTCAAGCAAACTCGTTTGGGAGGATGCCAGACTGGTATGCTTCAGAACTTCTATACAGAATTTTGATTGATCAATTTTTTTGTCGCCCATCTTGAATTTTCCAAAATATTGGGGGAAATTGTTTAAAATGCTCCTCCTCATTAACTACTTGGGCAATTTCAACCAGACTTGGCTGAAAGGATACTAGGCTGGTTGTTACAGGACTTGTATGTAGAATTTTGAATGGTCAAGTTTTCCGGCAGCCACCATGGATTTTTTTTAAATTTTGGTAAATGTCTTAAAATGCTACTCGTCATTAACAGCGTGAATGATTTCATGCAAACTCGGTTGGGAGGATTCTATACGGGTATGCTTCAGAACTGTTTTACAGAATTTTGATTGATCAATTTTTTTTGGCGGTAATCTTTAAAAAAAAAAAATGGCTTGAAATCGTTTAAAATGTTTCTGCTCATTAACTGCTAGAGCAATTTCAATCAAACTTGGCTGGAAAGATACTAGGCTGGTATGTTTCAGAGCTTGTACACAGAATTTTTATTGCTTGATTTTTCCGGCAGACAATTTGATTTTCGGAACGTTTCTGGAAATCAGTAAATTGTATATTCCTCATTAACCACTTTGCCGATTTCAAGCAAACTCATCTGGAAGGACCCTAGAGTGGTATGGTTCAGAGCTTGTATACAAAATTTTCACTGCTTGATTTTTTTTGGTGGCCATCTTGAGTCTTCGGAAAAATGGGAATTCATTTAATACGCTACTCCTCATTAACCGATTTGGGAAATTTCTACCAAGTTTGGCGGGGAGGATCCTATAGTCGTACCCTCTAGTTCCACTGGCCATCTTGTTCTCAAAAATGACATCTCAGTAACTGCTGTATGGATCGGGCTGAAACTCATTAAATTTAACTTCATTGATAATAAAGGGTGATTAGAGTTTGTTCAAGAGAACTTGATCCTTGATAAAACATGGTTGTCATGGACCAATCAAAATTTTGGCCTTGGTGGCCATTTTGGATATTTTTATTGGCTAAAGGTAGGTTAAATATGATTGTGTGATCAGTGTTCATCATTAATTTCCAACTAAATATGGTTTGAACTGACTTCTAATTGTGTATTTTATTTCTTGTTACTGCTGAATTGAAGTATTATATCTGTTCTGATGCTAATGGTTCCAATGATATTAGCCCAGGTGAGTGTTAAGGCCCTTGGGCCTCGTTAAAATTTTTACATGAAGTCCGTATTATTTACATGGTTTGGACATGGCTATATATTTTCTGAGTATATTTTCAAACCAGGTTTAGAGCAGTTGTCAGTGACCACTTTATTCAACAATCATTTCATTCACTTCCTTGCACTGGTCAGTAATATGTAAATGCCGTCAGTACATTAATGTGAATCTTTAGTTGTGACTCACAGCTATGATAAACCGGTCAGTGTGTCGATAATTTCTTTTACACTTTTGGCAAAGCGACTTATGTCACAAGTATAACACGCTCGCTTTCGTTATAATTTATACAATAGTAACCTTTTGCAAATAGCCTTCATAAGTACGGTTACATGTATATAATGAAATGATCGTCATCATCATCACAGGTTGCACTGAAACCACATTATCTGGTTAAAAGCTCATGTTTTTGAAACCACAGAAGGTCAGCACTGATTTTTCATCCTTAATAGACAAGATTATAACAATATATCCGTATAATGCTTAACCCATATCACGGTGATATCAATAATCTATTTTTTACTGTGTCAGTAGCTAAAAAACTTGTGTACATTTTTCAACAATTTTGGTGGACGATGTTGCTGTCGTAGACAGCACCATCTTCCACCAAATTTGTTTGAAAAAATGAACACCAGTTCATCTTTTAATATAATTTGAAAATAAAAAATTTTGACATCCAGAGTGGTAAGGGTTAAATTCTAACATATCTGGGCATTTTTTGGTACAATAGAATGTTAACAAATGTGACAGGTTGTGGCAACTTTGTCAGAAATGTTAAAGATTTGACTGACAGACAAACAGATCAAGTGATTGACAGAACTACAAAATGACTTATACATATGTGTATACTCATAGCGAGTCCAGTCTAAAAATAATAACATTTAATGGAAACCGTCAAGTCAGACATGAAATAAGTCTGTGAGCGCGTATTATTGAAACCTATCCATCTGATGAATACAACATCAGACATCAGTTCTTGCACCAAAGGATCGCTTTTAAATGTAAAACAGGATAATAATACAAGTGACAAAATTCCTATGTAATGGAAAATGCCACAGATAGACATTATTCTGGATTTAAGTGGGTTATTGAGACATGGTCAAACCTTTTCTAGTTGACTTTGTTGTGCGTGGGAACATATCAGTAAGTCCGCTATAACCCTTTAACCATCAAATATGTTCAAGAAACTCAATGTTTTTATAGAAAATGTCCATTTCCAGACCAAGAGATTTTTTTACAAATTTATACACACTAGAATGACTGGCTCTGTTAGCGAGACAGTTATTCCAGTAATAAACTTTCTAAATTATTTTACTCTTGGTCTACAAATGAACATTTCTCAAGACCAGTGCAGGATTCCTTTTTTGCCGCCTTGGCTTTTGAAGGGTTAAATCTAAATGGCGGTACAACATTAATGTGCTATATGGCCGTACAAATATAACATTAATCAATCTCATTATTTATTTCCCAACAAATTGAAGGATATCAGAGCAATATTTCTCAAGCATAATATAGTGAATAAATAACACTATACAGTAGGTCATGGTGTCGGAAATAATATAGTGAAATGTTTAAGCGAAATCGGTCTTGCTTCTGCGTACCGCTTATAAACAAATGTCACATTCTATAATTAAGATGTAACTGACATTATATAATGTAAAAATGTTGACTGACCAACTGGTAAATGTTTATCAGGGGCGATTGAACTAGATGCTGATTATAGACAGATTTAGCCGAACTGCACTCCCATATTTATCATGTACTGAAAAATACTCATTTGTATTGTACATGTATGTAGCTATTTTATTTGTGACTTGCAACTAGTATAAATCTGTCTGCCTGTCTGTCTGCCTGCCCGCCCGGTAGGCAAACAGACAGACAGATTTATACTAGTCGCAAGTCACAAGTCACAAATAAAATAGCTACATACAATACAAATGAGTATTTGATTAGGGACTAAGGGGAATTAACGTTTGATCAAGGGAAGTTGATACGTAAAAACCCCATAGCCACCAATCAAAATGTAGCGTGTTTGGTAGCCATATTGGATTTTTTTATTTGCCGGATTTTGAAGCCAAAATTGCTTTTATATACGTTTTTGAGTATGCTGATTTCAAATTTGCACTTTAGAAACTGGGGAAAAAGGGGACATGCATCCATTTTGGATCTTTTTCCGCAAAAAAAACCCCACATACTAAAGCAATGGGAAATTAAAAATGTCTGCTCGAGAAACAGTGGCCGGATTTAAATTGTATTTAACAGGAAGTATCGCATAGAGATCAAAGTTTTTCCGAAGGAAGCCGATCGACCAATTTGGCTTTTGGCCATCTTGTACTTCTTTAACATCTTTAACCGCTTGGGGGATCAATTCAAAGCTCATGGAATATGATCTAGGGTAAGAGCTGAACGATGTTTGTTCAGGGAACCTGATTAGCCACATGCTAGTTTTCGTGAAGACGATTTCTCCAGAGCCTCTAAACGGATAGAGCTGAAACTTGGGAGACATGATTAGGCCCAGTATGATCCATTAAAGTTTGTTCAAGAGAAGTTGTTACTTCAAAAAACATACTGTCTTCTCAAGAACCGCTCGGTGAATCAGAATTTAGCATGTTTGGCGGTCATATTGGATGTATTTTATTTGATTGATTTTGAAGCAGAAATTGATATTATATGGGTTTTTGAATATTTAGTTTTCAAATTTGCCATTTTCGAACTGTCGGATAAACGATTTGGCGACCATCACGGATCATTTTCCTGCCGAAAGCTCCCATACTTAGGAAGATTAAAATGTCTTCTCGAGAGCCACTTGGCCTATTTTGTGTATATTTGGCAGAAAGCATCCGTAGGCCATACAGATAAAGGTTTGTTCAAATGAAGCCTGTCGGCCAATTTGTGTAGTGGCGGTGGCCATCTGATTTTGGCTGATTTTTAGAAACGTTTAAAAATCTTGTTCTCAGAAACCCTTTGGCGTATTGATTCAAAATCATACAGCATCATCTAGGGCGACAGTTGAACCAAGGTTTTGGGCTGGGAAATGTTTGGCCTAATGCTTCTGCAGCCATCTTGGATGAGTTAGTTTTGGTGAAAACGACTTCCCCAGAACCGCTGAACGGATCGGGCGAAGTTGATACATTAAAAGCATGGCCGCCGTTCCGGGTCTGTCTTCCTGTTTTGGATTTCAGGTGATAGAGAACTTCCTGGGGTTCCAGTTTTGTTCTTCAAGTCCGGTTTACATGTTCGCTTTCCTAGAATCTTGTCATCTTCTTGCCTAAGATTTAGTCTTATTTCCGTATTTGTTTAATATTGGGAATGTTTGATGGCTGAAAATATTCATACCGAGTTATTGCCAGTCTTGTAGTCTCTCTTGGAATTGTAGTCTATTCAGACATTTATTCGTTTATCAGTGACAATTTTCAAAGTAATTAAAGACTTCTGACTGGTTGCCGTATGGGTTTTTCTGTTGCAGATTATTTTATATGCGCATATCATCAGCCGATAAGTCAGTCTGTATTCTACGCATTATCTCGAGATACGATTTTTACGTAAATCCAACTTTAGATGGCCAGTTGTCTTCGGGCCATTCAGCCTTTCTTCGCCCTCCTTTTACCTCTTATGTCGGCAGGTTGACATATTTATTTTAACCAAAGGGAGTGAATTTGTAGGGGGAAAAATCTGATTCTTGCGTAAATCGTAGTCTAATTTGTCAGTCGCTGAAAAGAATTAGATTCAGTAAAGGTTTCATAGGGATCAGTATGACTACAAGATTAATGTCTACAAGAACAATAGTCGCTTAGAAAAGATAATCAAGCGGATAAGGGGGCAGGAAGAAGGAATATAAGCACGCATTCTTCTTCTGCGCTGACAGTTTCGGTGAGTTTGCTTTGTTTTCATTTATTTTTTCCAAGAATTTTGGTTGTTTTCCCTTTCTAGCGTAATTTTTTGCTCTATTTTGACTGGGTTGCTGCAGGCCTCAGGACGGTGGTTTTCGGTGGGCGGGGACTCGGGATTTGCTGGGGTTTTTTGGGGCGTTTTGGCTGAGGGTTGTTGGTGAAGCGAATTCCAGTCGAGTCGGCCCAATTGCCAACCCGGCCTACTTAAATTAGTCAGCTCGGCCTAGGATAAAAAGTCCTGTCGGCCCAATTTAATAAAAGTCAAATAGACCTAGGAATGCATTCACCTGGCTTCTTTCTTCTTCTTTTTGATGGCTGGTATCACACTTGGAGAGCCGTTCTCAAGATGAAATCTTTTCACCTGGCTGGAAGCATGGAATAATTGGGAATCTCATATTTCTATATCCTTGATTTCGGAACTTTTCTTCAAAAATTGATGATATGGATATATGAGATCCCTCTTATACCAGTCGTATTATACCAGCATTAGTCGTCTGTTGGTGTAACTAATAATATTTACTGGCGTTTACGTCTCTTTATTAAAAGACAGTCAGAATTATTAGTGTCTATTATTTTCACTAATGCGGAACTATTATACATAGACATATGACAATCTTTATCCTAAAAGCACTATCTTTTTAAGACGATGGCGATCTTAAGATATTACCGAGATTTCTGTGTGTGTCATAGTATACAGATTATCGTGTGTAGTAGCTACCATAGAAGTCTAGGTAGGCCTGCTGCACTCGATAATCTTTATCCTATTTAAGCATGCTGGTTAGCCCAATAATATTGCTATAGCTATTTTCATATGTACATTTAAATGCGCAGTGTCGGTTCGGCCTAATAGTGCACCTATAGGCATATACATGTGTTCGCATATGTGCATTCGTATGTGGCTATGGGTGGTACTGTAGGGTCAGCTCGACCCAAGGGTATAGTCGTACATGATAGGCATAAACATAGGTCGAGTTGACCTGGGCTGAGTTCGATCTAGGCCGAGTTGAGGCTGGGCCGGTGTGTATTTGGGCCGAGTTGACTGGATACCGGTGAAGCCACTGGCAACTTTCGGTCGGATTGTTCCCGGACTGTTCTGTGGGTCTTCGGTTTTTTGCTCGTTGAAGTTGTTGTCTGGGGGCTGGAGGCGGGCCGGTTGGAGTGGGGTGGGGGTTGCGCTGGAGGGGTGGAAGAACGGCCGAGAATCTTTGGATTTAAGCAACCACCTACAATTTTCGGTCAAAATGTTTTCAAAATATTTTGCAGGTCCAGAGATATTACAGTTGTAATATGTCGTCTAGAAGTGAGTGAAATCTTGGGAGTTAGTCGACCTTAGGTGTATATATATATATAAAACCCTGTGACTTGAAGAATGAGTCTAGGTTGTTTTTTAATGTGTTTTATGTTGGAGCGTTAATTGCTTCTGTTGGTAAAGGATTCCATACATTAACACTATTTGTAAGAAATACTTGCGTAGATCAAGTATTATTTGACAAGCTGACAAGATGATCTGTCAAGCCCGAGGGGCTAGGCAACCGTTGATGTATTCAATAACAATTTTTTTATTAAATCTGCTCCATTATTATACAAGTTTTAAATTAGATAGTCAAATGTTTGCCATAGTTCTCTTAACAGGACCTTGTCATGCGTTCTATTCGTAGAATTGTGATGATGTCATCACAAGTAAGTTTCCCTTATTTCATCTTTTTGAGTGGTGGTTTGGGAAACCGTAATTTCTTTTCTTCATTCTATCTTGCTAAATTCTGTCACGATTTGAGGTTTTCGAATTCCAGTCGGGATTATTGCAGATCTCAGGTACAAGATTTGGCTATATCTTGGCTCTAAGCACTCCCTTAGGCGTACTATGGGTTTTTTGATTTGCCACGATATCTGGTTAAATCTCTATAAATAAAATTATCTATAAGTCTTTAGCATTTTAATAAGTTAGGCTATACTGATATGAGACTTTTCTCCATTCAGATTAAGCGGTATTATTAAAATATCCATAATAAACATGAGTTACCTCTTTAGTGAGGGCTAAGCAATAAGGATATAGCCCAGGATTTTGGCTGGAGCATCATGGCATATGTAATCTATGTGTTTTCTATGAGCAGTCCTCTTTAGCATATAGTAAGTTTGCCACATCTTTAAGGGCGGCCTTTATCAAAAGGGCCAGATATTCTTGGATCTAGAACCCTTCTCTGCAGTCTCCTCCCAAATGGTCTTCTGTTCCTTCTAATCAGAAGCTATTAGCTTTAGAGGGGTTGTTGTCTTATATGCTTGTCAAGTAGTCTAAGAAGAGGCTCTTCTTTGGAAAGTAAATCCAGGCTTCTGTTCATTGGTTGGATTGTCTGATAGGCATCTAAATCTCGATTCGTTCAGTCATTGCCATGGGGTTTTCTTTCATTTTTAGAAGGAGGATCAAGTTTTTCTTGGGGTGTCACTAGATCCAATCTTTTTGCGACATGTCTGATTGCCCAGATTTTATCTTTCATGTCTCCCTTTTCGGACAGTCAGGTTAAGGGTCTCTAGTTCTCGATTTGATCGGACAATTCGACAGTAGTCTCTTATATCAACAGGGAGGGGGGCACAAAGTCGTCTCTCCTGTACTTGGAAGTGTGGAACCTCCTAATGTGGTGTCGCAAGAATCAAATTTTCCTAGTGTCCACTCATGTCCCAGGCTGTCTGAGTTTTCTTGCGGACCAATTGTCTCGGGCGTGGGCTGTGGATGCCCTGTCTCAGTCCTGGTCAGGAATCTTCGCTTATGCGTTCCCTCCCACAATCCTGATTTCTTTTGGTTCTGAAGAAAGTCGGGGACCAGATCTGCTTTGTAGACCTTCTCGATCTTTTAGTACCTACCATCATCCAAACCCAGGAATCTTAAGTCTGTGCGTTTGGAGTATATCGAGTGCTCGATCCTTGAGAATAAAGTTTCTACAAGATCTCAGGAAATCTTCGATTCTGCCAGGAGTGAGTCGTCTCGAAGAGTTTTCAAGGGTCGGCTTAAGATTTTTGGAGAATGGTGTTCAGATCAAGGTCTTGTGCCTGATTCTGTTTCTATTTCCCAGGTGTTAGACTCTTTATCTTATCTGTTCGACTCTTTACATCTGTCTGCTAACACTGTAAGAGGATATAGATTTTCTTTTGTATCTTCCCTTCCTTGTTTGTTGAACGCTGAAGTTGAAGATACTATGGTTTTTAATCTTTTGATCAGAGGTTTAGGTAATATTCGTCCTCCAGGTGTTAAAACTTTTGCCTTCCTGGAACTTGGCTCTGGTTCTTTAGGTTTTTGGGCAGGTCATCATTTCCAACCTATCTCTACAATTAGCTTGAATCTTTTAACTTTTAAGACCGTTTTTCTAATTGCATCTGCTTCTGCTAGAAGACGATCCGAAATCCATGTTTTCTCCGCTGAAAAGGATAGGTCTATTGAATCTGGGGACGGTCTGGTCTTATATCCTTGATTTTTTATCAAAGACTCAATCAATCCGTTATCCAGCTAAGCCGATTATTTTACAATCTTTAACCTCCTTTTCTCCGGCTGACAGATTTTGGTGTCCTGTCAGAGCTCCAAAAGTTTATAAGCGTCGTTCTGATTTTTAGAGATCCGATCTGTCCCTTTTCTGGGTTCCGTATGAGGAGGGGTTAGCCAGTCCAGTCTCTAGGGCATCTATTCCCAGATGGATTTGTGAGACCATTCACATTAAAGCTCATGTCATTAGAGGGATGGCTACCTCTTTTGCCCTTTTTGCTGGCTCTTCTGTAGACAAAGTTATGCAAGTTACAGGATGGAAATCCGAGTCTACTTTTACTACTTTTTATTTAAAAGACCAGAGCACAGCAGCTTCCTTTTTTTTAGGAACTTTATGATTTTAACTAAAACGGCTGAAGACCATTTACCAAGCACATCCCACCATTTTCGTTAGGACCGTGCGTCTGCATGTAATGGTGTGAGGTGTTCTTTGGTTTTTATTTATTTCTTTAAGTTTAAAGAAATCCTTGTTTGATAATCACTGTGTGATTGATTAAGATGCACCATTATGTTATGTTATTAACATTTGGTTATCTTTTGTTTGATTTTTATCCTTGCTTATGGATTCTCAAATCTCCCACCAAAGTTTCGTAGTGGGACACTGACCAAATCTACGGGTTTAGCAAGCAGTGATTGAATGGTAATGGATGTTTTTGTGGTGTAATAACAACCCCCAACAGACCCCCCTTTAGTGGGTTGGTCTGTAGTTTTATTAACCACTAAAAACATACTTACCGTTCAATCACTACGACCCGGCCTCAGCCACCCCGCTGGGTATTGATTTGAGAATCTATTCTGGATATATATGGCACTTAAATTTAGAAAAGTGAATCAGTTTTCACATTTGGGACCTACTGCGCATGCGCGAGCGTGCTTAGTGACAGGCGTCACCAAGGAGTGTGTACAGACTGGTGCCAGTCTATTGTAAGGCTAATGCAGCGGGTCCCTCTACCAGAAGCCTGGTTGAGGGTCTACATGGTGATGGTATTGGCATTAGGGAGCATGTAAGCGAGTATAAAAATTTTATTCTGATAGCTAAATGCAGATATTTGATTTAGCAAGTAGTGATTGAACGGTAAGTATGTTTTTATAGTGGTTAATAAAACTACAGACCAACCCACTAAAGGGGGGTCTGTTGGTGTTTTTTTCCCCACCAAATGCTCCCATACTAGCGCAATAGGAAATTTTAAATGTCGTCTTCTCGAGAACCGCGGGACCGATTTCAAGTAGAGTTGGCAGGGAGCATCCTTAGGCCATAGATATCCAGATTTGTTCAAACGGAGCTGATTGGCCAATTTGCCCGGTGACAATTTTGGATTTTGGCAGATTTAAAAAATCCTCTTTTCCGATTCGGCTTTGGGAGATCGATTCAAAACTCCTGAAAGGTCATCTAGGGCAACAGCTAAACCAAGTTTGTTCAAGGGATCTTGATTGGCCTAATGCTTTAGTGGCCATCTTGGATGACCTAGTTTTTGTTTTCATGAAAATTACTTCTACATAATGGATAAGGCTTAAATTTGCGAGATATGATTAAGGACTAAAGGCTGTTAAAATTTGTTCAAGGGAAGTTGAGTCGTAAAGAAACATGGCCGCTATGTTCTTGTTAAAATTCTGGTCAACTCTGTAGGGTTCTACATATGGTCGATAGCCTTTCTAGTTGAAAGGCCTGTGTTCCAGGTGAGTGACTTAGGCCCCTTGTTACTCTAATCAATCACACATATCATCAACCCTGTCTTTGAGCAACACTTATATATAGATTCTGTGGCTGTAGACTCATTTATCCAACCGGAGACCAGACATGCTCTTAACTAGTATTAGACAAATTCTGGCAAATGTCACATGAGAGCTAAAATTCACAGAGTTATGAGAATTAAACCGAATTAACCCTTTAACCCTCGAATTTGTTCAAGAAAATTTAATTTTTCTCAAAGAAAATGTCCATTTGCAGACCAAGAGGTTGTTTTTGAAAATTTACCATTGGAATGACTGACTTGATAACTGAGCCAGTCATTCCAATGGTAAATTTTCAAAAACAACCTCTTGGTCTGCAAATGGACATTTCTGAAGACCACTGCAGACGCTGTGTTTGGCTGATATGAGCATTAACGGGTTAAAAGAGGACTCGGTTGCACCGATATAGTCTGGCAACAATGTGTGCTAACATCGGTAATTCATTCAAAGCATTATGATTTCTACAAGATGGAAATCAACATGTCATATGCGTTTGATACCATCAAGGGACTGCAGAATTTGTGCGATTACGCAATCAAGCTGTATCATGTCCAAAGTGTTCTCTTTCAAAGTAACATGCTATGTTAAGATTTGAGCCAAATCAGATCAGCTAAATTTATGAGATAGAGCTCAGAATACACAAAGATACACAAACATGCACGCATGGATGCACACACGGACACATGCACACAATCAAGCATGCACGCAATCACTCGCTCAAGCATGCACGCACGCACACATGCACGCACACACGTGCATGGATGCATACACGCACGCAGAGACTCCCACCCACCATCATGCTGCATGCACGCACACAAGCACGCACGCACGCACATAGCAGGCCTGCAAATGGACATTCCTTAAGATTACTGCAAAGAAAGGTTTTGCCAAACTTGTCCATTAACGGGTTAAATAATTCAGAAAATAGTAAAGCTGTACTGTAGACAATGTCCAGTTGCCAGGCAATAACTATTTCTATTAACTATTGATCAGTGGTGTTTTAAATTTACAGATTGTGACATAGTTCTACCAATTCCATATTTTAGCAATGTTGAAGTGCCAGGCTACTAGTCAGGAATTGAAAATAGGGGTCCACAGACAGACAATGAATGTAGGTCTTAAAACCCTCCATGTTAGAACATCTCAAATTTCCTAGTTAAATTGGTAAAATTCATGTAAATTTTAACATGCCCTTATTAATTTCTGTCTTTTTCTGCCTGTCCAAAATGGAATTTACCCGTCTTTTGGACGGGTGGTCGGGTCTCTGGCTAATAGTCTGTGAAGCGCTCATATCTTGGGGAGAAATCTTTGTCATCGAATGTTCATTTACATTTGCACTTAATTGAATTGTATATATATCGAACAAGGATAATATTTTATCAATCATTGAATTCTAAGATGTAAAATCTGGCTCTGTGTGTTGGCTGAGAACAAATGTCCTCATGATCGATTTGTTTTGTCATTGTCCTGGCATTACAACTGAATTATCTGCAATTTGATAGTCTGATCTGGTAAACTAAATCAACATTGGCCGCAGTAAAATCTATGGAAACAGGACAGTGGGAAGACCAATCCTTTTACTGTACAATGGACATAATAACCCATTTACTGTTGGGAGGCTGGCTTTAATTCTAGTTCCATCCATCCTTGTTTGCTTTGATCCTTTCTGTTCCTTTAGAAGAAGAAAATATTCACATTAAGTGTAACTGTGGGAATGTCTGAGATTAACTAGACTTTGTCTTGTCATTGCTTCAAGATTGTAACTTATCACTGATTGCTAGCCCAGTTACTGTTTTACTACAGGCCTCTTTACAAAACTACTTTTAGCATGATAACTGCAGATAATTCTTTTACAAACAATATTCTTGTAGTTTGATGCTTTCCCAGACAGACAGAACTTTTAGCAACAATTTCCAAAAAAGAAACCAACATTAGTTCCTTATGCCAGATCCTGCACAAATTTTATCTCTTGGATCCCAGAATGATAATGGTTAATCCTTAGCAGTACTGCCAGTAGCCTTGCCAAGTCATTGACCCTCGTATATTTATAAATACTTTTTCTGATGGCAAATTATTACCTTGTCTGTGCTGAAGTTTTGTGTCATTGTGCATGTCCATCATCATATAGCTATTCATAATTAGTTAACTGTCCACCAGCCATCCATGATCTGTCCATCCACCAATTCTTTCTATGATCAGCTTTTCTTTAAAACCAGATGTTAAAAATTTTGCATCATTCTTTAATCATCGAAATGTGCCAGTTTATTCAAATGAGACAAATTTGTCAATTTAGCCAGTTGCCATCTTGTATGTTTGCGTTTTATGTTTAACCCTTAATTGGTCAAGCCGGCCATAATTGGCCATTGTAGCAGCCACGGGAAAGGTCCATTTGCATGCCAAGAGAAAACTGTTTTTGAAAATTTACTGCTGAAATGACTGGCTTGGTAACCGAGCCAGTCATTCCACTGGTAGATTTTCAAAAATAGTCTACTTGACCTACAAATAGAGATTTATTGTGGGAGAATTGAAATTTTCACATCCAAATTTGACCATTAAAGGGTTAGCTCACCTTGGCCATTATCATTTAAGGGCCGGCTAGGATTATGCAATGGCGCAGACCCACTATCTGTCCATCCATCTGTTCATAATATCCTTTCTAACCAACTCTTTGGAGCAGTTGGTTAATTTCGTCAGCAAATATTTAAAATCTTTCATGGTTTCATAGACAATAGGTTCTCAAAATATGGCGCTTTTAAATCACATTAAATAATTGGGTTGAATTTAAAGGGATGCTAATCTCATCTCAAATGTTATCTTGTACCGATAGATTAGGTTTGATCTATTCCATGTCATTCATATCTTGTCACATTCCCGTATCTGTATCACAATTATCTGCTTTGTAATATTGTGTAAATGTTGGACAGTGATCGGCACCATTTTGTATCCTCCAGTGATAGTGATGTCATGTAAGTGCCAATGCATTACATTCTTTATTATGTAATACTCCTCTCGTTGAATAGCTTGAATCTAATTTAATTGAAAGTAGTTGCTGCAACAACTTCCAGACAAATTAGTTTCAAAGTATTCAACAGCTTACCTGTATGATTGCTTTTATACAACATTGCCAACCTATAGATGACACCTCTATGACTGAGCGTATATACCTCGACAGATATGCTAGGTTTTTTCTGATTGGTTGCAAAGTAAATCATAACAGCCATCATAGGCTGTAGAAATGTAGCAACATTTAGGTACTAAAGCCTGAATATCTTTCATTGTCAGCATGATAAAATCTAAAATGTCAGGTATGGCTTATGGGTGGCATATTCTATCACCTGAATGGTTAGTATAAGATAATGTGATATTTCCTTTAAAAAAAAGTTTCAGTTTCCAAAACAAGGCAAAATTTCACGTTCTCTTTTTTTTATCATTTACTGGATAACATTTACGTATTATATGTATTAAATATATTGCCTATTTCTAATAACACAATTTATATTAAAAACATCTCCGATGCTACTCGCCTGATTGATCTGAAACATTGTTGATTTCATAAGTAATTGATGATGAGGGACTGCTGTTCTGTGGCTGAAGGCGGTGGAATTTTCTTTCCGCTGCAATCAGTCTTCTTCAAATTAGCATCTCCACTGTGTCGTGTCAGCTGCAAGCATCCTTAAGCGCCTTTGTGTTCATTTCCATCTTTAGTGGTCCTATATTATGTTTTTGAGGTGTGATTGCAAAATGCTTAGCAAGCTGGCGGCATGGCATGCTCTGCATGCCTGATACCTGTTGGAACTTAGCACTATAAATTTAAATGCTTTCTGAGCGGGCTTATTCGAAGTACATGTCCAAACATTGACCACCCTTGTGGTAATTTGTATCATGCTGCATTTGAGATTAAGCTGTGTGCCAGGCAGTGATTCATGAAAGCTCATAATTGTCTGCTATAACAAGCACCATGCTGTTTTAACCATTACCACTCTGACACCAAATTTTTACATTTTCAAATTAAATTAAAAGATGAACTGGTTTTCATTCTTCAACAAATTTGGTGGAAATACGACAGCAACATCATCCACCAAAATTGTTGAAAAATGTATACGGGCTTCTTTGTTATTGACACAGTTAACGATAGAACACTGACATCAGAGTGGTAATGGTTAAGAGCTAGGGCATTTGGAGCTGAGCTATCATCCTGTCACTGTTGCATAGCCTTATTGTGACACATACAGAACCATATCGCTGCATGTTGACTTAAATAAGAATTTAGAGACATGGAACCACATGTTCAAGAAGGATTAGGAAGTGCTTTTTCTGTTACACAGTGATTTTCAGTGTCAGTTGAAGTGCATGGAAGTGAACCGTTCTGTTCTAAACTAAAAAATGATCGCCATATTATTCCATCTCTACTGACATGCATGTCTAGCTTTAAGATTGGAGCTGTTTGGTTGTGTTGAATGTTCTCAAGTAGATGATAGACCCGCAGAGAAGTAACAATGGCGAGTACCGGTGCTGAACCATCTCATCGTAATCCTATTTATGCGGCAAATTATACTGCATACATGCATTGATTTAATGGACCTTTATGGTTTTAGCTATGGCCCGCCCATCTCTAGTTAAGCTCCACCCACACCTCGCTCGTGTTGGGATCGATCGATCGATCTCTGAACACCCTGACTATCAATTTCCAAAAAACTACACAAGTAATCAGTTGAATATTTTGAAACTAATTTGGCTGGGTGCTGTTGCTGCCTTAGGCAGCAACAGCGCCCAGTTAAATTAGTTTCAAAATATTCAACAGCATGTTTATTAAATAGCAAAGAATTACAAAGACATACAATTCATACAACGTGTCGGACGATTTGAGATTTGCGGACAGTCTATATGGAACCCTTTGTGACATAATGATTATGACGTCATCATACATGCGCTGAGCGGATTATGAAGTCATGCGAGGTCTAATAATGGATGGATACTCTGGAAAGGTGAATTGGCGTGAACATTTAATTTTTTATTTGCCTGTCAGCAGGAGTTTTACTAGTCTCTTAACCCTGTAAACCTCGAATTTATTCCAAAGAATTTCAATTTTCTCATAGAAAATATCCATTTGTAGGCCAAGCGAAGACTTTGAAAATTTAGCACTGGATTGACTGGCTCGATTATCGAGTCATTCCAGTGATACATTTTCCAAAAGAGTTCTGTTGGTCTGCAAATGGACACTTTTCCCATCAATCTCCTCAAATAGAACTCTGCTCAACAAATGAGATAATTTCCTCTGAGAGAGGAAAGAATATCATTTGTGGGAGATTTGTCACGCGATAAATTCCCTGCGAGTAATTGACAATTTGATTGACAGTGTGAATCAATGAACTATTGCTAGGGATTCATGTTTTAACTACATATGTTCATCTACCCATTGATGCTTCATCTAATCTGATCATTTATCATAAGAACAGTGTTTTCTGCTTGGAATAGAAGGAGAGAGTTGCTGGAAGCAATCTGTTAACATTACATATAGCCCTTTCAACCCTACAGACTGGCTACATCAAAATTCCTTGAGGTGTAAGAAATATTCTCCCAAGTATATTAAAATTACTTTAACTGTAGCCAGTTGCTGCAAGAGCTTCTACTAAATCAAATTACTTTCAAGGCATTCATGTTTACCATTTAGTTGAGGTAAGTGAATTCCAGCTGTCTAAGTTGAAATATTCTGAGTGATTAAATACCTATCTAATAACTCTCATATCACTTGGCCAAGAATGGCTTCTGCAGTGGTCGTGAGAAATGTCCATATGCAGACCAAGAGAAGACTATTTTTGAAAATTGACCACTGGAATGCCTGGCTCGATAACCGAGCCAGTCATTCCACTGGTAAATTTTCAAAAATAGTCTTCTCATGGTCTGCAAATGGACATTTTCCATCGGAAAATTGAAATTTTCTTGGACAAACTCGAGGGTTAAAAGGCTAAACTGCTTTAGTTCATGTATGTTTGTTGTGCGCATGAGCATGGAAACACACATACATGTATACACAATGCAGATGTGCTAAAATATCAGAAGTGCTAAGCAGACATTAGTATATGTTGTTCTAAGTGATGTCTGAGCATGTGTGCGTGAATGTGTGTGTATGTACATGTTCATCCTGCATTCTGGTTGCAAATTCACCCTTCCAGAGTATCCATCTATTATCTGATGTCATAATCAACTAAGCAGGTGTAGGATGACGTCATAATCATTGCGTCATAAATGATTCTATTTGGCCAGTCTTCAGCTCTTACTAGTCCGACACGTTGTACGATTTGTATGTCTACTATTTAATAAACATGCTGTAAAACTATATAGGTAAGCAGTTAAAAATTTTGAAACTAATTTAACTGGATGCTGTTGCTGCCTATGGCTTACAAATGGAGTAACCGCGTCCAGTCAAATTAGTTTCAAAATACTTAACAGCTTACCTATATAGTTTTCTGAAAATTGATAGTCAGAGAGTTCAGAGATCAATCGATCCCACCATGGATGAGGTGTGGGTGGAGTTAAGCTAGTGGTGGGCGGGGCATAGCTAAAACTGGGAAGGTCTATTTTTCGGGCTTAGTTGTAACAAGAGACTTTATTGTGGTTTCTACTTAGTAGATAGCAACATAGCTACATCCATGTGTAAATATCTCCTTGTACCATATATCTGAACACTGACTTAGTATTCAAATTATGGCAAAATAGCTAGCTCTCTCAGAAGAATTCGGTTTGGATACATCCTTGAGAGTTTCCATTGCAAGTTAAATAGCATTAATGTGGTTACTGTATATCTCCTCTAAGACACTGCAGACATACATGTGATCCCATGCATGTGGTTGGCAAACAAATCATAAACATCAAATTGCTCTCAATGTAATCAGCAAAATCTAATCTCTATCATGCAGAAATTATCAGATCACCATCTACTATAAGCTGAATTGGCCTAATGTGAGTTTGTAAACTACTTAGCACCATCCCACAGTGGAAATCCAGCAATCAGTGTTAGGGCCATTCAGTTTATCCAAAAGAATCTATTATTGTAAAATCTTTGGCTCACTAATTATTTTTTCAAGCTGTTTTATCTGTGTCTGATAATTAATGTTTGTTTGTTTTGTGAGGTGTGGGTAGGTTGGAGATAACATTCAAAGTAAACAATTCTTACTGTTAATCATTTAAGTTCCAAATTCTTATGGATGGCTTCAGGTGAAACTATATGAAACCTGCAGATGTGTTTGCAATTAATTTGACTGAAAGATGTTGCTTCCTTTGGCGCATAATAACCACTTTCAGTCACATTATTTGCACTTTAATGCCATGTAATGTTAACTATATATACTGAACCAAAAAAGTTTAGCAACACAGAATATTACTGTATAAATGTTATTTAACAAAAACAATAAATTGATTCAAATATATTATTTAATTGATAGGTCATTTTCCAATTTGAACGACAGTCTCTTGTTACTGTAATGCTAGCATCGCGCCTTTAACACAGCATCATTCAACGGAAGGGACCAATTTAAATAATGACACTGAGCTGTCAATACCGGTTGCGACCTCCGCACGCATTAACCACCGAGTACATCGCTTTCTCATGCTTTGAATTAAGCACCTGATGTCACGAAGAGGAATCGCATCCCATTCCTGGAGCAGTGCAGCTTCCAGCTCCCGCACGTTGTGAAGATGTGGATGGTTCTCACGCACCATACGGCCAAGAATGTCCCACATGTGTTCGATAGGAGACAGGTCCGGTGATCGCGCTGGCCAGTCCAACACCGGAAGGTTGTTAGCCTCAAGGAAATCACTGGTGACCCTAACTGAATGAGGACGGGCATTGTCTTGCTGGAACATAAAGTCTGCATGATGCTGCATAAAAGGGATGACAACAGGGGCGACAACTTCTTCACAGTAACGTTGAGCCGTTAAATTTCCGCGAATCACAATAAGATCTGTTTTGCCATTTTCATGGATTCCAGCCCACACCATGACACTTCCGCCACCGAATCTGTCGTGCTGAATGATGTTGGCTGCATTATACCATTTTCCTAAACGTCGCCAAACACGTTGCCTACCATCCGCCACATCCACACAAAACCTCGACTCATCACTGAACAAAACGTGGCTCCATTGTTGAGCACGCCATCGCTGATGAGTTCTTGCCCATGCAAACCGATTCTCAATGTGACGCTCTGTAAGCAGAACAGCAACAAGTGGACGACGGGCATGGAGTCCAGCATCATGGAGTCTGTTTCGCACAGTTTGTGCACGCACTGTAGTGCCGGTAGTGGTGTGCAAATTACGGGACAGCCGTGGCACAATCTCAAACCTGTGACGTCGTGATGACGTCACTAAGTAGCGGTCTTCTCATGGTGTTGTTGCTCTCGATCTGCCAGATCGTGGTCGGTCATTAACATGTCCAGTTTCCTGCTCACGTTGGCGGAGACGGGAAATGGTTGAGGCGTGAACATTAAAATGTCGAGCAACAGCACGAACGCTCTGCCCAGCAGCGAGTCTTCCCATTGCTTCATGGTGATGATTTTCGGGTATCCCTGGGCGGCGGCCCATGTTCGGTAGGGTAAACTTTTAAGCATTTTCTGTTAACGTTCGTTATCTGCTTTTGCAATATGGTGAATTTTTGCCTTCACTACCCGCCAATGTGGGCCAGTGCATGAAAAATGCATTTTCACATGCAGTAAGCGTGCGGCCGAGAAATGCAAGAAATGATTTGCGTTTCTTCAGGATCAGCGAGACATTACATTGACGAAACATGCCTGCAAATTTGGTTATAAATGGACGCATAGTTTTAGTACGACAAACCAAACTACACTGTTGCTAAACTTTTTTAACACTTGAATTTTTTCAAGAAATTTTAAATTTTCTCATAGAAAATGTACATTTGTAGACCAAGAGAAGACTATTTTTTAAAATTTACCACTGGAATGACTGGCTCGGTTATCGAGCCATATAACCGAGCCAGTCATTCCAGTGGTAAATTTTCAAAAATAGTCTTCTTGGTCTGCAAATGGACATTTCCCATGACCACTGCAGAAGCCTTTTTGGCTGATATGAGTGTTAAAGGGTTAATGGTCAACCCAATCAAAACCAGCCTGCAGTCGTCTTGACAAAAATCTATTTACAGACCACGAGAAGACTAGTTTTGAAAATTTACTAATCAAGTGCCTGGCTCGATGATATATGAGTATTGAATATTGAGGCTATTTTATAAATTTCAATGTTTTGGTTGATATTCGTAACAAGTAAGCGAAATTGTCTTTTGCTGGATGTAACTTGTCTGCATGACTGAATCAGCAACAAATCATGTACGGTCTAAATCAGTCTGACTGTCTGACCTTTACTAATCACACATGGTAAACTATTGTGTGATATATAGTTCCTGGAGAGTAGAGTAATGTTTCCCTTGACATCAGTACTACTAAACTCTATAGCACTTAGGCAGAAGAGGTTACCCTAATATGTACACTCAAGAGGTTGTGTATGTAGGCTCAAGAGTTTGGTTATTGTAGGCTCATTTGAGTCAAGAGGTTGGTTTATGAAGGCTCTGGAAGAGGTTTTGTTATGTACATGTAGACTCAACATTCTTGTTATATACTGAAGAGGTTAGGTTTCAGACAAGAATCAAGAGGCCTTTTGTTTTAGATCTATAAGCTATCTAACAGGGACTATATTTCATTAGTGTAATTAGTTAAAATTTGCCATGAAACTTCTAATGGATTTTTGATGATGAAGGAAACTGTAAGGTCATTTTGTCTTGGGTACCAAAAACATTTTCTATGGCTACTGACTGGTGTTTTCATAAGCCATGTAGAAATATTATCAAGGACATTACTAACATGTATATACTATATAGATATATCTAGACTACTCCATTGAGCACATATCTTCGAGAACTCGGAATGAAATGGTTAAAGCATTGAAAGACCAGCTGTATAAATACACTGAAGGAACTGACTGGCATGACTGGATGTGTTATTTTCTGAGTTAAATGTCAAGTCATGCTAAACCAGAACTAGACATAATAAGACTATAACTTAATTTAGCCACAACATTTGACATTAACCCTTACCACTCTGATTTCAATATTTTTTCATTTACTGTGTCAATATCAAAGAAACTGGTGCAAATTTTTCAACAGTTTTGTTGGAAGATGTTGCTGTCTGCGACAGCACCATTTCCCACCAAATTTGTTGACAAACAAACACTAGGTCATCTTTTAATTTAATTTGAAAATTTAAAGTTTAAACTCCAGAGTGGTAAGGGTTAACAGACGACCATGCCAATAATTCTCACATTTTTTGCTTATCCAGCTTTTATTTTTTTAATCACCATTCTCCCTGTCATTCTTAGTTGCGACTCGCAACTAATATAAATTTCGCAACTAATATAAATTAGTCGGTCTGAAAGTCGGTCAAATTCTTTGCCTTTCTAACAAAGCTGCCTAAAGTTGCGGTTATAGCGTGTTCTCACTTGTTGAACATCCACATTATCCCCACACGCTTTTGGAAAAAGTGGCAGAGATATTGCAATAGCATCCATCTATCTGTCCAGTCATCTGTGTCCGGCTATCTCTTCTTAAATCATTTGGTAATTCAATCAAATTTTGTTATGTGTGTTACCTTTGTATGATTGCGTATCGCAAGACAGCATTTATATTTGGCTTGTTATTTTGGTTTTCCATCTCATTGTTGATTGCAGATGAAATTTTTGTTTGGCTCCACCCCCTGAGAGACCAGAACGCATGGCCAAAAGGTCAAATAGACACATTCAGTCAGTCAGTCACATTACGTAGTTCCCGCAACAGTGAAATTCCTTGAAAATCATTGAAAAATTATATTGCATTTTTAAGGCATTGAAAGTCCTTGAATTTATCTAGAATTAAAAATTTCCGTGAAAACCCTTGAATTTGTCATTGTCCCTCTTCCCCAGCTATAGCAGACCAAATGAAAATATATAAATTTATATAATAAGTACATGTATTTTAATCTCAAGATTTGTAATTCAGAATTTAGTCTTATCTCCTGTTTTTAAAATGTTGTAATTAAAGTGTGATAATAAAATTTATGTGGGATGAACAGACAACTAGAAGTGGATGTAAAGGGGGCTGTACCTTAGGAAAAAGTCCTTGAATTCTTTTTGCTGACCTGAAAAACCCTTGAAAAGGCCTTGAATTCAATTTTCAAAATCCTGTAGAACCCCTGCTCATTAGTAACTGTTTAGTGTGATTCAAGCAAATTTGTTATATCTGTTCCCAATGTGATTACGTATTGCAAGACAACATTTATCAGCTCACCTATGCAGAAGGGCTGGTTGTACCTGTCTGCAATTGTATACATAAATCTGATTGGAGAAATGCTTTGCTCACAATCTTGGATTTCCAAAATCGTCCAGGAGATTGGTTGAAAGCGTATTTTTCATTACACTCTGGGTCAATTCCAACCAAACTTGCTTTGAAGGGTGATTAGCTTTAGACATTTTATAGAGAAATTTAATTGGTCAATAACTAGTATTCTGGATAATTTCTAATCTTGTCCACCAACCGTTTTAAATGACTTGACACTTGACCTTTTGACACCAAAGTCAAGACAGTTCTTTGGAACCTCAAGTACAACCATCCACCCAAGTTTGGTCAGGATCCATCGAGGTGAACTAGACACAGACAGGCGGGCAGGTAGGCAGGCATGTAGACAGACAGACGGGCAGACAGCTAGGCAAACAGTTTCAAGGCATTTCGTGACCAATAAAACTCATATTTGACCTGACTGTGCAGGCTGTAAATTATCAGACTAGAATAGCCATTTTATGGCTATTTAATGACTCAGCTAAATTCTCAGATTTACTTGAAACATTTTTCTGTCCTGTGTAATTTTCCTGTAGCTCATTGAAACTCTATGCTTAGTTTTTTTAAAATATTGTAAAATGTTTCCCCCTATCCATGGTGGATTAACCTTCTGGTGTAAAACCTATATGACATTGGAATGTATGCCTCATAAATTGTGAATGGGCAAACTGAAGTCACTTTCTATGAGTGTGTTATGAGGGATTTTAGAGCCAAGGTTGTGCTAATATTTGTATTTATTCAACTTAATTTATGCTCAGTAATATACCACAAATGGTTTAGCAGAATTAAAACAGATCACTTTTGAAGAGCTGACATGTTTGAACTCTCATAAATATGTTTTTGGTACATTACTGCCATTGTACCTCAAATATCAATTGTATTTAGTCAGGCTCTCAACTCATACATCATAAATTTGATGCAAGCCACCTTTCTCTCATAATCAAGCCTGTGGATGTACCATAGTTTTCTTGTGCTCGGAGGGCGTTGTGCTTGGCATAATTTGAGACAAATGTTGTGTGGTTTCTTGGTGTGAATGATTACTTTCTTCATGACAGCCTCTACTACATAGTCTGCTTCATGAAAAGCATTTGAAGCACTGGAAGCAAACCATCCATGTCTTCTATGTAATGATCATTTGGCATCTAGAGCGCTTCCAACATTTGGTTCATTGGGTTGAGAAAGCTTGCATTGAAGAAAAAATTATTCACCTTATTTTTAAAAACTCGATTGGCTTTTGTTCAGTTCTGCTACACACTGTCAGGGCATATGATATATTAGAACAATTATTTGGTTATTTAGTTCTAACCTCATCTCCATCTTTCACTCTTTTGTTGTCCATGATATAACATGCTTCCAGTTTCTCTGTTTGTATGCCCTCACCTCTGAATCCAGCAGACATTGAGCTGTAACACTCATGAGTGTGCCTCAGAAAGTATCCATGTACATACGCTTGTGCTGTTCCATTGTAGCACATTTACATGTCCAAATTTATGTTCTGGATAGGTTAGGGATCTCTGTGAGTGTGTGAGATATGATCTGTTACCGCAATAAACCTACTACTTTGCTTAAAGTTCACATCTATTCTTAAAAGATATATATCCTAGCTAAATTTATGTCTATTTGTTAATTTATGGACACTTTAACTAACTAGAATTGTAGCCGCCATTTTAGATAGATATTTGCTGGCGCCATTATTTCAGACATTATTGTCTTCGCCGGTTAGCAATTGCTCATATAAAACCATTCTCGTAATGCTAGTCAGTCTTCTGCTGGCTTTCAAGGTGGGCGCATAGATGTACATAGCATAGTTCAATACCAGTTGTGTATATTTCCTATGGTGCAAGTGATAACAAATATATTTATAACCAGTTTACCGAAAACTGCTGCTGCCTATAGCAGCAACAACTTTCTGTCAGATTGTTGTCAATATAATCAGTTGATAATACAATTGTCACTAGATAAAGATTTGAGAACAATTTGGCTGAAAATCATTGACGCAACAACTTTCAATCAAATTGTTCTCAAAATAATCAGCATGTAGTCAACGTCGCACGACTTGCTGAAGATATTTCGCGCAACTTTATTGACAATCATTTCTCAGAATAATCAGCGGACTTCCTGTTTTGTTTGCGAGCAAGTGCATGCACAATTAGTTAGGCCTATAGAGGCCTATTTCAGAATGAAATATGTTCACAAAGATCAAGCAGTCCACTAGCACATGCACAATCGCCTCTGACATGCCGTGAATAGAATAATACGCTTACCTCCTGATTAACATTGAAATGAACAGGATTTTCGAGCATATCTGAGACTGGGTCTTGATTCTTTATACCATATAGGCCTAACTTATTGTGTAGGCATTTGTTAGTTATCAAAAAAGAAAGTCCACTGATTATTCTGAGAAAAATTTGACAACGCTGTTGCAGCCTGAGTATGAAATGACTGTCAATAAAGTTGCTCGAAATATCTTCAGGAGGTCTTGCAACATTGACTGCCCTGCTGATTATTTTGAGAACAATTTGATTGAAAGTTGTTTTATCAATGATTTTCAGCCAAATTGTTATCAAAACTGCCTAGTGACATTTGTATTATTATTTTGACAACAATTTGCCTGAAAGCTGTTGCTGCTATAGACTGCAAGAACATTCAGTAACTTGTTATAGATATATTTGTTTTTATTTGCACCATAGGAACTATAGAACTAGTATTGTATTACGTTATGCTTACTATGCGCTCACCTTGAAAGCCAGCAGAAGAATGACTGGCACTAGCGTTACGAAGATGATTTTATACGAACAATTGCTCACCGGCGAAGACAATAGAGTCTGAAATAATGACACTAGTATATATCTATCTAAATTGGCAGCCACAGTTCTAGTTAGTTAAAGTGTCCATAAATTAGCAAATAGTCATAAATTTAGCTAGGATATGTATCTTTTAAGAATAGATGAGAAGTTTAAGACTGGTGGTTATTCATCAGTCTGGTTTAACTAGCCTTTGTGACTGTGTAGATGCATTATTCCATGGAGCAGTTACTGGGTATAACATGAGCAACCTGTTGGACCTGATATACTAGATATTTTGTGTTTGATTTTGAACAATTGGTCAGAATTTTAGGACATCCATCCAGAAGCGTCACTAGCAAAGATGAATACATTAATTTTTTTAGTGACTGAACATTAGCTTTACTGACAAAAACACCATATGTCACAACTATTTTAATGTTTCCTATTTAGAATTAAATGTTGTATGGTTGAACACATTTACACCATAAAGCATTTTTGAAGGTTGGCCTAAGTGGTATGCCTACACTGAATATTTCATTCTGTGTCTTTGATGGACAGCTGTTAGCTTGTCTATTTCTACCTAGCCACATTCTTATGTTGTTATCGTGGATGTATTGAGGGCCCACCAGGGGGAGAAAACTGGTTGAAAACCTTTATACCTCTGTTAGAATATGATGGATATTTCTTCCTCAAACAATTTGTTGGCATTTTATTGCACTCTTGTGTCTGGGGTTACTTGTACTCAACTTGCTAAACATGATACTAGTTAGCATTCCAGGAAAATATCACATCTTTGCTGCCATGATTAGCCTGTAGAATGAAGAGCAGGTGTCTGTTTGTTTTTAAGTTATTGATGTCTTAGACAGCAATAGCTTTCAGCAACAATCATCATTGACAATATAATATGCTTGCTGACCATTCACTGATAGATTGGTTTAACATATATGTATTGATGCCAATATTATAAATATATATTTGTCTGGTTAAATATGCTTATCAGAATAGCATGTCTGAGACTAATGTTGATTTAGTTTGTGGTGTTGTGTGAAAGATGTACTCCTCACATTGTAACACCTGGTTTTACTTTGCTACTGTTCTCCATGAAGTATTATATTAGCTACGATTAGTACACCCCCACATGATATCATGTGTTAAAAGACAGATCTATCTTGTAAGGCATGTACGGTCTGACTATTATATGGCATACATGTATGTGGTTTGTATGCATGCATGCATGTGTATACATGTATACAGGCTGCGTGGGTACATGCATACATGTGTGGGTTTGCTCTGGAATGCCTTGGGACAATAAATTAGCATAATAATAGGACCTAGCGTAATATAATTGTAATATATTATATTTGATGCCATTCATCTAATCTTGGCAGATGAGTTTCTCATCCAAATACAGGTGCGTCGCCAGCTACTAGAGATTAGTAGGGCAATGCCTGGGGAAGTCTGAAAGGGGATTGCCTTCTCAAAAAGAAATGAAATTGTGAAAATTAGGTCATCTGAGAAGCCATTTCATGCATTCTTGCTGATAATAGTTGTATTTTCATGATTTCACGAATCACTTTTGGGCAAATAATTGGTATGGCAAGTGCTCTACCTGCCATACTGCTCACGACGCTACTGAAATATGGTCAGTAAGTTCTGGATACTGTATATGCACATCAGATATATAAATAAACTAATTGACTGTCGCTGGCTATGCCACTCTGGTCAGTTCTTGTTGAGTCAAATGACAGTATTACATGTAATTGGTAGTCCGCTGCTATAAGGTATCCCTCATCTCTCTTTATGGGTGAGTGGTGTTTACATACATGTATTTCAATGACATCCTTAACCTTTCATTTACACAATTTAGGCTTGATGATGATCGAGGCATTGCTTACAGTGATGTCATGAGGTGATGAGTGATTTCTGTCTCTAATACATCAACAGCCGAGTTTGTAATTGGTTTTGAAGTATTCTTTTACTCTGGTGCTGAAGGGCCCTTTGGACAGTTTCAGCTATGTATTTGGTTTCACCTCTATATGTAACATACCCACACTTGGTCACATTGAATTATATAGATGGCTCCAGAATGCTCATCTGCAGTAAGATTATCTTTAGGTCTGAGTAGTTGTGATCTCAAGGCCTTGATGGTTTGAGGTATGTTTTGATGTGCTGTTCACTGAATAGTCTGACCTAGGAATGCTAGTGTTCTGATAGGTCTGACGTGTATGGCAGTCCAACCAAGGCTAATTCTCTTAGTTATTTTCTTCCGAGGTTGGAGAGTAAACTGAGTTAGGTTTGTCATCCTAGACGTGTACTGTTAGCTAGGAATGATTTGAGTGGAAATTTAGATATTGATCTGTGTGGGCTAACTTTCTCTATGGTGTGAATTCTTCAACCCATGACCTGGATGTATTGATTAATACTGTTGAGATGTTCAGTGAAACGTCCACTGGTTTAACTCCTACCACTCTGATGCCAAACTAGTGTTCATTTTTCAACTAATTTGGTGGATAGACAGCAACATCATCCACCAAAATTGTTGAGAAATTCACTCCACATTCTTCGCTGTCGAACCAATAACAAATTTAATTTTGACATCAGAATGGTACGGGTTAGCGATGTAGAAAGCTAAAGGTGTTATGTAATGACTCTAAAGATTAGGAGGGTGGGTAGATACAGGTAGTAGCAATCACTGGTGACATCCATGATGAACCCCCGTAACTATTCTAGTCAATTTCTAGATAAAAGTACCCACCCTTTTTGGACAGGATAATCTTCAGGAGGTTAATAATTTGACTAGGAGTGTTGCTGGTACAATCTTTTAGAGTGGTATCAGGAATGGTGGGCTCTGGATGACCAGTAGGTTCCTATGCTGGTGAAGAGAGAAGCCATGTCAAACGGTATCAATTTGTGTGTGGATGGATTTTACTCAGGACGGTATTACTGTTTTTAATGTAGTGCTCTGAACTATGAAGTTTAAAGCAGTGGAGCTAGACAGTGTGTGTGTGTGTGCATGCGTTGTGTTGTGGCATGAAAAATACCACAGTATGGCTGTTAACAGGAAAACAAAGCTAGAACAAACACTCGATGGCACACCATCTCAACCACCACTCACCCACTCCCCTCCAGCTGCCTGTTCACCCATTTTGGCTCAAAGTTGGTGCATTGACCATTATAAATGTCATCTCACAATCCGTAATCATATCAGCATCTCAAATAACAAATTTTGTTGAATTCCACCAAACAGTTTCAGAGAAGATAGTATAATAAACTGAATTCTTCAAATGATATTTGATCTTTTAATATTGACCCCCATCCATTTTCCAGCCATGCCAGCCAATATAAATGTCATTTCACAATTTGCAATCATACATGAATGGTTAATTCACTTACCCGCATAACACATTTAACTGAACTGCACTAAAAATGATTTAGAAGGACATAGGATGGCAGATGGGCAGAATGATGGACAGAGACAATCGCAATATTCACGACATGTTGGGATAATTAATATTTGCACTCAAGGAGTATTGATTTATGTAGTAAGCAAATATTCCTGTTTTCAAGAGTGTGCTAGTTATAATGTAGGCAAGAAGATATTCTGCTAGAGATTGACCATTTTCCTGATCACAATGGACCTTTCAAGTTTTAGCTATGCCCCACCCATCTCTAGCTAAGCTCCACCCATAACATCGCTCATGTTGGGAAGGCTCGATCCTTGAACTCTATGACTATCAATTTCCAGAAAACTATACATCTAAGCTGTTAAATATTTTGAAGCTAATTTGACTTGGGTGCATAATTGCTGCATATGACAGCAACATCCGCCCAGTCAAATTAGATTCAAAATATTCAACAGCATGTTTATTAAATAGTAACGGCATACAATTCATGCAACCTGACAGACTGTTAAGCGTTTAAGATGGACTAAATCAAGTCATTCATGGCATAATAATTATGATGTCACTATATGCGTCACGTAGTTGATTATGATGTCATATGATGGATGAATAAACTGGAAAGGTCAATTGCCTATCCAATGTGTGATTTCTGAGAACCTTTCACTGACAGTTATTGAGGCAGTGGTAAATTTTCAGAAAGGGATTTCTCTTGTGTGGTAAATCGTCATTCCTCAAGATCACTGAAAGAGCAGGCCAAATTTGGCATGCTTGATAGTTAACCCTTTAACACTCAGATTGAGCAGCCAAAAACAGCTTCTGTAGTGATCTTGAGCAATGTCCATTTGCAGACCAAGAGAAGACGATTTTTGAAAATTCACCACTGGAATGACTGGCTCGATAACCGAGCCAGTCATTCTAGTGGTAAATTTTCAAAAACGGTCGTCTCTTGGTCTGCAAATCGACATTTTCTATGAGAAAATTGAAATTTTCTTGAGCAAATTTTAGTGTTCACGGGTTAAATGCTTAAATATATTTTTCCCATTCCAACTAAAAAACTGCCTATCCACAGGACCTATATCATGTCTATTGTAAGCATCAGTGTACTAAATATTTAGATAACAGGAATATAAAACACTAGTTCGCTTTTATATTTCCATACTATTTATTTATTTTTTTATGTATTTTTCAGGAAAATTATAAGCATTCATATTGTTGACGATGAAGAGTATGAGAAGACCGAGTGCTTTTACGTCAACCTATTCCAGCCGGAGCTTGTTCGCAAAGGATCAGGTAAGATCAGTTCTAAATCTGCATGTGTCTCTCATATGAAATGCTGTAATGCGCTGCTGGCCAGATAGTGGCCGAGACAACCGTTCTCAAAATGTGGCTCTGTATCATCTACATTGTATGAATGTATGGTTATGGAAATGTTTCATTAGAGTCGATCTCTTATTTCAAATTTAACTAAAATTTAATTTCCATCCTATTATTCAGATTATGTCACAGGATTCATTGGTTTTTGTCATACAACAATCCTGAGTTAGTGTCATATGCTGAAAACTATTGATGCAATGGTTCATGATTGTGTCTGACCCTCACGCACTGACTGGCATCATGATACATTTCCGATTACCACTGTATTCATATATATATAGCAACAAAATCCATCTATTTATGATTTCATTAAATCTCTTTAAAGTAGTGCCTGTATATTGACATTTTTAATCTTGTCCATTAAAATTAAACATTAGTTCTGTCCTTTTTTAACACTCCTGCCAATTCTGTGATTACTGCCTGTCATTTACATGTGATATGTTTGAAGGTATTCTATTGATTGTATTACGTTCACTCTTTAACCCTTTAGCCAAAAAATGGCTTCTGCAGTGGTCTTGAGAAATGTCCATTTGCAGAACAAAAGAAGACTATTTTTTTTAAATTTACCACTGGAATGACTGGCTCGATAACCGAGCCAGTCATTCCAGTGGCAAAATTTAAAAAATAGTCTTCTTGGTCGGCAGATTGACATTTTTTATGAGAAAATTGAAATTTTCTTGAAGAAATTTGAGTTCTAAAGTGTAAAGCATCCTTCACTACATGCAATATGGATGTTTATTGGTCATATTTCAATGAGATAGATTTGTCAAAATGTCCATTCCTTCCAATCAAAGCCCATGAAAGACATTATCATAGTTCAACACATTCAGGTTATAGTCTTCTGCAGATATCACACCTGCTATTATTACCTTGATTTGACTCAGTTTATTCCATGTAGCGTATTTGCCTGAAAATTATCTAGGCAGCTGTAACGCTCAACTGGGAGTAGTGGTAGTAGATGGGATTAATTAAGAAATAATTGAAAAAATATGATCTAAAAAATTGGCACAAAAAAGATAAATGATGTTCACTTAGAAGAAATGTCAGCATTTTAACCCTATAATGGTAAAATTTTATGTAGAAAATCAAAATATTTGCTTATTGAATGTCCATTTGCTGGTCAAGAAAAGACTATTTTTGACAATTTACCACTGGAATGACTGGCTCAGTTATCGAGCCAGGCATTCCAGTGGTAAATTTTCACAAATATTCTTCTCTTGACCTGCAAATGGACATTCCTCAAGACCACTGCAGAGGCTGGTTTTGGCAGCTTGACCACTAAAGGGTTAACACAGAAATGGATATCTTTGCCATGTTGCAGTACAGCTCAGAATTAACACAACACGGTTCCAAAATAAAATAAAAGATGCTGTTGAATATTTTGGACATAATTGGATTGGAAAACATTGCTGCCTCACATGAGGTAACTGCATGAGTTGGCTTGCCCATTGAAGGGTTAAAATTGTTAGGATGATTATAATATATTTCCGAAAAAGTTGGTAGCGATCCCAGGGTGATTCATGATAAGGATTATAATATAGTTTATCTACGGCAAGGCTTAGAAGGTCAATTATAACACAGTCTGGCAAATACTGTACTCCGCGATTGTGTTAGTATTGGCTTTAATGGTCAGATTCTGTCAAGAAAATCTAAATAAATTGCTAATTAAATGTCCATTTGCAGGCCAAGAGAAAACGATTTCGAGAATTTATCACTGGAATAACTTCAAAAGTTGTATTCTCTTAATCTGCAAATGAACATTCCTAAAGACGACTGGTGAGGACAGCTTGACTATTAACGGGAAGTACTGTAATACTATAACGTGTCTTATAGGCTTAACCCATGATGATTACGTAAAGAAAAACAATTTGACTGAAAGTGGCAGCAATGATTTTCAGCCAAATTATTTCGGCATATTTAGCAGGTGTTATATTATGCACACAATACATAACTTGAATTGTTGTTCTTCACATGGAAGTTAGTTATCAGAAGCCATTAAAGAATCAGCCGGTAGCAGCAGCAGTCCTGCAATATTCACATAATTATAACTTAAGAATACCTGACATTTAATTAAACAGCTTCAAGCTGGAAGGCTGTTATTGTGAGAGTGTCTGTTAAGACAACACGCATTGTGATAGTGACAAGTCTCTCGGACATGACCATACATTCTATCATAGCCGTCATTCATGACTGGTCTCACATCTGCACTAGGCTTTTGTCTGCGCTTGGCCCAAAATTTACCACGTTTTAGTTTCATTATGTTTATAAATTTTATTTTTCAAATGAATTATATGCCTTCATGACTTTATTTATGTGGCACTACATATTTGACATGCGCATTTACTGCATTTACTACAACTTAGAAATATCTTCTATTTAGCTAGATTTATTTTATACTCTGCATAGGGGGATATGTAGCAATCATTTTATCCGTGCATTTGCGCATCCATTCCTGATTCTCTTTGTCATGATCTTAGTGCCAAGACTCACAGACTGAATATCATAGAAAATTGTTGTCCAGGCTATGGTTTCAAGAATTGTTTGTTTACATTAACCAATTATAGTGTATGGATGCACTATAGGCTAAAGTTGTGTCATATATCAAAAGTAGGTTAACTTTTCCCAATTTTCATGGGTCATTGAAGATTATAGGAAATTTTTGTCTGAACTGTGGTTTTAAGACTCAAATTCATTAACCCAGCTTGTTATATGGCTGCATTGCAGGCTACAGATGTATCGCTTATCAAAAGTAGGTCAGCTTGACCCACTTTTCATGATTCACTGAATATCGCAGAAAATTCTTGTCTGGGTTGTAGTTTCAGGAGTTTTTCATATTTGTATATGGATGCATTTCACGTTAGCTGTATGTTCCTTATCATCAGAAGTACTATACCTTTCATGGTTTGTGTAACATTACAGGGCAATTGGTGAATGTAATCTGTTGATCAATCATATGCCATCATAATCAATTACATCACATGTAGACTGATATGTCACAATTAACTGCATAACAACTGAAGTACTGTGGCTAAAGTCCATCAGGAACTTCTAAAAGTCTCTCAGTGGTATGGAATTGTATGTATTTACGATTTAATAAACATTCTGTTGAATATTTTGAAACTAATTTGACATGGCGATGTTTCTGCTATAGGCAGCAACAGCACCCGGTCAAATTAGCTTCAAAATATTCAACAATTTACCTGTATAGTTTTTGGGAAATTGAGATTCAGGGAGTTTAGAATTTGATCGATGCCAACACGGGCAAATAATAGATGGAGCTTAGCTAAAGATGGGTGTGATATAGCTAAAAGCGGATTCATCATCCATTCTCTGGGGGTGCGCCCGAGGTACCCTCTGTGATGCAGTGCATCACTTAAAATTCACTAAAATTCGAGCTTAAGTCAAATTTAATTCATTTCTATAAATACGTAAATAAATAAATGCCATGATTAATAAACTGACATATGAGCGTGCTCTTGCCCTTGTAGACACTGATTCACCAGGAGGTACAGATAAGTATTCGTTGTACACCTTAATATCTTGATGTGGATTCATCATGTCTCCTCAGATATGCCCCGATGCAAATTGCCATTCTTTTCATTATTATTGTGTTTTTGTGCACTTCTGTATTGAAGATTTTACCTGCTTAAAAGAGAACTATTTTCACCATTGATTATATCCATTCTTTTGCCCTTTAATATGTATGTATATCTTTTTTTGGCAATTAAGCATTGCTGCTTCGAGACATGAATCATTATAATGCTTCTATAGTGTGTTGAGTGCTACTGTATTAACCCTTTAACCCTCAAATTAGTTCAAGACAATTCCAATTTTCTCATAGAAAATGCCCATTTTCACATCAGGGGATAATTTTTCCAAATTTATCACTGGAAATGACTGGCTCAGTTATCGGTTATCGAGTCAGTCAATTTGAGTGGTAAATTTTTTTAAATAGTCTCATTGTTATGCAAATCGACTTTTCTCAAGACCATCGCAGACGCCATTTTTGGCCAGCTTGAATGTTAAAGGGTTAAACTTGTGCATGACAGAAAATGTGATTCTTTTTTAAATTATTTTATTACAACTCTTAGCTTATTATTACTGCTGTATATCTATCTTATCTTTTTATTTGTTTTGGTTTGAAATCCACTTTATATGTACCTATGAATATTGTACATGTACTTCTTGACTGAGTGAGGAAATGGTTTAGCCCCATAAGTCTATTTTACTGTTTAGACTAGGCACATCTTTCAGAAAAGTGTATATTTATGAAACAGGGGGCATTTTTGGGGAAAAGTTGGAAAATATGTTTTCTAACATAATTCGAATGTGCTGAATCCAAATATGCTGTTTACCAAAAAAATACCTTGTATAAATAAATACGAATAAATAAAACAATGGCTACATTTGTTAATAAAGGCCATAATTTAATGAATGCAAAATAATCCAAACCCACATTTTTGAATTTAGAAGGTTACTTTGAATCAAGTATATATAAATCAATGTTAACCCTCGTATCCCTAGGATACCAGAAATTCAATTTCAAGATCTGGTTTAAATGAAATTGGTTTGCAGATATTCAACAGCTTAGATCTTGAGAATAACCGTAATTAATAATGGCCGACATTGTTTGAATTAAAGCCTTTGAATGAAAAGCGAGCTATATGAAAAGTCATTTGCAATTTAATAAAAATTCAGTTATATATCTGGAAACCAATTTCCTTGGAAACTGTTTCTACCTATAGTAACAACAGTTTCAGTGAAGTTGGTTTCCAAACATTCAACAGCTTATTGTCACTATAGGGAACAACAGTTTTGTAACACAACAAAAATACTAAGCCACTCAATTCACTGTTTGCTAAAAGTCACCTGACTTAGATATCTCAGAAAATTTTAACCTATTCATTCCCATGGTGTAGGTTCCCTTGAAACAAGTTTAGCAGAGATACATCCCTCCATTGGGTAGTCTTGATAGTATCTCTTTAACTCTAAAGCAGTCATTGCTCTAGGGAACCGGTTCCTCTATTCCTATAGAGAACATATAAACGAGTCTGTGAGCATGCGCACTTATGCTACTATGCATGCGACCGAGTCCAAGCCGTCATTAATTAATTTTCTGTATTACGGGAAACACCTAACTTTTATCTCAACAAATCCTATTCATTCCATAATCTTGTGGAGCTACATCCACATTTGCTTTTCATGAATACCACAGTACAAGTGGTCTTTGTTGAAGAAGTCATAGTACTTATGTAAAATGGTTATAATTTACGTGAATATGAACAGAAAGTTCGTTGTGACCAAGTTGAAAGAAAATGGCGCCAGCTTCACATTACAAGCCAGGTGAAGTCAATAACTCTGATCCTATTTTAGCCACGAGGCTCCGTTCCTACGAAAGGTATACTATATACCGGTTTGGAACATCTCCTACGAAAGGTATCCTACATAACATATGTAACATACCGGTTGGGAAGTTAGTGGATCAATTAAGAGTTTTGACTAGGTACGTATTTCCGAGCGTCATTCTTTCCTACATAAGGTATACTACATACCGGTTTGGATCGAATCCTACATAAGGTATCCTACATAACTATGTAATATACCAGTTGGGAAGTTATTGGATCTATTAAGAATGTGACAGTGGTGCAAACAGGCGTGGTGGACCGGATGAACACCACAAGGATACACCACGTTCATCCCCTGAAGAAAAGCGAGTGGTCCTTCTAAGGACCGTTACTAACCAACTAATATGAAACTCGCAATTACTTCATGATGATCAGTCAGTCATGTCAGTCGTATTACAATAAAGACGAGACCATCGTATTAATTCGCGATTCGGTGTTCGTTTTCAATTGGCGGCGTTTTTGCAGGCTAATTTAACATTACTAGCAATGGGCCATGAAACCTTTTTACCTTTTATTTAATATCTTATAAAAATTACTCGAGATTTTATGTTTTCTAATACCTGGCGGGGTTAGTCGACGCAAGTATTTTTTATGGCCGTAGTTTCATGAAAAATGTAAACATTACGTTGCTATGGGATATCCTCTTTAGTGTGTCGTAAATTGGCAAATGTTGGACGATCTCGGAATGCCCGGATGTTCAAAATTACGATACTGAATTGAATCCTCGTAATCACATAACCCGCTTTTGTTAGATATGCTATTAAGCCTGTGCCAGATTATCAGGTTCACTTGATTTGTAAATCTAGCGAGAAACTTGCGTTCACTTGATTTCTAAATCTAGCGTTAAAACTTATCATATATATTACTGGTTATATTGTAATGTGAACCTAAAATGATCTAAAACGTAATGCGATGTTCTAGAAAAATTGCATGAACGGCCGATAATTAAACTGGGTAGCCAGCGTCTATTGTTAGCGAGCCGGACAGTGGCAAAGTAAATCTCCGTTTGGAGGCGCTGACGAGAAGCGTAGATCTCATTGCCGAATTTCCGATTCCAGGATATCTATATCCGAGTACTCGCTTAAGCTACTTCATTAAAATTTGCTTTAACCTAATCTGGTCAGATAATATCACGTGATTTATATATCATGTGATTATCACGTGATTCTGATTTATATATTATAAAGACGACATTTATGTCAAGTTAGGATTAATTTTGATGGAAAAAACAATCTTTATTAAAGGATACGCAATGTTTAGGCTGCTCAATTTAATAATTTCACTTCTGCGAATGATGTTTTGAGGTATACATTAAGCATAGCCGCGAGGTGACAAGATTTGTGAAGGGTTTTTTCGTGGTATCTTCAGACGTTAAGATGTTTAAAAATTCAGAGGAAAATAAGTTTTATCCTTGTATATAGTGCGCGCACATTTTTTAGAACATGTAAATTGAGCATAAATGTGCGACCTATTTATGGATTTTTAAGTAAATACGCCACTCCCATATTTGCTGGTACTCATTCAGAGTCAACTTATTTCAGTTGCAACTTATGACTAATAACTTCGAGAGTTAAATGGTTAATATTTTGATAGTAAACGCTACAAACTTTGATGACCAAGTTTTACTATATCAGAGATGTGTGTTGATCTCAGTGTTTTAGTAGCAAGCATAGCCTTTTGATCAGGAAAGTTCTTGACTATCAGCCACTTTTATTAGCCCTAAGAGGGTTTTTTTCCCTACTTAATGTATAATCTAATCTCTCATCATTTTGTAAATTCTTTCTGCGGGTACTTAACTTGGGTGAAATTGGATATATAGAGCACGTACCCAGGCTATGAGGGATCATTCTATCGGCTCTCAATCGATTAATTGTTATAGTCAAATATAACATTCTGCTTGCAAATGGACTATTACTCGTGGAAATCATCTGAAAGTCTAGAAGAGGGGGAGAACTAACCTAGTTAGAAAAAATTTTCTCTCTAAGGGGTGTGTAAACTGTGAAATGTTGGTCTGAACATGTTGTTTCCACACCATCTCTTAAAACATTCGAAAATGGTTTAGGTAGGCTTTGGCATAGTCAAGCCAATGTATGACTACACCGTACACGCAAACCATGACTAGAAGTGACGGCACAGGCATGGAGATAAATGAAGAAGAGATGACCATGAGGCCTAATTGTCCTGTGCTCAGTATTATTACCTAGATTATAACTCAATTTTTATGGCATAGCAACTGATTATAATTAAACTTCTGGTTTAGGTAGGCCAAATCAAATCACTTCTGGTGTTTTGCTGGTATTGTTTGTTTCTAAATCACTTGACAGTTTAAATGCCCTATTTCAGGGGCTCTTATTTTGGATTCTTTAATTCTTTATTAGTTGCTCTTAGTGCAATGGCTGAACCATCCAATTATCCTCATCCTTCGAAACCTTGTGTACACCCAACTCTTCGCATTTATCTTCTGGGAATGATTTAATTTTTTCTTATGATCCTAGCAGTGCTTTTGTCGTTTTGATTTCACTAGATTTCGTTTTGCTCCTGAATCTTCTCAGGTATTACACTCTAACTATCAGCCTCCATCTTTCGACTAATATCAATCTGCAAATAAGTGCGTCAGACTTTATTATTTTAATTGTGAATAGTGGTTTCCTATCTTTTAGTATCATATCTGGCCTGATTTATTTTTAACATAGTTTTTCAGTCTTTCTTTTCTGTCAGTAGGATCCCTCGCCATGATGAAGCATATCTATGGGTGAATGTTAGCTTGTCACAATAACAAAATCTTTTTTGTCTTATCAAGATTTACACCGCTCCTTTCTCGAGTTCAGTAGAAATTTTGATCTTTTTATTTGTCTAGGGATATATCTATTTCTATTATTGTCATATGGAGAGGTCTTCTCAGCCTTATCTATTCAAGCCTATTTTTATTCTTCTAAATTCTAAATTTCCCAGGCATTATTAAATAAATTCCTCAAGGGGGCCTAACCAAGATGATTGGATTGTTGCCTTTGCATGGATTGTGGAATATGGGGTTTTCCTTTCACCCTTCTGTGTAGTTTCAGTCCTTTGTCCTTATCCATCATTGATCTGGTCACAGGTTTGATGGACTTCTTTCCTGTTTAATCATCTGATAAAGATATTAACAATTGGGCTCATATCATACTAGCTTTGTTTTAAAATTAGATTTGTAAAATAAGATTCTGCAGGTTTATTCTGGTCCTAGCTGTCATGCTTAAGCGCTTCTATATAATCTCTACTCTATCAGGGGTGGGATGGGTATAGCTAGCCTCATGCATGTCTTAGGTAGCAGATTTCCTACATATAAGGTACAATCAATGTAGTCATTGAATCCCCCTTTTTTCTATCAAACCATGTTGGTCTCCTTTGACATTACTCCTGCTTCTGTTCCTGATCAATAATTTTCTGCTCTTTTCAAGTAGGATACAGTGGAGGAATGGCAGAATCCAGACTTTAAGGATTATGAGGTGCTGGCAGATCATCTTTTATAGGGTCTCGGCTCTTATCTTCAACTCATATATTTATCCTTTTCTGACAACTTCCAAAAAATTTACACTTCATGATTTAATACTAATTCTGTTGTATATTTTGGAATTATTTTGTCTGGAACCCATGGCTGCTTTGATACTGTTTGAGACAAAGATTACTTAGTCAATCGTTTTATATTCAACTCTTTTCCTACTATGTTGTCTCAGAAATGGAGTTCATCGATGAAAGGAATAATATGGACATGGAGTCATTTTGCCTAGTCATCACTGGTCTAGTCAAGGATAAGGGACAGTGTTTTCTGATATTTCTATATATACAGAATTTGTCCTAACTGGATCTGGGTTCTTTTAATTACATCATAGCCAGTCTGGGATTCCTCTGGCTTGGAAGGTTGCTTAATTGTGTTAAAATTTGGGCCGAATGGAGTCAGTTTTGTGTACGAAGGTCAAGTCTGGTAATTCAGAATTTTGTCCCTCACCACGACTGCATACACTGCATTTTCATTCGTTGGGTGTCATCGGTACCAATTCACCAGTTTATCCATCTGCAGGTCCAGTTTGATGTCTTGTTCTTACGTGTTTGGGGGAGGGGATCTCGTTCTTGTGTCTATGGAATCAGATAAAGTAGTCTTACTACTCTCTTCCTTTTCAGGAACTAGAACAGGAACTAATACTCTAGTATTCCTCTTCAATACTCAGGAATATTGGAGAATGAAGAGATATTGTCTCTTTCACAAGCAGCTATCTGCTCATGCAGTCATTTCTATAGTAGTGACCTTCATCAACAAGCAGGGCAGTTGAGGTTATCATATTTTGTCTGGAGTCTTGGTCTTCCTCCTGCGGTGGAGATGTCAGCAAAACTTTCAGCAGCTCACATTCCAGGTAGAATGATTTTCCTTGTAGCTCATTTATTACATCCCATTAAATTTCTACTCAGTATAGTGTCCAGATTTGATGTTCATATTCTTCCTCCAGGCTAGGCTCTGGCTGTAGATGCTCTGGCCCAGTCATAGACTTCACATTTTTTAAAATTATCTTCAATTTAACTTTCTAGTGCCAATTGTATTTAAGAACTTTTGTCAGCGGTTTCTAGTACAATTGTCTTTAAGAACTTTTGTCAGCAGAATGTATTATCCCTTTAATCACTCCTGCTTGGCCCAATGAGAGTTATTCAGTGGATCTCGTAGTCCTCTTTGTGGAAATCCAAAGCGTCTTACCAATTTTGCTGATTTTCTATCTCGTTTAACAGCAGCTTTCAGTTCATCATTCCACAAATCTTCAATATGTATATATGGTATTTTCCAAGAGACCTGTTTTTCAGAAATTGATTTTTTGTCTGAACTTTAGTATTCTTAATCAATTCAAACTATCTGTTACAGGAGAATTTACCAGAGTATATTTAAGGTTTTCAAATGGTTGTTAGAACAGCACATTATCTCGCCCGATTCTGCATCCCATCATCAAGTCATAGATTCATGGCATATTTTTTGATGATTTAAATCCCTGTATGCTGGGGTGGTGTTATCGTTTTCACTAGCATCTATCCTTCTTTGTTTTCTAGAAGCCGATTTGAGAGTTATTAAGTATTTACATCATTTATCCATGGTACCGGTATTTTTAGGGTATAGCACAAAGGCAAATACCTATAATAAATTCCTCTATTAATTCATTCTTGGGTACATCTGTTTAATCGTATAACTCTGAAATCATTCTTTTTGTACTAGCGGCCGCGTTTGTTAGATGGCATTTTGATATTCATATTCTTTTTGGGAATGATCTTTTCTAGGTGGTAGGAGAGCTGGCCTCATTCTTTGGCCGTGAAGAGATCTTATATATATAAAACCTAATTAATTGTTTTCAATCCTTTCCGAAAACTATGCCCAATTTAAAATATCTTTTTGAAACACCGTTCAGGTTACTTATGCAAATTTGTTTAGTAAGCGCGCATCTCATCAACTGGATTACAGACACCATTAATCGACACTAGAATGTATCTCCAGGAGACACTCAGTAAGTGTTAAGGCACACGATGTTCGTGGTATGGCCTTCTCCTTAGCATTCTATGCAGATCTACCGGTCAGATTACTTATGCGAATTTGTTTAGTAAGCGCGCATCTCATCAACTGGATTACAGACACCATTAATGGACACTAGAATGTATCTCCAGGAGACACTCAGTTTGTGTTAAGGCACACGATGTTCGTGGTATGGCCTTCTCCTTCGCATTCTATGCAGATCTATCAGTGGACGACATTATGTAAGTTGCAGTATAAATGTCAGATTCTACATTATTTTTATCTGAAAGATCAGATTCAATTCACAATCTGACATTTCTCGTTTCGCCACTCAAACCTAGGCTCAATTGCCTAGATTCTTTAGTCAGCCGTCTTCTTCACCATCTCACGGCTGTTTTTAAATTCTCTTTGCTGAGATTTTCTAATTATCATTATATTATTGTATTTTATTTCGAACATTTGTTTGTTCGTGCTATTTCAGCACTTCAGCGATTTAGTTGGTTTTAGTATTTTTGGTGATTAACCTTTCATTCCTGATTTGTAATTTACCAACCCACCTAGTATTTGGGCTCTGACTAATTCTATGTTTTAGCAAACAGTGAATTGAGTGGCTTAGTATTTTTGTTGTGTTACAAAACGACCCAGCCGTATATATACTGGTCTGGCGTTTTGTTAGCTTACTAAAATACTTACCACTCAATTCACTGGGGCCCACCTCAGCCACCCCGCATCGTTAAATTGCAAATCATTAAAAATTTGTGGAATTAATTAATGACGGCTTGGACTCGGTCGCATGCATAGTAGCATAAGTGCGCATGCTCACAGACTCGTTTATATGTTCTCTATAGGAATAGAGGAACCGGTTCCCTAGAGCAATGACTGCTTTAGAGTTAAAGAGATACTATCAAGACTACCCAATGGAGGGATGTATCTCTGCTAAACTTGTTTCAAGGGAACCTACACCATGGGAATGAATAGGTTAAAATTTTCTGAGATATCTAAGTCAGGTGACTTTTAGCAAACAGTGAATTGAGTGGTAAGTATTTTAGTAAGCTAACAAAACGCCAGACCAGTATATATACGTCTGGGTCGTTTTCAGGCAAATTAGTTTAAAGATATATAACATAATTCTTATCAAATTGTAAATCACTTTTCATATATTTCGCTTTTCATTCAAACGTTTGAATTCGAACGGGTGTTATAGTCTTGCGTGATTAACCTTCCTCAGAGAGACAAATCATATTAATGCGCATACACTTTCGTTACATCTCCATCTCTGAGATGACTGACAATTCTGATTCAAGCATTCTAATTTATAAGCCATCTAAAGATGACTTTCTGTCAATGGTACACATATCAGTCAAATTTAGATTGGACATACATGTACTCTCCCAGCCTGCATACATATGGTTAAATGGAAGTGAAGACGAAGCAATAGACTGTGTTCCAGCCAGGCTAACATATCTGGTGCAGTTATTTCACAAAATTGGACATACTATTGGCTATAAGGATATACTCAGACTCGATACTGCATTAGCTGAGAACAAGCTGACAACTATGGATCCTGGCACTGGAACAGTGATCCCGCCAAACATAGCTAAAGGGCGATTCGTTCACTTTAGGGCTGATAATGTAGATATTAATGACTGTACTCTTGATGGGGAAAAATACTTTCCATGCAACACAGTATGCTGTTTGGCAGAGAGGACTTCCACCGAATCTTATCTGGCGTACATTATACCAGCTAAGTATGCAACTCTGAGCATTTCAGATGCTGTAAACATGATATTTCCTGCTAATAGTGTAAAAGCTGATAGTGAACCCCACTTCAATAAAGATGTCCAAGATGTAACAACCTTTGGTTATTCTAAGCGATGCACACTCAGATACAGATGATGACATTGAGGAGCTTATCTCATTCTTATCCTTGGCAAGATTTCATGACTAAATGGCCACATTTTTGCTAAGCAGCACATCAACAATCCTAATTTCCAGTTCTGGTGGCAGTACAAATGTACATGGATATGGTTTGTATCCTTTTGCTCTCCATCAGAGCACAGAGAGATGAAATATGGGATTTGCATCTGTATGCATTCAGACGAATGCTTCCTTTTTCACAGATATGATCATACAAACTATGCGATATGGGGAGTCATATATCTATCCGAAATGTAACATCTTCGCGATGAGGTACTTCAACAGCTCCAGCAAGGCAATAGTTGTAATTGGCTCAGAAGGCAGGTTTAATCAAGTTTCACAGCCAAGAGTGGTTAAATAGTGCTGGAAAGAGGAGTGGAGAGATTGTAGCAATTGTCAAAACGGATAAAGCACTCGGCAGATGGGCTCTTTCTTACAATTTACGTGCCCAGATTGCAGCCCAAACAAGAATGATTTTTGCCATGGGGTTGGATAACTGAATGACATGCAATGAATCAACTCCATCATGAAAATGACATGATCATGACGATGAAACTAAAGTGAGACAGATTCTAGAGGGATTCAACTTATTCTCTTTAGACTCATCCTTTGATAAGACACTGCCCAATATTGCAACAATGGATATGGCTACAGAGGGGATTCAAGAATCTCTGCATAATGCTGAATGACTGGGTCAGGAGTAGTTGAATGATTTTGTTAGAGAAAATCTAATGGTGAGAACAAAAGAGCTGATGCACAGAAAATTCTGTGATTCACTAAAGAAAACAAAGGCTTCAACATTTGTAATTCTTTATATGGTGCAGACACTAACAAAATTAAAAGACAAGGAAGTCACCATAAAAGCTGATCGGAGTATCTTGCAATACTTAATCATTGCCTATAAAGCTGAACGAGTTGTGGCGCTTAGAAAAATCTTAAAACATTAATTGCTTCCAGTGTCAGTCACACTCGCAGAGCTGAATGGAGTTCTCAGAGGTGGAAACACATCAGTCCTTACAGATATCTTAGCAGGTGATATCTAATAGGCTCCAGCGATAACATTTGCCGGGGCGTCATGCCTGGTGATCGATGGCCAAGCACGTGACATGGTTAAATCTTCGGATCCAGTGGTAGACACAGGCGCATTGGAAGTCCAACATGAGGAGGCTGATACAAGAATTGTTCTACACTGTATGCATACTAATGCAAGCTCTGGCGTTGTATCAGCGTTTGTATCAGCGTACGACACTGATGTTCTTGTGCTACTGGTGGCACATTTCAACATGTTGACTTGCAGTATGGTGTGGATGCAATCAGGGACATCAGCCAAGCCAAGGTATATTCCTGTGCACACAATCTGTGATAAGGTCTCTGTTTTGCATGATGATTTTAATAATATAATTCCATCCCATGCAATCACATGTCGTGATACAGGCTCCCACATTGCTGGTCATGGCAAGAAAACGGCTTTGGAAGCATTTTGCTCAGATCATAGTCTCCTTGCAGACCTAGGAAATGAAGTGTAGGTCGCCAGATATTTCCAGCTACAAATGATGCACTACATTTGCACATACAGAGAGCTCATTATCAGTCGAGTGTGTGGAGACAAGCGACTTGTAACATTCCAACCCTGCCTGCACCAGAGAACAGTGGATGGGCAAAAGATAATGGAAAACTTGTTCCAAAGGGTATATCACTAGCTCCGATTCCTGACACTTGTGTCGAAATCATCACATGCCGCTGCAGTAAAGGATGCGGATCCCAAAAAATATAGTTGCAAGAAGGGAACACTGCAAGGCACCAAGACATGCAAGCGCCGAGCTAATTGGGATACGTGTATGAACCAGTATTCTAATTCTCAGACATGGCCACAATTATGTTTCTGTAATGAATAATTTTCAAAGTGTAATACTGTTCGTCTCTCTAAGGAAGTTTAATTATGGCAGAGACGTTGAAAAATATATGCCAAAAATCTAGCTAAGTTTTCTGATTTTCCAGATTTTTTTAATTTTCCCAGATTTATCCGTTCAATTTTGTGGAATCCTTGTGGATGGTCAAACCCTTTCTTGTATGACAATTTGAGCCAAATCATACCAATCATTTCCGAGATAAGACGGATCCAGAATTTGATCCCATTCAGATTTTAGGTTCTTTTATTCGAATCATGGCCAAATCTGGAAATCCTGTTAGACGCAAAGTTCCTTCGTTGTGTTAAGATTTGAGCCAAATCGGATCAGCATTTTTGGTGATACAGTTCCGGACATACATGTACATACATGCACACACGCACGCACACATGCACGCACGCACACACATATGCACGCACGCATCCACTCACTCACACAGAAACACACCAGATTTAAGGTTACCCTCTTCATCTGTTATAGGTTCCAACAGTGCAGAAAATTTATCATTATCAATAGATAGTGAGCTTAGCAAGATAAGCATATCTTTAAAAAACAGCGGCTAAATCACTAGAAAGTTTTCAAGCAGAAACATTGTCTGGGAATTGCTATTAGCTAAGTCTTGTTTTTGGTGTGGGCTCGGCAGAGGGGTTTTAAATCAGCATTACTGGTACATAGGAGCACTGTTATTGTCACCATTTTAGCCCTTTAACACTCAAGTTTGCCAAATACAATTTCTGCAGTTGTTTTGAGAAATGTCCAAGGGAAAATATCTTTTGAAAATTTATCACTGGAATAATTGGCTCGATAATCGAGCCAGTCATTCCAGTGATAAATTTTCAAAAATTATCTCTTGATCTGCAAATGGACATTCCCTGTGACAAAATAGAAATTTTCTTGACCTAATTTGATCATTAAAGGGTTAATGAGATTTCGATGTTGATTTTCAAATATCAATTTCACTAAAGGTTGCTATTATCTCTAGGAGTTGGATTATTCATAGTAATTACTGCAAACCTTTTGTTTGTTACGTGACCTTAAAGATCAATCAATGCGCTTTAGATTTGTATACCTAGCAACCTTTGCATGTGACCCAACTAGCAAATTGGCGATAAATATATTTCTTTGAATCTTCTCTATCATGTCTCATCTTGTTTTGTTGGATAATGTCCAGGGCTAGTGGACTTTGTAATGATTTTGTCTTGCATTCACAAATTGCCACTGCCAGAATTGAGAAATTCAACCAGACCTATGTGGAAATACAACCATTGATATTATAAAATTCAAACTTTCAATCTTATGAGGATACTGTAGACATTGGACAGAGTACTAAAGCTGGTACATATATATAGTAAAATACCTATTAATGTGTAGTTTATAGGAGCCTTATAATATAATTTAATAAGAATTAATTTTTTTCTGTGCAGTAAATGTTTGGAATATACACAAAAGGCAATCTTATTTCCCTCTTGAGAACATTTGTGTTATCAGCTGTTTAATGGTCAAGTCGGCCAGAACCAGCCTCCGCAATGGTCTTGAGGAATGCCCATTTGTTGGCCTGGAGAAGGCTATTTTTGTAATTCTTGGATTGAATGACTGGCAGTCAGTCATTCCAGTGATCATTAAACTTTTAAAACTATCTTTCTTTTGGCCTACAAATGGACATTCACTGAGCAAAAGATTGTAGCTCTTGACTTTTAAAGGGTTAATGTTATGAATTGGTTCTTTAGTCTGCCGCTGCTTTAAACCCTTTCAGACAAATCCCTGAAAAAGTTAATTCTTTACGATATAAAACTTATTCTGTTGAATATATTTAAATTAATTTAACTGGAAGTCATTGCTGCCTTACCCCAGCAATGGCTTCCAGTCAAATTAAATTCAAAATATTCACGTTTTCCTGTATGATTGCCTTGAAAATGAGATATAAGGAATTCATCAGCAAATGGTTTAAGCTGTAAAGCGCCTTTGAAATGAACACTAGTTAGAATGATAACATTAAATAATGCACGCTTATGTTTTCATTCTTTTTCTTACAATGAAAACCTATTTAATTGCAATCAATGCAATGTGTTAAGTGTTTTAATAGTCTAAGAGGACAGACAGACTATTAATAATATATCTACAAATGTATTTAGCTTTCTTGTCAGAAATCATTAATGTATAAAGGAAGCAGTAAAACCGTTTCCATAGTAATGGCAGTTTTATTTACCCATAAAGTTAATTATTCATTTCACACCTGTGCAGTGTAAGTGAAAGCACATGCATGCATGCGTGCATGCACTGGCACATTCTCTTAGGTATTCATTAACTCTTCTTAACATTTGCCGCACCCACTAACAACTTCAGGTATGATGCCTTATGTGATTAGATGCATTACTACAAGCTTATTCTATTAACCCTTTAACTGTCAAGCTAGCCATGCCCGACCTTTGCAGGTGTCTTGAGAAATGTCTATTTTCTGGCCAAGAGAAATTTTTTTTTAAATGTTACCACCCGTCATTATAGTGGTCAAATTTTAATAAATACTCTTCGCTTTGCCTGCAAATGACATTCAGTGAGGAGATGGTTAGATTTTCTTGTCTAGTCTTGATTATTAAAGGGTTAAGTAGTGTGTAGAAACAATATGGTTGTTATCACTGCTGTTAAAATATTGATATGCTGTCAAATGGCTAACATAACATTTTTAGCTCCCGAAGGGCCAAGTAAGCTTATGCCTTGGCGACCGCCCATCGTCCGTCCATCATCCATCAACATTTACTTTAAAACACTACTCCTGATTAACCGCTTGGTCATTTTCAAACAAATTTGGCTGGAAGGACCTTATAATCATAGGCTCCAGAATTTCCATTCAGAATTTTGACTCACCAATTTTTTGGGTGAAAATCTGAGAGTTTATGAAAAATGTACCGAAAATTGTCAAATTGCTTTCTTGACAATTTTTAACCAAATTTGGCTGAAAGAATCCTATGCCCATAGTCTTTCGAACTTCCATTCAAAATTTTGATTCGTCTATTTTTGGGGTAAAAATCTTAGATTTTATAAAAGATGTACCGGAAATTGTCAAATTGTTTCTCCTTATCATCCTGAGCAATTTCAATCAAATTTGGCTGAAAGTATCCTGTCGTGATAGGCGCTAGAATTACCATACAGAATTTTGATTCTTCATTTTTTTTGTGGGTGAAATCTGAGATTTTATGAAAAATCTACCGGAAATGCTCAAAATGCTACTACTCCTTAGCTGTTTGACATATTCCAACAAAATTTTACTAAATGGATTCTATGGTTGTAGGCTCTATAATTTCTATTCAAAATTTTGATTGATCAATTTTTTTGGGTTGAAAATCTTAGATTTTATGAAAAATCTAACTGAAATGGTCAAAATGGTACTACTTCTTACCTTAGCTGCTTGACATATTTCAACCAAATTTGACTAGATGGATTTTGTGGTGGTAGGCTCTAAAGCTGCTGTTCAAAATTTTGGTTGATCAATTTTTCTGTTGAAAATCTTATATTTAAAAAGAATTTATCGGAAATTGTCAAAACGCATCTCCTTACCTGCTTCATGGATTTCAACCAAATTTGCCTGGAAGGATTCTATGCTCGTATGCTCCAGAACCTCTATTCCGAATTTTGATTGGTCAATCTATTGGGTGAAAATTTTAGACTTTATTAACTATTTATAAGAAATTGTCAAAACGCATCTCCTTAACAACTTGCTGGATTTTAACCAAATTTAAATGGTAATCCTACAGTAGTAGACTCTAGAGTTTCTATTTAGAATTTTGATTGGTCAATTTTGCCGGTGGCCATCTTGTTTAATGTAAACAATCATGTGTATTTAAATGCAAATGTTTCAAATGCTAGTCACAGTGGTCCTTGGGCCTGATTGTTAAATCATTGAATTGCAATGTTATTGGCTTATATTTAAGTCAACTCTCTTTAATATGATGAAGTAATGTTGTTCTTTTTGAGAACTGTCCATCAACCCAGCACAATGATAGACATACTGTTTTAATAAACATAAACATGCACCTGCTTTAATAGCTCACATCATTGTTAGCGATCAAAACATAGAGTTTAACGGGTTGTGATGTTTAAGTCATATTCTGCGATTCTGTCTGTAGAATCTCTACAAGTAGGTATTAGTAAACAAGAAATCAATTTTTGTTATCCAATGGCAAGAACCATGATGGATGACATACTGTTGTGTCTATGTTCTTGCTTTTTACTCAACACCTTAGTTTGTATTTTACGATATTTATTAACTATTAATTATGTTACAAACTGGTTTAATATTAATACGAGATTGGTTAGTCATGGTCTATGTATGTCCACACAGGTTGTTTGTCAGGCCGCAGCTGATGATGTTGGTGTTTACTCGGGTGTTTCTGTAAAGCATCAGAAATGTGGAAGGCTTGGACATCACATTCCCTTCCTTATTTCAGTTTTAATGTTTTAGAATTGACGCAACTACAGTTATTAAGCGAAAGGCAATAATATGTATATAGATGTAAGTAATTATGATAAATGACATTAGGTACTAAAAAATTAAAAACGCCTTTGATATCAATTCACACATAAATGATATAAATATAAAACATGTCCGCAGGACAGCACCAACACAACCTGTGCCAGTGGACCGTTATAAGACAGATATATAAACACTCGATGCCAGTTCACATAGAAAAAATGTGGTCTCAAAGACCTGTGGTCACTATGACATGTGTCCACTAAGACATTGTCACTAAGATGGTTGGGCAGAAAGACATTTTGAGTAAGACCATTGTTCACGAAGACATTGTCACTAAGACGATTGTTCACAAATCACAAAGACATTGTCACTAAGACGAAAGGTCACTGAGACCTTATCACTAAGACGATTTGTCACAAAGACCATGTCACCAAGACGATTTGTCAGGAAGATGGTATAAGTAAGATTATGTGCCACAAAGACAGTGTCACTAAGATGATTTGTCACTCAGTTGATGTCAGTAAGATGATTTGTCACAGAGTGTCACTCAGATAATTTGTCACACATATATGTGTCACTCAGACAATTTGTCCCAAAGACATGTGTCACTCAGATGATTTGTTACAAAGACTGTGGCACTCAGGTGATTTACATATTGATGCATTGCATTAATGATTAACTAAATCACTGAATGTCTGCTATGGTAAATTATTGTAATAACTCTTGATTGAGGTGAAGTACCGATAGTTTCTGCGCATGGGCATGCCTTTTGTTTAGGGTACCTTTGTTTTCAGGAGTGAAAATCACATGCATAAGTTGGAAATTACCCATTTTTTAGCCACACATATTGATTTGTTCTGAACTTTCAACTTAGATTCCCACTTCAGATGTAATTTTGAAATTAATGCGTACAATTTTTAGTCAATTAAATTATTGTTGATTCAATTGAGATAAATATAGGCGGGCAAATGTTTAGTTCAGAAACCTTGATGTTGTACACATCTGCATGATTGCTGATAGATAAAATCTTGGTATTTCCAGATGGAAAAATGATGGCCTAATTTCTCTCCATTCTGGACTTTCAGTCATAGCAGTTGCTCTTCATGGCCAGTTTTGTATGTATTTTCTGCGTAGGTAATTGGCATGGCTGCTTCGCTGTTTATTTGCATTTCCATTACCTCTTTTCCATTACACCCCATGACCTGATGTTCGTCTGTCTACAAATGATGCGAAGCGTATGATATCTGTTTTCACTTATATGTAGCCAGGCAGAACCCAGCTCTATTGCTGACTCATGGACGTGCACTGTAAACAAATATATCTATTTGTTTTACAGATAAATACTATTATCACCTGGAGCCAGAAAAATATATTCTCTCTTGGTCAGTTATTCGGATAGTGCTAGTGTGTAGGAATATTTCATCAGGAATCGTTTATTAGTTCTACACACATCCTTGTCACAGATGAGTTGATAAGTACTACATTCAGGAGCACCATTAAAACAAGCACAAATAGTTTGTCATAGCTGATGATATTTCTGTTCACAGGATATGGATTCTTTAAGATTGGTGGTTTTTGTCTTGTGTGCAATGCAGAAGTGGGACATATGTGTCACTTGTCAGATGATGATGGCGGCGGTTTCAACGTTAAGTTTTGCATTTAGCAAATCGCTTTTGTATTATATTTCAGGACTTGTTAAGCCTATTGAAAGATAATTTAGGTACATGTGTGCTGCTAGGAACCAGAGTAATGAAATTGACCTCACAATGTCAAAGGCCAATATCTATGTGACCTTAATGTACAAAACCCAGTTTTTCAATGTTAAGGTTCTGAAAAGCCAAGTGAGCTTATGCCGTGGCGACCGTCCGTCGTCTGTCTGTCCATCCATCATTTCAACTTTTGCTTTAAAGCGCTACTCCTCCTTAACCAATAGCCAAATCTTAACTAAATTTTGGTCAAAGGATGCTATTGTACTCGGATCCGGAACATCCATTCTGAATTTTGATTCATAAATTTTTTGGGTCAAAATCTTACATTTTATTAAAAACTTAACGGAAATTGTTAAATTGCTTCGCCTCCTTACTCTTTTGACCGATTTCAATCAAATTTGGCTGAAGGCTCCTATGGTCATAGGTTATAGAACCTACATTCAGAATTTTGATTCGTAAATATTTTGCCTGAAAAACTTAGATTTTATTAAAAATTTACTGAAAATTTTCAAATTGCTTCTTCTCCTTAGAATTTCGACTGATTTCAACCAAATTGGGCTGAAAGAATCCTATGGTCATAGGCTCTTGATCATCCATTCAGAATTTTGTTGCGTAAATATTTTGAGTGAAAATCATAGATTTTATTAAAAATTTACCGGAAATTGTCAAATCGCTACTTCTTACCATTTTGACAGATTTCAACCAAATTTGACTGAAAGGATTCTAATTGTGATAGGCTCTAGAACTTCCATACAGAATTTTGATTCATCAATTTTCTGCGTCAAAATCTGAGATTTTATGAATGTACCGGAAATTGTCAAATTGATACTTCTCCTTACCTGTTTGACCGATTTCAATCAAATTTGGCTGAAATGATCCTATGGTCATAGGTTATAGACCTTGCATTTAGAATTTTGATTCGTAAATATTTTGGATGAAAAGCGTAGATTTTATTACAAATTTACCGGAAATTGTCAAATTGCTTCTCCTTAACATTTTGACCAATTTCAACCAAATTAGGCTGAAAGAATCCTATGGTCATAGGCTCTAGAACTTACATTCAGAATTTTGTTGCGTAAATATTTTGGGTGAAAATCCTAGATTTTATTTAAAAATTTACCGGAAATTGTCAAATCGCTACTTCATCATTTTGACATATTTCAACCAAATTTGACTGAAAGGATTCTTTTGTGATAGGCTCCAGAATTCCATTCAAAATTTTGATTCATCAATTTTTTGTGTGGAAATCTGAGATTTTATGAAGAATGATACTCCTCCTTAGCTGCTTGACATATTTCAACCAAATTTCACTAATGGATTCTATGGTGGTAGGCTCTAGAAATTCTATTCAGAATTTTGATTGATCAATTTTTTTGGGTGAAAATCTTAGATTTTATGAAAAATTCACCAGAAATTGTCAAAACGCTGCTTCTCCTTAGTTGTTTAACATATTTCAAACAAATTTGGCTAGAGTGACCCTATCAAGGTAGACTAAAACTTCTGTTCAGAATTTTGATTGGTCAATCTTTTGGGTGACCATCTTGGATTTTCTGAAAATTATCTATCATATCTATTTAAATGCAAATGGTTCAAATGCTAAGGTCCAGGTGAGCGCCACAGGCCCTTGGGCCTCTTGTTTAATGTTAAGATTTTGTATTTAGCAAAATTTCTTGGCTTAATATAATTTCTGGATTGTCTAATCCTAATGGAACTAAGCTTGGATAAATGGTTGCCGAATGCTGTTAGGAATTAGTGTCATGACATTGAGGTTACAAGATCAAAGCTCAAGGGCATTGGGCTCTGATTTTTATCGCCCCTGAGGAGAGCAGTTTGAGACATTTAATTCCCAACGAATACATGTCTCTAAGGTACCTGTATTTTTAGACTCAAAATGATTTTACCAATTCAAGCTGGTTAGACTTTAATCACCATCTCCTAAATCATCATCCTGAGAAATGTTGCTCTTCATGTTCATGTGCCGTACTACTGGTACATAACAGGCAATACTCAATCCATCAAGTACACTGCATCACTTTCGCTTACTGAAACATTGTCTGATAATAAGCAAATTATTATTCACCACATCAATTACCCTGAGTGAAGGTGGTTTTAAATAAATCTCATGGATACTGTCTTGTTTGGTGTAACAACAATACCAGTCTCTGGAGTAAAATAATTGGCACTGGCGGCAGTGAGGATCAGGCCCATGGAGTCTGTACTTGCTAGAGGCAAAAATCACATGAATACAATTAACACATTTCATCTTGTCATAGGTTACTATGTTTCCTACATGATATTGTTAAAATCCTAGTAATTATTTTCAGGAGTCTGAGTGAAAGTCATTGCTGCTGAGATTCTATCAACTTATTTTCCGCACATGTAATCGATTTTATATTTTAATACGACAAGGAAATTGGGTTATTGTACTTCAGATTGAAACGTGTTAATGTTGACTTGATGTGATAGGATATAATTTCCTAAAGGCAGGGAAACTAATGGAAGGAAATTAATAAATCTGTAATTTACGTAGGCAGACAATATGCATTGAGACATGAAGCGATAAAGACGAATTTTATGTTACATGTAGCTGAGGGGTGATGGTGAAGTTAACATGCATGGTAAATCTACAAGCAACCATATCTGGAAACATTGATGGAACAGGAACATATGAGATGGTTTCTAACCAAGAGAACGAAGTCAATGCTGTTGTTCCATTGGAAGCAGTAAGATAGACCAATACAAGAAATCACCAGTAATGGAACTGCTCACAGCAAATAAATACATATCTACGTTAATGGTTTGCAAATTTGTTCAATTACACAACAAAAATAGTATTAAGCGATAGCATAATTCCCAGGATTTATAACTTCTTCTTCGATCCCAGCACGGGCGAAATGTGGGTGGAGCTTATCTGAAAATGGGCAGGACATAGCTAAAACTGGATCTTCCATTGTATCATTGGTGTGTCATGTTGCTGTGCCCAGCATTAGAATGATTGTTATGTTATAATTAGATGGCCTACATGTAGATCTGTGTTTAAGACCTTAGTACATTTAAGAATGCTTGGTTGATGACTCACCATCGCAAATCCCCTCGGTGGTCACCATTTTAAACCCTACCCCCACACCTGGGATCCCCACTCATCAGTAATTGATATACCAAATTTGTTTTAATTCCATCCAATGGTTTCGGCAGACGGTTGTGTTCAAAACGATTCACACACTGGAGAACTTTATCCCCACTTTTCTTCGAAAACATGGGAATAATAAAATAAGCATACTGAGTAGGACTAGAATTAACCCTTTAATGGTCAAGCCGGCCAAAACCACCCTCTACTGTGGTCTTGAGGCATGTCCATTGGCTGGCCAAGAGTGGTAAATTTTCAAAAATAGTCTGCTCTTGGCCAGCAAATGGACATTCATGAAGCAAAATGTTTGACTTTCTTAATCAATCTTGACCATTAAATGGTTAAAGACTATGCATGACAAATACTGCTCCACTGGATGAAACATATAGAGACAGCAAAACCATATAAGCATGATAGGTGTTAGAAGATCATGCATGAATGTAGAAAGTAATATAACCAAAATAATCAAACCGAATTCAATACATTTAGGAAATACGGTTTAAGTTATGTCTAGGATTTTAAGTTGGTACAACAGATAAAGCGGGACATATTAAAATTTAAACATCAGTATTCAGATAAGAACATGGTTTGTAAAGATATGCGCACCTGACATTATTATTTACAATAGACCAACTAAATAAGAATCAGATACTATTGATTGATAATACAGGTAAACAGAACATGTAAATTATAACAGATGTGAGCTGGTAAAAATAGAAGATAATTCTGGTAATAGAGACAAGTAATGAGAAGAGAGAGTTAAATAAGACAATTAAAGTCGTGTCAACTAGAGCTTTATCAAATCGACTGATTAAGGGGTGGAAACTTTCATAGAACAAAATATTTAAAGTCAACTCTTTAAGCGACCTTGTTTTATGAAAATTTGCACCTGAATCACAAGATTAGAGATGTGAATAAATGTTTAATTGCAAGATACCAGTTAGGTGTTTAAAATTAACAAAAATGCTGTGTAAATCTATAAATTTAGTAATAACATCTACATAAAATATTATCGTTCTAACACACTGTTGGGTTTACCACTTTGGCAGAGACGAGTATATATCCAGGCTTTCACTGATGTCCGCCTGAGTTGAAATGTCCCAACCCACCACTTTGTTGGATCAAACAGTTAATCCGTATCTCATGAAAAAACTTGTTGAAATATAGCCCCCCCCCCCCCTCCCCTATAGCTTAGGTAAATAATTACGCTCAAATCATGGGAAAACTCATGGTAGACACACAACTTTACATTGATTATTTTCAGGAATGATTCGAACTGTGGGCCTTAAGCCTACATCTTCTTTAGATGTGAATAATGGCCCTATTTTAACAAAATTATACATTATGCATTACACTTGTGCATAGAAACAATGACAAAGGAATAATGTTTCAGTAAACATGTTATTCATGGCGATATAGAGCATATTTTGCAATTGGACAAGGCAAAATGATGCGTGCGTAAAATACAGTTCAGGCGCATATATATATATATATATATATATATATATATATATATATATATATATATATATATATATATATATATATATACTATATATATATATACTATATATATATATATATATAGTTAGGCCTAGATCCATCATCAACCTCCCCCACCGACACCATCACACACAGCTAAACCTATTTCAAAACATGTTAGAGTTTCAATAATCATGATTTTGAGATTCTTAAAAAAATTAGCTTCAAACTGAAATAAATTATGTTAGCATATGTGAAGTCTATCACATTAAATGCTCGTTTTTAAGACATTACCTTTGTACTAAAGACAGAAATATTGAACCAGCACACAGCACTGTTCCCAGTGTGACATCATAGCGATCGGTATCACGTTTTAGATTAAGGCGTCATTTAATCTCGTTATTGATCTGTCTAAAAAAAGTTTCATTCCAATGTGACGTTAATGTATTTACATAGTGCTTAGGTCAATAAAATGAATTGAAACTCGTTATTGACCTCAAGTCCTCACAACGCCGCCTTTAAACCTTCTTTGACTAAATGCTGATGGTATATTTTGAAGACTTTAGATACAGAGTACCTGCTTTAGTAGAAAGATAATAATTAAGGATCAAGTATGTTGTATTCATAGCGTGAGTAATGTGGTGGGTTTTGTCATTCATAAGGAGGCACAGTGATCAGAACTCTATACCTTATTTGCCTTTTATCATATAAACAAGCCTTCTAGCCCATTCCATATTTTTCGATATGAGCACACGTGCCATATTCAACGGAGTATTTTCATTGGCTGTTGGGTGCGCAACCCATTTAAATCGACCAATTAAAACTTTGATTGATATGAGCTTGATGCGTAGCGATTACTAAGCGGTACTGTTGTACTACGATTTGTCATTCATGAAACGGCATCGCAAAATGTCATCGTTTGACAGTTTATAAGTCGGCAGCGAAGTAACGATTGATGGCCGTGGCTCTGCGATAGTCTTAGACATCGCCAGATTTTGTGTTCGTCACTATATTTTGCTGCGCATTCAGTATCTGTTATCAAGTAGTGGTGTGTCACAGCGGCGGTATCGATTTCACGAAAATCAACAATGAGAAATCAGATAAAAGTCACATCAGCAACTATTGGCAAATATTTCAAAATTACAGTTTATATGATAAATAAAATCTCAAACTCTGTCACTTTTCATATCACTATTATGAACCACGTTGAAAATGATCAATTTTGCACTCGCTAAAGCTCGTGCAAATTGATAATTTTCAACTCGGTGCATAATAATGATATGAAAAGTGACCTCATTCCAGATTCCCTATTTATTTCCAGGTACATAAACATGTTCTGTATGCCCATTGACAAATGTCTTATGAATATTCAAAGATATGCTCAAACATTGGACAAAAATGAAAATGAATATACTAACATCTGTACACAAATTTATATGCAGTTACTGATAAAGTAATTTTTATAAGGCAGTCTTAGTACAACCGTAACCCTTTGGTGACGATACCAGCCAAAACCAGCCTCCTTACTGGTCTAGAGGAATGCCCATTTGCGGACCAAGAAAAGAATAATTTTAGAAAATTTACAACTGGAATAACTGGCCCGATAACCGGGCCAGTCATTCCAGTTGTAAATTTTCAAAATTAGTCTTCTCTTGGCCTGCAAATTGGCATTCAAAAAGCAAATATTTTAATTTTGAGGAATAAATTTTGTCACTAAAGGGATAACCTGTATGAATAAGTGTAGTGAGATTCAAGCGAAATAGTTGACTCAGAATTATAACTATTTGTGTAGAAGAGATGCATGTGCTCAGTATGGTAAATTTATATTTGTATCAGTACTCAGGTAGACAAGTAGGTAGAAGTAGGTAGTCAAGGTAGTTGCATGTGTGCGGTAAAGTCTGAGGAATGTTGTGAATATACAGCTCCTATTTTCGCTGCCTGTATTCTATAGATACTGCATGTCTGATGCTTAGAACATGTGTGTACTGGTGAAGTGACATGCAATTGTGCATTTCCCTTGGTGAGAACTATTACATAACACATCCTTTAAGTGATTACTAAGTGTTCACACTAACATATTATAGGATGTCTTGAGGTATTACATCCTATCTCTCTCTCTCTCTCTCTCTCTCTCTCTCTCTCTCTCTCTCTCTCTCTCTCTCTCTCTCGCATGCAGTGTAGTGTAGTTTAGTGTATTGTAGTGTATCCATTAACTATAATTTGTACACTATTGCACAGGTGTGAGAATGATTAGCATCTTGGTATAACTTAAGCTGAATTAAATGCAAGGCAATATTATATAACATCACATAATTGTTCCAAGAGTATGGTCTTATATTTTATAACATACACTAAGAAATGACTATACATTTTACTTTTAGTCGAGATCTTATCCCTTTAACATTCAAAGATTATTAGCTCACCTGGCCTGAAAGGCCAAGTGAGCTTATGCCATGGCGACCGCCCATCCGTCATCCGTCAACTTTTGCTTTAAAACACTACTCCTCCTTAACCAGTAGCCGAATCTGAACTAAATTTTGGTCAAAGGATGCTATTGTGCTCGGATCCGGAACTTCCATTTGGAATTTTGACTCATAAATTTTTTGGGTCAAAATCTTAGATTTTATTAAAAATTTACCGCAAATTGTAAAATTGCTTCTTCTCCTTAGAATTTTGACTGATTTCAACCAAATTGGGATGAAAGGATCCTATTCTCCTAGGTTATGGAACTTCCATTCAGAATTTTGATTCGTAAATATTTTGGGTGAAAACCCTAGATTTTATTTAAAATTTACCTAAAATTGTCAAATTGCTTCTTCTCCTTACCCGTTTGACCAATTTCAATCAAATTTGGCTGAAAGGATCCTATGGTCATAGGTTATAGAACTTTCATTCAGAATTTTGATTGATCAGTTTTTTGAGTGAAAATCTAAGATTTTATGAAAAATCTACAGGAAATGGTTAAAAATCCTACTCCTCCTTAGCTGCTAGACATATTTCAACCAAATTTAACTAGATGCATTCTGTCGTGGTAGGCTCTAGAACCTCCTTTCCGAATTTTGATTGATACATTTTTTGGGTGAAAATCTGAGATTTTATGAAAAATCTCCCGAAAATTGTAAAAATGCTACTCCTCCTTAGCTGCTTGACTAGATGCATTCTGTGGTAGTAGGCTCTAGAAAATCTCTTCACAATTTTGATTGATCAATTTTTGGGGTGAAAATCTGAAATGTTATGAAAAATCTACCGGAAATGGTAAAAATGCTACTCTTCCTTAGCTGCTTGACAAATGTCAACCAAATTTGACTAGATGCATTCTATGGTGGTAGGCTCTAGAAACTCTCCAGAATTTTGATTGGTCAATTTTTTGGGTGAAAATCTGAGATTTTATGAAAAATCTACTGGAAATTGTAAAAAATACTACTCGTCCTTAGCTGCTTGACATATTTCAACCAAATTTGACTAGACGCATTCTATGGTGGTAGGCTCTAGGACCTCTTTTTAGAATTTTGATTGGTCAATTTTTCCGGTGGCCATCTGTTTTAATGTAAAGAATCATGTATATTTAAATGAAAATGTTTCAAATGCTAATGGTCCAGGTGAGCGTCACAGGCCCTTGGGCCTCTTGTTTTAGTAAATTTATCACTGGAATAAATGGTTTGGTTATAAATATTCTTATTTTGGTCTGCAAATGAAGATTTCTGAAGATCACACCAAGAAGCTGTGTTTGGCCAGCTGGGTGGTAGAAGGTTAAAACATTAGATGTGTAAAGTACAATCTTATATAGCTCAAAATTAGCTCATTCTGAGCGCCTATAAGTGTGCTGTAAAGACAGGTCTTACTACAGTACAAAATCAATGGATGATTCCAGTTTATCCATCAATTATATAATGTCATAATCAACTAAGTGAGGTGTAGGATGATGCCCTAATTAATTACGTCATGAATGATTTCGCTAAGTTCGTCATGAATGCTTGCTTATGACGGACTAATAGCGTTGTTGTATGAATTGTATGACTACTATTTAATAAACATTCTGTTGAATACTTTGAAACTAATTTAACAGGGCACCCAGTCAAATTTAGTTTCAAAATATTCAACAATTTACCTGTATATATTTTTGGAAATTGATAGTTAGAGAGTTCAGGGATCGATTGATCCAAACACGGGCGAAGTGTGAGTGGAGCTTAGCTAGAGATGGGCGGGGCATAGTTAAAATTGGATTCCTCCATTGCCATTGAAATGCCTTTTGATGACAATGATAGTAGTACATTGCACTGTAGTATTTTGATCATCTGCCTTGACAATTTAATGGTCAAGCGGGACCCAAATTAGGGAAAGTGGCGATCGTCTGGGTGAGATGTTTTACTGCCACATATATGGCCAGGAGAGGGATGTGAATGTCATAATAAAATAATATAGGAACATATGTATTATGCACCCATTTTAGCACCAATATTTTGGGGGGATCCTAGAGAACTTCTTGCATAACGCCACTGTAAGCCTGCCGATATAACATCTTCTGCAGCTATCTTGAGGAATGTCTATTTGCAGGCAAAGAGAAGATCAGTTTTTGGACATTTAGACATTCAGTAAGTAAAATCTTCACGACCAATCTTCAGCAGGAAGGGGTTAATGAACTCTGTTTTTAGGCCGTGTATGTGCATGAGTTAGACAGCACAAGCGTAGTCAACTAGACATATATTTATAATCGTAATAATACTGTCTTAGTCAAAGTTTTCTAACCATATCTTATTGTACTTCTTATGTGATTCGGTGACTAAAACATTGAGAGAATTTAATGTTTGTGGATTTTGTTTATAAAGTTAAGAGATTCTTTTCTTAATACCAGGTAAAATCAGTGAAGATGAAATGGCTTTACAAGAGGATGAGTCGCTTAAAGAGATAGGCATGCCACGGCTAGGGGACATCACCCAGGTTGTCATTCACATCAAAGAGAGCGCTCAATTTAAGGTATTATCTCCAGTGATTCAACCAATACTAAGAACATTGCCCAATTGCACTCCTAAATATTATGAATACAATTGTAGTGAATTTGTTGCTGCGTGGCATCAGCCAGAAACACTTTTAGTCAAATTGATTTTCCAGATAATGAGCAGAATTTACCTTAACCCTTAACACTGATGTCAAAATTTTTAATTTTCAAATTAAATTAAAAGATGAACTGGTGTTAATGTTTCAATAAATTTGGTGGAAGATGGTGCTGTCGTAGACAGCAACATCGTCCACCAAAATTGTTGAAAAATTAACGCCAGTTTCTTTGCTATTGACACAGTAAAAGATAGAATATTGGCATCAGAGTGGTAAGGATTAAGACAGTTTTAACACAAATTCTGAGCCCCGTAACCTTTGAAAGTGCTTCCTGTGGGTCAATTTCAAGACAACTATGGCGGAAAGCTGTTGAATATTTTGACCCTAATTTGATTGGAATCTGTTGATGCCTATGGCAGCAACAGTTTTTAGTCAAATTAATGTCAAAATACTCAACAGAATATTCCCTACATTATAGCGAATTTGTTATTTCTGGTTTACATGTTACACTGTTAATTATCATCCATCAATCGTATTACAACAGAGAGTAGCTATCAGTTTATTTCCTCGATTCATCTATTAAAATTTCAATACAATAACTAAGATGATATATTTCAATGACCTTCATCCCACTTGTTGCCAGCCTCGGGGGAGGGGGGTGGGGTGTTACCAAATACAGATTCATTCATGATTAAAACAGTTAAAGATCATTTTCATTTAAAAAGGAACAAGCAGAGAACGCTTAAATCATGTACCAAATGATGATTTTGTGAAATTTAATTACAATAAAATATAATATTTGCATACTTTCGAATTCCTATATAGCAAATTTTGACATGAAAACTTTGCTTCAATTTCCATGAGAATCAGAGAGTGCTGTCATCATGTGTATGATTGTTGTACTATGACATCATCTCATCAATGATATTTTGTTGGTGATTGATGGCGCACAACTACTAGCTCAGATATCATCAATTAACCCTTTAACACTCATAACAGCCACAAACGACTTCTGCAGTGATCTGGAGAAAGACTATTTTTGAAAATTTACCACTGGAATGATTGCCTTGATAACGGAGCCAGTCATTCCAGTAAATTTTCAAAAATAGTCTTCTCTTTGTCTGCAAATGGACATTTTGAATGGAAGAATTAAAATTTTCTTGAACAAATTAAAGTGTTAAATGGTTAAAAGAAATGTGATAACGTGTGTTAAATTAGAACTTGACTTGAAACTGAGGTCCCGCTTCTGTAACTGTGTTCAACACCATTTTCTTCTAATCTTAAAACATTTGTGGTGTAATCTGAACTCAAGCGGTTGATGATTCATGCAATGACTTCATATCAAGAATTTTATTGGTGTATCCAAATTTTTTAACCAAAGATTTTATGTTAACAGAGAATGTGAAAATTTGTCACATTTTTAGCTGACATGGCCAGAATGGCCAAGTGAGCTTATGCCATGGCAACCATCCATCCGTCCTTGCCATCTGTCCGTCTGTCCATCCGGCATCCAGCCATCAACCTTTGCTCAAAAACCATATTCCTCATTAAGCGCTCGGCAGATTCCAAACTAATTGGGCTTCAGAACTTGTATAACAGAATTTTTATTGGTCTATTTTTTTCGGCGCCCATCTTGAAATTTCCAAAAAATAGCGGGGAATTGTTTAAAACGCTACTCATTAACCACTAGGGCAATTTCAACCAGACTTATCTGGGAGGATAGTACGCTGGTATAGTTCAGAACTTGTTTACAGAATTTTGATTGGTAAATTTTTTCGGTGACCATCTTGGATTTTCTGAAAATTTCTGGAAATCACTTAAAAGCTCTACTCCTCGATAATCACTGGGCTGATCTCAATCAAACGTGGATGGAAGAACCCTAGCATAGTATTCTTCAGAACTTGTATACATAATCTTGATTGCTCCATTTTTTTCGCCACCCATCTTGAATTTTCCGAAAAAATACCGGGAAATTGTTTAAAACGCTACTCATTGACTGCTGGGGCAATTTCAACCAGACTTAGCTGGGAGGATAGTACGCTGGTATGGTTCAGAACTCGTTTACATAATTTTGATTGATACATTTTTTCGCCGCCCATCTTGGATTTTCTGAAAACTGGGAAATCACCCTACTCGATAACCACTGGGCCGATCTCAATCAAACTTGGATGGAAGAACCCCAGCATAGTATTCTTCAGAACATATATACAGAATTTTGGTTGGTCAATTTTTTCGGTGCCCATCTTCAATTTTCCAAAAAATGCCTTTAAACACTTCTCATTAACTGCTTAGGCAATTTCAACCAGACTTGGCTGGAAGGATACTAGGCTGGTAGGTTTCAGAATGTATATACAGAATTTTGATTGGTCAATTTTTCAGGCAGCCATCTTGGATTCTCTGAACATTTTTGTAAATCAGTTCAAAGTCTACTCGTTAACCGCTTGAACGAGTTCAAGCAAACTCGGGTGGAAGGACCCTAAAGTCGTATGCTAAGGCGCTTTTATACAGAAGTTTTATTGGTCAATTTGTTTGGTGGCCATCTTGAATTTCCAAAAAAAAAAAGGCTGAAAATCGTTTAAAAGGTTGCACCTCATTAACTGCTTGGGCGATTTCAACCAGACTGGCTGAAACGAGCGTAGGGGGCTAGGCTTCAGAACTTGTATACAGAATTTTAATTGGTCAATATTTTCAGCAGTCATCTTGAATTTTCTGAATATTTTGGGAAATCAGTTAAACGGCTACTCTCATTAACCGCTTGGCTGATTTCAACCAAACTCGGCTGAAAGAACCCTAGGCCGGTACGCTTCAGAACATTATACAGTATTTTGATGGCTTGATTGTGATTGGTTGGGTGGGGGTGGGTGTGTGTGTGTGGTGGTGTTCCATCTTGGATTTTCTGGAAAAAAAATGGGAATTTATATTAAATGCTACTGCTCATTAATCGCTTGGTCAATTTCAACCAAATTTGGATGGAACGATCCTATTATCATAGCCTCTAGATAATTTATTCAGAATTTTGATAGGTCAATGTTTTGGCAGCCATCTCTCTATTTTCTGAAAGTTTTCCAGAACCATTTAAAAATGGTACTCCTTCAATCAATATAGCCCGATTTCAACAAAACTGGGTGGAACGATGGTAGGCTTCAACATATTAAATGAGAATCTTCATTGGGCAATTTTTTATGGCCATCTTGGATTTTTCAAAAATCACCCATCATGTCTATTTAAATGCAAATGGTTTAAATGCCAATGGTCAAGGTGAGCGCCACCCACACACAGATCCTTGGGCCTCTTGTTTTAAAAGTCATAAAATATTTAAATATTATTTTTGACATTTTTTTTATCGAAAACTAATTTTTGTCTGTGATCTCTTTTAAGCCAAGAATAGTTTCCAATGATAAGTTTAAACACACTATCAGGATGGATCCTTCAGTAGGATTTGGAGAGAATTAACCAAGATCCCATTTACACAAATTCCATTAACCCGCCATTGTAAGCAGCACTAATGGCTCCTAAGCACTATAGATACAGTGAATAACCCATATAAAAAGCAAAGTACCTACTTCAAGACAATCGTGATGGGTCTGTAATAATGAGCCACTACTGTGTGAATGACTTTCTTTAACCCACTTCATGCCATATTATATCTCAGAGATAGTACTCCATTATATAGCTAATATCTTACTGGTCCCAGAACAGTAACTGAAAGTTGTTTTCGCAGCAATAATTTTTATTCAAATTCTTTTCGAAATATTCAGCTGGTTTCATATTTAGGTCAGCTTCTTGAAACAATGTTCTGTGTGTTATGCATCACGTTGCCATGTTTATGGTTATAACCAGCAGTCATATGCTGCAATATTCGCATGCTTTGTTTGTAAAAGTGCTCACACTATGTTGGTGGCCTCATGTGTATTAAATACCGAACTGAGTGCAGTCTAGCTCCAAAGCTTCACAAACTAATGCATGTTGTTCCATCAGTGACTCATGTTGTGGAACGTGCCAAGCAGAGATCTGCTGTCTGCAAGCATAGTTTATAGACAGTTTGTTTGTAGTCAATGATTCCCGTCTTCCAGTGTGACTTCACATCTGTATCACCTTTCATCACTCGTCTAATTCTCTGATTTCATTCATGTGCTCACATGTTTGTATGGTTGCATGTCTGCATACATGTATGTGGTTCAAGATATGGTCTAATTGTAAATTTGTAATACTATCTTGAATATCATGATGAAGTTCTGTTATCTTTCACCTCCCCTGAAGACTATTTTACAGGGCAGTGACAGATCGGGCATCCAGAGAGCATGTGCATACATACTGGCTGAAAGCCAGGATAATAAGTCAGGCATCGAGGGCCAGATTCTGCTTGCGCACTCGCTAACTTTTCTACATCGCTGGCCAGCATCAGGCTCAGCATCCTCCTTGGAGACACTTACCCGTCGCTCCTCTGACAGCTCGCTACAGCATGAAGCTGTATGTTTGCTTTTCGATTGTCTCATTTCATACACTTCACACCACCCTCGAAGGGCTGCTCACGCTTTTAATTTGATGTAAGCTTCAGTGTCCCGCCACTGCCTTTCGCAAGACCTCCGTTGTCACTGTCATTCTACACACATCCTAATGACTATGTGGAAAATTATAGGTTTGTCAAGTTATTTGTTGATCACAGTAAGAAATATTGTACAAGAACAATAGATCATGTGCTTACGACAACGTGACTTAAATACGTTCCATATTGGTGGGAAAACTATCATCCAAGTGAATGTCTTAATTTAGTGCGTAAAATTGATGTTATTTCCCTTTTACAGTACAAGCAGAATATAAATTCAGTGAACATAATGGCATTTTTTTTAATGCAGGTTAGATCCTGGCTGAGAAATCAATCATATTATTACAACCTGCTTTTGGCCACAAAATGCTGATATGCTACAGGGGTCATAGAGATAGTTGAAAGTCTAAATTAAAGTGCAGGGCTCCCAGCGGTCCTACTTTTCCTACTTTTTGGACATGCGTCCTACTTTGTCCTACTTTTCCTACTTTTTAGGGTCATGTCCTACTTTTCTGAAAGAAGACGTAAGATAAATTATTGTTTGTGTGTTTTTCTCTCCAACATGTCCAATAAATGTCTGTTTAGTATAAAACTATTCTGGTTTTCATCATAAATTGAATACTAACAGTAATATGGCTACCTACACCTGTCATTTTGTGGTTGGTAGATGCTACCAACATTCAGATGTATTGGTATTTAGTTGATAATTTTGCAAGAAAATTAGATGATGATAATAAAGGTCTGTTGGAGGAACAAAAAAAGCATCAGAGTGAAATTGAGTCCAGTCAAAAGGTTATAGCCGAGGCTGGCAGACGATTGTCGACTGCATTTAAATCTAAGAAAACAGATCCAGCAGAAATACATGCAGCACAGGCTCTTCTTGAATCTGGTCAAAAAACATTAGAAAAGGCAACATGTGCTATGAAATCAGTTAATGCAAAGCTAGCGAAAAAGAAAAAGTGATGTTCAATTATAAGTGCCAGTACCATACACTAGACTAACAATTTAATAAGTTCATGCAAACAGTAATTTAAATGTAATTGTTACTATTTTAGTTTATCATGAGATACTGATGTTGCCAGTATTCATACATGTAATGTGTAGATGCATGCTGATCCGATTGTTATATCACAAGGTAGACAATACAGGAGTGGATTTTAGGGATTATTTCTACTAACCCAGATGGGGTAGTAAATTATTGATTTTACTCACCTGCAGCAATCTTCACTACCTCCGTGTTTGCTTATACAGACCCAAATTTGATTGTTTCTATTATAGTAAGACATATTGCAAGCTTATTAAGTCTTCATTCGTGATTTTATCTTGAAACTTTAACACACTTATCAGCCCAAAACAGTTTGGACTGTTTCTGCAGTTTCTGATACATGTCCATTTGTAAGTCCAAGAGAATGTTATTTTTGTAAACTTACCACTGGAATGACTGGCTCAATAGCGCCAATCATTCCAGTGGTAAGTTTTCAAAAACAGCATACTTTTTGTTTTGCAAATGGACGCTTTCTGAAGTTTAAAAAAAGTAAAATTTGTCATGGAATATATGTATTTGTCGAACTATATTTTATGTCCCGATATCATTAGTAACCGAAGCTGGTAGTAGAGCTATAGTTTTGCTAAACCACATGAACTTTTACTATCCTCAGGTTAGCTGGATACTATTGAAATCAACTCTGTCACAATAATGCTGACATATCACAAAAATGCTAAGTTTCTGATTTCAAGCTTTGTCAGTTGTGAATTAGTTACAAACCATGTGTAGAGAAGAAATTGTAATCACACATTTAACGTGTTTAAAGGCTGAGTATTATATATTTGAAATATAATAATCAGCCTTTAAACATGTTAACTGTGTTATTACAAATATTCTTTACACATGGTTTTATTGCTCTCCATTGGTCAGACATACTGGCAATATCAGTATCTTTTTTCTTTAATTATTGAATCTTTAGAAATAAAATCAAAGGAGGTGAAGGTGTGGCTATAAGGGGCGATGGGAGGCCAAATAAGAATACATAAATAAATAAATCATTGGCCAGGAGTTTAATCCTGATGAAAGAACCATTGTGTGATGGTAATTTTATTTTTTGTTCTCATTTATGATGTTGTATAATTGTCCTACTTTTTTTCCATAAATGTCCTACTTTTTTTTAAGGGTCCGCTGGGAGCCCTGAAAGTGCTTTAATCCAGAATCTGCTTTAACTCTTTAATGATCATATCGGCCAAATCTGGCTTCTTCAGAAGTCTTAAGGAATGTCCATTTGCAGGTCAAGAGGAGGCTATGTTCGAAATTTTACCACTGGAATGCCTGAATAACCAGGCCAGTTATCAAAGTGAAGATTTTCAAGAATAGTCTTCTCTTGGTAGGCAAGTGGAAATTCGAAAAGCAAATATTTCTATTCTCTTGACAAAATTTGACGAAGATAAAAAGCTTTTTGGCTTAGTGAACCACCATCCATCCTCTGGTCACAAAAGACATTTCTTTTGCCAACTGCTTTGTATTTACTCTTTAACCCTTGAAATTTCAAGACATAAAGGAAAGTTGGTGAATATTTTGAAACAGATTTAACTGGAACCTGTTGCTGCTGTATGCTACTGAGTGCAGCAACATTGACCAGCGAAGTTGGGGTCAAAATACTAAATAGAATAGGTGTGATATCATAAAGAAATTGTCGATTCTTGCCTGAAAGGGTTAAGTTCCGACCTGTCTTTAGTTTGCATTTATTGGCACTCTCTAAGATAGCTGTTATATAGGTCTGTGGGTCATTGGACTGCGAAATTTGGTATACAATATTAGCTCTATCTAAAGGTAATGCTCCATTTTGTATGTTCCATCCTAATTTACCTTTGCTACTCTCAGTATTTCTGATGTTCATTTTCAAAATATTCTTAAAATCCATACTCATGTTCATTAACTAAACTCATTTAAAGTTTAGATTTTATGGCCTACATAAGCGGGCATGTGTGCATACATGCGTTTGAAGATGCAAATTTTGTTAAATGTCCAAAGACTATGTTTTAACAGTAGAATGTTATAGTGTTCTGCCTTGATCCTTGAAATAGGTACAAATTTCTCTCACTTTTGAGAGGACTGGCTATGTTCTGATTCTTCCAGCTTACCATGACATTGATGAATTGGCAGAGAGATATATACTTTGTACGCCAAAGTATTGTATTGTATGCCGGTAATCTTCAGCAACAAGATATTTATACATAGACAAAAACTGTCAACTTTTACTTGGCAAATGATGCTGTTGAGATGTACATGTTACTTGAAGATGCATAAGAAATTCTCTAATAATAGCCCTGTTACTAAAATTATTTTCACACATGTTTATTTTTGTTCGCTCAACTTAACGAAGTAAAGCGAGCTACTGCACGGCAACGGTGGCATCATCAACGTCGTCTAATTTGTGTTTAGATCAACTTTTCTGTTTGTTATATCTCATGTCTGGTTCATCTTATTGTACCCAAGCTTGGACACATGCTTCCTTAGAATAAAACGACATGACACAATGACCTTGGGATCAAAAGGTCAATGTCACGCTGACCTTAGTAAATAATTATTTTACAGCATTAACATTTTCCATTTAGTTCATTCAACCTTTTTGTTTGTATCTCATATTTGGTTAATCATAATGGACCCAAACCTGGACACATGTTTCCTTATGATAACACAGCATCACATAATGATCTTTCTGTCAAAAGGTCAGTTGTCAAAATCACTGACCATCAGGTAAAAACTTAGTTTTTTCAACATTAACATTTTCTATTTGGTGCAACTTAGTAGTTTATATCTTGTTTCGTTAATCATACTGGACCCAAACATGGCCACCTGCTTCCTTATATTGAGACAGCATTGCACAACACGCTTGGACTTAAAAGGTCAAAGATCAAGGCCACTTCCGTGTGAATTAAAATTAAAGTTAACTTGGATTAGCTTAGATTTTCTTGAATATCGAAGCTATTGGAAAATTATTCAACCCATACCAGCTTTGATTTCCTTGAATTAGCTTGGACGTTATGTAGTTGCTTGAACCTCTTGAAAATCCCACCTCTCAGAATTCAAGCTAGCTGGGATTTTCTAGGGCTTTTTTAATGTCATCATGAAAAAGTGCAAGCTTCTTGGATTTTCTTGGACTTTTGGGATTTGTAAGAATTCAAGCTAGCTTGAATTTTCTGCGACTGTTTTGTCAGACATAAAAGAATCCAAGCTACTTGGATATCCTTGAATTTGTAGATTCACATACGCTACCTTGGATTATCTTAAAATAGCTTGCACTAAGGCAAGAACAGGTTCTGTAGTCATGCAGAGGTGACTGTGACCTGGTAAATTGGTGGGAAATTTAAAAAGTCTGCAAAAAAGCAAACAGTACATTCATTGCATTGATCATTACCAGCTATGGATATATAGAATATGATGGTATGGAAACACTGACAGTACTGCTACATAGACTGCTTAGCATCATTAACTTTAAATGGAAACAGAAATGTGTTTTGAGGTATGTATTCTATTGATTTGCCGAGATTTATTCAGTTACCAGTTTTGGTATAGCTTTTTCAGTTCTATAGAAATAATGCAGTGATCATGACTTTCTAAATAATATGATACATTAACAATCTCTGTCTATAAGAATAACAAACAAATCAATCAGAAACTCATACATTGTTAATGTCTGGCTGAAATTGTATTTGTTATTGAGTATTACATGTAGCTCAACTCCCATGAAGGTGATTATGGTTTTCAAGTATATCTATGTATATATAATCTCTGTGTGTCAGCATTTATTTGTACGTGCATCCATTTTATGTTAATGTCTAACCTATTACAAAAGCTAGGATTAGCTGGGATTTTCTTGAAGTTCTAGATAGCTGGGACTTTGTGGAATAAAATCCAAGCTAGGTACATGTAGTATTTTCTTGAACGTTCAGGCAATCTTGGATTTTCTTGAATGTTCAAGCTAGCTTGGATTTTCTTGAATGTTCAAGCTAGCTGGAATTTTTTTGGATTTTAAGTGGCCAATACCGGCAAGCTATCTTGGATTATCTTGACTGTTCAAGTTAGCTCAGATTTTCTTGAATGTTCAAGCTATCTGGAATTGTCTTGGATTTTATTTTAACTAGGCCTTTCTTGGATTTTCTTGATTTATTTTGAATTTTATGTGGCCAATACCAGCAAGCTAATCCGGGCTATTCCAAGTTACTAAAAGCTTGGAATTAGCTGGTTTATTCAAGCTCCACAAAACTTGGATATTCATGAATATCCAAGCTTTTTTTGGCATGGGCTATGACCTAATGGTAAAAATCCTTTTCCATTTAGCTCAACTTAGCAGTGTATATTTCATCTTTGATTAATCATACTGGACCCAAACTTGGATACATAATTCTTTGTGATGACACAGCATCACAAAATGACCATGGCTCAAAAGATAAAGGGCAAGGTTACTGTAACCTTGATAAAGACTATTTTTTCAACATTAACATTTTCTGTTTGGCTCAACTTAGCAGTTCATATCTCAACATTGGTCAGTCATACTGGACCCAAACTTGGATACATGTCCCCATATAATGAGAGGAAATCACACAGTGACCTTGGCTCAAGATGGCAAAGGGCACGGTCACTGTGACATTGGTAAATCTTTGTTTTTTCAATATTAACATTTTGCATTTAGCTCCACTTAGCAGTTCATATCTCATGTTTGCCTAATCTTCCATAACCCAACCTTGGACACATACTTCCTTATAATTCAAGGGCATTATACAGTGACCTTTGCGCTAAAAGGGCAAAGGTCATTATTATTGTAATATTGATAAATTACTGGGTTTTTCCAGCATTACCATTTTGTGTTTGGCTCAACTAATAGTAGTTCATAACTCATATTTGGTTAATTATACTGGACCCAAATTTAAACACATGCTTCCTTTTAATGGGAGAGCATGACCCAATGCCCATCAGGGGCAAAAGGTCACTGTGGTCTTGTGAAAAACAGTTTTTCAACAGTATCGCTTTGTGTTTAGCTCAAGTTCATTGTTTATATCTCATATTTGCTTGAACATACTGGAGCCAAAGTTGGACACATGCTTCTTTATTATGAGTGGTAATGACACATGACATCTTGTCGTCAAAATGTCAAAGGTCAAGGTCATTGTGTACTTGTTAAAACATAGTTTTATCAGAACTAACACTGCATTTAGCTCAACTTAGCAGTTTATATCTCATATTTGGTTAAGCATACAGGGCCCACATTTGGATACATTCTGCCTTATAGTGAAATGGCATGACACAATCACCGTGACATCAAAATGTCAAGGTCGGTGTGATAATGACAAAACTCAAGGGTTTCTCAACATAAACATTTTGCTTTTACCTCAACTTAGCAATTCATATCTCATGTTCTGTTAATCATACTGCACCCAAACTTCGAAACTTGCTAATGAGAGGGTATGAGACAATTCCTTTGGGGTCCAAAGGGCAAAGTTCATGGCCATTGATAAGTGTAGTGATAAGTCTATATTTATTTTATGTTTGAAGTCAGTCTTCAAGTTCATTGCAATCGTAAAGTCGAGCTTCATGGTTGCAACCACATTTCTGGGTAGAATGTATATTCGTCAGTCATTTCACACAGTTCCCACCCTGTTTGTTTTCGTGTGTAATTTAGTGTACAGCTTGTTGCCTAGTTAACCATGTGTAAGCTGATAATAAGTAAATCTATTCTTATCCTGCTACTCTCTGTATATCTCAAGATATATGTCAAGACCAAAGTGGGCATTTTGAAAATTTTGTGGCTATTATTCCTGCTACTGAGAAGCATAGTAATGGTTTTATGTCTACCCATGTCTTTGTCCTGATCCATCTTCTTCATAGATGTATAGTGTATGTGTGTGATTATAAATCTCCATATTTAATTATTCCATCCATATTCACTGTCAGTTTTAATGCAATAACTTAACTTTATATAGCAAATAGCAATGTCAGATATGTTGTAAGGGGTTAGTATATGATGTCTAAAATAAGTGATGGAAAGGAACCTTTGACCCTAGTTTCAAAATGGAAACAAGTTTTCTTTGGTGGTCAAGCTGGCCATCACTGGTCTGTGCAGTAGTTTTAGGAAATCATCATTTGTATGTTCTATTTTTGACATTTTACAACTGGAATGACTGGTTCAATATCTTAAATTAAAAAATAATCTTCTTTTGATTGCAAATCGATGCTGTTACGGCATGTTTAACTCACCTCCATTGTATGCTTATTGCTCATTTCTTTCTATGAAAGGAATCTAGTAAGAAGACATTTTAACCATCAAAGGCTCCTTGCAGCGTGTATCATTTTCATTTATTCAGAGTAAGCGGAGACTTCTCCATGCAACTGTAGTGTGTCTGCCATGAAGATCCAAGTGATTCGCATGAATTACTTCTCTGTGGCCTTGGCAACAGGAGGGTTAACAATCCCTATGTGTAGGACACTACGAGAGGGGTCTCAGTCGTGAATCTTATTGATTGGCTGAATGCGCTCGTGTAGTGTTTGTCATTGGTTAGCATTTCATCTATTCTCTTAATATGAAACTGGAATGCTAGAAGATATGTTTGTATTATGAATTTTCTTGATTTTACATTTGTTTTTTAATGTTACCTGTTTTCGGGATGACTTTTACCTGTTTCCAGGATTACATTCAAGATCTAAAAATAACGCGTTGTTAATTGTTTGTCTATACAAACAGTTTATGTAGAAGAGAAGACATTATTTTGTACCTAGCTCAAGTGTCCATGTTAGTGTGTTGCTCTATTAGCTTTCTTTTATTATTCTACAGTGTGGATAAATCTCCCACTAAACGAAAGATCAAACGCGATCACTCCGTCAAGTGCATTTCATCCAAATATCATTAGTTTTATCAAGTCTGAGTTTAACAATCATGTGTGCATTGCTTGTAAATACTACACCTTGGAGAAAGAATGCAGTATTTGTGAAGTATGGCCCATTTTCTAGAGATAAAATCAGCTGAAGTAACTTCTTCTTTATCCAAATGTCCAATTGAAAAGTCCTCGTCATCAGGAAAATCTGAATTACCTTCGTCCAAAGAGGATCTTCCATCCTCTTCTGGGAAATTTTCTGAATCAGCTAGTCCTAGAATGCTTTCCGAAATAGTTCATTCTTTAGAATAATTTTGGGCCCACCTTGCAAAAATCGTAGTAACGTCTATGGATGAGATCTCATCCGCTGTCTCCAGCCATTTGTAATTGTGATAGCTTTCGTCTAATGTAGGTCAGACAGAAAAGGAAGTTAGCAATTCCAGTGGTGCGACAGCAATTTTTCTTAAGCAGGAATAAATCTGATTTACATTCAACTTTTTAATCCATGAAGGTTTCGAAGATCATGAAGTGCAGTCCAGTTCTTAAACATGTGCCTAGTCATCTTCTTCTCGTTCACTGTGATCAAACTTGGAGAGCAGCTCTCGAGATGAAATGTGTGGTCTTCCACAGTGTATCCACAGGCCCATACACATTTTCTTGATTGGAGGTGGGAGGATCCCAGATCTCCTCCTTCAGCAGCTGAGAACTTCTGCAATATGACAGGATGTGCTCTGCAGTCTGTTCTGCTTCTCCACAAGGACAAGACGGGATGTGACAAGGTGGAAGCATTTGTACATGTTTTAATTTAGTCTTATTTCGAATTCTCAGGCAAAATAACAACTTGTTCTATTGTTGACAGCTGATGGTAGACATCTCAGAATGTAATGTTATGTACAGTCACTTGATGATTGTCTTCATTTCTTTATGAGCAACCCGGTTTTCTGTTTGATTCTCTTCTGCACCCAACTTTGCCATCCATTCTGCCTCCTCATTTCCTTGAACACGACAGTGTGAGGGGATCCACTGCAATGCTAGTCGAAAGCACTGGATGGTCTGCAATGCTTCTTCAAAATCTGGCAGTTTGCCTGTGGTGACTGCCTCGAGGATAGACCGGGCATCAGATAGAAGACAATCTATGCATTAGAGTCTGCTGTTTAGCTTATGATGTTAGCTGCATGAATCAGGGCTTCAGCTATTTAGTTTGCGCTATGTGCAGACCTGCCAACCCCTATAGATTCTCCGTAGTTTGTATGGAAATAGCTTTCAAACTGCGCATGTATGGGCGGCGAGTCAAAATACGGTAATAAAAAATTGTGCAAGTACGGTAAGACGGACAAGGTGTTAAAATTATGAATTTCCATTTGTGGGTCCATAAAAACGGTAACCACTTAACAAAACACGTCCGCTTCCATTATGTCATGGCGTGATAATTGCTAAATCTAGACGACATTTGAGAACAGCCCATAGAGTTAAAATGGCAGTAGAGCGCTTATGCTCATACCTTTATTTTGACATATTATATACATGTAGACTCCAAAAGAGACTCAATTCTCTTTTGATAATTGGAAGAGAATTTGAATAGAGACAAATTTATATTTTTTTAATGAGAAATGTAATTGTATTTGGTATGTTAATCTGACACTATTCAACTACGTAATAGAATTAGCATATGCGCTCTATGGTTATTCTATATCTATGAAACAGCCTGCCAAAATTCTCTAATCTTGTTAATCAGCGTTTTTCGCCTTATTACAGCATTGGATTAATAGAATGCGAAAGTTTCCACTATGGGAGAATCCCGGAAGTTTGTTTGTTTGTTTATGATGGCTGTACAGATATGCAATTCAACTATATAAATATACCAAGGTAAATCGAAAATCATCCATTCAAAGCATGAGAAAATCAAAATAATCTTTTCATATTTTAGTGTAATAAGTTTTTACCAAAATATTGTAACATGAATTTTGTGTTAATATATATTTCCGTGATCGCTATATGAGATTTTGTGCACAGAGGGTTTCAGTCTTTGTTTTCCGAATTGGCGACTAAATGTGGACAATAATCATCAAGTTTCGTGGAAACGCTCAGTGCAACCAGATAATGCTGCAATGCCAATAATTAAAAAACCTGTTCAAAAGACATGTGTATGAGCGAGAATATACAGAAAGATGACCGGTCTTAAAGAACAGAAAAAGGTGATACATATGCACATTGTAAATCAATAAAAAATTTCTATCCAAAAATGTAACGGTAAATGAACTCACACAATACATGATGACTATATTTATGTTTTACCACCGGAATGACTGGCTCGATAACAGCCAATCATTCCAGTGGTAAAATTTCATAGATATTCTTCTGTCGCCTTGTTTAAAATCATGTGTTTTGCTACTTTTTTAATCACTACTGAAAGGTTACTGAAAATCATGTTTTTTCACCTGAAACTACTGATTGCTTGAATTGGGGGTTGACAGCTCTGTATGTGCCTAGTCGTCTGATGGCCTTCTAATCTGATCTGACTGGGACTTACGACTATGTGTGAAGGTGATTCGTTGTCGGTGCACCACCATAGATCGTAGGCAGTTGATCGCTTAGATGTTGAGGCATATGCTTTGTTCATGGGATAACTCTAGTACTACTTGAACATCCATCACCATACTTGGTTTAGAGGTTGGATTTGGGGGTTCGAAGAAGTTTATCAGTCTTGGGGTCAAGGGTTACGTTCACAGTGACCTAATTTTGTAATATTGCGTTTCCGGATGATAGCTCGAGTTCTGTTGAAGGGATCATTACCAGTCTTGTGTGGGAGCTTGTCCTTGGTGGTCTGAAGAACTCTATCTATTTTGAGGTCAGCGGTCAAGGTCACTGTGACAATTAATGACGTAATATTGCATTTTCGGATAATAGATCGTGTTCTATTGAATGGATTGTTAGCAATCTTGCATGGGAGCTTGTCCATCGTGGCCCGAAGAACCCTATGGATTTTGGGATCAACGGTCAAGGCCCTGATGACCTAATTAATGACATAATATTGTGTTTCCGGATGATAACTCAAGTTCTGTTAAAGAGATCATTACCAATCTTGTGTTGGAGCTTGTTCTTGGTGGGCCAAAGAACCATGTCAATTTTGGGGTCAAACTCAAAGGTCAACATTGCGGTGACCAAATTAATGACAATATTGCATTTCCGGATGATCATTCAAGTTCTATTGAAGGAATTGTTATCTTTGTTGCGTGGGAGCTTGTCCTAGGTGGGTCAAACTTAAAGGTCAAGGTCACAATAATCTAATTAGTAACGTAATATTGCGTTTCCAGATAATAGCTCCAGTTCTATGGAAGGGATCTTTACCAATCTTGGGTGGGAGCTTGTCCTTGCTGGTCCAAAGAACCCTATCGTTTCTGGGGTCAAATGGTCTAAGGTCACAGTTATGGTGACCTAGTTAATGATGTAATGTTGCGTTCTGGATGATAACTCGAGTTCTATTGAAGGGATCTTTACTAATTTTCGGTGGGAGGGTGTGCTTGGCTCAATGGGTGGGCCATACTTTAGCAATCTCTAATTGTCGTTCTTGTTTGTCTGAGCACCACCATAGGTCTCCGCTTGCCCAGGATTCTCCATTATCTGCTGGTCTTAAGTGTGAAGGTTATTCGTTGCTGTAGCATCACCTTAGGTCCCAGCAGATATCATTCCATGTAGCTTCTTCATCTTCGTTGCCTTCAATTACCAGTTCTTTTCATCACTTGACCTTTAAAATGAGAGTGGTACAAAGTCTGATTAATTCGTCAATCTCTTCTAGTCAACCGGTAAGATCGTTTACTGGGTCAAAGGCTGCCCCAGCTCTCCGTGCAGGCCGTGATCCAGGTCTTTCTCGTTACCAGTCCTCGTGTCTGAGTTCCTTCCCGGGTCCAGCTTTAGATTATGCTTTCGCTTCCATCCCTCCGTGGGTCAGTCCATACATCTGCCTGGAATTGTTTTTCACTTACTAACTTCACAAATAATGGCTGGATTCATTTCAAATTTGGTATGTCAGCTCCTAGTGACATGGGCTCGGTGGAGGTTGCATATCAGCGAGACGACTAGATTCACAATAGTTACCTTCCTTGAAACACTTAAAATTTCTCAAAAATGTATGTGAACTTGGTTTCTGCTCAATAACTTCACTTACAATGGATGGATTCATTTCAAATTTGGTATGTCAACTCCTGATGGTATCCTCGTGATTGGGATTGTGTATCAATCTAACCTATCCAGATTCATCATAGTTATCTCTCTTGAAATGCCTGAATTTTGTCAAAAATGTCTGCATTTTATTTTCGCTCAAAAACTTCACTTATAAAGGTTGAATTCATTATCCCCTCGAAAATTAAGTTTGAGGGGATATAGGAATGCACCAATTTGTATGTTCATACAAATGTATGTCCGTACTGACTGGTTTCCGGACACTAACTTGTGTTTGCCTGCACAGGTTTGAACCAGCTTCGGCATATCGCTTAGTAATGCGAATACGGAGTTCAAGTTCGAATTCCGTCAATTTGTGTCAAATTTACCCAGAGTTATTTGCCCTTGAAAGTATGAAATTGGTAAAATTATCCATTTCCGAAGAATAACTTATGCTTGCCTGCACAGATTTGAACCAGCTTCAGCATAAGAATAGTAATGTGAATATGGAGGCCAACTTCCAGTCATTCCAGAAGTAAATTTTTAAAAATAGGCTTCTTGATCTGCAAATGTACATTTTTTTGAACAAATTCAAGGGACAAATTCATAAAACAATATGGTAAGTGTTTGTTCTCACATTCCTCTCAAGAGGTCATTTGGCCGATTTGTAGCTCACCTGGCCAGAATGGCAGTCTGATTTTCTGAAGATTATCCGGAACCATTTAAAACTGGTACTCCTTAATCAATAGTCTGATTTCAACAAAACTTTGGTCCAATGATTCTATGACAGTAGGCTTCAAAATGTCAAATGAAAATCTGGATTGGTCTATTTTTTTTTGGTGGCCATCTTGGATTTTCCGAAAATTATCCATAACTTTAGATGCAATTGGTTCAAATGTTAATGGTCCAGGTGAGTGTCACAGGCTGTTGGGCCTCTTGTTATAAAATTGTTAGGAAAATCTAAATTTTCAAGATCGTTGAATTATTCAAGCCATTGTTATGGGTCACCTCCTTTCGTGGATAAATCTTCCTCCACCGTTATTACTGGTTCCTATCTGAACTCGGAGCCTGACGAATTGAGAAGTCGAAGGCCCTAGAGACAGAATATATTTCACTGATAGATAAACATGCAATAGAACCAGTTCTATACTGGGACTCCAATCCCAGCCTTTACTCAGCAAAATTTCTGTTTGGGGACTCATTCTGAACTTAAAACTTATGAATACCTTTATCACGTCTCTGAAATTCAAGATTTGAAATCTCCAGAATGGAATGTGGGCGGTGTCTATTGACCCCAGAGATACCTATTTCCATATTCCCATTCATCCCTTCTTTCGTCGTTACCTTCAATTCGCATATTAGTGCCGGGTGTGGCAATTCGCCAGTCTTCCTTTCGGCCTAATCACTGCGATCTACATTTTCACTCATGTAGTGACATCAGTTGCTTCTGCACTTCGGCAGAATGCTCTGTCGATCCATGCTTATATCGATAACTGGCTGTTCAAAGTCCAGAGTCCTCTTTCGCTTCACAAGGAGGTTCTTTTAGCTATCCCTCTTTCGCTGGACCTGGGTTTGATAGTAAATATCGAGACATCTCTCCGTCACCTTTCCTCACCTATTTTCGACCTACTTCAGGCAGGATTTTCTCATCTGAGCAGAATAAACTTTTCACTGTATCATTGGCCTTATTGTTTCATGGGCCCAGTTGATAAGATGGTTTTATCTGATATCATTGTGGACCCAGAATCAGGATTCTCTAGATTCCTACATCCTCATTCATTTCCTAATGGAAAACTGTCCGTTTTGATGGACAGGTATCTTCTTTTATTCGGGGTCCAGTGCAATCAATCATCTTCTTAACGGACGCATCTGCAAGAATTGGGCAGCAATTTGGACTTCCATGGAAAGTTCCCACCATATCAAGATCCTGGAGAAGTCGCGGTTGCTAATGAGCGATTTACGGTAGTTTCACTGAATTTCATTTCATTCTAGATTCTGAGTGTTGTCCTTTTTCACACTTTCTTTACTAGCAATCATACTCTAAATTTGCCTTCTGTGATTCTTAAAATGTTTTAATCTGAGTTCGAGCAATAAGTATACACTAGATGTGAGTTAGACAATGACTAAAGACTCCCCCCTTTAGGGAGCTAGGTGTATGTTTTAAGAATGTCTTATGCTCGCCTCTACCATATATGGCCCGATCTCAGCCGCCCCCTCAATGAAATTTAGAAGAGTTATAGAAGAGTGTATATGTATATAAAGTAAAAAAAATAGATGCCATGGGAACCAACAAGAAACACGATGTGAGTGCCTTCAGCGAATAAACAAGCTGCACCTCTGATCACCCTCTGTGGTGACCTGTGCATAGGGATTGTTAACCTGGATGTTGCCAAGGCCACAGAGAGGAATTAATTAACTCGAATCACTTGCAATCTTCATGGCAGAGTGAGATACTCTGGAGTTGCAGAGAAAAGGTTGGGATCGGTTGAATCACTCTGAATCTCAGTCTCAGAAAACTATGCAGGTAAGCTGTTAGATATTGTGAATCTAATTTGACTAGATGCTGTTGCTGCTATGACAGCAACATTGCCCAGCCAAATCAGTTTCAAAATATTCAACAGCATGTTTATTAAATAGTGAAGACCCACACTTCGTACAACCTGACAGACTATTAAACGTTTAAGACAGACTAAATTGATTCATTCATGAGGTAATTGAGTATGACCTTATCCTACATGTCACATAGTTGATTATGACACCATGATTGATGGATAAACTGGATTCCTCCATTGCCATTTTCTCAAAGGTTTGTCACACAGGTATAGCAAGATTTCATTGGATTGTGCTTTAGCTAAACATGTGTGATAAATTTTGAAATCTAATGGGAATGAATTTAAGAAATTAAGATTATATTTTAGCACCTATGTGACTGATATGATCTTACTCTGTTTATTCGCTGAAACTATATATCCTCTTGTATTGAATACAGTGCTAAATTTCTCATGTTCTGTATGCCATCCATGCCATCATTCTGATTTATAAATGCAGGACTTTCCCAATTCTTCTATATGCTGTGTCAATGAAAAACTGTTTTATTTTAATTTCATTGCATATCGAGACTTCCCAATCCATCACGTTCATTGATTTGATCGCATTGTTACCACAAATGTGGAATATTTGTAGTTATAGTACAAGACGATCTTGAAGTAGAATTCTCAAATGGTCCCTAGCCAACACACTACTTTTTAAATGGTTTCCGTGAAATATCCTGAGTGGTTGGGACACGTGCATAGACAGTCAAACCTGTTTGAGAGACGACATGACTTTTGGAGCCAAATGAGGATGGTTCTTTGATTCTTTAACTCTCGAATTTGTTCAAGAGAAATTTCAATTTTTTCATGGAAACTACATTTGCAGACTAAGAGAAGACTATGTTTTTTAATTTACCACTGGAATGACTGGCTCGGTTATCGAGCCAGTCATTCCTGTGGTAAATTTTTTTTTAAATCGCTGCAAATGGACATTTCTCAAGAACAGTGAAGAATCCATTTTGGCTGATATGAGTGTTAAAGGGTTAGTAGTCAGGATTGCTCGGGAAAATTGATATGGATATTTTTATTTAGTGAATGCACATCAATGGACCTTTCCATTTTTAACTATGCCCCGCCCATGACTAGATAAGCTCCTCCCACACCTCGCCGTGTTGGCATTGATCGATCCCCAAATGCCCTAGCTATCAAAATAGTAAAAACAAACAATTTGTACAACAACGCATAGACCGTCTTCAAATATGTGGTTGTGACGTACTTATCGACGTCATTCATTATGATGTCATTGTACACATCACGCAGTTCATTATGACGTCATATGATGGGTGGGTACTCTGGAAAGGTGAATTGCATAAAGAACATTACAGGGGGCAGTTTTCAGGCAGGTGTGACCAGAAAATGGTTAGGACAGATGGTCTTTTGATTTGGTCAAAAACTACGTTTTTGTTGAACTCAATCTTTGGCTTCAACGGACATACCATCTACCATATCACCTGTACTAAAAGACCAACCGTACAGTGACTAATTGTATAAGTGCTGGTATTTACAATGATTGCTTACGGTTGGGTTTACAGTATGTCTGGGTTTTATATCTTACCTTTTACCTGGAACAATGATGATGAAATACACATGTCTGTGTGTTCAGTACAGCTCATACACATGTAGATAGGTTAAAATGTTTCCAGAACAAATACTGAAACATGGTTAGTAAGAAATATTTGGTTTGCAAACTTAATTGGATTGGAAGACATTGCTGCGTTAGGCAGCAATGTCTTCCAATCCAATTATGTTCAAAGTATTCAGCTACATTATATTTTGTTTTAGAAACACGTTAAGCTAATTCTGGCCTGTACTGTATATATGGTAGTGATGTATCAATATGTAGTGAAATATAAGCTGCATATGGGTATTACTTGTTATCGTATTTGTGTCTTGTTTTCAGAATGTGGTGGATAAACTGCTGACCAAAGCTAGCCAACCAATTGTTGTTGGTACAACTTCCTGGAGAGAACAGTTTGTAGCGGCCATTACTGTCAGCGCAGGTGAATGTTTTAGAATGTCTTGATGGTCTAATAAGTATATTAAGGGCAAGCTTTGGACTACCAATGATGGTGCTCTAAATATAGGTGGCAATGATCCCAATCTGTTCCCATAAATGGCAATGTGTTCCAGCAGATCAGTCTTCACACAGCATTGGGTATCATCAGGGCTTCCATTAATTTCTAAACACACAAAGTCTTAGACGTCTTTCGTAACAATTTTGTGAGTCCAAACAAGAAATATGGTTGTTTAAAATTTAAAGTGGTTCACATACATGTAAGTTGCTTAAGATCATTGTTTAACCTTTTTAACATCCATATCAGCTGAAAACGGCTTCTGCAGTTATCTTGAGAAATGTCTATTTGCAGACCAAGAGAAGATTATTTTTGAATATTTACCACTGGAATGATTGGCGCGATAACCGAGCTAGTTATTCCAGTGGTAAATTTAAAAAAATTAGTCTTCTTGATCTACAAATGGACGTTTTCTTTGAGAAAAGTGAAATTTTCTTGAACGAATTCAAGGCCTAAAGGGTTAAGTTGTGTCAGTGCAAAAAAACCAGTTGGAATTCCAAGACTTCCTTGGTATTGGTTTTGGGAGTCCAAATATGAACTTATATATATATATACTCCTGGACTAATCCCCTGGGTATCATGCTACAAAACAAAGTGTAAATTTGCGCCTCAGAGGTGACTATGTGATAGATGTCAGGTTTGACAGACCGGCAGACAGACCAGCAGAAAGACTGGCAGACAGACCGGCAGACAGACAGGTTTATACTAGTGAGTTATAAATAAAACCCATGAGTACGGGAATCTGACTGTTGACAGGGAAAAGTTTAAGAAAAATAATTTTATGTGATGTAACCAGCACATATGAAACTGGACTCCCTACCCTTTAATGGTCAAATTTGGTCAAGAAAATAAATATAATTGCTTATTGGTCCTTTAACCCAAGAATTTGTTTTAAAAAATTTCCATTATCATAGAAAATGTCCATTTGCAGACCAAGAGAAGACTATTTTTGAAAATTTACCACTGGAATGACTGTCTCGATTATCGATCTATCAAGTGCTGCAGAGGCCTACATCATCATCATCATCATCATCATCATCATCATCATCATCATCATCATGTTTTCAGGACTTAAGCCTTAGGCTTCTTATGGCATCATATTGACCAGTACAGGGTTAAATCTTGTAGTGTACACCATTGACACTTTCTTTTGTGCTTGATCTAGCTTTATGGTTGCATCATAAGTTGATGATATATAAAACTTAATTTTATGCCAGTGTTTATTAGGTAAAGATTGTTCGGATATTGTTGTTCCAGACAGCAGTGTTTTGGACACTAATTTATTCATTAATCTGTCTGCTCTTGTGACCATGATGTACTCTAATTAATGGGAGAAAGCCCAGGATAGGAACCATCGCGTGTAAACATGCGCTGTACTTCTCACTGTATTAATTATTCATATTATTTCAATATGGCTTCATTCAGCGGGGCCAATAGGGGTCCATTTGCACTAGAATTAGAAAGAATTGCCATTTTTAGTTCACCGTCCTTAACCCGTCCGTCACATCGTATCTCCTTAATGGTTTGACCGATTTCAAGAAAATTTGGCTGTAATGATCCTATGCTAGTAAGATCCAAAACAGAATTTTGATTGGTTGATTTTTTTTTGGTTTAAATCTTTCCTGTGCTGGTAGATTCCAGAACATATATTCAGAATTTTGATTGGTTGATTCCTTCGGTGGCCATCTTGCACTTTCCTCAAATCCTTTAAAATGCATATGGTAACAACAGCTCTCAGTCAAATTAGTTTCAAAATATCCAACTGAATATTTATTAACTTGTAAATTCGACAAAAACATGCAGTTTGTATACTCATGACAGACATTTCGATTTTCACGCCTGAACTATATGCCATTCTGATTGTGACGTCAGCCATCAGGTAACAATATTTGACTATGACATATATTTGATTGACAGATTGCATCCATCCATACTAAAATTGCTTGGATAAAATCACTTACATACATTTGTTCATATAATTCGACTCATCTAATCTTGCTCGGCTTACTAGCCTCGGGTAGCATGGCTCTGGTACTAACTGGCTCTGTCAACATGGTTCAGAGTGCCTGGTACATGTATCTCGGCAGGGTAACCGAACCATGACTAATTGAGGTAAATCCTTGTGTCCTTTTCTGCCTGTCAATTGTAGATATTCTGTGATGAAGACACATCACCTGTCTTGCTAGTCTGAATGAAAGGGGGTTGATATTAGCTGTGTCCTTCACGTCATATTTCAGACTTGATGCATGTTATGTGTTCAAAGAAAAATATCTTTCTTGGCTTAGGCAGGATGAAAATCATTATATTGAACAGGTGTCTTGATCTTTCTGTGATGTTGGTGTCGCAGAGCCAGACTAGACACATCTTTCTGCTCTGTCTGCGCTTAACACTTTAATGGAGAAATTTTGTCCATAAAATAAAAATATTTGCCTATTAATTTTTTATTTTCAGGCAAGAAAACTACTTTTTGAAAATTTACCACTGGAATGACTGGCTCGCTTATCGAGCCAGTCATTCCAGTGGTCAATTTTCAAAAATAGTCTTCTCTTGGCCTGCAAATGTACATTCCTCACCACCACTACAGAGGCTTGTGTTGACCGACTTTGCTATGAAAGAGTTAATGTGAATGAATGAAGGACCTAGATAAGCACCCTCAGAGATATTATACATAATCCAACACTAGAACTGTCAAGTAAATATCCTGTCACGCATTATTCAACAGCAGGTGTGCCTCGCTATTGTCCATTGCTATGGCAACTAACAGATATGTGTCCTATCATTCCTGATATATGCCTGATTTGGGATTGTTGTTGATTACTTTTTTATAACAGAAAATAACAAATGTGTGATATATAGAATAATACTCCGCGCAATAGAGAAATGGCGTGCGCGTGTGTGCGTGCATCCTTGACATCATCATGTCAGTGGTTCCATCCATACCTTTCCAATCCCTTGATTTATGAAGTCTGTCACTGCTAGCTAAACATTTTCCTTACTAGTGTGGAAAACATTTGATTAAACCTTTTCTAAGATACCTGTTTATCGCAATCTTGAATGTCGTTGCGGCCCTATGAACCAACAACTTCCATACAAATAGCTTGAAAACAGTTTGTCACATCTTATAAACAGCATGTATTAACTCTTTTTAACACTCATATCAGCCAAAAACGACTTCTGCAATGGTCTTGAGAAATCTCCATTTGCAGACCAAGAGAAGATAATTTTTTTTCATTTTCCACTGAAATGACTGGCTCGATAACCGAGCCAGTCATTCCAGTGGTAAATTAAAAAAAATAGTCTCTTGGTCTACAAAAGCACATTTTCCTAATAGAATGTTTAAATTTTAACAAATTCAAGGGTTAAATGGTTAAATCGTGTCTGTAACATATGTCATTAGGATGGTCGTTACATCGTGATCCATAGTTATGTGGTCTTTCTAATGATATTCAAATACAATTAGCAATGATGATTCGCTGGTATGGTCATGACATAGAATGGTCCTTATATGGGCCTCTTTCTAATGATATTCAAATAAAGTTAGTTAATGCATTGTGCCATTCACTGATGTCATATTTGTATTGAGAGTGCTTTCTGTTTGGAGGTGGTCTTTAGCTCTCTTAACCCTGAAAGAAAACAAGTCTACATTTTCACGCAAATATACAGGTAAGCTGTTGAATATTTTGAAGTTAATTTGACTGGAAACTGTCGCTATATGAGCAGCGAAGGTTTCCAGTCAAATTTTTTTTACAAATATTCACCAAATGATTCATTACATGATTAGGAATAAAATCACCAAAGATTTCCGTACTACCATGCTTCAAATTGGAATAGATTAATGAAAATCTTAGGACGGTTTATACCTTTAATGGTCAAAACAGGTCAAGAGAACTGAGGTTTCTGCTTTGTGCTCACTGAATGGCCATTTAAAAATGCAAGAGAAAACTATTTTTGAAAATTTTGTACCGTAATGGCTGGCGCGGTTATCGAACTAATCATTCCAATAGTAAATTAAAGAAAAATAGTCTTCTTATCCTGTATTTGTACATTCCTAAAGATCGGTGTAGAGGTCAGTTTTTTGGCCAAAGTTATCATTAAACGGTTAAATACCTGATTACTATATCATATACTGTGAAAATGGGTGCACTTTCTCAGTTTATTTCAAATTTAAATCAACTTTGATATTGTTTCTTCGTTCAGGTGATGAAGATGATGATTCTGAGGATGCGGAGGAGAAGTTACCATCATGCCTTGATTATGTGATGCATTTCCTAACTATTTTCTGGAAGCTGCTTTTTGCCTTTGTGCCACCCACAGGTCAGTGTTGTTGAGAGACATCATTCTTCTGCATCCCTTTATTACTGTTTAGACACTCATTGCTCAGTTGACCTTTCATCACCTCGCTATCCACATATATAATGCTCAATCATTTAACCGTCTGACTGCCGAGTTTTTTGCAGCCGATATAGGTCCCTTGGGCCTCTTGTTTAAAATTAAATATGGCTGGAGGGTGTTTGCCCTGAGATTGGGATACAGGGAATTTATCATTGAAAGGGTTAACCCGTACCACACTGCTGTCAATATTATATCTTTTATTGTGTCACTAGCACAGAAACTGGTGTACAGTTTTCAACAATTTTGGTGGATGATGTTTTCCACCAAATTTGTTGAAAAATGAACACCAGTTCATCTTTTAATTTAATTTGATAATTTAAAATTTTGACATCAAACTGGTACAGGTTAAATCATATAAACCCATGGTGGTATCATTTGATCTAATAAAAAACAAAAAATTCTACGTTGGTATATAATTATATAGATGTAGGATAATTATTAATAGATGCTTTCTTATTTAAGGGAGCATTGTTTGCCAGTACTTGTATGTTATATGTATTCTGTCAGTGACTTTTATTACTGTGCAAAATTAGATTTTTCTGACATTTATGTTGAACATATACCAGCGCTTATGTCATATTAATTGCTCGCAGAGCGGTATATGAGCAGTGGAAAATATGTACAATGATCTGGTATCTTTGACAACGTGATTCTGATACTGGACCAGAAACAACTAATGTTTTATTATATCTAAGGAATATTCTGCTGAATAATTTTGAAACTAATTTGACTGGAAAATATTCATCAGATTATTTAACCCTTTAACGCTTACGATCCAGATATGACCAATTCCTTATTAATAAGTAAACACTTTGCTGTTGAATATTTTGAAACCTGTTTGCCTGGGAGCTCAGTTGGTGCCTAGACAGCAAAATGTTCCACTCCAGTTAGGGTCAAGATATTCATCAGGTTTCCTGTATTGACCGCTTGAAATTGCAGCACTGAACTTTCAAGGGTTATGTGTTAACGCTGATTCTGCTGTATCAAATGCGATGTTATAGGAACTAGTTGAAAAATACTGATGCAAGTTTTGACAAATATGTTGCTGTAACCTATTACTGTGTGTGACTGCAACAGGTTTCAGCAATACTTTCAAACATACAACCTCATCAGTTAACTGTTTAATGGTCAAATTTTGGCAAGAAAATTTTAATATTTTCTTATTGAATGTCCATTTATAGGCCAAGAGAATAGAATTTTTGAAAATTTATCACTGGATTGACTGGCTCGTTTATCGAGTCAGTCATTCCAGTGGTAAATTTTCATAAATTCTATTCGTTTGGCCTGTAAATGGACATTCCACAAGACCATGACGCAGGCAGTCTTTGGCCGGTATGACGATTAAATGGTTAATCGAGACACGAATACTGCAAACTGGTACTTCAGCAGTGCTCAAGAGTGAAGAAGAGCACATTTTTGTCTGAACCGAGTAATTAATCCCGATGGAAAACTACGTTGTAATAATTTTCTTCATAATCTCTTTGTTATCCATGGCTGGCATTTATCTAATCGCTTATGATATCACCAGACAAAGAAAAGACTATGGGTTATTATATAAGAAATAAATTCAGTATTATTAAGTTAGTTGTCTATTAAATAGACCTGAACGTCTATATCATTTAAAGTTTTTGTAACATAACACAAATAGCTCCACATAAATAGATCACATACAGGTCAATATTTCATTAAAAACACTGATTAATTAACCATTTAATGATTAAGCCGGCCAAAGCCGCCCTCTGGAGTTGTCTTGAGGAATGTCCATTTGCAGGTCAAGAGAAGAGTATTTTTGACAATTTCCTACCAGAGCCAGTCATTCAAGTTAAAAATTTTCAAAAATGGTCTCTTGGCTTGAAAATGGGTGTTCAATAATTGCATATTTAGATGTTCTTGATCAAATTTAGCCATTAAATGGTTAAAGGGTTAAGATTTCAAATAATAGATCATCTGAAAACTAAGTCTTGTCTGGAAATAGACGATACATTTCCAGCTATCGGGCCACCCATTTCTAGCTATAACCCGCCCATTTCCAGCTATTCCCTGCCCATTTCTAACTATGTTCAGGCCATTTCTATCTATGCCCCACCAACCCATTTCTAGCTATGCCCCACCCATTTCTAGAAATGCCCACCCATTTCTAGCTATACCCCACCCATTTCTAACTATGCCCCACCCATTTCTAGCTATTCCCCGCTCATTTCTAGCTGTGCCCTGCCCATTTCTAGCTAAACTCTGCCCATGATTTGCATGTATTTTGATCAATATATATATATATATACTTTGAATGCTGAATTCCCAGAATGAATCCCAATTTCAAGGTAATTATATGGGTATAGTCCAGTCAATCTAGGCCAAAAATATTTTATTCCGGAACAAATTGCAACATAATTTTTTTACCTCGCCCAGTGTATAGGGGGCCATCATGTACAACATATCAAAAGTCCTCCAAAATTCCAATAGGGGAAAGGGTAAAATTTGCATAATTATTACCAGATTTGGGCCATTTCACCTGAAAAATCCATTTTTCTTTATTTCTTTAAAACCGGTATGTAATATATGTGTGACTGGGTATTTTTGGACTTTTTTAGTAATAAATGAATACGATTGACCTATTCTCCACAAATTAAATGTATTGTGTTATGCCACTTGCATGAATTTACCTAATACCATCATTGATATTGATACAATACATATTATATTTTATTATGTCACGGTATTGTGTGTTTCTAAGCTAAGCTAAGATGAAATAGTATGGCATAGGTACCTGGTTTCTACTAATTTCATCTTGCATCAATTATCCAAGTCATCTTCCTCAATGAGCGTTATTGAATTCGAGCAACTGAGACCCGTACAGTCTTCGCAGGCGGATGTGCAGCTGAGCCCATGTTTTCTACAGGTGCATCTCTTTGATTCACAGCCAGTTTTGCAGCTGCATCTAAATGAATACAGTAAATCGTCAGGTTCTGCCAGCATGTCAGTCTTAACAGGCAGCATTTGGTGGTTGAGAACTTTCCAGCCCCATTCTGTTGGATCCATATCTCCAGCATCTCCTCTCCAAACTTGAATTTGGTAGTACACGAGAAGACTGTGAAACTTTGCGGATGCGGGTGTTGGTGGTAAATCTCGTGCTTCAACATACTTGGAACTTTTTGCAACCTTCTCCCTGAATCGCTTGTACCGCAAAGCAACTAGACTATCCATTGAAGTGCCATTGTATAGAATAAGCATTGCCTTCTCACCTGCTTTTATCACGTCATCTTTATTCGCATTACTCATTGTAAACACTTCAGCAATTTGAGAGAGTTCTTTGCAGCACTGGATTTTGCTAAGGGATGCAGATTTTCCAATTCCATAAAGCCTAGATGTTGAGTCACAGCCTCCTTAAGGATAGCATGGATAAATTACAGCTGTGAGCACAAACAGAACCCGAGTTTTTCCTTTGCCATTTTGATATTCCACGGTCGGGGTTTCTTTGCATTTTGCTTTGGCTCTGGTCTGAAAAATAGCTGACAGCCATTCATATCAGTATGGTATAGAAGCAACACCAGTAGGTCGGTATCGTCTCCAACAAGAGCAGTATTTGTTGACTTTGAAGCCAAGATAGCCGTTTGCGTAATTAAGACATCAGCATCACCGCTTGCCTTTATCGTTAAGCATCCAGCCTGTTCGAGAGATGAACTTAAGATTGATATGAACCGATGTTTGTTCTGCTTGTTACTAAGAAAATCAGGCTTACTCAGAGTTACAACTGTTTGCGGAGTCAGTACAACAGTTGCGCCTGATCCACGAGTTCGCCTCTTATGTGTTACATCTTTTATGTCTGGGCCTTGGTCATAACCATCAAAAACTACTGTAGCCTTTCCATATTTGCTTATGCAATATTTTACATATCTTTGACAAACATTTGCAAATGTCTCTCCACGCTGCCATGGAACACGGTGTAATAGAGCTCCTCCATCAAGCACATAGTGGACAGAATCTGGAAGGACTGCATCTTCATTTTGAATTAATTTCCACAATGCATCACCAAGTGCCGGCTTATTTGCTTCCCATGGAAGAGATGAGTTATCAAAGAGTGCGGGCGGATGAGTGCACAACTCATACTCAAAATAAGATGATGGATTCCCTTTTGATCCATTTGAAGCAATTAAACTGAGTCTTTGAAATAGGAGTTGTGGATCAATTTGTACACATTCATCATCAATCTTGAGAGATGTTTTGGATGCTAAGGTAATAGCTTGTCTCTTTCTCTGGAACGAAATGCTTGATACACATTGGCCACACATCGAATTAATAATTGATTCTCCAATATCTTTAGCATCGTCAACATTGACTGATTCATGTGCAGACAATCCACTAACAAGTCCTCTAAGAGAAGGGTCTGGTCCAAATGGATTCAGTTCACTAAGGATTTTGAGAATTTTGTAAGTATCATCCATATCACGCTTTATTCGAGATTGTGTGGAATCTTTGTGTTGTTCACTTGAATCACAGTTTACCCCAGAGAGCTCTTGCATTGCATTACACACATCTGCACATGTGGGCATAGACAACAAGACGCTGAAGTTCTGTCATTCCACGACCTCGTGTTAGACCACCACTTGACTTTACACTTCTCATAAGGACCTGCTCAATAACTAGATCAGTAGATAACCCTGCCCAATACCTATCACTTCGATGAATGACATGATGACCATTGAGGAAGCTGGTGTGTATATCTGGATGACTTTCAGGTATTTCTAACATCTTTTGTAAATATACATATGCAGACTTGGCGTACAGATTATGCCCAGCAGCTGCAAAATCTGGAAGCATCTCACGAACGGTCTGAAGGTGCATGTTCCACTCACCAGTTCGTTCTGCCTTAATGAATTTGCGCAGAATGCCAACCAACTCCATATACAAAAGCTGGAGTCATGCAGTCCTCTTATCTTTCATGACCACCTTCTCTGAGTCTAGTTTGTCCTTGACATCATGTAATGCATTTTCCGATGACAATCTTGTAGCTACATACGGATTTTTGATAATGTCATCATAGAGCTCTCCAACTTTAACCAGATTTTTATTTAGGGAACTTTCAATCGTTTCATGTCCTGCAACATTATCATCATTGTCAAACAATTCTTTTGAATGCATTGCAGCGGAATATTCTACTGTGTCAACTTCAGCATCTGCAATTGTAGGTAGTGGTAGATTGTATGCATTTGCAATCAAGATTGTACTGAGAGAAGCAAAATCCATGAGGTGTCCTCGAACTGCTCGAGAAATTGCCTTTCCACTAAGAATGTGTTTGACAGCATTCTCAGCGTAGACTACCTCTAGAATAGGCGCAAGACCGCTTCCTGCCATTAAGTGACCAATGCAGCCAAGGAAGCTCATCTCCATATGAAGACCTCCGAGTCTTAGAATAATTTGCTTTAATGGACTCCAGCTCAGCTCAATCTCTATGATAGTCATAGCTTTCCAAAATAAGGGCTGATCAAATGTAATCACGGGTGCAACATGGTATCGGTTTGCCTGTTCACAAACATAAGTCAAAGTGGAAAAGATGCAGGTCATGTTACTTGGCTCTAGATCTATCATCGGAAGGAAAATAACAGACGATTTACCTGGATAAACTCCTTGGTGAACAGTTTGCATCATGCCAGACCATGACTGTCTCCTTGAACGCAGAAACAAAGAGAAATCCCAGAGGATGTCAATGTCAGCTGTTGGGTCTGTATGTTCCATCGCAGTTAACTCCTTAAAGGTCAATGGGAAGTTCCTGGTATGCTGAGACTCAACGTTCCTGATACAGATCTTGCCAACTTGTTTGATATCTTCAGATGTTACATTTATCCTTGGAATAAGTTTGCACGAAAGGTTTCCTGGTGTAACAGATGCAATGATTCCCATTCCATGAAATGTATTATGCCCATCTATTGTGCAAATATTGTGATCCACATTGTCGGCAACAAACTGAATGAACTCGCCTGATAATGGCTGTGGTAGATCTCCACCATGAAGTGATGCACTGCGCTCAAACCTCTGTATCTCCGCATATGAACATCCAAATCTGTGCTTGTACAAGGTGTCAACAATAAATCTAGATCCAAATTTATGGTGCATCTCACATGACAGCCCGAACTGCAAAGGTGCCAAAATAACTCAGGACGAGTTCCTTGCATAATAGCCTGTCCAACTGATGCCTGTTTCATTTCTGTGCCTTTTCCAGTAAACAAAATCCGCAATAATTCCCGCAGTGTCTCTGGTAAATAATTCAATGCCTTTACTGGGTCGCTCATTTGCTCCCTTGATGGATAGCTTTCAGATGATGTGCATGAATCAATTAACTTAATATCGTGTCTAAGCAGTTTGGCAGCTGTCTGGATGATTAGCATGCTCTCTGATTTGGAATCCTTTCTCTTCTGTTCCTTATAGAAGTCAGTCAAAATAGTAGATGCTTTAGAACGAAAGGTAACAACGTTTGGCTTACCTTTCACAGTGCTAATAAATATTTCATCGCCATAATTATCTTTTATTTTATCCTGCATGTATTTTGTACTGTATGCTTTATTCTCTATCATCGAGATACTCTTGCATTTTATTAACGAGGTCGTGCAGGGTCAGCTGCTCATCATCATTATTTTCAAGAAATGCCATTGTCGCACTAAATGCTCTTACTCTGTCCAAGTCTTCTGGCCTTCCATGTTTTTGGGATGAGCAAGATGAGTGCAGCTGAGGGATATTTTTCATGGTTCGAAAATTTACGCTGCAGCTTTGATGGTATACTGCATTGACAACGCATAAATCTGGCGTGAAGGCAAGCCGCCAAGCTACAAGTTTGCCCCATTCGTCTTTTCTCTGCTCACAGGCCTCGGCGATACTACATTGAAAGTCATGAGTACTTACTGGATAAATATCATAGCCACGTTTCTTTCCATCTTGAATTTTTGCAGGGTATCCGCATAGCAAACAATGTTCACTAAAATTGAATGTTGGACTTTCTGAACGGACTGTTCGCATGGGTGGCGGAGATTGTTCAATTTTCTCTGCGTCACGGGCAATCCGCTTGGGATCAATGAACTCCCGTCGACATTTTACATGAACCCTCTGTCCTACTTCAGCTATGACATCGCTTTCACGGGCTCTGCTAGCATTGTTAATACCATCACAGCCTTTAACTCGAAGCTTAACAGTTTGTGAGCCATTTTCTAGGCTCTGGTTACAAATAACGCATGTATCTAAATCCATGTCCATATTCTGATTGAATTGTATAGAAATTTATTCAAATTGTGAGATAAAAGTGAAAATTAAAATGCAATTTATTTTAGATAAAATTTTAAAAGCGAAAAACAAAATTAAACTTACTTTAAATATAATTTTTTTAAATTACCCCGGCCCTGTGCATACAACCATATTTAATCTGTGGTTTGGAGAATTTGTACAAGTGGTTCAAGGCAATATTGCCAATTGCTTACTGTCTTCCGTGACCATGAAATTCAGAGCTTAGACAACATTTCTACTTCGTTTATTTGCGGAATGAGGCAGGTAAGGGAAGTTTCCTTATTCGGATGATGGTGGTAGCTAAATATGCGAATTTACCCACTTTCCCATCGAGGGATTTTGGAGGACTTTTGATATGTGACACCTGGCAGTCCCATGAATGCCGCAGAAAAGAAATAAATTCTGTTGCAATTTGTTCTAGGTTAATTTGTAGTTTTACTGGACTAGTAACCTGTTGAATATTTGAAACTACTTTAATGTGCTGTAGGCAGCAACAGGGCCCAGTCATATTAATTTCAAAATATTCAACAATGTTAACTAAATAGTATTTTAAGACATACAATTCGTACACTTGACAGACTATTCAATGTTCATGACAGGCCTAGATACATCAGTTATTACACATTTTGATTGTGACATCAGCTTACATGTGACATAATTGATTATGACATCATATACTTGAGTGACAGATCGGATCTATCCATTGGTTTGCAAAGCTAGGTATGGTATTAGTTGGCTTGTAAATAGTGCATATTGCATTGCCCTAGGTGAAACCAATTTCTACTAGTCGTTTGGTTTTGTTGAGCCTATGTCATGATGCAATTGTTATTGAGGGGATAATGCTGTAAAACGATCACAGCTAGGATGAGAACAGAAATTGGAGCTGAACATTAGAATTAAAATAAGGGCACTATGGCTAATGGGAGACAACTCTGGTATTATTTTTTCATTTTGACACATATTTATCTCCCCTGGGTCTTTACATACATTATCAAATTGATTCTGTTAAATATGCTATGTAATGTACTTAGTGGATGCTTTTTTATACCAGTTATTGTCATTAGCTTATTTCCCTACTTTCCCATCCAATCAATTAACTCATTCCCTCTCCACCCAATCCATTATCTCATCCACCTCTCTTCACACAATCCATTTGCTCATTCCCTGTCTCCCCATCCAATCAGTTTAACATAAATTCCCCAGCACAAAGCTGCTATAATAATAATAATAATAATAATAATAATAATAATAATAATCTTTATTTATCGAGGGTATATCATCAGTAAACTGATCTTCCTGAGGCCCTCCCAAACACAATAAACTATATACAGTTAAATAAGCAGCAAACACATACATACAAACACACTCATAAATGCACTTATACATATACGCACACCCTGACTCAGTCAGTCACTCACTCCTTCACTCACTCACTCACTCATGACTCACTCACTCACTCACACATTTTATATTACATATATACATTAATATGAACAAGTTTCCATTAACTCACTGGATATGTCCAGGGAAGAAATGACTTTCAAAATATAATTTTCAACAGTTATCTCCCTTGAATCCATAATACTGAGTATTCAGTTATTTAGTATATTAACCATTTTTTGACGAAGCCGACCCAAACTGATCCCTGCAGTGGTCTTGAGAAATGTGCAGACTATTTCTGAAAATTTACCACTGGAATGACTGACTCGGTAACCGAACCAGCCATTCCAGGAGTCAATTTTCTGAAACAGTCCACCCGACCTGCAAATAGACAGTAACGATTTATTTTGACAAAATTTTTCATTAAAGGGTTAATGTGAATTCATATACTTCTGAATATTATGATAGAATGATGATAGAGTCGGAGATTGTGTAATGCTTTGAGGTAATGCGTTCCAGAGTTGAACTGCTTTATATGTGTAACTCTTTTTTCCATAGCAAGATTTAAATTTTGGAAGATGTAGATGACCAAAGGTTTTTGAACGTAAATTAAGGGAATGTGTATCTTCTACATATTTGAACAAGTTCTTGATATACGGTCGTTTAAGGCTTTATAAGTCATGCTATTTGTTTTGAGGTTTATTCTCTTAGCCAATGTAGTCCAATTCAATTGTTTATACAGTTGTTCAGTTGGTTCTCTAAAAGGGGCATCTAGTATTATACGAGCTGCTCTCTTTTGTAGATTTTCCAGCTTGTATACTAATGTATCAGTTGAATGATAGTAGATGAGAGAGCAGTAATCTATATGTGAAAGGATGTTAGCTTTATAGAATAGATTCCTTTGTTCAACATTCATATAATTCTTGTTCTTTTTCAACATATTAAGGAAGAGACTTTTTTTACAGATTTTACTTATGTGTTCTTGCCATGAGAGTGTACTATCAATGTGTAGGCCAAGGAGTTTATCCGATTTTACAGTATTTAAGTTTCCATTTTCAGTAGGTATTACAATATCTGTTGTTATGCTCTTCAATTTGTGAGTAGTGCCAAGCATCATCAGTTTAGTTTTATCCTCATTAAGCAACATTTTGTTATTTAAACACCATTTCTGTACAGATTTCATATCTTTTGTTAACTGTTCTTGTATTTCAGAGCTGCTTCGGCTGTTAACATGCGAAGTAGTATCATCAGCATACATATCTATATTACTAGATGTACAGAGTGGAAGGTCGTTAATATATAAGATAAATAAGAGTGGACCTAATACAGATCCTTGCGGGACTCCGATGTGGGTTGATACATGTTTAGAGATCTTTCCACCAATTGAGACCTATTGCTGCCTATCGGTTAAATATGACGAAAACCATTTTAGTGATCCTGTTTCAAATTTATATATGGCAAGCTTTTGCAAGAGAATATTATGATTTAAAAGATCAAAGGCTTTTCTTAAATCTATCATGATAGCTCCTATGAGATCACCATTGTCTATTGAAAATCGCCACTTTTCAACAAGTTTTAATAAAGCGGTTTCGCATGAGTGTTTTTGTCTAAAGCCTGACTGTGACTCATTCAGTAACCCATATTGACAGAGAAATTTATAAACATGATCATGTACATGGCGTTCAATAATTTTAGATATAGCTGGTAGGATTGATATTGGCCTATAATTGCATACATTGTCTTTGGAGTCGGATTTGTGTAGGGGTATAACTTTAGCATGTTTCCACACTGCTGGAAAGACTCCAGAATCTATACTCTTGTTAATGATGCTTGTGCTAGGTGGGGCTATATGACATTTGCTGCGATTTTAAGAAAATAAACATTAAGATCATCATATCCAGCTGATTTATTTGTCTTTAGATTTTTTAGTTCATTATGTACGTAATCTACTGAAATACATGGTATTTGAAATTTGATGCATTCTGGCACTTTACTATTTACATGTTTTCTTAGTTCACTAAATTCTGTATCTGCTTGTGGTATGGATTCAGCTAAATTAGATGCTACTGTACAAAAATATGTGTTGAATAGTTCAGATTGCCTCATAACGGGTCCATAACTTCATTACCGTCATTATCGCGTAGAAAGGTAGGACATTTGTTAGCCTTTGGGTTTATACTCTTCAAGATTTTCCATATATTGGCAGGACTGTGTTTACCTTCATCTAGCTTTGCACTAAAATAGTCCTTTTTAGATTTTTCTATCTGTGCCATAACGTTATTCTTTAAGTCTTTGTAGTTTGTAATATTTCCTGATACTTTCTGGCGATCTCTTTCTTTCATTGTATTCAAAATATCTTTGTTTATCCATCCTTGTTGCGTGCTTGTTTAGTATATTTGCGATTATTTTCTGCCATTTTTCAAGAGCCTGATCAGGGTTATTTAATTCATCCACAAAACTCCAGTCATATGCTCGAAGATGTTGGACAAACTTATTCTCGTCAAAGTGCTTAATGCTGCGATACTTAATAATTTGATGTAAATTTTGATTCTTGGGAACTTTACTGTTGCGTACTGTGAAGACTGGATAGTGGTCACTAAATGCTAGTGTCCCTACTTGTGCTGAATGATATTTGTCCTTGTTTGTTACATAAACATGATCTATCAGTGTTGCTGTTTTGCCAGTAACCCTAGTAGGTATATTTACAAGCTGCTCAAGGTGATAAATTTCTGTCACTGATTGCCATTTAGTGTTTGCTTGCTTCAAAAGATTAAAATTAAAATCGCCTATGAGTGTAATATCAGAGTTTTCTAAATAAGCAGCTTCTAGCAGTGATTCAAATTCATCTATCCAACTGGCTGGACTGTTTGGTGGTCTGTAGACACAGCTAATTAGAAACGGTTTCATTTTGTATGGTCTAATTTCTAACCAGGCAACTTCTATGTTGTGTGTTTCTAAGTCAGCTCGTCTAATATATGACAGGTTGTCAGCTATATACACTACAATACCCCCACCGTCACTCTTAATTCTGTCTCTGCTCTGTATTATAGCCTTGTATTTCAATTACTGTGTCCGGGACTGTATTACTTAAGCAAGCCTCTGTGACACAAAATATTTCTAATTCTTTCCTACTTTTCTCCATTATAATTTTTAATTGTGAAATTTTGGGAACTACGTGTTGAACATTTAGGTGGCCAATACGAAGACCCTTACTATTAATATTGAAAGATGGAAAGTCAAGGGACATAACTGTTTCTATAAATTTGTCATTGCATCTCGTCAGTAGAATTGATTCCAGTGCATTATTAGAATTATTGTCTAGTTGACCAATTTCTCCACTGGTTATGCAGTAGGAGAAGACATTAATATAGTTTACAAAGCTATAGCCTACATGCATATAATCAAGGATGTTTATATAGTTCAAATATGAATTAGCATTATTATTATTATTATTATTATTATTATTATTATTATTCTTATCACCATTACCACCACCGCCACCATTACCACTACTCCCATCCCCACCACCACCATCATTATCATTGTTATTATAACTGTTATCATCATCATCATCATCATCATCATCGTCACCATCATCACCACCACCATCATCACCACCACCACCACCATCACCACCACCATCATCATCATCATCATCATTACTATTGCATTCACATACATTGGTCTTGAGTGATTGATATCGATTACTGAGTATTATATTAGAACCATTTGGATGTAGAATACACAAAGTAGACTCATCATTACATATGATAGATACTGAATTAATATTGAAAATATTATTAGAGGTGCTTACATCAGGAGGATCTACATTGTGTTGTTTCATACATAATAGAGTATCAGTGTTTACATTTGTGGTACAGTCAGTGGCAACATTTAAATCTATGTTAATATGTACATTACTGTCGCGGTTATTTATGCTGCTAACATGGTAATTGTTCACAGTTATAGTTCTATTAAGGTTGATAGACGTGAATACATCTATAGCACAAGCAATGTGGCTGGCGTAATATTCAGGATTGTTGGTTGGCACAGCTTCTTGACCACATTGCTAATGTATTGTACACCTGTTTGACTTATGGCCAGATTTTTTGCATCTCCAGCAGTGTACAGCATGGCGACACTGTGAATGTTTGTGGTTTGGTTCACCACAAAATTTGCATGTTGGCTTTCTGATGATCGCTAGATAGTCATTAATGCACTTTACTAGACCAGATGTCCCATATTTATTTAAGTGGAGTTTGTCCGCCTAGTATAAGGAGCTGTCTATCAAACCAGGTTTATATAAGGAATAGAAATATCCACTAGACTGAATCATTGAAAAGTTAAGGAAATGCTGTCGAACCTCAATATGCTTGTTAAAATTTTGTATGAAATCCTGTCGACCGCGAACATCACGTGGGCACAGCTGGCATACATGTATCGTACACTTAGGGACGAGAGACTGAACGTCGCTAATCAAGTTCTCCATCGCATTAAGCGCATCACTTAATGCGCCATCACAATTGTTAGTGCCGGCCATTATAACAATATCCTTATATGTGTGCAAGTCAATGCTCAGAAGAGTTGAATGAACAGCTTCAATTTTTGCTCCTCTGAGGCATATCACTTCAACTGTATCCTGTAGTCCCTTGGAATTTACATGTTTTATTATAGAGCTCCCTATAATCAGAGTCTCTGTGGAGGTGTCATTGCTTACTAATGGTGGCTGTGTAGCATTCTTAGCCACATTTCTGCTATATTATGGTTTACGCATATGGTATGACGGTTGTGTCTATGTAGGTGGTTCATACACATTTATTGTAGCTTGTTGTTTCTGAAATTGTTTTGAGAGCCTTGGTGCTGGGACTGGTTTGTCTATGACACAATCTTTTGGTGATTTCCTAGAAGCATATTCCTATATATATTCCTATATATCAGGAATGTAAACATGTAGGCTACACCACCCTGTGACTTAAATTGTATTTTTGTAGAGAGATATGCAGACTTCAATGAGAATACTAAAAGTAGTTTAAACATAATCTATTTATTGCAATTATTTAATTTTAAAAATTCATTAATATTTTTGTCCTGCCATTCCCAGAGAGGAGGATGATTCGACATACTGATCTATTCGCCATTTAAAATAGTGTGTTTTTCTCAGGGAGTCCAATCAAAATGTACAATAAATCAGTTAGTTCTGTCTACTGGTAATATAAATAAAGCATCAGAGACATACATTATTACCAGGAAAAGACATCAACAAAATAATTAGTTTTAATCATTGCTTTGGTCTGAAATTTCATGCATTCTCAGTAGTAAAAAGAGCATAATATAGTTTCAATGAAAAGTCAATTTTTCTGATAAATCTAGCCTTGTAATCGGTCAGCAAAAAACTTTAAGAAACAAAATATTTTTTAAAACACAACTTTATAAACGGGAATAGGACCAAGACAGTAGTAACTGCGAGTCATTCAGGTCTGCAATTCTCTCCATGTCACCAACAGTTAACCATTTACTGGTCACAAGCATCTAGGGAGATAACTCCTATAATATTTAAATAGACAATTATATTAGTGGAAAATATATTTTAGAAAACCTTTCACTGATAGCATTGAAAACTGCAAAATAAATTTTTCTTGAATATATGTGATTATTTTCACTATACAAGTTTTGCTCTACTTGCCACTTGTGATAGTAAATGGTTAAAATTTGACAGACAGACCGACCGACCGACCGACCGACTGACCGACCAACTGACAGACATCCCGACTCATACTAACCGCGTTTGGCAGCTAAAATAGGCATTAGAATAATTAACATTTTGCAATTGTTTGCGCCTTTAATGATGAAGCCATCCAAAACGGCTTCCATATGAGGTCTTGAGATACGAGGGCCATCCTATAACTTTCCGACCAAATTTGAACAGAAAGGGCCACGATATGTAACTTGGTAGACACATATTGCGCTGTTCTAAAAGCTTGCATACCAATAATTCACCTTTCCAGAGTACCCACCCATCATATGACGTTATAATGAACTGTGTGATGTGTACAATGACATCATAATGAATGACTTAATGAATGATGTCGATAAGTACGCCACGAGCGCATGTTTGAAGACGGTCTATGCGTTGTTGTACAAATTGTTTGCTTTTACTATAGGCAGCAACAGCACCCAGTCAAATTAGTTACAAAATATTCTACAGCTTCCCTGTATAGTTTTCAGGAAATTGATAGCTAGGTCATTCGGGGATCGATCAATCCCAACACGGCGAGGTGTGGGTGGAGCTTAGCTTGTGATGGGCGGGGCATAGCTAAAAATGGAAAGGTCCTTTGTAGCATTTCCTTATCATTTCCATGGGCTGTAAAGAAGGCTGTGATCAGGGAAAAGTACAAATACTGAGCAGGCTGTATGGATTATTACTAAGCTATGTTCTCACTAGAGACTTAATCCAGAATAACACCAGACTGAAGTATGGCGTTATTCCCGATTAACTCTCTATTGAGAACACAGCCTTAGTGTAATATATTTAGCTACCTTCGAGATCGTCACTATAACCTTTCATGGTGAGATCTACCTCCTCTTGGGACACCCCATAGATTTGCAAGATTTTTCAAGATGTTTCATGTTTGTATCCGTAGTGCAAACGTTTGTTTTGGTCCGTAGAAATGTCAAGAAGCTCCTACAATTATTGCTTTGCAAGCTTTATCACATGCTATTTGGTGGCCAGTTTTCATAATTATGTCTCCCTAGAATAGATAGACTGGAAACTTATGGGACACCCCCTCGTTTGTCCATTTGCAGACCAATAGAATATATATTATCACTGGTATGACTGGCTACGTGGCTAGGTAACGAGGGCCAAGAATTCCCGTAGGACATTTCAAAAGAGTATTCTGTCGGTCAGCAAATAGGCATTACCCAAGAGAGAGCTTCTGTATTCTTGACAGATTTTGGCCATTAAAGGATTAAGTGTGGAGGAAGATGTGGACAAATCAAACTTAGAAAACGAGGAGCTTTGAATACACAGACGAATCTTTAACCAGATAATTAATAATATCGTCTACTGTGATGCGTCGAAGTAAATCAGTTTCAGTGCACATAGACATAAAGCTCTATAATTTCTCATTGCTCATTGAAGATCTAAGATGGGTGTGTACAATTTTCAGTTTACTAACTGGTCTTTCACAGTTTACTTGAGAGAAGAATAATTCATTCATATGCCAGACAGTGGACATAGATTGAAAAATTATGACGCATTCAATGAAAACATATACAAGATTTTGTAACAACATGCTAAGCACTTTACAACATCCTGTATATTTAACAAATGTGTTTGTATTGCCATCAATATGCTCGTTATTACTACCGCTACTACCATCTTCATTTCAAGATTGTTTTTTTCTAGTTCATAATCCGCACGTATCCTTGGATAGATGCAGGTATTTTTAAGTATTTGTAAGTTTATATGGCTTACCCCGTTGAACCCTACAGCACAGAAGTGACAAATTCCTTATGATGTAAGGACTATATTATGTTATCTGTTCACTCTGTCTAATATTTTGAAAAAAATTGGACTGAGAGCTGTTGTTGCCAATGGTTCCAGTCAAATTAGTTTCAAAATATTTGAAAGTTAGACGTATAGCTTCTAAAATAAGGCCTTCTGCGACAACGACTGTAGGCAAATATACCTGTCCATCAGGTTGTACGAATTGTCAGTCTGCTATTTACTAAACATTCATTTGAATATTTTGAAACTAATTTTACCGGGCACTGTTGCTGCCATAGGCAACAACAGCACTATGGCAGCAACAACACCAAGTCAAATTAGTTTCAAAATATTCAACCGCTTACTTGTATAGTTTTCAGATAATTTAGATTCATGCAGGTCATGGATCGATTGATCCCAACACAGGCAAAGCGTAGGTGGAGCTTAGCTAGAGATAGGCGGGCATAGCTAAACCTGGATTCCTCCATTGGAAGTCCCAAAATCTTGAACAGAACATTTCTTACATTGAGTTAAAAATTGTACTAGGAACTAACATGTTACTGTTTTTGTTTTAGGAACATATTGACTTATTTATGAGCTGTATTGTATGAACACTGCGCTATATACAGTAAGCCAGTGGCTCTAGAAGGGATGTGTAAGCATTTGCACAGTGTCACAAATATCATAATAAATCTAATACTTGAATTTAATCCTTTGCTATCTTTTTTTCAGATATTCTAGGTGGTTGGGCATGTTTCACTATCTCCATACTGACCATTGGCTTACTGACCGGAATCATTGGAGATCTTGCGTCACACTTTGGTTGCACTGTTGGCCTGAAAGATGCAGTTACTGCGATTACATTTGTAGCATTAGGCACATCCGTTCCAGGTTTGCCTTATGAAGCATGTAGTACTATTACATTAATGATTATCCTCCTCCACTTTCATAAAGCAGAATATATATTGTTCAGTTTTCAAATTATTGTTGATGATAAGCATATGCAGTCTGTCATTGAAATCTTTGAATAGAATAATAACAATTTCAAAATGAATACTTGCTTCAAGCTACAAAAACTTTTAATTGTAATACGTATGGTTAATCAGCCTGTTAACCCTTTAACACTCATATCCACCAAAAACGGTTTCTGAAGTGGCCATGAGAAATGTCCATTAGCAGACCAAGAGAAGACAATTTTTGAAAATTTACCCACGGAATGACTGGCTCGATAACCTTAATAGTTACCTTAATATTTAAGGCACCTTTCCTGTTTCAGCTATACCCCGCCCACCCCTAGCTAAGCTCCACCGACACTTCGCCCATGTTGGGATCGATCCCCGAACACCCTGACTATCAATTTCCTGAAAACTATACAGTTTAATATTTTTGAAACTAATTTAACTACGTGTAGGTGCTGTTGCTGCATATGGCAGCAACAGCACCTAGCCACACTAATTTCAAAATATTCAACAGAATATTGATTAAATAGTAAAGACGTACAATTCATACACCAATGCGTAGTCCATCTTCAATTATGTGTTAATTGAAGACATTTTCTACATCATTCATGACATCATTGATTATGACATCATCATACATGTTATGTAGTTGATGATTATGTCATAAGATGGATGGATTAACTGGAACAGTCCATTCATTATGAAATGCCAGTGTCACAATTTCAAGGCATGTATATATACAGGGAAGTTGTTGAATATTTTGAATCTAACTCGACCGAAAACTGTCTCTGGCAGCAACAACTCGCATTTAAATTAGTTTCAAAATACTCAACAGAATATTCCTTATCTCTTAAATACTTTGTGATTTCATGTCTATAAGGGCTAAGTATTTAAACTCTTCAAATTATAATTCATCAACTGTTTTTACAGTGTTTTTTTTGTTTATATGAGCGTGGTAACTGGGCTATTACAATGACCCTCAAACTTGGTGTATGGATACATTGTAGGCAAAAGGTATCTCACATATCACAACCAGGTCGGCATGGCATACTTTTCACAGTTCACTAAACATCATTGAAAACTGTACCTGGTTGTAGTTTCAAGAGTTTTCCATATACAGTAGCCAAACTTGGCGTATGGATGCATCTAAGGGTAAAGCTGTGTCACATATCGAAAATAGGTCACTGTGACCTACAATTCATTATATAGACAATATTATTGAAATGTCTCTGCTGGCACCAATATGTTGCATTACTTTACAACACAAATTGAAAACGGAATGTTATATGATAAAAGCATAGACAGATTCCTGAACGCTTACCACACTGATGTTGATATTGTGTCCTTCCTTTACTGTGTTAATAGTAAAGAAACTGGTGGACATTTTCCAACAATTTTGGTGGATGATGTTGTTGTCTATGACAACATCTGCCACCAAATTTGTTGAAAAATGAACACGAGATCGTCGTTTAATTTAGTTTGAAAATTTTAAATTTCGACATCAAAGTGATAAAGTTTAAGCTGGCTTTTTACTATATTTGCAGATACATTTGCCAGCAAATCAGCAGCTGTCAATGATAAGTATGCAGACTCATCTATCGGCAATGTAACCGGCAGCAATGCTGTCAATGTGTTCCTCGGGATTGGTGTCGCGTGGACGATAGCCGCAGTTTATCATGAGGTTAGGGGTGAAGAGTTCACGGTAGATCCTGGCATGCTCGCCTTTTCTGTGACAATTTTCTGCATTTTTGCCTTGGTCGCCATATTTATGTTGTTGATAAGGCGCCGACCGTCTGTAGGTGGTGAGCTGGGTGGACCTGGTAAATATCGTGCTCCAACAAGTTTTGTGCTTTTATTTCTCTGGATGATGTATATCATTCTGTCGAGTCTCGTGGCTTACTGCCATATATCTGGATTCTAGCTGTGCTGTTCTGGTTATGTTCATGCCAGATCCACCGTCGTTAGATTGGATATGGATCACCCACGTCTCGACGCCAGTGGCATAATAGAATATGACGGAATTACGTCTGTGTGGTCATGAAGGAGAAAATTTGCAATGCATGTGATATTAACTGTATGCCGGCTGAGTTTCTGCAGACTATATTTACTACATGGTTTAACTGGATGTGCTGAATATTTCGAAAACAATTTGACTGAAAGATGTTGGTGGCTAACCCACCAACAACTTTCAGTCAAATTTTTTTCAAAATATTCTGCAGATTCACAGTTATTGACCATTGAAATTATTGTCTGGTGGCTAGCAGCAGGCAGGCAGGCAGGCAGTTAAGCATTGCAAGTTTGACTTGTATGGCCTCTGATTCAGTGATAATGAGTGTGTCTTTGAGATGATCTGATCTCGATCCTGTGTGGATATGTAAAGAACGTGGACAGTGATTAACCTGATATACATGCTTGTATTTGTTACTGACACCCAGTTAGGATGCTATCGGAGAACTGGTGACAATGCTTTCAGAATTTGTGATTTACATGTTTCGTAGCTTAAACTGTTGCAGGGCACTGTACATATTATTCTGATATGTACAGCTGTGTAAATACCATCTGATAGTAAGGGAGATTTTGTGAAATGTTATTCGGAATATAGTCGCTATTAACAGGGTTCGTACGGGTCATGGAATACTTGGAAAGTCATGGAAATTGAACATTAAAATTCCCGGCCTGGAAAACCTAAAACTGCTTTTTCATATTGGTCATGGAAAGGTCATTGAAAATCAGAAAAATTACACTATGAAAATTAAAGTTACATCACAAAAACAAATACAGGAGATGCCATCTGAACGCATTTAGATTTCAAAATTTTCTGGCTTGACTCGTGGAACACATTAGGTCACAGATGTCGCATTTTAGATCATGGAAAATTAATGCAATTTCACAGAGTGGAAGGTGTGCGAACCCTGTATTAAGACAAAACCTGAATGAGGTTATTGTATTATTTCTAAGGTAGTATATCTGGAGATAGAATGATTGCACTCTACCATTCATTGATTCATTGGTGATGGCTATGCAGTCATTTCACCTCCAGTTAGACTTCTTGGTATTATCAAACCAAGCTGATCAGATTTTGGAGCACTACTAATGTCAATATGGCATATCGGCTATAAATTGTTTGTTGTAACAGCAAGATTACATGTCATATTCAAATTTGTCTAATTTGTGATCATAACTTGGAATATCTACACATCTTTACACTACCTGTGCCTAGATATTAATGTTTGAATAATACTAAATATGTATAGCGATTCACATGTTTCTCTACATGCGCACGTGTGCATATGTATGTGTTTTGCATTCTTAATATGATCAGCTGTGAGTTTGAAATGACGAGGTTATATCAGACGTGTTGTATATTGGTTGTTGGATATTAAATTCTTTATTGCAGTCTGTTAACCATTATTTTATTTTCAAATAAACTATACTGGTAAGCTGTTGAATATTTTGAAATTAATTTGACATCTTCCAGTTAAATTAATTTCAAAATATTCAGTAGAATATTTATTATACTGTAAAATATGTGTACCTAGTCTGTCTGTTTGAAAGGTTTGCACCTGTTGAAGATGCAGGATAAAACCTTCTTTCACCTATTGTTGTTGTTGGTATTATTATAATATTCTTAAACAACTAATATTATTATTGTTCCAACTATGTGATATTTGATTACGTAAAAATTTTCAAATTCCATACTGTATTACAAATTTTGATGCAGTACATATAGTGTCTTTCCTGGACATACAACACCGGTGTTTCCCGCGCTAATGTATTTATTTAATTCCTTAGTCGTTGTTTGTCTGTTTTCTACATGTCTCTCATGACTACACCCACTCATATTCCTCTATGTGTCACCCAGATTATATTATTCCATTGTGTATGAAGACCTGAGTATTTTCGAATATAGGCAAACCAGGCACTGCGCATCATCACTGGTGGAATGAGATCAACACCAATAGAAAAAATGGAGCAGACAGCGGGCATCCCCCCCCCCCCCCCCCCCCACTTAGCAAAGGAAGGGAATGCAAAGCACTGATCCAAGCTGCAAAGTTCAAATCGTTCAGCAACCACCCGATGAAGATCAGGCAAGCACAGCTGTCATCAGGAAGACTTAAAAGATCAAGTTTTGTGAAAGAAACAAAAGCACTTCAAAGGAAACACCAAGAAATGTTGCCAGCACAAATAGAAGACCCAACCCACACCCTTGATCCGCCACCCTGGGAAAACAAACTAGAGAGCAAAGCTATTCGCACCACAGTACCTCATCTCACAACCAAAGATGAACACTGTGATGTGAGCAAGAAGGCCCTGACCCTAGCCATGCTGGAAGAAATGTATCCTCAGGAGACATGGATAAGGATCTACACAGATGGATCAGCCAAAGATGCAATTAGGAGCGGAGGTGCCGGACTGCACATACAGTATCCAAACGGACAACATGAGTCAGCTGCAATACTGACGGGCAAACACTGCACAAACTACAGAGCTGAAGTCGAAGCACTGGTTCATGCAGCTAATACCATCAGCAGAACAGCAGACCCTATTGCACAGATTGTCTTTTTATCTGATGCCCGCTCTGTCCTTGAGGCTATCACCAAAGGTAAGCTGCCACAACTTGAAGAAGCACTACAAACCATCAAATGCTTTCGGATAGCATTGCAGTGGATCCCCTCACACTGTGGAGTCCAAGGAAATGAGGAAGCAGACAAGATGGCAAAGGTGGGTGCAGAAGAGAATCAGACAGAAAACATGGTTACCCATACAGAGATGAAGACTATCATCAAGTCACTCTATAGAACACCTCAATCAGAAGATGCCTACCATCATCTCTCGAGGCCAGAGCAAGTGACCATTTTTCGTCTCAGAACTGGACACAACAGACTAAACCAACACATGTACAGGCGGTTCCACCTTACGACATCGCCCGCTTGTCCTTGTGGAGAAGCAGAACAGACCACAGAGCACATACTTCAATGTTGCAGTACGTATCAGCTGCTGAGAGAAGAGATCTGGCCTTTGTCAACCACTTTTCTTGAAAAGCTGTATGGGCCTGTGGAAGAACTGCAGAAAACCACAGATTTCATCTTGAGAACGGCTCTCCAAGTGTGATACCAGCGATCGAAAAGAAGAAGAAGGCAAACTTGCTTGACAGACAAGAGTCTTTGGCGGGCCAAATGATGCCAGTTCTTCATGATGAGTGATAGAAATATCACTTGTCATAAACGTAAGCATCATTATGTGTCTTAGTCCTTAGTCCACATTTCTGTGGAAGTTGACTTGTATTTAAAGACATCGCCTTGTTTGTAGTATTTAGCCACTTTTAGTGTGCCATATTCCACTTGTCTAATTCATATCTTACTATATTACTTATGGCTGATAAATAAGCAATAATTTTACTCCACCTCCCATGTCTGTTTGTGTTAGTGTGTTTTGTATACTGTTTACGCCGGAACTAACATTAGTTTTTTTTACCTCTGATTTCGACCTTGTTTCTCAGGTATGTGATAATCTCGGCTCTGTATAGAGAAATAAAGATCTGTTCAAATTAGACCAAAATATTTGCTTGGAAATGTGATGATCCTGTCATAATGACTAAAGTCTTTATCTTTGTCAATCAGAATTTAAAACATTGAATTTACAAACTGCCTGATATTAATCAACTAAAAATCAGATGTCTAAACACTATTTAGAGTATCGTAAATCACTTATTAGGAGCTGCGGCTTCTAATAGGACAAGGGATGTAATTCTTTAAATCCACATCTCTGCGAAAGGGGGTGATTTCTTTTAGGTAGATTTCAAGAAATAATTGAAATAGATTCTCTAAAATGATTTTTAAAATAGCGCGAAAATAGAACACAATTTCATGGCATAAATTCTTACCATCTTACAACTCTGCTTAATGTATACCTTATATCCATCATTGCGGGAGTGAAATTATTAACTGGGACCGCCTAAATATTGCGTAGACGTTAGTAAACATCGTTTATTTAATCAAAATTTATGCTAATTTTGACATAAAATGTATCACATGATGAATCCGCTTCCGCTATATCATGAGTTTAGGTTGGGACTCTCATTACTCGATTAGCGCGAAAATGCTAATATTTTGTACCTGGGTAGATACTTGCACAATACTCGTAAATAAGAGGGTAGTCTCCAGTACATACCCGAGTAGCTACGAGAGTGATGGCTTAAACTCAGCAAATTAAGATGCGTCAATACTAAGAGCCAGTACTCGGTAGAATCATTGCCGATTGACGGACCTAATATACTGGACTCAGGAACTCAGAAATCACTATATATACATATAGTAATCATTACGTATGGTGAGTGTGTATTATGCATTCGATCCAATTACCTCCCTTATATGAAACGGCTCCTATCAACGAAAAATGTTAGCAAATGGGTAGTTGTTATGCGGAGGTAATCGGATCAAATGTATAATATTCGGTCACCATCACGTAGTGATAACTATATGTATATATAGTAATTTCTGAGTTCCCGAGTCTAGTATATTAAGTGCCGTAATTTCGATGTTGTTTCCGTGAAGTTATTACAAAATTAATTTTCGAATTTAATTTTTATTTGACATTTATAAGTTATTTATTTAACTCTCAAAAAAAAATTTTCTTTACACAAACTGCTGAAATTTGGATGCAACTTTTATTAGATACATTTTCTATTATGGAAGCAGTTACTAATAGGTGATTCACGGTGGTCTTAAGTAAAGTCCATTTGAAGGCCAGATAATTTTTATTTTTAATTTACCAATGAACATGATGAAAAGGTGGACTCCGTTACAGTCAGATATTCGTGTAGTACATTTTCAAAGATATTGTCTTGGTTGGAAACTGAACATTTTTTTTAGAGAAAAAAATTAATTCTTAAAGAAAACACGTCCATTAGAGGGTTGATTGAAATACATGTCTAGCCATAGGCAAAATTATGTATATGTATACATGTATATGTTTGTTTGTCCACCTGTAATATTTGTTTTCGATGTTGATTTTTGTCTTATACTTTTAGTTTTTCTAGCAATAATTCTAGCAATAATTTAATAACACTGCATATTGATCATGCGATTGTATGCGGTCTAACTTCCATGCGGTGGTAGTTATAAGAAGTAGATCAGTTAAAGCATACATCTATGATGGAGTAGAGTAGAGAAAACTGCAAGTAGTTTAGTTTGAAACATTATTAGCATGTAAATCATGATTCCAATCTATGGAGGGATCCAATCTGTCAGTCAAGTATCTGACGTCACAATAAATTACGTCACTAGTTCGCTCACAATCATTATGATCTATTGCTCCATCATGAAGGTAGGGCTATCATGAAATTATATGGTTTTGATGAAATGACAATTTAATAAAAATTCTGTTGAATATTATGAAGCTAATTTGACTGGGAGCTGGCAGCTCGCTGTCAAATTAGTTTCAAAATATCCAACAGCTTACTTGTATAGTTAGGTATCTTTAAATTTAGATTCTTGGAATTCAGGTTTCCAAGTTTCAAATTGATTCCAACACACGTAAAATGGTGGGCGGAGCTTAGCTAGAAAGGGGCGGGGCATAGATAAAAAATGGATCCTTTCATAGCATAATAGTAGATTAGTACGGTCAGACCTCTATGTAATCACTGTGTTAGGAAACATAGCTAAAGCTACCAGTAACAGCATCTGCCGCTTTACACTGTGTTATTAATACACATTTTATTTGTAATACAAACTCCTTTAGAGCCACAAGATGGTGGTTCTTTATGATAGGTGGTATTTTGACCACTTGTGTTTAAGAACTACAAATTCTTTCATCCTGGATACAGATGGCTATTATAGAACAGCTTGACCGTACTTAGTTAATAAAAACATTGCATGTATATGTCAGGTACCATCCATACCTGTAATGTATACACGATAATGCGTGATCAGTTGGCATGAAGAAATTCACGTCATCAGTGATTGCTAATGCTAACTCTGCCTTCACGTTTGAGATTAACCCTTACCACACTGATGCCAGATTTTTAAATTTTCAAATTAAATTAAAAACTAAATTGGTGTATATTTTTCAACAAATTTTGTGGAAGATGGTGCTGTCGAAGACAGCAACATCGTCCACCAAAATCGTTGGAAAATGTACACCAGATTCTTTGTTATTGACATGGTAAAAGATAGAATATTGACATCAGAGTGATAATGGTTAAGCAGGAAATAACATCCGCAGAAAAACAGAGGTATGACCATATATGGCAATACCTGACATGTAAAACCATTATAATATTATAGTGTGAGATTGGGTTAATCTTCTTAATGCTTTAACCATTGAGTGCTTAAATTTGTTCAAGAAAGTTTCAATTTTCGCAAAGAAAATGTCCGTTTGGTGACCAAGCGATTAATTTTGAAAATTTATACCTAGAATGACTCTCATCAGTTATTGAGCCAATCATTCTAGGGGTTAATTTTCGAAAGAAGTCTTCTTAGTCCGCAAATGGACATTTTCATGACCACTGCAGAACCAGTTTTTGTCGAGTTTGCCTGCTAATGGGTTACTAGTTAAGCCTATCAAAAGTGCCATTTGTAGGGACCTTGACAAATTGTAATTTTCAGGCCAAGAAGTGACTTTTTGAATTTGTCACTGCAATGACTGGCTTGGTTATCAATCAAACCATAAAAGCGGTACATTTTTTAATTAGTCATCTCTAGCAAGTGAATCTTCCGTAATAAAAAATTTTAATTTTCTTGATCAATCTTGTGCATAAAAAGGTTAATAATAAAAGACCAGAACTTGAATTTCAAGGCAATTATAGAGGTAAGCTCTTGAATATTTCGAAACTAATTATACCCTGATGTTGAGGGGAGGTGTGTGCTATAAGAATTGGGCCACACCTATGTCTCCGCATGAATTCTCAGAGTATATAACAACTTTGTTTTGTTTCATCAACGCCTTTTGACTAGACTTCAGTTTGGAGTTCGCAGCAATAATGACCATCCATATTCACCAGGGTAATCTCCCCTGGAAACAGAAAATGTGTAAAGGGTTACCAGAACATGTCTAGATGGATTTGCTTTCCATTTGGAGCGACGTTACTGCGCTACACCACAGGTTGTGATTTCAGTTATCTCCCCTGAAAATTTATATCAGTTTTCAGGGTATAATTCAATATATGGTTGAATGCAGTTTATATTTGGTGCATCGGGTGAGAACCGAAGAATTGTAAAATATATCCGTAATTGCCCGGAAACTCCCCAAAAATTGTTAAACGGTTGGTCGAGATGGGAATGAGTTTGAATGGTAGGGGAAACATGTTTATCAGCATTCGTCATCTATTTGAAACACTTGGATCTGGGTACATTATAGACAGCTGCCATTCAAATTAATTTCAAAATACTCAACAGCATGCTTCTTAGATTGTTAAAGATTTCATTATATCTGGTCTCTTATAGGTGAGTTTAGGCTGTTACCGTCGTCACTACTCAGGTTGCTAGAGTAGCACCATAATTCCAGGGTAGGTACTCATTTAGGTACTCGAGTCATTCCACGTCGGTAAGAGGGTACCCTCTTAATACCTAGCCGAGAAACTACGAGAGTAACAAGCTAAATTCACCTGAAGCGTTAAAGCTGAATGGTTATGCTATAATAATGAATATTTAACCATTACCTGTAGCATAGGGCTGTCAATAAATGTCTGTTTTCGGTAACTCTATTATGAGTCCAGGCATTAATTCATTAAACACAACCTGTGCAAGATTTCTGAGCCACTATAAAAAGACTCCCTCAATTCAGTGAGTTATCAGTTAGCCAACACGTGTGCTGGGCATACATTTGACAAGTAAGCGCTACGCAGCGATATACAGAGTGGTCACCTGTGTATTACTTCACTGCCACGCCCTCATGCCAAGACCTACCTGCTGACTCTTAGCTCTATGTACTGCGCGAATCCTTTTGTAATGCATGAGAAATGTTAGGCAGGTCTTGTTTAAAGTATCAATACCCAACCTCATAATAGAGTTACTGAAAACAGAGGTTTATTGATGGCATAATGTTAATGATAGGAGTTTCTTTTAGCATGACAGATCGGCTTTAAAATTGATTACTACCCACACACAATAATGCTGGCTAGAGATTGAGGAGCAGAAAACTTGTTGGTGCATATGCACTATACGCTTACGTAGACATCTCATAGTACTTACTGCATGTTGTTAGATAACCCTTGTACTGCTGAATTCTCATTACTTCTCATATTCATTTAACTCTTTCGCCGACAAATCCCTGAAAAAGTATATTGAATTATTTATGATATAAAACTTATTCTATTAATTATTTTGAAGTTAATTTGACTGGAAGCTGTTGCTGCCAGCCGTTGCTGCAACGGCGTACAGTCAAATTAATTTGAAAATATTCACCACTTTTGCTGTATGGTAGCACTGAAAATGAGTTATTGGTAATTCATCGGTGAAAGACTTAATCCAGTAACGTTACTGGTGTTCATTCTCAAACTGGCGTCTCTGTCTTTTGAAACTAGTTTGATACAAAGGTGTGGCTGTTTAATATTATACAATGTATTGAATGCAATTGAACTGAAAATTATGTCAAATTGTTATACAAATTTTAAGTAGCAATGTTTTCATAAACTAGCAACAAATTTCAGCAATATCATTTTCAGATTGATCACAATTACCTTCGTTAAACACACCCACCCCACCCCCCATTTGCCTTAAAATCTAATGTCTGGATGCAGCAGCATAAGGGTTAAAATCCATTGTTTCATTTCATAATACTGCTGATATTTCATTGTTTGTTTTATTCACAAATTATTATGATGATTATTATTATGATTATATCACAATTATTGCCTCATCATATGTGTATATTTAATTTCCAAGATTAAATACTCTGTATTTATTCATTATATCTATTTTTATATCCCTCGTCAACTCATTTACTTAATTACTATGTCCATCAATTTATACATACTCAGTTTTATGTTTGCATGTAGAAATATTTTACTCAAGACATTAGAAATAGTCTGGCACCGGCCAGACAGGTAAAATCTTAATGCATTTCACCCAGTCTCATAATTACACATTTAGATTGCATGCTATAGTCAGAATCTTTCCAAAGTCTTGAAAATATCGAAGCTAGACTAAGGACTTTTTGTTAAATAATTTTCAAAATATTCATCGCATTATCTTCATTTACTTTCAACTATCTGGCAATTCAGGGTGAGAAGAGTCTATTTCACACAACTCATAATTAGCACGTTTCTGACCATATTCACCAAGGGAGATAACTGTGATTTTTACTAATCTTTTTTTTTTAAAGATGAAATGCATTTTTGAACATTTCTCAATGATATGACTGGTTCTGTAAGGACTTCTTCATAAGGAGACAGTGATATTAGTGAAGAATTAAAAAACCCAAAAAAAACCCATTTCGTTGCCAGTATCATTATGTGTTTATGTTACACGACAAAGCGTTATCAGCCTTGGGACATGTTACCAATAAAGCATTAATGATATAACCATGCACGCATACATCCATACAAAGGGACCCTTTGTTTTAAATCATGTATATGTCTAAGCACAATACTCACATCGTTATTCATCCATTTATTCATAGCAACATAACCCTTTATAAGTAAGCTTACAATTTGCTAATGTATTCTGTCATGCAAGTAGATTGTCACCCATCTTCTAACCCTTTAACCCTCGAATTTATTCAGGAAAATTTAAATTTTCTCGTAGAAAATGTCCATTTGCGGCCCAAGAGAAGACTATTTTTGAAAATTTACGACTGGAATGACTGGCTCGGTTATCGAGCCAGTCATTCCAGTCGTAAATTTTCAAAAATAGTCTTCTCTTGGTCCGCAAATGGACATTCCTCAAGATGATTACAGAGGCGTGTTTTGTCCGGCTTGACCATTAAAGGGTTAAGGCTGGTTGTTCATTTTATGGCCAACAAAAAACACCTAAGGATTGATAGAATTGATTATATTAATAATAGTACTTAATAGTGTTATAGATTGTTACCTTAGCGCACTTGTGATATATGTATATATGCATGAAGCTAGGATTTATATATATATATATATGTACATCAGTATGGCTTAGAAACTTTGACCTTTTAAAAGTTGTATTAGACATGGTAATCGGATATTGATGAGAACGGGGAATCAAATGTGGTGCCATTAAACCATTTAACCATCAATCCGGACAAAATTGGCCTCGGTAATGGTGTTGGGAAATGTTTACCAGTGGAATGACTGGCCCGGTAATCTAGCCAGTCATTCCATTGGTAAATTTTTGAAAATAGTCATTTTTTGGCCCCCGAATGGGCATTCACTGAGGAAAAATGTGAATTTTCAAGATAAACTTTGACCATTAAAGGGTGTAAAAAGAAATTTAACTTTCAATTTTGACAAGTTTTCATGCATAACCATGATGATTAAACATTCAAATGTGAAGGTTTATCAAATGTCAAAATCAGCTGGTCTTAACCTTTTAATGGTCAAATTTGGTCAAGAAAATATAAATATCTGCCTATTGAATGCCCATTTACAGGCCAAGAAAATACAATTTTTGAAAATTTATTACTGGAATGACTGGCTCAGTTATCGAGCCAGTAATTCCAGTGGTAAATTTTCAAAAAATGTTTTCTCTTGGCCTGTAAGTGGACATTCCACAAGATCATAGCCCAGGCCGGTTTTGGCCGTCATGACCATTACACTGTACTGAGTACCTTTGACTATGTATGTCTTCCTATTGATATAACTTCATTACTATACAGTGTACTTTCATCAATTCTGTGATGTTTAACTACTCTTACTGCTTCGGATCCAGCTGAGTATAAATAGTAGTCATTGCTTCATACAGCTAGAGAACATATATCATTGAATGGTATTCTCGATGAAATATGTAGAATTGATTCAATTTACATTAAGAATTCCTAATCTGCTAAAATGTCAGCTCATTTAGAACAGCAACAACTTTCAGCAGCGCAGGTTTTAAGCCTTTAAAGGTCAAATTTGTTTTAAAGATTTTTTTATATTTTCTTAGTGAATGTCCATATATGTACGTCCAGGGAATTAAATTTTTGCAACTGGAATGACTGGCTCATTCACTGAGCCAGTCATTCCAGTTACAAAAATGTTATTCTCTGAGCCTGTAAATGAACATTCCTCAAGATCACCTTTCAAAGGCCGCTTGACCATTAAAGTGTTAACTGTCAAGCCAGGTAAATGAGGCCTCTTGAGTCCTCTTGGGAAATGTACATTTGCACAAGAGGCATGTGAATATGAATTAAAATTTATCATTGAAATAACTGCCAGTCATTCCAGTGGTAAATTTTCAAAAATAGACTTCTAGGCCTGAAAGTGAACATTCACTTGGTAAATATTTTGATTTTATTGGCCAAACATTGACCATCGGTGAATTAAAATTGAGACCAGTTTTCTAACAAAAAACTTTGGCATGGCAATAGCCTAATTTAAAATGTTACAAAAAATTCCATGATCAAAAATTCATTAAAAATAGTTAGTTAAAATTAACAAAGAGGTATTAACACCATCCTGAAAATATACAATTTGGTGATTGGCATCATATATGCCTGGCTATTTAAATTGGTGTTTGCATTTATTTAATATAACTAGTATTTTTGAAGAAAATTTGAATTAATAACTTATCTTCAGTAAGGTTTAGTGAGAATTCAGCTTATCATCATTTGTTTTCATTCACAATACACTCATAATATTTAAGAGTTTTGACTTGCCTGTTCAGATAACAGAGGAGCTAATAGATACCTAGCACGTAATCCAGCGATGGCTGACAATTTTGGTTAAGTTTTGACTGCTAGTTATACTAGCACTAGACTAGCAGGCACATGATCATTAACCTTTCTATAGCTACTGCATCGATGTCGATACGACAGTGCATAATTTTAAACCTTTAATGGTAAAATTTGGTCCAAATAATTTTTTAATATCCTATTGAATTTCCATTTACAAGCCTAGACAATAAAATTTTTGAAAATTTATCACTGGAATGACTGGCTCTGTTATCGAGCCAGTCATTCCAGTGGTAAATTCTCAGAAATTGTATTCTCTTGGCCTGTAAAAGGACATTCCACAAGACATGATAACAGATGCCGGTATGACCATTAAAGGGTTGATACTGGTCTGGTATGTGTTTTTAACATAGAGACAATCATAGGCAGCTTTATTAGAAAGGTAAAAAATTAGCTTAGCTGGACCGTGTATGTAGGGTCCCTGCCACTGAGCGTGTGCACATCTATGCTGACTGAGTGCTCTTAGCTGGACCCTGTATGTAGTGGCAGGGACCCTACATACAGGGTCCAGCTAAGAATAAGCAGTGAGCATGCACATGCTCAGTGGTGGGGACCGTGCCGGGACCCTGTTGCCTATAAATAGGAGACACTTCACCAGTGTCAAGCAGGGGAGACGATTGGCCGTGGTGTTAGCGTGATCGACTGTTAATCAGCCAGTAGGGGTTCAAATCCTGCTCGATTGTCAGGCAATCAGGTGACGGACGAGCAGTCGGTGGAAACATAGGCAATCTCCTTCACGCTTTGTTGCCTCTCCACCCAGGAGTATAAATGGGTACCAGTGTAAAAACTGGGGAAGTTACCAATAATAGACTGAAATAAAACTCGCCTAGAATGGCATGAATGGGAACTGGAATCAGGGACTTGATAGACGCCAGTCAAAGCAATAACTTCTAGTGTCCAGCATCTCTGGCTTTCGTCCTCAAACTGAAAACAAAACAAGTGTCAGGTATACCTCAGCATCGTGGCTTATCATGTTTTACCAGTTTAAAAGTACTAGTTGGCCTTCTGCAAATAACACTAAAGAATTATATCAACCAGACAACCTTTCATGGTTGCATTGCAACCCCATTTTCTGGTTTCTTTTAACCCTTAACACTCTGATGTCTAAATTTTATTTTTTCAAATTAAATTAAAAGATGAACTGGTGTTCATTTTTCAACAAATTTGGTGGAAGATGTTGCTGTCGTTTACAGCAACATCATCCACCAAAATTGTTGTCAAATTTACACCAGTTTCTTTGTTATTAACACAGTAAGTGATAAAATATTGACATCAGAGTGGTAATGGTTAAACCTCACATTTATAGAGCAATCTGAACACTTATTTAATTACTGAATTGTAAATACTTGTACATTTGTTCCTGATTTCTACAATATCTATTGTAAATTAGAAAAGGCACATTAATATTATATTATGTATAAAATAATATATAATTGTAAATTTTGTGTATAAAACAAAGTCTAAAGATATCCTAGATACACATTTTCACCCATACTTATTATACGCATAGCAATAGCATAATACCAGTGTACAGAGGTAAGAGCTACTTATTACTTTTAAGACTAAATTACTTCATGTGATCTTCATATAAATATATGTTATGACAACTAAGATGTTATATGTGTAAATATGTACATGTTAAACTATGGGTTTTCATATGTTCTTATCGTGCATGATAATGTACACGTACTGAAGCGCATGTTTGCACGTTAGCTAGAGGCTACATGTATTATAACGCATGTTTGTCGATACACATAAAATTAACTGCTGGTTTATTCAATATGCATGGCTTTCATAGGCCTGAGAGGAGGTTAATGTTGTCCATTGTTGGTAGTAAATTAGTGCTTAGGTAGTTATTTATACTGTGTTTTTCTCGCACTGGGCCATTTGCTTAAGCGTGTTCATAATGAACTCGCGGTATTTACAAACCATATTAGTTATATTCCACACGTCCATGAGAGGGTGAGCAATCACGCTGGTACAGCTTGTAGGGTCGTTGACACTAACTCTAAAGGTTGAAGCAGGAAAGAGTTTTAGGGATTGAAACTTCGTTAATCATATAAAAATATGTTAATTTTTGATAACCTTTTGACATAAACACTAACCCTTAAATTTTTCACAGAAATTTCATTTTTCTCATGGAAAATGTCCATTTGCGGACCAAGAAAATATTAGTTTTGAAATTTTATCACAGGAATGACTGGCTCGGTTATCGAGCCAGTCATTAGTGATGAATTTTCAAAAAATTTCTCCTGGTCTGCAAATGGACGTTTCTCAAGACCGCTGCAGAAGACATTTTTGGCCGGTTTGAGTGTTAAAGGGTTTAACATATAATCACAATTTGGTGTGATTGTTTTTTATGAATCTACCATAAACACATAGCATATTAGGGTAATGCTAAACCCACTACCGAGCAAGCAAGTTGCGTTTCTAAATAGTCTATAAGAAAGATGCAACTGATGTCCCAATTGAAACCAAAGATCAAATGTCAGAGGATGTAGATGGTTTATCCAAAATGGATATAGCCTATGAGGAGACTGAAAACAATGGAAAGCCAGAAACAAAATTGGGTAGCACAAAAATGCAGTAAGATGAGCTATCCTGTTGAGTGTGGAAGTGATTTATTTCTAAAAATTTCAGGATCATGTAGAACATTGCTGATGTCGACGTCGGTTTTTATCACGTCTTGAAACGGACATACCGAGATTTCAGGATAATACATTGCTGAAACCAGAAGAGTTCCCTCCCTTGGTATTAAGCTGAACCGTGTCATCAAAGGAGTTTACTGCTAAGATTTATTAAGAGTCAGCTTATAATCAGACAATATTGTATTTTGCTGATTTCTTACTGGTCTGACTGGATCCTAAAACAAGCAGTCATGTCAATAGAATGTTTTCGGAAGCATCTCTATTCATCTGAATCGTTTTTTCTTTCCAACAGAGTTATCTCCCTTAGCATGCGTGAACATTACCTCGCTTAGACCATTTTCTGGCTGTCTGGTTATTGCAACATTTGTATTGATAATGTATAATTAAAATGTAGGCCGTCAGCAACCAGACTCCCGTGCATTCGTGATATACTCAATCAGAGCAGAGAGGGTTGAGAGTTATAGCTGAACTAAAGACCACCTTCCTATCTGGCTCATAAGATGGTGGTCCCTTCTCACAGGTCGTAACAAAATTACACGCCTTAAACTCTTTACCCATCTGGCAGCCAAGTTTTTGCAGATAACATATTCAAAGTGATATATCTCTGGACCTGCTAAAGACAATTTGACTGAAAATTGTTAGTGTCTAAGCCACCAAGAAAACTATTCAGCAGGTGCAGAGTTGAAATGATTGTATAGTAGCTTGTGGCAGTAAGAGAGTTAAGTATCAAAACAGCCTTTGCAGTGGTCCTGAGTAATGTCCATTTGCTTTAATGGTCAGATTTGGCCATGGATATTTTAATATTTTCTTATTGTATGTCCATTTACAGGCCAAGAGAATATAACTTGAAAATTTATGACTAGAATGACTGACTCGGTTATCGAGCCACTCATTCCAGCGGTAAATTGTCAAAAATCTTATTTTCTTGGCTTGTAAATGGACATTCCACAAGACCATAGCAGAGGCCGGCATTGGCCGGTATGACCATTAAAGAGGTAGTCTATCATAGAATGACTGGATCTGTAATCGAGCCAGTCATTCCAATAGGAAAGGGCGCTTCACCGTTTAACCCTTGAATTTGTTCAATAAAATTTTACTTTTCTCATAGAAAATGTCCATATGCAGACCAAGAGAAGACTATTTTTGAAAATTTACCACTGGAATGACTGGCTCGGTTATTGAGCCAGTCATTCCAGTTGTAAATTTTCAAAAATGGGCTCTTGGTCTGCAAATGGACGTTTCTCAAGACCAGTGCAGAAGCCATTTCTGGCTGATATGAGTGTTAAAGGGTTAAAATCTCATGCCTTTCAAATGGACATTCAGTAAAGACAAATTTTGATCGCATGACGCATTCAGACGTGTGTTACACACGCACGCACGCACGCACACACACACAGTGAATCAATCATTTGGTGCTCCATACACTGGTCATTAATGATCAGCTAGATTTGAATAGCCTACTCACACAGAGGAACTTGTGATTTATTTTATGATATAATTGCGATAATTAGATTGATTCCATATTATTCTTAGAAAAGCACATGTACCACCTTTTTCCTGAGCTTATCGATATGGAATGTATATTTTCTGTGGAAGTTACTGGATAGATTATTGTTTCCTGTGTTTATTCAATAGAAATCAGCTTTAACCCACTCATGGCGAAAACCAGCCAATAATGACTAGGAATGTCCATTTGCAGGCCAAGAGAACTATTTTTTAAAACTTTACCGCTGGAATGACTGGCTTGGTCATTCCAGTGGTAAATTTTCTAAAATAGTCTTCACTTGGCTTGCAAAATTAGATTCAATAAACTAATATTTAGTTTTTTACCAAATGAAGTTGTTGAAAGTGTTAATGCTGTTAGTTATGACATGTAAATGGTTCCCGTATTTTGTGACTCTTACTCAGCAGGATGTACACAGTACATTGGTGTAACTCTTTAACACTAATATCAGCCAAAAACGGCTTCTGCAATGGTCATTTGCAGACCAAAAAAAATACTATTTTTGAAAATTTACCACTGGAATGATTGGCTCGTTAACCGAGCCAGTCATTCCAGAGGTAAATTTTCAAAAATAGTCATCTTTTGATCTGCAAATGGACATTCTGTATGAGAAAATTGAATTTTTCTTGAATAAATTCGAGGGTTAAAGGTTTAACACCACCTGTCTGTATCTGTTTAGAACTTTTCCCATTTATGCTTCTTGGCTTCACAACTGAAGGCATCATACACGCATTCCGTTCCACAACTTTTACTTCATCCGATCAAAGTTTGCCGATTCACTGGTGTATTAAATTAATATTTATGCTGATTGATTTGAAAATGTTTTGGAGCAGTATCTCTCAGCCAAGTTCTTCTCAAAATCTTTAGCACATTTCGTAGACCTACTGATCTCCCCTTGAGTGGAATAAAGAACCTAAGCTTGATTCAAACAAGGCTTGGAGTCAAATACAAATGTATTTATATTTAAAGTAATTTAATAATTTAAATAAATTTTTCAACTTCTTTTTCCAGTCATGATGTATACACTTGACATGCCCTCATTAATACTCGCAGATCAGATACACCAATTTCTTTCTGATGTCGGAAATAGTTTGTTGGATATTTTGAAACTAATTGAGATGAGTGCTGTTATTGCCTATGGCAGTAAGAGCTTCCAGCCAAATTAGTTTCAAAATATTTAACAGCTTTCTTGTATAGTGTAGTTGTCTTGAAATTAGAACACTGGCCTTTCAATGGTTTGAAATATCAGTTGCATAATTATCATCAACATTAACTCTTTAACACTCATATCAGCCAAAAACAGCTTCTACAGTGGTCTTGAGAAATGTTTATTTGCAGACCAAGAAGACTATTTTTGAAAATTTACCACTGAATGACTGAGCCAATAATTCCAGGGGTAAAAGTCTTCTCTTGGTCTGCAAATGGGCATTTTCTTTGAGAAAATTGAAATTTTCCTGAACAAATTCGAGGGTTAAATGATGAAAGGTCGTGGAAATATGACTCGTGAGTGATAGCGCCTGTTAGATTCAAGGGAACAGATTATGCGTTATTTGCTTCAGAACTGTTTGTTGTTTTCTACCCGTCACTAATTGCCTTAACACAAAAATATTTTTGATCTAACAATTGGATGTCGATGTATGTAATAGTGTTGTAAGACTTGATAAATGAACCAGCCAGATCATTAGTAGGATTACCTCCCTTGGCATCGCTTCACTATACAGGCTTTACCATCCACCCCTCTTGTGTCAATAGCGCCTCAAAGCGCTCGAAATGATACTTTTATCATTTAACCCTTTAATTTTTCATAATTTTGCAAGAAGATTGAAATCGTTGCTCAAGAATGACTATTTACTAGCCAAGAGAAGGATTTACCACTGGAATTGAGGATATAAGTTTTTAATTGGTGATCTTTGTCCGCCAGCTTGTCAATTTACGGGTTAACGTTCAAGAAAATCTAATTTCGCTTAGTCAGTATCCATTTGCAGGCCAAGAAAGGACTATTTTTGAAAATTCCCACTGGAATGACTGGCTCGGTTATCGAGCCAGTCATTCCAGTGGTAAATTTTCATAAATAGGCTTCTCTGCCTGCAAATAGACAGTCCTCAAGACTACCGCAAAGACTATCTTTGCCAGTTTTATCATTTTAGCGACAAGTTGACACAAGAGGGGTTAATATTTTGACTCCAAAGCACCTGTACAATATAATGTTGTTCATTCTGAGAAATAAATTATTTCTCTAAATATTCATCAGAACCTTTTTCATTGTAAAGCAATATATGTATCTGTCACATTAACCCTTCAACACCCATGTTTAGGTCTAACTCTTCCAGATGCTGGTCCAGTTTATATTTTAAAAATTTCAAATTTTCAGTTTTTTCTTTGTCTGCAAATGGACATTTTCTATGGGAAAATAGAAATTAGGTCATTAAAGGGTTAAGAATTACTGTTCGTTACTTACATGGTTGTACCTGTAGAAAGATATTTGATGGAGGAGCCTACCGCGTTTGATACTGCGCAGATATATAAAACTGCATCAGAATAGTCCCTAGTCCGGCTCTCAGAGATTCTTTAACCCTTACAACTCTGATGTCAAAATTCTATCTTTTACTGGGTTAATAGCAAACAAACTGGTGTACATTTTTCAACAATTTTGGTGGACGATGAACGTCAGTTCATCTTTTAATTTAATTTGGCAAATTTAGAAATTTTGACATCGGAGTGCTAAAGGTTAACCCTTTTACACTCATATCAGCCAATAACGCCTTCTGCAGTGGTCTTGAGAAATGTCCATTTGCTGAGCAAGAGAAGGCTATTTTTGAAGATTTACTACTGGAGTGACTGGCTTGATAACTGAGCCAGTCATTCCAGTGGTAAATTTTCAAAAATAGTCTTCTCTTGGTCTGCAAATGGACATTTTCTTGCAGAAATTCAAACGTCAAAAGGTTAACAAGGGCCTATTAAGGAATGAGGGTGGGTTGTGCTTCTGCTGACCATCCATTCACAAGCCAAGGCACATTTTGATGTAGTAACCATATGGTTCAATTAATGCCCACAAACTAATTGAGCTTGAATGATAAGAACATATTTTCATATGAAACATTTGCAAATACGATTCATACTATTATTTGACTGGAAGTGAGTATTAATGAATGTCTGTAGTAAAGTGCTGTCACCCACTAAAGACATCATCTGTCGCTGTAAAGACATGTCAATCTCATTTATCTTTCTGTCATTGGTAGTGTTCACATCTGTTCTCAGAAACAGTTACTCTGACAAAACTGAGGCGTGTTGCTTCAAAGTACAGATTTTACATTCATACTAATACATTCTTTATTCAAATAAACCACCTCCGAAACATCCGTATCATACAGGAACTAGCCAACAAGGATGGCGCTGTAGCGAATCCTATGCGAGTGTCGTTTAAAAGCTGGTGTAATACGCTGTAAGAGGCGCTTCACCATAATTGGATAAAGAAGAAGAAAAGCATCCCTATCATCATAGATACGTGTGAAATGCATTGCATTCACATTACAGATTTACAGTGTAGCAACTACTTTGAATTAGTTTAATAAGCAGCCGATTTCCAGTTAACCAAGCTACCAGATGTATTGACTAAAGCCATACTCTCACTGGAGAGTTAATCGGGAATAACGCCATACATCAGTATTGTGCTACGCCGGTTAAGTCTCTAGTGAGAACACGGCCTTCTGACTTCTGAAAGTAATCGATACATCAGTGCTACTCTGGAGGACCTCTAATGTGAACACAGCCTCAGTAACGTGAAGCTGAATATCTTATTGTCCCATAACTACATCATCATTTCCACCGTCCATCACACCTACGCCACAATCACGTTTTAATCCTTGAAATTCCAGTGACTCAATTTCAAAAACTAATAGGCTGCAAGGGTTAATAAGCAGTAAATTATAAAACAAGTAATAACATGAACAAGTTTAGCAAATATCTATGGCTATATCATTATTCAAGTCATTCATATCCTCTAACCTCGAGTCGTTAACGCTAGTCACACGCATGCACCCATGTACACAGAGTTTGATTTGATATTATACTATAGCTTATTTAATAATATTTAACAAGGATAGTTAGAACAAGATTTGTATTAATTAATCAATCAATTAATTAACTTATTTATTTAAAAAAACTATATTAAACATTTGATTGTATATTTATAAGTTTTCTTGACCAAAGATTTCCTCCTTAAAGATCATTCACTGATCTCAAACACTTGTGATCATTAGACTTTACACTTTTATTTTATTTTTTGTTTTCATTTATGTTTATAATATTAAAATCCTTAGGCTTCATATTTATTTATTTTCGTCGTGTGGATCTGTGCAATCATAGGTTGCTTGTTAGAAGCATAGCTTTCACCCCATAGATAGATTTTGACTGATCTGGTAAGTTATTTAGATTTTAATATTAAATTTGTTTAATTTATTTGCTTTTGCTTGCAATGTTGTTGTTGGTATTGTTGGTTTTTCCCTCAAGTGTTCATCGCCTCAGCTTTGTTCTGTCATAACCTCAGGAACAAGTACGATTTGTATAGTTTTGTACAGGATTAATAATTATTATTAACTATAAACAATCTGTTTGTTCATGACTTCATTTTGGACCCATTCCAATGCACAGTTCGCTGCAATATAACGTTTGCACACTGTACATTTTAGCCCCACAAATGAAATAATATAATTATAGCTAATATTTACTACTATTATAATTATTATTATTCTTGTGGTGTTTTGTTTTTGTTAACCGGTTGAAAGTCTTGGATTTATAATGTTGTCATTACTTGAAGTAAAGGATTGAATTGCAGTCTTAAACACAGATTACTTGTTGTTGTATTTCTTTCCCTTTAACAGACTTGACGAGGAATATATTAATTATTGTAGAAACTTCCAGTTACAGGCTGAGGTGTTTTGAAAACCTAGCATGGCTATTAACTATTCCTTTAACTGTTTAACCATCATATCAGCCAAAACCGGCTTCTGCCGTGGTCTTGAGAAATGTCCATTTGTAGACCAAGAAGACTATTTTTTAATATTTACCAGTGGAATGCCTGGCTCGATAACCGAGCCAGTCATTCCAGTTCTAAATTTTCAAAAATAGTCTCGGTCTACAAATGGACATTTTCTATGAGAAAATTTTAAAAATTTTAAACAGATTTGAGGGTTAAAGGATTAAACAGTCAAGCTTGATCTACAAACTCCAAATCCTTTCTTAGTGAATGTCAATTTGCAGGCCAAGAAAGCCAAACATTTCAATGGTACATTTTCGACAATGTCGATAGAATGTCAGTTAGATTCTCGGTAGCTGAGAGTTCAGACCTTTTCAGATTTTGCAGATTTTTTCGGATCACATCCAAAGTTGTGAAATCACAGTGTATGGTCACACTCTTTCCAATGTTCAAATTTGAGCCCAATTGGACCAGTAGTTTCCGGGATATCCCAAGATATTGAATTTGATCTGATCCAGGGTCTTTTTATCTGTATGACGGCCACAGTCCGGAAATTCTCTTACACTGCAAGTTCCTTCATTGCATTACAACTTTAGTGAAATTGGATCAGTAGATACATCTAATAAGCTTTTGTGACTGACTGACTAACTCACTGACTAATTAATGAGGAGACATGGCTCTTTATAGAGCTGGTGCCCGCAGCTAAAAATAATCGTTACCTGCAAATGGGCATAACGAAAGGCCAGAAATAAGCTATTTTTGACCAACTTGACCATTAAAGCTGAACAGTTATACTAAAATAAACTATGTTTAGCCCTTACTAGTACCAATACCATCAATAAATTTCCATTTTCCGTAACTCTTATGACAAAATACTGTGTTATTTAAGTGTTATTTTTGTTGTTGATTGACAACTACGTATTCAAGCTCTGTCTGATAAACGCTTCAATTGACCGTATATCGAGTATATGTTGACTCGCAAGTCTGAATGGCTGGAAGCTTGTTTGCCTCCTTTTATAGTCTCTGACCTGGATACCAATCATGCTGTCGTTGTCCATTGGGTTTTCGAATGGCAGGCATGGATGATTGTACTGAGGTCATCCACACAAGCCAACTGTATCTGTAGGCGGCCTTCATGTGTGAATAGTGATTCAGACTTAAGCCTTTCATTCCAATGTTTTTTTGATACTCATCAGATGTCAATATCTTATGGTTATTCTTTGGCTAAATTAACTACTGTTTGCACAAAACCACGTATTACTTATACCATTAACAAGTACAATTACCACCACTAAGTGTTGCATATTCTATGTATATGGCCTTCAGTCAAAAATGCCCCTTTTTCTCCCAGACCATTCCCAAACAACTTTCAGTCAAAAACACCCCTTTTCCTTCCAGACTACGTCTGAAAAAGCCAAAGAGAATCCATCACTTAGATTCTTTCTATGCAGAACTGAGCTCTGCCTTCACTATCCCGCCTACATGTGTGAAGACTTCAACACCCAGCTGGGTAAATACAGCAAGGTGGACAAGAATTCAGGACTTGGCTTGTGCATGGGGGGGGGGTCATAGGGAGAGGGCACATGCAATAGCAATCAAGATGCACTCGTAGCATTCCTCAGTCCCAATGACCTATTTGCCACATATGGCTTTCAAACCCATGCCGTTACCAGACAACATAAACACGACACATTGCTGACACAGAAAGCAAATCCCCAAGACATTCAAAGGCTACAACTCAATTCTAACCAGATGTCAGTCGTTACACGCCTTCAGATAAACCATCTCTACCTAATATAGAAATGCCATACCAGGCAAGATGGTAGTTATCTATGACCTAACCAAGCTCATGAGCAATGAGACGCAAATGTCATACAAAAAAAACCTCGGGGGAGCACATACCTAACATCAGTGTCGGCTCCTATCCAAATGAGCCGCTAACCAAAATACTCAAATGTATGGAATCATCAGCTACTAGCACCATAGTTGTAAAAAAAACCGAGCAAACTATGTATATTGATGACCTTGTAGTCGTAAAACTCAGCAGAGTAGAAAGCACTACAGCTGGGCATCTATTAAAGTGGCCAATGTGAAGACTACACCAAACTATACAGAGAACACAATAACTTTCTGCGCCACTAAGTGAACGCTTAAAAGATCTTGCTATTCAAAAAGCAGACACCCTAGTAGATGAAATCTCTGCCACAGACGAGTTACAAAATGTTTCTGGGAAACCTGAGCCCCGAGACAACTCTGAAGGACACTCAAAATATGTTGAGGGCCTCGGGTGAGAACAGTTGTATTGCTAATCGTGTTTTTACCCTCTATAAATAAAGATTTTATTATTATTATTATTATTATTATACCAGGGCAAAGAGGACACAATTAGACAAAGAACAGTTCACTGACCATGATGATGAGCCCTTGCATCCATTTTCAGGTGGCCTCAGGTCATTACTAAGACCAAATGAAACGGTGCAAGTTGAGAAGGTAATAAAGGCCTTGAAATCTGAACCTGATGGCATGAGCAATGAACTATTCAAGTATGCAAGTAACATCTCAAAACCAATCACGCACCTAAATCAGTTCAGCCTTTATATATCATCTTGCCATCGATGTTGTAGGCCAAGCCACCCTTATTGCGCTACCCAAACCCAAGAGGTCACCTGGCCCTCCACCCAATATGTGGCCCATTGTGCTCCTTAACAGCATACAGAAAATCCTATCCAACATTACCCCATGCCGCATCCGAGACAAGATCAATGTCTTCACTGGATCGGACCGGCTTTAAACGGGTATGCAGCTTCACAGACACTATATGGGCTCAACACATGCTCATGTCAGTAGTAATATACAAACACTGGGAATTCTACAAAATCAACATTGACATGTTATGACCCTTCGACACAATTAAATGCTCAAAGAGCCTCCATATGCTACATCAAGCCAGCAATGAAGATGAGCTGTGACTAGTGGGACTTCTACTTGCAAAGCTGAGAGTATGAGTCAAGACAGTGATGTCTTTGAGACCACCCGCCTCGCTTTCCACCTGCTACCTTGCTCTGACGATGTGGACTTCATAGACGAGGAAAAGAAACCACTGGACGACGTACTGCCGATGGCTGCAAGCAAACTAAACAAGAGGCCTGAATTGCTCACCTGGATCATACGCATTCCAACTAGAAAGGCCATCGGCTATAAGTAGAATGCTCAGGTTTTGGCCAGCTGTGCAACAAGGATACATCCTACCAGACATTTTCAATTTCCAATGGCAAATGCTATGGGAGTTTTAGGGCCGCCAACCCGTTTATCCAACAGTTTCCAAAGTGCAAAATTTGAAAGCATAACACAAAACATAAACAAAACCAATTTCAGCTTCAGATACAATAATTTTAGTGTGGCCACCAAAATGCTGAAATCTAATTGGTCGATGCCGGCCATGTATTTTAACGTACTAACTTCCTTTGAACAAACTAGAATTGTCCTTAGTCCATAACCAGACATTCCAACTTTTAGCCTGGTCCATTCAGTGGCTCAGGAGTAATTTTCATGAAAACTACGTTATCCAAGATGGCCACCAAACCATTTGGCCAATCAAGTTCCCTTGAACAAATTTGGTTCAGCTCTCACCTTAGATGATATTTTATGAATTTTGAGAATCAATCTCCCAAAAAATGTTTCTAAAAATTGGCCAAAATCCAAGTTGGCCGCTGGCCAAATCAAACTTGAATCTTAATACCCTAAGAATGCTTCCTGCCAAATATAATTGAAATCTGCCCAGTGGTTCTTGAGAAGTTGTTTAAAGGAAAGGTTGACGGACCGTCACAATGGCATACGGTCTCATGGCCTTTCAGGCCAGATGGGCTAAAAATGAATCTATGAATAAATCCAAAACCGAGTTCACACGCATGCGCACGCACGCTCGTACGCGCATATGCACGCACACACAGCATGACGCTAAAGGAAATGAAGATCCACTTGGAAAAACAATATCCTGGGCTCAGTGCAGCCGACAATGCTGCATCACGGGAAACATAGCTTTCAATTCCTTCTGGATTCGTAAATCAAAGATGCCATTGACAAGGACTACATTTGTACAGCGCAACCTGCATGCCCTTTATACTGTACAACTTTAACATGTGGGCAGGTCTAGACAAATTTGATGTCTACCACCGCAAGCAGCTGTACACCATCACTTGACACTGATGGTCAGACAGCATAAGTTCATAAGATGCACTGTACAAGATGGATAATACATAACCGCTCTCCGTAAAACTTGACCAGCAAAGATGGTCCATGTTTGGCCATGTTCTAAGGATGTCAGAAAAAGCACGATCGCAGAGAGCCTTGCATGGAATTCGCCCTACTGGCAGCCAGCAAATATAAAGCCAGGAGAGGTCATTCTGTTAAGCGTGTTGCGAAATGACCTCGAGAAAACAGGATTCACACAAGACAGTGCTCGAAAATGAAGGACTGATTGCAGTTGTAGGATGTTTCTGCCGAAGAATACGGTAAACATACTTACATTATCAAGTACGACATTATATTATTTCGTTGCGTTATTTCAGCAGCTTTGTCAGAAATGTAAACAACGACCTTGTGATGCAATAATTCAAAATCTAACGGCTGAATGTTTTTTTCTTGCTTCTAAGCAAACTATAATTTTAGTGATGCCCTGCACCACCCTGATCTAAATGCATGAACTATAAAACGTATAGTACTTTTGATACACCTCACAACTTCAGGCATAACCTAAGGCAGTGCAACAAGTGCATTTGCACAGTTCCCAAATTTCTGCCCCCCCCCCCTAAGAAAGAGTAGTGCAAACAATTTTTAGCTCGCCTGACCTGCCAAGTGAGCTTATGCCATGGCGTCTGTCCGTCAAATCGCTTCTTGTCCTTAACGGTTGGACCGATTTCAAACGCATTTGGCTGGGAGGATCCTATGCTGGTACCCTCAAGACTTTCCCGAATTTTGATTAGTCATTTTTTTTGGGTGAAAACCTTAATTTTATGAAAAATTTACCGGAAATGGTCAAGATGCTACTCCTCCATAGCCGCTTTACATATTTCAACCAAATTTGGCTAGATGGATTCTATGGTAATAGGTTCTAGAACTTCTATTCAGAATTTTGATTGATCAATTTTTTGGGTCAAAATCATAGATTTTATGAAAAATCTACCGGAAATAGTCAAAATGCTACTCCTCCGGAGCTGTTTGACATATTTCAACCAAATTTGACTAGATGGATTCTATGGTGGTAGGCTCTATAATTTCGATTTAGAATTTTGATTGATCAATTTTTTGGGTGAAAATCTTAGGTTTTAGGAAAAATCTATGGGAAATGTTCAAAATGCTACTCCTCCTTAGTTGCTTGACATATTTCAACCAAATTTGACTAGATGGATTCTATGGTGGTAGGCTCTAGAACGCCCCACAGACCCCCCTTGTGGGTTGGTCTATTGTTTTATTAACCATTATGAAAACATACTTACCGTTCAATCACTACTTGCTAAATCAATTATCTGCATTTAGCTATCAGAATAAGATTTTTATGCCTGCATACACACCTCCCCATGCCTATTCCTATTAATATGGACCCTCAACCAGGCTACTGGTTAAGTCCATCTCCAGCCTACTGACAGATATAGACTGGCGCTTATGATCATGTCGATAGTCACTTACAGGACTGGCGGTATGATCAGCAAACGAAAAGAAGAAGACTGGCACCAGTCTATACTCACCCCATAGTGACGCTTGTCACTAAGCGCGCTTGCGCATGCGCACTGGAGCTCAAATAGGAAACAGATTTACTTTTCTAAATTTAAGTGCTAAATATTAAAGGCCAATTCTCAAATCTTACCACGCGGGGTGGCTGAGACCGGGTCATAGTGATTGAACGGTAAGTATGTTTTATAGTGGTTAATAAAACAACAGACCAACCCACAAGGGGGGTCTGTGGGTTTTTCTTTTATTACATCACAAAAACATCCATTACCGTTCAATCACTACTTGCTAAACCCGTAGATTTGGTCAGTGCCCCATTTAAACATTAGGTGGGAGGAGATTTGAGAATCAACAAACAAGGATAAAAATCGAACCAATCTTATCCAAATGTTAATAACATAACATAATAGTGCATTTAACTCAATCACACCGTGATTAACAAATCAGGAAAACTTGAACTTAAAGAAATAAATAAAAAGCAAAAGAAGACTCTCACCATTTCTCACAGACGCACAGTCCTAACGAAAATGGTGGAAAGTGCTTGGTAAATGGTCTTCAGCTTTTTTAGTTAAAATAGAAAAGTTACGAAAGAAGAAGGCTGCTGCACTCTGGTCTTTGAGATAAAATGATGTAAAAGTGGATTCAGATTTCCATCCTGCCACCTGCATGACTTCATCTAAAGACGAATGGGCAAAAAGAGCGAAAGAAGTGGCCATGCCTCGAACGTCACAGGCTTTAATATGGGAGAGATTAATTTGATCCGGTGAGGCTATCTCATAACAAAGCTTAATTGTCTCACAAATCCATCTGGCAATCGTAGATTTTGAGACCGGCTTAGATAACTCTTCCGCATAGGAAACTCATAAATGGGATGGATCAACTTTTAAAATCGGTTCGCTGTTTGTAGGTTCTTAACGCCCCAACAGGACACCAAAATTTATTGGATGGCGAAAAAGACGATAAAGATTTTAAAATGATCGGACTAGCAGGAAAGCGGTTAGACTGAGTTTTAGATAAGAAGTCCCTTCTGGGATATAAAACCAAACCGTCTCCTGAAACTATAAATCTATCCTTTTCAGCAGAAAGAGCATGAATCTCTGAACGCCTTCTAGCAGAGGCAGCAGCAACAAGAACAAGAGGCCCAAGGGGCCTGTGTCGCTCACCTGGAACATTTACAACTCAACTAATCTTTATGGAGTTTTACATCAATCAGTGCCACTTCCAATGACTTTCAGTCAAATGGTTATTTTTGCAAAGGTTCTTTTGAACAATATTTAAGCAAAAATAGAAGACATCAGTACTAACAACAGAAATTGATGACATGCAGTCAAACTTGTATTAAGACACCAGTCAAGTGAGAATCAGAAGACAGCCTCTTATGGTAGCTGGTTTCTTAACCCTTTAATAGTCATGATTTTTCAGTAAAACAAAACTTTCAGGTTATATTTATTTGCAGGCCAAGATGTGGAGTTTTGAAAATTTATCACTGGAATGACTGGCTCGATTATCGAGCCAGTCATTCCAGTGGTAAATTTTCAAAAATACTCATGCTGGCCTGCAAATGGACATTCCTCAAAGCCACTGCAGAGGCAGGTTTTCGCTGGTTTGACCATTAAAGGGCTAATAAAGTTTCAAATACAGTCTTTAAGGCAGGTGGTCTCTTAACCCTTTCACCCATAAATCCTGGAAAAAGTATATTCTTTATGATATAAAACTTATTTTATTGAATATTTTGAAATTAATTTGACTCGAAGCTGTTGTGCCTTAGGCAACAATGGCTTTCAGTTAAAGTAATTTCAGAATATTCATCCGTTTTACTGTATGGATGTTTTGAAAATATAGGGAATTCATCAGTGAAAGGGTTAATACAGGTGGTCTTTATAGCAGGTTCAATTGAGTATATTCCAAACCATCCTTTTAACACATGTACATCTGGCTGAATGAACAAGTTCGCGATGCTGGAGTTTATTTATGAAATAATTTGACTGAGTCATAGCTGACTTAGGCAGCAACAACTTTCAATGATTCAAATACATTTCAGAATATTTTAACCGTATAGATGTCAGAGCACACAATACATATATCTTAAGTATTTAGGCAACAGTTGCAGGGAAAAGGTTAAACTGTTAATTTATTTTTTTATCTATTATGGTAATAAAAGCTGTCATGTGTCAATGGATGGTGGAAATAAAACTCCAACTGTGCATTAATTAACACTAAAATGTCTATTTGCAGACAAGACTATTTTTGAAAATTTACCACCGGAATGACTGGCTCGTTAAAAAGAGTTAGTCATTCCAGTGGTAAAAATTTCAAAAATAGTCTTCATTTGGTCTGCAAATGGGCATTTCTCAAGACCACTGCTGAAGCTGTTTTTGGCTGATATGATGGCCAAAGGGTTAACCGTTTTCCTAACCTGGCAAAATAGGTAAGATATGTATTGTGTCCTCTGACATCAATATTGTTGAATATTTTGGAATCTATTTGACTGAAAGTCGTTGCTTTCACATATACGATCCATGTGTAAATCTGCATATCTCCGCAACATCAACTCCATCAGAAATGTGTTAACACACCAAAGCACAGAGACACTAATATATGCCTTCATCACGTCACGATTAGACAATGGAAATAGTCTTCTTTCCAGTATTACAGAACAGTCTCTGAGATTTTTAAAGACGTTTAAAAAAATGGGCCAAAAATCAAGATGGCCCCCAGCCAAATTGGCTGATCGGCTTCGCTTGAACAAATTTGGATGATTTGGACAACCTAAGAATGCTTCCTGCCAAATATAATTGAAATCGGCCCAGCAGTTCTCGAAGACATTTTAAATTTCCCACTGCTTTAGTATGGGAGCTTTTGGTGGGAAAATGATCCAAGATGGCCGCCTTACTGTTTATCCGACAGCTTTGAAAATTGCAAATTTGTGATCAGAATACCCAAAAACCTATATACAACCAATTTCAGCCTCAAAATCCATCAAATAAAAAAATCCAATATGGCCACCAAACATGCTGTATTTTGATTGCCGACTGCACCATGCTTTTTGACGGATTAACTTCCCTTGAACAAACTTTAATGGCCTTTAGTCCCTAATCATATCTGCCAAATTTTGGCCTGATCCCTTCAGCGGCTCTGGAGACGGTCGTTTTCGCTAAAACTAGGTCAACCAAAATGGCCACTGAACCATTTGGCCAATCAAGTTCCCTTGAACAAACTTGGTTCAGCTCTTGCCCTAGATCATATTTCATGTGATTTGCTTCAATCCACCATGCGGTTTCGGAGAAGAAGATTTTTAAAGACATTTCCTAAAATTTGCCGAAATCCAAATTGGCCACCAGCCAAATTGGCCGATCGGCTTCGTTTGAACAAACTTTGATCCCTATGCCCTAAGGATACTTCCTGCCAAAGATAATTGATATCGGCCTAGTGGATCTTGAGAAGTCGTTTAAAGGAAAAAGTTGACGGACGGACAGACGCCGGACGGTCGCCATGGCATAAGCTCACTTGGCCATTCTGGCCAGGTGAGCTAAAAACCGCTTTAAGAGTTAAAAGCTTAATACTGATAGAAGAAATAGGTTCAAAATGGCGACCTGCCAAAACTCGAAGAGCCAAAGCCAAATTCCAGGAAGGTGAAGGCTTAGCAATCGGAGGATGAATATTACCTAGACCTCTAATAAAACTATTAAGAGTCTTCGTATCCTTGACATCAGCATTCAAAAGACAAGGAAGGGAAGATGCCAGAGAAAATCTATACCCCTGACCATATTAGCTGACAAATGTAAAGAATCAAACAGATAAGATAAAAAATCTAAAACTTGTGGTATAGAAACAGAATCGGGCACGAAACCTTGGTCTGAACACCATTCATCAAAAATTGCTGGGACGTGACAGTTGGTCCGCCAGAAAATTCAGACTGCCTGGGACATGGGAAGATACTAGAAAAATCTGCCTCTTGCGGCACCACAATAGAAGATTCCACACTTCTAGACAAAGGAGAGACGACCTTGTACCTCCCAGCCTGTTGATATAAGACACCACTGTCGAATTGTCCGACCGAATCGAGACTGAGACCTATCACAAGATCTGACCATGAAAGGAGAGCCTTCTTGACAGCCCACAACTCCAGAATGTTGATATGGGCTGTCGACTCCTCCAGGGACCAAAGGCCGGAAACTGACAGGGCATACCAGACTGCTCCCAAACCCTCCTGGGAAGCGTCTGTGAAGATAATCGCCTGAGGGGAGGACTTTACCAGTGGAACACCCATCAGAAGCAGAGAACGATCCCTTCAAAAATCTAGATGAGGGATCAAATGTTCTCTGATGGGGATCTGATGGTAAATAGAGTGGACTGACTGCTTCCAAAGGGACATTAAATACATTTGGAAGGGTCTTCTCTTCAGCGCCGCCCAAGGAATTACTTTCTCTACGCTGACCATCAGGCCTATCACTCTTAAAAAGAATCTTGCTCTACCATGGGAGAAGACAAGATTTCCATTGCCACTGATAATGCCTCTATCCTTGGACCCGAGGGGAAGAGTAGACCCCGGGCCAGGTCGAAAGAAACACCTAGATGCATAAAGATTTGAGATGGAACTAGGCTTGATTTCTTTAGATTTAAAATCCACCCTAGGTTGCATGCCAGACTGCAAACATCTGGAAGAATTCCTGAGAGAATTGAGGATGACCTTGCTTTTACCAAGCAGTCATCTATATAAAATTGAAGATGGATAGAACGACGGTGTAAAATCCCTGCCACGGCTGAAACTAGATGGGTAAAAAGGAAGGGAGCCGTGGTCAGGCCGAAAGGCATGGCGCGGAACTGCCAAACTCGATCCTTGTAAGCAAACCTCAGGAACTTTCTGAAGGCAGGGTGAATAAGAACATGGGAGTAGGCGTCCTTTAGATCGATGGAAGACGTCCACATTCCCTGATCCAGACTGGAAATGATCTGGGAGATCGTCTCCATCTTGAACTCGGGGGTGAGAATCATAAGATTTAGCTTTTTAAAATTTATGATGGGATGCCAGCCTCCTGTTTTCTTGGAAACTAAAAAGATGATCGAGTAGTAGCCTGGGTCTACTCTCCAATGGGGAACTTCTTCTATTGCCCTCTTTGCAATCATGGATTCCAACTCTTCTTCCAAAGCCACCAGTTTTCCAGATTGGAGGGAACCGGAGTCCAAACTGGGAAAAAGGAGAGAAGAGGAGGATGACGGATCCATGACGGTGCATAACCCCAACATATCTGAGACACTAGCCAGGAATCCTGAACGAGGGCTTGCCAATTCTCCCAAAACAGAGAAAGCCGCCCTCCTACTGGCATGCTGGGTAGCAGGCACTGGACTGACTGATCCGAAGGGAGAAGAAGTGGGGGAGGGATGAGGAAGGGAAGACAGAAGGTTGGACCTACCGGGGAATAGTCCATACCTTCAAACTCTCTTTCCTTGAAACCCTCTAAAGGAAGAACGACCTCTGGACCTGGAACCAGCACGGCGAGATGGGGTCTGACACCCCTCTCACCCAAGAAGGAGGAGACTGCCTCCCTTGAGACCTAGAACGATGCTCCTCCATGGATCAATCCTGACGATTGGACGAAGAAAGATTGGAATTATGGATAACCCTAGGATCAGCCCCAAATTGGTCAGGTTTGAGGCTCTTTCTTCTAGGAGAAGAATTAGGACTCCTCACAGAAGACACATCTCTTTTCAAGGATGGATTAGAAAACAAAATCTGAGCCTGAAGCTCCCTAGAGGCCTTCAGGTGCTCAGATTCCGCAGGAATTAAACTAGGAGCTGACTGTCCAAAAAGATCTATACCAAACGGAGGTGCTACAACAAGACTATGCTTCAAAGAGCTAGAAATCCTAACCTCAGAGAGCCTTCTAGATCTACGCTTAGATGTAATAAAACCCAAAGACTTACAGACAGAATTGAGGGAGCCACGAGACAAATCAGCCAAAGAACAAAAAACTGACAAAGGAACTTGATCACCCTGTTCTTCAGCCTTAAGAACGGCCTCAGATAAAAGAGCAAGGAAATTAGAGGACTTGAGCTGAGATCTGCAAACAGACTCCCATTTGGAAAGGTCATTGGAAAACTCATCCTTGGAAGCATCCTTTAACTGAGAAGAAAGAACCTCCCAAGCGGAGCCAGAAAGAGACTGAGTGGAGGCAAACTTAAAAAAATCTTCCTTAATTTAATAGAATTAACAGAATCATTAACAAAGAAATCGAGCATATCAACAACTAAATTATCAATAGGTAGCACCTGAGGAGAAGAAGAGGAAGGATCAGATGTAGAGAGAGCAGATCCGAAAGAAGGAGGATCCATAGCAAATTCTTCCGTAAGAGGTACAGAAAGAGTAGATGCGATCCACCGGTGAGCCATGGACCAGTCTTCCGAAGAGGCTCTAACCGGGCAAAACCTCTTCAGATCCCTGGCCCTGACCGACTTGGGAGCAGAAGGAAGAGAAGGAAGACGAGGAGGAGAAGAAGAGATCAGAATAGAGGAGTCACCTGACACTAAAGATTGACCTGCCCTAGAGGAAACAGGAGAGGAGGGTCTACTAGCCGACTCAGGAAAGGAAGAAACTTGAGAAGAGGAAAGGGAATCCCAAACCTGATCTTGACTAGAGAACAAGAAAGGAAGGACCAGAGAACTTGCAGAAAACCTCGAAAGAATAGAAAAACGTGCAGAAACAAATGAAGGATCTAAAGAAGAATCCCATACCACAGAAAACAAGGAAAAATCTAAGCCTGAATCAACAATTTGAAATTCTAGTTCAGGGGAAAGAACCACGGAAACAATCGGATCAAGAGACGGAGAAGAAGAAAAGGAAGAAGGAAGAGAAGAGAATGAATGAGAAGACGAAGAAGAAGAGGAAGGATGATCCAACTGACCATGAGAGGAAAGAGAAGGAAGACTGGAGAAAACCAGAGGAGGAGGAAGGGAAGATTTAAAGAGAGCAGATGCGTTAGACACATGACTGGAAGAGAAATCCTTGGCAGAAAGAGAAGAAATTGAAGAAACATCCTGTTTCTTAGCTTCCTTTATAGCAGAAGATATCCTTTCGTCAAGGGATTTAGTCAAGACAGATGCGAAGGACTCAAATAGAGCTAGAACGGCATCTGAATTCGCCGAAGAGGCTCCCCCCCTCCATTGCTACCGGTAAAGATACATTAGTTTGTGCAAAAGACACAGCTTTCGCGTTACTAGCAACGGAGGTAGGGGAAGGATGACCAGAGGGCAGCCATTGTTTAAATGGTAATTCTTTAAAGAAAGCCTTTGACACCGAGACCGGCCACCCGTTACAAATCCCACACATCATTGTGAGGGCACAAGTGGTACATTTCGCACAGACATGCCTGGCAAATTCAGCTGAGTGATGGCGATCACATTTTGATGACGTACATTTCGTCCTATCTGACGATTTAGCGAAAAAAGCATACCGCTTAGAAAATCGTAAAAAGGAGACTAGAAAGAGAAAAAGCACTTCTAAAAAGGCGGGAAAGTTCAAATTAGAAATCAAAATCCCTACCGACAAGAAAACAAACTTGCATAGGGATAAATGATAATCCTTATAATGCACTAGAAGTAAATTGATAAGGGCTCTGGGTGAATGCTAGAGATTAATATGATGATGATGATATAGGCATAGTAATTAAGTTACCAGGAAACGAGAACAATCTTTCACGAAAACCGGTACCAATATGAACATAGTTATAAAATACAATATAACCATGAATATACTTCCTACACGTAACTTAGGGAGGATTGACTTCATATTAGGCATAATCCTTGTAATATAGAAGGCAATAGTGTAACTGACACAGCGCAAAGCACAAGAAAACTCTTGAAGAATATTTAAGCAGTTGTTCTGCAAGCAGAATAATTGAAAAGTGAATCTGTTTCCTATTTGGGCTCCAGTGCGCATGCGCAAGCATGCTTAGTGACAAAGCGTCACTATGGGGTGAGTATAGACTGGTGCCAGTCTATATCTTTCAGTAGGCTGGAGATGGACTTAACCAGTAGCCTGGTTGAGGGTCTATATTAATAGGAATATGCATGGGGAGGGGTGTATGCAGGCATAAAAATCTTATTCTGATAGCTAAATGCAGATAATTGATTTAGCAAGTAGTGATTGAACGGTAATGGATGTTTTTGTGGTGTAATAACAACTTCTATTCAGAATTTTGAACGATGAATTTTTTTTGGGTGAAAATCTTAGATTTTGTAAAAAAAATTAGCGGAAATTGTCAAAACGCTACTCCTCATTAACTGCTTGGCAGATTTCAACCTAGTTTGGCTGGAAGGACCCTATTGGTGTAGGTTTCAGAACATGTATACAGATTTTTGATTGGTAAATTTTTTGTGAAATCTAGAATTTTATGAAAACTTACCCGATATCGCTTAAAATGCTACTCCTCATTAACTGCTTGGACGATTTCACCCAGACTTGGATGGAACGCCCTATGGTGGCAGACTTCAGATCTAGTATGCAGAATTTTGATTGGGCAGTTTTTGGATGGCCATCTTCAATTTTCCAAAAGTTTTGGTAAATCGGTTAAAAGCCTACACCTCATTAACCGCTTGGCAGATTTCAATCAATCTCAGCTGGATAGACCCTAGGTGGGTAGGCTTCAGAATGCTTATACAGAATTTTTATTGGTCAATTCCTTTGGTGGCCATATTGGATCTTTCGAAAATTATCCATCATGTCTTTAAATGCAAATGGTTGAAATGCTAATGGTCCAGGTGAGCGCCACAGGCCCTTGGGCCTCTTGTTTGTCTCACTTTGGGGTCCTTGCATGACTAAATTACACACACACCTGCCCATATGTCACAATGAGACCATGGTTTGTACCTAAATTAAATTGAGGTAAAAAATAAAGGAAATGGACAAAACAATTTATTTACTTATTTAGAGTCTGGGAATTATTCGGTCTTCCACACCTCAGTGTCTTGCTATTTCTTGAATAGGCATGTCTGTTTAAGATGACGCAATGACCATTGCTATATATTTTGTGACTAGACATATTTGAAATTTATTAGAACAACAGCTCTGTTGCCCATAGGTATTGATGACAAGTGTTATCTATTATGAGAAATGTTCTTGTTTTCATACAGATACAAGTGTAATTATCTCCATGCTTTTCGAAGAAAAGGTGGGGAATATGTGATGCGAACCGTGTGTGCGTGTAGGCGTTTGTGCGCCGGCCGTCTGTGCACTTATCGATTGTAACGCATCTTCTAGACCGTTTAAGATAGAAACTTGATTATACCTACGGGCAAGGATGTGCATGACCCTTGGAATTTGGCTGGTTCCAGGGGGTCAAAAGGTCAAAATTGGCTAATAATTATCGATTGTAATGCAACTCCTAGACCATTTCAGATAGAAACTTGAAACTTTGGGGATGATTGCACATATGGACAGGGAAGTGCATGACATTTTGGAAATTTGGCATGACTGCCAGGGGCAGGACCCTGGGATGGGGAATGTGGGGTCAAAAATTAAATTTTTCCAAAGGTTGTCAAGTCACATATCATTTTCAAGCCAATGATTAGTCTACAGTACAATTATTTTGATCTTGGGTCAAACTGAGGATAGAGCAACTCCTCCTAGACCATTTCACATAGAAACTTGAAACTTTGGGTATGATTACACATATGGCCAGGGATGTGCATGGCCCTTTTGAAATTTTGTTATGACCATCAGGGGTGGGGCTCAGGGGGTGGGGACTGAGACTGAGTCAAAAATTAAATTTTACAAAAGTTGGTCATGTCACATATCATTTCGAAGCCCATGAGTAGTAGACCACAGTACAAGAAATTATTTTGATCTTGGGTCAAACTGAGGGTGGGGGGGGGAGTTAAAAGGTCAAAATTGGGCACTAATCGAAGAAATTTGAAACTGGGGATAATTACACCTATGGGCAAGGATGTGCATGACACATTGGAATTTTTATATCACCCCATGGGTAGGGGTGGGGGAAATGGTGGGCTAAAAAATAAATTTTTATCAAATGTGGTCATGTCACGCCATTTTGAAGCTTGTAGTTAGCAGACTACAGTACAACAAATTTGTTATTGGGCATCAGCCAATTGTTGAAATTTTGAAACCCATTACCTACTGAAACTACATTTCAAGGAATTTATTGTTTTGGGTCAAAGTGAGGGTAAAGCTCGAAGTGGTGATTGCATGGGGCTTTGCGATGGCATGCCGTCGACTGAGCATTCTATTTCATGTATTGTAAATACTTTGTCAATCTAAAAAAAATGCATCAGAAATCGTCAAAAAAAGGCTAAAAATACAAAAATTAGGAACATTCATGCCTGTTTCTGTTCTCATAAATTGCGTGTGTAGATTATGTTTGGCCATAGTGTTGTGTTTATGGATATCTGTGTTGAGTGTGAAGTTGCAGGCGATGGATTGTGGCAATGTTTTGTGGTGATAATCTCTTCTCTTTCAATAAATCAAACGCATTTCAAAATATTTTAACAGTATAGATGTCAGAGCACATAATACATATCTTAAAGATTTAGGCAGCACTTGGAGGGAAAAGGCTAACCAGTTAATTTAGTGTTTTATCTACTACCATGACTATGGCAATAACAGCTGTCATGTGTCAATGTATGGTGGAAATAAAACTCCAATTACACATTAATTAACCCTTTAACCCTCAAATTTATTCAAGAAAAGCTCAATTTTCTCATAGAAAATGCCTTTGCAGACCAAGAGAAGACTATTTTTAGCTCATCTGGCCTGAACGGCCAAGTGAGCTTATGTCATGGCGACCGTCCGTCAACTTTTCCTTTAAAACGACTTCTTCTCAAGAACCGCTGGGCCGATTTCAATTATATTGGGCAGGAAGCATCCCTAGGGCATAGGCCAAAATCCAAGATGGCCACCGGCCAAAATAGCCAATTTTTAGACACTTAAAAATCTCCGAAACCGCTGGAGGAATTGATTCAAAACTCATAACACATCATCAATTGCAACGGTAGACCCAAGTTTGTTCAAGGCAACCTGATTGGCCTATTTTCCTGGCGGCCATCTTGGATGACCTAGTTTTCGATGATGACCTAGTGTTAAGAAACATGGCCGCCATCAACCAATCAAAATTAAGCGTTTGTTGGTCATATTGGCTTTTTTGTATTTGATGTATTTTGATGGCGAAAATTGCTTTATATATGCTTATCAGTGTGGCGAGTTCAAATATGCCACTTTCGAGACTATCGGATAAACGGTTTGGCTGCCATCTTGGTTTGTTTTCCCGCCATAGGCTCCCATAGTAAAGCAATGGGGAATTCTTTAAACGACTTCTTCTCAAGAACCACTGGGCCAATTTCAATTATATTTTGGAGGAAGCATTCATAGGGCATAGAGATGCAAGTTTGTTCAAACGAAGCGGATCAGTCTAAATCCAAGATGGCCATCGGCCAAAATGGCTGATTTTTAGAAACACAAAAATCTTCTCCAAAACTGCTGGAGGAATTGATTCAAACCTCATAACACATCATCTGTGGCAGCGGTAGACCCAAGTTTGTTCAAAGCAACCTGATTGGCAGATTTGCTTGGCGGCCATCTTGGGTGACCTAGTTTTCGCGAAAACGACTTCTCCCGAACCGCTGAAGGGAGAGCTTAAATTTTGTAAATATGCTTAGGAAACAAGCACCTTTCAAGTTTGTTCAAGGGAAGTTTGTTCGTTAAAAAACATGACCACCATCAACCAATCAAAATTCAGCGTTTCTAGGTCATATTGGCTTTTTTGTATTTGATGTATTTTGATGGCGAAAATTGCTTTATTTATGCTTATCAGTGTGGCGAGTTCAAATATGCCACTTTCGAGACTGTCGGATAAACGCTTTGGCTGCCATCTTGGTTTGTTTTCCCGCCAAAGGCTCCCATAGTAAAGCAATGGGCCAATAGTAAAGCAATGGGGAATTCTTTAAACGACTTCTTCTCAAGAACCACTGGGCCGATTTCAATTATATTTGGGAGGAAGCATTCATAGGGCATAGAGATCTAAGTTTGTTCAAATGAACCTGATTGGCCAATTTGTCCGGCGGCCATCTTGGATTTAGGCCGATTTTAGGAAACGTCTTTAAAATCTCCGAAACGGCTTGGGGGATTGATGTAAACCTCATGAAATATGATTTATGGCAAGGGAACTTGATTGGTCAAATGGTTCGGCGGCCATCTTGGTTGACCTAGTTGTAGTGAAAATTACTTATTCTCCAGAAGCGCTGAAGGGCTCGGGCCAAAATTTGGCAGATATGATTAGGGGCTAAGGGCCATTAAAGTTTGTTCAAGAGAAGTTGATCCGTCAAAAAACATGGCCGCCGTGGGCCAATCAAAATATAGCATGCTTGGTTGGCCATATTGGATTTTTTTATTTGATGGATTTTGAGGCCGAAATTGTTTTTATGCGTTTTTGTGTATTCTGATCTCAAATTTGCAATTATTGAAACTGTCGGATAAATGGTTTGCTGGCCATCTTGTTGATAAAGAGCATTCTAGTTGAAATGCCTATTGTCCAGGTGAGCGATACAGGCCCCTTGGGCCTCTTGTTGAAGATTTATCTCTGGAATGACTGGTTTGGTTATAGAGCCAGTAATTCCAGTGGTAAATTTTCAAAAATAGTCTTCTCTTGGTCTGCAAATTGACATTTCTCAAGACCAATGCCGTAGCCGCTTTTGGCTGATATGAGGACTAAAGGGTTAACCGTTTTCCTAAATAGCTAAGCTATGTATTGTGTCCTCTGGCATATATATTGTTGAATATTGTGAAATTTATTTGACTGAAAGTTGTCAAATTATTTTTTAAATAAACTTCAACTCCCATTACCCAACACAAGAACTGAGCTAACTGATAACTGAGCTGGGCCGCTCAGCAAAAAGATTGTATGCAGTCCAACCTGCTAGAAAAAACACCTATACTAGATGGTAATTTTACTGCATGCCACCGCCAAACCATTTATCCAATAGATTCAGAAATGGCATGGTTGAAATCAGCATACCAAAAACCCTGTACAAAACAAATTTCGACTTCAAAATCCATAAAATAAACGAATCCAATATGGCCACCAAATACGTGACATTTTGATTGGTGCATGGCAGCTATGTTTTTTTACCGATCACCTTCCCCTGAATAAACTTCAATGGCCCTTAGTCCCTAATCATATCTCCCAAATTTCATCTTGATACATTCAGCGGTTCTGCAGAAGAATTTGTTTTCGCAAAAAGCTAGCTCATCCAAGATGGCCACCAAACCATTTGGCCAACTTGGTTCAGCTCTTGCCCCATATGATATTTCATGAGTTTTCAATCGATCCTCCAAGTGGTTTCGGAGAGGATTTTTAAAGAAATTTCTAAAAATATGCCAAAATCCAAGATGGCCAGCGGCCAAATGGGACGATCGGCTTCCTTCGAACAAATTTGGATCTGTAAGCCCTAAGGATACTTCTTGCCAAATATAATTGAGTGGTTCTTGAGAAGGCGGACGGATGCTGGACGGTCGCCATGGCATAAGCTCACTTGGCCATTCTGGCCAGGTGAGCTAACAATGGTGTACATCTGTAGTTTACCTATGTCAGTAAGTTTTAAAATTTTTTCCGATTTGAATATGTTCTGGGTCCCTGCTGGTTTTGAAAAAGGTTTTACTAGATTGCTCTTGTGCGTATTGGTCCAGGTAGCGTTGCAGTAAGTGAGATGTGGGAGAACAAGGGTGCAGTATAGTGTTTTAATAGTATGTGGTGTCATAGATGGTTTTAGTCTTCGTATGACACCTATGCCCCTTGCTACTTTTGCTGTTACTATCTCAATTTGTTTAGCCGAGGTCAGATGTTTGTCTACGTACTCCCAAAATTTTTGCAAATGGGCATTCCTCAATTTCTCTTTTATTTATATAGATTTTTGGAGTGTCCTCTTTCTTTAAGTTCAAATTTGTAAATAACATATAATTTGTTTTGTTAACATTTAGTGATAATTTGTTAATTGCAAACCAGTTGCCATGAAGTTTCAAAGCTATCGTGCACGAATCACTCTGCTGCACACCACAAAAAGTCATCACAATACCCTCCCAATATTTTGCGCGGGATATAAAAATTAATACAAAGTAACCCGATAATCAGTGAAATAAAATTTAATGTATTTTCTAACATAAATTCTGACAATACTATTAATAGATTGCATACAATCTAGTTATATTTCTTAGTGACTGCTTTTGGCACAAAGATAAGGTGCTTCCATTTAACAGTCAAGTCAGATAACATGGCTTCTGCAGTAGTCTGGAGATATGACTGACCACTGGCAGGTCAAAAGAAGACTATTTTGGAAAATTTAGCACTGGAATTACTGACTCAATAACTGAGCCAGTCATTCGTGTAAATCAACTTTCAAAATTAGTCTTGTTGATTTGTAAATGTTCATTCAATAATTAAACAATTCAAGTTACTTGACCAATCTTGACCATTAAAGGATCTATGCAGATGGTTTTTCAAACGCTTGTCTTTCAATCACCTTTTTCTTTAAACAAGAATATTTTCTCACCCAAATGCATTTTCTCTGGCAATTGATTGATCCATTTCAAGCTATACCCCACCCATTTCTAGCTATGCCCCACCCATTTCTAGCTATTCCCCACCCATTTCTAGTTATGCCGCACTCATTTCCAGCTAACAGCTAAGCTCAGCCCGTTTTTTATGTGTTTGAATAGATTTTAAATTTTGAAACCTGAATTCCCAGAATCAGAATTTCAAGGTAACTATACAGGTAAACTGTCGAATATTTTGGAGCTACTTTCAATGGCAGCAACAGCTCCCATTCAAATTAGTTTCATAATATTCAAATGAATATTGATAAAATTGTGAATTTACCAAAGATATATAATTCATACATTTTCGTGACAGATTTTGATTTTCATTGATGTCATTTTGACGTCAGCTAACAAGTGACATAATTAATTATGATATCATATAATTGGGTGACAGATCAGATCCCTCCAGTGACCTCTGTAAATCTCTATTTAATGTTCCTTAAAGAGGTCTCTAGAGCAGAGTTACATAACTCTTTAATGGTCAAGCCGGCCAAAATCGGCCACTGCAGTGGTCACGAAGATTGTCCTTTTGCAGTCCAAAAGAACTCTTTTTGAAAATTTACAATTGATATGACTGGCTCGTTATCGAGCCAGTCATATCAATTGTAAATTTTCAATAAAGCAAATATTTTGATTTTCTTGACAAAATTTGACCATTAAAGACTACTACACAAATCATGTGACATTTAACACTAGCGATGATATTTCCCAAACTTTATAAAACTGACACTGTACTAATTGGATTCTAAAATCATATATAAATATTTACAATGATATGAGAATAATAAATAAAATGATGTATACAGAATATCATTATCATATATTTACAAATGTTGTATTTGATTAAATTCATCCATCATTCAACGTAATACGCTCAGTGATTATGTCTAAACAGTGCGCTGTTAAATAATTTGAAACTCTGACTGAAAGTTGTCGGTGGCAAATCCACCAACAACTTTCAGTCAAATTTTTTTCAAAATATTCAGCAAGTCAAGAGGTTTTGGTCAATGAAATTATTGTCAGATGGCTTGCTGCAGCGCGATTGTTAAAATAAAGAGAAAGCATGACATGCTATACATTTATATATAAGTGTAGAAAGCAAATATAGTTGATATGATAAATAGGGTTACTATTCATTCCCATCTCATACAAAAATTATCATACTGGTAAAGTTGCCGTGAAATCTGTTAAAACTAGTATTGAGATTACTAATAAGTGTGATAAATTTGATATGAAATGTGACCTCACTTGACCTCTATAAAATACACAGTGAGAGGGTATATATCAAACTTGTGTATATTCAGAAAAGTTATTCTGAAACTACTGAGAGATGTTTAGTGTATTAGATAATGTTTTATCAACAAGTATGAGGTATTGTTTATAGAGCACCCTAGGATGATTACAGACTGACAGATTATTAGCAGTATAATGTGTAGAGTTAGGAGATGGATATTTACATGGAGTACTGCTATGAACATTGGGATCAAATATTTTACAGACCCGGAGGATGATAATGAGCCAGAATTGTGACAGAAGTTACATCAGTTATACAAAGTAGGGCTTTTTTAACAGTTTTTAGTTAATTTCTAATTCATTTTAACCCTTTAACGGTCGGTGTAACCTAAACAGCTTCTGTAGTGGTCTTGAGAAATGTCAATTTGTAGACCCAAAGAACTCTTTTTAAAAATTTACCACTGGAAAGACTGGCTCAATAATCGAGTCCGCCATTCCAGTGATAAATTTTCAACCAGAAATGCTGCAATGCAACCACGACTTTATGACTTTGCAATGAACTATGAAGCTTTACTTCAAACATAAAATACATATTATATAGAAGGTTTATCAATACACTTATCAATGACCATGAACTTTTGACCCCAAAGTAATTGTCTCATCCCCTCTCAAGTGTCCACGGTTGGGTGCACTATGATTAATACAACATGAGAGATGAACTGCTAAGTTGACGTAAAAGCAAACTGTTATTGTTGAAAAGCCCTGAGTTTTGTTATTATCACATTGACCATGACCCTTTGACCCCAAGGTCATTGTGTGATGACGTGTCATTACATGGAAGCATGTGACCAAGTTTGGATTCAGTACGATTAAACTAACATGAGATATAAACCAAAAGTGAGCTAAACGCAAATTGGACGGCGAAGACGACGTCCCCACCACCGCCGCCAGATGATGTGCAGTGTATGACAATAGCTTGTTTTACTTTGTAAAGTCGAGCTAAAAATACTATTATTTTGGTCTGCAAATGAACATTTTCTATGAAAAAAATGTAATTTCCTTGAAAAATTTTAAGTTTAAAGCTTTAAATACAGAAACGTTAACCAGGCCTTGAGAAAGTAATGACAGACGGAGAAAATTATTCATTATCCAAAGCAGAATTTAAGCTGCTTTATCTTAATGTACTTAATAGACTGAATCACCCAAAACAGTTGACACTAGATCCATCATATATATGTAGAAACATACATGTAAGTCTTTCACATAAATTTATCATTATGTAAAACATGAATAAAAACACATCTCAATAAAATAATCTGGACAAAAACATTTAGTAAGTAAGCATCTCTCTGCCACATTTCATGATTTCAAACCTGCGTAGCTTTGAACAAAATTATACAAACTGGATACACAATTAATCTTTCCAGTTTTATCTATGCCCCGCCCATCTCTAGCTAAGCTCCACCCACACCTCACTTGTGTTGGGATCAATAAATCTCTGAACTCCCTGACTATCAATTTCCAGAACACTTTACAGGTAAGCTGTTGAATAGTTTGAAAATAATTTGACTGGCTGATGTTGCTGCCACAAGCAGCAAGTGCCCAGTCAAAATAGTTTCAAAATATTTGACAGAATGTTTATTAAATAGCAAAGACATATAATTCGTACAACATGACGGACTATTAAGCATTTAAGATGGACTAAATCGACTCATTCATGCTGTAATTGATTATAGCATCATTCTACACATCACGTAGTTGATTATGATGTCATATGATGGATGGATAAACTGGAAAGATCCTATTAACGTACATAATTATATCTCAATCAACTCATTAATTCTGCTCATCCTGACATGTCGTACTGTTATTGCTGTACACACGTATGTCTGTCATTGCTGAGAACAAAACCGCGGATACAAGAACAGCGATAACTTCCAGGAGAATTTGTACATATCTGATTGCATGGTCTGTCAGCACACTCATCTTTATCTGCAACAACAAATACACATATGCTTCAAACAGGAGCCCAATTTTTTATTCAATATCCTGCTGGGTTTTTAGAAGAGTAGCACACCCTTTAACTGTCTCGCTGCTGCAAGCCACCAGGCAATAATTTCAATGAGTAAAAACTCTTGACTTGCTAAATATTTTGAAAACAGTTTGACTGAAAGTTGTTGGTGGCAGATTTTGATCAAACTTGAGGAGCTATTTAACTGTAACTTGTCCTCAAAACAGAGCCCATTTACCATTCAACTCATGATGATGCTTAAAAGGAAGCCAGCCTTAAATTTTGTACTCTATATACAAGTTGTGGAATGATCTGAATTTTTAGCTTGTATGATATTTTTTCTCGCTTAATTAATAGTATTTACCATTAAGGTTTTCTGTATCAGCCGCCAGGGGTTCAAAACACAAAATTAAATCTGCAAATGGGACAAAGGGAGGGAATACAGCGATGAAAACTCTAGGGATGAGAGTGTGATGGAAGACAATCACCATTCATTAAACAGCTTAATTCTTAAAACTGAATTGTTGGCAACAAGTTGTTGCAACAAAATTAGTTGGAATGTACTATACCAAGTTTGCGTATAAATCCTGAAGGTGTGTACTCACCAATCTGACAAACAAATCCTTTATACCCCTTTGGACAAGTACATCGATGGTTAATACAGCGGCCTCCATTCTGACACTCTGGAATACAACTCTGATCTGAGGTCATAAAACAGGCATAAATACAGTGATAATGGGCACAACAATAGGATGCGGAGAACTAGGTATGAAAGGCTGAAGTCTGTTCGTTTGTCAAAGATGAGATGTACGATACACGTTAAATATTTAACCCTTTAACCCTCGAATTTGTTCATGAAAATTTTATTTTTCAGAAAATGTCCATTTGCAGATCAAGAGAAGACTATTTTTGAAAACTTACTACTGGGATGACTCTAGGGATGACAGTGCGATGGAAGACAATCACTATTCATTGAACAGCTTAATTCTGAAAAATATTTGAGTCATTCCAGTGGTAAATTAAAAAAAAGTCCTTGGTCTGCATATGGGCATTTCTCAAGACCACATCAGAAGCTGTTTTTTCGCTGATGCGAGTGTTAAAGGGTTAATACACTTTAGGTAAAGATGACAAATATTGATGATCATTGTCACTAAATGACTGAGAGCAGGAGATTAACCCTTTCAACACCACACATCTGATTTGATAAATGGTATAGAAGCAAGATGTTTTGTTGAACATTTTGAAACTAATTTGAATGTAAAATGTTGCCGCTGTGGAATACATCTCAGTAGAATATGCCACTGTGGAATATGATGGCACTGGAATACATCAGTGGCGATGGAATATGTACACATGTTTTGAAATTAAGATACTGTGATATGATCATGGATCGCTTAATGATATACAATGTTATAATGGTTATTTTACTGAAAATATACACGCTACTGTGTATCTTACTGTTAAATACGCTTTAAAATCACGGACATGAACTCTTATAACTTACTTTGACATGTGAGTTTATCCTCATTCAGTTGACGGCCAGGTGGACAGAAACAAGCAAAACTGCCCTTGGTATTCCGACAGTAGTATTCACATGGGCCATTCCGCACAGCACACTCGTTAATGTCTGTCACAGAAAGAAATTCTAGAGCTGTAATACTGAATGTATTAAATGCTTAGCAGTGATGACCTTGACTTCTGACCTTTCTAGTGAAGAAATATAAGCCTCTTTATTTGGTCCAACACAACTTATAGATGAAACACTATGAAAATCAGTTTGTTAACAATCATGATCATTCACTACCATGGAAATTCTCTTTTGAATTTAGTAGAATTTGTCACCGTGACTTTTTGAACACTCATCACACGGCCAAGTAAATTGTATATAAGATATTATCACATTTTCGTCAGGTACAATGTGAGGTGTCGTGTACAAACACAAGCTTTATTATTTGAGACCTACAACTAGACAGTCTGTCTGAAATGTTCATTGACATTTTTGACAAAGGTGGTTATGTCACAGCAATACTCGTGTTTAAGTTTCCGGTAGCAGCTCAAGTTAGTGCAGTCAGTCACAAAAGCTTATTCTAAATTGTAGTTTCAAGAGTTTTTCATATATGGTAATGAAACTTGGTGGAAGGGTTTCCCGTAGGGTCCTGACGTGTGTGATGAATTTGGGGTCAAAAGGTCAACGGTCAAGGCCATAGCGACCAGATTAAAATGATTATTATGACATAAGACAATTTCTCAAACTAAATCTGGTTCTACTGGGCATTTTAACCAGACGGGTGGAAGCCTGTCCATGGGGTTTCAAAGATGTGTGAAAAATCTGGAGTCAAAAGGTCAAGGGCACAGTGACCGTATTAAGAACGATTATTTAGAAAACTTTGTCTAAAAGACAATTTCTCAAAATAAATCTGGTTCTACTGGAGATTTTGACCAGACTTGGGTGGAAGATTGTCCATGGGGTCCCGAAGGTTTGTGATAAATTTGGGGTCAAAAGTTATAATATCAAGGTCACAGTGGCAACGAAAAATACTTTCAAAATTGAAGGACGCGATTATTGCACATATTTCTGGTTGTTTCTGCGGTAGCTTGTCGCGTTAGACAGGTGATCTGGTAACAGCTCAATAAACCCTCATCTCCATTAGTTAGTTAGTTTGTTTTTTGTCAGCTGTAAAAGCTTAAATTCTGTTTCAAGAGTTTTTCATATAAAAATAGAATCAAACTTCGTGCATGCACGCATTGCAGGCTTAAGGTATGTAGCCTAATAAAAGTAGGGTAGTGTGACCTACTACAGAGATTCTATCGACCATGTTAGCAAATAAAGATGACAAAATGACATTGACCTTTGACCTTCAAAATCAATGTTTTCTTTCTACACAGATGATCAACCTACACATGAAGCTTGCCTAGGGTATCCCATCAGTCAGTAAATGTAAACAAAAATGTGTGCCAACACACACACACATGCGACACATACACACATGCGACACATACACACACACATGCGACACATACACACATGCGACACATACACACACACACACACACACACACACACGACACATGCGACACATACACACACACGTGGTAAGATGTATGAATTGAGACTAAAAATAACATAATAGGCACAAAGTCTTCCCAATGAAATATAACTAATCTGATTTTTGTAAACATTTTAAGTACAGCCTCATATTAACAATTATTTAGATAAAACTATGTTTAATTAGTATAATTTGGATACTAGATGGACTGCGTCTGATGAATCAAATGTCTACTGAAAGACTCCCACATTCTTCTCATTATTGAAAAGGAGACAAATCACACAGAAGTCCAAACCACATAAAATATGCAAACAATTTGAAAATCATTTCACTTATGTTGCATGCCAGATGCAATGATTGTATAGATCAAATCCGTAGTTTTATTAAGATCAGATAAATCTTTGATGAATTAAATGTCCATTGAAACACTTTAACCGTTACCTAATTGTGGTGTGAAATAAACTATGTCCAAACATGGTAACAATATGGAAAAAGTTGGAAAATCATTTCACTTCTAATGGATAATAGATGCAATATTGGTATAGATCAAATCTGTAAAGTTTTTAGTAAGATTGGAGAAGCCCTTAATGACGTAAACTTATATTGAAAAACTTTAACATTTATCTGCACGCCACATGGCGGGATGTCATTTGGATGACTTGTCGAGCCATCCTATGTTTTGTACATAGCTTGACAAAAATTGTATATTGTTACCCACTAGACACAAGGGTTAATGTAAGCATGGAGTTACTCTTCTTCTTGGTGTTCTTTATCTTATTGTTCATATGACATTTTTTAATAAATCTGGTTCGGCCGGAGGAGTCTTCTCCAAGCTTGGGGGGAAGCTTGTCTTGCCGTGTGGTCTCAAAGATGTTTGCCAATTTTGGGGTCAAAAGGTGAAAAGCAACAGCAACATCTTTCAGCAACATTATTTTCAAAATAAACATTATTAATGCATTTAAAAAAAAAAATCTGGTTCTACTGGAGCGATATCCAAACTGGATGCTTGCTCGTGGGGTCTCAAAGATGTAGGCCAATTTTGGGGTTAGAAGCAAAAATGCAACAGCAACAGTTTTCAGCAACATAGTTTTCAAAATACACTTAACCTCAAACTCTGATTGAAAAATAGATCAAGGATGTGGGTATTGGACAAATATGTAATTGTTGCTATCAATTTTAGACTGTCTTGATGTAGTCCTTTGGTGATCTATGATAACTTTAACCCATTAACAATTTTTCAAGAATATTTCAATTTTCCCAGTGAGAATGTCTTTTCGCAGACCAAAAGAAGATTACTTTTGAAAATGCACAAGCAGTCATTGCAGTGGTAAATCTTCAAAAATAGTCTTCTTTTGGTCTGCCAATCGACATTTCTCAAGGCCACTACAGAAGGCATTTTTGGTCAGCTTGAGTGCTAAAGCATTAAGACATCACCCGTTATTAGCACCAGTCTACTATATACAGGCATTTATCCTTTATCCCATAATGAACCTTTTTCACAGCGATGTCCCTCAAATCCAAACTTGCATTCACATCGTTTATTGTCAACACAACTACCACTATTGAGGCATCCATCACCGCAACCCAGGGCTGCAGAATGTAACAAAATAATACACAGATAATAATAAATTATTACTTACTAAATAATATACACATATAGCAGCAAGCATGTAACACTATACCCGAGTGTGCTGATGGACATGTGACACTATCCTGAGTGTTGATGGACATGTGACACTATCCTGAGTGTGTTGATGGACATGTGACACTATCCTGAGTAAGTTGATGGACATGTGACACTATCCTGAATGTGTTGATGGACATGTGACACTATCCTAAATGTGTTGATGGACATGTGACACTATCCTGAATGTGTTGATGGACATGTGACACTATCCTGAATGTGTTGATGGACATGTGACACTATCCTAAATGTGTTGATGGACATGTGACACTATCCTAAATGTGTTGATGGACATGTGACACTATCCTGAGTGAGTTGATGGACATGTGACACTATCCTGAATGTGTTGCTGGGCATGTGACACTATCATGAATGTGTTGATGGACATGTGACACTATCCTGAGTGTGTTGATGGACATGTGACATTATTCTTAGTGAGTTGATAGACATGTGACACTATCTTGAATGTGTTGATGGACATGTGACACTATCCTGAGTAAGTTGATGGACATGTGATACTATCCTGAGTGTGTTGATGGACATATGGCACTATCCTCAGTGTGTTGATGGACATGTGACACTATCCTGAATGTGTTGATGGACATGTGACACTATCCTGAATGTGCTGATGGACATGTGACACTATCCTGAGTCTGTTGATGGACATATGACACTATCCTGAGTGTGTTGATGGACATGTGACACTATCCTGAGTGTATTGATGGACATGTGACATTATTCTGAGTGAGTTGATAGACATGTGACATTATCCTGAATGTGTTGATGGGCATGTGACACTATCCTGAATGTGTTGATGGACATGTGACACTATCCATAGTGTGTTGATGGACAACCTTATGCATTGTTATTGAAATGGAGTGATCCATTTATAATTGACATTTCCAGTTTATCCATCCATCATCTGGCGTTATATGATGTTATAATCAACTAAGTGATGTGTAGGATGAAGTCATAATCAATTACAGCATGACTCGATTTAGCCCATCTTAAACACTTAATAGTCCGACACATACGAATTGTATGTGTTTACCATTTAATAGTTAGCAACAGTATCATGTCAAATTAGTTTCAAAATATATTTTATATATAGTTTTCTGGAAATTGATAGCCAGGGAGTTCGGGGATCGATGGATCCCAACACGAGTAAGGTGTGGGTGGAACTTAGCTCGAGATAGGCGGGGCTTAGCTAAAACTGCAAAGGTCCACTGTGCCCTGTCCATTTCTAGCTAAGTCCCTCCCACTAGTTGTGTGTGTTGGAATCAATATCAATATTTGAACCCTGAATTCCCAGAATCTAATTTTCAAGCTAATTATAGAGGTAAGCTTGTGAATACAATGAAACTAGAAATTTGACTGAAATATTGAGACAGTTTCTGGATGGCAAGAGGGGTCAGTGGCTGCTCCTGACTGCATATCTTGTTTGACCCATTTGCTGACACCTCTCGCTATCCAGAAACTGTCTGAATAATTCATAATTTCTATAGAAGGTTTTTTGCTGTAGTGGTCACCAAAAAGCTGCAAACAAATTGTTCTCGTTATGTCTATCGGGTTTCTTATGCTGTTCTCATGGACTGCTAAATACACTTGGTTAAGACAATATTATAATTGTATCTATGTACAGAGCATAGACTAAACAAGAGGCCCAAGGGGCCTGTGTCGCTCACCTGGAGCACCATCAATTTTTGTCAAAATTGTTGGTGGCTGGTTTAGCAGTCTTTTAAATGAGTTTGTGAACATTTTTGCAAGTGCAATATGGCCGCCAAACACACTACATTTTGATTGGCCCACAGCGCCCATGTTTTTTTGATGGATCAACTTCCCTTGAACAAATTTTAATGGCCCAAATTTCGGCCTGATCTCTTCAGCGGTTCTGGAGGAGTCATTTGCGTGAAATACAGGTAATCCAAGATAGTCGCCGAACCATTTGGTCAATCAAGTCCTCTTGAACAAACTTGGCTTACCTCTTGGCCTAGATGAAGATTCCCCAAGTGGTTTCGGAGAAGATTTTTAAAGACATTTCCTGCAATTGGCCGAAATCCAAAATGGCCGCTGGACAAATTGGACGATCGGGTTCATTTGAACAAACTTGGATCCTTATGCCCTAAGGATGCTTCCTGCCAAATATAATTGAAATCGGCCTGGTAGTTCTCGAGAAGACATTTTAAATTTCCCATTGCTTTAGCACATGAGCTTTTGACGAGAAAATTATGCAAGATGGCCACCAAACCGTTTATCCGACAGTTTCAAAAATTGCAAATTTGATCTCAGAATACCCAAAAACATATATAGACCCAATTTTGGCCTCAAAATCCATTAAATAAAAATATCCAATATGTCCGCCAAACACGCTACATTCTGATTGTCCCACGGCGGCCATGTTTTTTGATGGAGTAACTTCCCTTGAACAAACTTTAATGGCCCTTAGTCCCTAATCATATCTCCCAAATTTTGGCCTGATCCATTCAGTGGTTCTGGAGGTTGTTTTCGGGAAAACTAGGTCATCCAAGATGGCTGCCGACCCATTCGGTCAATTAAGTTGTCTTGAACAAACTTGGCTTACCTCTTTGCCTAGATGAGGTTTCATTAGTTTTGAATCGATTCCCAAGAACGAGATTTTTAAAGACATTTCTAAAAATCGGCTGAAATCCAAGATGGCTTCGTTTGAACAAAATGAAATCTCTATGCTATATGGATGCGTCCTGCCAAATATAATTCAAATCAGCCCAGCAGTTCTCGAGACATTTTAAATTTCCCGTTGCTTTAGTATGGGAGCTTTTGGCGGGAAAATGATCCAAGATGGCTGCTAAACTGTTTATCCGACAGTTTCGAAAATTGCAAATTTGAGATCAGAATACAGAAAAACCTACATAAAACCAATTTCGGCCTCAAAATCCATCAAATAAAAAATTCCAATATGGCTGCCAAACACACTATATTTTGATTGGTCCACCGCGGCCATGTTTTTTGACGAATCAACTTCTCTTGAACAGACATTAATTGCCCTTAGTTGCTAATTATATATCACAAATTTTGACCTGATCGCTTCAGAGGTTCTGGGGAAGAAGTCATTTTTGTGAAAACAAGGTCATCCAAGATGGCCGCTGAACCATCTGGTCAATCAAGTTCCCTTGAACAAGCTTGATTCAGCGCTTACCCTAGATCATATTTCGTGAATTTCGAATCGATCCCTCAAATGGTTTGGGAGGAGAAGATTTTTAAAGACATTTCTAAAAATCGGTCAAAATCCAAGATCGTCGCCGGCCAAATTGGCCGATCGGGTTCGTTTGAACAAACTTGAATCTCTATGCCATAAGAATGCTTCATGCCAAATATAATTGAAATCGGCCCAGCAGTTCTCGAGAAGATACTTTTAATTTCCCATTGCTTTAGTATGGGAGCTTTGGCGGGAAAATGATCCAAGATGGCCGCCAAACCGTTCATCCGACAGTTTCGAAAATTGCAAATTTGATATCAGAATACCCAAAAACCTATAAAAAAAAATTTTGCCCTCAAAATCCATTAAATAAAAAAAAATCCAATATGGCCGCCAAACATGCTATATTTTGATTGGCCAACGGCAGCCATGTCTTTTGACGGATCGACTTCTCTTGAACAAACTTTACTGGCCCTTAGTCCCTAATTGCCTAATCATATCTGCCAAATTTCGGCCTGATCCCTTCAGCGGTTCTGGAGAAGTTATTTTCGCTAAAACTAGGTCAACCAAGATGGCCGCCAAACTATTTGACCAATTAAGTACCCTTCAACAAATTTGGTTGAGCTCTTGCCCTAGATCATATTTCATGAGGTTTCCTTCAATCCCTCAAGCGGTTTCGGAGAAGATTTTTAAAGACGTTTCTAAAAATCGGCCAAAATCCAAGATGGCCACCAGCCTAATTGGTCGATCGGCTTCATTTGAACAAATTGGATCCCTATGCCTTAAGGATGCTTCCTGCCAAATATAATTCAAATTGGCCCAGCAGTTCTTGAGAAGAAGTCGTTTAAAGGAAAAGTTGACGGACAGACGATGGACACACGACGGACGGTCGCCACGACATAAGCTCACTTGGCCTTTCAGGCCAGGTGAGCTAAAAAACACAATTTCTGCCACATCACTTACGCCGACATGTTTTTCCATCTGGACTGAGAGTTTCACCATCTGGACAGGTACACTTGAAATGACCAAAGCCATTCACACAACGATAAGAGCATGCTCGACCACGTTGTGCCAATGACTTACATTCATTAACGTCTAGAAAAAAGAAAGTATTGACATTTATTCCAAGCATTCATTGAACTTACTGTGTCAATAATAAAAGTAGCATTGTTCATTATTTTGTGGTCTCATGGCCACGGGCTTAACAAAGCACATTTCTGTATGTTTCTACTGTCTTAGAATGTACATAGAGAGCTGCTGTCAAAACTCGTCTATATGAGCCGCCTCTGCAGTTGTCTTCAGCAATATTCAGTTGCAGGCCAAGAAAATGTTATTTCTGAAAATTTATGACTGAAATTACAGGCTCGATAACCAGGCCAGTCATTAGTGGTAAATTTTCACAAAAAGTTTTTTCTTGGCCTGCAAATGGACATTCAAGACACAATTTTTAGCCGGATATTATGACGTCAAACGAGCTGTGATACTCTGCCTGTCATCTAGCAGCGATGGTTGCGTTGTTGTCCAATTTCTGTTCTGCTCACCTATTCTGTTTATATCTCATGTTTGTGTGTACTAACGACTTAGTCTAAGACTTGACTATCTCTGTGAGTGTCTATCTCATGTTTAGTTAACATACTGGAACCAAACTTGGACACATGCTTCGATACAATGACATGGCATCAGACAATCACATTGGGGTAAAAGGTCAAAGTTGAAGGTCACTATGACCTTGGTAAAAAACTTGTTTTCAACATTTTTCATTTAGTTCAAATATTCGGTTTATAGCTCGTTTGGTTAATCATACTGGACCCAAACTTAGACACATGCTTCCTTATAATAACACTGTGACCTTGGTAAAAAACTTGTTTTTTCAATATTAACATTTTTCCCTTTAGCCTAGCCTTTCTGTTTATATCTGATGTTTGCTTAATTATACTGGACCCAAACCTGGACACAAGCTTCGTTATAATGACACAGCATCACACAATTATCTTGAAGTCAAAGGTTAAGGTCACTGTGACTTTGGAAAAAAATTATTTTTTTCAACATTAACATTTTCCAATTGGTGCAATTTAGCAGTTCATATTTCAACTTTGGTTAATCATACTAAATACAAATTTAGACACATACTTCCATAAAATAAGACATCACATAATGACCTTGGTGTCAAAAGGTCAGTCATTGTGAGATTGGCAAAAACTTTGCTTTTGCAATATTAACATTTTGCATTTATCTCAACTTCTCAGTTCATATCTATGTTTGGTTAAGTATACAGGACCCAACCTTGGACACATACTTCTTATAATTGGAGGGCATCAGACAATGTTGGGGTCAAAAGGCCAAATGTCAAGGTTATTGTGACATTGGTAAAAACCTTTATTCAACATTAACATCTCATGCTCTTCCTGTACCCAAACCTGTACACATACTTCCTTATAATGAGGGCACAACACAATGACCTTTGCGCTAAAAGGTCAAAATTATTGTGATATTGGTAAATGACTTTATTTTCACCATTAACATTTTGCGTTTAACTCAACTTAGTAGTTGATATCTCATGTTTGGCTAATCCTACTGGGCCCAAACTTAAACACATACTTCCTTATAATGAGAGATCATGACACAATGTTCTTTGGGTCAAAACGTCAAAAGTCATCGTGGTCATGGGAAAGACTGTTTATTTCAACAGTAATGTTTTGTGTTTTGCTCAACTTCACTGTTTATATCTCATGTTTGCTTAATCCTACTAGAACCAAAGTTGAACATGTACTTCTTTATCACGAGGGAGAATGACACATGCCACTTTGGATTCAAAATGTCACGGTCACTGTGTCCATGCTAAAACCTAGTTTTTAATCAAAACTAACATTTTGAGTTTAACTCAACTTAGCAGTTTATATCCCATATATATTGGCGAAGAATACAGAACCCACATTCGGACACATCCATCCTTATGAGATGGCATGACACAATCACCTTGGCAACGGTCAACGCCAGTGTGATACAGACAAAACTCAAGGGTTTTCTCAACAATAAGATTTTGCTTTTACCTAACAGATCACATCTCATGTTGTGTTAATCATACTGCACCGAAACTTGAATGCTTGCTAATGAGAGGGGTGGGGGTGGGGTGTGTGGGGGGGGGGGGGGGTGAGACAATTACTGAGGGGTTAAAAGGTTAAAGTCATTGGTAGTTTATTGATAAGCCTTCTATATTTATTTTATGTTTGCCATTCAGCTTCATAGTTCATTGTAAAGTTGATCTTCATGGTTACATTGCAACCACATTTCTGGTTATTTGTTGTGACCAATCGTGGGTACTAAAGGTTAAACTATTGATGGAATGGTGAAGCCATCGACGCTGGAGAGAAGAAATATTTCCTGTACTCTTGTGGTTCCACCCTCTTTCCATATGCCATGTGAGAGAAGCAGAGTTACTTCTCCTAGTTTATGTTTCCATCTTTTATTTTTAATGCAATAAATAATGATGATTTACTTAATAAAAGTCCTTGTACAACATTCTATTAACCTGTACCACTCTGATGTCAATACTCTATTTTGTTGTTGTGTCAATATACAAAAAACTGGTGTACATTTTTCAACAATTTTGGTGGAAGATGATCTCCCACCAAATTTGTTGAAAAATGCACACCAGTTCATCTTTTAATTTAATTTAAAAAGTTTTGCCATCAGAGTGGTAAGGGTTAATAAAATGTATTTAATTAAGATTTGTAACCAAATATTCATGTTTAGCTCCCAATAACTTTCTTTGCGATAGAAAGAGTGGTCAAAGGTAACGCCACCCCTGCTCAAAAGTACACCCATCTTTTGGGGCCAGCAACATGGTAGTTTATGTAGCAGTATAATCACCTGTCTTAACTCTGTAATAACCAAGATTTGTTAGGAGAAAAATCTAAATATTTGCTTAAATTGAATGTCCATTTCTATGTCAGTTATCGAGCCAGGCATTTCCTTTTCAAAAATAGTCTTCCAAACTATTGTGGAGACATTTTTGACGGCTGGCTTGGACATTAAAGGGTTAATGGCCAACTATTATCTGACACACCCACACCCAAAAAGGTCTCTTCTTTTGGGAGTCACTTGGGCTAAGAGGTTAGTTAGGTCACTTATTTGTGCTCCATGACATGGTCACTTTGCTGGACAAAATGCCTTCTGCAGTGTTCTTGAGAAATAAACGAAATCAAGGATTTCTTTTTTCACGAGAGTTGATACTTACCTCCCTAATACTTTTTGATATTGCTAAATATCGGCTTTCACTCAATAAAACACTCAGATTAAAACAGTTAGGTGCCCCTACTGGGCAGGGAGTCAGTGTAGTCCGGCGGATGCCAGCCCCACCACCGCGCATGCGCAGACTAGCACTTCCTCTGACTAATTTATTGGCTGACACACATGCAACTATTAAGAGCCTGAAGACCGAGCCTCTGTGGGGTGGAAAGGCCGGGTCCGTATCTAGGGAGGTAAGTATCAACTCTCTCGTGAAAAAAGAAATCCTTGATTTCGTTTATTTCACTTCAAGAGTATACCTACCTCCCTAATACTTTTTGATATTGCCGGAATTCGACAGGGAACTCGGCGGGAGGGAGGCGAGGTCAAAAGACCAGCTCTTCCCTATACGCTTTTCCGCGTTTAAGGCACTTAAACTTCTGAAACTGTGTGAAAACACAGTCAGGATTTGACAAACCATCGGATAACACAAACCGATGTACACATGTATGAGAGATGACCGAATGTCATATGCGCTCCCCCCCCCCTCCTGGGAGGAAGACTCGAATGACCTCAATGTCCCATACGCTCTCTACGTACAAGTGCCATGTAATATAGGACAGAGACGAAAAAGCTCCATTTTCGTATACTCTCAATAATGAACCACATAAACACACAAACCATCACCATTTTAATAACAACGGGTAACGTGACATTACAATCAACAATGGACAACACATGAACAAGAGTGACCTTGTTGACTTGGCTGCTGACATCATCTTCCCAGTGGTGAAGACTGATGCAGTCCCAAAAAGTGGTTGTTTCCATTAATTAATTGTGAAATATATAAGCAATGAGGAAACCTCATCAAAAAATGTACACCTAGTTATTTTTTCAAAATCGCCAAGGCGAGAGGATTAGAGGTGTCACGGAGATAATGGTCTGTAAAACTTGACTCACAGTGCCACTGAGCAACCGACATAATGTCATCCACAGGGACCCCATTAAATAGGGCAGTGGATGTCACTACGCTGCGGACACTGTGAGCCTTGACCATGTCAACCTGCTTCCCGGTGGCTGATTTATGACAAAACTGAATACATTCTACAATCCACCTGGAAATGGTGTCCTTAGACGCCCTGCCATGGGGTTCAATATATGACAACCATAATGGTGACTGGTCGGTCCGCCACTCCGATGTACGTTGTTTGTACCGGAGCAGCGCCCGGACGGGACACCATGCTTTAGAATTAGGATCATATCTAGTTAAAGCTGGCAAAAAAATAGGTTGACCTGGATATTTCAAAGACTGATTCTTAGCCAAGAAATTAATCCTAGGTAGCAGCTTAAGGCCTTCCCCTGTAACCACAAAACGATCTTCCTCGGCTGATAAGGCATGAATTTCACTCCTACGCCTAGCCGAGGCCGCAGCAATTAAAAATACAGTTTTAAGAGTTAACAGTTTCATAGAAATGGAACTAATTGGTTCAAAAGGCTTATCTCCTAGTACCTGAAGCACTAGAGATAAACTCCAAGATGGAATCGCTGGGGGATTCCTTGGTCTTAGATTGCCCATGCCTTTAATTAATACATTTAATGTACTTACTTCATCACTCCCCCTATTAGCCAAGCAAGGGATAACAGTCATTAAAGCTGATTTATAACCAGCAATAGAGCTAGGCTTGAGGCTATAGGTATCATACAGGTGACAGAGGAAATCAGCTACTACCTGAATAGATAAATCCATTGGATCAATACATCTTTTTGAGCACCACTCTGCAAATCTGTTGATTTTATAATTATATGCTCTGGAGGTTGACCCCCTCCTGGCTTTGGCCATAAACATGGCTGCCTGCTCAGAAAAGCCCTCCTTAATTCTAGATTCCTTGACAACATCCACGCAGTCAATCGGAACATTGACGGATTGTTGTGAAGGGCCTTGCCCTGGAAGATAATGTCGTCCATCAGAGGCAGAGGAACCGGATTGCAGATCAGAAGGTCCAGCAGATCCATATACCATGATCGGCTTGGCCAATCTGGGGCGATCAGAAGCACTTGGCACTCCTCCTGTCTGATTTTCTGAAGAATTTTTGGAATCAGGATTGCTGGAGGGAATACGTATGCATACATTCCCACCCAGCTGATAGCTAACGCATCTGTTGCGAAAGCGCTTGGATCTGGAATCGGAGAGACGTACGTCGTCATCTTCGCATTCTTCTTCGTTGCGAACAAATCGATGTTGGGTTTCCCCCAATGGTCGAACAGACGATCCGCCACACATTGATTTAGTTGCTATTCCGTCGGTAAAACACTCATCCTTCGGCTCAATGAGTCTGCTAGCAGATTTAACCTTCCCGGAATATGAACTGCTTTCAAGGTAATCCTGTGATCCAGGCACCAACAAAGCAGTCTCCATGTCATCATACAGAGACTGGGCGACTTCGTTCCGCCCGGGCGGTTTATGTAAGTCACAACTGTTGAGTTGTCTGAACGAATAAGAACAATCTTGCCCTGAACTTTCTGTAAGAAATGTTCCAGGCCCAGGACTACTGCTCTTAACTCCAGTAGATTGATATGTTCCTTTGACTGTTCCAGATTCCAAAGCCCTGATATCGTGGATTCTTCCAGGCAAGCTCCCCACCCCTTCATCGAGGCATCTGTATACACAGTCACCTGAGGGTGGGGAGGGGTTAGCATAACCCCCACCAAGAGATTCTCTGTCTCCAACCACCATTGCAGGTGGTGAATTAGAGGCGCCAACACTGACACGTTCGAGTCCAGCGAACCTGTACTCTGGGTCCATTGTGTCATGAGAAATAACTGGAACGGCCGCCTGCGTAAGGCGGCCTGAGGAATGACTGGTTCCAAAGAAACCATCAACCCCAGCATCCTCAAGTAAACTCGTGCCAGGACATGACGACTGTCGCACACTGACTGTATTACTGAGATGAGTCTCTGAACCCTCTCCTGAGTAGGATAAACATATCCTGTCTCTAGATCGAAGAACATGCCCAGGTAAACAAACTTCTGGGATGGAGTCAGCTCTGATTTTTGGAGATTGATTATCCAGCCCAAGTCTGTGAGAGTCTTCAAAACAATCTCCAGATTGGCCGATAAACTTTCCTGGGTGTGTGCTTTTAACAGCCAGTCGTCTATGTACGTGTGGACTGCTATGCTTCTCCTGCGGAGGTATGCGGTGATCGCAAGAACCACACGGGTGAAAACCCGAGGAGCCGTGGAAATTCCGAAGGGCAACACCCTGAATTCCCACTGTCTGCCCTGGAATGCAAATCTCAGGAAGCGGCAGAAACTCCTCGCTATGGGGATGTGGAAATAAGCATCCTTCAAATCTATTGAAGCTGTCCACATTCCCTTCTCCAACCCCGCCAACACCGAGCGCACAGTCTCCATCTTGAAACTGGGCGTCTCTATGAACTTGTTCAACGGCTTGAGGTTGAGAATAGGTCTCCACCCTCCGGTGTTTTTTGTTACTAAGAACACGGTTGAATAGAAGCCCGGACACCTTTGTGCCGGCCGAATTGCTCCTTTTTGTATGAGGGAGTTTATGTCCTCGATACACAACCTTTGCTCTGGATCTCTCGGATTTGGAGTCCAGATTGGCACCAGAGACAGCCGCGATGGCGGGCCTGTCATCCAATCGGGATGATACCCGACTGTAAGCCATCGCAAGACTAAATGGTCCTGAGTCAACCGCTCCCACTCTTGCATGTGGTCGGCCAACCGGCCTCCCACCGGTCCACCTAGGGAGAGAGGTGGACATAAGGATTGCAAGAGTGGCACTGTCTCCTTCACAGATGGCTCTCTGGACTGTGACCGGGCTCGGTTGGCGCGATGCGGATGCTGTTACTACCCCCTGTAACAGCTGGGAGACGTGGGACAGAGCCGCAATAGAAGCTCTCCCACTCTCCTCCGCATCACGCAACGCGGCATTTGCCGAACGCAACGCGTTCGAGCACAAAGCTCCCATGTCAGAACGGGAGCCTGGCCGCGCATCCTCGCCCAAAGCCGCGCGGTCACTAGGCTTGGGCACCACACCGTACCTCTGGTACTCCACAGGCATGATGTGGCAGCGCCTTGCTAACTCGCGAGGGGCCTTCGCGAGACGCCCATTCGCCTTAATGGACGTCTCCGCCGCCGCGAACATATCCACGATATGCTCTGCTAACGGCAGAGATTGCATAGGGCTAGCAGTGGCCTTACCAGCTAACCACGGCCTGTGGTCACTCTGGCTAGCCGACTGCTCCACGGGCAGGTCTGGCCTAACACTTATCAGCCATTGACAAGCGTCAGACCAATCCTCCTCCGTGGCTAACTGTGAGTGCTCTACAAGACGGGGGCCTTCGTCTTCCTCCTGAGCACACGCAGCAGAGCTTGACGGCGGATAAGCTGACACTCCTGGCAAGCCAGAGAAAGCATGTGGGCCGAAAAGAGCAGGCATGGTAATCTGACTGGCTTGTCCAGAAGCAGGTGCCGTGGTAGAGCGTGGGGCAGATACCGCCCCACCACGGCCCCGACCAGCACCAGCAATACTCTCGGCAAGCCGAGGTATGCGGTATAGCTGGCCATCAGCACCGCCCAGGGCCACCTTCTGAGCCGTAAACTCTACTCCTGCGTGAGTAGAGCCATGGAATATGTCGCCTGTATTCCCCACGAGGGGTGCACAGACGTCATAATCCATGGTCACGTCCTCAGACGGCGACCCTAACAGGTAATCCTCTTCATCCTGGCCAGACAGATTAGACTCCGGGTCAGCAAAGAAAGCTAACCCGAACTGGCCAGGAAAGGTGCCATAGGAGGTACTGGCACCCGCGGCGTGCGGATACCCCTGGACTGATAAGCAGCCAGCCGGTTCCAGCGACAGCCGTCCACGACCCCTCGGCGCGGCAAGCCTGCTGCCAGGGTCGTGGAACGCCCCCTCTAATGGGGCCACCTCTGAATCCTCGAAAACTGGTAACGGCCTACGGAATGGTGATTCAGAGGTGGGGATTACCTGCTCCGAAGCAGATGATGAGGACAACAAAGGATTTGGTCCAGGAAGCATGCCACGAAGCAACTCTGGAACCAAATCCTTTATTGTCCTCTTCATCTCTCCCAACATCTCACTACGGAAGGCCTCCATGTCCACCGCGGACGAGGCCTTCCTCTTACCCTTCTTACTTACACCCTCTCTTTTCTGCTTCCTCTCCTCCTCCACTACCTTGTCCTTTGCCTGCAAGCATAAAAACTCGGCCATTAGCTCGTCCCCCCCCCCCAATGCTTACATACCTCACAATTGAGCAATGGCCCACAGGGGCTACAATGAAAACAGAGGTGAGGGATGAATTTTTCCTTAAGAAAACGTCCACAGGACGAGCAACCAGGTCTCTGAAACAGGACAAAGGACGAGGACAATGAGTAATTTTGTTAAGGCTAGAAACTCAAAACCAAAATAAAAGAGAGGGAAATTGATCATAAAGATCACTAATCATCTGAAACCAGCGTTGGACAAACTTTAAATGTTAATAAAGAGCAAGGCTGATTATGACGTCATTAATCCCATGACAGAAATTAAATCGATCTGAAACAAACATCCAGGTGTAAGGACGAATTGTATTCATAACCAGAACATCTACAGAATATTCAGACTACACAACCATCAGATACACAATGATAACGATGGCAATTACAGTTAATTTTCCTAAATAATTAACATCACCCCATATCATTAATTAAATACCTGACACTTTGTATAGACAAACCATTCAACGTGATGAACTGGAGCACTCCACCAAGACTACGCCTCTTAACTCTCTCCACCTTAGGGGAAGGAATTGGATCAAGAGGGCAAAGTGAGAAGACCTTTATACTAGGCCTCCGACTCACTGGCCTAGAATTTTTGGTTTGATAACCTAACAGTATTAGTAGGAAATGGAACCTTGGTGGAGAGAAACAAACCCTCTGATGCTGTGATGTCCATTACATATCCTGACAGATACCTGTGGACATAAACACAAAGAGAGATTAGTATTATACAGCAACATGTTGAAATAAAACAACTAAAACAGGCGCTTATCACGGTAAACGCGAGTCCCGGAAACACATTACACAGGGAAAAACTCGCTAAAATATAATAGAAGTCACCTGATGGATGGGTCCTGAGCCGTCCTCCGGCGAAGCCACTCTCTCAGACATGATAAACAGGTGATTAACTTCTAATATAACAGCTTAAATGACTTTGAAAACAAGTGAAAAGTGTAAAGCACAAAAACATGTGTTTACTCTCTGCCAATAAATTAGCAAAGAGGAAGTGCTAGTCTGCGCATGTGCGGTGGTGGGGCTGGCATCCGCCGGACTACACTCTGACTCCCTGCCCAGTATGGGCACCTAACTGTTTTAATCTGAAATCTGAGTGTTTTATTGAGTGAAAGCCGATATTTAGCAATATCAAAAAGTATTAGGGAGGTAAGTATACTCTTGAAGTGAAATGTTTATTTGCAGGCTAAGAGAATACGATTTTTTGTAATGTACCAATGAAATGGCTGGCTCATTAATTGTAGAAATGGCAAATTCAAATTAAACGTTAAATTAATTTAATTTTTTTTATAACTGGAAATTTCTTACATCATAATGAACTTGTCATATGCTTGGTATATATCAATATGTGGTTGGAAGTGTTAATTGTAGGTTTACCTGAGCATGTGAATCTCACCTGTTTTGCAATCTCTTCCTGTTAATCCCCGAGGACACACACATCGACCACGTACACATTGTCCACCATTACTGCACTCAGGATTGCATACTACTGAAGACAGTCTGATACACGTGAGACCTGCAGATGTCCTTCGCAATCTTTCACCTGGACCACATTTTGGTGGAGTAGCCCCTTCATCTCGGTATCTCTGGTAGCCTTGGTAACCACTTCGATACCTTTGATTGGTATTATGAAATTTATCATTGTGTGTGTTGTGTGAAGGATTGAATTGTCTCGGATTGTTTCTAATTGAAGGATGGGATTGTCTCGGATTGTTTCTAATTGAAGGATGGAATTGCGGGCGGTTATTCCAAATTGAAGGAAGTAATTGTCTGGGGTTATTCTGAATTGGAGGAGTTAATTGTCTGGGGTTATTCTGAATGAGATGATTTAAATCACTAGGCGGATTGGTGTTAGTTGAAGTTGTCTGATCAAGAACACAGATAATTCCATGAGGACTAGCTACCAACTTTTCTCCTGGCTTACATGATTTATAGTGGTCGCGGATCTCTTCAGCGTTATCAATGTCAAGACATGGACCTTGAGAATTAGCTGTCTGTCCTGGTACAATTCTGCATCGTGGTTTTACTGGTGCAATAATACGCCGATATGGGACTGAAGGTTGTAATGGAATTTCAATATTTGGTGAATAGTCAATTGGAGGTGCTATTCTGTGCGGCCTGGATGGATGGTATATTTGCTGCGTTGGGTAGCCAGTGATGGGAACACAAACTGGACGGCTTTGTATGATTCCTAATATACGACTTTTGCTACACTGTCTATCATCTATTAGAGGTAGACAAACAACACGCGCCTTTATCACTGCTGGGTAGTATCCAGGTGCACAGCCTCTGCCTTGCGGATACGGATAATTTGGACTCTTCACATCTGTTCTTTTAACTGGTACCGGGAGTTGAATTTCCGTTTGTGGCCCTCGATTAACCGGCGCACATCCAGGACTATATTCATTACCTGAGCATGGACTATATGGAAGAGGTTGAAACCGAGATGGTTGTAGATTATCAGGAATAAAGGCACAGACATGCCCCCTCAATGTTCTTACTAAGATCATACCTTGTGGACATGGAATATTTCTCTGTGGAGATGTTTCTGCTCGCGCTCTCTGATCAACACATTCATATCCTTGTCTGTTGTCTGCTCTGACAGCTCTTTGACCTTCAGGACATCGGCTTGGTCTTGGCCGCCTATTAGTACTAATTTGTCGCTCACAAAAGCGCTGACCATTCTCTTCTTTCACCTGGTACCCAGGTGGACATCTCGTCTGTTCAGGTCCACGAGTGACTGGGTGATTTCTCTGATCAGGTCTATGAATGATTGGCTCACAAATCTGTCTTCCATTCTGTTGAATACGGCGATACCCAGGCTGACATGATGCAGACTCTGTCCTTGATGAATGCCTGTGCTGCTCTAGTTCCTTGAGTATGACATGTTCCTTTGACATCAGCACACATACTGGACCAGTGGGTGTCAGCATTCCAATTTGGGTAGCATCACAACTTTTACCAGTCACATACACAGGGTCCCCGTTAGGTTTTCGGATACAAATAGCACCAAATTGTGTCCTAAATGATTCTTGACCAATTCCACAATCTGATTTGCTACGCCTAGTATCTGGATATACTCTGTGTGATCTGGTTTGATTATGCAAAATTCTATGAGATGAGCGTCTATTTTCATGACTTCTAGCATTGGTGCTGTGCCTATTCCCACGTATCGGGGCCACTGTGCTTGGATGTTTGTATGTTCTGTAATAGCACTGTACATCAGCATTACGATCGCCCGGTGGAACCTGCCTAGCTCTCTCTACTTGTCCAGTAACATTACATTCAACAGGATAATTATTGCCAAGGTCACGACACTCAACACCTTGGCTGGTCTGTACTACAGACTGTCTATTTGGACAGATAACTTTAGGAGGAAAGGGTTTGAGATGTTTGATAGGTTGATTAGCATAATGACATCTTACTCCTTGTTCATTGTACACAATAATTTGATCTGGCCCACAACTTGGTACGTCCTTTGTTTTAGGAAGGTACTGACAATCTGGCCCAGTGTCTGTCTGAACAAAGGTTAACCCAGCTGGACACTGAACAGAAGGAGTTTTTGCTCGATCTGTTTTATCTACACAGATGAAACCATCATGCGTGTTCATTAGCCGCTGATGATCCGGACACTGAACATGTGTGGAGTCATCAGGACGGTCAGGCTTGTCAAGACAAACAAAACCATCCACAGTAGTAATAAGTGTTTGATGATCAGGACATCTTGGAGATGTGGTAGAGCTTTGTCTGTCTGTAACTGCTCTGTTCCTGTGATCAGATGCTCGGTGTTCAGGCATTACTCGTGTTGTGGGCAGTAATTCTGGTGCAGCTGTCAGAATGGTTTGCACAGTACCTAGAGCGGCATGACCATGGCCACCAGGTGTGCTTGGCGTGAGTGTATCTGGTTTCACTGTAACTTCGGTAGTTTTCTTGTCGACCGAATCTCCTCTCTCAATAAAGGCTTCTAAACATGCAAATCCATTTTTTGTACGAAATAAACGCTGACCTGGTGGGCAGAAAACCATCCCCCCTAAGTCTTTCTCGACATTCTCCTTGCATTCAACACTTCCATCAAGGGTCTTCACAAGAATCTGCCCTTCTGGACAACGATATAACTTCTTTCCTGTTTTAAATGTTGTTTCTTCATCTTGCTGTGGTGCATCTCCAAACATAGCATCAAAAGGTACAGTTACACTTCTCTCTACTGATGCATCATATTTAGGGATGACGCTATCTGATTTAGCATCTGAGGTAACTTGCTTCCGGAATAATCGTTGTAATTTCAGAATTCTTTGTCTATATAATCGCAGCCTAATGATAATATCACGTATAAATGATTTAGATGGATCCCTCGTCGATGCTGATAATGAAAAGTTTTGATTAAACACACTTTCATTTTTCAACAGAGGTGAGGTTTCTAAGAAATCCTCCTTTCTTGAACGTAGTTCAGCAAAATGACCTCCATCATCTGTTGATTCTTTAATAAACTTTACCGTTTTATTTTTATGACTATTTCTCATTTTAGGTGCTTTACTACTACCAGGACTACGTAGAAATAACTGAATCAGATGACGTTTTGCTGTATATGGTGTACGAAATTGTTTGAACCTTGGTTGTGGAACAGGACCATAACCACATCTGTTACATGGACGAATTTGAGGATACTGTCCTGGATAGTTATCTAGACGCCTGATATAACCATTGTGCCTATACAATTGTGGCAAAAGTCTGGAGGTATAAGGAGGATAGAGCGGACTAAAACGAGAGGTAGATTCATTTTCAGTAAAACTCTCTAAATTACTATCAAAATCATTTTCTGTAGAGACATGATTATACTGATCTGGTATTATTGTCCTTGAATTTCTCAGCTGGCCAGTCGGGGATGAAGCAGAATTATAGAATGTGCCTGACAGAGCTGGATTATAATGTTGACCGTAAGGTGTGTTGTATGGAAGGCGGTTCACGTACGAGTTCCTTCCGGTCAGCCATGCAATATTTGATGACCGAGGTTGGATGAAAGATGGCTTTGACCACACCGGAGGCTCACCTGTGAATAGAATGGACAATATGTTCAACATCAACGCGTAACTGACACAATCCAGTAAAACATGTTTAAGTGGGAACGTTTGTCACTTGAACACTTTATATGTTATGTCGGCCAAAACTGGCCTCTAAAGTAGTCTTGAAAAATGGTAATTTACAGGTAGACTACTTTTGAAAATTCACTACAGTAATTACTGGCTCAATAACGGAGCTGGTCATTCCAGTGGTAAATTGTAAAAAATTATCTTCACATGGCCTGTAAATGGATATCAAAAAATCCCTTGAGCAATCTTGGCCATATAAGGGTTAAAGCAGATGGTTTTTGGCAGCTGGCTTTTAGTTAGAGAGCAGATATATCTATGACATTAGTGGTAGCCTTTGATGTTATCACTCAGGCTATATTTGTACATATTTGAATTCAGCATAGTCAAACTCGTCTAAGATGCACACTGGATTCGGGCCATTACAAAGTGGGCACTACAGACAGCTGTTCACTTAATCGCACTCATTTGTTTTGTTAACTAGCCCCGGGGGCCAAATAATGGTCATTCCACAAGATGGGTAGTCTTGTGGCAACACATTTTAAGGAACCACTGCCTTTTGTTCTCAAAATCAGGTGTCCGCATGAGACAGTTTAACTACCGTATTTCGCTTAATAGTAGCCTATGATCTAATAGAAGCCCACCCCCTAACTTTGACATATGAGCTCCAATGATTTCTTAGCAGTTTCAAAACGACAAAACTCTGTATTAGAAGCCCACCCCCTAACTCAGCAAACTGTATAGGAAAATTTTTCTTAAGAGCAAATTTGTAAGAATAGCGTGTATAATAATAACAATCGTGTCACAGGGTGTGTCTACTTCAGACCGATCTCTGCCCTGATACATTCCCGGCCCCTCTAGAAGTCAATACAGGCCTTGGATTTGTAAATCTCGACCGCCTATTAGGTTAATACTAATAGTAGGCCACGTATGTTCAAGATATAATAGTTTATTCCACACTTTGGTAGTCAAAATGCGCATAAAACAGTCTTGGCGTGATTAAATACCTTCCTTATAAATATATTTTAAGACCAAATTTATGTACCAAACAACAAGGACGGGAGAAAATGTGCACCAATTTTGTAACCCTGATCAACATTAAATGATCCAAATTGAAATATTACGAACGACAATATTGCCGGCTTCTTAAGTTGGCGAGCCAGCGGTTCTTGAGATGGGAGGCATCATGTTCTCACACGATATTATATGCTAACGGGAGTTTATCAAACGGGTACCCGTTTTTTAATATCAGTATAATACTCAGTTCCTATCACGCAATGATAATATATAGATATTCCCGAGTTCCGAGCCCCCGATTCCAGAATATTTATATCCGAGTACTCGCTCTAAAATAAACTCTTCAATTGGAGGCGAATCACGTGATTTGTATTTTTTCGCCACACCATTTTATATCAAATTGTGGATTAATTTTGATGTAATAAACGAGCTTTATTAAAGGATACGTAATATTTAGGCACTCAAATCAAATAATTTCACTTCCCCGGTGATGTTTTGAGGTATACATTAAACATAGGCATAGGCGGTGGACAACTTTTTTGGGAAAACTCTGTAATATAAGCCCACCCCCTTTTTCTCAGAGATGTTTGGTTGGAAAATGAACACCTCTTGTCCTAATAGAAGCCCAGGTTACTATTAAGCGAAATACAGTAGACACAACATTGTTGAAATGGAAATTCTACTTTTAGCAACGACGACACTCATCACTTGACATAGCAAGTGAAAAGCTTCTTCCTCTTGCAAAAACAATTTTCTTGGTACAGCATAAAGGATATTATTATGCAGAAATGATAATTCTATTATTACTAAATGATATTGGTTTCGTCCTGCCATTATCAAATATGATCAAAATCAGCCAAGTAAAATTTGAGTTACGTACTAAGCAGAAAATAAAAATAATATTTCATGTTTACCCGTGACATACAGTACAGACCTTAGTTAGCTTTACTGTTTGACGAAGCAAAAACGAAACAAAAATGCGTCTTTAACGCGTCCAAAACTCGTAGCGTTTCCAGGCGTGGCCAAACACCAAACCCATTTTATTTATTTTATAGGCGCGTCTAACGGAAAGTCTAACCCGTCCTACAATATGTTAAACGTATCATGATATATTTTAAACCCGTCACGGAAAAAGTCAAACGCGCAATCAAATGTATTCATTAACGCTACAAAGATTCTTACTACGCATCATTAAACATAAAGTGGAATCTGTCTATAGTCTGTCAAGAACCAGTACATGTAAATTTAAATTGCAATTGGAGCCGTATGTGTATCCACCTTTAGCTTTTTTGTGGCTGTAAATGATAATTGTCGAAATGTCATCATCGTAATCAATTCTAATTTTGTATAAAATGGACGTGTGTGAACTCCGCACCTGGGTATTCTATACTGAGTATGAAGCTAGTGTGATGACTGTGCGTATATTTGAATAAATTTCTAATCCACAATTTCTTTTGAAATCTGGTTGAATAAACCAAGATATTCTCTGAAATGGGTTTATTACAATATAGTCTAATTTGAGCCGACGTAATAAGCATAACTTTTTAGAACAATATATGCACCAGTTGCAGCTAGTGTGTTATGGCCAATTTGTCTTATAACGGAAATGGAAGCGATTTACAAAATCTGCAAACCTGACATTCGGTTGTTTTCGAGTTCGCTATTTCATACATAATATGTAACCGAAAATCTCCGCTTTTACATAGACATGCACATGCGTACATAGTTGTTTTACCTGTGCCTGGGGTGCGTTTAGGACCGCGAAAAATGTTTTCCATTATATATACTGAACACTGTACAGCGTAGATCGCGAACGTTCGCCGAACATTCGCCTTCCTGAACTCACTCCAGGAGTATCCGAGTACATAACGTTATTACCCGTTTTCGGCAACGGGTATCACCGTCTGATTGGTCGAGAATACACGCATATTTAATCAGATCTAGCAAAGATGGCGTCAACTGTTTAGAAAATAACATATTTTTGTGTGTGCAATTCATCAATCTACGCACATTTCGTGTACGCCACAGACTAAAAAGTAGACCAATAACACGGAATAACGAAACTGCCAATCAGAAAGTGTTATGCCTATATATTTGACCGCTTCGGCATCTTAACTCAGGCTTATTACTGAGTGCTTCAAGTTAGTTATCTCGAAAACAGTAACCAAAGACACGCGTCGATGATCGAGTTTATCGGATTGTTTATCTTCAACATTGTTTTTTCGCGACCAGGACGAAATGGATATTATATATATATTTTGTGTCTGCGGCTCTCTTGCGACAATCAATAACTTTCTAATTATCGGTGACATCACATTTACTAAAACAGAAATGATAATGCAGGTTACTGGGCCAATATTGGCCTAGTAACCTGCATTATCAGGGAAGTAGGCCCCAAATCTATACCAATGAATTACCACATTTTATCCATTTGAACCTGAAATCCCAGAATTCCACTTTTACTTTTACAGTCATTATATATGTATGATGTTGAATATTTTTAAAGCAATTTGACTGGAAGCTGGCTTTCAGTCAAATTAGTTTCAAAATATTCACCAGAATTTTGACACATTCGTAACAAATTTATTATTTTCTCTTGTCGTTTGAAATTGTTAATGCAATAGAAGAAGTACTCCCTTGTTGGAGGCGATATTCCCACCCTGTATTATATTCATAGAATCACAATGACAATCAAATTTCCCATAATACCCTGGGAGATACGCCATTTTCAGAGGGGCTAATTTAACATTACGAGTAATGGGCCGGTAAACCTTAATTACATTTTCTTTAATATATTGCGAAATTCACTCATGATTTCATGTTTTCTGATACCTGACAGGGTTATTACAGATTTTCAGACTCAGGATTTAATGGTTTGAACATCAAGGAAAATGTAAACAATGAGTTTGTATGGGCAGTCCTCTTTAGCATGTAGTAAGATTTCCCCAACATTAATGGCGGCCGAATTCAAGATGCCCGGATGTGCGAAACTATGAATAATGTGTTTGATTTCTGCGCTAAAGTCTGAGGGCGCGTATGACCATAACAGCCACTGTCTGGTCATAGGGCCTAACAGTACATGTATATAGTATAGTATATTACTGGATATATATTGTGCCATATATTTTAAACCAAATATCACTCATCGTGGCGTTGTAAACGTGGAATCAGACACTGATAGTAATGGCGAGACAGTTAATGTGTGGGACAGTGAATCTTCTGATGATGACATGTTTGACGATGAGGAAGCCACCACTACTGGAAAGACTTGAAGATGAACTTGAAGCTGGTACACTACAGATTGAGTGAATTTCTCCAATCAGTGACAAAGAGTTTGCCCTGAAGCTTGGGTAATTTTGGTGCATTCACCATGATCATTTGTGCCGTTTGAATTTAATTAACTGTTAAAGTTTGTTATATTGAATTAGCTCTAACTAACATGATTAGATATACCAATAACATACCAAGAGTTAGTAGTTAGTCACTGTTATAAGAATTGTACATTTAAGCAATTGACCCTTTAACACTCCAGCTGGTGAAAACATGTTCTGTGGTGGCCTTGAGAAATGTCCATATGCAGAACAAGAATTATTTTTTTACCGTGACTCAGTGAGTGGTCAAAACTGGCCTCTGAAATCAAATTGTCTTGAGAAATGATCATTTGCAGGCCAAGAGAAGACTACTTTAAGATTTTACCACTGGAATAACAGGCTTGATAACCAAGCTAATCATTACAGTTCTAAATGTTAAAAAATTGCCTTGGCTTGCAAATGGGCATTTATTAACCCTTTAATGGTCAAATCAGCCATAACCAGCCTCTGCAGTGTTCCTGAGAAATACCTTGTTCTGCTGTTCACAGTGGGGAAAAATTCTCAATCCTTGTTCCACTGAAGATCAAAGAAATGATGAAAACACCATACAACCTTTACTTACATACAGTAAATAAGTCAAACCAGGTCATTTTGGATTTGATTAAATTGTTTATTCATTCACTTAAAAAGTTTAATGTCATTGTTATTGAATGCTGCCATATTGATTTAATGCAGAGTTTGCTCAAACAATCACCAACACAGACAGTAGCGCAAACCACCACTCATTAACAGCATGAGCAATATTATATAGGACCAAGATTAAGTTTACTTTACTGTTGATTTTGAGATTTGTATTGTTATCGATGATCAATAACAATACAAGTCCAGTCTCTAGAACAAAAGTAAACTATCTTGGTCCTATATAATATTGTCCATGCTTGTGATCAGCGGTGTTTTATGGTTATGCTACTGTCTGTGTTGATGAATGATGTTGCTGGTCACAGGTCATATATTACTGATAGTGGTCTTTCAAATTTTTGTCCTACTGTTCCAGATTTCGTACGTTTATTTTTGCAACATTTGTTTGTGGTCTGGCTATGTTTTAACAGTAGCTGAAATAGAAAGTGAAACAAATATGATTACACCTGGAGTTATAAGCATTACATAATGGACCTTTCCATTTTATCCATCAATCATGATGTCATAATCAACTACATGATGCATAAGGATGACAACATAATCAATGACATTAGGAATGACATAGATAAGTTCGTCAATCTTCACAGACACTTAATTGATGACGGACTATATGTATTCTATTTAACCCTTTAATGGACAAATTTGGTGAAGAAAATTTTAATACCCACTTATTGAGTGTCCAATTAGAGGCCAAGAGACTGCAATTTTTGAAAATTTATGACAAATTACTGGCTCGGTCATTGAGCCAGTCATTTGTGGTGAATTTTCAAAAATTCTATTCACTTGGCCTGTAAATGGACATTCCACAAGGCCATAACTGAGGCCAGTTTTGGTCGGCATGACCATTAAAGGGTTAATAAAAATGATGTCGAATATTTTAAAACTAATTTGACTGGGAGTTGTTGCTGTCATATCAACAGCTTACATGTATAGTTTTCAGGAATTTGAGATTCAGAGAGTACAGAGATCGATCCCAATGCAGGTAAAGCTTGGGTGGAGCTTAGCTAGAGATGGGCGGGGAATAGCTAAAACTGGATTCCTCCATTGGGCAAAACTATAAGTAAGACTGAGCGGTGGTAGTGAACACCTGACCTAGCACTGTAATAGTAGCATGACAAAATAGCAATCTATCTGTGTTGGTACAAGTACATTATGTAATAAATTATTAAAAAGTGTACCAACACAAATACTGATAGAATGCTACATGTATTTTGACATGATACTGGTGCACTGCCTGGTCAAGTGTTTACCACCACTCAGTCTCACGCCACAATAATAAATTAGCTACTATAATCTCACTCTGTCTGAGTACAGCGTACATTGCTCATAGTGATATTCACTATACCACCACGTACCTCACCGATAATATTTGTTAGAATAAACCAGCACGATTATAATCATGCCAGTTTATTCATTCATTTTGTTGGGTGACATGCATTGTGGTACCTGATAAGCATGCTGGATTATTCATTAATTTTTCTGGGTGGCATGCATGGTGGTTACAACTCAGGTGATGTGAAGTTTGAAAGAAAAAATTCTATGGAAACTAATAAAAAAATATTTAAATTTCATAGACAACAAAACAGCCCGTAAGCCTATTTATACCTTGTCTCAGCTGCTCTCGGAGAGCATCTAGACTTCAAAGTTTTCCGGTGGAAAGTTGGTGTTTCCAGGTGAGTGACCGCTGAGGACAGTGAATCGCGCATGTCAGGAGAGTGAAAGACTGATTCAAGTCAGACCACCAATAATGACCGATAGGAAAATATCTATTTGCAGAACAAGAGACTATTTTTGAAAATTTATGACTGGAATGACTGGCTTGGTTATCGAGACAGTCATTCCAGTGATAAATTTTCAAAAATAGCCTTTTCTTGGCCTGCAAATAAATATTTCTCAACACCACTGCAGAAACCGGTTTTGGATGATATGAGCCGGGTTCTGCCGATCCGGTTTGCTTAGTGGGGTGAACTGTCCCACTTCCTCAAGAAATCATGGGTCATTTTGACAAATGTTGGATCAAGTACATACATGGAAGATAACCATGTGTGAAGGTAATGATTGGATGGTCTGAATTTTAGAGCACTAAATGGTGCAAGGGCCCTGCCTCCGCAAAACCCTGCATGAGTAGTATGATGACGTTGAATTAATTACCTACCTACCTTTAAAATCTCGAGTCCTTTCTTTATCTCCATGTTTTGAAAAAATTAGGATACATTTGTCTCCATCCATTCATCATGCTATCTCCTCCCAAACAGTTGGGTGGAATTCAACCAAATTTGGTATGTGGGTTATCCATATGATTGTGGATTGGCTAACAACATTTATTTTATGTAGTCAGAGATTGGTGTCTTCGAGCTTTATCTAGATTTCCCATAGTCCTGCCCACACTCTCGCACATCATTTGACACCCTCTCAATAGTTTTAATTTAAGCCAGATGAGCCACTACATTTAGATAGGACTAGTGATTACTAGTTTCTACTATAGCCCTTCAAATCTTTACAGACCAAGGGAAGACTATTTTTTAATTTTACCACTGAAATGACTGGCTCAATTAGCGAGCCAGTCATTCTACTGGTAAATTTCCAAAAATAATCGTCTTGCTCTGTTCACAGAGGAATTTTTTGACCACCTTGACCATTAAAGAGTTGACATGTCAAACTGTTACCATTGGGTTGGTCAGTTACAAATTGTACTAGCCCTGGTCAATTTCTGCTAACCTCGCGCTCATGTTAATTTTAACCCCTGCTCTCACAGATCATTTCCCCTTAAGACCTCCAGATTTTTCACAGCGATCCACGCCCGTCTCTGTGTAATGTAACTCCTCCGAAAGCGGTGGATGGAATTCAAACAAATGTTGTAGGTTACTATAGAGTGCAAGAGGCCATTTTTATCTCACCTACGAAGTAAAATGAGCTATTGTGATACCATGCACGTCGCCCAGCACCGTCTAATTTGCGTTTAGCTCAACTTTTCTGTTTATATCTCATGTTTGGTTGATCATACTGGTCCTAAACTTGGACACATGCCTCCTTATAATGACACGGCATCACACAATGATGTTCTGGCCAAAAGGTCAAAATCACTGATGCGCATGCAACCATTTGCTGTCCGCCATCCATCCGTCAACTTATGTTTAAAAAAATAAGTTGACGAATGGATGGCGGACAGCAGATGGTTGCCATGCGTATCAGTGATTTTGACCTTTTGGCCAGAACATCATTGTGTGATGCCGTGTCTCATACATAGATTACCCGCTTGGCGGATTTCAAACTAATTTGGCTGGAAGGACCCTAATGCTTTCGGCTTCCGAACATGCATACAGAATTTTGATTAGTAAATTTTTGTGTGAAAATCTTTGACCGTATGAAAAATTTAGTAGAAATTGTCAAAACGCTACTCCTCATTAACCACTTGACAGATTGCAACCCTAGTTGGCTGGACATAAATTGCCAAAATGCATATTCTCCATGACTGCTTGGTGGATTATATCCAAATTTGGCAGAAGGATTCTGCAGTAGTTGGCTCTAGAACTTCTATTCAGAATTTTTTTAAATAATTCTGTGCTTAGCAACAACTGTCATCAGATGAGATATTTTGACAGTTCGCCTCTATGTCCGCCTCATCTCAAAAGAAAAATAGGAAGTGGAAGTTAGATAAGGGTATACAGGCAACCTACTGAATATTTTGAAAAGTTTTGATAGATAGATAGATAGGTATGTACATACTCAGTATATTTTATAGGCAGCCTTTTTTGACATAGTAGCTGCCTTCTCTGCTGGCAGCCCTTATTGCCATACACCGTCCAGGATACCGTTACTGGCCCTTGGCCCCCTTGTTGATAAGCCTTCTAAGTTTATTTTATCTTTGAAGTCAATCATCAGAGTTCATTGCTGTCATGAAGTCGAGATTCATGGTTGCATTGCAGCCACATTTCTGGTATTATATTTGGCTCCTCCCCTGGGGTAGTGAATGTGGTCGATTGCTATGACACGCCATCGACCAAACAATCTAGTTATCACTTACTTTCCATCGTCAGATAGATCCAAGTTATCAGAGATTGTAACCCACAGCCTATAATTTTTCTTTTGATCACTTCCAGGGTTGTTAAATCTTAATGTATGATCACACAACCTCCTTTATTCAAATTTGAGCACAATCTGACCAGTTTGTTTCCGATATATCCATAGATTAAAATTTGTACCAAATCTGGATCCAACTTGGTTTTTGTCCAGATCACAGCCAAAGTCTGGAAATCCTTGTTTAGGTTATGTTGCTTTTTTACTGTCGTCTAATAGTACACAACTGTCAAAGCGTCATGAGATTAGTTCAACCAATCAGATTTGCCATTGATGGCTTTTCCAACATATCTCTGCCGATCAAAGATAACGAGGTTAAATATATACGCGATGACGTCATCAGAATGGAATGGTGTTCCAGTTCAAGACGATTGTCCATTCGGCATTAGATATATCGAGATTTTCACTATAAAAGCGCAGAAATTAGACGAATCCCGCGAAGAAACACTAAATTAAATACATCTTCTGATAAATCCAGCCACAAATCGACGTAAATAGGTTAAAATCTGCTGTACGAATCGCTCAAAGTTTGCAAAGCACGCGAGATACATGTACGGAGAAAACATGTACTGATAAGCGGTTCTGCATAGACTAGGAACCGGGTACCCGTTTGCTTCTAGCCATAGGACTCGTCGAAAGAACTGGAGAACCGCGGTTGGAATTGATGGCGCGTTTAATTTATCGTAAAATTTTCAAATGCTACCAAACGCGTAGGGCAAAAAGTTAAACCCGTCATTCAAAATCTCAAACCCGTAGTGTCAAAATTTCAACCCGTCAAGATAAAATTCAAGATGCGTATTGAGATTTTACCAAACGCACCATGTCTAAGCAAATCACTACGAGAAAATGTCTGGAAAATGACGTCATACAGACGCGTTTTAAACGAGCTTTAGGATGCGTTTAAGTAAAGCTAACTAAGATCTGTACTGTACGATTAATGTTTCGTCATAGACCTACAATTAGATGACCCATAAAATAGCATTACAATTTTTCAAGAAGGTAAATTAGTACATAGGAACAAAGAAACATCCATAGATGGATGGGCAGAAACATAATACCCTGCTATCAAGATTGGTGTGATTCATTGCAGAGCAGAGAAATACAAGCTCGACATATTAGGCTTCAGATATAATATGTACCATTTCTGAAGCAAGTCTTTCCATCCGAGGCCAGTTTTAATCCTAGCTCACACAGACATCTGTAGCTACCCTCTGTATTCTCACAGTACTGACTACAATGCCCAGTAAATAGCGCACACTCATCAACATCTACAAATAAGAAACAGATTTTATTATTGACGCTATATTTACAAAAGTCTCAGACTGGCTGACATCAACATTAGGTATAAGCAAAATCTCATCAAAACTATAGATGCTGTGGGTATTTGCTATTGATGATATGGCAGATGAAGATTTTATTTTTATTTTAAACCGAATTTATCACACTCTTAGTAAGATCTCATTTGGAAATCCCTAAAGCATTTTCGAGCTGAGATCGTACTAAGGTGTGTGATAAATTTAATATGAAATGGCAACTCGTAATACAAAGGGTTGTATGAAAGGGAAAATAATAACCTCCCTATCTAACAAAAAGTTTATTTTTGGAAAATGTCCTACTGAAATGGCTGGTTCTCTAATAACTCAGGCATGTCAGTGATGGTAACATTATATATTTCACTTGTTATCATGTGTTATTAAAAAATCAAATGAGTTACCTCCCATGGCACATGAGACTAGAATAGAATTAATACATGTAATATAATGCTTAACCCTTTAACCCTAATATCAGTCAAAAATTGCCTCTCCAGTGGTCTTGGGAAATGTCTATTTGCAGACCAAGAGAAGACTATTTTTGAAAATTTACCACTGAAATGACTGGCTCGATAACCGAGCCAGTCAAGTGGCAAATTTTCAAAAATAGTCTTCTGTTGGTTTTCAAATGGACATTTTCTATGAGAAAATTAAAATTTTCTTGAACAAATTTGAGCGTTAAAAGGTTATGATGTTTTAATCTTAAGCGTTACAATGCGGCTATCTTCAAAGTCAACTATTTCCTCATTTACCTGTACAAGTGATGCCATCCGGCTCAAGAGCATAACCTGGATGGCAGTCGCACAAGGCCTGTCCACCAATGAACACACATTTGTGATCACACTGTGCTGATTGACAGCTGGTGAATGATGGGATACTTCTATCTGGTTGAGTCCGTGGCTCGAAATCTGAAACATTCAAATCATAATGAACTATGTATGCATCCATGTGTTGTCATAAGTAGTCAATGTAGGTGTTTTAAGCTCTACATAAGTAGGTGGTTATATGATTAAACACACTGGCTCAGGATCTCCCAAGGTTGGGAGATATTTTTTATTTATTTTATTGTCTGAGATTTGTTATGTTTGTTTGATAGAGGCGGTATGGCCTATAAAATATGAATAATATATATCATTCATTCTGAAGGTTTTTGAAGAGTTAATTTCGATTTAACCAAGATATCACGTAAATTGGAGTTTTTCTTAAAGGCTATCACTGGACGAAAATTGAGAGGGTCTTTCATTTTATCCTGCAATTTATGATATTCATCTTTCAAAATTTCAGAAATTTCTACATATTTTCGATTGTATGTTAAACTGAATGGAATAATTTCACGTTGATTAGCAAGACCAGGGTCCACGTTTATGCCTCTCGGCCATTTTGTTTCCAGTTGCTTAATACAAAATGACTCTCGAAGTTTTCTTTGTTTATCAGTTTCTTCGGCCGTAGCAGAAAGAGGCATAATTTCAAAGTGTCTATCGACAGAATGACCAGGAAGATTGAAATGTTGAGCTACGTTGGTGTCCTCGTCGTGTCTAATATCGCAAAGGTGTCTAGTTGCTCGCCATCTTGAAGGGCATTTTGTTTCACCGACATACTGCTTTTGGCATAATTTGCAAGATATTAAATAGATAACATTTTTAGAATCGCAATCTAAATTAGACTGAAGTTGGAATTTGCTTTTGTTCTGATAACTGACAAATGTTTTCTGATTAGGTAGATGGAGGTATAATTTACACCTCTTCTTTCCACATTTCTGAGATTGTCCTACGCCTATAATCGGACGATTGTGACAAATTTTGGTAGGCTTTTGATCTGCAGCCTTATCAGTAATAGTTTCCAAACCATGCACAGTTTCGGACCTTATTTTGCACAAAAATCTTGTTGAATATCCCCTCGGGTTAATGGCTTTAAATAAGGTGGAACATGCAGATTCAAAATTCTTTCTATCACTAGAATTTCGGTGAAATCGGATAATCTGTGATTTGACAATACCTTTAAAAGTATGAGGTGGATGGAAAGATTTCTTATGCAGTAGTTGATGGGAATCGGTGGGCTTAAAGAATACTTTGTAATCAAGAAACCCACTCGTGTTATAATTTACACCTTTGTAGAGAGTAACGTCTAAAAAGTCTACGGACGACTGGTCGATGTTGGCTTTAAGTTTGATGTTAGGATCGTGATTGTTCAAAATAGTGAAATATTCATCAAACTCTTCCCTCGGATGATTCCAGATCATAAAAATATCATCGAGGTACCGGCAGTAAAACAGGGGCGGCTTAGGACATTTGTTAAGCGCTTCTTCCCACTCAGCTACATAGATGTTGGCAAAACTAGGACTAAACCGTTTACCCATGGCGCATCCACAGATTTGTTGGTAGATTTTGCCAGCGAATTCGAAATCATTGCCCTTTAAACTCAGCTCCAGGAGAGCTAATATTTCGCTAGTGGGCCTATTGTTATCAGGATACTTATCAAATGCTCTGCGAACAGAAGTCAAACCCCCTTCGATGTCAATGTTTGTGTACATAGCATCGATATCGAGGGTGACCAAGAGTGAGTTTGGAGGAACAGAAATTTTGGAGACCTCGGATAGGAAATCCTCAGTGTTGTTCAAAAAGCTGAAATGTCTATTCGCAATTGGTTGTAGGAGGTAATCAATAATTTCACTAATTCGATAAGATTTAGAGCCGCAATCAGAGATAATAGGTCGACCCAGTGGTATCATAGGGTCGGACCACGACTCAATAAGTTTATGAATTTTTGGCAAAAGGTAAAACGTACGTGGATTTGAATCTTGTTTAGCAGTAAGATATTTCAACTGCTTTTTCGTTATGGCCTTGTTGTCAGCCATTTCTTGAAGGATTCCATTAAATTTACCACAATTATTTTGCCAGAGTGGTTCGTCTAATTTGCGGTAGTGTTTCGGATTACTGAGTTGCCGATGCGCTTCATGAATATAATTATCCCTACGCATTATTACAGTAGCAGATCCCTTGTCAGCAGGCTTTATAACGATGTCATTGTTTTTACGCAAACCTGTTAAGGCTAAACGTTCTTGAGATGACAAATTTTGATGATTTTTAGGAAATTCTAAATTTTCAACACGTTCCTTAATAGCTTTTATACTATCAGGGATCGCACCGTACACCAACTTCGAGTTAGGTGCCCTGTCAGTTTTTTCAACAAAAGGTAGAAAGTTGTTTTTCTTGGAATTTCGAAAAAAGTCTGCTAATTTTACACGGTGAGAAAATTCTTCAATTTCCCATAAGCCATTATCTAAAAGGGCATCTATGTCGACTTTGGGCCGTGGTGTTGGTACGAATGTTAGACCGAGATTTAGCAAAGATCTTTCTGCTTCAGACAATGTAGAACCAGTTAGGTTAACGATATTACAACCCAGGCCAATTTCTGGGTGGTTAGTACCCTGACCCGTAGTTAGTTTAAATTAAGGTGCGATAACCAACTATTATACATTTTATTTGCAGTGCACTCAGTCCAGTGGATGTTGTCCTCAACCACCTGAAATTCAGACATGGGGAGGCTGGGCAGGATAGGGACCTTGGCCCTTAAGGCCTCTACACGGCTGTTAACGAATTGTATGTTTCGTTTCTGGGTTGCAGTCAGGTGCTTCGAATAATTTAGTTTGGCAAAGTGAACCTTAGCCTTTGGAAATTTTGAACGCATGATACTAAACAGATTCTCAATTCTTTGGGAGGTGTCATGCTGAAGTTCATTCTTATCATTAATTCCGATGTTAAGGATGATACGTTGAGGTTGGAAGACCTAATTGTATTTTCTAACCATATTCCTAATGTGGTTTATCTTAGCACCTGGATAGATTGCTACCTGCATATCTGGATGAGGTGTCTGATTGATAAATGTACGAGCTAAATTTGAAGATCCAATCAGCAGAATTTTCATGTTCAGAGTAGGCAGGCGCTATTCATTCTCGTTATCCACCACAAACCGAAACTTGTAGAAAGACCTATGCTCTTTGGGTGTATCCCTAGGCGCAGGTTTGGGCTTAGGTGTGGGCGTAAACTTTGGTTGTGGTTGGACCTCGGTGTCGATGATCTGGTCTTTCGACCAGGTCGGTCAGTAACTGCTCTCTGTGGAAGGGGAGGAAACTCGACTGGGGACAGTGGCGAGACCGGAAGAGGGATCTGACTAGGATCCATATGAGCAGACACTGACGGTGACCATTCTGGCAGTGGAATCAGGAGCGGATCCACCACAGGAGACTGCAGGGGGAACACTGGTGCGCACTGGTTATTCACCCGCTTAACTACTGGAGGACTCTCAGTGGGTGACCTATTCTGTTGGTGGTGCTGTTGCTGTTAGTGGTGGTGTTGTTGCTGGTGGTGGTGGTGCTGTTGTTGGTTGTGGTGCTGTTGGTGGTGGTTGTGCTGTTGTTGGTGGTTGTTCTGTTGCGGTTGGTGGTTGTTCTGTTGCTGGTGGTTGTGATGGTTGCTGATGGTTGTGCTGTAGCTGGTGGTGGTGCAGTTGCTGGTGGTGGTGGTGTTGTTGCTGGTGGTGGTGCTGGTGGTGGTGGTTGCGCTGTTGCTGGTGGTGGGAGTGCTGTTGCTGGTGGTTGTGCTGTTGCTGTTGGTGGCGGTGGTGCTGTTGCTGGTGGTTATGCTGTTGCTGGTGGTGGTGGTTGTGCTGTTGCTGGTGGTTGTGCTGTTGCTGGTGGTGGTGCTGTTGCTGATGGTGGTTGTGCTGTTGCTGGTCGTTTTGCTGTTGCTGGTGGTGGTGGTTGTGCTGTTGCTGGTGGTGGTTGTGCAGTTGTTGTTGGTTGTTCTATTGCTGTAGGTGGTGGTGGTGCTGTTGCTGGTGGTGGTGCTGTTGCTGGTGGTGGTTATGCTGTTGCTGTTGGTTGTGCTGTTGCTGTTGCTGGTGGTGGTGCTGTTGCTGGTGGTTGCGCTGCTGCTGGTGGGGGGGGGGGGAATGCTGTTGCTGTTGCTGGTGGTGGTGATGTCTGAAGTGGATACAACTTACCTGATGATTGAAGAGATGGTGGAATGTCCGAAGCTCCAGAAGGCAAGATTTCTTTCTCTCTCTCATAGAACTCTGTTAAGAATTACAAACAAAAGAATATAAAACAAGAGGCCCAAGGGGCCTGTGTCGCTCACCTGGAACATTGGCAACTCAACTAATCTTTATGGAGTTTTACATCAATCAGTGCCACTTCCAATGACTTTCAGTCAAATGGTTATTTTGCAAAGGTTCTTTTGAACAATATTTAAGCAAAAATAGAAGACATCAGTACTAACAACAGAAATTGATGACATGCAGTCAAACTTGTATTAAGACACCCCTCAAGTGAGGATCAGAAGACAGCCTCTTATGGTAGCTGGTTTCTTAACCCTTTAATGGTCATGATCAAATACATTTCAAAATATTTTAACAGTATAGGTTTCAGAGTACACAATACTTATCTTAAATATTTAGGCAGCAGTTGCAGGGAAAAGGTTAACCTGTTAATTTAGTTTTTATCTATTATGGTAATAAAAGCTGTCATATGTCAATGGAAGGTGGAAATAAAACTCCAATTGCACATTAATTAACCATTTAACCATTGAATTTAAGAAAAGTTCAATTTTCTCATAGAAAATGTCTATTTGCAGACTAAGACTACTTTTGAAAATTTACCACTGGAATGACTGGCTCGTTAAAGAGTCCGCGTCATTCCAATGGTAAAATTTTCAAAAATAGTCTTCATTTGGTCTGCAAATGGACATTTCTCAAGACCACTGCTGAAGCGGTTTTTGGCTGATATGATGGCTAAAGGGTTAACCGTTTTCCTCACCTAGCAAAATAGGTAAGATATTGTGTCCTCTGATATCGATAGCCAGGTGAGCTAATAATAATAAATTGATAAGAAGCGAATCTTATTAACGCATTTAACTGGAAATAATGCGCTAAGCTGTTGCTTAACAGCTGTTGTGTAATCTGTTGCTGTCAATTGTATAACAGCAACAGCACTGTCTATGACAGCAATGGTCTTCAGCAATGGTGCTTACAAACTGTAAACCAGCCTTTCTAATACTGGCTTTGTAACAATTAATCTCTAGACATTGGTGTGACAAGGGTTGAATAGTCATGCTGAAAACTGTTGCTGCACTTGACAGTAACAGACATCATCAGCAAAACCATTTTCAAAATGTCCGTCACCATGCTACATGCTATCCAACAAAACTTGTGAATAACGCAATACTCAACTAAATTCATTGCTAGAATTAATTGGCTTTAACCCTTTAACCCTCAAATTTATTCAAGACAATTTAAATTTTCTCAAAGAAAATGTCCACTTGCAGACCAAGAGAAGACTATTTTTGAAAACTTATCACTGGAATGACTGGCTCGGTTATCGAGCCAGTCATTCCAGTGGTAAATTTTCAAAAACCGTCTTCTTTTAGTCGGCAAATGGACATTTCTCACGACCACTGCAGAAGCCATTTTTGGCTGATATGAGTGTTAAAGGGTTAATGATGAATTAATTAAATAAATCTTTTAGAATCAGTATGTGAATATGGTACACTTCATCAGCTCACTACCTCACAGGGTATTAATTTCATTTCAATCCTGAGAATTAGAGTTGTGGTTTTAAATTACAAAATTAAATGTTTTCCTATGCTGGCTAAATATCTAAGATATGTATTGTGTATGCTGACATATATGACTTTGAATATTTTGATATTTATTTGACAGAAAGTTGTTGCATTCTAAGGCAGCAATGACTTTCAGTCAAATTATTATTTTGAACTAGTGAACAACTGCTGCTAAGTGAGTTTGGTCACTCTGTCAAATGATTACAAGGGTTTTAGAATGCAGTAAAACATGCTATAAAGACCACCTGTACTAAATGCCAATTTTACTACATGCCGCCAAGCCGTTTATCTGATAGATTCAGAAATGGCATGGTTGAAATCAGCATACTCATAACCCTGTACTAAACAAATTTTTGCTTTAAAATCCATCAAATAAAAAAATCCAATATGGCCGCCAAACATGCTGTATTTTGATTGGCCCACTGCGGCCATGTTTTTTTAATGGATCAACTTCCCTTGAATAAACTTTAATGGCCCTTAATCCCTAATTAGATCTGCCAAATTTCGATCCCTTCAGCGGTTCTGGAGAAGCTGTTTTGGCTAAAACTAGGTCAACCAAAATGGCCGCCGAACCATTTGGCCAATCAAGTTCCCTTGAACAAACTTGGTTCAGCTCTTGCCCTAGATCATATTTCATGGGGGTTTGTTTCAATCTACCAAGCGGTTTCGGGGAAGATTTTTAAAGACGTTTCAAAAAATCGGCCAAAAATCAAGATGGCCACCGGCCAAATTGGCCGATCGGCTTCGTTTGAACAGATTTTAATCGCTACAACCTAAGGATGCTTCTTGCCAAATATAATTGAAATCGTCCCATAAGTTCTCGAAAAGTAGACATTTTAAATTTCCCATTGCTTTAGTATGGGAGCATTTGGCGGGAAAATGATCCAAGATGGCCACCAAACCGTTTATCCCACAGCTTTGAAAATTGCAAATTTGTGATCAGAATACCCAAAAAACCTATATAAAACCAATTTCAGCCTCAAAATACATCAAATAAAAAAATCCAATATGGCCGCCAAACATGCTGTATTTTGATTGGCCGACTGCACCATGTTTTTTGATGGATTAACTTCCCTTGAACAAACTTTAATGGCCTTTAGTCCCTAATCATATCTGCCAAATTTCGGCCTGATCCCTTCAGTGGTTCTGGAGAAGAAGTCGTTTTCGCTAAAACTAGGTCAACCAAAATGGCCGCTGAACCATTTGCCCAATCAAGTTCCCTTGAACAAACTTGGTTCAGCTCTTGCCCTAGATCATATTTCATGGGATTTGCTTCGATCCACCAAGCGGTTTCGGAGAAAAAGATTTTAAAAGACATTTCCTAAAATCGGCCGAAATCCAAATTGGCCACTAAAATCGGCCGAAATCCAAATTGGCCACCGGCCAAATTGGCCGATCGGCTTCGTTTGAACAAACTTGGATCCCTATGCCCTAAGGATACTTCCTGCCAAAGATAACTTATATCGGCCTAGTGGTTCTTGAGAACTCGTTTAAAAGAAAAAGTTGACGGATGGACGCCGGACTGACGAGGGACGGTCGCCATGGCATAAGCTCACTTGGCCATTCTGGCCAGGTGAACTAACAATGAGGTAATGAATATAACATCTACTCTGTGTATAAAGCGCAGATGAAAAGATTCAGGGCCCCACTTATCCTCTGGAGCACAAAGATACAGAATTTGTATGACATGCTGTAAACACAGATTTGCTGTAACAGTTTTAACTATTTCATAGTCAAGATTTATAAATAATACTGAAATTTTGGTTTTTTGACTGTCCATTTGCAGTGCAATAGGACTATTTTTTGACAATTTATCCCTTTGAATGACTGGTTCGGTTATAAAGCGAGTCATTGCAATAGTAAGAGTTCAAAAATATTCTGCTTGGCCTCTAACGGACATTCCTTAAGACCATTGAAAAGGCTTGGCCATTAACCCTTTCACCGATGAATTCCCCATATCTCATTTTCACCACTACCATAAAGGAAAAATGTTGAATATTTTGAAATTAATTTGACTTGAAGCCGTTGCTGCTTCCAGTCAAATTAATTTCAAAATATTCAACAGAATAAGTTTTATATATCGTACAGTTTGTTTTTTCAGGGATTTGTCGGTGAACGAGTTAAAGGACCAGCATCTGGTGACACTGAATATGACCGCCTATAGAAACATCTGTATTTTAAGACCACCTCTCTTTAGTGACCACTATAGTCATCATTTATGACAGACTGAGTGTAATACATGTCAGAGATTCGTCTCTGGGAGAATGACAATACTTATAGATACATCTCAACAACTCATGTTGGAAATTGCCAAGCATATGGGAGATAATTCTACTCAGAGTGTAGTCAAACTAATGTAATGTAAACAGTGATCTCTCTTGCTATTTGTTTAGAGTATTGAGATCCGATTGGATGGGGGTGGGGTTTGCAGGGGGGGGGGTCGAGTAAGAGAGATTTGGCTACCATGTATAGGTGCAATAGGTATATTTCTGAGTATGTTTATGCTAGATTGTCAAGACAGAATTTTGATTTATTGTCAGGTCCATTATTCACTAAGGTTTATGTCCTATATTAGTTACTGCCATGACAATGGAAACTCTACAGTAGCTAGCACATACTGGAGTACCAAAAGTAGTTATTGATTTGGCTTTAGCCTAGCATCTGGTTTTAATTTTGGAAAGTGTGTTGCTAGCACTGGGTTAGGGCAAAATCATTCTCAAGATATGTATCAGTCCTATTTCTACAAGATCTTGTGGAATTTATATATCTGACAAGCACCATAAGAGCTGAGTACAATAGCATATAGTCTAATTAGTGCTGAGGTGTATCGTGTGAAATTTAATATTTTGCCTACCGTATTTTGGATATTAGTACATGTAGCCTATACTACTTCTTCATTTGAGACGATTCCTACATTATTATGTGACAATATATTTTTTCACACCATTTAATATCTAAATTAGATGTAATCAACGATGTTTATTAAGACACAAGCAATATTTAGGCCGCCCCAGGTAATAAATTTAATTCTATGATGATTTTTTAAAGGTATTACATAGCAGTATAGCCAAGCCTATAAGGTAGACCAAGGCACCCTACTCAGCCCAAGAATACAGTAATCATCATCATCATCATTACATGTTATAAGGCATTAAGTGATGGTGAAAATTACCAATGACATGGGAGATATGTATGATTCCTGTATTCTGCGGCTGTAGTAGTAGAAACATCCTACAGCTAAAATCATTCCTTCTTCACTTTTGCCTACTGTGTCTTGTCCTCAGCCGAAATCCTTAGCTTCCTCAGGTTCATTCTTGATTTGAGTCCTGCTTTCTTGAGCTCACCTTCGTAGCACGCTTAGCAGATTTATGCAATGATGTCCTCTCGTGGCTTTGTATTTGCTGGCTCCCAGCAGGGCGAATTCCAAGGCTCTCTGCATTGGTGTGTCTTCTGGCATCCTTAGCACATGGTCAAAGATGGACCATCTTTGCTGGGCGACTTTTACAGACAGCGGCGATGTATTACATATTGTGTATAGCGCATCATTGGAGATTATGCTGTCTGGCCCTCGGTGTCCAGTGTGGTGCGTAGGTGTTTGCAGTGGCAGGCATCAAGTTGGAGCTGCCCAGCTGCTACAGTTATGCAGCATCAAGGATACACAGATTGCATTGCAGTGAGCACATGATTTTACTTTTCCTCCATGGTTTGCAGCCACGAAGTGGATCGTCATTTTCCTTGGTTTCATGCTTTGTAGATAGGTATATGTGGGTGAACTCTGTCTTGGATTCATTCCGAAAGAGATTCTCAATTTTTAGCTTGCTTGCAGCTATTGGGAGAAGTTCGTCAGGCGGTTCTTTTCCTTGTCTATAAAGTCCACGTTCTCGCCATATTCCATCTCCAGTGACATACCTAATATGGACACTGGGGGTTTGGTCTTGTGGAATTTTCCCGTATGGATTTCAATGCAGCGGCAAGATAACAGGTAAAAAGCACAGGGGATAGACCATCTCGCTGTGGGGAGGCGATTGATGTCTCAAACTCTACAGACTTTACTGACTTGACTCATACGCTCAGCTTGGTGTCTGCAAACCTCACTAGTCGTAGCTCATCTTCATTGCAACTGGCCTGGTGTATTACATCTAGGATCTTTGAGCGCTTAATTGTGTCGAAGGCTCGTGACATGTCAATGCCCATTTTGTGGAAATCCCAGTGTTTGGACATGACTACTGACACAAGCATGCATTGAGCCCATACAATGGCTGCGCAGCTGCCTCCACATTTGAAGCCACTTTGACATGATCCGGTGAAGTCATCGATCTTGTCTCGGATGTGGCATAGTAACATTGGATAGGATTTTCCGTATGCTGTTGAGGAGCACAATGGGCTGCAGATTGGCTGGGGGTCCAGGTGGCTTCTTGGGCTTGGGTAGCGCGATAAGGGTGCCTTGGCCTACAGCATCAATGGACATTTAAATTGAATTGATTAGGTGCGTGATCGGTTTTGGGATAATGTCACTTGCATATTTGAATAGTTCATTGCTCATGCAATCATGTCCAGATGCACGCCCATTTTCAGCGCTTTAAGTTCCTTCTCAACTTCTGTGGTTTTAACTGGTGTTAGTAATGGCCATTTCGTCTGAGGACAAGACACAGTGGGCAAAAGCGAAGGACTGATTGAAGCTGTAGGATGCTTCTACTACTACAGCTGCATAATACAGTAATCATAGAGTAATGGCCTCAGGTCTCCTGAGAACAGGTGCAAGGGCTCATCATCATTCGTGGTCAGTGAACTATTCCTTGAACCATTCTCGAATTCTGCTTTGCCCTGGTCAGTCCCGATAAAGTGTCCTTCAGAGTTGTGTACAGTGAGTCATGGTGTGTAGTTAGTAACTCTCAGGGCTCGGGCTGCCCGAAACATTTTGTGACAGTGGCAGTGATTTCATCTGCTAGGGAGTCTGCTTGTTGAATAGCAAGATCTTTTAAGAGTTCGCTAATGTGGCGTAGAATGTTATTGCGTTCTCGGCGTACTTTGGTGGGGTCTTCACTTTGGCCACTTTGATAGATACACAGCTGTAATACTTTCTGCTCTGCTGATAGTTTTACTACAGGCTCATCAGTATACATAGTTTGGTTGTTTTTGAGAACTTCTATGGTGCTGCTAGCTGACTCTATCTTCTTGCCTGGTATGGCATTCATGCATTAGGTAACGATGGTTCATTTGAAGGCGTGTAATGACTGGCTTATGGTCAGAAGTGAGGTATGCGCCTCCATAGGAACGACTATCCCGAAGTAGGGATTTTGCTTCTGTTTTGCATAGCATGAAGTCTATTTAATTGAAGACTGCCGTTGTAGCCTTAGAGCCCTTTGGGACTTTGCACTCAGCAATGTGTCCTGTCCATGTTGTCCGGTGATGGCATCGGTTTTGAAAGCAGTATTTGTGGCAAATAGCTCATTGGAATGAAGGAATGCCACCAGTGCATCTCCATTACTGTTGCATGTGCCCACCTAATATGATCCCATGCATAAGCCAAGTCCTAAACTTTTGTCCGCGTTGCCGAGTTTACCCAGCTTGGAGTTGAAATCGCCACACACGAACAGTTGCCATCTGGCTGGGATTGTAATGGCAGAGAAAGATGACACCTCTACGAAGTAACAACTTTGTTGGGAAACTAAGTCATCAAGGATTGCAGGCCAACATCCGTATAAAGAGGCAACTCTGATTATGCCTAACCTTCTTCAAACTAGAAACTGTGCTAGACATCCTCAGATGACGCGATCTTCCCAGGAGCTTACCATAGCTACGTGGAATGTACGTGGTCTGTCTGCAATGTCATAAAAGGCAAGCCTTAGGTGCACACTATAACATCGATATTACATGCATTCAAGAGACTAAAGTAACTACCCACCCAGAGCAGCCACTTCAGGTAGGCCATAAGATGGTACGCATGGAGCAAAAACAGGCCACAAACCGGGCTGTAGGCTTCGCAATTGGACCAATGCTCTTGTACCATGTCATTAGTTTTGGATACATCAGTGATCGCATTGCATTCCTCGATGTGATATACCAATGCGAAAACGTACCTCCACTAAGTGTCGCATACTCAACCCATATGGCCCAACTACCGAAAAAGCCAAAAAAAATCCATCAATATTAAATTCCTTCTATGCAGAACTGAGCTCCGCCATTACAGTCCCAGCCAGATGGCAATATATCGGCGATAACTCTTCGTAATAAGGGCGAAATAATGTAATTTAAACAGGGTGCTTGGCTCTTGTATGAGCACAAAATAGTTTATATAAGCAGATGCATTGACATCCAGTGGGAGAGTGAGTAAGATAGAGCATAGGTTAACATGTGTACAGAAAACAAACAGAATTCCGCGGAATTAAATGTCTCACCTGTCTCCATTTTTGTCACAGTGACTTTGACCGCATTATCATCATGTTGCTTCCTAACAGTGTAGTCATTATACAACCCATAAATTGTATTAGGATCTAACTAATTGTGCATAATGCCACCTGGTTTCTATCAATTATGCAGAAAGGAACAAATTGATATTGAAGTTTATACGGCCATAAAGCAATTAATTACTTTGTAAAGATAAATCTAGGTGAGCTATCAGTCATGGGAAATGCTGACTTACATAACAGTCTTTAGTTAAGTAAACAGCCTTTTACTGCTGAGCTGCCAGTATTCAGTTTACCATAGCATTGCTTATTCGTGCATGTTTATCTTAATTAACCCTTTAACACTCAAATTTGCTCAAGAAAATTTCAATTTTCTCATATAAAATGTCCGTTTGTAGACCAAGAAGACAATTTTAGAAAATTTACCACTGAAATGACTGGCTCGGTTATTGAACCAGTCATCCCAGTAGTAAATTTTCCAAAATAATATTCTCTTGGTCCGCAAGTGGACATTTCTCAAGACTACTGCAGAAGCCGTTTTGGCTGATACGAGTGTTAAAGGGTGTTAACCCTTAGCACCCTGATGTCAATATTCTATCATTTATTGTGTCAGTAGCAAAAAAAGGGGTTTACATTTCTCAACAATTTTGGCGGACGATTTTGCTGTCCATGACAGCAACATCTTCCATTTAATATGTTGAAAAATGAACACCAGTTCATCTTTTAATTTAATTTGAGAATTTCAAATTTTGACATCAGACTGTTTAGTGTTAACGATTGTTGGTAAACTCTTATTACATGTATCTTAAATAGCAACATCCTATACCAACATACATTGTAGTGTTTTGTAACGGATTCCTGTATTGCTGCTCCCACCAGCTACTGCAAAATGTGACCAAATGGCTGCTCAGTCTCAGCCTACAGAGGTTAATAGGTTCAATGATACAGACATTAAAATCAAACTCCAGTTTTAGTGATACAGCGCATCACAAAGAATACCCCTGCTTTCCACTGAACACCACCTTTCATTACCATTTCAATGGTCAAGCTGGACAAGTGGCCACTGCAGTGGTCTGGACAAATGTCCATTTTCAGCCTGAAGTGTTGGCTATTTTTTATTTTTACAGCTGGAATGACTCACAGGCTTATTAACTCTGAGGTATAAATTTTCAAAAATAATCTTTTCTTGGCCTGCAAATGGACATTTAAAAAGCAAATATGATTCTTTAATATTTAGATTTTCTTTACCAATCTTGACCACTAAAGGGTTAATATAGGCGAGTTTTTGCAGGGGTTATATCTCTGGTCCGGATCAATATTCTGAAAGCAATTTGACTGAAAGTTGTTGGTGGTTTCATTCAAATTGTTTTCAAAATATTAAACAAGCCAACAGTTCTTGCTCATTGAAATTATTGTCTGGTGGTTTGATGCAACAAGACAAGGGTTATAATGTTATATGTCTGTCGATGCTTCAATAGAGAAAACACCATATGATGAATACAATAGATTTACATGTATGCAATTTAAAGATGTGACACTGAGCTATGTCCTGAAAATGATTTTCAAAGAAGTTAACAGCCCAGGCAGACATCAGCGCCATCACATACTAACTCAGCAATTTCTTTTGTAGGTATAAAAACCTGCTGATTGCAATCACCTACTAAACCAGAAGATATGGACTGTATAGAAACTACTGCTTGACATTTACCATTCAATCGCTGCCATAACAGTGATTTAAAGGTCAATAAATCATGATATTATTACCTACCTAAAATAGCAGAACCATTATCTCAGGTACTTTAACATTTACATAGATTTGATATATGTAGCCAGGTCATGGAAATTCTAAACACATACCTGCACTACATAATATAGTGAACACCTGGAATATCTGTGTGGTAGTACAGCCATGTACATGTATCTAGCACCGTTAACACGTATACTACTCATGTCAAAACATGTTAGCAGTTGCAGATTCACTACCACATTGATTACTGTGGTACAGCCATTAACATGCTAACTTAACTGCAGTTATACCAGATGAAAATGGCTTCTGCAGTGGTCTCGAGAAATGTCCATTTGCAAATCAAGAGATTATTTTCGGTTATTGAGCCCATCATTCCAGTGGTAAATTTTCTATTGTTCTATTGGAAAATGGATATTTTCTTAAACAAATTTGAGGATTAAACGGTTGAACATTCAACACATGCCTACATGTACGTGTACATGTACTTGTAACAGGAAACTTGAGGATGGATAGATGATATATACACAGACGACAGGCAAGAGTTATTGCATTTAATTCAGTAATTACATCTTCTGTGTTAAGTAATGTAGAAAACTGTTGATAATTTCTCAAAACACTAATCTTCAGTGATGGCATTATCTAGAATGTAGTGCCATTCATCTTGCTGCCATTAGCATTTACAAAAGCCTGTCAAGGCTGCACCATCATAAGAACTAGAACGAAAACTGTCGTAACGCTTTACATTTGTAACACTAAAACTGGCTGCTTCTTCATTTGTCTAGAAACATGTCTATTTGCAGACCAAAAAAAATTATTTTTGAAAATTTATCAAAGGAATGACTGGCTCCAATGAGAAATTGGCAAAAAAAATCTTCTGTGGGTCTGTAAATTGGCATTTTCTATGAAGAAATTGAAATTTTCTTGAATGAGTTTGAGAGTTAAACATTTAAATTGACGACCTGATGGAGCAGAAATAATCGGACTTTTGATCCCATGATGGTGGCTTCTTGGGTAGGTTTAACTGTGAGTCTGCATCTTCATCCATCATTTATCACACTCAGTAAACTAGTCACTGATTAATGCTAATGTTCCCTTCAGACACTCACACAGCATGCTTGATGATCCTACCATGTATCAAGGTGATTCATTATAGGACATAACAGGCACAGGGTACTGCTAATATTAGCAGACCAGTCAAGGAGATGTACACGCTCATATTACAATATTATATATAGCATGGAATGTTATATACACACACACATATATACCACATCTTGCAGCAACCACACTGTTTACTGACACATCACAATCACCATAATCATATGCAGATGCTTTATTGCACGTTGTAGGAGCAATGTCAAAGACCTTCATACTTATGTACCAATCTGGGTGCCTAAGTGCACCAAAATGTCGTTGAAGCCTCAGTGGCTACAACCATTACTTCTTCACTTGTTCACTATTGCTGAATGATGGTCAAGCCACTGATGCTTCACTGTTCTTTGTTGCACTAGGACACTGGTGTTGATATTTATGTCAAATCATATCAGTAGACTCAGAGACAGACATGGATAACCAAACGCACAATAGCCAAATGTAATACTGATACATGTACCTTCTTTTCCATACAAAACTATTGGTTTGATCGACTTATATCACGTCCCTAATTTCTAGCTCACATACAGGCCATATCTAGGCTGGTTTTTATGTTCAGTCTATTACGCCATTGAGGCTACTTTCAAAAGTTTTTACACTGGTACACATTTATCCTCCTGGGTGGAGAGAGGGAAGGAGCGGAGATTGCCAATGTTTCCAATGACAGCAAGATAGTATACCACTCGGGCACGAACCCGGCTCTCTGATTAAGTTGTCCTGAGTGTTAACCAATACACTAATCCAACTCTCTCCGCCTCATTCCCATATAGGGCGAGGTTAATTATTTCCAATGTATTGGATTTTAAACAGAACACAGCTGTATTTTACATTAAAACCACACCATGAGTACAACGCTTAATAATACATTGTAGTGTCTTCAGAATTATTTTAGCTATGCCCCGCCCATCACTAGCTAAGCTCCACCCACACCTCGCTTGGATTGATCGATCCCCGAATGCCCTAGCTATCAATTTCCTGAAAACTATACAGGGAAGCTGTTGAATATTTTGTAACTAATTAGACTGGGTGCTGTTGCTGCCATAGGCAGCAACAGCGCCCAGTCAAATTAGTTTCAAAATATTCACCAGAATATTTATTAAATAGTAAAAGCAAACAATTTGTACAACAGCCCATAGACCGTCATCAAATATGCGTTTGTGACGTACTTATCGACGTCATTCATTATGATGTCATTGTACACGCCACGCAGTTCATTATGACGTCATATGATGGCTGGGTACTCTGGAAAGGTGAATTGTGATGAGCTATTGTTGTGACAATTAAAGAAGGTTTTGTCAGAAATGTAAAAAAATTGACAGCCAAACCAACAGATGGACCAGCTGGGAAATCTACCGCGCTGGGTAAATTCCTATCACCTCCATTCTTATTGGCGCCTCCAATGGGTGGAGTTCTGATTCACGTGATCAGAGCATAGGACTTGTATCATCATGAGGTCCTGAAGCTCATGCCATTCTCTCATTTTTGCTGTGCCTGGCTTAAATGAAATGATGGAATATGGGTGTGTCATATCTTTCATGCTTGAAAAGATTTGTGGCGGATCCAAGGTGTTCTTATAATCATGTTAAGGCAGGCAGGCAGGCAGACGTGTACCGGGTATTTAGATTTAAATTACCGATATAAATGAATTAGTCACAACTAAAAAAGTATTATACTTTGATTTGAATTATTATTACAGTGGCATAGTAATTGTGGATTTGTCTTTAATATATAATAATTAGATCAATTGACTGCTGTGTGAAAGGAGCTCTGATGAGCGCACACTGTGCTCAGTACTTAATGGAAGAGAACATCTGTGAAAGTACACTATACTAATACACACTGCACTAAATGCATATTAGGCTGTTTCTTGTATGTTAACCCATTAAGTGCTAAGCTGGTCAAAACAGTTTATGCAGTGGTTTTGAGAAATGGTGATTTGCGGACCAAGAGAAGACTATTATTGAAATTTTATGACTGGAATGTCTGGTACGATAATCAAGCCAGTCGTTCCAGGGGGTAAATTTTCTTGGCCGGCAAATGGGAATTTTGTATGTGAAAATTTAAAAATTTAAAAATAGATTTGGCCATTAAAGGGTTAATCTCATCTATCCTATACACCAAATGCATACATAAATATGACATCTACGAAATATTCTATTGTATACTTTTAACCAAATTTGACTGGAAGTCAGCAAAAGCTTTCATTTAGTTAGATTAGTTTCAACATATACATATACAACAGTTAATTAACATGTAACTGATTTCTGGATTGAAGGCATTACATACTTTGATGTTACATAGTGGCTATATGCCCAATTAAATCTTAATGGATTGGATAACACAACATGAATCATCACATAAACTAAATACTTCACCACTTCAGTTCATGTTTCCATGAAGAAACACTTATACCACTGTGCTTAAAATCATACAGGTAGAAGAATGATTGATTTTCTTTTTTCAAACAATGTTGTTGGTAGTAATTACTGTAGTTAGTCTTTAACAACAATTTGCAGCAATGGCATTCTCGAAATAAACCCCAGGAAAATGAATTATTATCCAGTCTCAATGTTTATCAGTTTTTATTCTCAGCTTACTGCAAGTTTAATTAACACCATCTTGTTACTGTTTATTGAGTAGCATCTTCACATTCATTCATGAATGAAATCATTCCTCACAGACAGCAGGCAGGATGGGCGGTCATAGAGTACACATCCCGATAACTGGCCTGTAGGAGTACCTCAGCTATACTACATGTGGTTCCTATCATTATTACAAAGACCTTAACTCTGGCCTATATTATTTCTCAATGAATTTTCTATTAATCTGATATGTTTACTGTAAGATAGCATCTCTCTGGCCCATGGTTTGTAACTGAACAGAAATTGTTTTTAATTACAAAACCCATTCTTTCTGTCACCCATATTTATTATTATCTAATCCCTCATGTCAACTTGACCCTTCAATGGCCAAGCCAACCGAAGCTGCCTTTACAGCGGTCTTTTTGACATTTTAAATACTTTTAAATTAATTCTGCAATGATCAAACCAGCCAAAAGACAGCTCTTTATCTTTAAAATTTACAAAAAATTGCATTCTGTTGTCCTGCAAATGTATACTACTCGTGGCCACTGCATAGGCAGTCTTTATCATTAACGGTTTATAATGGTTAAGAAAATCCCAATTTTTGCTTAGTCAGTGTCAATTTTGAGCCCAAGAGAACGGTTAACAAAAATTTACCACTGAAATGACTGTCTCTGTAAACCAAGGCTGTCATTCCAATGGTGACTTTTCACAGAATATAGTTTTCTAAATATTTCTATCGCAATCTTGACCAGTAAATGGTTAATTCTTTAACACTCATATCAGCTAAAATGTATTCTGCAGTGATCTTGAGAAATGTCCATTTGCAGACCAACAGAAAACTATTTTTGAAAATTTACCACTGGAATGACTGGCTCAATAACTGAGCCAGTCATTCCAGTGGTAAATTTTCTAAAATAGTCTTCTTTTGTTCTGCAAATGGACATTTCCTATGAGAAAATTAAAATTTTCTTGAACAAACTTGAGGGTTAAATTGTCTTCTCAGAAATTAATCTGTAGAGGCATATTCCACCACAATAAGCATTCATGGAACATCTTAGAAAGTCCAGGACAGATTTCCTAAAGTCTTTACAGCTGAGAAAATATCCCACTTGAGAGAAATTCTATGGCACATATGCATCTTTATCCAATCAGATTTCATTTTCTATAGGAATTTGCTACACTTCTCAAGTGTTTATGAAATGCAGGCCTGAGGGTGAAACCTGCGCAACATGGACATGTATTTAGTACTATGCAAGCATTTTTCTTCGTAGCTTAGGGACACATTATTAGCCATGTACAGTACAGCTCAGAAATAAGTTAACATATGTTTCCAAAAGGAGAAATATCTTAGTTAGTACAAGTTAGAAACCAATGTAAGAAATATTTCCGAAAAAGTTAGTCCCAATCCCAGGATGATTCATAATAAGGAAAAATTAGTTACCTCTCCGGGATATAGAAATTGTTTGAGTGTAGCTTTCGTGACCATCTCGGTCACTTCTTCAGCGCTAACCGATGGTCGCTGGCAATGTCACTCTGGTCAGTTCTTGTGGAGTCATGTGACAGCATGGACTGGTAGAGTGCTGGTATATGGTAGCCCTCATCTCTGTTCATGGTTGGTTGATGCTTGTAGATTTCTATGGCCTCTTTAACCTTCCGTTTAAACAAGTTGGTCCCAATGTTGATGACCGAGGTACCGCAGCTGAGTTGGAATTGATTTTAAGATGTTCTTCGACTCTGGTGCTGAGAGGCCTTTGGTTTCACCTATCTTTGGTTTCACCTATGTATGTCCCCTCACATTGGTCACATTCGATCCTGTAGATGACTCCAGAGCGTTCATCTGTGGTCAGCTTATCTTTGGGTCTTACTAGTTGTGATCTTAAGGTGTTGACGGGCTTGTGGTAGGTTTTGATGTGGTGTTCTCTGAAGAGTCTGCCAAGGTGTTCTGATAGGCCTTGGATGTATGGAACTCTGACTAGTGGAAGTTTTTCGACATCTGGTGGTTTATTACGAGGTGGGGGAGGTGGTTTTCTCATCTACGAAGTGCAACCGTTAGCTAGGAGAGACTATTGGATGTGATGATGTTCTTCTTTTTTGTCTGATGTTTCTGTGATGATGGAGTCTGCGCGGTGAAATAGAGTTCTGACGACTGACCTTTTGTGTTCCAAATGGTGATTACAGTGAAAATTTAGATATTGATCTGTGTGTGTGGGTTTTCTGTACACGGTAAGTTTGGTGGTTCCGGAATCACTGACATGTACCAAGACGTCCAGGAAGGCAATCTGGCCATCTTCTTCGACTTCGCTGGTGAATTGGATGCATTGGTTGATGCTGTTGAGGTGATCAGTGAAAGAGGTTGGGTTTTGTAGAGGTGCAGGCATATGAAAGTGTCATCGACATACCGGTACCAGAAATTTGGGGGCTTTGTGGCTGTGCTAAGTGCTTGTTGCTTGAAGCATTCCATATAAAGGTTTGCGATCACTGGCGACACTGAGGAGCCCATAGCTACTCCATGAATTTGGTGGTAGAAGTAACCATTCTGAACGAAATAGATGGTGTCTAACATGATCTTCAAGAGGCTGATAATCTGGGTTGGAGAGAGGCTGGTCCGGTCTTTCAACGAGGTGTCTAGGTCCAGAACTCTCTGGATGACTAGAAGAGCCTTGTCCATTGGGATGCTGGACCTCCAAAATTTAGATGCTATGAGAAACACTGTTTGCGTGAATCTTAAAAATGGTATTTTCAGGAAGAATTATTTTAAAACAACATTATTTAACCCAAGTTCTGTTTGGTTTATGATGTATCCATGGTGCAAATTTGTGTGGTTTTTTGAAGGCCATTTGCTAAGAACTGATAAGAACTTAAAGTTGAATCTTAAATTGCATGTTTAACTTTATTGCTGGGTATATAAATTTCTTGGCTGACTTCAATGACTCTTGGTATCCTCTCATCTCAACCCTTTAACCTTTAAATTTGTTCAGGAAAATTTAATTTTTTTCGTAGAAAATGTTCATTTGCAGAAGAGGACTATTAAAAAAACTGTATCAATGGAATGATTGGCACAGTCATCGAGCCAGTCATTCCAGTGGTAAATATTTTTTTTATTGTTTTCTCTTGTTCTGCAATTAATGGGCATTTATTTTTTAAAACAACTACAAAAGTCTTTGTGGCCAACTTGAATGTTAAACCTTCAACACTCATATCAGCCAAAAACGGCTTCTGCAGTGATCTTGAGAAATGTCCATTTGCAGATCAAGAGGACTATTTTTTTTAATTAACCACTGCAATGACTGACTCGATAACTGAGCCATTCTTTCCAGTGGTAAATTGTCAAAAATCATCTTCTCTTGGTCTGCAAATGGACACCTTCTTTGAGAAAATTTAAATTTTCTTGTAAGAATTCAAGGGTTAAAGGGTTAACAATCCCAGCATAGAAACATGACTGCATTGGTTGATATGCTTCTTCATATGGCTGACCACAATAATTTACATTTAGATTTATTTGACCAAACTTCACCATTTCAGGGTTAACTATTCAGCTTGAAGTATACATGAGTAAATCACGTCTCCATCATGTACTTCACAGAGCTAATGGATTAATGTTTGTGAATTTATGCTTCATTTTGGACTAAAGGATACATATTTATCGCATTTAACCTAATTTATTATATGTACATTTCTTTCTGGCTTCCTAACTGCTGACAGATGCGTGAGATCAATCACGGGTAAGATTCATAAACTGGGAAAACAGAAATTTCATTTGTGCGTGAGCCAATAAAGTCAGGAAAATATTCCTTTTGCTCTAGTTTTAGTATATGTGTAGATGGGAGATGAGGAGGGGTGGGGGTGGGTGGCGCGGTGGGATCTTATGCCTAGCATACATATATGTATCTTTTCAAATGGCCAGTCAGTAAATTATTACTTAATTTGTGCATCTTACTGATTCGGTCATGAAAGGTAATGTGTCTCGATCACAGAAACCAGAGCCTGCAATTTTTGACTCGGTTGTTGGTCAATGTAATTTAAACCAGAAATGCAATGCAATTGATCGGGCCAATAATTAATGAGTAGTGATTTCAATGGTTCTGGAAAATTAAAAAAAATCCAAATGGCCACCAACAAATCCACCAACCAAAACCAAAATTCTGTTTTAGAGCCTACCACTATAGAATGTTTCCAGCAAAATTTGGATAAAATCCACCATGCGGTTATGCAGGAGATGCATTTTGACAATTTTGTGTACAATTAAAATTGTGTATACAAGTTTTGAACCCTAGCCCCCCAGGATCCTTCCAGCCAAAGTAATTAAGTTGAAATCCACCAAGCCTAGGAAGCGGTTAATGATGTGTAGCGTTTTGAGTTTCCGGTATATTTTTCATAAAATCTAAGGTTTTCACCCAAAAAACTTGACCAATCAAAGTTCTGTATATAAGTTATGAAGCCTACCCCCATAGGTCAATCCTGAGCCAAAGTAAGTTGAAATCTGTCAAGAGGTTAATGAAGAGTAGTTTTGATAATTTCCGGTAAATTTGTCATAAAATCTTGGATTTTCACCAAAAAAGAATTTACAAATCTAAATTCTGTATACAAATTCTGAAGCCCATCCCTATATGGTCGTTCCAACCAATTTAGGTTGAAATCTGCCAAGCGGTTAATGATGAATAGTGTTTTTAAACAGAAGTTGACGGAGGGACGATGAATGACAAACGATCGACATGCGCATCAGTGACCATGACCTTTGACCTTTTGATCCCAACATTATTGTGTGATGCTGTGTTAATGAGGCATGTGTCCAAGGTTGGGTTCAGTATGATTAACCAAATATGAGATACAATCAGAAAGGTTGAGCTAAACGGAAAATGTTAAAGTTGAAGGGTTTTTTTACCTCGGTGCACTTGACCTTTAACCCCAACATTATTGTGTCATGCCATGTCATTATACGGAGGCATGGGTCCAAGATTGGGTCCAGTATGATTAACCAAACATGAGATATAAACAGAAAAGTAGAGCTAAACAGAAAATGTTAAAGTTAAAAAGGATTTTTACCAAGGTCACAGTGACCTTGACCTTTGACCTTTTGAGCTCAGGTGTGTGATGGCGTGTCATTATAAGGAAGAGTGTGCCCAGATATAAACACAAAAGTTAAGCTAAACACAAATTGGACGCCGCCGCCGCCGCCATGCCGCCGGACGACGTGCAGGGTATCGCAAATAGTACATTTTACTTTGTAAAGTCGAGCTAAAAAGAAGATGGAATGTGGGATCATACTACTTATTGAAATCTTATTGATATTTTAGTGGATGCGCACATCCATGGTTGATCTAGACAAAAGTTGGAATATAATTAAAATACAATCAAAATATTGCCTACATACAATGATATTTAGAATTTTTGGTTGGTCAAAACAATGATGAAAAATATGCTCGTCAAACCTTAATTGCATTTGGTACTATATACCTCTTTAGCGGTGGTTTCTGTATTGTCAATGGTTCCTATAGTCAATAGTTGATGAACCAAGACATCGTTTGATACATAAAAATGTACCACTATTTCTAATGTATTCTGAATTGTTTTGTCATTCACATTATCTTGAACACTTGTTTTATCCTTCACTAATCTGATACATTCAAGTGGTTCACTGGTGTTTTTATTAACCAGTCCATTGTCAGGACTGGTCAAGAAGATTTCAGAAAATACCATTTGTAGACCAAGAAAAGGATATTTTTGAAAACTTAATACTGGAATCACTCAGGCTCCATTATTGAGCAAGTCATTCTAGTTGTAAAATTCTCCAAAATAATATTCTCTTCGGCTTCAAATGGATATTTACCAATACCACTGCTGTTTGTTTGTTTTTGGCTGACGTAAGACCATTAAAGTTTGACGTGAGCTGTTGTTCTCTTAGACAACAATCAGCCGATATGAATATCTGTTGCACAAGTTTATCTTACGATAAATAATATAAGACATAGCTCATTACCTTGTGTTTTACCGTGGCCATACGTGCTAGGATGAATGGACATATACTCTTTAAGGTCGCCATCGGATAAATCTCTCCACATAACATTTGATGAAGATATTGATGATGATGATGATGATGATTCATTTAATGTCTCAGATGATGGCAGTTGAGGATGCAATCTTTCCGGCTGTGGTTCACTGTGGACATTTGGTATAATCTGATAACTGGACCATGATGAGCTAGGACAATGAACTGCCATTTGTCCACCAGGACATGAACAGAGATTGGGTCCCAGGCACATTCCTTGACCGCATCCATAGCTGCAAACGGCTAACAAAAATAGACATTTAGACATAATATAGATATTAAGAAATCTCTTTGCATTCATTATGTTACTGAAAATAATACGATTAGATGGACTGCGTCCCGCATATCGAGCCATTTAGGTTTTCCGCGCATAAACATCATGTGTGGCATGATTCCGTAAAATAGTATACCCCCTTGACAAATCACATCTTTATTTAACTCGATCATTATTCTAATTCTTGAAAAGTAGAAAAATCACACAGAAATAAACTAAGTACAAACCATGCAAAAGTATGGAAAAGACTTTTATAATTCCTTTTAATTTTCCTGCAAACCAAATTCAATGATATATAACAAATCTGTAAAGTTTCATTGGGATCGAATAAGCCCTTGCTAAATTAATTAATTATAATTAAATTAATTTTTATTCTGGGGCTAAGCAAGATATAAATCACACAAAAATAAACTAAGTACAAATTCGGTAAAATTAACGAAAAAATGTGAAAATCTTATTTATTGTCATGTAGACTAAATGCACTGATGCTATAAAACAAAACCGCAAGTTTTTAATGGGATTGGATAAGTCCTTCATTGATTAAATGTCAACTGAAAAACTTTAACATTCTTCTAATTCTTGGCTTTTAAATAGGATATATGACACAAAAAATATTCTAAGCAATGGCCAAACGCCGGAAAAGTATAGAAAAATGTGAAAATCACAATCATTATGATGGAGATGAATGATAGCGCAAAACAAATCTGTTAAGTTTTATTGGCATCAGATAAGCCCTTGATTAATTAAATGTCTACTGAAATACTGTAACATTTACATAATTCTTGATGCAAAATAAGCTAAGTCCAAAACCCACAAAAATATGAGGAAATTTGAAAATCATTTCAATTATGATGGAGACTAGATGCAATGATGGTATAGATCAAATCTGTAGAGTTTTATTAACATCGGATAAGTCCTTGATGAATTAAATGTCCATTGAAAAACCTTAAAATTTACCTAATTCTTGTCATGCCGGACATCATTTGGATCACTATGTCGAGATCCTCTGATTCGCTATGGGCTCAACAAAAACTATCTAATGCAATAATGCAAGTTTACTATAAGATCTCATTTAGCAATATACCTGGATGTGCTATGTTATATATCTATGGCATCAAACAGATTTGAATGCCTGCAACATTGTCACTATAATGGCTGTGACATGTCAAAGTGATTGCTTATATATATATATTTCTTAGGGACATGATTTTAAGGTCAGGATTCAAATACATGGATGGATGCATTGTACATGCACAGACGCATGCACACTCACATTCATGGACACATGTGCATATGCATACCCACACGCACATGCACAATGCGGTTCTAGCGTTCCCCTAAATAAATTGCTCTCTACTATATGTTACATAGAATAAGTCCAAAGATTTCCTGGATTAATATTATTAGTAATGTAAGGGCATTCACAATGACATGGTATAAACAGTATAAATATGATTCACTGCATTTTAGGTGATGCATCAATGTCAGATGATACAATACCATCTATTTTTGGGCAGTGATTTGTGACAAAAAGCGGAATAATATTTATTTATTAGACTCTAATTATTAAGTCTACCTTTTTCGACAAGTGTCTATGGAACTGTTTGCTAACAGAAATAGGCTAATAGCATCAATTCCCAGTGTAGAAGTCACTTAAAAGCATATTCCACAATACAAAACAAAAACATCAGTTACAGTAATATTGGTGGACTGACAGTATGACATGGTTTATGACAATTCCGCAGTGAGCAATCTAGTGGTTTGATACTTGACCTAAAAACTTTTGAACACTGTTAACTCTGGATTTACAGACATATGTCTACATGAGAGCATTTATTGAGAAAACATTCTAAAAACTTGACATAAAATGCTTGCTGTACTATCAACATTGGAGCCAGCAGTTTCATCCACAAGGTTATTTTCAGCATAGTCACTAGGGATTTGAGGACTACATATATAAGCTGTAGTGAATAACATTTAGAAAATATCTGAATGGCAATAAAATTTCTTCAAATCTTGAAGTGATATAAGGTAACTTAAAACTGTGTGAATTACGAACACATTTTCACTAAACTCTCCTGTCATAAATGCAACATGGATTATTAATGGTTCTAACAAATATTTGACTTTTCCCACATCAAAACAAATATATATCTTGTTTTCTCATTATGGATTCTAAGATTTGACTTAACCTCGCTAACAAGAGGCCCAAGGGGCCTGTATCCCTCACCTGGAATTATTGCCCACAGGCAGAACCAAACAAAATGTGATAACCACTGGAAAAATTTACCAATCTAATTTCTGTGAAGAAGGTTTAGACAAGTTTTTATTAAAATTGGCCCATTGGTTAATAAGTAGTCTTTTATTTTTTCTCAGAAATTTTCAGAAAATACAAGACAGCCACCAAACACCACAGATTGACAACCCACTGGGCAACAAACCGACTGACTACATGGGTGACAGATCGGATGACTGCATGACTGATGGATGGACAGACTGCATGAGTGACAGATCGGATGACTGCATGAGGGGTGGACTGATGGACTGCATGAGTGACAGATCGCATGACCGCATGAGTGACAGATTGGATGACTGGATGAGTGACAGATTATATGCCTGCGTGAGTGACTGATCGGATGACTGCATGAGTTACAGATCGGATGACTGCATGAGTGACAGATCAGATGACTGCATGAGTGACAGATTGGATGACTGCATGAGTGACAGATCGGATGACTACGTGAGTGACAGATCGGATGACTGTATGAGTGACAGGTCAGATGACTGCTTGAGTGACCGATCAGACGACTGCATAAGTGACAGACTAACGGACTGCATGAGTGATAGATCGGATGATCGACTGACTGCATGAGTGACAGATCAGATGACCAACTACTTGAGTGATGGACTGAAAGACCGCATGAGTGACAGATCTGATGACTCCATGTGTGATGGACTGATGGACAGGCTAACAGGCCGACCAATCGACTGACTGCCTGAGTGACAGAGCAGATGACTGACTGACTGACTGCATGAGTGACAGATCAGATGACTGACTGCATGAGTGATGGACTGCGTGAGTGACAGATGTTGAATAATTAACTGATGGACATGATGACCGGCCGGCCGACAGTATGAGTGACAGATTGGATGACTGACTAACCGCATCAGTGATAGATCGCATGACCGACTGCATGTGTGATGGACTGAGGGGATGTATGAGAGACAGATCAGATGACTGCATGAGTGACGGACTGACAGACAGGCCAACTGGCCAAACAACCGACTGCATGAGTGACAGATCGGATAACCTGCTGCATGAGTGACGGACTGACAGACTGCATGAGTGACATATCGGATGACTGTATGAGTGACAGACTGACTGCCAGCACCATTAATAAACTGATGGTATGTATGTGTGACATATCAGATGACTGCATGAGTGGCAGATAGGATGACTGCATGAGTGACAGCCTGACGGACTGCATGAGTGACAGATCAGATGATTGAATACATGACAGATGGGATGACTGCAAGTGATAAATTGGATAACTACAGGCGTGACGGACTAACGTAATGCATGGGTGACAGATCGGAGGACTGCATGAGATGCTGACAGACCAAACCCCGCCTCCCTCACACCCCCACACCCCCACCCCACCCCCTTCAACCCACAGATCGACAACCGACTGAGCAACTGACCGACTGACCGCATTGATGACAGATCGGATGACTGCATGACTGATGGCCGGATGGACTGCACGAGTGACAGATCAGATGACTGCATGAGGGATGGACAGACTGACAGACCAAACCACCCACACACCGACTGACAAACCCACTGACCGACTGAGCGACCAACTGACCGCTTGCCCATCCGATCGACTGCCTGTGACAGATCGGATAACTGCATGAGTGACAGATCGGATAACTGCATGAGGGACAGACTGACGGACAAAACCACCCACTCACCGCCTGACCAACCCACTGACCGACCGACGGAGTGACCAACCAATCGACTGCATGAGTGACAGATCATATGACTGCGTGTGTGCCAGATCGGAATACAGCATGAGTGACAGATCGGATGACTGCATGAGTGACAGATTAGATGACTGCATGAGTGGCAGATCAGATGTATGCATCAGTGACAGATCAGATGACTGCCTGAGTGACAGATTGGATGACTGCATGGGTGACAGATCAGATGACTGTGTGAGTGACAGATCGGATAACTGCATTAGTGACAGATCAGATGACTGCATGAGTGACAGATCAGATGACTGCATGAGTGACAAACTAACGGACTGCATGAGTGACAGATCGGATGACCGCACGAGGAATAGAGACTGACAGTCTAGACAGTAAACCACCCACCCACGGACTGACCAACCCACTGAGTAACCTACTGACCGATGAGTGACAGATCGGATGACTGCATGACTGATGGATTGCATGAGTGACAGATCGGATGACTGCATGAGTGATTGACTGACTAACAGGCTGGCAGACCAAACCACCCATCCATCGACTGATCAACTCACTGTTCGACTGACTAAACGACAGACCGACAGACTGCACACCCGACCAACTGCATGGGTGACTGTATGAGTGACAGATCAGATGGATTGCATGAGTTCCATATCGGATAACTGCATGAGTGACATATAGGATGGCTGCATGTGTAACAGTCTGATGAACTACATGAATGACATATCAGATGACTGCATGAGTCACAGATCGGATGACTGCACGAGTGACAGATCGGATGACTGCATAAGTGACACATCAGATGACTGCATGGGTGACAGACCGGGTGACTGCATGAGTGACAGATCAGATGGATTGCATGAGTTCCATAGCGGACAACTGCATGAGTGACAGATAGGATAGCTGCATGTGTAACAGTCTGATGAACTGCATGAATGACATATCAGATGACCGCATGAGTGACAGATCGGATGCCTGCACGAGTGACAGATCGGATGACTGCATGAATGACAGATCAGATGACTGCATGTGTGAGTGAAGGGATGACTGCGTGAGTGATAGATCGGATGACTGCATGAGTGACAGATCAGATGAATGGATGAGTGACAGACTAACGGACTGTATGGGTGACAGATCGGATGACTGTATGCGGGCTAGAGACTGACAGTCGAGACTGCATGGGTGACAGATTGGATGGCTGCATGAGCAACAGACTAGCAGACTGCATGAGTGATGGACGGACAGACAGGCTGACAGACCAAACCACCAACCCAGAGATTTACCAACCCACAGACCGACCAACCAACTGACTGTGTTGATGACTGACTTAGCAACGAATGAAGCTGTAAGACTCATGTCTATGCGTATCCTACACACAAAACATGAATAGACGACCTTTATCCTACATTTTATAATTCCCAGTGCATAGAATAGGGCTATGGAACTGGTGTAGGTCTGTACAATATCACTGAAATCAACTGGACTTTAAAATAAGCTGCCAACGTATTACAATTGTATCATAATAACAACGGCCAAATGTGGTGAATTGGCACCGGGGCGAATGCCCCTCGACAGGATTGTTTTCCGCTTCAATCATGTAAATATTATTCAATATCAAGCTGTCACCAAGAAGTTGATACATGAGACATGCTGAAACATGCGAGGAGAAGAACAATATGTAGCTTAACGTTAACAAACTTGTCGCCGTCATGAGAAATTCACTCGGCACAACCTACACATTTTAAACAAAACTCATCCACGTTGCATAGTTTTTATGCACAATTCAATTTCAATGATAGGGCGCTCAACATGGAAAATCATTTGACATTCCATTAGATTGCATAAAAATATGCTAAATACGACATATTTTAAGTTTGCTATTATTTTTCATTTAAGACCACTTGGTGTGACATAGTACTGAAAACTATAATTTATTCATGAAAATTTAAATTTTCTCATAGAAAATGTTCACTTGCAGACCAAGAGAAGAGTATTTTTGAAAATTTACCACTGGAATGACTGGCTCGGTTATCGAGCCAGTCATTCCAGTGGTAAATTTTCAAAAATAGTCTTCATTTGGCCTGCAAATGGACATTTCTCAAGACCCCTGCAGAGGCCGGTCTTGGCCGGCTTCTTCCTCAAAGGGTTATGGGTTAACTCACGCGTGACACATAGTCCATGACTAGGACTACGCTGCCAGCCAGGACAACATGGCCTGTAGACAGCTGAGCGGCAAATGTGTGGACCATATCTGCAAAGAAAATACAATTATTATAATCATCGCAATTATCAATAGGGGTACCTTAAGCCGCCTCGAAGAAAAGTACATGAATATAAGTCGAGATTGATCCAATTAGCCATTATCTCACAGATATTAAGGAGTTAATTGCTCACAGGGTCACTGTATTATGGCGGGTGTATGTTCATTCTGCAAAACAATGTTTAATACTCTCACCATTTAAGGGGAAGAGGGTATTGCAATAAGGTATGGTTGTCTCTCTCTGTGTGTCTGAAGCTGTATTTGAAAAATTACTGATCTGATTTGGCTCAAATTTTAAAACAACGAAGGAACTTTCCATGCAAGGGGATATCCAGACTTTAGTCATAATCTGAATAAAAGATTTCCAGATCATGAACGATAAAATTCTGGATAAATGGATATCTCAGAAACTGATGGTCCGATATGGCTCAAATCTTAACACAAGAAAGGGCATGATCATACGCTGAGATACCACAACTTTGGGCCTGAACCGAAGAAGAAAACACACAGAAATGTTTAAAAAGCTGGAAAATCCAAAAAGATCTGAAAGATCTGAAAAGGTTTTACAATGTGATAAAAACGGGAGGGTGAGGGTGTGTAATCTCTGATTTCTCTTGTTGCAAATTGTGGTAAATGGAGGGTTTCCTGAGTTTCTCAGTCAATCGTGCGTGCGTGCGTGCGTGCGTGCGTGCGTGCATGCGTGTGACAGCAGGCTGAATGGCAGTATATTGCTTATGGGCATACAAATTTGCTATTGCATCACCACCCAGAATAAAGCCTAGTAGTGCTGCCTAGTAGTGCTGATGTCATGTCCACAGAACAATTACTGTTGACATACCTAGCCCTAGAGAATTAACATCACACCAACCTAATTCACTTTACTGGACTGATAACAATTAACAGCAAACATGGTTATCATCAAAGATAGCTATTAACTGTACACAAGTGTAAACATAAAATCTTGAATGCTATGGCATACAGTTTATATTTGACTCAAGTGAAATAAATTTAGCCAAGAAAATAGGGTACGTTTATCTAGACTATATATTGGTATATGGGTATAGCTTGTGGTGAATGATCTTATCACACCATACCAGAAGTCAATAACTTCAAGTACAATGTTAGTCCACTAATTAACTACAAATATGGTTATCAGTGAAAACATTAAAATTCAATGGACCTTTACATTTTTAGCTATGCCTCGCCCATCTTTAGATAAGCTCCACCCACAATGCGCTTGTGTTGCAATAGATCGATCTCTGAACTCCCAGACTATCAATTTCCAGAAAACCATACAGGTGAGCTATTGAATATTTTGGAACTAATTTGACTCTGGGTGCTGCATATAGCAGCAAGAGCATCCAGTCAAATTCATTTTAAAATATTCAACAGCATGTTCATTAAATAGTAGAGACATACAATTCGTACACCGTGTCAGACTATTAAGAGTTAAAGACGGGCCAAATAGAATAATTTATGACGTAATGATTTTGCAGTCAACATACACACTGCTTAGCTGATTATGACATCATATGACGTCAGATGATAGATGGATACTCGGGAAAGGTGAATTACCTATATTATCTAAAAACAATGATGCTGATCATAAATTCTACAGCACACACCAATTCAATTTTCTAATTAACAATACTTTTATTATCAGTTCCCATATTACTCTAAATACTTGTTTCACTATAACTTGAACATTTTTGAAAACTAAATCCACAGTGTTTAAGCGCAATATGCGGGCCAAAGTTAGCTATGATCCCTTTAGTATAACTTCATCTCTAATCTTCAGATAAGCAATTTCATTAATTGAGTCAATGTGATCATTATCATTGATCCCAACATCAATAAGGTTCATTGTTCTAATTGTTCAAACCCAAGAGCATGCTGTAGATCATGCCTGATAAAGACTGTTTCAGTACAAAGATGTCACTGACTGTATTGATCAGAAACCCAATTTCCTTAATTATGTCATCAGAATAGAGATTTTGAGCACATTTATGTAATGGATCGTTCCGGTTTTAGCTATGCCCCGCCCATCTCTAGCTACGCTCCACCCACACCTTGCTCATGTTGGGATCGAGCGATCTTTGAACCCCCTGACTATCAATTTCCCAAAAGATACACAGGTAAGCTGTTGAATATTTTGAAACTAATTTGACTGGGTGCTGTTGCAACAGCGCCCAGTCAAATAAGTTTCAAAATATTCTACAGCGTGTTTATTAAATACCAAAGAATTACAAAGACACTATTTGAGATTTGATGACAGTCTATATGGAACCCTTTGTGACGCAATGATTGTGACGTCATCATACACACGCTGAGCTGATTATGACCTCATACGAGGTCAGATGATGGATAGATACTCTGGAAAGGTGAATTGGGTTCTTTGGCTTGACAAGAGCGCCTTCCTATGCAGGTCAACTTTATTGTACACACTGCGACTTAATTGATGATCCTCCAACCATAAAGTCAATTTGTTTAAAATCTGCCAAGCTATTTAGGAGATGATACATTTTAAAGGATTCCGGAAAATCCAAGGTGGATGCTGAAGAAAATACTCTGGCAAGTCAAATTTCTGAATAGAAGTTCTGGGCCCTACCACCATAGGATTCTTGCCGTCAAATTGGGCTAAAATCTGCCAAATGTTTTAGGAAGTGATACCCTTTAAAGTAAAAGTTGATGGACAACAGCGACATAGAACAGGGACATTAGCATGGCATAATCCACATGCAACTTAATGACCATTTGGGCCAGCTGAGCTAAAAATAAATGCATCCCCACATGCAACTTACACACAAATTCATAATAATCGCCAACATATGTTTGCCCTTTTACTCTCAAAGTAGGTGGCCAGGAATGTGAAAGAGAGGTACGGTAGTAGTAGCGGTACCATCACCTCAGCAACAGTGATGTCTAGCATCTGACCCATCTTCCTGTAAACCTTGACATTTCAATGTCTTAAATTTCAAAACAACTATACAGTAAACTTGTTGAATATTTTAAAACTAATTTGACTGGAACATGTTGATGCCATTAGTTAATGGCATCAACATGTTCCAGTCAATTTAGTTTCAAGATATTCAAGAGACTATTTCCTACATGATAAAGAATTTGGTCGTTTCTGGTCAGTGAGTGTTAAAAGGTTATGATTACGCGTATACACATAATCTGGAAGCAAAATAAATGAGAATCCATTAGCATATGAACATTATGTCTAAATAATTATAATGTGCTATGTTAATAGAGTAAAGTCAATAATTGTCCAAAAAACAAAACCCCATAAGTATAGATGCTGGTGATTTTGATAGACATGCTACATGTGTAAGTGCATTTTACAACTTTCTACTGCTTTGACCACTTTACAAGACAGATATTGTTGGCAGGGTATTCCTGTACCAGCGGAACTTCCTGTCAGACTCAGACACTGGGGAACATTTTCAGAACTGCAATGCTATAGCTTCATCACACATCACATTTTAAAGTGAAATCCTGTACTAATATCAGATAGATATTTCTCTGACAATGGATTTACCTCAGACACTGATAATAGATTAGTTGTCAGGTAAATATTTCTCAGATGAGAACTTAGAATGAATTTACATGAAGGATGAATGAAACTAAACTTTCTAATAGTAGGCTATTGATATACCTTAAATCTTACCTGTGAGACAGGACTCTCTAGGCGTGGCTGAACTGGGATAAGGAATATGACTATTACTACGTATCACATAGTTACATGTTTTTCAGTCTAAAATCCATATTTTAACATTCAGCAAAGTTTAGAAGTAAACAAGCCACATCACAATGAGACAGCTTGTATCAGCTGTAAAGTATAGATCCCCAGGATGTAATTGTGTAATAGACTGCAGGGAGCCTCTTCACATGAGTTTGTTCTGTGGCACTATAAACATTAAATAACAATTAACCATTTCAGCCTTATGGTTGGAATGCCACATGTTAATGCAATATTGCATTAAGCCGTGTTTGAAGTTTAAGGATGAAAGCGTACAGCCACATAGTCAAGAATGACTATGACAAAACACTGTAATACCAGCCCACATACAGCTTAATTGTAAGACACATGTGCTGATGCTTCTTAACCCAGTCCCAAATTATAACAGAGAAAGCCATCAAGTATGGGCTGGAATTGCATATTGGAAACAGGGTGTTGTAATCTGTTACTGTTAGTGACTGCAACAGTTTTCAGCAACACTGCGCTCAGAAAGCTATTCCACTCCTCATAATAAAACGAGATAAGTAATACATTCTGGTACTTAGTGTAAATAGGGTTAATGAGTGTCACACACTGTCAGGTGTGTGTTAGCTAAAAATGCCATGTGAGAATCTAGTCAATACCAGAAAGCTGTGTGTTATACCTTTACAATATAAGCTAGATAAAATTTGGACACTTCATATTGATCCAAATGTTCGTTGATGATAGACGTGTTTTAGATCAGTTTAATTTGCGTCCATTATTGCGTTTGCGACAAAATTATATTGCTTAAGCGAGATTAGAGTTTAAAGAACAGTGTTATTTGATAATGCTTTTCTTTAAACTATTTTAAACATTTTCCGTTGGAGGTTCATTCGCGTGCATCAAGCACTAGCTTTTCCGTCAGTAAAATCGTTTCTCTTGTCGGCCATTAGTGTTGTCTTGTTCGTTTTTATTTGGCGCCAATTTTCGAAAAAAAATCTTTTTATTTTTTCGTTTATTTGCTGTGCTCCCCGAGTCGTAACTATAAGGAATTGTTATTAAATTATGTTAATAATTTTCGTAATTTTAAAACTTGTTTAAACCTTTTTGATAAATTTTCTTTTGGATGTTCGTTTGCGTGCTTTAAAACACTAGATTTTTTGCCATTCAAACAGCTGCATTTTTCGGCCATTAGTGCTAGCCTTGATCGTTTTTGACACCAATTTTCGAAAAGAAAAATAAATTTTCTTTTTTAAATTTTTCTTTTCAGTTTGCTTAGTTGGAATTTTCACAAATTTTACCGAAGGGGACGACACAGCACTGGTATACTGGTAAAGTTTACTCAGCATTACTAGGCCTATTCTACCTCTTCTCTCTCTACACTTCCGTTTTGCACAGCCTACTCTACTCATCTCCTTCACACACTAATCCTACTGCATTCTATCCTATCTCTCATACTGTACCTTCTAAATTTTCCTATGGCACACTACCTTTTAAATAACTCACACTGACTTCCTCAAACAGCTTCTTGAAGTGGCGCATGATACTGGTGGTGGTCAACTGGACACAGCCAACTCAGCGCCAAATGGTGGCAAAGACAGTGACGTAAGCGCTTCCAAGCAGGGTGCCACTGGTGGTCCATGCAGGGGTGGGGAGGGAATTTCCTGGGAGGGAGCGAGTGAGGGGGTTAGCATCACTACTCACCTGATGGGGGGTGTAGGGGCTGGTGAGGCGGACCTACATGACGAATTGGCAATGGGAGAGTTCTCCCACGAACAGGTGGCCCAGCAAGTGGTGATTCTGGAGAGCAATCTCCAGAACACACCACAAAGCACCCCTAAGAAGGGTGGTGATACTCCAGGCCCCAAAAGAAAACGGAGGGTCGGGGTGTTAGAGGAGGGGGAGGAGGGGAAGGCACTCCCAGCAAGAGGTCTCGGGACAAGGGGGGGTTCCCCAGCGGGAGGGAGAGTCCCAACCATCGCGCAGAGTGGGGGTTCCCCGGGTGGTGCGCCCAGTAGTCAAGGGAGGGAGGTGGGCCATAAGGGGGGGGCAGAGAGATGGTACCCAGGGAAGGAGGATCAGGGTCAAGGGACTCGCGGGCGATGATTTTGCGGGGTTAACCCGCATGGTAATCTATAGGCTACTGTATGCCATGGTGGGCATGCTGGCAGGCCTGGACAAAAGGGATGGGGAGGTTTTAGTAATCTCCACCAGTGAAAGGCAGTTCCAAAAGCTGCTGAAAATTACAACGATAGGCAGCCACGTGGTGTCTATTGAAGAATACACCACCAAAAACACCAGACAAAGCAAAGCGTTGGGTGTCATATCGGGAGTCCCAAGGGACTTCACGAATGACGACATAAAGGAAGAAATGAACGAGCAGGGGGAACACAAAGTGGAATGGGTGGGTCGGATTGGCGGAACATCCAGACCGACCTATGCAGTGAAACTGGTGTTCAATTCAGACGCACTGCCAGGTAAGGTTAAACTGGGATGGATGACCTTCAAAGTCAAACCATACATCCCAAAGCCTGTCAGATACCACCTGCTGGGTCACGTGGCCAAGCACTGTAGAACCAAAGCCAGCGCATGCGTCAACTGTGGAGGGAATCACAAACGTGAGGACTGTCAGAAGGGGAACCACAGTGCCGCATATCGCGGATGCCCGGCTTTGCAAAAAGCCAAGGACATCCTCAAGGTTAAAACGACAGATCTCATATGGGGAGGGCAAGAAGAGGGTCACCCAGCAAATAAGCAGGGGAACTGAACAGCCAGCTGGAATACCAGCACCTGGACCAGCCACACCTCTTGAAAGAACAGCATGGCAGAAAAGGGCTGAATCCGTAATGAGGAAGCTGGCCACTCCTGGGAGGGACTGCTCAGTGATGAGACATCAGGAAAAAGGGGAGGAGGCTCCTGCCCACCCTCCCGCTTGCGAGTCTGGCCAGCAAAGCCTGTAAACAGGCCAAAAGGCAAACAAAAACGTCTAAAAAAAACGCCTGCAAAGGACCTAAAGTCATAGGCAGTAGCAGGGGCCGAAATCAAAGGGTTGAACCAATCGGCACATTGAAGGTAACACTAGTGGAAAAACAGGTTAACAAACCTGTGAACCCCACTAGCAGTACTAGCAGCTGGTGGGTCTTTCTTGCTTATCTGTGAGGATTACCAGAGGGACACCAACGCGCGAGGTAAGACCCACCCCGATTGGTGGAGATCATAAAATTGTTTTAAATGTCAAAAATTTCAGACTGATCGTAGAGACGATCATATCATCAGTTTGCATTGGCAACGAGGCAGCCAGGAACAAGGTTGATGTCGACGGTCTCGTTGCGAAATTCGTAGAACTTTGCTCCTCTCCAAACTAATCATGGGGGTCAAAATTCTTCAATGGAACGTTCGAGGCACCTGGTCTAATACCAACCTTGATGAATTGTGGAACACATTCCACAACGAAAATGATCACCCAGACATTATATGTCTATAGGAAACCCATCTGAAACCCAACCAGGATTTCAAAAGGTACAACTACAATGTCGAAAGACAAGACCGTACCGCAGAATCTGCAACCACCTCTAGGGGTGAAGGCGGTGGCGGCATAGCGACCCTCATAAAAAGTAATCTTTCCTACAAAAGATTGCCACAACGTGAGAGTAGCATAGAGCACCTTACAATAGAAATAGAAATCAATCACGAAACTATTAATATTGTAAACGTCTATAGTCCCAAGTTGCACTCTTCCTCGGGCTATGACAAGCTCCTTGAAGGCCTAGAAGGTGAAACAATACTTCTCGGCGACTTAAACTCCCACCATGCCCTATGGGGGAGCAAAACCACGAACTCCAAAGGCCGAATAATAGAACAGGTTATTGACAACTACAACCTGTGCCTACTAAATGACCATAGACCCACCAGATATAACTCTAGTGATGGGGAATGGTCGGTCTTCGACCTTTGCCTCATAACACCTGGCTTTCGACCAACCCCCAGCTGGGACATCCAAGACCAGCTCCTCGGCAGCGACCACCTCCCTATCAAAATACAGATAGGAAGTCTACAGAGCAAGAATGAGGCGCCACTGCACAGGAACAATTGGAATCTGAATAAGGTCAACTGGACTGAATACAAGCACATAATGGCCATGGAGCTGGAGACACCGATCACTAGTACCAGCACCGAGGAATATTATGAGCAATGTATGGGGATTCTCTACAAGGCTGCCAACTCAGCCATCCCCCAATCAAAGCCAGACAATAACCCCAAACACAAACGCGTGCCTTGGTGGAACAGTGAGTGCCAAGAAGCAGTAAAGCTCAAGAAAATAGCCTGGAATAGACTAAAGAGAAACTTCAGCATTGAACGCCTAGTTGAACACAAGAGACTCCAGGCCAAGGTAACAAGAACCATCAAAAAGGCAAAACGCGATCACTGGCGACAATACTGCTCTGAAATCACTCGGTTCACACCCTCGAGCCAAATATGGCGCAAAGCGAAAGCTATTGCCAGCGAAAAAACCAAGTCCAAAAACCCTTTACCCACCCTCATAGCAAATGGGGTAAAGCATGCCAATGACAAGGAAAAAGCTGAAGAGCTTGCCACAGTCTTCATTGCAACCAGTAGCAATGATAACCATGACCATGACTTTGTAGCGACCAAAACAAAGGTCGATGAGCATATCAATCACCTGTTCAGCTCAGGGAAATGCGAAGATCTTAACAACCGAGACATCAACAAAACCTTCAACAGATTGGAGCTTGAGCAAGCCCTTGGCAGAGGCAAAAGCTCCTCACCAGGTGAGGATGGCCTGAAATACGACATGCTTCGTAATATGCCAGAGATGGGTAAACAAATGTTACTCAATTTCTACAACCTCGTATGGAGCTCTGGAAAAATGCCCTCAGTTTGGAAAACTGGGATCGTGGTTCCTATCCCAAAACAAGGGAAGGACAAAACTGACCCAAGATCATACCGGCCAATCTCCCTGACGAGCTGTCTATGCAAACTCATGGAGAGGATGATCAAAAACCGTCTAGAACATGAGTTTGAACATAACGGTCTACTCCACCCTTGGCAGAGTGGCTTCAGAAAGGGCAGACGCACTATGGACCACCTAGTCAGACTGACTGAGGCAGCCAAGAAAGCCCTAGATGCGGGAAGAGGAAACACAACAATAGGAGTTTTCTTAGACGTTGAGAAAGCCTTTGATATGATGTGGCGAAACGGAGTCCTAAAAAAGCTCTATGACTTCGGTTACCGTGGCCGCATCCTAGTCTGGATACAAGATTTTCTCGATAACAGAAGGATTAGCGTCCGCGTTAATGGACAAATGTCTAGGGAACAAACATTGGAAAACGGCACCCTGCAGGGTGGTGTAATAAGTCCCCTACTGTTCAATATCATGATGAGTGATCTACCCAAAGACATTGAAAAAGACCATGCACTGGGTCCCAACGCAATAGGCAGGTCTATTTTTGCTGATGACACAGCATTGTGGAACAAATATGCGAAGATAGACCGTGCACGTAAGACCATGCAGAAAGTTCTGGACATAGTCTCACGGTGGTGCAAAAAAAATGGTTTCAAACTGTCTGCGGAAAAAACAGTTCAAATCAATTTTACCAATGTTAAGTACATAGGCCATGATACAAATCTGTACCTCAATGGACAGAAAATCAAGACATGTGCTGAAGCCAAATTCCTGGGACTAACATTTGACGGAAAGCTCACGTGGAACCCCCACATCAAGAGTCTGAGGGAGAGATGCTTCAAGCAATTAAATCTCCTTCGCTCATTAACAAAGCATACCTGGGGTGCAGACCTGCCGAGCATGCTTATGCTATACCGCGGCCTAATCATGTCAAGGATAGACTATGGATGCGAAGCATACGCCACGGCGAGCAAGTCACTGTTAGAAACCATTGACACCCTCCAAACAAAATGCCTGCACATTTGCTGTGGTGCCTCACAGAGTAGCCCTCGAGACGCAATCAATGTAGAGTGTGGAGAAATACCATTAGATCTGTGAAGAGAGGAATGGCTTCTCAAATTCTGGACATACCTACAAAGCTCTGCACCCACCCACCCTACCAGGGAGGTATGTCTTCCATGCAAGGAGCACGTAAGACACAAGGTACTGCCCAAAATGACCAAAAAGACCAAACCACCAGGCCTGTTAATGACAGAGCTCGCCAGTGCCACTGAACTTGTAAACGTCGAAATAGAAAGCTCAAGGCCGGCTCCTGATCCGCCATGGCCACTTCCGCAGATCAAGGCGCATGACAGCCTATCCTCACAGATAAGCAAGAAAGACCCACCAGCGCTAATCATGAGCTACGCTCTGGAAAACATCGACAACAGATGGAAGGAGCACAGGAAAATCTATACCGACACCTCCAAAATGCCCAACTCCGGCGAATGCGGAGCAGGAGTAGTCATAGGCGACCAGGAAGAAGTCCTCAACTACAAGCTTCCGAATCACCTGTCAATATACACAGCCGAACTGGTGGCAATTAAAAAGGCTCTAGAATGGATTAAAACAGCAAATCCAGGCACATGCGTTATCCTCACAGACTCACTAAGCTTGGTGAAGAGCTTCAAATCTAGCAGCAGCATGAGCAGGGACAACCTAATCAAGGAAATCTGGCAGCTGTATGCAACTGTGGTGATTGACAACAAAACCGTGGACATCGACCCATGTTGACATTAAAGGCAATGAACAGGCGGACGAGGCAGCCAAGCAAGCGCTCAAAGATGGAACTATGACCAGCATAGGACTCTCAAAGTCCGAAGCGAACGCCCTGGTCAAAAGGCACATCAACAGCAAATGGCAAAGACAATGGGACGAAAGCACAACCGGCAGATTCCTGTTCAGAATCGTCCCGGGAGTCAAACGCAAATACCAAAACCAGATCCCAGGACGCCAAGGCGACATTGTATTACGCCACATCAGAATGGGTCGGATCAGCATTAACCAGATACGAAAAAAACTCAACCTGTCAGACACAGACCAATGTGAGGCCTGCAAGGAGACTGAAACTCTAGACCACTTCTTCCTACAGTGCACTGAATATGCAGACATTAGAGAGGAACTCATCAATATGCTGAGAAAGGGAAACTTCAATCTTGACCATGTAGAAGACATTATAGCGATGCGTGACCGACAGATCAACCACGAAATAACCAAGTTCGTGCTTGCATCGGACAAACACATCACATAATCAGAACACATTTTGTTTAGCATTCATTAGGCCACATCAGTCTTATTCATGTGTGTTGATAAGCTGTGGTTGCAATGAATAATCTTACAAATTTGACCAGTAAATGTTAGTGTTAAATTATGCCACATCAGTCTTATTCAAGCGTGTCGATAAGCTGTGGTTGTAAATGTTCAAACGAGCTTGCAAACACTTAAACAAAATATAATTAATATATTAGTTAGAGCTAAACTACGCCACATCACTCTTATTCAAGCGAGTCGATAAGCTGTGGTCAAGCTGTGGTCGTAAAAGTTCAAACCAGCTTGCAACCACATACAGACAAAATATAATCAATATACACATGCATGCCTGAGTCATGAATAAAGTATGTGTATAAACATTCGCATTGAATGTTTAGCATAGGCCACATCAGTCTTATTCCTGCGTGTTGATAAGCTGTGGTCGCAATAAATAATCTTACAAACTCAGCCAGTAAACGTTAGCATTAAACCACGCCACATCAGTCTTATTCAAGCGTGTCGATAAGCTGTGGTCGTAAACGTTCAAACAAGATGGCAAACACTTATAAACAAAATATAAGTAACATACTCGTGCATGCCTGTGTCATGAATTGATGACCCAGAGTATGTGAGTACATGCCCCAAAACACCTGTCCACATTGTCTGTTTTCTTTTGTTCTCCTTTTTCTTTCAGCATTGTTCCCCTCTTTTTCTTTCAGAGCCAGAGCTGGAGCTAAATTGCGGCAACGAACACAACAATAACAGACGGGCAGAAAGACAGATGGAGGACTGGAACGGACAACAGAACAACAGATGGGCCTGCCTGCTGTCGGACCTCGAGGGATATGGACGTGTGTCCATCCCATTCATGGTCCGTAGGCAGGTATGCTTGTCTGTCGAACGGACTGACAAACCAATCAACAAATGGACAGACCGACGGACAATTCTGGGCACAGCAAGCTGCTGGAGTACGCTTAAGCAATGTACTTGGCCCCACTTGCTCAGTCTTCTCGGATGGGACTTTAAATTGAGGTCCCGTCATACAGTGCTCATCACTGTGTGAACGTGAGTTAGGGTTAGGCAGGCAAGAAATTTTGGCATAATCAAAGTAAGCCGGATGCTGAATGGATTCGTCCTCGGATGGAACCACGCAACATATGGATTACAAAATCAAAACAAAATTACTAGAATTAGAATCTTTCAGACTTTTCAATGGGACTATGGAGGGATGCAACCCGGATGACTGATCGAGTTCGTCCTCGGACGGACGCAGTCACCATACGGGCTGCCTAATCAATCAAAATCTTACAAGTGCGCGCTGGTGCCTGCTCGGATGATGGCCAGAAGAGCAAATGGGTCCCAGGACACGAAAGACCCCACACCCCAACCTCCCCACTCCCCCTCAAAGGGGCCGGGAGGTCTCTGACCTAAAGCCCCCCCCCCCCCCCCGGGTACATCAGGTCATAAGACCGCACACACCTACTCCCCCCCCCCCCCGACCCAGCACCTACCCCATCCCTTCCCCACCCCCGTTAGGTCCAGGTTAGGCCCTCCCCATCCCCCACACCCAAGCATGAGGAGCAACAGAAAAGCCATGATCAAGAACAGCAACATGAGACAAAATCGAGACAATGATCAACACACACACACACACACACACACACACACACACACACACACACACAACACACACACACACACACACACACACACACACACACACACACACACACACACACACACACACACACACCACACACACACACACACACACACACACACACACACACACACACACACACACACACACACACAGAGACACAAACTAATGCACAAACCGATGTCACAAGAATTCAACAGAAACCACAAAGGCCAGGCGTGAGTCTAGACCCTAGCATTGGGAACTAGCATATAAACGCCTTAAATATTACAACACACACACGGACACTAGGGGGAGGGACAGCTAGAGACAAAAGACAAGTCGGGTAGACCGTGTTAGCATTAGTCTGTCATAGAATAAATGGTATTAAATTACAGCAAGTACTTATAGTCAGATGATCAATAGAAGATACAAAATAAACAGTCAGTGTTTTGAGTTTTATCCAGTAAGCATGATCATATCACAGATATCTATAGAACAGGGTCTATCCCAGGCCTCATCGGCCAAGCTACCCCCAGGGTATTATTGCCACCATATGTCAGCACAACATTAAAGTTAGAGCTCAGTGATACTAATTTTGAAACACCACCTCAAATTCTCCTCTCATATTGTCTATCAATACAATGGAAATAGAGAACAGCCGTAACCTTTTTATCGATGAATTACCGATATCTCATTTTCAAGGCACGTAAACACGAAACCTGTTTAATATTATGAAATTAATGAGGCGAAAATTAATTTCAAAATATAGAATAAATTTAATACATTTTATATTGTGAAAATGTACTTTTTTTCGGTGATTCGTTAGTGAGAGAGCTAAAATCCAGATTAGGATCTTGATACAGTAGGCAGGGATAGACTTTACGGATTTTCTCTACTAACCCAGACGGGATAGTGTACCATTGAGTTTACTATCCCGCAGCAAATTTCACTAACCCAAGGTTTGTAAGCTCAAAGCTGATCACCGGTGCATCCCTATAAAACTCATTTCCAAGGGAACGATACAGAGCTGTTGACTATTGTAAAATTAACTTGTCAGGAAATCCTTTGCTGCCTAAGCCTGGCTTTCCGAACAAATTAATTTTAAAATATTCAATAAAGTACTGAAGGTAGCAGAAAATCTATTCTTTTGTCAATTTTTAGTGATTACTAAACATGTCATTATAACAGTGTTTTTTTATATGTCCTCTTTTGAGAGCATTAATAACCCAGCTGGGTTAGTGCAGGTGTAATTTTACTAACCCGTATGAAATTGTACTATCCTCGGGTTAACAGGTTTAAGGCTAAAATCGAGCCCTGGTAGGCATGTCCTGCAGTATTCAGTCAGAGCTAATGTTATGCTTATATGCCCTGTAACAAATTTGGAGCCAATTTGATTGTATTTTTGTAAATTTATCGAAGACATGTCTTTAATATTTAATAACAACAGCAGCAACAGCACCAAATCAAAGTAGTTTCAAAATAGTCACCAGCTCGCCTGTATAGTTTTCTGGAAATTGAGAATCAGAGAGTGCAGGGATTGATTGATTCCTACACGGGCAAAGCGTGGGTGGAGCTTAGCTAGAGATAGGTGGAGAAATGGCTAAAACTGGATTCCTCCATTGTCTTCAAAATTGGTAGCCACCCAACAACTTTCAGTGAAATTGTTTTCAAAATAAGGATCTCAGCCCTGAAATCACAATGGCGGATCTGATTCTTACAAGCTAATTCCGGGAAAGATGTTGAATAATTTGACTGGAAACTGTATACCAAATTTGTTGTAACTGCTGCCCATGCGGTATTGAAGGGAAGTGTTGCCTGATCAGCTTGATGATATACAATATATCCCAGTTGTAATGAATGAGGTATGTGGTTTTAATAGCCATTTCATCTGAGATGACAAATATTATATAATACGTGAAGAGGTGAATAATCCATTATCTCATTTCCTCTGATGGATACATTTTATTTTTATCAAGTGTCTTGATGTATGGTATTAGGCTACAGGATATAATTATTAAGTATTGCCTGTACCAGTGACCCCTCTCCCTCCACCCCCACTCCAGCCTTGTGACAGATTATTATTCATTGTTAACCTTATAACCCACAAATTTGTTCAAGAAAATTTAAATTTTCTCATACAAAATGTTCATTTGCAGACCATGAGAAAATATATTTTTGAAAATTTACCACTGGAATGACTGGCTCGGTTATTGAGCCAGTCATTCCAGTGGTAAATTTGTTTAAATAGTTGTCTTTTAGTCTGAAAATGGACATTTCTCAAGACCACTGCAGATGCTGTTTTCGGCTGATACACCTCATATATTTAGTGGAAAATGTACCAGTGGCAGCAAGATGGAGCCGAATGGCTAGACTACAGCCTGTCCCACAACAATTTATTTGATCTTCAATGAATAGTGAAATGTATGCATCCAGTGGTATCTTTGTGCTGCCAGTGTGCACCTGCTCACAACCTGGCCCAATAGGAAAAGTTATAATACAGGAATTCTTACCACTCTGCTGTGAAAATTCTATTTTTTATTGGTTCGCCAACAAAGAATCTGGTGTACATTTTCCAACTATTTTGGTGGACGATGTTGCTGTCTAGGACAGCGCCATCATCCATCAAATTTGTTGAAAAATGAACACAGTTCATTTTTTAATTTAATTTGAAAATTAAAAATTTTGACATCAGTGTAGTAAGGGTTAAATTTATAATCAATTACATCATCACACATAATCTGACATTACAATTAAATTACATCATGAATGGTGTATCTAGGTCAGCCTGGAACTCTTAATTATACTGTTAGGTAATTATTTTTGTTAAAACATTACAAACTGTGGCTAATATGAGAAAGAGAGAGTGCTTGTGGGTACAGTATAACTTGTCTATAAAGGACAGCATGGGAACCACCTGAAACCGCCCTTTTATAAACAGGTGACTTTCAGAGGGTTTGAATATAGTTATCTGGCCTGTGTGTGCTGAGTGAATGGACACCTGAGAGGCAGGATCTCACTGCAGTGCCAGGAGTGAGCTAGCCAGCCTGCCAACCAGCTAACCAGCCAGTCATGCATACAATTCACTGCTGATGCATCTTGGGGACAATTTGTTAGGAATGGTCATATTACAGAGGTCACCACTCTGAGTTTCAGAGCTCTACACAGAGCTTGAGCTCACAGAGTTTGAGTTTAGAGAGTTCGAGTGCTCACTCAAAACTAATTAAACTCAACAACTGGAGTTTGAGCTCAAAACTAATTAAACTCTAGCTCTAGCTCGAGTTCAACCTCCACACTCAAAACTCATAAAACTCTGTGGGTGCCCTAAACCCTCACAAACCCAGGCATATATAAGGCCCAAGGAATGAGAGAGAGAGACAGAGAGAGAGAGGAGCTGAGATGGTTTTATTTTGAAGGGAGTTGACATGGTTTTATTTTGAAGGGAGTTGTTATGGTTTTATTTTGAGGGAAAATGAGATGGTTTTATTTTGAAGGGAGTTGAGATGGTTTTATTTTGAAGAGAGTTGGAATGGTTTTATTTTGATTGGAGATGTGAGATGTCAACTGTCTGACTTACATTGTATTCATGTATATAGCTGTATAAAGTAAACACTACCAAATTTAGTTTAGTAAAAGAAATAGAATTAGGAATTCTGTATTTTTGTTCTCCATTGGGTAATCTTGAAAGAGACAGAGAAACAACGAGAGAGAAAACCAAACAATACATTTGTAAGTCCATCAAGTTGTACAAATTTTGTCTTTTCTATTTAATAAACATTCTAGGAGTGTATATTCTGAAACTAAGTTAATTGGGGGGGGGATGCCAAAGTAGTTTCAAAATATTCAACAGGTTTGTTGTATAATTACCATGAAATTAAGATGCTGGGTGTAGTGTATTGATGTGAATTCTTAGCCCTATTAGAGCAATTAAACTTTATCTGAATCTGATGGCTGCTGCCAGGACTCTCTCATAAAACATTCTCAAGTGCAGGCGTTCTCACAAGCTTCATTATATCCAATGCTCTGTATCAAAGGTCAGTTCTGACCCAGCTCTAGTGCTGTACAAACCGTTATTCAAACCATGTATCATTCTATATCATAGTCAGTAGTTTTAGTAAAGTTAATAAACCTTACAACCATGCTTGTTTTGCTTACATAATACTATACTGGGAATTCAGGAGTCAAACTATTTAAATCGATCACAAGAAGTGCAAGCAAAGCATGGGCGGATCTTATCTAGACATGGTCTGCCCAGACATGTAACTAAAAGTGGATTCATTCAATGTAGCCCCCACCCTGCACTCATGCTCCTCAAGATTTGTCACGTAACGCCACAACATGCATCCATACACTAAGCTTGGTTAATGTACATGAAAAAATCTTGTCACTTCCCAGGTGAAACAACAACAACCATGGTATAAGATGATAGCATGGTATTTCATGGAAAAACATGAAATAACATGATCGTCTCTCAAACACCATGAAGTACCATGGTGCATCACCATGGTATCTCAGTGATGACCATGGTAATCATGAATTACCATGGTATTGATTATGGTAGTCCATGGTTACCATGTTACTCACCATGGTTACCATGGACTACTATGGTAATAGCCATGGTAGATCATGATTGCTTATCAACTACCATGGTAAGATTTAACATATACCCTAGTAGTAATGCTATGGTCCCAACCATCTGCCTGCAAAAAGTTGACCATGGTTTCATAGTGAAACATGGATGATCATAGCAGACCTTGAAATATGACAGGTGTGTGACAATGACAAATATTGACCATGGTATTAGACATAAATTATGTATTCATCATTAACTGACATTTGAATAGTACATTAGTAAATGCCATATGCATAGAAACATAACAAGAGGCCCAAGGGGCCTGTGTCGCTCACCTGAAACATTTACAACTCAACTAATCTTTATGGAGTTTTACTTCAATCAGTGCCACTTCCAATGACTTTCAGTCAAATGGTTGATTTTGCAAAGGTTCTTTTGAACAATATTTGAGCAAAAATAGAAGACATCAGTACTGACAACAGAAATTGATGACATGCAGTCAACTTGTATTAAGACACCACTCAAGTGAGAATCAGAAGACGGCCTCTTATGGTAACTGGTTTCTTAACCCTTTAATGGTCATGATTTTTCAGTAAAACAAAACTTTCAGGCTATGTCTATTTGCAGGCCAAGATATGGAGCATTTTGAAAATGTATCACTGGAATGACTGGCTCGATTATCGAGCCAGTCATTCCAGTGGTAAATTGTCAAAAATACTCATGCTGGCCTGCAAATCGACATTCCGCAAGGCCACTGCAGAGGCAGGTTTTCGCGCTGGTTTGACCATTAAAGGGCTAATAAAGTTTCAAATACATTGCTTAATTGCATTTAGCAAATGAAGAAAATAGTCTTTAAGGCAGGTGGTCTCTTAACCCTTTCACCCATAAATCCCGGAAAAAGTATATTCTTTATGATATAAAACTTATTTTGTTGAATATTTGAAATTATTTGACGCGAAGCCGTTGTGCCTTAGGCAACATTGGCTTTCCATTAAACTAATTTAAGACGGGTTAATACAGATGGTCTTTATAGCAGGTTCAAATGAGTATATTCCAAACCATCCTTTTAACACGTGTACATCTTGCTGAATGGCCAAGTTCGCGACGCTGCAGTTTATTTAAAAAATAATTTTACTGAGTCATAGCTGACTTAGGCAGCACCAACTTTCAATGAATCAAATACATTTCAAAATATTTTAACAGTATAGGTATCAGAGTACACAATACATATCTTAAATATTTAGGCAGCAGTTGCACGGAAAAGGTTAACCTGTTAATTTAGTTTTTATCTATTATGGTAATAAAAGCAGTCATATGTCAATGGATGGTGGAAATACAACTCCAATTGCACATTAATTAACCATTTAACCATTGAATTTAAGAAAAGTTCAATTTTCTCATAGAAAATGTCTATTTGCAGACCAAGACCATTTTTGAAAATTTACCACTGGAATGACTGGCTCGTTAAAAAGAGTCCGTAATTCCAATGGTAAAATTTTCAAAAATAGTCTTCATTTGGTCTGCAAATGGACATTTCTCAAGACCACTGCCTAAGCCGTTTTTGGCTGATATGATGGCTAAAGGGTTACCCGTTTTCCTAACCTACCAAAATAGGTAAGATATTGTGTCCTCTGATATCTATAGCCAGGTGAGCTAATAACAATAAATTGATAAGAAGCAAATCTAATTAACGCATTTAACCGGAAATAATGCGCTAAGCTGTTGCTTAACAGCTGTTGTGTAAGCTGTTGCTGTCAATTGTATAACAGCAACAGCACTGTCTATGACAGCAATGGTCTTCAGCAATGGTGTTTACAAACTGTACACCAGCCTTTCTAATACTGGCTTTGTAACAATTAATCTCTATACATTGGTGTGACAAGGGTTGAATAGTCATGCTGAAAACTGTTGCTGCACTTGACAGTAACAGACATCATCAGCAAAACCATTTTCAAAATGTCCGTCACCATGCTACATGCTATCCAACAAAACTTGTGAATAACGCAATACTCAACTAAATTCATTGCTAGAATTAATTGGCTTTAACCCTTTAACCCTCAAATTTATTCAAGACAATTTAAATTTTCTCAAAGAAAATGTACACTTGCAGACCAAGAGAAGACTATTTTTGAAAATTTAACACTGGAATAACTGGCTCGGTTATCGAGCCAGTCATTCCAGTGGTAAATTTTCAAAACCTGTCTTCTTTGAGTCGGCAAATGGACATTTCTCACGACCACTGCAAAAGCCGTTTTTGGCTGATATGAGTGTTAAAGGGTTAATGATGAATTAATTAAATAAATCTTTTAGAATCAGTATGTGAATATGGTACACTTCATCAGCTCACTACCTCACAGGGTATTAATTTCATTTCAATCCTGAGAATTAGAGTTGTGGTTTTAAATTACAAGATTAAATGTTTTCCTATGCTGGCTAAATATCTAAGATATGTATTGTGTATGCTGACATATATGACTTTGAATATTTTGATATTTATTTGACAGAAAGTTGTTGCATTCTAAGGCAGCAATGACTTTCAGTCAAATTATTATTTTGAACTAGTGAACAACTGCTGCTAAGTGAGTTTTGTCACTCTGTCAAATGCTTACAAGGGTTTTAGAACGCAGTTAAACATGCTATAAAGACCACCTGTACTAAATGCCAATTTTACTACATGCCGCCAAACTTTTTATCTGATCGATTCAGAAATGGCATGGTTGAAATCAGCATACTCATAACCCTGTACTAAACAAATTTTTGCTTCAAAATCCATCAAATAAAAAAATCCAATATGGCCGCAAAACATGCTGTATTTTGATTGGCCGACTGCACCATGTTTTTTTACGGATTAACTTCCCTTGAACAAACTTTAATGGCCTTTAGTCCCTAATCATATCTGGCAGATTTCGGCCTGATCCCTTCAGTGGTTCTGGAGAAGAAGTCATTTTCGCTAAAACTAGGTCAACCAAAATGGCCGCTGAACCATTTGGCCAATCAAGTTCCCTTGAACAAACTTGTTTCAGCTCTTGTCCTAGATCATATTTCATGGGGTTTGTTTCAATCCACCAAGCGGTTTCCGAGAAGATTTTTAAAGCCGTTTCAAAAAATCGGCCAAAAATCAAGATGGCCACTGGCCGATCAGCTTCGTTTGAACAAATTTGAATCTCTACAACCTAAGGATGCTTCCTGCCAAATATAATTGAAATCGTCCTGTAAGTTCTCGAAAAGTAGACATTTTAAATTTCTCATTGCTTTAGTATGGGAGCTTTTGGCGGGAAAATGATCCAAGATGGCCACTAAACCGTTTATCCGACAGCTTTGAAAATTGCAAATTTGTGATCAGAATACCCAAAAAAACCTATATAAAACCAATTTCAGCCTCAAAATCCATCAAATAAAAAAATCCAATATGGCCGCAAAACATGCTGTATTTTGATTGGCCGACTGCACCATGTTTTTTTACGGATTAACTTCCCTTGAACAAACTTTAATGGCCTTTAGTCCCTAATCATATCTGGCAGATTTCGGCCTGATCCCTTCAGCGGTTCTGGAGAAGAAGTAATTTTCGCTAAAACTAGGTCAACCAAAATGGCCGCTGAACCATTTGGCCAATCAAGTTCCCTTGAACAAACTTGGTTCAGCTCTTGCCCTAGATCATATTTCATGGGATTTGCTTCAATCCACCACGCGGTTTCGGAGAAGATATTTAAAGACATTTCCTAAAATTGGCCGAAATCCAAATTGGCCACCGGCCAAATTGGCCGATCAGCTTCGTTTGAACAAACTTGGATCCCTATGCCCTAAGGATACTTCCTGCCAAAGATAATTGATATTGGCCTAGTGGTTCTTGAGAAGTCGTTTAAAGGAAAAAGTTGACAGACGGATGGATGGACAACTGGACGGACGGATGCCAGACGGTCGCCATGGCATAAGCTCACTTGGCCATTCTGGCCAGGTGAGCTAATAATAAACACTGAATTCTTGTATGAATCTTATCTTTGTTCGAACAATGCCACTGTAGGTCAGCCAATGTTTTCATAGGCTTTTATATACAGAAACGTTAATCAATATTTTATATCTTCATGATTATTACCGTAGCACATGACCAAGCTTACAATATTGTCTGGCACAGGACTCCACTTTATTACAAAAGTGGACCAAACGTGGACCGGAATTTCATGTCGACTAATAGTTTGATGGAAGCATCTACCATGGTATTTTCTGCCATGCTCTACTATTGTACCATTATTACCATACTGTGAAATACCATGATCCCAGTACCATGGTCAACAATGGTAGATAGCTACCATGCTCAAACCATGGTCTACTATGAAGCCAATAACCATACTGTGATTTAGCCTGGTATAGCATGGTCCCACAACCATGATATACCATGTTTTACCATGGTACTACTGTGTCCCTTTTGCCTGCGTACAGCCTGGACAAGAATTTTCTATGATGCTGGGTGAAGCACTCAAAGTAGGTCAATTTGACCTACTTTTGATATGCAACACATTTCTTAGCGTACAATGAATCGATACATCCAGCTTGGTTACTGTATATGAACGACTCCTGAAGCTACATCCTGGATTAACACTTTAATGGTCAAATTTGATCAAGAAAATTTACATATCTGCCTATTGAATGTCCATTTCCAGGCCAAGATAATACAATTTTTGAAAATTTATCACTGTAATGACTGGCTCGATAACTGAGCCAGTCATTGCAGTGATAAGTTTTCAAAAATTGTATTCTCTTGTCCTAGAAATGGACATTTAACAAGACCATAACAGGCTGGTTTTGGCCGGTAAAACCATTTAAGGGTTAAAGACTTCTATAATATTGAACGCTGACCTACTTTTGAGATGTGACATAACGTTTCTTTTCCCTCACCATCAATTGATTTATTAGTCATGATTATCATGAAAAGTTTTATTACTACCAGTACATAAAAATTTCAATTAAATGATTAACCATTTTCCTTTGCTGGCTAAATATCTAAGATATGTACTGTGTGATCTGACATCTATAACGTTGAACATTTTGGAATTTATTTGACGGAAAGTTGTTGCTTTCTAAGCAGGCAATGACATTCAGTCAAATTATTATCTTAATAAACCTCAACTCACTCTGCCCAGAAACTGCTACTAACTGAGCTTGGCCACTCAGTCAAATGATTAAAAGGATTGTGGAATGCAGTCAAACCTGCTATAAAGATTACCTGTATTAGACAAAAATTGTATTGCATGCCAACAAACTGTTCATCCTATGGTTTCAGAAATGGCAAGTTTCAAATCATCATACCCAAAAAGAAAATCCATCAAATAAAAAAAAATCCAATATGACCACCAACCAAGCTACATTTTGATTCGACCACGACAGTCATGTTTTTTCTGCCAACCATGCTACATTTTGATTGGTCCATGGCAGCCATGATTTTGTGCATCAACTTCCATTGAACAAACTATAATGGCCCTTAAGTAGTCCCTAATCATACAAACATGTATCTCCCAAATTTCGCACAATTCGTTCAGTGATTCTGGAGGAAGTTGTTTTGGCAAAAATTAGGTCATTCAAGATAGCCGATGAAGAATTTGGTCAATCAAGTTGCCTTGACCAAAGTTGGTTCAGCAGCTGCCCTAAATCATGTTTCATAGGTTCTGAATCAATCCACCGAGCGATTTCAGAGAAGATTTTCAAAGACATTTAAAAAAATCGGCCAAAATCCAAATTGGTTGATCAGCTTCCTTTGAAAAAACTTGGATCTCGCCGCTGCAAGGATGATTCTTACCATAATTGAAATCGGCCCGGTGTTTGTTGAACTTTTTAAAGATACAGTTGATGGACAGATAGACGATCAGTACGACGAAATCTCACTTGGCATTTCAGGCCAGGTGACCTAACACCAGTGTTTCTCATGGCATCTAAATTTTGGAGGTCCCATGGCCCCACACCCTGAAATCTGGGGTCCCCAGCTGAAATCTTGGGGTCCCAAAACTCAATTTTGCCGTTCCCAAGTAGTGTTACCTCATCCATACTAAAATTAGCGGGTACCATAGACCCATAACTATGCATTATGTATGTCCCATGCTAGATTTTGTAGGTATTTTTATGCAAAAGCTGGTAAAACTCCTTAGTATTTAACAATCATATAAGATTTTCACGGGTCCCATGGGACCCATTGACATTACTTTTGGGGGTCCCAGGCTGAATTTTGGGGATATATACCCTCAAAAGGACCTTAATGAGAATCAATGCCCATAACACTGCATCGATAGACCAAGTTTGGTTACTGTATATGAAAAACCTTGAAACTACAGGCTGGCTAAGAATTTTCTACGATGTTCAATGAAAAGTACATCAACCGTACCTATATGACAACACTTGACAACAGCAATGACGTATACATATACCCAGTTTGATGACTATATATACCTATGAAAAAGCCTTGACACTCTGATCTGGACAAAAAATTGGGGATGGACACAGGACTTTCTATGATTATCAGTGAACTGTGAAAAGTTACTATATATCAGGGTTATGTACTTATAGTATGTCAAACTGACATACATTTGATATGCGACATGCCTTTTAACATGACAAGGCATTGATCCATACACCAACACCAAGTTTAGTTACTGTACATGTATATGAACAAGAGGTCCAATAATTACTGTATATGAACAAGAGGCCCAATAGTTATTCCCAAGTTTTAAAAAAATGTCGGGGATATTGTAATTGCCTCTGTCGGTCTGTTCATCCGTCATGCTATCTCCTCCCAAACCATTGGGTGGAATTAAATCAAATTCGTTATGTGGGTTACCCATATGATTCCGCTTTGCAAGACAACATTCAGATTTGGCTCCGCCCCCAGGGAGGTGTGCCAGGAGTCAAAAGGTCAAATCAGTTGTACTACAACTCATCTGAAATCGTTAGACGAAACAAAACTAAATTTGATATCTGAGTTACCCATATGATTGCGGAGTGCAAAAGGCCATTTAAATTTTAACCTGTGGAAATTGATTGTAACGCATCTCCTCCAAAACTGTTGGACAGAATTCAACCAAACTTGGTCTATGAATTACCCATATCAATGTGGGTGAGGGATGGGGGGGGTCAAAAGGTAAAAAAATTGATTGTAATGCCACTCCTCTGACACTGTTGGACGGAATTCAACCAAATTTAGTATGTCAGTTGCCCACATCCATGTGGTGTATATGAGCACATTTACATTTGGCCCAGCCCCCAGGGGGTGGGAAATGGGGTCAAAAGGTCATGAAATTGATTTCAATGCAACTACTCTGAAATCGTTAAACGGAACTCAACCAAATTTGATATCTGAGTTCCTCCTATGATTGCGGAGTGCAAAAGGCCATTTAGATTTGGCTCCGCCCCCAGGAGGCGGAAGAGGGATCAAAAGGTTAAATTTTAACCTGTATAAATTGATTGCAATGCATCTCCTCAGAAACCATTGGACAGAATTCAACCAAATTTGATATATGAGTTACCCATATCAATGTAGATTGGATGAGCACATTTACATTTGGCCCCGCCCCAGGGGTATGAGATGGGCTCAAAAGGTAATGAAATTGATTGTAATGCAACTCCTGTGACACTATTGGACGGAATTCAACCAAATTTGGTATGTGAGTTACCCATATGATCGCGGAGTGCAAAATGACATTTACATTTGGCTCCGCCCCTGGGAGTAGGTTGTGGGGTGTGTCAAAAGTTCAAAGCTTCTAACCATGGGGATTTGCAATGATGCGTCATCGACCGATCAATCTAGTTACTATATATAAACAAGAGGCACAGGGGCCTTAACACTCACCTGGACCAGCATTTGAACAATTGGCATTTGAACAGACATAATGTACTTTAAATTCAGCAGCAACAAGACATAAAATACAAAATTGGCAATTCAGAAATTAATGATGACCGATGACCACATAGATTTCAGATTGAACCTTAGGTTCCATCTAACCTAATACAAAATCTGATATGGCCATCAAGCCCAAAACTTTGATTGGTCCATGACAACCATATTTTATCAATGATCAAGTTCTCTTGAACAAATTTAATCACCCTTAGTTATTGATGAAATTAAATCTAATAAGTTTCAGCAGGATCTGTACAGCAGTTCATGAGATGTCATTTTGGAGAACAAGCTGTCCACTGGAACAAGCGGGTTAATGAAGAGTAGCGCTCTAAACGAGTTCTAGCAATTTTTCGGAAAATTCAAGACAGCCAATCAAAATACTGGATACAAGCTCTGAAGCACACCATTCTAGGGTTCTAGGGTCTTTCCGAACGAGTTTGCTTGAAATCATTCAAGTGGTTAATGAGGAATAGTATTTTACCCGATTTCTCGAAACTCAGAAAATCCAAGATGGCCACCGGATAAATTGACCAATTTAAATTCTGTATACAAGGTCTGAAACTGACAAGCCTAGTATCTTCCCAGCCAATTGTGGTTGAAATTGGCCAAGCAGTTAATGAGGACAAGCATTTTAAATGATTTCCTGATTTTTCGGAAATTTCAAGATCGGCTGCAAAAAAAATTGATCAATCAGAATTCTGTATACAAGTTCCAAAGCGTACTAGGTTAGGGTCCTTCCATCAGAGTTTGCTTGAAATCAGTTAAGTGGTTATTGAGGAGTAGGCTTTTGACTGATTTCCAGAAATTTTCAGAAGCCCTAGCAGTTAATGAGGAGTAGCATTTTAAACTATTACCCGATATTTTTCTGAATTCAAGATAGCTGACGAAAAATAGACCAATCAAAATTGTGTATACATGATCTGAAGCGTACCTCCTTAGGGCCCTCCCAACCGAGTTTGCTTGAAATCAGCAAAGTAGTTAATGAGGAGTACAGGCTTTCAACTGATTTCCAGATATTTTCAGAAAATTCACGATGGTCACCGGAAATATTAACCATTCAGAATTCTCCTTAGAAGTGTTGAAGCCTACGAGCATAGAATTAGTTCACCCAGGTTTTGCTGAAATCTGGCCATTTATTTTGGATGAGTAGCGTTTTAAATGATTTCCGGATAATTTTAGGACGATCCAAGATGGCCACCAGAAATATTGATCAATAAAAATTCTGACTAGATGTTCTAGAGCCTGCCACCATAGGCCCCTTCCTGCAAAATTTGGTTGAAATCGGTTAAAGCATAAATCAGGAGATGCAATTTGACGGATGGACGGACAGCCGCCACAGCCCATGGAATAAGATCACTTGGCCCTTTGCGCCAGGTGAGCTAAAAACTCTTGACATAACAGCGCGGAATCAAATTTACTATGATGTTCAGTGAACCATGAAAAGTAGGTCATACTCAGCTACTGATATATGACAACCCTTTAGGCAATGAGGCATCTATATAATCAGTTTGATGACTATATGTGAAGAAGCCTTGAACCAGCAAGATTGTGAAGTTTGGGACGACCACATAATTTTTGATGATGTTGAGTGAACTGTGACAAGTATACATTTGTATCACGCTGACTTACTTTTGATATATAGCAAATCCGTAACCCTATACACCATGTCTGGTTAGCCTATTCGAAAAACTTTTGATACTACAGCATGGACAAGAATCTCCAATGAACCGTGAAAAGTGCATTACACTGACCTATTTTAATACACAGCACCTCTTTTAGCCTACACACAATAATATACCGCAGGAAATTCTTCTAAAGCTACAGCCTGTATAAGAATTTTCTATGATGTTCCGTGAACCATACTTCCGATATATGACTCACCATTAGGCCGTGATACATTCATAGACCCAGTTTGGTGACCATACGTGAAAATGTCTTGAAACCATGGTCCGAACAAAAATCGGGGCCAGACAAAGCTACTGAATATGCCACACCCCGAAGTTAAACAAACACATACAGTGGCACCAGAATGAAATTGTGATTGGGATGGGGGGAAGTGGGGAAGGATTCAGGGAACATCCCTCTCCCATAAAATAGGGAGCTTGGTGAGAAGTAACTGTATAAGGGTATTTGGTACCATAGGCAAGAGTCTTTGAGTGGGCATTTAACCCTCTCATAAATCGTGGCTCCGGTGGCCCTCCCCTGGAATGTTAAAATCTAGATACTCTCAGTGGGGGATCTCCTGCATTTTTGGAAGTGCATGTACATGTAAAGAGCAGCCCTGAGACTGGTTGTGAAACCACTCTTTTTACTTCCTTTTCCTCAAAATATAGTCCATCTCAATAAAGATTATATCAACACATTATTGAGATAAGCAGAATTTTCTGGAATTATAGTCCGTGAAATGTTTAACTTGATATGAAAACATTACGAAATTTCATTTGATAATGTTTCATGACTTATTTAATACTGAAAAATTATGCCAAAATATATGTCTGATACTTAATTAAACAGTACAACTAGTAAAATCTTGTAGAGACTACATTTTTCCTGGCTGTAACTCTGGGTATGCTGAATATTTTGAAAACAATTTGACTGAAAGTTGTTGGTGGCTATGCCACCCACAACTTTCAATCAAATTGTTTTCAAAATATTAGCAGATCCAGAGCTATTGATTTTTGAAATTATTGTCTGGTGGCTTACAGTCAGGCATTTAACTACAAATGTATACTTTAAACATGTTCGTGTTTGAGGTGTCTGTGTGGGAGTATACGTGTACATGTATAGAGGATGCCAGAATGAGGAGGATTAAATTCTATACAGCATATATAAGTTGAGACATCACGCCAGTCAAAACTGGTCTGTGTAGCAGTTTTGAGGAATGTCCATTCGCGGGCTAAGAAGAGTATTTTTGAAAATTTACCACTGGAATGACTGGATTGAAATACGAGCCGGTCATTCCAGTGATAGATTTTCAAAAACAGTTTTCTGTTGGCCTATAAATTGACATTCACTATGCAAAAATTACAATCTAAACATGAAACTTCATGAGGAATAATAAGATATTATTAGTTACACCAGTGTTGTGCCAGGCTGTTACCACATGTGCAAACATCAGCGCAATGAGGGAAATACATGTTATATTTCTCCGAGCTTGGTGAGGGAAATATAATTGTTTTCCCCATGTGATAACAGCTTGACTACCCCAGGAAATACACTGGTGCAACAAATGTATTACCTCTCAGACACCAGCAAGAGTGTGAGAAAGAGAGATTTTATCTTAACTTAAATATTGTCCATTTTCAGAACACATCAACACTCATGACGCCATTTTCACAATATATCAACACTTATGATTTTCCGGATTTTTCCAGATTTTTGGGATCACACCCAGTTGTGGAATCATCGTATACATACAGTTACACCTAATCTTGTGCTAAGATTTTAGCCAAATCATACCAGTAGTTTACAATATATATATAGTTCCAGAACTTAATCCGATCTGCATCCAGGTTATTTTATCGGGATCACGGCCAGAGTCTAGAAAACCTCTTGCACAGTGTCACTAATTTTATTTGTTGTGTTAAAACTTAAGCCAAATCTAAGTTTTTGAGATACTCAGATATGGCACCGGACAGACAGCCAGCCAGACAGATAGGCAGGTAGGCAAGCAAGCAAGCAAGCATGCATGCATGCATGCATGCATGCATGCATGCAGGCAGGCAGGCAGGCAGGCAGGCCGGCCGACAGACAGACAGACATAGAGGCAGACAGACAGACAGACAGACAGACAGACAGACAGACAGACAGACAGACAGACAGACAGACAGACAGACAGATAGACAGACAGACAGACAGACAGACAGACAGACAGATGTATGGGCGGGCGGCCAGATAGCAAGACGGATGGATGGATGGATGGACGGACAGCCAGACAGACAGACTGAGACAGACAGGCAGGCAGGAAGAGACAGACAGGCAGGCAGAGACAGACAGACAGACTGAGACAGACAGACAGACAGGAAGAGACAGACAGGCAGGCAGGAAGAGACAGACAGGCAGGCAGGCAGGAAGAGACAGACAGGAGGGCAGACAGACAGACAGGCAGGCAGGAAGAGACAGACAGGCAGGCAGGCAGGAAGAGACAGACAGGAGGGCAGACAGACAGACAGGAGGGCAGACAGACAGACAGGAAGAGACAAGCAGGCAGGAAGAGACAGACAGGAGGGCAGACAGACAGGAGGGCAGACAGACAGACAGACAGACAGGCAGGCAGGAAGAGACAAGCAGGCAGGAAGAGACAGACAGGAGGGCAGACAGACAGACAGACAGGAGGGTAGACAGACAGACAGACAGACAGGAGGGCAGACAGACAGACAGGAGGGCAGACAGAGAGGGTGAGGGAAATTAATGGTCAAGAAGATCACAAAATATTTCCCTATTAAATGTTCATTTGCAGGCCAAGAGCAAATTATTTTTGAAAATTTACCACTGAATAACTGGCTCGCTTATCGAGCCAGTCATTCCAGTGGTAAAGTTTCAAAAATAGTTGTCTCTTGGCCTGCAAATGGACATTCCTGAAGACTACTGCAAAGGCTTGACCATTAAAGAGTTAAATTATGCAATAATTAAATATGTGATAAAGTACACGTAACATGAAATTATCATTAATTAACATTAAATTAACATACACTTTAGAAGAGCTCATATATAGAGAGCAGACCAGTCTAATTATTATAAATGTACACGTGAGCAGTCTCACGTAGTGCAATGGGAAAAATCATTACTCACTGAACAAACATTCATGATGAAACAGGAACGAGTCTTCTACATTATACAGGCCTCATCTACATGTGGATGAATGCGTTCATGGAAATGAGCTGACAGTATTATTATTATAGTAAAGTTGAATATATTAAAGAATCAGATATAGGTGTGTGTGTGGTTGATGAAGGGAGAGAACAGTTTTATTAACCATTATAACAACACCTGTTAATAAGGAAGAAATTAACACAGGTTTCAGAGTAAGAATCAGTAAGAAATAATATTGTATCCTGCATATACTGAAAATGATATGATAATTACATTACATATATGCAATAGTTAACAATTAGCATACTAATAATTTTTTACTATTTTACTGAAGTGTACTATATGCTAAGACAGCCATAACATTCAATAATTTTTCAGTAACTGTCATGTATCTGACAATGTCTAAGAAAATCGAGAATTGAGTCTGACAAATGCTTTCGAGAAAGATAAACAGCATGCAGAAGCATACCTTCTAAAATTTGTCGAAAGAATTGACATTTCACCAACAATTTCAGTTAAATTGTTTTCAAAATATTCCTCAAGTCAGGAGATTTGCATAAATGAGATTATTATTTGGTGGCTTGTAGCAGCGAGACAGCTAAGGAAAACCGTGATTATCTTGACAAATCTTGAGGATTATGTAACAGATACAAGGGAGTCTGTATCACTCGCCTGGAACATTGGCATCATTAAACTCTAAAGTACATGTAGAAAGACATGATGTAGAGCCCTATACATCTTTTGCCGGAAATTGAACAGTTCTAGCCAAAAAACAAAGAAATTAGAAGTTTTATAAGTATAAATTGTGACTAGGTATTTTAGGAATATCTTCCATGATTTCCTGGACATTTTCAAAAATCCAAGATGGCTGCTGAATAAATTTAACATTCAAATTTCTGTAAACGTTTGTAACCATATGGCTGAGTAACATGTGGTCCTTCCCGCACAGGTCGTTTGAAATATGCCAATCCGGTAATGATGATGTATATTGTAACAGATTTCCTAGACATTCTTGGTAATTCAAGATGGTGTCGGAAAAACTGTCTAATCAAATTTCTCTGTTTTCTGGACTCTACCACAGTTAGCGTCCTTCAATTAAGCCAAGTCTGGTTAAAATTATACAAACTGTTAATGAAGAGTAGTCTTTCAAATTTCTTCAAATTTAACAAACAGTCCTGGACCATAACTTGATATATAATGCAACAAGGTAGAAGTACCAGATTTGGCCACTTGTTTAGAATCACTTTTTTCGGCCAAAGGGTCAAATATTTAAGTCATCAGGTCACTAAATGCATCAGGCAAAACACTGCCTATGAAAGGTCAGCATCTCCTTCCATCTGCATACTCCCCCACACACCTGATTGACCTGAGTGTGGTCTAGTTCATTCATATAACCATGCTACCTACACATTGCACGCGTGGTAAAATATAAACCTATATAATGATTCCATTAAACAAGAGGTCCTTAGGGATTGTGGCGCACACAAGGAAAATTGGTCTGAGAGATAATTGTATATAAATCTTTTAAATGGCTTGCTGGAAAATCAAAGGCAGTCGTCAGAAAAATTGGCCAATCCAAATTCTGTATACAAGTTCTGAGGCCTATAACTACAGGTATTCTGTATACAATTTCTACAGCCTACGACCATCAGGGTGTTCCAGCTATGTTTGGCTGAAATCTCATAAGCAATATATTTAAGTACTCTTATCTGATTGCTACAAAGATTTTTGATACTACTCAAGACGCCCGCCAAAAAATATTGACCACTGACAATTCTGTTTAAGAGTTCTGAAGCCTACACCCACAGAGTCGTTCCAGTCACATTAGGTTGAAATCCGTCAAGGGGTTAATGACGAGTAGAGTTTTGACAATTTCCGACCAATTTTTCATAAAATCTAAGATTTTCACCTAAAAAATTGACAAATCAAAATTCTGTATACAAGTTCTGAACTCTACCCCCATAGGGTTCTTCCAGCCAAATTATGTTGAAATCTGCCAAGTGGTTATTGTGGAGTAGCGTTTTAAAGCAAAAGTTGACAGATGGAAGATAGATGACGGACAGTCACCATGCCATATAAGCTCACTTGGCCATTCATGCCAGGTGAGCTAATAATTGAATACTTTATACATTCAGGTTTGAAGCCCTATTAAAAGCAAGACAAATTCTTAAAGTCTTATATGGACTCAATGAGTTTGTCTCTGAAATATTGGCACACATCCAACCAGCTACTTTTATTTGTAACCTACGTTATGAACTGATTTCATGCTGATTTGTCTGGAGATGATGTTCAGTTATTATTCAAATTATCGTGCTGATTATCCTGTGAACAATTTGGCGAGTCAGCGACACCCTTCACTCAAATTGGTTTCAAGTTATTCAATGCAGTTCATATTAATAGCAGCCATGTGAAAGCAGACTTTAATTGTTTCACTGCTGCAATAAGCCACCGGACAATAATTTCAATGGGCAATAACTATGAACCTGCTAGCCACCAATAACCTTCAGTCAAATTGTTTTCAAAATATTTAGCATATCCAGATATCTGAGATTTGAACCCATGAAAGATGTAATCTGTAGAAATTCAGCAGACAGAGTTTAATAATTCAGAATGAAAACAGCGATTGTTACGCCTATGGTTGACACCTAACTCATGCCATCAAGTATGAATCCACTATTCTTATATTATTACCGTAGCATCTATCAATATTCCTTCTCTTATGCTTATATATATATATATATATATATCTATCTAAATCATGCTTCGATTCATCAGCTGATTGATCAATAGCACTTAAGGGTTGCTGAGGAGGTGATAGAATCTAGAGCCTGTTAGCTTATTATAGGAAAAGTACACCTAGCTAGGACATGGACATGTACATTGTGCTATAACATGAGACGTGACTGGAATGCAATTTATGAACATGAGATTAATAGAAATTTTTCTGTTAAAGATTGTGAACTTGAAAAGTTCAATAATAAGAATTACACATAATATACATGTACTGTATGTGTGCTATTAAATCAAGGTGAGTCTATTAGCTTATTATTAAATAGTAAAAGCAAATAATTAGTACAACAATGCATAGACCGTCTTCAAATATGCATTCGTGACATACTTACCGACATCATTCATGACGTCATTCATTATGATGTCATTCTACACATCACGCAGTACATTATGATGTCATATGATGGGTGGGTACTCTTGAAAGGTGAATTGCTTCCTAATTGAAAGTTGAATAATACAGGGTTGCACCACTGTGTAGTGTAGTACAACTTCATGCATGACACTATATAGACCTTTATACAAACAGTTCATCTAGTGTGACACTGTGAATTCATGCTTGAGTGCACGCGTGCTCAGGCGTGAATGGTAAATGTCAAGTGCATCGTTGTGTTCGGTTACAAAATGCCAGTGTACCTTTTTCACAACTTTAGCATTTGAACCATTAATAAACATTTGAACAGAGATAATTCTTCGAATTCAGCTGTAACACGATATAAAATATAATGTTATATAATATGAATGGAATTCAATATGCACATGATATAGCGAGAAATTACTGAGGGCTGGTGACCTCACAATAAGATTGATCCATAGGTTCCATCAAACTAATTAAAAAATCCAATACGACTACAAAACGCTACATTGATTGGTCCATGACAGCCACATTTTTTCGTGGATCAGGTTCTCTTGAAACCACTTTAATCACGCTTAGTTATTGATGACATCTAATGAGTTTCAGCCTGATCCAACCAGCAGTTCCTGAGGTCTCATTTTCAAGACAAGAACAAGATTGCCACCAAAAAAAGGGACCAATTAAAATTCTGAATGAAAGTTTGGAATCCAATTACAACAGGGTTGCCACCTAACTTTCACTGACATCCACCAGCTGGATCTTGTGAAGAAGTCATTTAGAACTGTTCTCATGCCATTCCCTATATGATTTCTAAAGTTATGAATATCCTATATGACTGTCTGCCACCGGAAAAATCAACCAATCAAAGTTTTGACTGGAAGTTCCGCAGACGATTATGATGGCCAAATCTGGTTAAAATTGGGCCATTCAATATGGATGAGTAGTGTTTTAGAGAATTTCCAGAAAACTCTTTAAAAATCTAGATAATCCACGCTTTGAAAATTTCCGATAAATTTTTTTCATAAGATCTAAGATTTTCACATCAAAAAAATTGACCAATCAAAATTCTGAATACATGTAGATGTTCTGGAACCATATCACTATAGATGAAATCCATCAATCAATTCGTCGAGGAGATGCATTTTGACAAATTCACTACTTACATGTACGGCAAACCTTTCATAAAATCTATGATTTTCAGGCAACAATTTGTCCAATCAAAATTTTGAATAGCAGTTCTGAAGCCTGCCCCCATAGCGTCCTTCTAGCCAAATCTGCTTGAAATCAAACAGCTAAGAAGGAGATGCACCAAGTGGCAAAAGCGGCCCATACATGATCAATATAATTGACAATAATATTGTCAATTATGAAAATTGACTTCAGAATGAAATATTGATCAATAATTTCTCAATGTGTACCACCGACGACACAATAAATTGGGTAACCCTCAATAAATATCTACCGGGTTTTGTTTCTGTCAGAATATTGCGCAAATCAAAATTTGACCTCAATATTACACACTAAGGATTAATAATATTGTCAATTTTCATAATTGACAATATTATTGTCAATTATATTGATCGTGTATGGGCTGCTTTTGCCACTTGGTGCATCTCCTTCTTAGCCATTTGATGTCAAGCAGATTTAGTTAGGACGCTATGGGGGCATTTTGATTGGACAAATGGTTGTCTGAAAATCATAGTTTTGTAACACAACAAAAATACTAAGCCACCCAATTCACTGTTTGCTATAAGTCAGATGACTTAGATATCTCAGAAAATTTTAACCTATTCATTCCCATGGCGTGTGGGTTCCCTAGTAAACAAGGTTAGCAGAGATACATCCCTCCATTGGGTATTCTTGATAGTATCTCTTGAACTCTAAAGCAGTCATTGTTCTAGGGAACCGGTTCCTCTATTCCTATAGAGTACATATAAACGAGTCTGTGAGCATGCACACTTATGCTACTATGCATGTGACCGAGTCCAAGCCATCATTAATTAATTTTCTGTATTACAGGAAACACCTAATTTTTATATCAACAAATCCTATTCATTCCATAATCTTGCGGAGCTACATCCACATTTGATTTTTCATGAATGTCACAGAACTTGCAGTCTTTGTTGAACAAGTCATAGTACTTATGTAAAATGTTTAAATGTTTATGAAACTTCTTCTTCTTCTTCTTTTCGTTCGCTGATCATACCGCCAGTCCTGTAAGTGACTATCGACATGATCATCATTCATTTATTAAAACGGAATGGAAAGTTTTCGTGACTACAAAGAAAATGGCGCCAGCAATCAGCTTCACGGTACAATTAAGCCATGTGAAGTCAATATCTCTGATCCTATTTTAGCCTCAATATTACACACTAACGATCAATAATATTGTAAATTTTCATAATTGACAATATTATTGTCAATTATATTGATTGTGTATGGGCCGCTTAAGGGGGAGATGCATTTTGACAATTTCTGGTAAATTTTCACCACCACCTCCCACCCACTTCCCCCCCAAAAATGACCAATCAAAATTCTGAATACATGTTCTGGAGCCTAGCAGCATTCTAATCGCTCCATCCAAAGTTGGCTGAAAATCCATCAACTGGTTAAAGCGATAATGCTTGGGTAAATTTTTCTAAAAATTAGATTTTCTTCCAACAAATTGCCCAATAAAATTTTTTAATATTAGCACTTCTGGAGCCTACCACCATATGGTCCTCATCTAGCCATATTTACTTCAAATACATCAAGCAGCTGAGGAGATGATGTGTCTTGACAACTTCAATTAAATTTTTCAGAAAATCTAAAATTTTCACCAATAAATAGACCAATCATAATTCTGAATAGAAGTTCTGGAGCCTCAGCCAACCACCATATATATGTACAAATAAGACCCTTCCAATGAAATTTGGTTGAAATCGGTCAAAATGTTAAGGAGGATATGTGATTTGATGGACATAAGCTCACTAATAATTTCATTTGGTGCTTCGGACCAGGCAAGCTAACAATGTTGCTATCTATTGTTTATCTATTTAACACATGTAGTCAAGATTCATCAAGAGAATTAAGATTTTTGCTTAGTAAATGTCCAATTGCATATTGAGAGAAGATTATTGTTGCAATTAATTGACCACTAGATTGACTGGCTCGGTTATCTTTTCTCTTGACCTGTGAGTGGACATTCCTCAAGACCACTGCTGTGGTCTGTTTTGGCCGGCTTAACCAACAAAGGGTCAAATTAACAACTGTGACATTGGCTAGATAGATAACAGTATTTAGCTCCTGCTCCTGACCTCTTGACCCAAAATATTTACTATAAATTTGTATACCAACATGGAAATCAAGACATTCAAATCTCAGAGTCCTGACCATGAACACTTACTATGTTATCTCATATTTCAGCCACAATAACCGTGTGAGCCATATCGCCTTGTAGGAGAATAACCAATTTACAGAATCAAATCTGGGTGTGTTGTTAGTCATACTCGGAATGGACTACATATGCAACTTCATGCCAGACACGCCTTATTACATGTTACATGGTGAGTATATATATAGCACATGCACAGCACACCTCAAAACTAATTTAACATAGTACAAGAAAAGAAACAAAACACATACACACCAAAAACACAACAACAGTAAACAGATTGCAAAACCTCCACCTCCCATTTTTGTCACATTGCAATTATTTGTTGGATTTTCCAGATTTTTCGGATCATTACCAATGTTATCAAATCCTAGTGTATGGTCACACCATCTCTTGTGTAGAATCCTAGTGTATGATCACACCTTCTCTTGTGTAGAATCCTAGTGTATGATCACACCTTCTCTTGTGTAGAATCCTAGTGTATGATCACACCTTCTCTTGTGTGGAATTCTAGTGTATGATCACACATTTTCTTGTGTAGAATCCTAGTGTATGATCACACATTCTCTGGTGTAGAAGCCTAGTGTATGATCACACATTTTCTTGTGTAGAATCCTAGTGTATGGTCACACCTATTCTTGTGTGGAAGCCTAGTGTATGGTCACACCTTCTCTTGTGTGGAATCCTAGTGTATGGTCACACCTTCTCTGGTGTAGAATCCTAGTGTATGATCACACATTTTCTTGTGTGGAATCCTAGTGTATGGTCACACCTTCTCGTGTAGAATCCTAGTGTATGGTCACACCTTCTCTTGTGTGGAATTCTAGTGTATGATCACACATTTTCTTGTGTGGAATCCTAGTGTATGGTCACACCTATTCTTGTGTGGAATCCTAGTGTATGATCACACCTATTCTTGTGTGGAATCCTCGTGTATGGTCACATCTATTCTTGTGTGGAATACTAGTGTATGGTCACACCTTCTCTTGTGTAGAAACATAGTGTATGGTCACACCTTCTCTTGTGTAGAATCCTAGTGTATGGCCACACATTTTCTTGTGTGAAGTCCTAGAGTATGATCACTCCTTCTCTTGTGTAGAATCCTAGTGTATGGTCACACATTTCCTTGTGTGGAATCCTAGTGTATGGGCACACCTTCTCTTGTGTGAAATTCTAGTGTATGGCCACACCTATTCTTGTGTGGAATCCTAGTCTATGATCACATTTTCTTGTGCAGAATCCTAGCGTATGGTCACACCTTCTCTTGTGTAGAAACCTAGTGTATGGTCACACTTTCTCTTGTGTAGAATCCTAGTGTATGGTCACACATTTTCTTGTGTGAAATCCTAGTGTATGGTCACACATTTTCTTGTGTGGAATCGTAGTGTATGGTCACACTTCTCTTGTGTAGAATCCTAGTGCATGGTCACACATTTTCTTGTGTAAAATCCTAGTGTATGGTCATACCTCTTGTGTAGAATCCTAGTGTATGGTCACACATTTTCTTGTGTGAAATCCTAGTGTATGGTCACACATGTTCTTGTGTTAAAATTTGAACAAATTTTACTAGTAGTTTCAAAGATATCCATCCGTTCCTGAATTATCTCTGATTCGGATCTGGATTTTTTATACACGGATCACAGCCAATATTGGGAAATCCTCTTGCTCTGTAAAATCTTTTGTTGTGCAGAAATTTGAGCCAAATCGGATCAGCAGTTTTTTAGATGTATACCTCCAGACACACTAACAACAGACAGACAGACCAGAATACAATACCATCTTCCTCTTACATGGTGACAGTAATAAAGATGAAACATAAATAAAACAAAATGGACAAACAGGATTGTTTCATGTTTGTTTGTTTTATTTTTGCTTTGCATTTGTTGTTTCTGTTTCGTGTTTGCTTTCATTTCCAGGAAAACTGTTAACTGCCTCCGTGCTGCCACCAGACAATAATTTCAATGGACAACTAACTCTGAACCGGCTGAATATTTTGAAAAGAATTTGACTGAAAGTGGTTTGTGGCTTAGACACCAACAACTTCCTGTCAAATTGTTTTCAAAATATTCAACATATCCAGAGTTAAAACCCATGAAAAATGTAGACTGCAGAAACTCATCATGCAGATGGTTAAATAGTTTTTTAACTGTACTGTATGTACAATCAACCCTGTCTTAAGTGACCACCTTCTGGAGTACCAACAATTAGTCACCATTAGTGGCAAAAAAGTCATATTAGTGAAAAATTGTCAAAGGTTTTACATTTCATTTGTGTCATCAATCAATCAATCAATCAATCAATCAATCAATCAATCAATCATAATCTACATCCTGTAAGAAGGCCTATCAGCCTGTTATAAATGAGTTTGTTTTGGTTTTTTAAAATTTTATCCGAGGGTATTAGTTAGTGTACCATTTTTAATAGTTGGTCTGATACCAATCGGGCTTTATATTGGCTGCGAGGTAATCATAGTATAACGGTTGAGTCTTCCATAACTTATCCAGCCTAGATTCAAAAGATAATATTGTTTGGGCTTCAACTACGTGTTGTGGTAGGCTATTCCATAAGTCTATAATGCCATGTTTGAAATAGTATCTTTATCCGAGTCATGCCGAAGACTCATTTCCCTTGATGTGTGTGGGAAGCAAAGGGTTAAAATACGATCCAGATACCACAGGTCAACTGCCACTGTGCCTTTTAACCATTTAACACCCATACCGGCAAAAAATGCCTTCTCTATAGTCTTGAGAATTGTCCATTTGCAGACCAAAAGAAAACTATTTTTGGAAGTTTACCACTGGAATGACTGGCTCGATAACTGAGCCAGTCATTCCAGTGGTAAATTTTCAAAGATTTTAGTCTGCAAATAGACATTTTCTATGAGAAAATTGAAATTTCTTGAACAAATTTAAGGCTTAAAGGGTTAATCCTATCTCAATTATGTACAGTACATGGAGTGAGTGTCTATGAGATATGGACACGTATATTAGGTCATGCCCTCATTTAGCTAAAATCTACACACTCTCTTGCTGGCATAAAGACACATTCATAACAGGAGTTGGTATTGAAAGGATTGTCTACCTGTTTAAACGCTTAATGGTCAAGCCAGCGACAACCGGCTATTGCAGCGGTCTTGAGCAATGTCCATTTGCTAGGCAAGAGAAAACAATTTTTGAAGATTTACCACTGAAATGGTAACCGAGCCAGTCATTCGTGGTAAATTTTCCTGCAAATGGACATTTAGTTTCTTGACCAAATTTGACCATTAAAGTGTAACATTTAATGGGCAAGCTGGCAAAATCTGGCCGCTTTACCGTTCTTGCGATATGTCCATTTGGAAAATAATTTTTGGAACTTTACCCTTGGAATGAATGGCTAACTGAACGAGCCAGTCATCTCAATGGTGAATATACAAAAATGGTCTTCACATGGTAGTATAATTAAGTGGGCATTTTCTATGAGAAATTCAAATTTTTATTACCAAATTTGAAAAATGAAGGGTGGAAATCCCACTTCAGTGCAATAGAATTTTGCAGTGTTGGATAGAATAATTTAATTAGGATAAATTTAACACATTTTTGTTTTTCCAGATCATATTTTGACTAGACAGGTGGTTTCTATTCACAGGTTTCATTGTATTTATAGAAGCATAATAGTTCTGAGAGGCTATGTATTCTGTATCCATTTTCATTAAATGAATGCTTATCTCATCTCAGATGTTGTATTGTACCGATAGATTATGGTTTACAGATTCCATATCATTCATATCCTGTTACATTTCCTTATCTGTATCACAATTATCTGCTTTGTAATATCACGTAAATGTTGAACAGTGGTCACCACCATTTTGTCTCCTCAAGCGACAGTGTGTGATGTCATTTAAGTGCCAATGCATTACATTCGTTATTATGTAATTACTTATCCCATTGAATATTTTGAAACTAATTTGACTGGAAGCAACAGCTTCCAGTCAAATGAGTTTCAAAATATTCAACAGCTTACCTGTTTGATTGCTTTTATACAAAATTGCCAAACTATAGCCGGCACCTCTATGACCGAGCGCATATACCGAGACGGGCACACTAGGTTTTTTCTGATTGGTTGAAAAGTAAATCATGGCAGCCAGCATAAGGCGTAGAATTGTACCAACATTTAGCTACTAAAGTCTGAATATCTTTCTTTAGCGGCATGATAAAAAGCTTAAAATCACTTGAGTGTCATATTAAATCACCTGAACAGCAATCAAGAGAAGAGATTAGTTATCCTTTAATCATACCAAATTCCTACATGTACAGTACAGCTCAGAAGTAACTTAAAATGTTTCCAAAACAAACTAAAATGTACTGCGGTTACTGTTGAATATTTTGGACATAATTTGACTGGAAGCCATCGAAAGCTCAGGTAATTAAATTAAGTCAAAAATAATCAACAAACAAAATTCAATGTTTCAGGGTTTTTTCGAAAAGTGTTAACTTATTTATGAGCCTTACTGTATCTTATAGTGCAACCCTTTGGAATTGACAAGAAAATCATGACTTTTTTCTCAGCAAATGTCAAGGGGTCCTCCTATATTGACAACAAGAGCTCCGAAAACAGGGCATAATACCCCGCCATAATGACAAGCCAATGAACAAGAGCTTTCAGAAAATAGAGGTTTCTTCCTCAGATGTAGACCAGTCATCCGATATACCGGTAGTTCCGCTAAACAGAAATGGGGATCTTGTTTGGAAACAAATATTCAAGATAGCTACAGGTGGCTGGCAGTCATATTGGATGTAGTATTAATATCAATTTCTACATAAGTTTATTCCTCGGACATAGTTTAGACATCATATGAAGCTTCAAAGCAATACGATAAACGGTAAAATGGTTTTCATTCGGAAACCAATTTTAATTTCTGAGTTGAATGACTGCCTGGTTTGGTTAACGAGCTCGTCATTTGACTAGTGGGTTACATTTTGTTCAAGAATTTCTCATAGAAAATGTTCACTTGCAGACCAAGATATGTTTTGAAAATTTCTCACTGATAGTATGACTGGCTGGTTCGGATATTGAACCAGTGACTGAGTTATTCTACTGAAGAATTTGGAATTTTTCAAAATAGCCTTCTCTTAATTGCTCTGCAAAATAACATTTCTTACGACCACAGCAGAAGCTACTTCTAGCCAGCTTCGAGTATTTAAAGGGTTAAAATTGATTTGAACTCATGTACATGTAATTGACAATGACCTTATAGTCATACATGTACGAATGTTACATCACCTCAATCCTCATTACAAGTTGATAACTAGGCACAAGGTCCACATTACCATGCCAACCCCTATAAATTGAAAATACTTTACAACTAACTCTTGCAGTGCTGAACGACAAAAATAAAACTTTGGAGAAGTTACTGAACATGTTGAAGAACAAGGACAAATTTGTCCAATACCTGTGTCGATGATATATTTCTTCACTCGGGTCGCCGTACAGTCAAATGTGTCTATTATGGAAACAATGTTGCTGAAATCTGTTGCTGTTGTTTTAGATTTTGACTCACGAATACATTCATACATTCAGCCAAGTTTGAAGAAGATTGCTCAAGTAAAGAGCTATTGAAGAATGTGTAAAAATGTCTATTTTGAAAACTGTTGCTGAAAGCTGTAACTGGTGTTTTATCTTTTGACCCCAAAGTCGGCATGCACCATTTCTGGACCACACGGGGCACTTTCCACCCGAGTTTGGAGAAGATTCCTCTAGTAGAACCAGAGTAACTCAACACAAACAACACATGCACACATTTACCCTTGCTTCTAGGGACGCTTGTAAAAATAATGCTAGTGAAAGATGACTCTGATTTATCACACCTAACGAAAATGGATAAAAGAAGCTTAGAATTCTGAAGTAAAAGGGTTAAGACATTTATCCAGGGCCAGAGCTACCCATCAGTCCTTTAGCCTAAACTAAAATCATGTTAAGAGAAATTTTCTTTGGCTAAAATATCTTGGCAATGACACAATCATTACCACCATCACAAAAGCAGTATTAACATCATTGCTACTGGCTAAAATAAATAATAAATTGGCTAAAAGACCCCATTTGGTTAAAAGATTGGCAACGGAGTACAAATATACATAAATTCACTAGTCTTAGAAATGGCAAAATTGGTGAAAGCGTGGGAATTTGCAATGGCTCACCATTGACCGGGCATTCTAGTTAACTATTATAATTATGAAATTATTATTTAATATGTTACCTTTTATTCTGGTGTATTCCATTTATCCTGGTCTCTGAAGCACCAGTATCATCCACAAATAACTGTGAGGATCCTTGTACGAACGTAGATACCACCAGAATAACTGTTAAAGAAAATTGAGGAGACATTGTGACCATGTAGGCTCATCCAGGCTTATCAAACTATAAACTCACTGACAATATGATCACATTTCACAGCCCATGATACTGAGCTGTCTCTCAAATTCCATATGCAAATACACACCAAACTCACAGCATGACTGAAGGATGGTCAATTGCTGGTAAACTGTTCAACAATTATCACAGTCATCAATGTTACTACATGTAGGTAATGACAAGTGACAGAAGAAAACAGATTTTTGGTTTCAACTCTGGCTAATAACTTGTCTAATTACATTTTCACTGTCTACAGTAATCAACACTCTAGCCAGATGTTTTCAAAAACACTGGCTAATACATATACATAGAGGGGGTGATGCTGATGCTAAACTAGTGAAGCATAACAGGACCTCTGACCCTAATTGAAAATGGTCTGACACTAAAAACCACAGAACTAATCAAATTTGACAGGAGAGCCTAGAACTAGAAGAGCAGTGGCACTATGCAGGGTCCTACTGTGACTGGCTGGAAGCTGATGGTGCACTCAAGCCACAGAATGCTACTATGCATACTTAATGCATTGTATGGCAGACTGCAGCTACCAATAGCATACTTCTGTCAGTTAGCCAGTCAGTCAGTCAGTCACATTTCATGTTAAGTACCCTCAACAAACCTACAAGTCTAACATGTGCATACATGTGTATAAGAGGAGGATGTTAAATGTTTAAACTATGCTTGTAATTAAAAACATTCACTTGACTGGGTTACAATGATAGTAGGCCAATTAGAAAATGACCGGATCTGATCTGTCTGTCACTCAATTAGCCTATCTGATGTAATAATCAAAATACTTCACTTGTTAGCTGATGTCACAATCAAATGTGATGTAGGTCTGACACGAAAGAGGCAAAACCTAACTGTAAGCTCGTATGCATGATGACCAATGAATTACAACTGAATCCCTTAACAGTCAAATTTGTTTAAAAAAATGTAATATCTGCTAATTGAATGTCTATTTACAGGTCAACCGAACACAATTATTGAAAATTTATCACTGGAATGACTGGCTCGGTAACCGAGCCAGTCATTCAAGTGGTAAATTTTCAAAAATTGTATTCTCTTGACCTGTAAATGGACATTATTCAAGACCACTACAGAGGCCAGTTCTGGACGGCTTGACCTTTAAAGGGTTAATAAACATTCTGTTGACCATTTTAAAACTAATTTAATTGGGAGCTCCTAGTCCAGTTAGTTTCAAAATATTCCACACCTTACTGTATATAGTTACTTTGAATAAGTAGGATTCTGGTAATTTATGGATCAAAGCGCTAAAATCAAGCTAAATATACATATATGGTGGGTAGAGCTTAGCTAGAAATGGGAGGGGTGTAGCTATAAATAGATTCCTCTATTACAAGGATATCATCATTACTAGCAGACAGATAGTCAAAGTATTGGTAGTAATTCATTATTATGCATCCAATTATAATTTCAATTGAATAAATATCAGTGAAGGGCCATGTATCATAAGAGGCTTGATATAATGCCAATACCTACTTGTACATGTATCAATTTGTCACCACATCTGAGTTACTGACTACGAATTATTAATTTCTCCAGTACTGTATAGACATATAAAAAATTATATACATGTACCAGTACATACCACCGCTTTAGTTTCCATTCATACCAAATTATATACGGTGTGGGATTATGGAACCATCAGAATAGCTATGTTTAGTATTTCCATGTTTGCTCCTGGTTAGATTTTGATAGCAACACTAAAATACGACATTGTCAATGAAGAACATGAGGAATGTTGGCATTGGTATAAATTTTAGATCTTGTTCACGATATTATAGTGATGCTTTCAACATTAAAGGGTTGACTCATTTCATTCTGAATTCCCAGAATACCAAAAACTTTAACCGTTACCACTCTGATGTCAATATTGTATCTTTTACCATGTCAATAGCAAAGAATCTGGTGTACATTTTTCAACATTTTGGTGGACGATGTTGCTGTCTTCGACAGCACCATCTTCCACCAAATTTGTTTTAAAATGTACACCAGTTCATCTTTTAATTTAATTTGAAAATTTAAAACTCTGACATCAGTGTGGTAACGGTTAAACACAATATGCAGTCGATGGAGCACCATTCTAAGTGTCATTGATTTCACCAACTTTGACATTTTTCATCCTCCCGCCACTCCCCTCCCCACACCCCCTCACCTCCAACTACACATACAACCCCCTCAGCGCCCTTGTGGCTGAGCCTTATGTAAATCTTCTCTCTCAATCTGCAATCATATGGGTACAGTATCACACATGACAAATTTGGTTCAAATTCGCCAACTTCTACATAATCGTAATTTCTAAATTAAAATTATACACACATAATATTTTCATAGAAAAGTCTAGGATATCTAAATTATGGAATCTGTGATGTAGCAGCAAGAGAAAGTCCCTTTCATGGAAGATCATGGAAGAGTTACCTCCCTTGTCACAATCTGTGAGATTGATCCATAAAAATGTTAATATAGTTCAGATTTTTTGGGATTGATTATGTCCAAGGAATTAGCTCCCTTGTCTTAATCTATGAAATGGGAGAAAGAGTCCCTTTCCTCAAATCTCCTATAGATTGATCATGGAAGAGTTACCTCCCTTGCCACAATATACGTGATTGATCATGGTGGAATTAGCTCCGTTGTCACAATCTTTGAAATGGGGGAAAGAGAAAGTCCCTTTCATCAAATCTCCTATCGATTTATCGTCGAACAGATATTGCCATTGCTAGTTGTCAGTTAATCTGTAAAGTGGAAGAAAGAGAATGTTTCAAATTCCCTATTGATTACAAGTATATTTTGTGCTACTATAGAATCTGTGAACTGTGATATGTACATAAATTGGCATTTAAGACTGGGGCAAATTGAGGATTGTAAAGAAATAACTAGAATGGCCAGTCAATGCCATGCCATCGCAATTCCTCAGGCCATCGTCAACCTTTTGACCCCCACCTGCACCCACCATTCCCAGGAAGTGGAGCCCAACATAAATACTAGATTACTCGGTCGATGACGCGTCATCGTAAATCTCCACGTTCACCACTTTGAACTTTTGACCACCACTCCCCTGGGGACGGAGCCAAATGTAAATGTCCTTTTGCACTCCGCAATCATATGGGTAGCTCACATACCCAAACTAGAGAGCATAGCTATTCGCACCAGAGTACCTCATCTCACAACCAAAGGTGAACACAGTGATGTGAGCAAGAAGGCCCTGACCCTAGCCATGCTGAAAGAAATGTACCCTCAGGAGACATGGATAAGGATCTACACAGAAGGATCAGCCAAAGATGCAATTAGGAGCGGAGGTACCGGACTGCACATACAGTATCCAAACGGACAACATGAGTCAGCTGCAATACCGACAGGCAAACACTGCACAAACTACAGAGCTGAAGTCGAAGCACTGGTTCATGCAGCTAATACCATCAGCAGAACAGCAGACCCTATTACACAGATTGTCATTTTATCTGATGCCCGCTCCGTCCTTGAGGCTATCACCAAAGGTAAGCTGCCACAACTTGAAGAAGCACTACAAACCATTAAATGCTTTCGGATAGCACTGCAGTGGATCCCCTCACACTGTGGAGTTCAAGGAAATGAGGAAGCAGACAAGATGGCAAAGGTGGGTGCAGAAGAGAATCAGAGAGAAAACATGGTTACCCATACAGAGATGAAGACTATCATAAAGTCACTCTATAGAACACCTCAATCAGAAGATGCCTACCATCATCTCTCGAGGCCAGAGCAAGTGACCATTTTTCGTCTCAGAACTGGACACAACAGACTAAACCAACACGTGTACAGGCGGTTCCACCTTATGACATCGCCCCCTTGTCCTTGTGGAGAAGCAGAACAGACCACAGAGCACATACTTCAATGTTGCAGTACGTATCAGCTGCTGAGAGAAGAGATCTGGCCTTTGTCAACCTCTTTTCTTGAAAAGCTGTATGGGCCTGTGGAAGAACTGCAGAAAACCACAGATTTCATCTTGAGAACGGCTCTCCAAGTGTGATACTAGCGATTGAAAAGAAGAAGAAATATTGCCATTGTTAGTTGTCAGTTAATCTGTAAAGTGGGAGAAAGAGAATGTTTCAAATTCCCTATTGATTACAAGTATATTTTGTGCTACTATAGAATCTGTGAACTGTGATATGTACATAAATTGGCATTTAAGACTGGGGCAAATTGAGGATTGTAAAGAAATAACTAGAATGGCCAGTCAATGCCATGCCATCGCAATTCCTCAGGCCATCGTCAACCTTTTGACCCCCACCTGCACCCACCATTCCCAGGAAGTGGAGCCCAACATAAATACTAGATTACTCGGTCGATGACGCGTCATCGTAAATCTCCACGTTCACCACTTTGAACTTTTGACCACCACTCCCCTGGGGACGGAGCCAAATGTAAATGTCCTTTTGCACTCCGCAATCATATGGGTAGCTCACATACCCAAACTAGAGAGCATAGCTATTCGCACCAGAGTACCTCATCTCACAACCAAAGGTGAACACAGTGATGTGAGCAAGAAGGCCCTGACCCTAGCCATGCTGAAAGAAATGTACCCTCAGGAGACATGGATAAGGATCTACACAGAAGGATCAGCCAAAGATGCAATTAGGAGCGGAGGTACCGGACTGCACATACAGTATCCAAACGGACAACATGAGTCAGCTGCAATACCGACAGGCAAACACTGCACAAACTACAGAGCTGAAGTCGAAGCACTGGTTCATGCAGCTAATACCATCAGCAGAACAGCAGACCCTATTACACAGATTGTCATTTTATCTGATGCCCGCTCCGTCCTTGAGGCTATCACCAAAGGTAAGCTGCCACAACTTGAAGAAGCACTACAAACCATTAAATGCTTTCGGATAGCACTGCAGTGGATCCCCTCACACTGTGGAGTTCAAGGAAATGAGGAAGCAGACAAGATGGCAAAGGTGGGTGCAGAAGAGAATCAGAGAGAAAACATGGTTACCCATACAGAGATGAAGACTATCATAAAGTCACTCTATAGAACACCTCAATCAGAAGATGCCTACCATCATCTCTCGAGGCCAGAGCAAGTGACCATTTTTCGTCTCAGAACTGGACACAACAGACTAAACCAACACGTGTACAGGCGGTTCCACCTTACGACATCGCCCCCTTGTCCTTGTGGAGAAGCAGAACAGACCACAGAGCACATACTTCAATGTTGCAGTACGTATCAGCTGCTGAGAGAAGAGATCTGGCCTTTGTCAACCTCTTTTCTTGAAAAGCTGTATGGGCCTGTGGAAGAACTGCAGAAAACCACAGATTTCATCTTGAGAACGGCTCTCCAAGTGTGATACTAGCGATTGAAAAGAAGAAGAAATATTGCCATTGTTAGTTGTCAGTTAATCTGTAAAGTGGGAGAAAGAGAATGTTTCAAATTCCCTATTGATTACAGGTATATTTTGTGCTACTATGGAATCTGTGAACTGTGATATATACATAAATTGGCATTTAAGACTGGGGCAAATTGAGGATTGTAAAGAAATAACTAGAATGGCCAGTCAATGCCATGCCATCGCAATTCCTCACGCCATCGCCCACCTTTTGACCCCACCCGCACCCACCCTTCCCAGGAAGTGGAGCCCAACATAAATACTAGATTACTCGGTCGATGACGCGTCATCGCAAACCTCCACGCTCACCACTTTGAACTTTTGACCACCACTCCCCTGGGGACGGAGCCAAATGTAAATGTCCTTTTGCACTCCGCAATCATATGGGTAGCTTACATACCCAATTTGCTTGAATTTCATCCAACAGTGTCAGAAGAGTTGCATTAAATTTCATGACATTTTGACACCCACACCCCACCCCAAATGGGGCGGGGCCAAATGGTGGAGGCCACATGTAAATGTGGTCATCCACTCCACATTGATATGGGTAACTCACATACCAAATTTGGTTGAATTTCATCCTATTGTTTCAGAGGAGTTGCATTACAACCAATTTTTTTACCTTGGGACGGGGCCAAATGTAAATGGGTTCATGCACTCCACATTGATATGGGTAGCTAACATACCAAATTGGGTTGAATTCAACGGTTTCGGAGGAGACGCATTACAATCAATTTCTGCATGTTAAAAGTTTACCTTTTGACCACCACCCCACCCCCTGTGGCCAGAGTCAAATGTAAATGACCTCTGGCGCTCCGCAATCATATGGGTTACTCACATATTAAATTTGGTTCAATTCCATGTAATGGTTTCAGAGCAGTTGCGTTCCAAGTCAGTTGACCTTTTGACACCTGCCCCGCCCTCCTTGGGGAGGAGCCAAATGTAAATATCCTGTTGCACTCCACAATCACATGGGTAACTTTTGATCCCCCCTCCCCCACCCCTGGGGGCGGAAGCAAATGTAAATGGGCTCTTGCACTCTGCAATCAGGTGGGTAACTCGCATCTCAAATGTAAATGTGCTCATGTACTCCACATTGATATATGTAAATGATAATCACATACCAAATTTCGTTGAATTCTGTCCAACGGTTTCGGAGGAGATACATTACAATCAATTTCCACATGTTAAACTTTGATCTTTTGACCCCCCCCCACCCCTTCCCCACCCCTGGGGGAAGGAACCAAATGTAAATGGGCTCTTGCACTCTGCAATCAGGTGGGTAACTCGCACCTCAAATGTTGTTGAGTTCCGTCTAACGGTTTCAGAGGAGTTGCGTAACAACTGATTTGACATTCTGACACCTGTCCCGGTCCACTGGGGGCAGAGCCAAATGTAAATATCGTCTTGCAAAGCGAAATCATATGGGTAACACACATACCCAATTTGGCTGACTTCCACCCAACAGTTTGGGAGACAATAGGGTGATGGACGGATAGACGGATGGAGATGATTCCAATATCCCCGATGGTTTTTTTAAACGTGGCGATAATTATCTAATAATTTGCAATCAATCATATTGGCAACTCGCAAAACAAGATATAATTGAACACCATAAGAGGGTTTCGAAAGAGAATGGATGATTAGAAGTCGAGGATTGAGAGATGATCTACATGTACTCCAGCATAGTCTCTATATAGACAGCAAAATTATAATTGTTTTGAAAATTGTAATATCTTGGAGACACGCACCTCACACAAAGATCACTAGTGCAGGTTTACATGGGCACAAACATATATTCAATTCTAGGAAACATTGCTGGGGGCTAAGTCAATCATAATTTTTGATTTTTGGTCTATTTATATTTTTTTGAGATGTTATGAGCAGTTCAGAAAGTAAAACTGCCAAAATGAAATCCTTAGATTTATACTAAAATGCATGCAATAACATCTGAAATTGTTTACCATTTCAAAATCATTGGACAGGATCCCACACATCAAGGGAACAAGGACTAATGAAAGAACCCCTTTGGATCCACAACCAATCTCCTTAGGTACCCAACCCCTGCACTCACCCCAGTCTAGAGAACCTTTTGTGTTTCAATGCGCCCCTGCATGGTCATGTAGTAACAGTTCCAATTCAGAGGAAACAAGCATTAGCACATAATTTTGCACAATATAATGTGAATTAAAAGTGGACTGAATTAACCAAAGAAACTGGACACAATCAAAACAAATGTATCAAATTTATGTGTGAATAAATGTTTGGAAGCATAAGGATGTTGTTTTCTCACTAAGAATACAGGAAATAACTTCTAATTCTCATACGTTTTCGGCACCATCACAATCTTGTGGAGAGGGGAATCCCCCTCCTAGACCAGTCCCAAACTTAAAATTTGGTGTTTCAATGTAGTTTTCCAATCCATGCTGATATAATTACTGAAATCTAAAAAAACGTACATGTAGTTTAGTGTCATGGTGAAACATTTCACAAGTCTCACATAACAAGTTCCTGCCAACAGCATTAAATACATGTATGTAGCATGCAATTATAAGGTGTGCAGACAAAATCCTACCGGACAAAATCTCACCTGGACATAATCCCACTGGACAGAATCCTACCAGACATAATCAAACCGGAATAAAATCTCATTGGACATAATTCCACATGCACAAAATCCCACTGGACATAATCCCACTCTATTAGGGATCAACCCGGATCAACTCAACACCGTAGAGGAAGCTACATATATATGGGTGTCACATTTCGAATAGTTGCAAACTTTTCTGCAACCTTGGGGCTATTACATCCCTTGACTCGAAACTGTTGCTGTCTAACTGATTCCAACTAGTCCAAGTTATTTTTAATTTTATTGATCAACAGTTTATGCGATTTGGTAAAGTGGTCAATTAAGATAGTACATGGTCACATATATTGTGGGCAAGCTTTAATGTGCTTCTTCTGGTGACCATCTGGTACTTTTTTTATTGTCAAGTATTAGTTCTAGGAACCCTGTCATTGATCACGCACTGGCACTAGGATATAGCTCATTCATCAACTGGAATGTAATTTTTTTACCTTTTTCAATTTTCAACCCGAGCGGGGTTCAAACCAGTGAATTCTGCGACACCTTTCACCTAGCGTTTGGGAAGCGAGTGCTCTACCACCAGACCAACATCTAGAGGATAAAAATCTGAACTCTTGACTTGTACTTTTATATAAATAGGTGATTTATCTGCCAAATGATATATAGTATGAATTGTGTAAGATTAAGTCTGTATTTTGTTATATTGTTTTTTTTGTGGGTTTTTTTTTAATGTTCTTTTCATAATTAAACTGTACTGTGCTGATTAGCCGTAATGGCATAAATAACCAATAAAAAAGTAGTTATCATCATCATCATTTTACGAGGCATAAGCCCTTGGCTTGTTATTGTCTCTGGAGCTGTGTTGGTATTGTATTACTAGTCCTTGTACTTTGTTTAGTTACAATTGTTTATTTGTTTGCTTGGCATTATTGATTGACAATAATCAGGACCCTGGTTGACCTTGGGAGGTGCTGTGGGGGCAGATAGGTTATCCCCGTGTCAGCTGCGGTGTGCCACCTATGCTCATGGTTACACCCTTCTGCGCCTAGCATTTGGATATATTTCTAGATTATCTTATTATTATATATCTATTAGTTGGTTATGTCATGATTGTATATTATGTCATTTAGGTGCATATCTAGTTTTGATTTAAACACGCAGAGCCGCTGAGAGCGTGGGTGCCTCGTCCACAACAGAAGGGAGTGAGTTCCATGTGTTAATAATTCGGTTTGGGAAAATATATCGTAGACATGCAGACTTCAAAGTCCTGTGATTTGTGATTGCAGTTTTAACTCTTACCATTCTGCTGTCAAAATTTCAATTTAGATTAAAAGATGAACTGGTGTTCATTTCACAACAAATTTGGTTGAAGATGTTCCTGTCTAAGACCGCAACATTCACATTGCCAACCAAAATTGTTGAAAGAAATTAAAACTAAGTGCCTTTGCTTTTGACACAATAAAGGATAGAATATTCACATCAGAGTGGTGTAAGGGTTAAAACAAACTTACATTCTCAAATACAATAAGAAAATGGTTGGCTTTTGGCTTTTTATTATAAGCATAATGTAGTCGCCATCTATCTACAGGTATTTTGCCTATAATGGTAGTATATGATAAGTATAAGTATATTTAGTATAAGTATTATTTATACACAATTTACCGACTATTCTGCTAACTAAACAAGGAATTTCAGCTTCAAGGGAAATCTGATGTCTTTCTTTGAGGCTGTTTGTTTTAAATGAAATAATCAGTCAGAAATACTCACTGGGTGTGTTTCGATTGTAGCAATGCGATTTATAAGGCAAACTTCCTGATCAAAACAACACGTTGACAACTTGTTGCACGTGTCCATGCTTTGCCATATGAAGTCACGTGCTTAAGCGTTCAGCAGTTCAGCCTAAATTTTCTCTCGTTCGTTAATTATAATACTGTTCGCCGACAAGAATTTCTAGCAGCGGCACCTCTGAACGCCAAGATATTGTGAGGGAGAGATTATTTACCTATTTTTATCTGAATGCATTTTTCTTCTTTTTTTTTAAACCACACCGCTCCAATCTAGATCCTCAAACATAGTTTCCATTCACATTTATATTTGAGAATATATCTTAAAGAAATCCAATTCATTTTATGCATGGCCATTGATGAAATAAATAATTCTTTTAACACAATAATCAAGCTCCCTTTCAGAATTCAACATCCGTTTTTTGTTGACAAAATGAATTTGGATCTTTTGGGTAAATAAACAATACAGTTGCAGACTTCACTATATAATTTCATATATATAGTGAGGACAATGCAGTATAAATCTGCATTTGTCTATTAGGCACTAGTTTTCCTGTGTGGTATTCGTAATCTATAAAGTAACCAGTTTTCGAAATTTTTACTTCTTCACAACCTAAAAGATACATGCATTGTGATCATTAGTACGCTCGGGGATGCCTTTTCTCTAACCCTGTCATATACTGGTGGAACTCACTAACCTCTAAAGTTGTTGAAGATCCATCTCTAAATAGCTTTACGGCCAAACTTGATACAATATCTTTTCAACATTATTATACTTAATATGGACATACTCTGCCTGCAAGAACATTGGTTGTGGGATTTTGAGAAGCATAATATCCAAAATTATCTCCCTGACTTCTGCTGCAGTTGCAGGTCTGTAGACTCAGAGATGCCCACCTGCAAATTCCACCCCTCGCGTGGGCATGGCGGTGTTGCCATCGCATGGAGGAAGGAGATTAATGACCAAATCAAGCCGTTAAATGAGGGGAATGAAAGAATTATCTGTATAGAGATACAATCTAAAAATAAACCAATCTCTAATTAACACATATATGCCTACAGCTGGGTACAAAGACTCAACCCTGAATTACTCAGAAAGTCTGGATATCTTGTATGGAATCTTTGAAAAGTACCAAACATCCCATGCAATTGTATGGGCTGGAGACATGAATGCTACATTATTACCTAGGAACAATAAGTCTGATAAACTACTAAGCCAGTTTCTAAATGAAAATTGTTTCAACAAATACCAGTATATGTTAGACCTACCTACGTACTAGGGTTGCACGATTTTCCGATTATTCGATTAATCACGATTATATAATTCAAAATGATCGTGGACGATTATAAAATGAAATAATCGTATAATCGCCATGTTGAAATTTTTGTCAAGACACTTTTACGCTTGTGAAACTCTGCTCGTGTTACCAAGCATGGAAACAAACATCCATCCGGCTATCAGCCGAATGTGTGAATGATTAAATAAACTAAATAAATAAATAACTGAGTTGTTTGTATTGACTCAGGATTAGTTTTAGATGAATAAAGATTGTTCACTTGGTCGCTATTTGTCATTGTTGTTGTAATCACACACGCTTATCCCGCATTCCCCATTCTCTGAATAGTTATGCGCTAACGGTTTTCCCAAAAAAGTTCTAGAACTGAAATTCAACGCATTTTCTCACGTAAGAATTCTCACCACCTACGCCTATGTTTAATGTATACCTCAAAACATCCCCGGGGAAGTGAAATTATTTATTTGAGCACCTAAATATTGCGTATCCTTTACTAAAGGTCGTTTATTGCATCAAAATTAATCCACAATTTGATATAAAATGGCGTCACGAATAAAATACAAATCGACCCAGACGTATATATACTGGTCTGGCGTTTTGTTAGCTTACTAAAATACTTACCACTCAATTCACTGTTGGCTATAAGTCACCTGACTTAGATATCTCAGAAAATTTTAACCTATTCATTCCCATGGTGTGGGTTCCCTTGAAACAAGTTTAGCAGAGATACATCCCTCCATTGGGTAGTCTTGATAGTATCTCTTTAACTCTAAAGCAGTCATTGCTCTAGGGAACCGGTTCCTCTATTCCTATAGAGAACATATAAACGAGTCTGTGAGCATGCGCACTTATGCTACTATGCATGCGACCGAGTCCAAGCCGTCATTAATTAATTCCACAAATTTTTAATGATTTGCAATTTAACGATGCGGGGTGGCTGAGGTGGGCCACAGTGAATTGAGTGGTAAGTATTTTAGTAAGCTAACAAAACGCCAGACCAGTATATATACGTCTGGGCCGTTTTGTAACACAACAAAAATACTAAGCCACTCAATTCACTGTTTGCTAAAACATAGAATTGGTCAGGGCCCAAATACTAGGTGGGTTGGTAAATTGCAAATCAGGAATGAAAGGTTAATCACCAAAAATACTAAAACCAACTAAATCGCTGAAGTGCTGAAAGAGCACGAACAAACAAATGTTCTAAATAAAATACAATAATATAATGATAATTAGAGAATCTCAGCAAAGAGAATTTAAAAACAGCCGTGAGATGGTGAAGAAGACGGCTGACTAAAGAATCTAGGCAATTGAGCCTAGGTTTGAGTGGCGAAACGAGAAATGTCAGATTGTGAATTGAATCTGATCTTTCAGATAAAAATAATGTAGCATCTGACATTTATACTGCAACTTACATAATGTCGTCCACTGATAGATCTGCATAGAATGCGAAGGAGAAGGCCATACCACGAACATCGTGTGCCTTAACACAAACTGAGTGTCTCCTGGAGATACATTCTATTGTCAATTAATGGTGTCTGTAATCCAGTTGATGAGATGCGCGCTTACTAAACAAATTCGCATAAGTAATCTGAACGGTAGATCTGCATAGAATGCGAAGGAGAAGGCCATACCACGAACATCGTGTGCCTTAACACTTACTGAGTGTCTCCTGGAGATACATTCTAGTGTCGATTAATGGTGTCTGTAATCCAGTTGATGAGATGCGCGCTTACTAAACAAATTTGCATAAGTAACCTGAACGGTGTTTCAAAAAGATCTTTTAAATTGGGCATAGTTTTCGGAAAGGATTGAAAACAATTAATTAGGTTTTATATATATAAGATCTCTTCAAGGGCAAAGAATGAGGCCAGATCTCCTACCACCTAGAAAAGATCATTCACAAAAAGAATATGAATATCAAAATGCCATCTAACAAACGCGGCCGTTAGTACAAAAAGAATGATTTCAGAGTTATACAATTAAACAGATGGACCCAAGAATGAATTAATAGAGGAATTTATTATAGGTATTTGCCTTTGTGCTATACCCTAAAAATACCGGTACCATGGATAAATGATGTAAATACTTAATAACTCTCAAACCGGCTTCTAGAAAATAAAGAAGGATAGATGCTAGTGAAAACGATAACACCACCCCAGCATACAGGGATTTAAATCATCAAAATATATGCCATGAATCTATGACTTGATGATGGGATGCAGAATCGGGCGAGATAATGTGCTGTTCTAACAACCATTTGAAAACCTTAAATATACTCTGGTAAATTCTCCTGTAACAGATAGTTTGAATTGATTAAGAATACTAAAGTTCAGACAAAAAATCAATTTCTGAAAAACAGGTCTCTTGGAAAATACCATATATACATATTGAAGATTTGTGGAATGATGAACTGAAAGCTGCTGTTAAACGAGATAGAAAATCAGCAAAATTGGTAAGACGCTTTGGATTTCCACAAAGAGGACTACGAGATCCACTGAATAACTCTCATTGGGCCAAGCAGGAGTGATTAAAGGGATAATACATTCTGCTGACAAAAGTTCTTAAAGACAATTGTACTAGAAACCGCTGACAAAAGTTCTTAAATACAATTGGCACTAGAAAGTTAAATTGAAGATAATTTAAAAAATGTGAAGTCTATGACTGGGCCAGAGCATCTACCGCCAGAGCCTAGCCTGGAGGAAGAATATGAACATCAAATCTGGACACTATACTGAGTAGAAACTTAATGGGATGTAATAAATGAGCTACAAGGAAAATCATTCTACCTGGAATGTGAGCTGCTGAAAGTTTTCCTGACATCTCCACCGCAGGAGGAAGACCAAAACTCCAGACAAAATATGATAACCTCAACTGCCCTGCTTGTTGATGAAGGTCACTACTATAGAAATGACTGCATGAGCAGATAGGTGCTTGTGAAAGAGACAATATCTCTTCATTCCAATATTCCAGAGTATTGAAGAGGAATACTAGAGTATTAGTTCCTGTTCTAGTTCCTGAAAAGGAAGAGAGTAGTAAGACTACTTTATCTGATTCCATAGACATAGGAAATTCTATAGCGATCCCCTCCCCCAAACACGTAAGAACAAGACATCAAACTGGACCTGCAGATGGATAAACTGGTGAATTGGTACCGATGACACCCAGCGAATCAAAATGCAGTGTATGCAGTCGTGGTGAGGGACAAAATTCTGAATTACCAGACTTGACCTTCGTACACAAAACTGACTCCATTCGGCCCAAATTTTAACACAATTAAGCAACCTTCCAAGCCAGAGGAATCCCAGACTGGCTATGATGTAATTAAAAGAACCCAGATCCAGTTAGGATCAATTCTGTATATATAGAAATATCAGAAAACACAGTCCCTTATCCTTGACGAGACCAGTGATGACTAGGCAAAATGACTCCATGTCCATATTATTCCTTTCATCGATGAACTCCATTTCTGAGACAACATAGTAGGAAAAGAGTTGAATATAAAACGATTGACTAAGTAATTTTTGTCTCAAACAGTATCAAAGCAGCCATGGGTTCCAGACAAAATAATTCCAAAATATACAACAGAATTAGTATTAAATCATGAAGTGTAAATTTTTTGGAAGTTGTCAGAAAAGGATAAATATATGAGTTGAAGATAAGAGCCGAGACCCTATAAAAGATGATCTGCCAGCACCTCATAATCCTTAAAGTCTGGATTCTGCCATTCCTCCACTGTATCCTACTTGAAAAGAGCAGAAAATTATTGATCAGGAACAGAAGCAGGACTAATGTCAAAGGAGACCAACATGGTTTGATAGAAAAAAGGGGGATTCAATGACTACATTGATTGTACCTTATATGTAGGAAATCTGCTACCTAAGACATGCATGAGGCTAGCTATACCCATCCCACCCCTGATAGAGTAGAGATTATATAGAAGCGCTTAAGCATGACAGCTAGGACCAGAATAAACCTGCAGAATCTTATTTTACAAATCTAATTTTAAAACAAAGCTAGTATGATATGAGCCCAATTGTTAATATCTTTATCAGATGATTAAACAGGAAAGAAGTCCATCAAACCTGTGACCAGATCAATGATGGATAAGGACAAAGGACTGAAACTACACAGAAGGGTGAAAGGAAAAAAACATATTCCACAATCCATGCGAAGGCAATAATCCAATCATCTTGGTTAGGCCCCCTTGAGGAATTTATTTAATAATGCCTGGGAAAGTTAGAATTTAGAAGAATAAAAAATAGGCTTGAATAGATAAGGCTGAGAAGACATCTCCATATGACAATAATAGAAATAGACATATCCCTAGACAAATAAAAAGATCAAAATTTCTACTGAACTCGAGAAAGGAGCGGTGTAAATCTTGATAAGACAAAAGATTTTGTTATTGTGACAAGCTTACATTCACCCATAGATATGCTTCATCATGGCGAGGGATCCTACTGATAGAAAAGAAAGACTGAAAAACTATGTTAAAAATAAATCAGGCCAGATATGATACTAAAAGATAGCAAACCACTATTCACAATTAAAATAATAAAGTCTGACGCACTTATTTGCAGATTGATATTAGGAGAATCGAAAGATGATTGATTCCAATTTTTTGAGAGAACAGGTCGAAAGATGGAGGCTGATAGGAAGAGTGTAATACATGAGAAGATTCAGGAGCAAAACGAAATCTAGTGAAATCAAAACGACAAAAGCACTGCTAGGATCATAAGAAAAAATTTAATCATTCCTAGAAGATAAATGCGAAGAGTTGGGTGTACACAAGGTTGCGAAGGATGAGGATAATTGGATGGTTCAGCCATTGCACTAAGAGCAACTAATAAAGAATTAAAGAATTAAAAATAAGAGCCCCTGAAATAGGGCATTTAAACTGTCAAGTGATTTAGAAACAAACAATACCAGCAAAACAACAGAAGTGATTTGATTTGGCATACCTAAACCAGAAGTTTAATTATAATCAGTTGCTATGCCATAAAAATTGAGTTATAATCTAGGTAATAATACTGAGCACAGGACAATTAGGCCTCATGGTCATCTCTTCTTCATTTATCTCCATGCCTGTGCCGTCACTTCTAGTCATGGGTTGCGTGTACGGTGTAGTCATACATTGGCTTGACTATGCCAAAGCCTACCTAAACCATTTTCGAATGTTTTAAGAGATGGTGTGGAAACAACATGTTCAGACCAACATTTCACAGTTTACACACCCCTTAGAGAGAAAATTTTTCTAACTAGGTTAGTTCTCCCCCTCTTCTGGTAGACTTTCAGATGATTTCCACGAGTAATAGTCCATTTGCAAGCAGAATGTTATATTTGACTATAACAATTAATCGATTGAGAGCCGATAGAATGATCCCCCATAGCCTGGGTACGTGCTCTATATATCCAATTTCACCCAAGTTAAGTACCCGCAGAAAGAATTTCCAAAATGATGAGAGATTAGATTATACATTAAGTAGGGAAAAACACCCATCTTAGGGCTAATAAAAGTGGCTGATAGTCAAGAACTTTCCTGATCCAAAGGCTATGCTTGCTACTAAAACACTGAGATCAACACACATCTCTGATATAGTAAAACTTGGTCATCAAAGTTTGTAGCGTTTACTATCAAAATATCAACCATTTAACTCTCGAAGTTATTAGTCATAAGTTGCAACTGAAATAAGTTGAATCTGAATGAGTACCAGCAAATATGGGAGTGGCGTATTTACTTAAAAATCCATAAATAGGTCGCACATTTATGCTCAATTTACATGTTCTAAAAAATGTGCGCGCACTATATACAAGCAATGAAGGATAAAACTTATTTTCCTCTGAATTTTTAAACATCTTAACGTCTGAAGATACCACGAAAAAACCCTAAACAAATCTTGTCACCTCGCGGCTATGCTTAATGTGTACCTCAAAACATCATTCGCAGAAGTGAAATTATTAAATTGAGCAGCCTAAATATTGCGTATCCTTTAATAAAGATTGTTTTTTTTCCATCAAAATTAATCCTAACTTGACATAAATTGTCGTCTTTATAATATATAAATCAGAATCACATGATAATCACATGATATATAAATCACGTGATATTATCTGACCAGTTTAGGTTAAAGCAAATTTTAATGAAGTAGCTTAAGCGAGTACTCGGATATAGATATCCTGGAATCGGAAATTCGGCAATGAGATCTACGCTTCTTGTCAGCGCCGCCAAACGGAGATTTACTTTGCCACTGTGCGGCTCGCTAACAATAGACGCGGGCTACCCAGTTTAATTATCGGCCGTTCATGCAATTTTTCTAGAACATCGCATTACGTTTTAGATCATTTTATGTTGGTCACTCATATTACAATATAACCATGCAGTAATATATATGATAAATTTTATCGCTAGACTTAGAAATCAAGTGAACGCAAGTTTCTCGCTAGATTTACAAATCAAGTGAACCTGATAATCTGGCACAGGCTTAATAGCCTATCTAACAAAAGAGGGTTATACGATTACGAGGATTCAAATCAGTATCGTAATTTTGAACATCCGGGCATTCCGAGATCGTCCAACATTTGCCAATTTACGACACACTAACGAGGATATCCCATAGCAATGCAATGTTTAAATTTTTCATGAAACTAAGGCCATAAAAAAATACTTGCGTCGAATAACCCCGCCAGGTATTAGAAAACATAAAATCTCGAGTAATTTTTATAAGATATTAAATAAATGGTAAAAAGGTTTCACGACCCATTGCTAGTAATGTTAAATTAGCCTGCAAAAACGCCGCCAATTGAAAGCGAACACCGAATCGCGAATTAATACTGATGGTCTCGTCTTTATTGTAATACGACTGACATGACTGATCATCATGAAGTAATTGCGAGTTTCATGTTAGTTGATTAGTAACGGTCCTTAGAAGGACCACTCGCTTTTCTTCAGGGGATGATCGTGGTGTATCCTTGTGGTGTTCATCCGGTCCACCACGCCTGTTTGCACCACTGTCACATTCTTAATAGATCCACTAACTTCCCAACCGGTATGTTACATATGTTATGTAGGATACCTTTCGTAGGAGATGTTCCAAACCGGTATATAGTATACCTTTCGTAGGAACGAGCCTCGTGGCTAAAAAAGGATCAGAGTTATTGACTCCACCTGGCTTGTAATGTGAAGCTGGCGCCATTTTCTTTCAACTTGGTCACAACGAACTTTCCGTTCATATTCACGTAAATTATAAACATTTTACATAAGTACTATAACTTATTCAACAAAGACCGCTTGTACTGTGGTATTCATGAAAAATCAAATGTGGATGTAGCTCCACAAGATTATGGAATGAATAGGATTTGTTGAGATAAAAGTTAGGTGTTTCCCGTAATACAGAAAATTAATTAATGAAGGCTTGGACTCGGTCGCATGCATAGTAGCATAAGTGCGCATGCTCACAGACTCGTTTATATGTTCTCTATAGGAATAGAGGAACCGGTTCCCTAGAGCAATGACTGCTTTAGAGTTAAAGAGATACTATCAAGTCTACCCAATGGAGGGATGTATCTCTGCTAAACTTGTTTCAAGGGAACCCACACCATGGGAATGAATAGGTTAAAATTTTCTGAGATGTCTAAGTCAGGTGACTTATAGCCAACAGTGAATTGAGTGGCTTAGTATTTTTGTTGTGTTACAAAACACGTGATTCGCCTCCAATTGAAATTTATTTTAGAGCGAGTACTCGGATATAAATATTCTGGAATCGGGGACTCGGAACTCGGGAATTTCCATATATTATCATTGCGCGATAGGAACTGCGTATTATACTGATCTGAATAACGGATACCCGTTTGATAAACTCCCGTTAGTGTATAATATCTCGCGAGAACACGCCGCCTCCCATCGCAAAAGATCCACTGGCTCGCCAACTTAAGAAGCCGGCTATATTGTCGTTCGTAATAATTCAAGTTGGATCATTTAATGTTGATCGGTGTTACAAAATTGATGCACATTTTCTCCCGTACTTGTTTGGTACATAAATTTGGTCTTACAATATATTTATAAGGAAGCTATTTAATCACGCCAAGACCGTTTTAAGCGCATTTTAACTACAAAAGTGTGGAATAAACGTTATTATATCTTGAACATACGTGGCCTACTATTAGTATTATTAATCTAATAGGTGGTTGAGATTTACAAATCCGAGGCCTGTATTGACTTCTAGACGGGCCGGAAATGTATCAGGGCACAGATCTGTCTTAAGTAGACACCCCCTGTGACACGATTGTTATTATTATACACGCTATTCTTACAAATTATCTGCTGAGGGTGGGCTTCTAATACAAAGTTTTGCCGTTTTGAAACTGCTAAGAAATCATTGGAGCTCATATGTCAAAGTTAGGGGGTGGACTCCCTTGCAATCAGCAACTGGTGTATTCTGTCCATGTATGTATACCCATGTGCCTAACCCATAATCTTACAATCTGCAGTAGCATAATAACGTCCTCTAAGCAGCATTGACCTAGTTAATATAGTCCATGATTAATCGTATGATCGCGATTATTTTTCTTAAATGATCACGATTATGAAAAGTGAATAATCGTGTAACCCTACTACGTACATTCATGGGAAGAACTCGTCACAGATAACCTTTCTTTGTTAAGCACATAAAGCTACTGAGTTTCTCTGTAAGCCAAATGGTATACATAAATACTTCATGTCACATCCCCATAATTTGCACCATGGGCTGTGAAATGGACACACCATCTCAAATAAAGCCCCAGGTTGTCCCAATGCGTAAACTAATGTGGTCTCAGGTCGATAGAGCCGCATATCAAGATATCCTCGCACAATCTTTAAGGAAGTTTAGCCTACCTGATCCTACAGTACCAGTGGACATCGATAGGTCTGTAAAATCCTTACAGTCTGTATTAAAGGAAGCAGCCGCCACTGTAGTCCCTGCCAAGCAGATAAAATTATCTGGACCAAAGTGGAAAGCATCCCCAAAAGTGAGATATCTCTTGACCAATGGAAACCGGTTGTATATTGAGTGAATGTCATGTGGTAAACCTTGACGTGAACATCCACTATCAGTAGAGCGTTTAGTGCTGAAGAGACAACTACGCTCACAGTAGCGCTCTGAGGTGGCAGCAGAGAGAAGAGTACTGTATAATGATATTATGCAGGAACATAGCTCTGATATATGTTCTACAGATTGATCAGCCAATCCAAAGCTCGGCAAAACTGTACAGATTCGCTTGTCATTTGAGAAGTAGTTACAGATCCGGAACAGCAGGGTCATAGGTTTCCAGCTTACTATGAAGATCTTGCTGTGCCTGCTAACCACTCACAATTTGACTCTAACTATAAAGTGCGTGTTGCGACAGATCTGCAACTAATACGAGGTTTATATGAGACAAATACAGACATATGCTCAATCTTTAGTTCTGATGAAGTATCTACAGCCATTGGTAAACTCCATATGCGAAACTCATCAGATGAATACAGTCTTGCTGCTGAACACTTTGTCTATGCTGGACATTCTGTAACACCAATCTTAACGCAGCTGCTTAACGTCATTCTAGAAAATAATTGTATCCCAGAAACCTTCAAAATGGGTGTAATTACCCCCATTCATAAAAAGGGGAACGATGCAAGAAATCGAAATAATTATCGGGACAGTAACATCCATCATTGGTAAAATCTTTGAGCACATCCTCCTCAATAGAATTGAACATAGCTTGCCAAAAGACCAGTCTTCCCTCCAGTATGGATTCACCAGGGGTCTTTCCTCACTGATGGCGGCGCTAATTATCTCAGAGACATTTTTTAACCATACAGAGAGAAAATCCCCAACTTACATGCCTTTTCTCGATACGCAGAAGGCATTCGATGTAGTTGACCATAACTCACTAACGTGTCAACTATTTGGCCAAGGCCTTAACATGCATTATTTACATGGCATCGACCTACTTTATACCGACCTGACGTGAAAAGTTAAATGGAAAGGCCTCCTTGGCGATGCATTTTCCATTAAGCAAGGAGTGAGACAAGGAGACATCTTGTCAACAGGTCTATATAAGATGTATATTAATAACCTATTAATACAACTAGAAGCTGTGCAAGCTGGATCCTACATTGGAGCACAGTACATAGGTTGTCCAACTGTGGCAGATGACTTCACTTTAATCAGCAAGTCGGACTTAGAGATGCAGCTTATGTTAGATCTGACATATCGCTATTCTACTCGGGAGAGATACATTATACATCCAGAGAAGTCTTCTATTGTACATAGAACACCCTACCAAAAAGACACTGTAATGCTGTCAGATTGGAAGTTGGGAGATCATGAGCTTTCTGTATCATCTCAGGCTACCCACTTGGGTCTCATTCGTGCAACAAAGGGAGAGGTTACGCTAAATATAGATGAGCAAATATCATGTGCAAGGCGAACGTTTTACAACCTTACCAGAATCTGCCTGCACAGGTCTGATGGCTTATCGGCAAAAATCTGCTCTAGCATTCGAACAACATATGTTATGCCACGTCTAATCTATGGACTGGAGATATTTACTCTTCAAAAACAGCATGTAAGCCAGCTGGAACCCTTTCATCTCAGTATGCTTCGGAAGATTCAGTCATTGCCCACTAGAACGGCTAAGTGTATTATCTACTTATTGCTTAGTGTTAGACCAATCCTGGCCGAACTACATAGTAGGCAGCTGTCACTACTGGGCAGCATATTGAGAAGTAACAACAAAGCGCTACCCAACATTATGATAAGACATCTGATAATGAAGGAAGATGATTGTAACAGCTGGTTCATTAAAATCAAACATCTACTTCAAAAATATGAACTCCCAAACATCGATAAACTGAAAGCTGCTGTGCCAACAAAGGAGAATTGGAAGTCTATTGTCAAATCAGCAATCAATACATTCTGGACTCAAACACTATTGAGCGACTGCGAGTTCAAAAGCACTCTGGCCTACTGTAATACTGGTGATCTCTCAATTGGCCGTCAACATTTATCTGTTAGTAGCCCTGACCACAATGTCAAGGATGTAAAGAGGGGAGTCATTAAAGCTCGCTTCTTAAATGGAACATATATTGTACAGTCAAGGCTAAGCAGATTTAATCAAAACAAAGTCGATCCAACCTGTCCTTTGTGTCAGATTGCAAGCGAAGGCTATAGCCACATCATTATCCAATGTGGTGCTCTGCATAACTATAGGAAACACACTTTACAAGGTATAAAAGCTGCCGAATGCTGTGGTTCCCATCACTGGGACATCTTTAGTAGTGACCCTATCCTACTTACTTAGCTTATTATAGACTGCACTGCATTGCCCACCTGTGGGATACTACTGTATAATTCTGACCTGTATAATGTTGAACTACTTAGCAGACAACTCTGTTACAACATACACTTTGGCAGAGTTCATATTCTCAACACCATATGAGGATGATTAGCCTATGCCTATAATGGTTCTCACAATAGATTTAGCAATGCATCTGCGGGTGTTGTGTAGAATTACTCTGGCCCTTCCACACATCCCTTAGGCGCTTGGGATGCCTGGTCCGAGGGGAATGTATGACATCTTGTGTGGTTCACCTAGGGTTTTTCTTGGCACTACCCGATGTAGCAGATGAAATTGATGATCTTATTTTTAGTACCAATATAAACTTGTAATAGATCAACCAATTAATACTGGATTTCTTTTTGGACATCTAAATCTTTTCGTGTTTTGTTAAAATCGATTAACGCATTAGCGCTTTTATTCTACCAAAGCATCAAATAGTACGTTTGTACTTTATTGTAGCTCAAATATGTTTTAAACTTATGATAAATTCTTAGATATTAATGCGTCTTAATGTTAGAATTTTATATTGCTCTTGTTCAACCACTCTACCTAGTTTGATTTGTTGTTTTATTCTGTACTGCTCTTGTCCAACTACTCTACCTAGTTTTAGGGTGTTGTTTTATTCTGTACTTGTCTATTTAATTTTCCCTTGTTTATTACTTGCTTTTATTCTATTTTCGTTTGGTTATTATCCAATTTTAACTATTACCACTATGGTGGGTGCTTCTATCAAGAGGAGGATTATACGAACGTAACATAACATCCAATATATAATACTCTTATAACTCATAATACTGTAGTGAAACTGGAGGAAAGTTATTCTGTGGAACCTTGTGTGATGCTAAGTTTGTATAAAAATCACGAATCATAGGTCGTGGCTTGACATGCTTTGTGTGGTTGCCACCCGAAGTTCTCCTTGGCGAAGTTAAAGTTGAGGGCCTTAGGATGAACCCGGGTGGTGGTTGAATCACACTAGACATGAAGACCCGATCTGGCATTCGTGGCACAACTGCAGGAGAGGTCTTAGGCTGATGGGTGTGAGTGTAGGTGTGCAACCCCCACCCCCGACTTGCCCTGCTTCCACCTACCTTAAGGATGTTTTCTGTTCATGAGCGATCTGTCACAACAAACCGCCCATTACGCCAGATAGTTGCTCCAACCGAACTGAACAACGTTTCAAATATAAACAAAGTGGAAAAACCTAATGAAATAATAGCTTGCTAATGGCTCAAAGGTCAAATCAAACTACAGTGTCATAGGTATATGATAGATAACTTAAATAGTGTCGATTAAAAACTGGTTTAAGTGATTTGCATCAAATTTGAATGTAATAAATAAATGTCACCTAGGCTGTTATAAAATAAATAGATAGCCTAGAGACTAATAATAACAATCTGGCAAGTAATGGTGCACGGATGAAATACCGTAGTGATAGCGATTAAGCGCACTATCTGGCAATAACGCCTACGGTTATTTTGGAAATGTGCTGATAACAATCTGACAAACAGTTAACAATGCTCAGATTCGGTTATGTAAAAGATAGTGATTGAGAGCACTATCTGGCAACAACACTCCAATTTGAATTCTATCCAGCTTTGATATAACTACAAATACTAATGGGGTAACAGTGTTGACACTATCTGGCAACAGAATACCGCGATTACAATCCAGCAACGACTACGAAATGGAAAGCACTCTGATAGTGTTTAAACACCGAAAATGGGGACTGGGCTCAGCGACATTTGTCGGGTGACAAGTACCAAGTATGAATGCAATCCAGCAATAAGTACCAATTGATAAGCATTGACAACAACCTACATGTACTGTCCTGAAATCTAATAAATGAAAAGGAAAAATAACTCTACAAATTGATTTGAACGACCTGGCACGGAAAGCAATCATGGGCCGCTGATAAACCATGAGGTGAATCAGCAGAATAAGATTACTTTGCCTGCAAAGCTATTCAAACGTAATAAAAATGAGGATAAGGACGCCAATGAGACTTAAGTTCTAGAGAAGCTGGTTACTGAATCGATTTAGTAAAACTAATAGATAGATCTTTGTAAAAGTGGAGTCAGGAAATAAAGATCTCTTGCTAAACCTTTCTAGCAAAGGTAGCGCGCTCTCTGACTGAAAGGCTGAGGAACATAAAACTTAATAAACAATGTGATCTTTGACCTTTTTCTCAAGCTGAAGTACCCAATGCTAAGTAAATGACCTTGTTCTTGGAATTTAAGGGTACAAATAATGTCAGTGTAATAAGCAGGTCAAGCGACCTTTGAACCATGACCTAAATTTGGACAATTTAAGCAAGAAATTTACGTGTCGAAACCATGGACTAAGGACATCAATAAGCTAAGAATAATTAAGTGAATATTGGTTTTAGACTGCCGTGTGTTGAGTGTGCCTGATCAGAAGTAACAATCCACACTTCTGATGAAGAGTGACATTTAAATCAGAAATGAAAACCAGTTAAGTACCCACACATCAAGAGGTGCTGATACCTAAAGCCAAATCTATGCAATTTGGAACTAATTTTAAAGTACCCAGTCAAAGTTTTAGTTTACTAAGCTAATCAGCAACAGCAAGACAAAGCTGATAAGCACCCTAGGCTGTTATCTAATTAATCCGGTTCACCTATCCTAGCTATAGAGATTAAATGTCCAGACAGATTCAATAGCTATAATTATCTGGTCTATGATGTAATAGTGCTTAAGCTGTCACTAAGTGAGAAAGGAATGCCTGCTTAGCAAAGATTTAAGCGCTGTACAAGAAACCTTCAATAAATGACAGTGTCGAAATAACTGTAATCCTCCTAGCGAAAATGTATAATAATCAAATAAGCAAATCCGCTCCGTGTATGCAGTAATGAGCTATGTTCCTACATGGTATAAATTCAGAAGTACTGGTGAATATCCGCAACAATAAGAAGCTTCTAACAAAGTTATAATAAGTACCTTGTGTAACAATGCACCTTATAATTTTCAGTTAGGTGCTTAATAAATTTAGAAAATACATGCACCCTATAATTTCCAGATAGGTGCCTATAAATAAATTCATAATAAATTGATAAAATACTGGTACCGTAAATACATGACGTCATTATGTACAATCACCTTGAAATTGACTAAAGAGCGCTAAAAAGAAAATCCTAATATTCAATTTTGATAAATATAAAATTCATTCTGGAATTTTAGCAAGAGACACTAATTTTAAAACTTACTTTGCTTCTGGTCGAAAAAGGATAAAAATGGTGCCTCTTCAAGTGCCTATGGCATAGGTCATGCTTCAGGTGAAGCGAATAATCAAAGAATCTTTTAAAGCGCTTATCACATCCAGAGTTAATTAATAGCCTATGAGTGCTGTCTACACAAGATACGCGCCCTGGTCACTGTCTACACAAGATACGCGCCCTGGTCACTGTCTACACAAGATACGCGCCCTGGTCGCTGTCCACACAAGATACGCGCCCTGGTCGCTGTCTACACAAGATACGCGCCCTGGTCGCTGTCTACACAAGATACGCGCCCTGGTCGCTGTCTACACAAGATACGCGCCCTGGTCGCTGTCTACACAAGATACGCGCCCTGGTCGCTGTCTACACAAGATACGCGCCCTGGTCGCTGTCCACACAAGATACGCGCCCTGGTCGCTGTCCACACAAGATACGCGCCCTGGTCGCTGTCCACACAAGATACGCGCCCTGGTCGCTGTCCACACAAGATACGCGCCCTGGTCGCTGTCCACACAAGATACGCGCCCTGGTCGCTGTCCACACAAGATACGCGCCCTGGTCGCTGTCCACACAAGATACGCGCCCTGGTCGCTGTCCACACAAGATACGCGCCCTGGTCGCTGTCCACACAAGATACGCGCCCTGGTCGCTGTCCACACAAGATACGCGCCCTGGTCGCTGTCCACACAAGATACGCGCCCTGGTCGCTGTCCACACAAGATACGCGCCCTGGTCGCTGTCCACACAAGATACGCGCCCTGGTCGCTGTCCACACAAGATACGCGCCCTGGTCGCTGTCCACACAAGATACGCGCCCTGGTCGCTGTCCACACAAGATACGCGCCCTGGTCGCTGTCCACACAAGATACGCGCCCTGGTCGCTGTCCACACAAGATACGCGCCCTGGTCGCTGTCCACACAAGATACGCGCCCTGGTCGCTGTCCACACAAGATACGCGCCCTGGTCGCTGTCCACACAAGATACGCGCCCTGGTCGCTGTCCACACAAGATACGCGCCCTGGTCGCTGTCCACACAAGATACGCGCCCTGGTCGCTGTCCACACAAGATACGCGCCCTGGTCGCTGTCCACACAAGATACGCGCCCTGGTCGCTGTCCACACAAGATACGCGCCCTGGTCGCTGTCCACACAAGATACGCGCCCTGGTCGCTGTCCACACAAGATACGCGCCCTGGTCGCTGTCCACACAAGATACGCGCCCTGGTCGCTGTCCACACAAGATACGCGCCCTGGTCGCTGTCCACACAAGATACGCGCCCTGGTCGCTGTCCACACAAGATACGCGCCCTGGTCGCTGTCCACACAAGATACGCGCCCTGGTCGCTGTCCACACAAGATACGCGCCCTGGTCGCTGTCCACACAAGATACGCGCCCTGGTCGCTGTCCACACAAGATACGCGCCCTGGTCGCTGTCCACACAAGATACGAGCCCTGGTCGCTGTCCACACAAGATACGCGCCCTGGTCGCTGTCCACACAAGATACGCGCCCTGGTCGCTGTCCACACAAGATACGCGCCCTGGTCGCTGTCCACACAAGATACGCGCCCTGGTCGCTGTCCACACAAGATACGCGCCCTGGTCGCTGTCCACACAAGATACGCGCCCTGGTCGCTGTCCACACAAGATACGCGCCCTGGTCGCTGTCCACACAAGATACGCGCCCTGGTCGCTGTCCACACAAGATACGCGCCCTGGTCGCTGTCCACACAAGATACGCGCCCTGGTCGCTGTCCACACAAGATACGCGCCCTGGTCGCTGTCCACACAAGATACGCGCCCTGGTCGCTGTCCACACAAGATACGCGCCCTGGTCGCTGTCCACACAAGATACGCGCCCTGGTCGCTGTCCACACAAGATACGCGCCCTGGTCGCTGTCCACACAAGATACGCGCCCTGGTCGCTGTCCACACAAGATACGCGCCCTGGTCGCTGTCCACACAAGATACGCGCCCTGGTCGCTGTCCACACAAGATACGCGCCCTGGTCGCTGTCCACACAAGATACGCGCCCTGGTCGCTGTCCACACAAGATACGCGCCCTGGTCGCTGTCCACACAAGATACGCGCCCTGGTCGCTGTCCACACAAGATACGCGCCCTGGTCGCTGTCCACACAAGATACGCGCCCTGGTCGCTGTCCACACAAGATACGCGCCCTGGTCGCTGTCCACACAAGATACGCGCCCTGGTCGCTGTCCACACAAGATACGCGCCCTGGTCGCTGTCTACACAAGATACGCGCCCTGGTCGCTGTCTACACAAGATACGCGCCCTGGTCGCTGTCTACACAAGATACGCGCCCTGGTCGCTGTCTACACAAGATACGCGCCCTGGTCGCTGTCTACACAAGATACGCGCCCTGGTCGCTGTCTACACAAGATACGCGCCCTGGTCGCTGTCTACACAAGATACGCGCCCTGGTCGCTGTCTACACAAGATACGCGCCCTGGTCGCTGTCTACACAGGATACGCGCCCTGGTCGCTGTCTACACAGGATACGCGCCCTGGTCGCTGTCTACGCAAGATACGCGCCCTGGTCGCTGTCTACGCAAGATACGCGCCCTGGTCGCTGTCTACGCAAGATACGCGCCCTGGTCGCTGTCTACGCAAGATACGCGCCCTGGTCGCTGTCTACGCAAGATACGCGCCCTGGTCGCTGTCTACGCAAGATACGCGCCCTGGTCGCTGTCTACGCAAGATACGCGCCCTGGTCGCTGTCTACGCAAGATACGCGCCCTGGTCGCTGTCTACGCAAGATACGCGCCCTGGTCGCTGTCTACGCAAGATACGCGCCCTGGTCGCTGTCTACGCAAGATACGCGCCCTGGTCGCTGTCTACGCAAGATACGCGCCCTGGTCGCTGTCTACGCAAGATACGCGCCCTGGGCGCTGTCTACGCAAGATACGCGCCCTGGTCGCTGTCTACGCAAGATACGCGCCCTGGTCGCTGTCTACGCAAGATACGCGCCCTGGTCTCTGTCTACGCAAGATACGCGCCCTGGTCGCTGTCTACACAAGATACGCGCCCTAGTCGCTGTTCTCGTTTCAAATTATTTCAACACTGGCATTTTGAAACATTCCAGTATTGTCATGTAATTTATTGCTGTTCTAATCTGTACCTGGGACCACGTCTCCCGGGGGTTGCTAATGTGAATAAATCTGGTTTTTCTCTTGTTTCACCCAAAACAACTCTTGTACGTTTTGCTGTACCTGCCCGTATTGGGTGGGATGCAGGGCTCTGTTCATTCCCCCCCCCCCCACTCCCGCTCCTGCATTAATGCCTTTTAATGCAAACATTTATATAGCAAGGTTTACATGTATCTATAATAAGAAGACATGGCATTAACCTTTAGTCATATACATCAGAAAAACTGCATTAAGCTATAATTAAGTCAAATGATCTAAAAATAAAATCTGCTGAATGTTGACTTTTTGGACAATAATTTGACTGAAAGACATAACTTACCTATTGAGAACAACAATTTTTATTCTAATTGCTTTAAATATTAATGGAGAAGCCGGCAAAGGCACTGGTCTTGATGAAGGATCATATGTATGCTCAGAGACTATTTTTGAAAATTTACCAGTGGAATGACTGATTCCATAACTGAGCCAGTCATCGCATTGTTAAATTTAAAAAAAGTCTTCTCTTATCATGCAAATGGACATTTGCTAATGATACATCTAGTTTTTTTTGGCCAATCTTGGGCATTAAAGGGTTAAAATATAACAATATTGATCTCAAGTAAATATTGGTAGGGAAATGGACTTGGAATTGATCAAATGGAATTGGAATTGAACTTGTCTGGGTGGAATTGGAATTGATAAAATGAATTGATGTGGAAACTGAACTGGAATTGGAATTTATAAAATGAATTGAGGTGGAATTGGAATTGATAAAATGGAATTAACCCCATCCCTGGTAGGTAAAGAGAAACCTTTCTATAGCACACACACAAGATTAAGCTACCGCTGCCACGTTAGGATGTATTGCACCACTAGAAACATCCATCTTCTCACATGTTCCCAATGCAACATGCAATATGTGGGCGAGACAAAACATGAAGTCCAGATACATATCAAAGAACACTTCAGAGATACAAATAATAAAAAAGACACCAGTCTCACTACATTTTAATTTGCTGGGCCATGATACGAACTGTATCAAATATAGGGTCATTGAAGTCCTCCGCCACGATCCTGATAGCGAAGGAGCCACAGCTCCACGCAAGGACCATGAATCTTACTGGATCCACCAACTACATACTATGGATAATCACACAGGTTGGTAACCCCTACACCTTGTGGGTGAGCAACCATATTATAATTAATACACAATGACCTTGACCATTGAGCTCTGAACGCGTCAGAAATTATGACAATTTAGCAAGGATTGAAAGGTTCAAAACCACGGGCTACAGAGATTAAGTTTTAATTAAATTGATAAAATAGATTAATGATTTAGACTGCTCTGTGTTAAAGAGGACCCATCCTTTCCCATGTGGTGTGCTGGTTTAATGTGAAACGGGATTAGTTAACACAGTTTCGGGATGCGGTTGCCAAAAGATAAAATCTAAGATGACTTGGAATGAGAATTAAGATAAATGTAATTAAATTACTTGCATCCTAAAACTGAAACCTAAGATCCGATTCACCTATCCTAGCATAAATCAGTGGAAGTCTGAACGAATTAAACACAAAATTGATTCTTGAAAGATCGTAATTTCAGAATGCTCAAGCCGTCGCTAAGATAGCAAGGAACGCCTTCTCAGCACAACAATGGGACTTTGCAAATGGAAATTGTACAGTAAATATGACTGATGATAATTCCTAGTGTAGTGTAAATAATCAATAATTCAACTCTGCGTGCCCTAATGATAAGGTGTGTGCCTACATGAATGCAATTGCAAATCACATGACAATCATTCTGCACACTGAAACATTCTCATTTAGTCGAGAGCGGAATCTACTAAGCAATAAGAATATCTCAGTGCTGTTACTCTGTAAATTAGTATGTAATCGTGATGTCTTGCTTCTACAATCGAGAGCACAGACCTGCCAACCCCTACGGATTGTCCATAGTTTGTAAGGAAATAGCATCCAAACTACGCATGTACGGGCGGCGAGTGAAAATATGGAAATAAAAAATTGTGCAATTACGGTATTATACGGAAAAGGTGGTAAATTACGAATTTCCGTTTGTGGGTCTATAAAAATGGCGACCGCTTATCAAAACACATCGGCTTCCATTATGTCAAGAAGTGATAATTGCTCAAACCAGCCGACATTTTAAAACGGCCCATAGAGTTAAAATGGCAGTAGAGTGCTTATGCTCATACCTTTATTTTGGCCTAATGGACTCGATTCTCTTTTGATAACTGGAAGAGAATTTGAATAGAGGCAGATTTATATATTTTTATGAGAAAGGAAATTGTATTGGCTATATTAATCAGACACTTCAACTATGTAATAGAATTAGTATACACGCTCTACGGCTATTCTATATCTACATGTATGAAACAGCCTGCCAAGATTCTCTAATCTTGTTAATCGGCATTTTTCGCCTTATTACAGCATTGGATTAATAGAATGTGAAAGTTAGCATTATGCGAGGATCTCGGAAGTTTGTTTGTTTTAGATGGCTACAGATATGCAATTCAACTACTGTGTGTATATAAATATACCAATGTAAATCGGAAATCATGTGTTCAAAGCATGAGAAAATCAAAATAATCTTTTTATATTTTAATATAATAAGTCTTTACCGAAATATTGTAACATGACCTTCATGTTAATATATATTTCTGTGATCGCTGTATGAGATTTTGTGCACAGTGGATTTCAGTCTTTGTTTTCCGATTTTGGTGTCTAAAATGGAAAATAATCACCAAACCGCAATACCAATAAAACAGTTCAAAAGACATGTGTATAAGCGAGAATATAGAGAAAGATGACCGGTTTTAAAGAACACAAAAAGGTGATACAATCAATAAAAAATTTCTATCCAAAAATGTAATGGTAAATTAATTCGCACGATACTAGATGACTATATTTACATTTTACCACCAGAATGACTGGCTCAATAACAGTCAATCATTCCAGTTGTAAAATTTCATATATATTCTTCTCTCGCCTTGTTTAAAATCATGTGTTTTGCTGCTTTTTTAATTACTACTGAACTACTGAAAGGTTCCTCAAACTACTGAAAATCCACTTCTTCTTCTTTTCGTTCGCTGATCATACCGCCAGTCCTGTAAGTGACTATCGACCTGATCATATGCATTAAGTGCGTGGATCCATGGTTTATTAGAGTGCGCCATGCGGCCTGGAACCTCCCTCTTCAGCACTCGAGGTTTCTGTCAGGGTTACCTCACCCTTACCTCCTTTGGTCGCCTCTTACAACACGCAGAGGATACGGAAGGTGTATTCTAAGCCCAACCTACAGGGCAAATTGAAAATCCACTACTGAAAGAGTCTGTGAAACTACTGAAAATCATGTTTTTCCACATGAAACTACTGATTGCTTGAACTGGGGGTTGGCAGCTCTGAGAGCAGGATCTGCTGAGCAATAAGAAAATCTCAGTACTGACAATCTGTAAATTGGTCTGCGAACTTTTTCTTCAGAAACGATGAAATCTCAAACATTCTTCGAAGAACGAAACTTGGTCAGACAATAATGAGAGGCGCCTCTTAACTAGTTACTTGAAATTGAGATGAAAAAGGGCCCTATAGAATGGACAATATTTTCACTATCCCTGCCTCTTCATAAAGCAAAGGGGACAGATAACTGGAAGCAGAAATAGCGAAGTGGGAGTGAATAAACTTATTTTGTATAGACAGCAAATTAGAAGATCAAATAGTTACCTACTGTTAAACAATGAAAAGAGATGCCTTCTAGCCCTTGGCATCTTGTGTCCCAAGTTTGTGTCCTCCAACTAACACAATCAACTCCAAATGATAACTGAAATAGCCACAAATTGAAGAAAGTGTGCACGGTACAATCAACTTTAGATTAACCAGTTTGGCCGACCAAAACTGTATCACAAACTTCTGCTAACACCAGGCAAGATGCCTTTCATGTTCAACGGGACTAAATTAAATTATATAGCGAGAGCACACAAATTAAAACTGGCTTAAATTAAAACAAGTCACTATATTAAGCTAACTACGTCAAAGAATTAAGTTCTTCTACCAGAAACTTTGGCCTACAGTTATAAGATATTTACAAAGTTAACAAGAGCCATACAAACATGTAAACAGGACACAGAATTTTAGCTGTTTACACGTATGAGAACAGATGCCAAGAGAAAGATTTTCTGCCATGACTTGTTTTATTAAGCGTCTGGTAAGCTAAGACATGCATAAGATTCACGCTGTTTGGATTTACAGGTCTGGGTTTGAGTATTACACCAAATTGACATTCTCCTGAATTCTGTCAGACATTCTCATCAAGAAAGCATCGGCCAAAGAGTATGAGAGAAATCCGTCAAATAACGCTAAAAGTCTCTGCAATGGGCATTTTCAACAATTTTAGCAACATCATTTAAAGAAAATCAGACAGTCTAAGAGACCAACATCTTGACTAGAATCTCAAAACAGGTTATCAAAAATAGGAGGGTTAAAATGTCGGTCTAGCTACAATTTGTTATACAAATCTGCTGGAACATAACAGAAGACACACTGTATAAAATTCGTGTTCGTCTCCTGTGAATAGACTTTGACAACCACTCATCCAACAAACGCATTCCAATACATCTTTAACATGTTCGGCTAAATGTGTTCGTTTGCCCGGTACCTTATAACAGACCTCTCTATGCTGTCAAACCCCAATGACGTCAATTTCTGAAACATGACATGTCAACACTGGAGAAGAAGGAAGATTCCTCCCAGAATGGAGCACCGCAATCTAGTTCTGCGAATCGCTTCACAACTCGCAATTCGATTTAATTGAAAGCTGACACAATTAACAAAACTCGATCCGACTGCCATGTTTCCTTCAATACTATGATTATCAAGCTCTAGACAAACCATATAATCCAAAAATAACTATCAGATAATGTAGTCCATCACTAAATTTAATAATTTAGCTGATAATAGTATACAATGTCCTACAAAGCTGTACATGTTATAATTATGATTATTCCATTCAAAAATAATATTTTTGTCTGCAAATGGACATTTCCTTTGACTCTCTAGTTTGATAACTTAATTATATTCCTGTCTCATATTCTCACGGGTTCCGTATTATCATGGCAGTGTGATTTTTTGCTTTTGTATCTAAAAACTGACCTATCAACCCCTACAGAGTTTGTACAGAAATAGCATCCAATTATGCATGTATACGGGTGGCGAGTAAAAATATGGAAATAAAGAATCGCTGTAATACGGACAAGGTGTTAACATTACAAATTTCCATTTGTGGGTCTATAAAAAAGGAGACCGCTTATCACAACACATGTCATCTTAAATCATGGGAAGGGGTGATAATGTCTCAAGCTAGCTGACATCTAAGGACAGCTCATAGACTAGAGTTAGATTAGCCGTAGAGCACTTAAATGTGCGTGCCTTCACTATGGGACTAAATGGACATAAAATTATATTGACTATATTAATCTGACACTGGACACCGTCCATCTAGCTAAAAATAGATGCTTCCAAAAATGGATTTTTAATTTTCATAAATATGCAGTTTTGAGATTATGGCACCGCTTTTTGAACCATCACATCTATCAAACCGGTTAGTCCTTCCAATTAATGTTCGACAGCACCAGCTCCCAGGCAAATTTATTTCAAAATATTCAACAGAATGTATAACTTTATTGCATATAAATTCACAAAAAACATACAATTTGTACAGTTTCATGGCAAACATTTAGATTTTTATAACAGATCTATGTCATTGCGATGTCTGCTAACATGTAACATGTTTGATTATAACATCAGATACATCAATGACAGATCAGATCACTCTATTGTTAACAGACGCCTAAATTCATTCATAAGCATAGATACATGTGTATATATATACTACCTTATTTTGAAAGGTCAAGGTAATGCTCATTGAATTATGGAAATTGCATTTCTAAACATTAGCTTGAAGGTTACTTGCGGCTATCTGAATAGAGCATCAGCAGCATGAGTCACAGGTTGTTAGGTTCCGCAGAACTCTATTAATTTTGCACTCAAAATATCAAACATTTGCTGACACAATATTTGGCCATAAAAGCTGTGTAGCCGCAATGTGGTAGTAGGTGTGCTGCACTGTTCAGCAATGATTGTGATGTACATTTATACACGTACTTGTGATTTGTTTTTGTTGTTTTTCTTTTTCAGAAACGTTTGGACAGAACTATCCTGAGGTGAGTCTGTTTGTTTCATTTTCAGCCATGCACAGTCAAACCAGTTTGAGAAATCTTTTGGAGCGGGTCATAAAAATATATCTTAATAAACAATGTACATGTATGTCGCTAAACATATCTTTCTTTCCTTTTGTAACATGCAAGCTTTTAGTAACCAAGTGGTATGCAACATTACAGGAATTACAGTACAGCTCAGAAATTACTTATCATGTTTTCTAAATAAAATAATACATACTATAGAATATTTTGGACTTAAGTTGATTTTGCCTAAGACAGCAATGGCTTCCAATCAAAGTAAGTCTAAAACATTCAACAGAACATGTCTTACATCATGTTCAAAATTGTACAAACAACATGTTACTGGGTTTTGTTTTAGAAACATTCTAACTTATGCACTGTACTGTACATATCTACTCGTACAGTTTATTCTTGTCTCACGGGGCATTACTTTGATAAACAGTATGACGAAATGATTCAAGTTATTCTGATTTCATCATGTAGCATTTTAATCATGAATTTCTAGGAACCTAGTATGATTCGATTCTATTACAAAAGCTTGCTTGCATGCTATGGAATACGGGGCACTGCATTGAATTGGATACAGAGCTACCTGTCAAACAGAAAATAATGTGTACAATTCAATGGCGTCATTTCAGAATATAAAGAGGTAATCTGCGGTGTACCCCAAGGTTCAGTCCTTGGCCCCCTGCTGTTTCTCTTGTATATGAATGACATAACCAAAGTCTGTAACCATCTCTCTTTATTCCTCTGCAGATGATACTAATGCTTTCTGCAGCCATAAGGACATAGAAATTCTTTACAAACATGTTAATAATGAAATGGCCAAATTAATAGATTGGTTTAAAGTTAACAAACTGTCCTTAAATGTAAGTAAAACGAACTATATATTATTTACAAAATCTAATAAATTAAAGGAAGCATCTCTCCCAAAACTTTACATGGACAACCAGATAATACATGAAGCCCAATATGCCAAGTTTTTAGGAGTCTATTTGGATAAGAATTTGACATGGGAAAAGCATATTGAACTCGTAACATCCAAGATAGCAAAGAGCATTGGCATCATACGCAGACTAAAACCCTATCTAACACCAAATATTATTAGAAACCTGTATTGCACAATGATACTTCCTGATATGGAAGAAGCATATTGAACTCGTAACATCCAAGGTAGCAAAGAGCATTGGCATCATATGCAGACTAAAACCCTATCTAACACCGAATATTATTAGAAATCTGTATTGCACAATGATACTTCCTGACATCTCTTACTGTAATGCTATCTGGACTAACACAACTGAAGCTAAACTAAAAAACTAAAATCACTGCAAAAGCAATCTATTAAATTATTTGCACAAACAGCGGGTGGCCAGAATATCTTTAAAGTAGAAAAAATTCTAAAACTCGAGGACATTGGAAGGCTCCAATTATACACAATTTTAAGAGACTTCCACAATGGTAACTTACCCTCTTCTTTAACCAGTATCTTTATGGTCAATACACAAATACACTCTCACAACACTAGATCATGAAATAACCTGCACACAAGACAGCACCATACAAAAGCAGCACATCAAAACCCCTCATATAAAGCAATACAATTATGGAATAACACAGATACAACGACACGCACAGACATTATTATGCGCAGACATTGTTACGCTACAGTCATTTAAACAGAAGATCAAAAATATGATTATAAACACCTATTAGGCCCTAAAAAACCCTCCTGAAAAACACACACAACAAAAACCCACATCACCATGACATTATCATACTTGCACCCAGTCACCAAAACAAATAATAATACTAATAATACTAATAATAATAATAATAATAATTTTAATTACCGGTAACAAGATAAGCACACCTCTAGTACCTGTAAATATGTTGTCTATCTGTCCCATGCCCCATGTCTCTTGTTTGTCTTTTATGACTAATTTAAACCTGAGCTAATTATGTCATATATTTTATAGTATCAGTCCTTCATGTATAAAATATATATATTTATTTATATATATATATATATATATATATATATATATATATATATAGGTTTTTTTTGTCCTATGTAGGGGTCCACCGTCTATATAGACTCTGCTTTTGTAGGACCACCAGTTGTGTAATTACAAATTGTACATTTTATATCAAAATAAATGAATTTGAACTTGAACTTGATGATGTAAGTGAACACGCTTTCAAACAGAAATTGATTGAAATTGAAATTGATTTGACTGGAAGGAGTTCCTGCCTAAGGCAGCAACGGCTTCCAGTCAAATTAATTTCAAAATATTCAACATTCGTCTTTGTTTGCCTTGAAAAGGAGATATGGGGAATTCATCATTGAAAGGGTTAATGTGGGCTACGCATAAAGACTTTCTGCTATTAATACATGTAGCGGGTATTAATTATAGGATTATTGCCGTATAAATTTCATAACCAAATGTACTCATTTACTCTAAATAAATGTTTCCAAAATGAAATATAACATACTGTTGAATATTTTGAGTATGATATGATTGGAAGGCCTAAGGTTGCAATGTCCTCCAATGCAATATGTTCAAAATATTCAACAGAACATTTCTACCTGTACATGTATACATTGATATATTGATATCAGATCTATTTCATTTTAATAGGAGTTTGACGGAGCTCTGGACTGTGTAAGCATCGCTGTTACATGTAATTTTAATCGACATGGCACACTGTTGGCAGTGGGTTGCAATGATGGGCGTATCGTTGTATGGGATTTTCTGACACGTGGTATTGCCAAAATCATCAGTGCTCATGTTCATCCAGTGTGTTCATTAAGGTAAAATTACACATATATACATACCTGTATATGCGAATGCATGGCTTAACACACTCATGTATTTCACCATGTTTTGCGTTGCTAAGTTTCATGATTGTCTTCAGGCCTTTTTGTTTTATTGACAATGCACATTTCCCACATTGACATATCCTGTCAAAATTGTAAACATGCCAGGCAAAGATGGGACAATCCAGCGCTGCCAGCATTTCTGCCAGAAACAATACAGTATTTGCTAATTTCGACCCCTAAGCAGTAACTTTGCCCTGTGATGAACATTCACTCTAAAATCACCAGTGCTCTTTCGGACCCCAAGGATAACATCCTACCCAAATATGGTGGCAATCTGATAACAACTCTTGCTGTACCCGTAGCTAAAATATCTATGCTGGACATTCCCATACATTTCATATGGCAAATGGCCCACCATGGAGACAGGAAAATATAAGACCCAGAAGTTGACCTACCGTATATTAATTTCAAGTCGATCTGAACAAAATAAACTTCGGCTGCCATTGCGGAAAAATTTTTTGATTAATTTTCTACGTGCCCCTTATGAATTTGTCAAAAACGAAACCTAATAACTTTGCCGAGAATGGGGTGTCTGCGTACCAAGATGGGCCATAAGGTATCTTCTGATATGCATGAACATGTATAATTAAGAAGGGTTCATTTCTGCAAAAAATGTAAACTGTAACTTTGACATCATTTATGGGTAACCTAGCCCCCGAAAGGTGTGACTTTGACATTATAGGGTGATATCCTCTAATATGTCCATTGATCTTTTCAGACCTAGGGGAATTGATTTTTGCAAAAAAATTAAAACTGGTAAGTATTACTCCTATGGGGTGACCATGACCGTTGACCACAAGATGAACAGTTACAGTATGTTTGCAACACCAAGGGTAACATAATGACTAACATCCTAGCCAAATATTCTGGTGATCTAAACTAGCTATAGTCACAGTTCCAATATCAATACTGAAAATCCCCATGCATTTCTTATGGGCTATTACTGCCCGCGTACATGTGCGTTCATGTATCTCTAAAACTTTGGAAGATGCAAAATAAAAGAATAAGCAGGATGGCTCACTTCTTGTCCTAAAAGCTGACTGAGTTTAGTGGTAATCTGGTGGAAACTTTAGGAGCGGTGGAGGGAAAATGTTACTAAGAATAAGACAGACAAAGGAAAGATGCATTAAGAAAAGAATTATTTGGGTTCACAGGCATATTAATTATTGAAGTCATACATCTCACGAAAGTCTACTAGTCAATCTTTTACATATTTACATATTAGTTTTGAAACTAGGTACAATGATGTGTTTTGAATATTTATGCAATTAAATTGGTGACAATTTTTCAATAATAACAATTATATATTACGGTTTAGAAAATTCTATGCGCTTTCCAATGATGTATAATTTCGCTAATATTATGATTTTAATTTAGCATGGGAGCTTTTTAGTCTGCCATGCCTCTTAGTATATAATAGTAACTAAATGTAGGCTAGCTGTTTGCATTTAGAAGTAATTTTGGGGATATCTGGCATAATGATATCAATACAAGAAATTTTGTATTGAGATCAGTTTAATCTAAATCCTTCTCACTTAGAAGATATACTGTCTCATATCATCTTATAACATGTAGTAATATTGCATTGTTCACAGCCTTGCATGGCACCCATGTTGCGACTGCTTTGTTGTTTTACAGCTGGAACCGGAGTGGTCAGAAGTTACTGAGTGCTGCTACAGATAACACAGTATCTGTGTGGGACGTCTTGACCGGGGAGTGTGACAAAACATTTCGTTTTCCTTCTCCTATTCTCAAAGTGCAATTCAACCCAAGAAACAGGTACATGAATATCTTGAAAGCAATTTAACTTACAGCAGCAACAACTCCCAGTCAAATTAATTTCCAAATTCAACGGTATATTTATTAAATTGTAAATTCATCAAAGACATACAGCATTAGTGACCGACATTTCAATTTTTGTGACAGAGCTATAAGTCATTATGATTGTAATATAAGATATGTTACCCTTTATGCCTCGAATTTGTTTTTAAAAATGTAAATTTTCTCATAGAAAATGTCCATTTGCAGACCAAGAGAAGAGAATTTAAAAAAATTTACCACTGGAATAACTGGCTCGGTTATCGAGCCAGTCACCCCAGTGATAAATTTTCAAAAATAGTCCTCTTGGTCTGCAAATGGACATTTCTCAAGACTACTACTGAAACTGTTATTGGCTGATACATGTATGAGTGTTAAAGGGTTAAATTGGTTTCAAAATATTCAATATCTTACTGTGGAAGTTTCGATTCTGGGTATTCATCTTATAAAGTTTCAAATTGATTTTAATATGCACAAAGGTGGGCGGAGCTTAGCTAGAAATGGGTGGGGCATAAATAGAAATGAATTCTAATATTGCTGATGTTTCATATTTAGGAAATCAATGTAATTAATACAGGTGTTAAATTAGTAAATTCAGCAGTGAATAATCACATCACAATTATATATATATATAATCCTCCAAATACACACGTTAGAATTGACTGGAGTGTCCATTACCAGCTCTTCCATAGAGAGTACTGTATACAGAATTAAGCTCCACCCACTTTTTGTGCACGTTGGAATTGATTTGAAACTTTAAAACCTGAATTCCTAGAATCTAGCCTTCAAGGTATTGAATATCTTGAAACCAATTTAACATTGGCGCTGTTGCTGCAAAGGATAACACAGCAACACACTGGCAATTGTTAAAAAGACCATTTAAATTAATAATGTTCTTGGAAGTTGTTTTTTTGCACCATTCTTCCAAATGAAAGGTGGAAGAAATGTCTTTTTCCTTATAGCCTGGAAGAAAGGTGTTTCTTCCAGAGGAAATTCAATGCTGGACTATATCAATCTATTGAAGTATGTTACTTGTGTATGTAGTTTAATATGGCCATTGGCCCATCTGTGTTTTGAAGTCAAAGGAAAAGTTGAAACGCCCTTGTTGATCCAAATGTCATTTCTTATCTGTGTTAACTCTTTAACACTCATATCAGCTAAAAACAGCTTCTGCAGTAGTCTTGAGAAATGTTCATTTGCAGACCACGAGAAGACTATTTTTGAAAATTTACCACTGGAATAACAGGCTCGATAACCGAGCCAGTCATTCCAGTGGTAATTTTTCAAAAATATTCATCTCTTGGTCTGCAAATTGATATTTTCTATGATAAAATTGAAATTTTCTTGAACAATTTCGAGGGCTAAAGGTTTAAAGGACAGGTGGTGAGACCACCTAGTGGTCACTAAGATATGTGTTCTTTATCCATTAATTGTGAAATTCGCTGAAGAAGATTTTAATTCTCATTGAAAATCTCCATAAATTTCCAAACCTAGAGAAGACCTATTTGTTGAAAAATTACTGCTGGTAGGACTGGCTAATTATTTCAAAAATATTCTCTTGTTCTGTAAATGCGTATTTCATATGACTATTGCAGTGGCCGTTTTTGGCCAGCTTTATCATTAAGGCATTGAGTTATGTATGATTGTACTGACAATAACTGTTAACCATTAAGATACATCCACATTGTTCATTCCCTGCATTGCAGTCTGACTTTGCCGGCTTTGCCTTCACATGCTTGTATTGCCAGTCACACGCTTATATATATATATATCATTTTGAATTATATCGACATGTATTCACACATTACACCATAATCATATTTGACAGAATTATTTCACCCAATCCCTTATATGCTCAGCTTGTAAATAATAAATAAGCTGATTCACCTTATAAGTTTAGAGTCGTTGACAATGGTCAAGATTGGTCAAGTGAGCCAATCATTCCATTGGTAACTTGTCAAAATTTGTATTCTCTTCGCTTGCAAATGGACATTCGATAAGAACTAGGACATTCAATAAGAACTAGGACATTCAATAAGAATGAGGACATTCAATAAGAGCGAGGACATTCATTAAATATGAGGACATTCGATACGAATGAGGACATTCGATAAGAACGAGGACATGTGATAAGAACGAGGACAATCGATAAGAAGGAGGACCTTCTATAAGAACAAGGACAATCGATAAGAACAAGGACATTCGATAAGAAAGAGGACATCAATAAAAACGAGGACATTCGATAAGAATGAGGACAATCGATAAGAATGACAACCTTCTGTAAGAACGAGAACAATCGGTAAGAACAAAGACATTCGATAAGAAAGAGGACATCAATAAGAACGAGGACAATCGATAAGAATGAGGACATTTAATAAGAAAGAGGACATCAATAAGAACGAGGATGTTCGATAAGAATGAGGACAAGCGATAAGAATGAGGACCTTCTGTAAGAACGAGGACAATCGATAAGAACAAGGACATTCGATAAGAAAGAGGACATCAATAAGAACGAGGACAATCGATAAGAATGAGGACATTTAATAAGAAGGAGGTGATTCGATAACAACGAGGACATTTAATACGAACCAGGACATTGGATAAGAATGAGGACATTCGATAAGAACGAGGACATTCAATTAGAATGAGGACATTCGATAAGAATGAGGACATTCAATAAGAATGATGACATTCAATTAGAATGAGGACTTTCAATTAGAATGAGGACATTCAATAAGCACAAAACTGTATTTTCTGGCCCAACCTTGACCGTTAAAGAATTAATCAATCAGCAACGGAGATTAATACAAAGCTGCTGTCATTACTATTATGTTGATTCTATCTTAACCCTCTAACACACAAACGGATCAAAGATGTCTTTGAGGTGGTGTGTAGTGAGCCAGCCATTCCAGTGGGAAATTTTCAAAACCAGTCTTCTTGGTCTGCAAATGCCATTTTCTCGTGAACAAATTGACACGTTAATGAGTTAACATTTTGGTTCAAAATCAGGACAAGTCATGTTATTATTAACACTTTAACCCTCGACTTTGTTAAAGAAAATTTAAATTTTCTGATATGAAATGTCCAATCGTAAACCACGAGAAGACTATTTTTGAAAATTTGCCACTGGAATGACTGGCTCAGTTATTGAGCCAGTCATTCCAATGGTAAATTTTCAAAAATAGTCTTCTCTTGGTCTGCAAATGGACATTTCTCAAGACCACTGAAGAAGCCGTTTTTGGCTGATATGAGTGTTAAAGTGTTAAAAAAATATTTGGTAGATTGTTAGTCCCCTACCAGTAAAACCGGGAGTACTATAGGCTTGCTATCCATCTGCCCATCTATCATAGTTGGTTTTCCACCCTTTTTTCGAATCCAAGATATTCAACTGAAAATTGGTACATTGCTTTATTCTAAGGAGTTACAGATCAATTTTGAGCTTCAGGCATTTCCATCAATTTTTATTGAAGTTATGTCCCCTTTCGTCTTTCAATCTCTGAAAATTTATATCACCAGTTGGGGGCATATATTACAAAGCATGTCTTATAGAATGCTTGTTTTCCTTAGCACCATTCTGCACATTCAGGATTATAATTTTAAAATAAACATCATATCGCAATTTAATGCTTTGTATCCGTATTATCCATTTAATGCCTTATCCTATGAACATGCTTTTATGTTTCTGTGCATGGCTTTTGTTAATATTAACTAATGCATGTTATTTGTCTGCCTCTGTGCATGTCTCTGGCTTGTCTGCTGAGCGGCTTGTGCTTTGCTTCAACCCCGCATTTAACCCATCATCGCCTATTACGTGCTTTCTGCATGTAAGTGGCTCTATTTCCAGTACAAAGTTCCTGGTCTGTCTGATGAAGCATGCGGCTGTATTGATGGATATCACCGGCTCACGATCTATTATCCCGTTAGATGATGAGGTAAGTTCAGTTTCTCAGATTTCAAGTATCATTTTAGAAGCGCAATCTTTTGGAGTCTGTGTCAATAGAGACTTTGTTTCTTCACAGGTTATCATATTTCAAAGTGTTGCTTTACCTGCTTACAATGGAAGGATGCAATCTGTCACTCAAGTATCTGGATGTCATAATCAAAATACATAACTTGCTAGCTGATGCCATAATCAAAATACGTCGCTTGTTACCTGATGTCCAGATGAAATGGTGTAGGTTTGACACGAAGGAGACAACGGTCCAACAGTAACCATCTGAATTGTATATCTTTGCTGAATTTACAATTTGATGAGCATATGTTGAATATTTTGAAACTAATTTGACTGAAAGCTGTTGTTGCTATATAGGTAGAAAAGGAGTCTATTTGATCACAAACTAAAGTAATTTGGTTCACATTTGGTCCACTCTGTTTTTACAGGCCCTCTATTCGAGTTTTTAAAGCGAGCAATCACTTTCTTTTCTGAATTTAAATTTAAGCCAGTGAGGCAAGCAGTGTGAGTGTTTGCATATATTGTCATTGTTACTAAACAATCTAGGCGAGGAATGAGATACATTGCGTTTGCCTAAAATTTGCTTGAGGTAAGTTGCGGTAAGAGGATAGAAATCATTCACCTCTTGTGGACAGGCCTACTTTTATGTCACTTCTGCAGCCCATGTCTCCACCATTACATCTTGTACATGCCACACCCTATGGCCTATATTCAGCATTATATCCCATGTTGTTTGTCTAACATTAAAACAAGTTCCTCAGATACGAGATGGGAGAAAATTACACCAATACAGTATTAACACTTTAATGGCAAAATTCCACATATCTCAATCTCAGGACAAACAAACAGGAAAGCTATTTTGAGATTAATAGGACTGGAACCCATTGCTGCCCGGCTATAAGTCATACTAATTTCAAAATATTCAACAGAAATATGCTATACATCTTAAAGAATTTACTTCTTCACTGATGTACGAAAGACTCAAGTTCCAAGATACAAGGATTTAGCTTCCAGAAATTAAAAGATGGGAGGAGTGTTGTTAATAATGCCATTATATTCCAGCTTTATTTTGTTTGTGGATATGAAAAAAGTTAGAGGTGGTTATAAAATAGAAAAAGATTTGATAATGACATTTATCATACATTTGTTTTCACAGTCAGATCTGAATATTGTGGCTTCCTATGATCGTAGAGGAGGCTATGTCTACACAGGAAATGCTAAAGGACGGGTTTGTATTATCATTGTTTTTCATTAATGTTTTGTTTGTCAAAAAGTCCAAGTTAGGTAGCCATGTAAGTCTGTATAGACAGTAAAAAACAGATTCAGAGATATACCTTTTAAGACTAACTTAGGCCGTGTTCTCACTAGAGAATTAATCCAGAATAATGACATACTGAAGTAGGGCATTATTCCCGATTAACTCTCTAGTGAGAACACGTCCATCCATCTGTATTGAACTTTATCTAATAAAATAGTGATTTGATTTGGTTTAAATTTTAACATCTTACTATGAAAGAGTATTTCCAGACTTTGGCATGAGACAGGTAAAAAACGTGCTCCGATTCAAGTTCTGGATCTATGGATATCGCGGAAATTACTCGGCCAATTTGGTTTAAATCTTAACATTAGAAAGAGTTCACTAGGTTTCCACAGCTTTGGTCGTGATCCAGAAAACTTGAAAATATCCAATGTAACAAAAACGGGATGGTGAAGGTCTGCTCTTATTGGGTTTGGTAAATGAAGAATGTGACCTGTTAAGGGATGAGATTACAGGATATCAATTGCAAAACGACACCTTCCAGTTAAATAGTTTCCAAAATATTTAACACATTTTTCCATTGAAATGGATATGCTGGATCGGATATAAAGTTTCTAAAGGGTTTAAAATAGATCTAATGTATGCATATTAATTGTATAACAATGATGGGTAACTTAGAGAGTGTGGCATTAACCCTTTAACACTCATATCAGCCAAAGACAGCTTCTGCTGTGGTCTTGAGAAATGTCAATTTGCTGATCAAGAGAAGACAATTTTTGAAAATTTACAACTGAAATGACTGGCTGGATAACAGAACCAATCATTCCAATGGTAAATCTTCAAAAATAGTCTTCTCTTGGTCTGCAAACGGATATTTTCTATGGGAAAATTGAAATTTTCTTGAACAAATTCGAGTGTTAAAGGGTTAAGGCACATTCTCTTTTCTCTCTCGCAGATTCTTGTTTTTCGCACGCACAACCTGAAGCTAGTCGCCTCATTTCGTGTGACAACGGGCACACTCAACACAACGGCCATCAAATCCATAGAGTTTGCTAGAAGAGGAAGGTAATGTATATCACTGTGTCTTTGGTCATTCACCGTTTAATAGATCAAGACTGGTCACCAAACATTTGCTCAATGAATGTTTATATCCAGGCCAAGAGAAGATTATTTTTGAAAAATATACAACAGGAAGGGTTGGCTCGTTTATTGAGCCAGTCATTCCAGTGGTAATTTTTCAATAATACTCTTCTGTTGGCCTGCAAATGGACATTCACTCAAGAACACTGCGGATGCCAGTTTTCGTTGCATTGACCATTAACTTAAGTTCAATTTGTTTTGATTGAAATAGAAAGATTTTGGCTCGCGTAATCCTTGACTGCCACTGACTTCTATCAAATTGTGAATACATCTTGGATGTTTTGATGATATCCGCATTTTGATGAACCTCATAAGTTCGCTGTCCAGTGTTTTATCAAGATCACAGTATCATAATGCAATGTATTTTACTGATGCATTTATCTGTACGGTATAAGAAAACTCTTTTTATATAGGTTAGCCTGCTGTTTATTCTGAAAGCTGTGCTATTAAAAGATGTCTCTCCTTGACAGCAACAGCTTACAGTAACATTGGACCCAAATATCATGATAATTGTGCTAACTGGACAATGTTACCTGGCAAGTGGACATGGGTTAAATCTTTATTGAACTAGACTGCACTCAGCGGATGTGCTGACTTACAGACTTGCGCTGTGCTTTTTTTGGCAATTATCTTAATAAGCCAGTGACATAGATTTTTTACCCTTCGGTTATTCTAGCTTCTTACATTCATCTGCGTGAGTTATTATTGATATTAATTTGAGTTTCCTGATGTTTTATTCTCTTGTTTAAGACATAATGCTATTATAAACAATAGTATCTGCAGATCTATGCTTATGTTTGGTACAGTTCAGTAATCATACCATGAAAAATGGAAGAGAATCGACATAGACGTGTGTTTCACTGAGGATGTGTTCGAAAATATGTCTAATTCCTTCCTATATCCTTTTAAATATTTTTGCCATGTCTAGGATTTTCCAAAGAACTTGCCCGTAACATCTTTTGACCGAGTTTTTCAAGTTGACTCGTTTTCTATCTGCCAAAAACATTACATGCAATAAAGACTTCTAACACATTCAAAATGTTATATGGATAAGAGCTCATTCAGACTTCTTTCTGAGATGCTAATGGTTTTCTCCCTCCCCTTTTCATTCTTTTCACTGTTCAATATTAAGTGCTTAATGAGTTATTGTATCAAAATAATAAATCAACAGTGCTTTCTGCTAAAACATCACTTGTGCTTCTGTTTCCATAAGAAATGTCTATATCAGCTGACAATAATGTGCGCCTTTATTTACATTAACATAACAATCATAAAGAATTGTAGGATATTCAGTTTAGAGAATGGATATATTCTCATGTGTTTTGAGCATAAATAATTCATTGTTCTGCTTCAGTTGCTTTCTGGTGAACTCTGCTGACCGCATAATTCGTGTTTATGAGGCTGGTGAGGTCATGGCCTGTGGTAAAGACGGTGAACCAGAGGCAATACAGAAACTACAAGATCTCGTTAACAAGTAAGTATAGTTAAACTTGAGCATGGCGTGCATTTGCTTTTAGTAGTACATGTAGTTCATTAAGATGGGTGGTGATCCATCTTAAATAACAACCATCCTGCGCCCCCAAGCTATTTCACATACCAGCCAACTTAAATTAATCCTCTTATTTTATGTTCAAGCTTGCCAAAACCAACCTCAGTAGTCTGGAAGAATGTTCCTTTTCAGGCCAAGTGAAGACTACTTTTAGCTCACCTGGCCAAGTGAGCTTATGCAATGGCATCAGGCCGTCATTTGGTGTCCGTCGTCCAACTTTTTTAAAGCAATTTTTGAAGAACCACTAGGCCAATTTCAATTATATTATGCAGGAAGCATTCATAGGGCATAGAGATCAGAGTTTGTTTTATCTTGGATTTTGGCCCATTTTTAGAAATGGTTTTTTTAGAAATCACTTGGAGGAATGATTCAAAACTGATGAAATATCATCTAAGGCAAAAGCGGAACCAAGTTTGTTCAAGGGAACTTGAATGGCTTGGTGGCCATCTAGGATGACCTAGTTTTCGCGAAAACAACTCCAGAACCGCTAAGCGGATCCGGCCGAAATTTAGGAGATATGATTAAGTACTAAGGGCCATTAAAGTTTGCTCAAGGGAAGGAAGTTGATAGGTAAAAAAACAAGGCCACCATGGACCAATCAAACTGTAGCGTTTTTGGCAGCCATATTGGATTTTTTTATTTGATGGATTGCTAAGACGAATTGGTTTTATATAGGTTTTTGGGTATGCTGATTTCAAATTTCCACTCAAAACTGTCAGGTAAACAGTTTGGCGGCCATCTTAGATCTATTTCCCGCCAAAACCTCCCATACTAAAGAGATAGGAAATTTTTACTGTCTGTTTCTCGAGAACGACTAGGATGATTTCAATTATATTGGGCAGGAATCATCCTTTGAATTTGGCAGAGATCCAAGTTTGTTCACAAGAAGCCGATCGGCCAATTTCGCTGGCTGCCATCTTGGACTTTGGCTGATTTTTAGTAGTCTCTCTGGATTGTGTCAGAACATTTGAATATGTTTTGGTGTATTTGGTGACATGGGGCTCTTGATCTACTTGGGGAGCGACTGGAACGGATGGGAAGCGGAAGTTCGGTGCTTAGGAGCTTGGGAAATCTAGTGTTTCGTGCAGATGGTGTTATTCGGCATGTTAATAAAGTGATACAAGAATTATTAATGTTGTACAAATGTTAAAGCATGTTTAGTGTAAGCGAAGTAGTTGGTTTAACTGTGAATAGTGTATATATAAACATTTATGAACTGTAAGGATCCAAAGAAGCGTGGATGTTCGTGAGTTATGAAGTGTTGGTAAAAAATCATCGTATTGAGTAGGAAGATATATACTCTGAATTAACAGATTGATTTGAAAGTCATCAAACATCAACTAGGGCAACTTTGTTCGTGGGAACTTGATTGGCAAAATGCTTCAACGGTCATCTTCGATGACATAATTTTCATGAAAACGAGTTCCCTCCAGAACCGCTGAAGTGTGGGGTCAAAATTTGTGATGTATGATTATGGACTAAGGGGCACTAGTTTCTTCAAGGGATGTTAGTACGTTAAGATACATGGCTGCCATCGACCAATCAGTTTTCAGCATTTTGGTGGCCAGATTGAAATGTTTGTATTTGATGGATTCTGAAGCCGAAATTGGTTTTGTTTATGTTTTGTGGTATGATTTCAAATTTTCCACTGGAAACTGTTAGGTAAACTGGTTGACGACCATCTTTGATTTATAAAATGCCATTGGAAATTTATAATATCTGGTAGGACGCATCCTTGTTGCAATTCTGACCAACCCTTGGGCCCTTGGGTTTATTAGTCTTTAGTATCAATTTGAATGCATGTGGTACTGTAAATTTAGAAGCATATGATTGCAGTGCTCAGACAGTCAGTCTTAAATTTACTTCTTTCTTTGAAATAAGCATGATTTGTGAACGCCTTGTAGATGAATCTTTCATGTTGATGCTGTATGTTTTGCTAATAGGACGCTGTGGAAGAAGTGTTGTTTCTCCGGTGACGGTGAGTTTATAGTGGCAGGATCCGCACGACAACATTCATTGTACATATGGGAGAAAAGTGTGGGAAACCTGGTCAAGATTCTGCATGGTACTAAGGGGGAACTCTTACTGGATGTTGTGGTGAGTATTCTACTAGTTATGTACATGTGTTATGTTGCGCATGTTTTTAACTTTTATTACTTTGTGGCCTTGTGTTAGGAGGGAAATATAACTTATGATGAAGGTGCATGAATAGATCAATTTATGGAGAAATACACTCAGAGGTTTTCAAGGGAACATTAATATTTACAGTTACCTTTTTGCAAATAGACTGTAGATGCACACATGTATTCATATTGACACATGTCTGCATGCACGCTTTTTCACACACATCCACAGATCCATTAAAACACAAAAACGCAGGCATGCGCATGTATGCACACACAGACACACAGTTTGTATGTTATGTTTCATTATAATTGCCTATTGATTATTGGCTACCTGTTCATTTTTATCATAGACATGGCATCTTAACAGTTGGAATTGGTGTGTATTTTGCTTATAGTGGCATCCAGTGCGGCCCATTATCTGCTCAATATCCAGTGGTGTAGTGTCCATCTGGGCACAGAACCAAGTGGTGAGTGGAGAATATAGTAACTGTTTCGTGTATCATGGATTTATAAATAGCCAGTAATAAGAACCTGGCTCTCATTTCAGGGATAAACTTTCAGTGATTTTAGGGTGAAAAAAAAGACTACATTCCTTGTCCATGATTATTATGTGGTTTGAACAGGAGTTATCCCTTTAACACTCATATCTTCTGCAGTGGTCTTGTGAAATGTCCATTTGCAGACAAAAGAAGATTATTTTTGAAAATTTATCGCTGGAGTGACTGGCTCGATTACCGAGCCAGTCATTTCTAGGGGAAATTTTCAAAAATAATCTTTTCTTGGTCTTCTTCTTTTCGTTCGCTGATCATACCGCCAGTCCTGTAAGTGACTATCTTGGTCTGTAAATGGACATTTTCTGTTAGAAAATTTTAATTTTCTTGAATAAATTTGAGAGTTAAAAGGTTAACCTGCTTGGTATATGTGACTAGTAGATAGGTAATACTTAAGCGTAGGGTCGACTATTTCTATGAGTCATTAAAAGAAGCTGGGTGTCCAGCACCAGTCTATACCAGCAGTGTTTTTGATAGTAATGATCACATTTGTCACCATGTGTCCATCCATCTTTGTGTGTATGAGGTTATCCATTCCGTATCTTTAACGCTGTCCTACAAATTTGTGATATGTGTGCATCTTACGCTAAATGTCTGAGATGTATCACAAGTGGTATCACTCACAATTCACTCAACATTAAGGGTAAATAACTTTGTTCGGTGGGAGGTTATCTTTTATGATGCCAGATCTCGCTTATTCTCTAGGTATCTTGAAAAAAGGGGACTGAACAAAGCCAACTGCCGATTTAGTCATATAGGTATTGCGATTGACCCAGAACATAAGTTTATGATGTATATTTTGATAATTTAAGAAATTCTACCTGACTCAAATAATAACGCCAAGCCTGCGTCAGAGTCCAGATTCATTTCTGTGCCAATAAGTGATGATTCCTTTGGACAAACTGTCAACAGACCACATGTGTTAACACTTTAACCCTTATCACTCTGATGTCAAAATTTTAATTTTTCAAATTAACGTAAACGGTGAACTGGTGTTTATTTTTCAACAAATTTTGTGTAAGATGGTGCTGTCCTAGACAGCAACATCTTCTACCAAAATTGTTGAAAAATGTACACCAGTTTCTTTGCTATTGACACAGTAAAACGATAGAATATTGACACCAGAGTGCTAGGGGTTAAGGGTCAAGATTTTCAAGAAAAAGTAATTTTCTTTAAATTTACCACGATAATGACTGACTTATATGTTACTACTATATCAGTGACATCCTTATATGCTACTACTATATCACTGACATCCTTATATGTTACTACTATATCACTGACATCCTTATATGTTACTACTATATCACTGACGTCCTTATATGTTACTACTATATCACTGACATCATTATATGTTACTACTATATCACTGACATCCTTATATGTTACTACTATATCACTGACATCCTTATATGTTACTACTATATCACTGACATCCTTATATGTTACTACTATATCACTGACATCCTTATATGTTACTACTATATCACTGACATCCTTATATGTTACTACTATATCACTGACATCCTTATATGTTACTATTATATCACTGACATCATTATATGTTACTACTATATCACTGACATCCTTATATGTTACTACTATATCACTGACATCCTTCCTACTATATCACTGACATCCTTATATGCTACTACTATATCACTGACATCCTTATATGTTACTACTATATCACTGACATCCTTATATGTTACTACTATATCACTGACGTCCTTATATGTTACTACTATATCACTGACATCATTATATGTTACTACTATATCACTGACATCCTTATATGTTACTACTATATCACTGACATCCTTATATGTTACTACTATATCACTGACATCCTTATATGTTACTACTATATCACTGACATCCTTATATGTTACTACTATATCACTGACATCATTATATGTTACTACTATATCACTGACATCCTTATATGTTACTACTATATCACTGACATCCTTATATGTTACTATTATATCACTGACATCATTATATGTTACTACTATATCACTGACATCCTTATATGTTACTACTATATCACTGACATCCTTATATGTTACTACTATATCACTGACATCCTTATATGCTACTACTATATCACTGACATCCTTATATGTTACTACTATATCACTGACATCCTTATATGCTACTACTATATCACTGACATTCTTATATGGTACTGCTATATCACTGACATCCTTATAGGTTACTATTATATCACTGACATCCTTATATGTTACTACTATATCACTGACATCCTTATATGTTACTATTATATCACTGACATCATTATATGTTACTACTATATCACTGACATCCTTATATGTTACTACTATATCACTGACATTCTTATATGGTACTGCTATATCACTGACATCCTTATATGTTACTATTATATCACTGACATCCTTATAGGTTACTACTATATCACTGACATCCTTATATGTTACTATTATATCACTGACATCCTTATATGTTACTACTATATCACTGCCATCCTTATATGTTTCTACTATATCACTGACATCCTTATATGGTACTACTATATCACTGACATCCTTATATGGTACTACTGTATCACTGACATCCTTATATGTTACTAGTATATCACTGACATTCTTATATGTTACTACTATATCACTGACATCCTTATATGTTACTATTATATCACTGACATCCTTATATGTTACTACTATATCACTGACATCCTTATATGTTACTACTATATCACTGACATCCTTATATGTTACTACTGTATCACTGACATCCTTATATGTTACTACTATATCACTGACATTCTTATATGTTACTACTATATCACTGACATCCTTATATGTTACTACTATATCACTGACATTCTTATATGGTACTACTATATCACTGACATCCTTATATGCTACTACTATATCACTGACATCATTATATGTTACTACTATATCACTGACATCCTTATATGTTACTACTATATCACTGACATCCTTATATGCTACTACTATATCACTGACATCATTATATGTTACTACTATATCACTGACATCCTTATATGTTACTACTATATCACTGACATTCTTATATGGTACTGCTATATCACTGACATTCTTATATGTTACTATTATATCACTGACATCCTTATATGTTACTGCTATATCACTGACATCCTTATATGTTACTATTATATCACTGACATCATTATATGTTACTACTATATCACTGACATCCTTATATGTTACTACTATATCACTGACATCCTTATATGTTACTACTATATCACTGACATCCTTATATGCTACTACTATATCACTGACATCCTTATATGTTACTACTATATCACTGACATCCTTATATGCTACTACTATATCACTGACATTCTTATATGGTACTGCTATATCACTGACATCCTTATAGGTTACTATTATATCACTGACATCCTTATATGTTACTACTATATCACTGACATCCTTATATGTTACTATTATATCACTGACATCATTATATGTTACTACTATATCACTGACATCCTTATATGTTACTACTATATCACTGACATTCTTATATGGTACTGCTATATCACTGACATCCTTATATGTTACTATTATATCACTGACATCATTATATGTTACTACTATATCACTGACATCCTTATATGTTACTACTATATCACTGACATTCTTATATGGTACTGCTATATCACTGACATCCTTATATGTTACTACTATATCACTGACATTCTTATATGGTACTACTATATCACTGACATCCTTATATGCTACTACTATATCACTGACATCCTTATATGTTACTACTATATCACTGACATCCTTATATGTTACTACTGTATCACTGACATCCTTATATGTTACTACTATATCACTGACATTCTTATATGTTACTACTATATCACTGACATCCTTATATGTTACTACTATATCACTGACATTCTTATATGGTACTACTATATCACTGACATCCTTATATGCTACTACTATATCACTGACATCATTATATGTTACTACTATATCACTGACATCCTTATATGTTACTACTATATCACTGACATCCTTATATGCTACTACTATATCACTGACATCATTATATGTTACTACTATATCACTGACATCCTTATATGTTACTACTATATCACTGACATTCTTATATGGTACTGCTATATCACTGACATTCTTATATGTTACTATTATATCACTGACATCCTTATATGTTACTGCTATATCACTGACATCCTTATATGTTACTATTATATCACTGACATCATTATATGTTACTACTATATCACTGACATCCTTATATGTTACTACTATATCACTGACATCCTTATATGTTACTACTATATCACTGACATCCTTATATGCTACTACTATATCACTGACATCCTTATATGTTACTACTATATCACTGACATCCTTATATGCTACTACTATATCACTGACATTCTTATATGGTACTGCTATATCACTGACATCCTTATAGGTTACTATTATATCACTGACATCCTTATATGTTACTACTATATCACTGACATCCTTATATGTTACTATTATATCACTGACATCATTATATGTTACTACTATATCACTGACATCCTTATATGTTACTACTATATCACTGACATTCTTATATGGTACTGCTATATCACTGACATCCTTATATGTTACTATTATATCACTGACATCATTATATGTTACTACTATATCACTGACATCCTTATATGTTACTACTATATCACTGACATTCTTATATGGTACTGCTATATCACTGACATCCTTATAGGTTACTATTATATCACTGACATCCTTATATGTTACTATTATATCACTGACATCGTTATATGTCACTACTATATCACTGACATCCTTAGATGTTACTACTATATCACTGACATCCTTATATGTTACTACTATATCACTGACATCCTTATATGTTACTACTCTATCACTGACATTCTTATATGGTACTGCTATATCACTGACATCCTTATAGGTTACTATTATATCACTGACATCCTTATATGTTACTATTATATCACTGACATCGTTATATGTCACTACTATATCACTGACATCCTTATATGTTACTACTATATCACTGACATCCTTATATGTTACTACTATATCACTGACATCCTTATATGTTACTACTATATCACTGACATCCTTATATGCTACTACTATATCACTGACATCATTATATGTTACTACTATATCACTGACATCCTTATATGTTACTACTATATCACTGACATCCTTATATGTTACTACTATATCACTGACATCCTTATATGTTACTACTATATCACTGACATCCTTATATGTTACTACTGTATCACTGACATCCTTATATGTTACTACTATAGCACTGACATCCTTATAGGTTACTATTATATCACTGACATCCTTATATGTTACTACTATAACAGTGACATTCTTATATGGTACTACTATATCACTGACATCCTTATAGGTTATTATTATATCACTGACATCCTTATATGTTACTATTATATCACTGACATCCTTATATGTTACTACTATATCACTGACATCCTTATATGTTACTACTATATCACTGACATCCTTATATGTTACTACTGTATCACTGACATCCTTATATGTTACTACTATATCACTGACATCCTTATATGTTACTACTATATCACTGACATTCTTATATGGTACTACTATATCACTGACATCCTTATAGGTTACTACTATATCACTGACATCCTTATATGTTACTATTATATCACTGACATCCTTATAGGTTACTACTATATCACTGACATCCTTATATGTTACTATTATATCACTGACATCCTTATATGTTACTACTATATCACTGCCATCCTTATATGTTTCTACTATATCACTGACATCCTTATATGGTACTACTATATCACTGACATCCTTATATGGTACTACTGTATCACTGACATCCTTATATGTTACTAGTATATCACTGACATTCTTATATGTTACTACTATATCACTGACATCCTTATATGTTACTATTATATCACTGACATCCTTATATGTTACTACTATATCACTGACATCCTTATATGTTACTACTATATCACTGACATCCTTATATGTTACTACTGTATCACTGACATCCTTATATGTTACTACTATATCACTGACATTCTTATATGTTACTACTATATCACTGACATCCTTATATGTTACTACTATATCACTGACATCCTTATATTTTACTACTATATCACTGACATCCTTATATGTTACTACTATATCACTGACATCCTTATATGTTACTACTATATCACTGACATCATTATATGTTACTATTATATCACTGACATCCTTATAGGTTACTATTATATCACTGACATCCTTATAGGTTACTATTATATCACTGACATCCTTATATGTTACTACTATATCACTGACATTCTTATATGTTACTACTATATCACTGACATCCTTATATGTTACTACTATATCACTGACATCCTTATATGTTACTACTATATCACTGACATTCTTATATGTTACTACTATTTCTACTTCGAATAATACTTACCAGATGTACTATTATGATAATGTCTATTATCCAGTCTAGGTCAAAATAAACAATTAAAACTCCGCACTCTCCTGGTCCTGCCCATACTGTGTCCGGGAATACCATAGCCGCAGGTACCGAGTCCATTCCCAATCACAGTCAGATTCGTCTATTTTGCGCTTGTTTCAAGTCGCATGTGTTTAGAGTGTCATTTAATTGATAAATCAAGCAGTTTTAGCGCGTGTTTGTGAAAACCATCGCTGGACTAATGGAGGAACTTGGAAAATCATCACAGGGGCAGGTTGTATCAATCTAGAATTTATACATTCGTGCCATAATGACTGTTTGAAATTTCCTTAAATTGGCACATTGCTTTATAATGGTAGCCATTGTTGGAGTCGCTTCTGTACCCGTTAACTTTTAGTTTTAATTCGGGTACTCGGTTAATTTCTCTTGCGACTCGGTTCCTCTAAGATGGATGCGTCCTTAGCCAAGATGGCGGCGCCCATGTAATATGTCGTTATTGGCTTGGGGTATCCAGGCACTCTGTTATCGCCGATTTTAGCTCTCGCTTCATTGTCGAGGGTGTTTGTAGTGATCGGCGAGGTTTTCTTGGTTATTTAACGCTAGTTAAAGGCTGAGTTGTGTTTTGTAAAATTTTCACTCAAAAAAGTTTCAAATATTTCCTGCCTAAGACTTGTTATCATTAATTTAAGAGAAAGTTAATGTGTTTAAGAAATCTTAACTATCAAGTCTATTGTGCGTATTGCTCGTCATCACTTGTCATGTGCAGCGTTTTAATTCTCCTCTGTGTTCGCAGAAACCGAAGAACCCGGACACGTTGTGCCAGAAGTGTAATAGGTTCATGAAACGCAAGTATCTTGGACATCACTGTGTGGCGTGTGCGAGGTGTAAGGTCGGCAGTCCGTGTGATGTGTGCGCCAAGTGGTCGTCGGCAATGGTGGCTGAGTTTGACAGGGATCGACGGGCGAGGCTGGAGCGCATAGAGAAGGATAAGACAGTGAAGCGTCAGCAGGCGTCGTTGGTTGGACTGGAAGGTCGGCTGAATGAGAGGATGGATTCAGCACTGGGCGTATGGGCGGCCCAGTTCAAGGCCATGTTTGATTCATTACAGTCCACGGGTCCGGTGAGGCAAGCTGGTGCAGGGCAACCATTAGGTGGTCCGGCTAGTTTTGCTGAGGGCCATGCACCTGACCTTTCTCTGTCCTCGGCTCAAGAGCCGTCGGTAGAGGAAGAAGAATTCCTGTTGATGGAAGATTCCGGCATGCCGGATCTTTCAATGTCGGCAATGCCGAGTACGTCCCAGGGGTCTCCCTCGGGATTTGTACGGGTTTGCCAGGCGGATGGTGATGTCGACGTTCCGTCGGGCATTTTTCATCCGTCACTTGTGCAACCGGATATGCCGGCGGAGCCGTGGTTTGCGGTTCCGACGGCTATCCCGACGGCGTTGGGTGCGGCTCCTATCGGAGTTACCGTGCCAGCCGTGATTGAGGCGGTCGTAGTCCCGGATCCCGTGTTGGAGCCGATGGACTGCGGAGAATCCGTATCCGACGGTTCGTTGGATACCGGTGCCGCTGGTAGTCGCGCTACGGATGCGCTCTGTCCTGGCAGAGACGTTTATCGTAGCGCTCAGCATGGATCGTCGGTGGCCCTCTCATCTAAGGGAGAGAGGGAAGATGAAAACGGAAGTTCTTTAATGGACGATTCCGCTTTCTGCGCCGAGGCTGAATGGGTGCAGGTCCTTGGATGGATGACCAATCGTCTCGCGTTGGCATCAGATCTAGGATCTCAGCGCGATCCGGCGATGGAGCGGATGTCAGAGCGTGCGGCTAGCGCTCTGTCCAGTGGCTCTTCGGCCATGCCTACACTCCCCTTGGACTCGCAGACTTCTGACATGTTGGAAGTTGCGGCATATCGTCTGGTTCAGCCAGACTATGCATTGCCCAAGGCCCCGAAGGGGATAAGGAGTAGGGTCCGTTTTCCGGAGCAGGCCTATCATCAATACGCCAGGGTTCCACGGCTTTCCGTTGCGGAACGTGAGGCGCTGAATAGGCCGTTGGCTGGGAAGGCCAAGGGGCGGTCACGTCCCTTGGTTTCCCAGACCAACAAAGACCCGTTTAATGAGCTCACGCTCATTGAGGATGCGGCTAGGGCAGCCATGGCTGCGCTGTCGCACGGGTGTACCGTCCTGCAGGGTATGCTGGACTGCACGGCGGAAGGCGGACAGGTGCCAGAGGCTGCTCCCGGAGTTGTTCGGGACACCATGCGCCTGTCTCAGGATTGCCTGGCCAGGGTGATCACAAGAACTTTAGCAGAGCGGCGGAGAATGGTTCTCGATTGTGTGGAACCAGGACCGGAAATGAGGGCAGCGTTATCTTCTGCGCCTTTCATTGGTCCAGGCTTGTTCGGCGGCTCGGCACGACAAGCGCTTTCTAAAGTTGCATCGATGGTGGCGGAGCAAGAGGTGGTCGGCAAGTCGTGGAAGTCGACCAAGAGGACTCAGCCGCAACAGTCCTACCGTCAACACAGACAGGACCAGCAGAGGCAGCGTCCTAGATCGCCCTTCCGTCCTTCTGCCCGTGATGCCCATAGGCCATCCGGAGCACAAGGGCCTGGCCGTTCGTCCACATACAAGCCCTCTAGTAAGAGGCCGTATGAGGACAACAGGAAGGGTGGCGGTTCGGGCCGTGGCGGCTACCGTAAGGATAGTCGCGGCGGCGGTTCCGGACCGTCATACCACAAGAAGCCGCGGGGCGGCCGTGGGGCTCGTTCCTGACGGGTTTCCGGCGGAATCAATACCGGCGGCTTTGGAAACAAATGGAGTCGAGAATCTTCACCCATGCGATGTAGCGTCTTGTCGGCTAATCTCGACCGACAACTGTGTGCAGATTCCTTCCGTCGGAGGCAGACTTCAGCTATTCCTAAGCCAATGGGAACAGGTCGTGCGCGACTATTTAGTCTGTCAGTGGATAAGAAACGGCTACGATCCGGACTGGCTCATCCATCAATCGTTAGTTCCGTTAACCTCGACTCCAATATGGACTCCTATTCCAAGGGAATTAGACCGTCTAGTTGCCATTCAGTCAGAGATAGAATCGCTTCGTCTGAAGAAGGCGATTCACCTGGTAGCCGATCAGTCATCACTGGGCTTCTATTCGATTATGTTCCTAGTTCCGAAGCGTACCGGAGGGTGGAGACCAATTCTCAATCTCAAACCGTTGAACAAATTTATTCTTTCTCCCAGGTTTCAGATGGAGACGGTAGCAGCTGTGATGACAGGGCTCAGGAAAGGCATGTGGGCGGTATCAATAGATCTGAAGGATGCTTATTTTCATATTCCAATGTCAATTCCCTTTCAGAAGTACCTGCGATTTGCATTCCAAGACAATGTTTGGGAATTCAATGCTCTTCCATTCGGCCTGACCACGGCTCCGAGGGTCTTCACCAAGGTGGTTCTCGCCATGACTTCTTTACTTCGCAGGAGAAACATAGCTGTTCACACTTACATAGACGACTGGCTGCTAAAGGCGGGGAATCCAGTCACTCTGCGCAGCAATCTGAAGGTAGTCCTAGACTTATTAAAGAAGCTAGGATGGATTGTGAATCTAGAGAAATCAGAACTGACTCCATCCCAGGAGTTTGTTTATCTGGGAATTTTTTTCAATCTCAGGGACGGCATAGCTTTTCCGGCGGAGAGCAGAGTCAGAAGCCTGATTGCAGTATTGGAGTCAGTTTCTCTAGGAGCCTATCTGACGGCACGTCAATTTCTCAGAATACTCGGTTTGCTAGTATCTCTGGAGAAGGTGGTGCCATATGCGGCGCTCAGGCGCAGGCCGATTCAGATGTATTTGATGTCGTTCTGGTCACAGAGAACAGATCCGTTATCTCTGAGAATACCAGTAAAAGAACCATTGATATTCCACCTTCAGTGGTGGTTGTCGGAACAGAATCTCCTGCGAGGTGTTCCTCTACAACCTCCTCAACCTCAGATGTCCATGTTCACGGATGCCTCGTTGACAGGTTGGGGAGCGGTATTGGACAATCAGTCAGTGTCCGGGGAATGGGATCGGACCAATGCGCAGAAACATATCAATGTACTCGAGCTATTAGCGGTGGTATTAGCACTGCAGAAGTTCGAGGGTCGAGTTCAAGACAAAATTGTCCTGGTAAGGACAGACAACTCAACAGTGGTGTCTTATTTAAACCGCCAAGGCGGGACAAGATCACCGGAGTTGTGTATGATGGTTTGGAACCTTCTGCTGTGGTGCCAAGAGAGGAATATTATTCTTCGGGCAGCACACATTCCAGGAAGATTGAACATCTTAGCGGATGCTCTCAGTCGAAGGACGGTTTGTCGTCCGACGGAATGGCAGCTCAACCAAGTGGTAGCAGAGGTTCTATTCAAACAATGGGGCAAGCCGAATGTCGACCTATTTGCGATGAAGACAAACGCAAAGATGGTCACGTACGTGTCACCGATCCCGGACCCGTTGGCTCTAGCAGTAGACGCACTGGCGATAAGTTGGAAGGGAATGTACGCGTATGCGTATCCTCCAACAATTCTCATCCCGAAAGTTCTGGCAAAGATAAGAGAGGGGATGTGCCAAGTACTACTGATCGCTCCTTATTGGCCAGGCCGATCATGGTTTACGGATCTGCTGGACCTTCTGGTCTGCAGTCCAATCCCTCTTCCAGACACAAGAGATGTAATCTCTCAGAACAAGGGTCTGTACCTTCACGACAGACCAGAAATGTTCAAATTGACTGCATGGATGTTGTCAAGCAGCGTGCAATTGAGGGTGGCTTTTCTGAGCAAGCAGCGAAGTTTGTTGCTTCGGCCAGAAGAGTTTCTACCACAAAAACATATAATTATAGAATCAACAAATTTGCACAGTGGTGTGAGAGAAGAGATATTGATCCCTTTTCTGCATCTGTTCAACACGTAGCAGATTTTATCTGTCATTTATACGAAGTTGACAAACTTGTACCTTCTACCCTAGCAGCATATAAGTCTGCATTAGCTTCTGTCATTCCTAGTCTCACCGTTGGGGGAGTAGAGAATGACACCGTGAATGAAGTTATTAAAGGAATGAGCAATCTGCGACCTAGACAGCCAATTCCTATCCCATCATGGAATCTATCTCTTGTTCTACAGGTTTTAGGGCATGCTCCCTTTGAACCGATTAGAACTATTGACATTAAACTGTTAACTATTAAATCAGTTTTCTTGGTTGCAGCAGCGTCGGCGAGAAGGAGAAGCGAGATCCATGCGCTTTCTGCCGAACAAGACCGTTTTGTCGTCACGGGTGAAGGTTTAAGATTACTTCCACGTCTTTGTTTCCTGGCAAAGAATCAGTCACTTAAATATCCAGGACAGCCGATCAATTTGCCAAGTTTAACTAGACATGACCCAAATTCTTGTGCTTGGTGTCCTGTCAGATGTCTAAAGATGTATAAGAAACGTACTTCTGAGTGGAGAGACGACCCGAAATCTCTGTGGTTATGTCTCAAAGCTCCCCATTTACGTGCTTCGAAAGATACTATTTCTCGTTGGATAGTTGACGCTATTCAGATGTCGCACAAGATCGCTACAGGAAAGCAGATTGATCGTGCGAATGCCCATGAGGTCCGAGCACTAGCAGCATCATCGGCCCTTTATAAGGGTGTCTCTTTAGAGCAGGTGATGTCTGTAGCACAATGGCATGCCGAGTCGTCATTCACTGATTTCTACCTTCGAGACATCTCCAGCACACTTAATCCAGTAGCCGTCGCCAATCTGTCGAACCTAAACTAAGCCACGTCCGACCACTACTTCGCACACATCACTAAAGTCTTCCGCCTACACTGACCAAGCGCTATGCACATGACTGAGTACGACCGTGGATTGGGCCTAGCTCCTGTGATGATCAAGAAAAGATCAAGCACTCACAAATGGTGAGTGTTTACATTAATTAAGTGACTATAAATATATTTACTTCCAGTCGAAATACCAGACTGAGTAAGTGAATAGTCTGGTACAAGAGTATATTTATCCTCTCATACAGACATGAGACTCATTCCAATTTGAAAATCTAATCGATATACTGATAGTTTTTTTCAAAGATTTGAAGTTGTAGTAGCTTCTTTGCACTCTACTGGACTGCCCTAGCTGAGACTTGGGGCCGACACGGGTCTGGTGGGTGTTGCATCCCCATGGACATCCCTCTGGTTTTGTGCGGACAAAAGAGGGGGGGGGAGCGCGGTCTAGACCATGGAAGTTTAGCACTCTATGAGTCAGATAGCAGAACCCAAGCGTATGCCAGGGTTTTAGTCTCTTCACAACCTTCTCTGTTGGATGGTTGATGAGTGCTGGTTCGAGCCTCACCTCCTCCCACCGGCATTTCCTGGCTGTCGAAATCCGGAGTTTATCATAATAGTACATCTGGTAAGTATTATTCGAAGTAGAATCAAAAAAGCATCCGCTTTTGTTTCTACGAGAATTCTTAATACTTACCAGATGTACTATGGCCCTGCCTCAGCCGCCCCGCTGAGGTGAGGCTGAGCTGCTTTCGCAGTTTGCCACGGCAAACATAAGACGAATCTAACTGTGATTGGGAATTGACTCGGTACCTGCGGCTATGGTATTCCCGGACACAGTATGGGCAGGACCAGGAGAGTGCGGAGTTTTAATTGTTTATTTTGAGCTAGACTAGATAATAGACATTATCATAATAGTACATCTGGTAAGTATTAAGAATTCTCGTAGAAACAAAAGCGGATGCTTTTTTGAATCACTGACATCCTTATAGGTTACTATTATATCACTGACATCCTTATATGTTACTATTATATCACTGACATCCTTATATGTTACTACTATATCACTGACATCCTTACATGTTACTACTATATATCTTACATCGTTATAGGTTACTACTATATGACTGACATCCTTATATGTTACTCTATGCATTATTCTGCAGAAATCATCTTAGATACTCTGTTATCTGCGCTATCAATCCTATGGGAGACTAGTTTAGAGATAGCGTACTGAGCTTAATTACCTCCCTTATCACAATCTTTGTCACATAACCAGCTCATCCGACGAGTTTCCTTTGGATTGTGATAAGGGAAGTAATTTTGCATAGGATCATCTCTAAAGGAAGAGTAACCTCCCCTGGGACTAATAGCAGATAAAAAGGAATTCCTGCAGATTAATGCAGAGTACTATATAAGATAAGGATGTAATAGACAAAGTAACTGCCTTTGAGTAATTGTGTAACTTATTCCTTAACTTAGGTTTGTCATACTCTAAGGCTCTCGCTGTTAAAGCTAGTCAGTCATGTTAACGCTTCACACCTAAGAAGGCCAAACAGCTTCTGCAGTGGGCTTGATAAATGTCAAAAATAGTCATCTCTTGGCCTACAAATGAACATTTTCTATGAAAAATAATCTAAATTTGTAGACCAAATTCCAGTGTTACGGGTTAATAGACACAATATTAAACTATCTTGGTTGTAGCATGTCCCTCTGACTGGTAACATTACACACTGAATGTGCAACACTAGAGCTGTGTATTGTTATGCTAACTAATAGCTTACTGTATTGAACGCATCTTTTTTCATGGTAAATGTCTATTTGCAGATGAAAATAAGACTATTTTTGAAAATTTACTACTGGACTAACTGGCTCGGTTATCGAGCCAGTCATTCCAGTGGTAAATTTTCAAAAAATAGTCTGGTCTGCAAATGGGCATTTCTCAAGACCACTGCAGAAAGAATTTTTGGCTGATATGAGGGTTAAAGGGTTAAAAGAACAATGGCTGGAATCTGAATAAAGTTACAGAAATGGACATTTATAGGTTACAGTATGTTTCTCATATGTGGTAAACTGTTGATTATTTTGAAACTCATTTGACAGAAACCTGTGGCTGAGCTTCATAATTGGTCTTTTCAGTTTGAAGCGTTTAATATTTTATCTATTAATCCTTTCACCGACAAATCCCTGAAAAAGTACATTCTTTACAATATAAAACTTACTCTGTTGGATATGTTGAAATTAGTTTGGTTGGAAGCCGTTCGGCAGCAACAGCTTCCAGTCAAATTTATTTCAAAAATTCAACGGTTATCCTGTATGGTTGTCTTAAAAATTAGCTATGTGGAATTTATTAGTAAAACTAATATAACTAAGCTTGCACGACTATCTGATATTATCAAAAATCGCAATTTTTTTTCAGCCTAAATTTTTTAACATGTGATTTTGAAAAAATTGAAATATCGCCAAATTTTTTTCAGGCACAATTTTTTACAATGTGATTTTGAAAAAATCGTAATATCGCCAAAACTTTACTGTTATGCTGTATTCTGTCTATTTGTAGAATAGGCGTCTATTACGGCAAGCTGTTCAAATTTTTTCCAAACCAACATCTCTGAGAAAGGGGTGGGATTATACTAGGAATATGTAAGAAAAAGTTTAAATTCACTCTCTAAAATTGCTTTAATAAGATGGACACTAATACGAAAATTCAACGCAATTTACCGGTACAATTTCTTGCCGCCTTACTGTATACATTTGTACCTCAAAACCATGATCGTGGGAGTGAAATTATTACCTGGGACGGTATAAATATTGCATGTTTTTTAATAAGCATGGTCTATAAAATCAAAATGAATCCTAAATTTGACATTAAATGGCATCACGAAAATATATAAATCATGTGATATTGCTTGGTCTCCTGTATTTGGAGGCAAGAGGTGGTGCGTTCACAAATGTGATAGCTAAATGAGATGGTATACACGCTTTAGCAAGCAAGGCGAACTATCCTAGATGTTTCTGAAGGCTAACTATTATTACTAAAATATATAAATCGCGTGATATCACTCGCTATCCTGGTTTTGGAGGCGAGAGGTGGTAGGTCTGCACGATTTTGCGATTTAATTGAAAATCGCGATTTAGAAAAAAATTGCAGTTTTCTACGATTTAATTGAAAAAAAATCGAAAAATCATGAAAAAGCTGAGCAGACTATAAGATTTTAAAACTCATCATTCAGCAGTAAAAGAATACAGTTATAATCCATTCGCGCATGTATCCATTGTGTTTTTTCTTGATCGCTTCACGCATGTGTTCACTAAGTCCTAATCAAAACACAAAGCTCTACGGTAAACCAGCTAACAATAGCAAGGTAACACCTTTGTCATTGAGAAAACCAGCTAGTTACTCCATTGAATCGCCATATAATTTTCTTTCTTTCGCTGCAGACCCCGAGTCTGTCGTGATAAACCAAATATATACTTAGTTGCAGTGTTAGACAATAATCACTGAACATAATTCTTTTTAATTCTTTTAGCAATTTCAGGCTGTGTACTAATTTTTCCTTTTTGATTTGGTTGTCATGCCTAATTAAAGAAAATAACGCAACATCATTCCAGATTTTTGTATTTTGAACTGTGCGTTCTGTTGATTACTGTTAAATGGAAATCGTACATTCTGAAAGCAACTATAAACTGTACCATAGGACAAGTTTACGCCGTTACTATCGTAGCTACTCAAAGCTACCATCCTATGTATATGGATTGCGCAGTATCTCCCCGGGTACTAATATTAGCATCTTTGCGCTATTCGGGTAATGACCTAAACTCGTCCTACAAAGGGAGTCTATAAGCGGAAGCATGATTTATATTTTTACTCAACGACATTTTATGTCAAATTTTGATGAAATAAACAATGTTTATTAAACTATACGCAATATTTATGCGGTCCCAATTAATAATTTCACTCCCGTGATGATTGATATAAAGTATACATTAAGCATAGACGTAGGATGGTAAGAATTTGTCACATGAAATTGTGTTTTACTTTCGTGCTATTTTCCTATCATTTATTTCAACTTTTTCTAGAAATTCTAAGTCCCAGTTTTGGTCACGTTACCCCGGTTTATACTTTTGGGAATTTGGACCTACGATTTAATTGAAAATCGCGGGGTTTTTTTTTTATAAAATTGATCGCGATGTTTCAAAACAAAAATCGTGTTTAAGCATAATAAACATGGTTTATAAAATCAAAATTAATCCTAAATTTGACATTAAATGGCGTCGCGAAAATATATAAATCGGTGATATTGCGTGCTCTCCTGTTTTTGGAGGCAAGAAGTGGTGCATTCACAAATGTGATAGCTAAATGAGATAGTATACAGGCTTTAGCAAGCAAGGCAAACTATCCTAGGTGTTCCTTAAGGCTAACTATTTTGAGCAAAATATATAAATCACGTGATACTGCTCGCTCTCCTAGTTTTGGATGTGAGAGAGGTGGTAGGTTCACAAATGTGATAGCTAAATGAGATTGTATACAGGCTTTAGCCATATTTCTGAAGGATATCTATTATTAGCTCACCTGGCCTGAAAGGCGTGAGCTTATGTCGTGGCGACCGTCCATCGTGTGTCCGTCGTCCGTCCGTCAACTTTTCCTTTAAATGACTTCTTCTCAAGAACCGCTGGGCCAATTTCAATTATATGTGGCAGGAAGCATCCTTAGGGCATAGGGATCCAAGTTTGTTCAAATGAAGCCGATCGGTCAATTAGGCCGGTGGCCATCTTGGATTTTGGCCGATTTTTAGAAATGTCTTTAAAAATCTTCTCCGAAACCGCTTGGGGGATTGAAGGAAACCTCATGAAATTTGTTCAAGGGGACTTAATTGGTCAAATAGTTTGGTGGCCATCTTGGTTGACCTAGTTTTAGCGAAAATAACTTCTCCAGAACCGCTGACGGGATCAGGCCGATATTTGGCAGATATGATTAGGAACTAAGGGCCAGTAAAGTTTTTTCAAGAGAAGTTGATCCGTCAAAAAACATGGCCGCTGTGGGGCAATCAATATATGGCATGTTTGGCAGCCATATTGGATTTTTTTATTTGATGAATTTTAAGGCCGAAATTGGTTTTATATATGCTTTTGGGTATTCTGATCTCAAATTTGCAATTTTTGAAACTGTCGGATAAACGGTTTGGTGGCCATCTTGGATCATTTTCACACCAAAAGCTCCCATACTAAAGCAATGGGAAATTAAAAATATCTTCTCGAGAACTTCTGGGCCGATTTCAATTATATTTGACATGAAGCATCCTTAAGGCATAGAGATTCAAGTTTGTTCAAACGAACCCGATCAGCCAATTTGGCCGGCGACCATCTTGGATTTTGGCCGATTTTTAGAAATGTTTTTAAAAATCTTCTCCTCCCAAACCATTTGAGGGATCGATTCAAAACTCACAAAATTTGATCTAGGGTAAGCGCTGAATCAAGTTTGTTCAAGGGAACTTGATTGACCAAATGGTTCAGCGGCCATCTCGGATGACCTAGTTTTCACAAAAACGGCTTCCCCAGAACCGCTGAAACGATCAGGCCAAAATTTGTGATATATAATTAACAACTAAGGTCGATTAATGTTTGTTCAAGAGAAGTTGATTCGTCAAAAAACATGGCCGCGTTGGACCAATCAAAATATAGTGTTTGGCAGCCATATTGGATTTTTTTATTTGATGGATTTTGAGGTCGAAATTTGTTTTATATAGTTTTTTGCGTATTCTGATCTCAAATTTGCAATTTTTGAAGCTGTCGGATAAACGGTTTGACAGCCATCTTGGATCATTTTCCCGCCAAAAGCTCCCATACTAAAGAAATGGGAAATTTAAAATGTCTTCTCGAGAACTACTGGGCCGATTTGAATTATATGTGACAGGAAGCATCCTTATCGCATAGAGATTTCATTTTGGCCATCTTGGATTTTGGCCGATTTTTGGAAATGTCTAAAAATCTCGTTCTCCGAAACGGCTTGGGGAATCGTTTTAAAACATGAAACCTCATCTAGGGAAAGAGATAAGCCAAGTTTGTTCAAGACAACTTGGTTGACCGAATGGTTCGGTAGCCATCTTGGATGACCTAGCTTTCCCGAAAACGACTTCTCCAGAACCGCTGAATGGATCAGGCCAAAATTTGGGAGATATGATTAGGGACTTAGCGCTTATGATCATGTCGATAGTCACTTAGGACTGGCGGTAAGATCAGCGAACGAAAAGAAGAAGAAGAAGATTAGGGACTAAGGGCCATTAAAGTTTGTTCAAGGGAAGTTGCTCCGTCAAAAAACATGGCCGCCATGGGCCAATCAAAATGTAGCGTGTTTGGCGCACATATTGGATTTCTTTATTTGATGGATTTTGAGGCCAAAATTGGTTCTATATATGTTTTTGGGTATTCTGAGCTCAAATTTACAATTTTCGAAACTGTCGGATAAACAGTTTGGTGGCCATCTTGGATAATTTTCTCGCCAAAAACTCCCATGCTAAAGCAATGGGGAGATGTAAAATGTCTTCTCGAGAACTGCCAGGCCGATTTCAATTATATTTGGCAGGAAGCATCCTTAGGGCATACGGATCCAAGTTTGTTCACATGAACCCGATCGGCCAATTTGCCCAGCGGCCATTTTGGATTTCGGCCAATTTCAGGAAATGTCTAAAAATCTTCTCCGAAACCACTTGGGGAATCTTCATCTAGGCCAAGAGGTAAGCCAAGTTTGTTCAAGAGGACTTGATTGACCAAATGGTTCGGCAACCATCTTGGATGACCTGGTTTTCACGAAAATGACTCCTCCAGAACCGCAGAAGGGATCAGGCCGAAAATTAGGCCATTAAAATTTGTTCACGGGAAGTTGATCCATCAAAAAAACATGGGCGCCGTGGGGCAATCAAAATGTAGTATGTTTGGCGGCCATATTGCACTTGCAAAAATGTCCACAAACTCATTTAAAAGACTGCTAAACCACCCACCAACAATTTTGACAAAAATTGATGGTTCTCCAGGTGAGTGACACAGGCCCCTTGGGCCTCTTATTATTAAATGGGTACTCGGTAAATGCGGAGCTATGGATTCCTAATATCAGGTGATTTGTATATTTTCACAAAGACGACATTAAGTGTCAAATTTTAGGATTAATGTTCATGTAATAAACGAGGATTTTAACAAAGTACGCAATATGGAGGTTGTCCAATGTAATAATTTCACTCCCGCAATGATGGATATGGTATACATTAAGCCACGGTGAAAGGCAACAAGAAATTATTACTGGGAAATTGTGTCCTATTTTCGTGTTATTAACGTTCGGTCTTAGTTTAAGCATCATGGCGACTGGATTTCAAGTTTTTGTTGAAATTTGCCAATTAGAATTCATATTCGGTTAAAACTGATATGAAAACTCAGAGCGAAACAGATATGGCTACATAAGTCACTCCATGCAGTCCAACTAAACCCAAGACCAAATCACCCGTGAATTCATATACCTTAAAATAGGCTATACGATATATCGAAATATCCCGATTTTCTCGCCACGATATATCGTGATACCTCCTAGCACAATATTGTGCAAGCCCAGGTTTAACATGACCTCTTAGTTGAATAGAACACTGATGATTTGTCTTATGCTTGCTCTACAGGAAAACTGGAGTGCCTTTGCTCCTGACTTTAAAGAACTTGATGAGAATGTTGAATATGAAGAGAGGGAGTCAGAGTTTGATATCGAAGATGAGGATAAGGAGAAAGAAGAATTGAAAGGTCGGTGGTCATTGCATGTGTCAAGTTTTAATTAAAATATCTCTATGATGACACAATCAAGCCTATTTATAACTCATGGACTCAGGAAGTGTATTTAATATTAATCTCTCAATCCATATGCAGGTGTTTTTAAAACAGTTTGGCACTATCCATCCTGCATTTTGGCTCTCACATTAAACTATCAAATTGAGTGTATGGATGTCTCTTAAGCCCAAGGTCAATGGCTGTATTTGACTGGGATTTATACGTAGTGTAAATTTACTTGCTCAGTGGCCAAAATGTGTTCTATGCAAATGTACCAGTCGAATGAAAAAAAATACAACAGTATGGAAAGGACAGAAACACGATATCATCTAAATTTACGATCTTGAAAATAAAATCCACATTTCAGCCGTGTTTTCAGTCATAGTGAAAAGAGAATTCAGCTACCTAAGTTCCGCGGTTTCATATATTTACATCACGTGACTTACTTCACGAAACATGCCACATTTTTTTACTCTGTCTTGTTTTGTGCTCTATTTTTTCCTGAGAAATACCAGTCGAATAAAAAATATTCTCTATGGAGCCAATGTGCTCTAAGTTTTCACCCAGTCGAATACGCCCAATGTAACCTACCTTTTGTGGTTCTTTCAACACCAAGTAAAATTTCAGAGTCAAAGAAATGTGTTGTCCATACTCAAACTTCAACAATATCCTGTAATAGCTTTGGAATGCAGATTCATCTAGGCTAACCATGTGACCTGCTTGTGATGATTCACTGCTCTCATTGAGCATCGAGGAAAACCATCTTCCAGGCTAAAATTTCAGCACTCAATGTGGGCGATCAACTCTGGTACATGGAACTAAAGGTTATTTAGCACCAAACATATTTTCATAGTTTAATTGTCATCAAAGGAAATTTAAAATAAATGTTAAAGAAAATTTATGCGCACACTATAATTTCAGCTCTTCGACTTTATTGTATGAGTGAGTGTATCTTTGGCTAAATGTGTGTATGGTAGTGGTGTCACTCAATACTATTAATGGGTAATTGTTCGGTTTGTGTGCAAGTATTGTTTCATGAACCGAGTCATATTACTATTTAAGGTCAGAGTTAATTATTTAACTGTAGCTCCCAAATTACGTTTTTCAAGAACTCATGAAAGGAAAACCAATGTTTGTTTTGTTAATGCTTTAAGGTAAAGAAAATTAGAATTTGTGCCCAATGAATTTGCAGACCAAGAGATGGGTTTTGAAAATTTACCACTGCAATGACTGGCTTGATTATCGAGCCAGTCAATCCAGTAGGAAATTTTCAAATACAAAGTGACAGACATTCCTCAAGACCACTACAGATGTTCTTGGCTGGCTCAACCATTAATGGATTGATGGGAGTTGACAAATTGACACAGCATAGGTTTATATTTAAATGCATGATCTGTTATGCATCTCCTTATCATTAATATATATATTTGATATTGATCCTGCATTGTGTATTGCTACATGCATAATCAACGAGCCTTGGATTACTGACTTTGTTATGTAAATTCAGAATATTCATATAGCCACCATTTCTCTGTAGTCTTCAGAATAATAAAGTATTACACTATTGTCATATCTGTCCATTGATCGTCTAAATTATTTTCTTTACAGGGGCATTGGAAGAGGACATAGAAGTTGATGTGACAACAGTTGAACCTATACAAGCATTTCTCAGCAGGTATTTTAAGCTCTATTAGTAAAGCAGAGACAGCATTAGATGAGAACAATTCAAATCTGTTATTTCTTATATTTATAATCTATAGAATGAAGAATGAATAATTACCCATTCTGCACTGATTTGTCAATGAACCTTTCCAGTTTATCCATCCATCATATGACATCATAATCAAGTATGTGAATTGTAGGATGACATCATAATCAATTAAGGCATTAATGACTCCATTTAGTCTCTTAAGCGCTTAATAGTCCAACGCATTGTACAAATTGTATGTCTAGTATTTAATAAAGATTCTGTCGAATATTTTGAAACTAATTTGACTGGGCACTGTTTTAGTTTCAAAATATTCAACAGCTTACCTGTATAGTTTTCTGGAAATTGATAGTCAGTGAATTCGGGGATTGTTGATCCCAATATGAGCGATGTGTGGGTGGAGCTTAACTAGGGATGGGCTAAAACTGGAAAGGTCCATTGAAATTACTTGATTCCCGTCAGTACGGTGACTCATGTTAATCTTGAAAATGGTTTGCTGAAGCCCATATTCGATTGATTGTCATCAATATTTAACATTACAACCAGTAAAAATCCATCGATCCCTTTTCTGCATCTGTTCAACACGTAGCAGATTTTATCTGTCATATCTGGTAAGTATTAACAATTCTCGTAGAAACAAAAGCGGATGCTTTTTTGAAACACCAGGGACACTGGTAGACACCAACCACATGCACCAGAACTACTGATGGGCACCAGGCCATCGAGAAACTGTTCACCGCGGGGACTCAGAAATTCCAGAAGATGACTGACCGCCGGCGAAACAACAGTCAAAACTATCTCTATTTGCCACAATTTAGTCACAATAACTCCAATAATCTCTCTTTTCTCAACCGTAGCAACAACTCTGGTAATTCAGAAAATGCACCTTTTGTCTCCTCATTTGTCTTCAATTTTTCAAACTCCCCCCTCCATGAGAGAACCGTCAGTCTCATAGACAAGGGTCTAAGCTACAGTCCAATGGTCCTAGAACCACTGGACGTGCCATTTGAAGCCTTTTTCAAAGCAATCAGATATGAATTTAGCAGGCATACCCACCGGCGGTCTCAAACTAGCAATCTTAATGTCATAGAGCAGAGGGCTGTCATCAATCTTTCACAAGACCATACAATAGTGGTAAAAAAAGCGGATAAAGGACAAGCTACTGTGATTCAAAATAAATCTGACTATATAACACGCCCATAGGCAACTGGCAGACGAACGCTTCTACAAGAAGGTCCAAACTGACCCCACACAACAACATAGAAATTTCGTAGAAAAACGTCTAGATCAGTTAGTCAGACGGGCAAATAGATGCCAAAACTGCCATCAATCTAATACTGAGACCACCAAAAACCGTTAGATTTTACCTTCTACCAAAAGTCCACAAACAGAAAAAAGATGGTTCAATTCCAGGTAGACCCATAATCAGTGGGAATGGCTGCCCAACAGAATTAATAAGCAGTTTTGTAGACGAGCACATCAAAGTGCATGTCACAAAAATCAAATTGTATGTGAAAGACGCCACAAACTTTATAAACAAAGTGGAGAGCTATGGAGCAACATCACCCGACACTTCTCGTCACAATGGACGTCACTTCTCTATATACCAACATTCCAAACAATGAAGGACTGATAGTGGTTGCCAGATTCTGCCAGCACAACGATTTGCCAGGAGACCTATCAATAAGAGGCCTTCTCAACCTCTTTAAACTAGTACTGGAATGCAACAATTTCGAGTTCAGCGATGACCATTACCTACAAATAGGGGGAACCGCCATGGGCAGCAAAGCGGCTTGGACCTTTGCATGTATATTTATGGCTGACTTAGAAACCAAACTTCTAAGCACAGCACCCCACCAACCGTCACTATGTCCGATACATAGATGACATCTTTATGGTCTGGCAACACGGCCCAGAGGCTCTAGACGACTTTGTCACCCTCATGAATTCATCACACCACAGCATCAAATTCACTATGGAATCCTCTAGAACAAGAGTGGCGTTTCTGGACACTATGGCCATAAACAGAGATGGCCACCAAATTACATTTGATCGTTACACAAAACCTACAGACACACATGGATACCTACACTACACATCAGAACACCCATCCAATTGCAAGGACCCCTCTCCATACGGACAGTTCTTAAGACTCAGGCGCATATGTAACGACATAGAAGACTATGACACAAACAGTCTAGCTTTTCTGGGTCACTTTGAAGAAAGGGGATATCCCACCAAAATTCTAAGTGACGCCAGGGCCAAAGGCCGCTCACAAAACAGACATACCCTCCTACACCCACCAGCAAAGACACCTATTGACATTTCACAACAGAAACCTGTCTTTGTATGTGACTTCAACAGAACCGATATATTCCTCAAAAGGACAATCAAAAAATATTGGCCTATTCTAGAAGCCAGCCACAGGTAGAGATTAGCATTCCCAGGAACCACCGCTTTTCGGTTACAGGAGAAACAAAACCATCAAAGACTCCATAGTAAGAGCAAAGCTGCCTTCGATGACCCAGACCATCCCCCATAGAAACCCGCTACTCCCTTGCAAAATAAAAACCTGCAACATATGCCTCAAAATGCATGACAGATTTTTCTCTAGCTCCCACACAAAGCTATCCTACAGGTCCAAGATAATAGGCAACTGTCAAACTAGAAACATTAGTATACCTTCTAACCTGTGACAGATGCAACAAACAATACGTGGATGAGGCACTACGCTCTTTCAAAGTCTGCATCCAAGAACACTTACGTTCTATCACGAATCTCTACAAAAACGAGAGACGATACCCCAGTATCCAGACATTTCAACAGACCTTGGCATTCTAGGAATGACATGAACTTCACTATTATCCAGGTCTTGTCATCAGACCCTGAAGATGAAACTCACAAAATGGAGGAGACAAAAAGAATTCCACTGGATACACCAGCTCCACACCATGGAGCCAATAGGCATTAATCTAGCAGCGTAAGGGCGACCCATTTCCCTGGGTCAACTCGCAAACAACAGGCGGACACGGCCAGTACGTTGTTATTACCCCATCAATATTTAACATGGTTCTAACCAGTGAAAGATACAAAATGTCTTGCGATATGCTAGCTTATGTGGAATTATGTACACATTTCTTATATATATATATGACTTGCCCATATCAAATAAAATGCAAATTAAGAATTCCATAAATACTAAAAATATGGACACATTTGATTCATCATTTCACAGAAGACGTATGAGTGTTTAATATATATCTGTCCTTCATAGTTGTCTCCAACTGATCACTTTGATGATGTCTTTAACTCTTTGTGGCATGCATTTAATATGTTTACTGTGTCCTATTGAATATGATTGAGTTGCGATAATTTTGTCTGACTGTTTAGTATTCCTTATGTTTACTGTGTCCTATTGAATAATACGATTGAGCGGTCAGTATCTTGTCTGACTATTTACACATATTTAAGGTTGTCTTTCGTACATATGTGCTGACAATGATTAACTGTTGTGCACGTAATAATATACTAAAATAACTGGTGTGAATAAAAGAAACATAATTCTTTTTCTAAAATGTGTGATACACTTTATTTGTGACATTGGTGGCTTAGTAAGAAATGTCAAATTATGACAGACACTATTTACGAGTCATTAGTCACAACTAAATTTAATTTAGTACGCAGTAATAAAATGAACACTAAGACCGTTATTATATTTAACCCTTTAACTCTCAAATTTATTCAAGACAATATCCATTTGCAGACCATAAGAACTGTTTTTGAAAATTTACCACTGGAATGACTGGCTCGATAACCGAGCCAGGCATTCCAGTGGTAATTTTTCAAAAATAGTCTTCTTGTGGTCTGCAAATAGGCATTTCTCAAGACCATTTTAGAAGCCGTTTTTGGCTGATATGAGTGTTAAAGGGTTAAACCAAAATCCTGACTTATTTCCTAATTTATTTAAAGCTTAGTGCTTCTTTCTCATTTTTGACAACTTCTGATTTAAAACAAATTCAGAATATAAATCGATACTATGAATCTGGAGGACAAGTTCATATTTTGCTATTTTTAAAATACTTTACTGTGTTAAGGCTTATAAGAAGAGGAAAATAGTTAAGCGTGTGGTTTCAATTTAATACTGTTAAGACTTAATTAAGGGCAATATGGAAAAATTTTCCAATAATTTGTTTTAACATTTGGTACCTTAAAAATATACAGATTATTAATTTACTAATGGTTGAGGCTAAGCTATGCATTGACGAAAGACGAGGTAATACTAATGTCGTAATTACACAATCTGTCACTCCACAGAGAAAATAGCTTCTTAATACTAACAAATTAAAATGAACCAAGTATAAAATTTTGAACAATCTAAGTAGGTATAAAGATAGTTCTAAGAATGTATATCAATTCACTAGTCTGAAATAGATAACTAAGTCGCTGATAATGTAAAATACATCATATCTTGTGAGGGTGCCCAAACATATTCTGTAAACCCAGGTGTGTCAACTTAACACTTTAATAGTCAAGTCAGCCAAAATGTCATGATAAATGTCCGTTTGCATGCCAAGAGAAGAGTATTTTTGAAAATTTACAACTGTCATGTCTGGCTCGGTAACCGAGCTAGTCATGCCAGTGGTAATATTAAAAAAATACTATTCTCTTGACCTGCAAAAGCCATTACACCTTCGATGATCAAGCTGGCCAAAAATAGCTTCTGTAGTAGTCTTGATGAATATCCATTTACAGGACAACAAAAAACTATCTTTGGCCTGCAAAATCATAATTTTCTTGGAAAATTGTGACCATTAAAGGGTTAATCAATACGAGTTGAATGATGCACACTGAGGCGCTGTTGACAGTAAAGGGGTTAATATCGGCTATCTATAAATACCTGCATTTGGTCCCATTAGACAGGTCTTTCTGCTGGTCGGGATTGATTTGATATGTGCAAACCACCTTTATCTTGTTTCAGTGATGAGGAAGGTGAGGACGTCAAAGCATTACTCTACCTACCTGTATCACCTGAGATTGATGAGCCCGAGGAAACATGGCAACAAATTGCTGTTGATACGGTTAGTATGTATTTACACCTGCCTCTCATGGTCTGCATGAAGACAGACATGGCCCTCATAGGCAGGTGGTCTTTCTATGCAGGTTAAAGTGTCTCTTGTTTGGCCTGGAGTTCAGCCAATGTGGTGTTTCTATAGAGGGTAATTTGTATATAGAGGTTGGTTTGTGTATTGCGGAGAGCTACCAGGTTAACTACATGTGCACTGGTTAACCCTTGAAATTCAATAGAATATTCCTTAAATTACAAATAAATTCCCATTTCTGAATTTCTCATTTCTGGCCTGTAGTTGTGTTAAGTGTTAAGAAAATGAAACCTTTGAAACCATTAAGAACAGTGGATTGAAGGTTTCTGCCACACTAATTGTTTTTTACAGTTTTGAATTGCCATGTTATGCTGAACTCAATGACACAACTTATTTTGGTCATATATGTATATACATGTATATATATATATATAAGTCTATTGATATAAGCGATAATGCATGTAATTACCTGTCGTGTTGTGAATATATAAGTAGTAACTATGGTTATAATATATTGTATTTTTAGCCAGCTGAAGAACAGGCCACACCCGCTCCTCAGGAGAAGAAGCGGTCACATGCTACTGATACTCCATCATCTACACGGAGAAAAAAGACAAGACCTGTTGATGTGACGTTACCAGATGCACCAGTCGATGGTCAGTTAGGGTGGCTGTGTCTGAGGTGTTGGTCAGGCGGTGGGGTGTGGGCAATCAATATGCGTGTGTCTGTAGTAATATTACAGATATTGATTAATTCATTTTCATTTTCAGTTAGCAGGAACCTGGCTTTAATGGTTGGGATTTCGAGAGTGTATAGTTTGAAAACATTTTGACGGAAAATAACTTCTGCCATAAGTAGTAGTGACGTACAGACCAATTTTGTTCAAAAGGACCAGCATGATATTACATGTATCTTTTAGTAAATGACAGCTACATGATCCAGGACTAATTGATCTTTCCACTTTTAGCCATGCTCCGCCCATCTCAATCTAAACTCCACCCACACCACGTCGTGTTGAGATCGACTATCAATTTCCAGAAAACTATACATGTAAGCTGTTGAATATTTTGAAACTAATTTGACTGGGTGCTGTTTCTGCCTATCAGCATGTTTATTGAATAATAGCGACATACAATTTCGTACAACGTGTCAAACTATTAAGAGTTAAATACTGGTCATATAGAATCATTTATGACTTAATTATTATGACATCATCCTACACGCCGCTTAGCTCATTATGATGTCATATGATGTCAGATTGATAGATGGATACTCTGGAAATGTGAATTCAGTTACAATATATTGACTGAATGCTCGCATGTCTAGCACACAGTGAAACTTGACCAACCTGAACCTGTACATCATATTGATGGGAGGTAGCATAATATGAACAGTCTGGTATTGTGTATCGATAACGGGTATATGCTCAGGAAGATGATATGAAAGCACTTCTTTGTTGTAGGCATACTAATGGACTTTTCCACTGTATCCATCCATCATATGACGTCGTAATCAACTATGTGACATATAGAATGACATCACAATCAGTGATGTCATTATGACATCATGAGAGACGTAGATAAGTATGTCACGAACGCATAGTTGAAGACGGACTATGCATTGTTGTACGAATTGTGTCTACTATTTAATAAATATCCTGTTGAATATTTTGAAACTAATTTGACTGGAGCACCCAGTCAAATTAGTTACAAAATATTCAAGAACTTAATTGTATAATTTTCAAGAAATTGATACTCAGGACATTCGGGGATCCATCAATCCTAACACGGTGAAGTGTGGGTGGAGCTTAGCTAGTGATGAGCAGGGCATAGCTAAAACGGGAATGGTCCATTACTAAAATTAATTAGCCAAAAATAAAATAACTTATTACTGTAAATGTATTTATATATTTTAGAGATTCATCCTCTGCTCAATGTAAAGAAATCCCAACCTGATAAAGCACAACCAAAGAAAACCACTCGCCCCAAACCTCAGCGATCCACACGTCCTGATAAAACAAAGTCTCGTGATCGTGGCACAAGCAGAGTAGACCGTGAAAAGTCACTTGATCCAGACTGGAGTACAGAACATGCTGGTGAGTGTACTAGCTTTAGAATAGAAGTTATAACAATGGCATAGTCAAAAGAGGGATACATTTAGCTTTGCCTGAATAGAAGTTATAACAATGGCATAGTCAAAAGAGGGATACATTTAGCTTTGCCCCGCCAATTTTTATACGCCCACATTATATGATGGCGCTCGCCATCTGTACATGCGTCCATCCGTCATGCATTCGTTTTGGCAAAATCTGCCCATATTCGCTGGAGTTATCTCCCTTGAAAAGCTCAAATTCGCCAATTTACTTGCCCGGAGCAGATCTCGAAGAGTTTTGAACCTACGCTCACCACTTTTCAGCAGATGTGTTACGGATAGACGAAGTGTCATGATTTTGTTTCGACAAAATCCGCCCATATTCGCCAGAGTTATCTCCCTTGAAGAGCTAAATTTTGTCATAATTTTCTTGTCCTGTCCAGATTTCGAAGAGTTTTGACCCTGCTCACAATTTTTTGTTCAGCAGATGTTTTGGGGATAGATGAAGTGTCATTTATCAAAGACAAACTGTTCACATTTAGCATTCCTCAAACAAGTACGCCTGCGGGCGTATGTTGAGTTTCACTAAAACTCTTGTTATCTAGGCTACACCGATGTTTCGTCCATGTTGGGATCTATTTGAAACTTTGCGACATGATTTCCCAGAATCTAAATTTCAAGGTAGCTATACAGCTAAGGTGTTGAATATTTTAAAACAAATTTGACTGAGGCTGTTCCTACCTACATGTATTCAACACAATGTTTATTAACTTGTAAATTCACAAAAGACATACAATTTGTACCTTTTCCTTTCGAACATTTCGACAGAGCTATGTCATTTTGATTATGAAATCAGATACTTGAGAGATTGATCGCATCCTTCTATCGATATAGCCTTTACTATGTATATATTATTAGGATTTCTTGTTTGGAAAATGAGTTGGTTTTAATAAATTATTATTATTCTGAACTATGACAGCAACAGCTCCCAGTCAAAGTATTTTCAAAATATTCAACAGAATGTTTTAAATTGTAAATCCATCCATAAGATATAAAATTTGTACACTTCATGACAGGCTTTCTAATTTTCATGATGGGAGTTAAGCGTAATAATGACTAACTCATTATTGACGTAATTGATTATGAGGTCGGATACTTGAGTGACATATTAGATCCCTCCATTCATTGACCCATCTTTAGCAAACGCTACCCATGTGTTTGAATTGACTCTAAACAAGGATAGTTGCTAATGATAAACCTATCCTCATGCATTGAAATTTTGTGCAATAGAAATTACAATTATCTACAAAGATATAGTTAGTTACATTGTCTTTAGAATATGAACCAGAGCAATCAGAGATAACCGTCACCTTACTGTTTTTGTTACATTTTAATATTTTAGGATTTTTCTGAATTTTCTCGATGGTCCATGATTATCATTGTGGAAGCCGACTGTACATTTATACCCCCCCCCCCCACTCCCCCCTCTCTGGACAATGTGGGAATATAGCGATCATATCTGTCCACTTCTTGTCAACACATCTCCGCTTAAAGTTTAGTTGCGATTCTTTTGACACTTGGTAAGTGTTATCATTACCACCTGAAGATGTGCAAGTACACTCTGCATATACATCCATCCATCTGTCCAGAATGTCTGTCCGTCCATCTCTGCCGATCATGCTGTGTCAATGCATCTCTTCATGATGTAATTGATTATGATTTCACCCTACACATCACATAGTTGATTATGACGTCATATGAAGGATGGATAAACTGGAAATGTTCATTAACAATCCTATAGCTCTTCATGTCACTCAGAACTCTGTTCATCTTGCTTTCAAAAGATCATGAACAAGGTGTCCAAACTTGAAAAATAATTGATAGTGATTATCAGAAAACTGATATTGTGGAAATGGGCGATGCATGGGTAAGTAATCTATGCTTATAATCTGGGTGTATTTAATTTTCAGCATCTAAATCTTCAGATGATGGAACCACATCGGGAACATGACAGTAGCTGGATTCGTGTCTAGCTGTGTTAGAGCTAAAGAGACTTGTCAATCTGTGTTCGCGTCAAAGACAGGAATACTGTGTAGAGCGGTGCAGCATGATAAGTGATGACAGATTGATAATCTGGCCAATGAGCTTCCAAGAGACAAGTGTATAGTGTGTGATGATAGTATGCCCTAACAAAACTGATCACCTCGCATCAGTGCAGGAATAGAGGCAGTCACTATAGCTAAAAGCTGCCCTTTTTGGACGCATGTTTAAATCAGTTTTAGCATGTTGAACTCTAAATTCCTGAATCTAGATTTCAAGGTAACTATACAGGTAAGTTGGTGAATATTTTAAAACTAATTTGACTTGGAGCCATTGCAGCCTGTGCCGGCAACAGCTCCAATCCAATTAGTTTCAAAATATTCAACAGAATGTTTGTTATATTGTAAATTCACCAAAGATGTACAATTCAGTCAGTTGCTGTCAGACCTTTGTCCATTTTGTGTCAGACCTGTCTTCTGATTGTCACGTCAGCTAACAGGTGGCGTATTTGGATTATACTTGAGTGACTGATCTGATCCCTCCATTGTTGCATTAATTTAATAAGTCTGATTGTAGAAATCCCTCCCGCTGAAGGCATGTACGGTGAGCTGATATCATGGCGACCATCCATTGCCCATCCATCATCTTTTGCTTTAAAAGACGACTCCTTACTAACCGCGTGGAGGATTTCACCAAATTTGGAATTACTCTATAGCAGACTAGCAGTAGACTTTCAAGCTTGTATCAATAATTTATCTGATTGGTCTATTATTCAGGTGAACAAAGTGTATTTTCTGAAAGTTTATGGAAAATCAGTAAAATGACTACTGCTGACTCGCAGTCACAGCTGGACTGAGTTTAGCCAAACGTGGCTGAAAGGCCTTCTGGATTTTCTGAATATTGTGTCATATCAGTAAAGACTGATACTCATTCACCACATAGAAATGAACTGATTATCTAGAAATCATAAGAAAGTACTGAGGGAATTCACCTATCCAGAGTACCCACCCATCATATGATGTCATAATGAACTGCGTGGTGTGTACAATGACATCATAATGAATGATGTCGATAAGTACGTCACGAACGCATATTTGATGACGGTCTATGGGCTGTTGTACAAATTGTTTGCGTTTACTATTTAATAAATATTCTGTTGAATATTTTGAAACTAATTTGACTGGGCGCTGTTGCTGCCTATGGCAGCAACAGCACCCAGGTTACAAAATATTCAACAGCTTCCCTGTATAGTTTTCAGGAAATTGATAGATAGGGCATTCGGGGATCGATCAATCCAAACACGGCGAGGTGTGGGTGGAGCTTAGCTAGTGATGGGCGGGGCATAGCTAAAAATGGAAAGGTCCATTGAGGATGGCCAAACAGGACCAGAGAGGAAAAGTATTGCAATGGAATACATATCAGTAAATTTCCAACTAACATGTAGTCCCACATATACACCTGTGCAAAAGTTAAGCACCACCCTATTTTTACGCACATGCGAGGGTATATTCATGTGCTATGAAGAAAGCAATAGCATAAACATTTATGTACCCATCCATCTTAGTGCAAGAGGTAATAATGCAACTAGAGGAATGCTGATTATGATGGTGGGGAAACACTGTATGTTTTTGTTTGAACTTGAAAACGAGGCCTGAATATGGTTACGTTGACACAACTGACAACTATTGCCCTACAGTTGACACACGTGGCTAGATTGTCATTAATGGTGTCTGAAAACGAAGTTTAACATCTGTGCACGAGTTTGAGACTGTCATTATTAATACCGGGTATATCCACCTTGTGCCTGGATGACGGCCTGGACACGACGTCTCATGCTTGTCACCAACTGACTGATACGCCATTGTGGTATTCGTTGCCATTCAAGATGGAGTGCATCTGTTAATTCCTGTAGGTTCTGCACAGGAGGATCCCTCCTTCTCACCATGTTTCCCGGAATGTCCCAGATATGCTCAATAGGGTTCATGTCAGGGCTCCTTGCTGGCCATGGTAGGGTTTCGATGGCATTCTGGCGGAGGTATTCATGCACAGCTCTAGCACGATGTGGTCGGGCGTTGTCATCCATGAATATAGGGTGGGTTCCAGGTGCATGATTTACAAAATGAGGGACCACAACTCTATCCAGTATGGAATCTTGATATCTTTGTCCATTTAGTGTTCCAGGTACAGTCAACAGATCCAGCTTACAATCAAATGAGATGCAGCCCCATATCATAACGGAACCTCCACCAAATGGAACTTCTTCCATGATGTTACGTTGGTCGTACGCCGTGCGTCTGGACCTCCATACACGAGTTCGACCATCTGTGGCATGAAGCAGGAACCGACTTTCATAGGACCAGTGTACCCGTCTCCAGGATCTCATGTTCCAGTGTCTTCTTTCGTTGCACCACCTCAGACGCTCCTCTTTGTGGTGTGCAGTGAGGAGAGGACGTCTGACAGGTCTCCTAGCTTTCATGCCAGCAGCATACAGTCTCCTTTTGACGGTAGACATTGACACTCTATTGCGCGTCTCCCATTGCTGGCTGAGCACTCTGCTGTTGGTGAATGGAGATCTCCTAACAAGGCGTACTAGGGCTCGATCATCACGGGCAGTAGTCTTCTTCGGACTTCCAGATCTAGGCCTGTCCTTCACCTCGTTAGTGTGCCCATGTTTTGCAATCAAACGACTGATTACAGTATGGTTAATGTTCAGCTGTCTGCCAATCTCTCTGCATGACATACCAGTGGTATGCATGCCTATGATTTGCCATTTCACACGATCACTTAACCTTCGTCTTGCCATAGCGGTTCACAATCAAGAGCTAATTCTCTCTGTACAAATAAACCACGGTCATGAACACAAAATTCCTAATCTTGTCGCCTAAATCTGTATGTAATGTTCTACACCTCAAACTGGACCTTTACATAACTGAACACGTGTGCTGTTTCCCGCCACGCACGGACATCAAGCGGCGTGAAGTCATGCATGCATGTGCATTTCGTACTTGGAATTATGTCAGCTAACGCGGGGACAAAAAGTATGGCAGCCTAGTTGTACCATCATGTTTCTACGTTCTATTGTTTTTGCTGGTGCTTAACTTTTGCACAGGTGTATATATACAGATGACTGTGCAACATCGATATATATATATATGAGAAATGGAGAAGGGGTTGTCCTCAAACTTAGAAATGGAGAGGAGAAGTAAATTTATCTAACAATAGGAAAGTACTCAAACAATTTCAAGACAGAAAGAAACGGAAACTGTGATAGAAAATCAAGAGAAACCATCACCACAAAGCTTCAGAAATGCTCTCAGTCATATCATCCCTCAATTATGACAAATATTAAGATTTAAATGATCTACCAGTATCTAGAAATCGCTCCATATACAGTAGTCGTTATTAAATAGTTTCAGCAATGAAGCAGACTTGCCTAAGAGGGAGACCATCTACCTCAAACTGATGCCACTATCGCCACTATCTTACACGAAGAGGCCGAGACCATCATTAACCCTTTAACACTTATATATCAGCAAAAAACAGCTTCTACAGTGGTCTTGAGAAATGTCAATTTGCAGACCAAGAGAAGACTATTTTTGAAAGTTTTACCACTGGACTGATTGGCTCGATAACCGAGCCAGTCAATCCAGTGGTAAACTTTCAAAAATAGTCTTCTCTTGGTCTGCAAATTGACATTTTCTTTGAAAATTTTGAAATTTTCTTCAACAAATTCAAATCTTAAATGGTTAAGAGCAAGTCCAGAGAAACATGTGCTGCAGCCCACTCAGGAGATGATAGAGAAGATAGATGGACCAGATCTAAGTTGACCGCACATATATGCGACCCTGTGACAAAGCATGGATGGCAACAGACAATGTCCTACAACACTGCACCCTTTTTTCAGACACCAGGGCAAAACACTGGACCTTATCAACTTGTGTGTAAGAAAAACTTAGAACTTTTTGTATCAAGCACAAGCATGGCCTTAGGTTAGGTAAACTGGTGTCATCATCTGAGGGAGAATGAATTTCAAGCAAACTTGGCATATGGTCATAAGCTTCCAAACTTATATATAGAAATCTGATTGGTCAATTTTTCCAGGGAATACTGTATTTTTTCGAATATTTAAGAGAAATTAGTTAAACGATTAATGCTCATTAACTGCATGAAAGAAATTTATGGTCATATGCTTCCGAGGTCATATACAGAAATCTGATTGCTCAATTTCATCTGCGGTTATCTTGGTTCTCTAAAAATGACAAATAAATTCTTTCAACTGAAAGAATTTATTGGACTTTTCAGAGCACCAAGATGAGTGCAGATGAAATTGATTAATCAGATTAACTAATGGGCTGATTCCAAACAAACTTGGCTGGAAGGTCCCTAGGGTGATGCTTCCAATCATACATACATAAATCTGATTGGCTGATGTACCCGGTGAGTGACACCAGGCATTTGGCATCATGCTAAAAAAAAATGTCCTTAATGGTCAAGATTGCTCAAGGAAACCACAATTTGTGCTTATTGAATATCCATTTGCAGGACAAAAGATCTGTTTTTGAAAATTTACCAGTGGAATGACTGCCTTGCTTATCGCTGCAGTCTTTCCAGTGGTAATTTTCAAAATGGTCTACCTTATCCTGCAAATGAACATTCCTCAAAACCATGTTATAATCCGTTTTTGGTCAAGAAAATTAAGTTGAATAGTGAATTTCAATTGGCAAGGGTTACCAATTATGGGAGATACTGATTAAAAAACTGACAGTCATTCCAGTCGTAAATTTTCAAAAATAATCTCTCGGCCTGCAAATGAACATTCGCTAAGCAATATCTTCTTGACTTATCATTAAAGTGTTAATAGATCCATCGTTGAAAGCTGCTATCAGAAAGACAGCTGTGAAACATACCACTACTACATCTGGCTCTAATGTAGACGAGGTACTGTATAAAGCTGGATTTATCAGTCATGTTTTCAAGCTATTCTTTAGAGGAACACATGACCTCCCTTGGGCACTACATGTAGCTTGTATGATCAGATAGTGACAGCTGCCTCAGTAGCATTTCCAAATCAAATCTGATCAACTTAGTGAGCATTCGCAGTATCTGCCTCCTTTTAAGATCAGATTCTGAGATCTTTACAAATTCTCGAGGAATCAATCTTCATTCCGAGTCGAAAAAGCACAAATATTTTGCTTCAAATTAATTTTATTATGACAGTGATTAGTATAAATGTTACTAGAGATTTACAGTGCGATTTTTAATGACATGGCTAATCTACCTTTCAGAAAAATATCGACACGCATGCACACACGCACACATACAACCATGCACATAGGCATGTGAATAAATTTACAGGTATGCCTGATTCCCTAATTCATGTATATAGTGGTAAAATTCTTTTACATACACATATAAATATCACAGCCTAATAAATACTGTGAAAGCACATGCTTTCTCATTTTGTGTACAAACCATGCTTTATCTACTGTTTTGTAATAACATATTCTAACCTGTCTATTAAGATTATCTGCCTTCTGGGACTAGAAGATGATGGTTATCAGCACTCTTCTATCTTGTAGCCACAAAACATATATCACAAACTGACCTGTACTAAAAGGCCACCTTGCTTTAGTGAGTGTCCTGCCTAATTAGTCATTTAAACCTTTGAACTCGAAAGGCCTCAGTGGAAAAGTCTATGTACCCGAAAGACCGGAATTCCGTCCTTGGACATACCTATGCTTATAGGCTGACATCATAAACAAAACTAAGCATATACACATGGAGTCCGTTTTTCAGGCGTTTCACTTATGTATACACTCTCCCTGAGGCTGTGTGTATGGGCTAAGTATAATGTTAAAAATTAAAATCTTGGCAATTCTATCACTATAAAGTCAGGGCGGGCGTGGCGACCACAGAAATAAGTTCAGGGTTCAGTGTTAACCCATTAACACACACATCAGCCAAGAATGGCTTCTGTAGTGGTTTTGAGAAATGTACATTTACAGACCAAGAAAAGACTTTTAAAGTTTACAACTGGAATGACTGGCTCGATAATCAAGCCAGTCATTCCAGTTGTAAATTTTCAACAATTTTCTTGGCCTGCAGATGGGCATTGACATTGAGAAAATTCAATTCTTTATGAACAAATTTTATGTTTAAAGGTTAATGATGAGTTTGTCTTTAGTTGGAGATATTTAACGCTGTAATGCTAAGATTTCATCAATAAAATGTCCAATTATAATAGTTCCAGGGATTATTTTAAAAAATCTATCACTTTGATGACTGGCTGTCTTATCGAGCCAGTCAGACATTCCAGGCATACCTTTTCAAAAAGAGTTCTATTTTGCAGCTTTACATTTTCTCAAGACCACTACTGAAGCTGCTTTTGGCTGGCATGATTATTAAAGGGTTAAATGGACACTGAGATCAAATTTATTATCCAGGTAGCTGCCGATTTCTAAGTCGTCATTACACTGGAACGCATCTTGGCTGGAATGACCATCGCGTTAGCCGTCTAAATTTATATACAGAAATTTTATTGGTCGACTTTTTTCGCCAGCCACCTTAGATTTTCCCAATTTTGGCAAAAATCGTTTAGAATATTACTCATACACTTGGATCATGGATGAAAGAATCCTTTCGTGGGAAAAGTCAACATTTGTAACATGAAATTTGATTGGTCATTTTTTCTGGCAGCCATCCAACTTTCAAAAAGATTTCCGGAAAATCAGGTAAAAGACTACTCATGAACTGTTGACCTGATTTCAACCAAACGGAGCTGAAAGGAATATCCACTTCTCGGCTTCTGAACTTGTATACAGAACTTTGATCAGTCAAGTCTCCCACTGCCACCTTGAATTTTCCGAAACAACAACTTTTGCTTTAGAAGACTATTCCTCTTTAACCGCTTAGCAGATTTCAAACAAACTTAGCTGAATGGGACCATCTTGTATAAAAAAATACAGTATACTGTCATCTGATTTCAACCAAACTCGCTTGAAAGGGCCATATTGCTTGAATGACCAACCCTACAGCACTAGACTTAAAACCATGTATGTATACAGAAATTTGATTGGTCAATTTGTTAAGTTAACAGACTACTCATTGACGATTGGCCTGATTTCAATTAAATTTGGCTGAAAACACCCTAGTGTAATTTATCATAGGCTTATATCAGTGCCACAGGCCCATGTGCCTCTTGTTTTCACTGATTACGTTCACAAAATGATACCAGTAGAATATTTTGAAAACATTTAACGGAACTTTGTTGCTTTCACCACCAGTGGTCTTCTTTCAAATTGTTTTCAGAATAATTTGCAATCTTTTATCGGTCTGATTGTGTCAGGTAGACTAGTAGATCGCTATAATAACATGTACAATATAACAGTGTTTACAGAATCGCTTATATATACCAAATAGACTATGTCTGCTGGCGTCTATACCAAATAGACTAGGTCTGCTGGCGTGACTAACTGGTTGCCATACAAGCAAAATGACTGCGCCCATTAGAGACATAATAAGGTCATTTAGCTGCTTTTTTCTGATTCATTTTATCTTCTTTACTGCTACTAGTAGCTTCATTACTGCATGGTGTTACCAATCAACATCATTTTGCATTTCTCTCTTCCTTTCCTTTTCTATGGTACAATTCACCTTTCCAGAGTATTCTTCCATCATCTTACCGCGTACGACGTCATAATCAACTCTGCGCGTGCATGATGATGTCACAATCATTACGTCACAAAGGGTTCCATATAGACCGTCATAAAATCTCAAACAGTCCGACACGTTGTATGAACTGTATGTGTTTGTAATTCTTTGCTATTTAATAAACATGCTGGTGAATATTTTGAAACTAATTTGGCTGGGCGCTGTTGCTGCCTTAGGCAGCAACAGCACCCAGTCAAATTAGTTTTAAAATATTCAACAGGTTACCTGTCTAGTTTTTTGGAAATTGATAGTCAGAGATCGATTGATCCCATCACGAGCGAGGTGTGGGTGGAGCTTAGCTAGAGATGGGCGGGGCATAGCTAAAACCGGAAAGGTCTATTAATTTTACTGCCTATGCAGCTATTTGGTGTATTCTATGTCTCTATAGTCCAGCCTGATCGTCTTGTTTGTTTTCGTTCAATGAATAATATTAAGCTAGTCAGGGTTAATATTGTCCCAGCACATAATGTGACGATAAATGACCAGCCTATAGATGCTTTATATGATTCACTGTTTGTACTATTCATCTTCATGCTGACATTAGTCCCAAACAGGAGAACTGCAACCAAGGTAAGCACAGCTGTGAAAGCATAAAAATATTAAAGTACTATTTTAACACTACAGATTTGAATTTCATAATACCTTCAGCTAAGAAATTTTCTAACAGTTATACGCGAATGTAACCATTCTAAATTTTAATCAATTAGAATCCAGATGACCATAAATTTACTCTACTAAGAAAATTTCTTGCACCAAGTAAGATGTATGCACTCCACCTTAAATACAATACATTTTTATACCCCGACAAAAAATTTGGTGGGGGTATTATGTAATGGCGCCATCCGTCTGGGCGGGTGGGTGTGCGGCCGGTAGAGTGATTTCCGGATGATAACTCTGTTACCATTTGTCGGATCACATTGAAACTTCATAGGGTGGTTGGACTAGGTCTTGGGAAGAAACCTATCGAAATCGACGATGATCCGAAATCCAAGATGGCCACCAGCCACTGGTGACCATGTTGAAAATTGGTTTCCGGAGGATAACTGTTACCGTTTGTCGAATCGCATTGGAACTTCATAGGGTGGTTGTACTAGGTCTGGGGAAGAAAAAATTGGTTTCCAGTTGATAACTCTGTTATCGATTATCGGATCATTATGAAACTTCATAGGGTGGTTCGACTACGTCTGGGGAAGAAACCTATTGAAATTGATGATAATCCAAAATCCAAGATGGTTGCCAGCCACCGGTGGCCAATCTTGAAAATTGCTTTCCAGATGATAACTCTGTTACCATTTATCGGATCACTTTGAAACTTCATAGGGTGGTTGGACTAGGTCTGGAGAAGAAACCTATCAAAATTTACAATGATCCGAACTCCAAGATGGCCGTGAGCCACCATCTTGAAAGTTGGTTTCTGGATGGTTTCTCCGTTACTATTTATCGGATCACTTCATAGGGTCGTTGAACTATGTCTGGTGAAGAAACTTATTTGAAATTTACGATAATCCAAAATCCAATATGGGCGCTAGTCAGTGGCGGCCATCTTGAGAATTGGTTTCCGGACGATACCTCCTTGACCGTTTAACGGATTGCTTTGACACTTCATAAGGATGACTGGTCTTGGTCTGAGGAAGAAATAAACATTTTCTAATAGCTCTCATTCATTTGTTTGTCATCATGGCGGGGTATTATGCGCCGTTTGCGGAGCTCTTGTTCTTGATATGATAGATTTTATGCTAACTATTTCCAAACAAATTTGACTGAAATGTGCATATATGGCAGCAACAAATTCCAGTCAAATTTGGACAAAATGATATTAGTGACTGTTTTTCAGTGTGGTAAATTTAGACCAATCTGACTGCATGCTGAAATTGTTGTGGTTATGCTCTCGCAAAAAAAATTTAGAACCAAATGAAATAGGATATTGCGGATATTACTGTAGTTCGGATCGACCGGGCAGGTACCGGCCATACCAGCCAAGCTGGGTATGCGCCGCCTGTCCTGGATTCGTTCCCTGAACACGCCCCCCTGGGTAGTGCCATAAGCGTATATGGGCCTATGAGAGAGATCGCGTTATAAAAAAACCCAACTAAGTTCGTTAAAGCGCATAGTGCGCATGCGCACGCTTGGATGCTATTTTTGATAGAGCACATAGTTTACGACCAAGATAGGATGACGCTTTTAGTGTACCGAGATGGTACATTGTAATCCTTTTTAATTACGTGTTCCCGCCGAATATGGCATTAATCAAGACCAGAATTCGATGGGCTTTCTAAATCTGTAAACCATTTCAAAATCGGTTAAGAAATGGCTGAGTTATCCACAGAGAACCCTTCTCGATTATCTTCAAAATATTGCCGTGATGTCATAACCACGTGGACGCAGAACTTCTAGAATGTTCTAGAACATTCGACAACGTTATTATCAGCTACACGCTGATTGGCTGTTGCTCGAACGATGATTGGTTGGAGCTTGCGCCTGTGACGTCAATGGTAGTATAAAAGGAGACGCGATCCAGAGATCGAGAGCATCCTCGGCCAGGGTCTGAATAGGTTGGAGCTATACCAGCTACGATCAGCTCGAAAGACATACGCAGATCACTTCGCTTTCTTTCGGTTTTTCTCCCTTAGCTAGCAGTTATCCAACCCACTGCACTAAAACAATTTTATAACTCCTGTCTTGCGGGAGCAATTTGGAACTTTCTAGTTATTGTTCACGAATATCAAGAGCTACTTAGGAACACGAACTTGCGGTGAGGCCTTCACGGCCTGAAAATGTGATTCTACAGGTGTAGAGGCAGCGATGTTCTTTGGCGGATGACTCGCCAGATCTGCCTGCCATGCCAAAAAGTGGTATTTCAACCGTCCCCACACTGATGTCGTGCAGTTTCTTCTAACTTTCGACCGCAACAAGTAAACTTTGCCCGGTACGTCTTCAGAGCTGGCTGACGTACCCAGCACCGTTAAGCTTTGTTTTGTATCTTCATCTGCATCTAACACCCCCCGCTTGTGATCGGGTTGTCAACTTCCATCCGTACCATCGGTGTATGGGAACTTTCTTCACAGCAGCAGTGCTATTGTATCTCTTACTGACTACTCGTTAGACATTCTATATTGTGATTACAGTCCTGAGTTCGATCCGCTCCCATCATGAGCAGCTTGCGGGAATCCTGTTTGCGGCAACAAACCTGCGGGAACTTTCCAGCTTTCTGAGAATGCATCAACTCCGGTCAACCAAAGAATGGCGTATCAATTTCAGTAACACGATAGCCAAACTTAAGAATGGCTACCGAGTATTCAGGTAACTATACTTAACATTTTAATTATTCCATTACTTATATTTCTGATAATTATATTGTATCCCGATAAACGGTCCCGATGACTAAAAAGTACCGTAACGGTCTTAGGACCGCTAGTTATAATTTCTGTATATGTTTATAGTTATTCTGATTTTCTGTAAGGTGTTTTCACTAACCACACAATAGTAGGTTCGTTAACCTGTACTAAAGATATATAATTCTGATCATTTGATATTGTATTGATTGTTCTGGTTAGTTTATATATATATATTTGGCCAGTGGCCATCAGTTCATATATTTTGTTTATTTGTAGAAAATATAGGACTGCAGTGCACGTAGGAAACACTATACAGCAACATTTCTATATGCAACACATTTTCCCGCCACCAACAATTTTTCACTGAGGTCGCTGTCCGTGCTATAACTCTGTTTAGCCCATCATGCTACCGACTAAAACCTTTTCTATTCAGCTCGATAGGATAGGCGTAATATGATTAGAGACGATTTCTGCGTTAGGAAATCTATAGGGTACTCTTCTCTTCCGGTAGTTGCGATAATTTAACCCCGCACTCATGCAAGACTCATAACTCTAAGATATTGTCTCTCTTCATGTTCCACTCAGCCTTGTGACTTCTTAATTGTTTGGAAGTCCCTATCCGCACCATGGGCTGATCCGACCCTGGGAAACTGTTGGGGTTTCCGAGCAGTGATGGCCAAGGTGTGGTGTCACATACATGCCCTCCGTATCTTCGGATACTTAGTAGTTAGCACTTTTGCCAATGTAGGAAAGCACTGCGAAAATATTTCTTAATTATCATTTTATTTGCTGAACAATCCTCCTGCACCGCAGTGCAAAACTGGGCAGCTTGTACATATACCTAACGACAGGTTAAATGGTTAGTTCCATAGGACTCGGTGACGGGCGAGATGCGTATCCCCACCGAATTCCATAAAAAATGTCTGGGCATGATATTTAGATCTGCCACGCCCTCACGGGAAGGACATTTACTGTGAGTATTCGTCTCTCTTACCCCCACCATAACGATAGATCAGTTGCCTAAAATGCTTTTGTGAAAAGTAACCAGTGTCGTGTGATGTTTTATGTGGTTACGGAGCGAGATGTCCGGATTCTTGTCCAGTTCGGAGATCTTGCTAGGTAACATGTATGAGCACTGTCTTCAGTATTGATGTCTTGGGGCATGTGTTCTCAATGACAGCCGTGTCTAACAGCTAGGTAGACACCCGCCATTTGCGGCCTAAAATAGTTCTTGTTTCTAAAAAAACTAAAGGCTGGTTAAGCAGAGCAGAAGGCCCGCATAAATAAAGCGGCAACTACTAATTCAGCATACTAAGAATTACATAAGAGGATGACGTGGGAATCCTTCAGGAATCGTTCATCCCGTCTTCACGTGAAACAGCATGCAAACTTATAGTCATAATCTCACTAGGTATGGTCTTTTCTTTTTCAAGCATTTTGGTTAAAATATTAGAGTGGGCCCATTTTTGCCTACTACTCTTCTCCCGCTTTAAGCAGTGGCGACATTTTCCCGTGACAGAGGCCCGCGCGAGGCGCTTGCCTCTCGCAAGGATTCAGTGACGACGGTCTATGCGAGGATAATACTCCTCACCCAAACTAGCACTAGGAGTAGTGCCCGCGTGAGGCACATGATTTTTTGTCCGAGATAATCTTCTTTCCTTTCAGCTTAGAGGTATAATAGCTTATATTAAGTTAATTAGTTACGTCTCGTGTACAGGAGCCTCCCTTGTGGGGATACCTCTGCGGACCTACGAGTCTGTGTGGTACCTCCAGGAGCCCCATGTTTAAAAGTTCATCTGGCTGTCTCTATGTCTTGAATTTTCGTATGCTCATCATTTTATCTAGCATACTCGACAGTCTGTTTAGGTAAAATCATTGTATAGACTTATTTTAATTAGGTCACCAAAAATCAAATCTTGTAAGTCCATAGATCACGAAATTGCTATGGACAGGCATACTGGTGACACAAACTCTTGGGATGAGACCGTTGTATTTAATGTTCGCGACAATGGTCGCACGGACCCACCGGAGCGATTGAGTTCCACCGGCCTTAGGAGCCGGTTTTTGTTACCCGTAGGGCAGTCTCGTACAGGATCCGTCACCCCGAGACCAGATGCTAACCAGCGTCATCATTCGTCGTGCACTTGCGGCACGGCGAGTCAACATCATACACCGGAATGGGCCGACACTACCCCGCGAGCTACATTACTCCCATGCAGATATTACTCCCATTAGTGCAATATTTGTTTAAATTTTTAGACTTTCCAGCTTTTTGCAGGTTTCTTTCTTCATATGAGGCCAAACTTCGGAAATCCATGTTTTCCATAAGAACTTCAATGGTTAACACGTAATCTTTCAAGCTGGCCAAAAAATGCATTCTGCAGTGGTGTTAATAAATGCCCATATTCAGACCAAGAGTATTTTTGAAAATTTACCACAAGAATAGCTGGCTCGATAACTGAGCCAGTCATTCCAGTGTTAAATTTTCTAAAAAATGACATTTTCTATCAGAAAATTAAAATTTTATTTTTCTTGAGCAAATTTTCTTGAACAAATTTAAGGGTTGAAATTTCAGTGGTTATCAACATATCCATAGATCCAGATATTGATCTGATCACAATCCAGGTTATTAAAATCTTCTACGGTAACACACTTTCTTGTGCTAGAGGTCGAGTCAAATTGGCTCAGGAATTTCTGACACACAACTCTGGCCTGACAGACAAACCCAAATGCAATACTTTCTTCCATTTATGATACAATTATAAAATAAGAAGGAAGTGATGACTTGAATATGAGGTGATCACAATGCAACAGCCATATGTGAAAGGATCAATTTTATTAAAAGGTATTCTACATAGCAGTTGACATACCATTTAACCCTTTGAGCCCTGAGGTCCCATAATCTCGATTAGACGTACATGTGACATTGAATATGTTGAACTGTGTGACACGAACCTGGTCATGTTGCTTGGTAGCTGACGTCACAAAGCAAAATGGCATAAGTCCATCACGAAAAGAGCAATAATCCATCACACACCTGTTTGAATTGCATATCATTGATTAATTTACAATTTAATAAACATTCTATTGAATATTTGGAAACCAATTTGACTAGCAGGTGTATGTTTAGTTACATAATGTTCAGTGGACAAGACACAACATAATTTAGATCGTGAAAGCCGTCATGGCTGGAATTGTAACCCAGAATGGCATTACAGTATTGCTTACCACTAGATGCACTGGTCAGCATTGCTCCTATCCAGAACTTCACTCGTTTGTAAATTGGATGAGACATGAAGTAAATGGGTAGCAGAAGAAGCGTTGTTCCGGCCAATGCTAGACCAGATAGTGCAAAGCTGGCGGTCACTCCACGCCACCATACTGTCCCTGTGTATACAATCATAAGTTGTATGGGGTTTCTTTCAGTTTATATGAAAAGATTCTCATTCAGTTTATGTGAAAATGTTCCAAATTGGATCATTGTACGTCACTCAGAGAATTCTCATTTAACTGTTAGTGAGGCAATTGAGATTCTCCTATTATTTGGGTTTGAAATGATTGGTTTAAGTTTGTTTTATGCTAGTATTCTGGAGTGACATGAGAAGGATATCGATTTTATATATATATATATATATATATATATATATATATATATATATATATATATATATATATATATATATATATATATATATATGTGTGTGCGTGCGTGCGCGCGCGTACGTGCGTGCGTGTGCGCTAACTTTTGTTTCTACACAACTAAACGAGCTATTGTCGATTGGTCAAAGGAAGCTATTGATTGGGCTCTTGAAAATGATCTATCAAGACCACTATTACCTAGAAACTATAAATAAATGTTTTTATTTCTATATGTAGTATGAAACGGTTTAGCCTATTCCATCTCCTTGGTTCATCGCGCTGTGATCCTTGAGAACCACCGGGATAGCCGAAAAAATTGTTACGGTGCAGATCTCACTGATGGTGAAATATTTGACGAACCAAATTTAGCATAGTCTCCCAATTGGCAAGCCCTGCAGATACAGGCAAGTTTGTTGGCATTCAGATATCACGTAGCGAATTAAATATAGAAGAATGGGAAACCAAAAATACAACTGTCCCCTTTGAGAATTCGGAACCATGTATTGACTGCATGTGAATCGTATTAAATCTGCGTACTGAGCCGTGAATTGAATTTCTATTATAAGATGGGATGGATTAACCCTTTAGCCCTCGAATTTGTTCAAGAAAACTTTCTCATAGAAAATGTCCATTTGCAGACCAAGAAAATGTTATTTTTGAAAATGTACCACTGGAATGACTGGCTCGGTTATCGAGCCAGTCAATCCAGTGGTAAATTGTCAAAAATACTCTTCTTTTGGTCTGCAAATGGACATTTCTCAAGACCACTGCAGAAGCCATTTTCGCTCATATGAGTGTTAAAGGGTTAAGCCCATTCGTTGAAGAGGATGATCAGGAACTACTTATCAGATTATTAACCCTACTGCCAACTAAAACGATTTTGCAAGAAATAATTCCATAGAAATAAGGAATATGGAAAAATGCCCTGCGTGGATGTCACAAACGTAGCTTTAGAAATCAATTAGGCCACTACCACATGTTTTATCTGCCAGATACACAGTAATAATCATATCTTTAAACAATCAGGAAAATATGTTAGTATATTGTGATGGTGGTTGCTTCTTTAAATCACGTCTTACTGACGAAATGATAGGAACGTGAAATGGATAGCTAGACTGTGAACCGCATTTCACAGTGATTCATTAAAACATTTGGGTTTCCGAAGAGGATAAGCGAGATATTTTATCAATTTATGCCCAGGAATGCGTGCAGTAGTTTTAACTTAATGCTTTTAAAATAGTCTTAAAGTTTTACCCGTAATACCGTTTTCAAATTAGTCCTGCGTAGCCACACGCCATATGTGTAGTATATGTAAAATAGTCGTTTGTTCGCTGTTGGTGATGGGGCACGGCATGTGGTCTTTATAGAGTGATGTGACGTATGTTAATTTTCTTACCGTTTATTCTGCTCGCTATGTGATCGCAGTTGGGAATGTCGTCACCGTGTGGGAAATATATACAATCCCGCCACAAACCAATGTTCCCACGAATACCAATGATATTGTCGTCATACACAGACCAGTAATCAGAGACTACTCCAGTAACATCCAGCGTCGCGCCGAGTATGGCCATGATGACGACCACAACACGCATAGGCAGCATATTTAATCCATAAAACACATCCTTTCTCTGCTTTCTCAACTACCTATCCCACGATAGCCTTTTTGTAAACCCTGTAGTATGCCATCCTTTGTATGTCTACTAATATAATGTCAATGCAGTAGGTCAAGAGACCTGTAGGCCAATATAGCATTTTATCCACGGATTAGCCGCTAGCTCACCACGCTATTATACGTGTACAAATATACAACAACATGGGCTACAGACACCACGCGCACATTTATGTATGTACGTATAGTATACATTTTTAAAAGAACACTTATATGCAATATGCACAGAGTGTTTAACATAATCCGAGCTTTATATATGCCCGTTGCGCGTCATTGAATTTGTATACATATAATACACGTTTTTCATTGTATATTGAATTGAATGCTGAAAGGTGCGCATTAGTGATTGTTACTACTTGCAAATCGGACTATCAGCTACACAATTTGTGTAAATATACTTTCTCGCTCTGACAAGTAATTTACTTTTTCAAGATCAGACTATCCAGTGGTCAAGCGTATTCAATGTGATTTCCTATAATAATAATTATAGCTTCCATAGTACATATATACCACACTTTCTCACTGGCCGGCTGTTCCCAACTCTATACGACACCATACAATAGCCATCTAAATTTCACAACACCGACGTATATAATGTGGGATATGCTGAAAAAAAGACTGGATAGGTGATATTTAAGGGTCGCAATTTTTCACATACAAGTGGTCAGTGTGGCTCCGGGTGTGGAGCTGATCAAAAGTACGTTTGTTTGGCCTAATCTAAGTAATCTTACTTATGAATTCACTAAAAATCAAAAGAATAATCATTGAATATCAGGAACAACCTTTATCCGAACTATTAATCTATTATACCATTGCCTTCACATAGAGTCATACAATGTCTTCGGGAAATAGGGAGCCCAATCATTGACCAACACGATACCAGGGTAGTATGAACTACGCTGATAACGCAGGTTACTGGGCTAATACCGGGCCAATGCGGCCCGGTATTGGCCCAGTAACCGGCGTTATTAGGATACTGGAATATATCTCATTGGCCATTTGAAAGGCATCAGAAGATGGGTATTTAAGGAGCTTACAACCACAAGTGGCTTAAGACACCCATCATATCATCGAAAAAGAACCCTGCTTACAAAACATCGGTGTTGTTCCTTAATTGATGACACACAATCAACGAACGTGCATGGATACAGGTCTTGAGACACAACACAGTGTTGGGATGACCACCCATATGTCCAATTGCTAAAGATCAAAAGAATTTGCTTTGAGCATGACGATTTCTTTACAAGAGTGTCCAGGCAATTGGATACCGTTATATAACCAGAAACAAGGATGCGCATATACTACTGCATGGGTGTAGACAGTAGCGCGGTTACAAGAACACCCCTCCCGAGGTATGGGAACCCATGTTTTGAGTCCACATATTCCATTTGTACAAAATACGTATAAAATATGGTAGAAACCGTCTGTGGTAAGAAAACAATACGGTACCGTGCCACAGTGCAGGGAATTTTGATGTACAAATCTTCAAAAATTAGATTGATATATTTTTGCATCTAATCTGGCTTTATTACGACACACCAGGACTTACTTGTCTCTGTCTGTCTGTCTGTCCCGCCCACCCTTCCGTCCGTCTGTCCATATCCTACTGAACATTTTTGTCGTGAAACTCAAGCCACCCAGTCAGACATTAAATGTAACTCGTACAGCAAAGCTAACTATCATATATGAAGAAGCTAATCTAATAGTGGAGGAACAGTTGAAGGTCTACAATAAAACTCATGCCAGTAACTGTGGTAAAAAGTTCAACTTTACCATCAACATGTATAATACAAGTTCCAAAACGCTGCTAAATGGCCCACAAACTGTCAAAATCTTCAAATATCGCCACCTTCCAGTTCTCAAGGACATTCTTAAAAAATATGATACACAGGTACTCAACGACACAATACGACAAACTATACTTATGAGACCAGAAAATGTGGATAGTCTGAATACTAACACGAACCATAATGCCACAGCACAAAACGGGGCCGCAACAGCAATAGACATAACCAAACCTAATGATGCAAAAGATGCGAGCAGTTCATATACTGAAATTAATCCTCCTCTTTCCTTAGTGCTAGGGTCCTCTAACATCTCTAGCAACAGTAACGTGTCACATAGCAGTTTTGATATCTGCCCAGTCTGTAACAGTATATCTTTCATGGACACCATACAGTGCGAATCCTGCCTACAATGGCTCCATTACATATGTGCTGGCCTCAGCAAAGAGACAGCACAGGCGATTCTAGCAAGTGCACCTTTTAATTGTGCTGTCTGCGTAAACAATGCCCTGTATGATGATCCGACTGAAACTGATAACACAAAACTTGATACTCATCTCTGTCACTTGTCAAAAGATAGTCGGGATACTAATCCCACAACTATATTATCTATGTTGGCATCACAGGCAGAACCACTGTATGCTGCCACAGAAACAAGGGGTGATACAAGACAGATTCATCCGAGTAGTAAAACATCAGCAGATATTCTATTACACATGACAACGCAATCAACATCGCTGCCACCTGCCACCGCAATTATTGATCATATGGTCCTGACTCAACCGAGCAGGAAAACATCAACGGCTATTCCATCCACCCCGCCAACGAAGATAACATCACTGCCACATACCCCAGCAACTATTAACAATAATATGGTGCTGACTCAAACGAGCAGAAAAACATCAATGAATATTCCATCCTTCCCGCCAACGCCGATAACATCACTGCTACATGTCGCTGCAACTATTAACGATGATATGGTGCTGACTCAAATGAGCAGAAAAACATCATTGGATATTCCATCCTTCCGGCCAACGCAGATACCATCACTGCCACATGCCGCAACAACTATCAACAATGATTTAGTGTCGGCTCAAATGAGTAGTAGTTCATCAACAGATACTCCATCCTTCGTATCTAGGCAATCAACACCATTGCCACCTGCAGCAATAATTAATGACAGTATAGTGCTGGCTCAATCGAGTAGAAAACCAGCGTCATCCAAGAAAAGCCAGCGGCCATGAAAAGACAATGCCTCGGCTGAGTCATCTGATCACCGACAGTACCTCCACTTAAATGCCTACGTCGGGATACTAGAGCAGAAAATCAAAGATTTGGAGCGCACTGTCACTCCAGCAGTCATCAGCAACTAGCATCCACCAAGTTGTGCCACAGTCTCACATATCAGCTCCCCAATTGGTCGCAACTACGGTAGACCCACAATTGCAACTTATAAAGGATCGCCTAGAGTTTATCAAAAGAAAAATCAACCTCCTCATTGACTACCAAAGATACAGATCAGACAAAGCAAGTCCTGTTTTTCCTGATGTTGCTAAAAGACTCGGAGCAATGGAAGAATCGCTGAATCAACTGCGTCGAGAAAGACCCATTCAGACACAACAAAAGTTCCACCAGGACATCCCATTTATGGATCCCATGCTAGTCATAATATGCCAGCATCATACACAAAGTCGTTTAGCCACCGTCTGCCGTACATACAGTATCCACCACCAGGTTATTATCAACGTCACACTCCAACAACTACTATAGACCAACCATCACTATCAACCCGGTACAGCCAAGCTACAGCACCACAGAGTAATGCCTTGTATATGTCATGGTTATCACCGCACATGGCTCCTTAGGGTAGGCCTGCTCCTGATACCCATCCAGTGATGTCGCATCTAGGCAGATCACCCAAGCTATCAGCAGTTACCACTCATGATTCAGCAATTATCAGCGAACCATAGTCATTCTGAGAGATCCACCGCGCACAGTACAGCCCATAGGACACAGAGTGTAAGGCATCTCCCTGTGGCTCAGCCGCCATGCTTCCAAAATATTAAATAAATGCAGCATGTATACCGAAGTCTATAATAAATAGGCACCAACCACAGCGGGCGCAAGACACATGCCGAAATCAGACAAAAGTCCATATCCATGATAGCTCTACCAACAGAACTTACTCATTATCACCCAGTAGCCAACTCCCTATCGTTGTGAACACTCAAGAAATGGCTAAAACCACTGTGAGCAGTAATCTGCAACAGCCCTCCATTGTCTTAGCATCTAATCATTTCACAAAGGAGCAAGAGCTGGCTTGAGCTGCCACAACTGGTAATCAGCTGAGTAAAGTAAGAAACAGCAAGCGATAGGCACTAGAGGCGATAACAAGCCAACACCTAGCACAATAACATCTAATTCTGCTAATAACAACCAACACGATATACAGCCTTTTTTGGCCTTCCGCTGTCACAAAGACACACCACCAGACCAGATAACAGTACCAGAAACATGCACAAGATGCACCTAAGATGCATGACCTTCAATATAGAAGGATCCGCGGCACTGCCCCTTACCTACACAATTTACTAAGTGAAATAGATATCATCTGCCTCTGACTATGAGAAAGCTACAATTGAACAATTTACACCAAAGTTCAATCACAGTATCAGATGTATCGCCTCAGAAACTCCGACGTGTAAATTCGAGCGAAAACGAGGGTACAGAGGCGTTGCCATAGTCTGGTCTAGCCCACTTGATCCATGCATCAGAACCCTGCCTGATGGTAACGAATGTATCATTGCTTCTTCTTCTTCTTTTCGTTCGCTGATCATACCGCCAGTCCTGTAAGTGACTATCAACATGATCATAAGCGTTAAGTGCGTGGATCCATGATTTATTAGAGTGTGCCATGCGGCCTGGAACCTCCGTCTTCAGCACTCGAGGTTTCTGTCAGGGTTACCTCACCCTTACCTCCTGTAGTCGCCTCATACGACACGCAGAGGATACGAAAGGTGTATTCTAAGCCCCACCTACAGGGCATAACTATCATTGCTATAGAGCTACTACCTGAACCAATACCCTACTGCATGATTAACACATACATTCCCACAGCAGGATACTCAAACTCATCTGAAAAATATGCAGAATGCCTTGATCTCATACAGGTCATTGTCGAGAAATACAAGGCCACACACACATTCATTTGGTGCGGCAACATGAACGCAACATTGATAGACAGAGGCAACTCCAACGACAACAAATTCAAATCATTTCGAGCCCAGACAAACGTTAAAAATTAGCGCCCTCAGCTAGCAATCCAACATACACACATGGCGATGGAAAGTTGCAAAATGACTACTTCCTGGGTCGTAGTTGCGATCCTGCAATTAGTTCACTAATATATGAGACGGACCATGCGAATACATCCACACATGTTCCAGTCATGGGTGAATTAGCAATGCAGCTTGAGAGAACTCGACCAACAAAACTCCAAAAGTCAAGGGCTAGTAAGCTGCTATGGAACCAGGCTGACAACAAGTCATATCAGCAACAGATATTCGAGAAACCATAATCTATCATCAACTCGGCTGCTGAAGATGACCAGGCTGTCAAACATCTGCACGAGTCCATAAATGCAGCAGCGAGAATCCACATACCATGCAAGCCAATCCGCATCAATGGTCCAAAGTGGAAAGCATCACCCGCAATTAAAAACCTACATGGTAAGCAACTTAATGTGACATGGCATCAGCTCAATAAACCAGGCCCTGAACACCCAATTTCACTCGAGATGAATATCCTCAAACAGCGCCTGAGGAGAACCGAGCAAGCAAGGGAGTGTGATGGATTCTATGAAGAGGTGATGGAGACATGCACCACCAGCAACTTATACAAACTCATCAAAAGCAACAGAGGAAAGCCTTCTACTAGTAGCTCACTTATGGAGAATGGCATCGCACTCATTGAGTCAACAGATCAATGTCGAGGCTTCGCATCATATTTGAAGACCTTACAATTCCCAAAAGTGAACCACACTTCGATTCTAACTACAAGTGCAGAGTTCAGTATGACCACTCCCTAATACGGGGTGTGTGTGAACAGAACTTTGAACCCTGTCCAATAATACCCTCATATGAAGTTAAAAATGCCATCAGTAAGCTGAACAAGGGCAAAGCGCCTGATGAATATGGGATCACGGCTGAACATATAATAAACTCTGGAGACTCGATATTGTCTGTGCTGACACATGTCTACAATATCATACTAGAAACCAAAATATCCCTATATCATTCAAGTCTGGTATCGTAACGCCAGTCCACAAGAAAGGTAAGGACTCAACGTCCTTTAGTAACTACCGGGGGGATCACAGTCTCGTCGCTACTTGGAAAAATCTTCGATCATATAATACTCAAACGAATAGAAGAACGTCTCCCAGCCAAGCAGTCACTGCTCCAGTTTGCATTCACTCAAGGCCTCTCACCAAGCATTGCAGCGTTAGTGGTATCAGAGACCGCACGAGAGGCGATTGACACCAACCAACCACTCTATATGACATTCCTTGATACTCAGAAAGCATTTGACGTCGTAGTTCACTCAAATGTCATCTCTTCGATCAGAAGATAGATTCTCATATATGGCAAGTAGTTGACAACCTCTATGTGAATCTATCAGCAAGTGTTAAATGGGAAGGGATAACAAGTACAGAATGTGTATAGATCAGGGCATCAGGCAAAGCGGCATCCTATCGACAGGGCTATATAAGACATATATTAACAGGCTCCTAGACCAGCTACAGATGCAGCAACTCAGTACATACATCGGACCAGCATACACTGGATGTCCTACCGTTGCTGATGACCTCACATTGTGCAGCAACTCAGCTCAAGAACTACAGATCATGCTAGACAAAACATACTTATTTGCCAACAGCGAACGCTACAGCATCCATCCTGAAAAATTATGTATCCAGATCCGATCCACTCCAAAGAACTATAGTATAGTAACATCGCCAATTTGGAACTTCGGAAGCACGACTCTAGCGGTTACAGACAGGACAACACATCTTGAAGAAGAATGAAGCATCAATCAACACTGACGAGAGGATCTCAACTTCCCGAAGAACATTCTACGCTATGACAGGTACCGGTTTACATGGCACAAATGGACTCTCACTGAGGGTTTGCTACCATATCTACATATTGTATGTCATGCCGAGACTACTATATGGCCTGGAGATATTTTCCCTCTCATAAAAACAGTTAGACAGTCTTGAGGCATTCCATATCAGCATGCTCAGGAAGATATTCTCTGCCCCAGTTCGCACCGCCAAGGCTATTATCTTTCTACTCATTAAAGCAAGACCCATTGCCACAGAGCAACGTATCATTCGAAGCCAAAACTGTACCCTGAACAGAATCTTGGAGGGGCCTATAGCCCTAAGCCAGGGTAAAGTTCCTAGCTGGTTCGTATACATGCAGACCATCCTACACCAGTATGAACTTCCATATCTAGCAGAGCTGAGGTCACAAGCCATAACAAAGCAACCGTGGAAACTCAAAACACACAGCAGTAGACAACTATTGGACAACTCAATTGATCCAGCAGTGTTTCATAAAGAGTACTCTCTCGCGATGCTGTTTCACACGTCTGTCAATAGGCAATATGCATCAGACAATGTCCACCATACAAAATGACACAAACGATATTCGAAGAGCCAGCATCAAGACTAGATTCATCACTGGAACATACCTGGTCCAGGCTAAGCTAGCCAGATTCAACCAAAATCAAATCGACCCATTGTGTAGATTATGCCAACTGGAAAGCGATGACTATCCCCATATGCTGGTGAAATGTAATGCCCTGCTTAGCCACAGACAGAGGCACTTTCATGAACTCAAGGAATATATCAAAGACAACCTTGGTCAACCTACATGAATATCCATCTGCAGTGATATAAACATCCTCACCCAACTCATAATCGACTGCACAGTTTTAATAGATTCTGATATAATTTCGGATGACCACCGAATCTGTCAGGAGATAGAAATGATCACCAGGAAACTCTGCTACAGTATACATTGCCGTAGAGTCTTCATCCTCAATGCGGCCAAAACAGAAGTCAAGTGATTTAGCTGTTGTTATTACTTCCGTCTACATAATAACATATAGACTGCCTCTGTCAGGAACATAGTCATACACATTTCACTCGCACTGTTAGGTTCGCTTGATACCATTGACTGTGCATATCATCTGCATTGTGATGATCGTTTATACCATAGACTGTTTACTTGCTCGTAACTCTCGCTTATGCTATCAAGTTTCCGCATCACGTATCTTCATTGAACTGTAATTCGCGTAAATGTAATATTCGAACTGTAATTCGTGTGATTATAATCGTAATAGCTACTACCACATACATGTGGGTGCTCCAACCAGCTGGAGGACTATCCAAATGCAGAACAGAACTATTAGCGTCTTCGCGCTACTCGGGTAACAACCTAAACTCATCCACGTGATTTCTATTTTTTCTCGATGCCATTTTATGTCAAACTTTGAATTAATTTTGATGAAATAAACAATGTTTATTAAAATATACGCAATATTTAGGCGGCCCCAATTAATAATTTCACTCCAGCGATGATGGATTTAAGGTAAACATTAAGCATAGGTGTAAGATGATAAGAATTTCTGGCATGAAAAATTGAGTGTTCTAATTTCGTGTTATTTCTTTCTTTTTTTTTTATCATTTTTTCCCGTTTTTTCTTTTATGACGAATTTTCAAGTAATAAACAACGAAATATAAAACGATGTAAGAAATGTTCTGTTGAATATTTTGATCATGATTGGATAGGAAGACTGCCGCAACGTCAGCGGCTTGTGTGAGCTTGCGTGTGCGCGTAGGCTATGGAGGGTAGCTTTTCAATACAACACGCGCACACCAACGCAGACGCCCCCCCCCCCCACACACACGCACTGCGCACCGTTCTGCAACGTCGGCATTCCTCTGGCTATCTCTATACGCGATATAACGTATACGCATCGTATTAATAACCCATCCACCAAAGGAGAACAATTTGCTGAAGAGGAAATACTAGTTATCGGTGTTCAATGTAATCTTAGACAGCGACGACTTAAAAGCAACATTCTTTTCAAGTGAATTTCAGTTATATCAGAAGTAATAGTATTCTGGATTTCTGGTTATTGTTACAATCATACAATGAACAATACACCAATAGAAACAGTCAATTCAGCAATGCAAATGTTAGACAGTTATCGCTGCTGTACATAGTTCAATATATAAATTTACGTACTGAGTGATTCACAACTATTGATAGCTAAAGCTGTTGTTACAGAACGCAATGGAAACGTACCGTAGTGCATGCCATGTTTAATAATATTTGTTCAATAACATTTCATTTTAAGCCACGTACGCCTTTTCAGGTAGGCATAGTGTATCGGCCATTAAACTATCTCAACACCACAGACTAAATATGAGCACTTTATGAAATTGTATGCCATATTCCTCAAACAATGACAGGAAACAATTGACCTTCCTACTGTATCCATCCATCCCATGACGTCATAATCAACTACGCGACGTGTAGGATGACGTCATAAACATGGCGGGAAAGATCCATTGTAAAATTACCAGTAAAATTAATATTAACTCTTTTACCCCTGCAAGTCCAGTATTTCAAATACAAGACAACTATACAGATAGGCCGTGACATATTTTGAAAGAAAGTTGACTGCAACATATTGCTGCCAAGCAAAGCTCACAGTCAAATTAGTTTGAAAATCTTCAACAAATAGCATTTACACTAATAATGAATTTGTCATGTAACAGATTAATATGTTCAACGCCTCTCTATGATTTTCTTGATTATGGGATGACATGGATCATTGTAATTGCTAAATTATCACCAAAGAAAGTAATGGACCGTTCCATTTTTAGCTATGTCCCGCCCATCTCTATCTAAGCTCCACCCACACCTCGCTCGTGTTCGGATCGATCGATCTCTGAACACCCTGACTATGGATCTCAAGAAAACTATACAGGTAAGCTGTTGAATATTTTTGAAACTAATTTGACTGGGTGCTGTTGCTGCCTGCAGCAACAGCGACCAGTCAAATTAGTTTCAAAATATTCTACAGCATGTTTCTTAAATAACAAAGAATTTCAAAGACATACAATTCATACAACGTGTTGGAGTATTTCAGATTTGGTGACGGTCTATATGGAACCCTTTGTGGCGTAATGATTATGACGTCATCATACACGCGTTGAGCAGATTATGACGTCATACGAGGTCAGCTGATGGATGGATACTCTGGAAAGGTGAATTATGCTATGAGCAAATATGTTTATCTCACAAGATAAGAACCAATGTTGCAAGTTACTCATGACACTATGCGGTCATCGTGGCCCGGTACAGGTCTCTTGGTCTGTCAGTCCTTAATCTGAGCAGAGGAGAGCGGCGCATATGTAGATGTTCGTTTCAGCAGTAGCGGGCAAAACGACAGGAGCGGTCGAAGAAGGAGTGTTGGAGACAGAGGAGGAGGCAGAAAGGTTTCCAGGAGCAGTGTTGTCTATGGCAGTACCCCTAATGGTTGTAGAAATGGCGGTGGCTGAGTCGGCGGGAGTTTCTGTGCTGCTGGCGATGCTGATGGCTTGTTCTGCAACCTACCTGCTTTCCCTATATATAGTTGACCGTGTTACGTAATTGCTTAATATGGGCCTGCTTTATTAGATCTTGGTATCGAAAAACGAATCTGAAAACAGAATTGAAATCGGTTCAGGGACGGCTGAGATATCAGTATAATATAATTAGTGATAAGTTTGTTGACAACTTGGTAAAGTCAGCATCGCTCATGAGTTAGGTAGCGTGACGTCATAAACGCGTCACCGCTTTATGCTAACTCACTATAAAGTGCGCGCTGATTGGTCAGATTTACGACGTCGCTCGCTGATTGGCTGTGAAATCATATAAAAGGAGCCCACTCTGCCGTAATCGTCAGTGTCAGGCGTTCAGCTATAGCTGACGAGCAATCAGTGGAAACATAGGCAATCTCCCTCACTCCTCGTCGGCTATCTCCACCCAGGTGTATAAATGGGTACCAATGTAAAAACTGGGGAAGTTAGCAATAATAGACTGAAATAAAACCAGCCTAGATATGGCGTGAATGGAACCTGGAATCAGGGACTCGATAGACGCCAATCAAACCAACAACTGTAATCGTCAGTCGGAAACGTAGTGACGGAGTGGGTAGTCATTCCACAGCTAACTACGTAGGGCGAGTCCTAGACAACCTACACCAACGTATTCAACTCGAACTTGCGGCCCACTTCGTCACTGCACACCATGTCGCCGACCTCAAGTTTTTGTATAGCCCTCGGGTGGCGGGGTGGGGGGGGGGGGGGGGGCGGGGCCTAATAAACTAATTTCAAGTCAGGTCGCCCAAAACACAAACTAGTGGGAGCCTATACGAGTACGAGTGCGGTTTCGGCCATTCTCAGTATGTAGTACGAGTGGTCTGTCTGATGTCTCGCCAGACCTGCCGAACCATATCAAATTAGTGGCGACAAAAATGTTTTAACGTTTTCGTCACTGCTTGGGAACATTGCCCTCCATGCTGTCTTGTGCCGTAAACCTATCACCTGCCTCAATGGAGGCAACTTTCATTAGTACCAGTTATGGGTACGCCCACAGAGCTGCAATTTAGACTTTTCTATTATGTTATACTCGAGTGTCTATGACTTTGATGCGCCCATGTCGCCAAATATATCAATATTACTGGCAATATCGCCCACAGACGCCGGCACACGCTTGAATTGTGACCACAGTTGTTTATGTCTCCCACAGACGCTCACACACACTGAAAACTAACAGGCGCTTCGCCCACAGATGTCTACTTGCGCTGATGACTAACAGGCGCCCACACCAACTTCGTCAACAAATTCTTAAGTGCGCTGATGACACACATGCGCCAAATAAGCTTTTGTGTTATAAGAACGGACTTGCGCTAATGACTACTAGGCGCTTATCTTTAATGTAGTATAGTTATTTCATTTTCATATGGAGCGCTGATTACAAGTAGGCGCCCGTATGTCAGTCTGACCTTATGGCATTGTACATTGTATTTTCTCTGTCTATTTTCATTATTGTTACATGTTCAGGTTATGCTAAATAGTTATATATTTTCACCAAAAATGTGCACACGCCTAAACTAATACCAAATAACTACATTAATACACACACTTAAACTTTCTAATATACGGCCACATAAGTTCACTAGAGTCGTCTCCCACGCCCATGCGGCCTGGAACACGGCGACTAATCCTAACTAGTGCTAAGCTCAGGTATTTTGTTAGGATAGAGTAGCTAGGGACAACTGATCAAATGAAGGAGAGCTGCTTTATTGTAAAGCCTCTTTCCCGGCGGTGCTGCCTCGCTACACAATTATGCTGGATTTACATAATTGGCCATCCAATTAAGGCCACATAAATTACTTTTTGGAGCAGCTGTCTCGTCTGCGACCTCTGGCCATCTGGCCCACCTAATTGTCTGATAGACACACACGCACGCGCACACGCATGCACACTCACTTGCACACACACACGCACGCATGCACGCACCGCCGGTTTGATTAGTGCCGGCCCAGGAAATCGCTGAGGTTTTCTGATGGCGAGACTCAAAACGGCGATATTTCACACGCACGCCCCCTGTACCCACCATGGTACCTAGTAGGTAGTCTTTAAGCCATGGGCAGGATTCACTGCACACACATAGTTATAGTAGGTACGTCCTAGCAGTGGACCTCGTGGGCAATTTACATAACCCTAAATGCAGCTAAACGTTAGTTCCAGGGAGCAAACCTCATATGGTTTGCTCTCATCATGCTGACTAATCCCATGGTGACTGGGAGACACCCAATAGGCTCCCCATGCCTTCCAGGAAGGTCGCCAATATCTGCTACCCACTTCATCCGTTATGGAGCATTTTCTTGTGATGCCCCTTACTGGCCCTAGCATCTTTGGTGGCCAAGCACGGGCCATCTTAGAAGACACTGCCAACATCGCGCAGAATCCATTGGCACGCACTAGGGGCTGTAGCCATGCCGCTAACCAGGCAACCTTCTAAGAAGCAGAAGAAGCACAAAAGCAAGGCGAAAGCTAAGCCTAGTGCTGCTTCTGCTTTTACTGGGTCCTCTCAGCCGCCTCCGGCGAAGAAGGCCAAGAAGGTTGTGGAGGCCCCTACCCTCCCCAATGTTGCTCCTGATCGCCCGAGAGGCGGGAAGGGCAAGGGGAAGGGTGAGTCCTCTAAGTGCGGAAAGAAGGGAGCGGATCGTCCCTGAGGGTACGAGGGCTCCCTTCGTATCTGCCTGGACCACACCTGTGCGACAGGAACAGCGGTGCCAGTTAGACCGGCCAAGCCAAGACCAAAATGGCTCTCACTCTCTCTCTCATCAAGGGAGGGGGGGGGGGCGGATCGCGAGCCAGACACATGCATTAGGCGTCGATGCGTCTATAGTGGGTGGAAGGCTCATGCGTTTCATCGAGGCTTGGCAAGCTGTGACGTCAGACAGTCTGGTCCTGGGATGATTATCCCAGGGGTACATGCCGGAGTGGTGGGATTTTCCACCACAGAATCTGTCTTTGGCACCTGTCTGGACACCCGTTCCAAGGGAACCAGACAAGTTAGAAGCTATTCAAAACGAAGTGTTAGGTTAGCTTCTGAAAGGAGCAATAAAACCAGCAAACCGGAACACTCCAAGCTTCTATTCAAACATGTTCCTTGTCCCCAAGAGCACAGGAGAGCCGTACTCAAACTCAGGCCATTAAATTGGCTTATCCATACGCCTCGGTTTCAGATGGAAACTCCGAGGTCGGTAATGGCAGGATTGAGGAAGGGAATGTGGTGTGTATCGATCGATCTGAAAGATGCATATTTCCACATTCCAATGAACAGGAGTTGTCACAGGTTTCTGAGATTTGCGTTTCAGAATCAAGTGTGGGAGCTTGTAGTCCTCCCATTTGGCCTATCGACAGCTCCGCGGGTTTTCACCAGAGTGGTCCTTGCGGTGACAGTGTTTCTCAGAAAAGAGAACATGGTGCTTCACACCTACATAGACGATTGGCTGATCAAAGCAGACACATCAGCCAGGTTAGAGGCTGATACTGCCAAGTTACTTTCAGATCTAGGCTGGATAGTCAACAATGAGAAATCCGAGTTGACACCCACTCAACAGTTCTTTATTTAGGGATGCGATTCGATCTTGAGGAGGGCAGGGTTTACCCGTCAGAGCCCAGAGTGGTGGCTCTGTTAGCCATCCTCAAGAGTTTTTGATTGGGAAACCACATTCAGGCGAGGTGGTTTCTTCAGATGCTGGGCATGATGGTCTCCATGGAGCAGGTAATCCCGTACGCTGCTATGAAGCGAAGCCCTATCCAGTTGTATCTGATGTCTCTGTGGAAACGGAGAACAGAACCCCTGTCAAAGCTGGTGCCAGTTTTAGAGCCAATAATGTCGCATCTTGTATGGTGGAAAAAGCGTCAGAATCTCCTAGTAGGGGTTTCGCTGCACCTATCCCACCCCAGCTGTCCGTGTACATGGATGCATCGCTGGAAGGATGGGTGCCTGCCTGCGAGAACACCAGGTCTCGGGCACATGGACTCTCCAAGAGAGCCAGCTGCATATCAATCTGTTGGAAATGATGGCAGTGGAACTGGCATTCGACAGTAGTATCATACATAAATCGCCAAGGTGGGAACAAGTCACCCACACTATGTATGAGAGTGTGGCACTTGATTCAATGGTGCAGGAATTACTCGGTTGTTTTGAAAGCAGCTCACATTCCTGGGCGATTGAACATTCTGGCGGATGCTTTGTCTCGGAGACAGAGAATTCTGCCAACAGAATGGTCTCTCAACCCTCCAATTCTTCACAAGATCTTCCAGCATTGGGGCAAACCCAACGTGGACTTGTTCGCCACAAAGGAAAATGCTCAAATCATGACTTATGTCTCACCGATTCCAGATCCAAATGCCGTCAATACAGATGCTCTGGCGATAAGCTGGAGAGGGATACACGCTTATGCGTACCCACCCACCATTCTTCTGCCGAAGATATTGGTGAAGATCAGGGAGGAGCCGTGCCTGGTCCTGCTAATAGCGCCATTTTGGCCATGCAGGGCGTGGTTCATGGATCTTCTAGATCTGCTGGTGAACAATCCAGTGCAGTTACCCGAGATTCAGAACATAATCTCCAAGGCCAAGGGACGCTTCCTACACGAGCGTCCCGAAATGTTCAAATTGACTGTGTGGATGTTATCAAACAACATTCCACGTTGGAAGGCTTTTCTCGAAAAGCTGTAAATTTCATCGCAGCTGCGAGGAGGTCAACCTTCAAGTCATGTAACAACAAGGTTAACAGATTTGCAGACTAATGTGAAAGAAAGGGTATTGATACCTTTCAATCTCCTATTCAGCAAATAGCAGACTTTCTCTGTGACCTGTTCTTTTCAGGGCTAGCTCCTATCACAATTGCTGGATACAAGTCGGCTTTGGCATCAGTTATCCTTTGTCTAGCCAACAGGGATAGTCCAGAGGTGGCCCAGTTGAATGTGATGGTGAGGGGAATGAGCAATCTACGACCGGGACAACCAGTAGTCATTCCAGCCTGGAGTCTATCTTTAGTGCTTAATGTACTGGCCAAGCACCCTTTCGAACCGTTGCGTTCGGCTAGTCTAAAGCATTTGACTCTAAAGGCAGTTTTTCTATTGACAGCTTCCTCAGCTAGAAGGCGCAGTGAGATCTATGCACTTTCAGCAGAGAGGGACCGATTTATTGTCTCCCGAGAGAGTCTGCATCTACTGCCAAGAGCAGAGTTTATGTCAAAGAATCAATCTTTGAGATATCCTGGCAAACCGATCATTATACCGAAACTAACTAGGTTTGATCGTGATGCCAGTGCCTGGTGCCCAGTCCGTGCTTTGACTAGGTACAAAAAACAGACAGACTCGTTACAGTCGAATGATAGACATCTGTGGATCTGCCATAAGAAGCCATATGGCGCCACATCCATGGATTCTATCTCTCGTTGGGTAATCGAATGCATTCAGACTACCCATGAGATTGTGACTGGGCACACGATGTTAGAGGAATAGCCGCCTCGACCGCCCTTTACAATGGTGTTCTGTTAGAGGACTGGTTTGTGATGTTGCACAATGGCAGTGTGAGTCCTCTTTCATGGATTACTATATGAGGGATGTGTCAGACTCCGCCAATCCACTCGCTTTAGCTGTTTTGAAACGATAGTTATACGCCCACACTGCTCTTCTCCCTTTTTTGGCATTTGTAAGAAAGATTTAAGAAGCAGACATGGTCGAGCGAGAGGATGTCAACCAGATTGTGCCACTGATGGCCGGACAAGTGAATGGTTGGAGGCTCCACGCCTGAAATCCAAATATCATGAGGTAATTCAAGATTGAGAGTTTTTTTGTATTATGTCTATATATCATGTTCATTCATCTTATATATTCATGCTCATTCCCAGGCCAATATATGCAAAGAGCAGTTAACCCTCTTGGCATATTTGTGTTTCAGGCGAGATGCATGTTCGTGAGTTCTCTCCCTTTTCTTAGGAGAAAAGGGGGGTGGGTGTGCAGTGATGCGAATGTGATTCGGTTCCGTTAACTTGATGGTCCTTTAGGTCTCCATTAATCAAGTTTAAGTCTAGCTCTTTCTCCAAGGGGCAAAAGTAGCAATTGATGGCTTGCCCCTTCCCACCAGGTTACTGTCTAAATCTGGTGTATATCAGCAGTAATAGAATGGTGAGTATTGACCGAAGGAGAATGACGGAAATTTCAATTTCCCTTTCTCCGAGATCTAACAATACTCACCATTCTGTTACGGACCCAGCCTCCCAGCCCCGCGGAGGCAAGCCATGGGTATCTCTTGTTTGGTGGCTATGCAAACAATATAAGCTTCATGGCAAACGGGTACTCGGTAGTTGGGAGCCGAGTACCCGATTCCAGGAGTCGGTAAAGCTTACTAAGTCTATAGTCCTAGGGCCAGCTATCCAGGATATCTTGTATCAGAAGTAATAGAATGGTGAGTATTGTTAGATCTCGGAGAAAGGGAAATTGAAATTTCCTTCATTCCGTGGAACTGCACTTTTACTGCTCAAACTGAAAAGGGCAATGTCTGTGCTCGAAACTTGTTCAGCACTTCCTTCTTCCTGCGAAACTCTGTGAACTCTGTGATTTCTGACTCCCGAAAATTAAGTCTCTGTGTGACATTAAAAATATGCCTAGCAAGGCTGGTTCAAAGCCAGCAGCATCCGCAATAGCAAACCGAGACCCTGTGTGTTCACGGAAAGACTGTGACAAACATTTTGCCTCCTCTGCTCGAAATTTATGAACTGTGTTAAATTTGAAATGCACTAACATCTGCAGCTTTCTATTCTCTGCAGATTTAATGGCATAGGTATTTTGATATCTAGCAAGATGTCCGCCTTAGCTGCCAAATTTGCGGATGGAATCATCAGCTCTTCACGCAGCATGAAGAAGTATAATAGCGCTGTGAATGAAGACACCCTTCTCTGCTCCTATTCTAGTGCCGCTTCCCCGCACCCAATGCAAACGACCGTAGCTCCACAACTCATTCGTGCCGTTAAGACCGCTTTCCACAGATGTGTTCGCTTCAGGCACTGTGCTTCTTACTTAGCCTTTATGGGTCTAGTGACCCCTTTTTCCCGTTCTCTTAGAGAAGACCGTACTGCTTAAATCATCGCAACAGCCACTAGCACACTTTAGGTGCACCCCTGAAGAAATCTCATGACAACAGGATCCCCATCCACTGGCAACTCCCCCCCCCCCCCCCCCCCTTCGACAACTTGTCCGGTGGTCTGGCTAAAACAACTTAGTTACTGGATTCTCCAGATATCAGTCTTCGATTTAGTATAACCGAAAGACATAACAATTGGGTCAACCTGAATTATTTTTTACTCAGCCAAGCCACTCTCAAACAGCCATCGCATTAGACCACTGCACTGCCCAGACTCGAACGAGATTCCCTAAACTGATTCTTCTTGGATACATGAGTTGGCAGCAGCGTCTGAAACTTGGCGTGGTCGTCCTTGGACCTCGTCAAGCCTTTCTTGATGCCGCTAAAGGTATCGGCTCTTAAGGGAAGTCACCCGATTTAGCGAGGGTAGAGGTTCTCGCATAATCTAACCATTGGTGTCCTTATGCCGCCGTTACAGGCCATAAACACAAAAACATTTCGCTCTAAACTTCCACCTCGCACGGGATCCCCAAGAGTTAAGTTAGGCACACACAGAAGGATCTCCTCAGGATGACTCCAGAGAACATCGAATCAACCAGGCGGCGGCCACCAAATGTCAAGCGAAGATCCCCCAACCGCACATTAAAGTAGATGCATAAGTCCCACTTCTTTTTTATGACCGATTAACACCTTATAGACAAAATGGATGGTAGCAACTGCTAGCGATGAATTGACAGCCCGGAGCATTAAGTTAGTGCCCGAGAGACGGCTACGTACTGATCGAATAGGCCCTCCTGCCTTCCTGAGCAATGATCTGGGTAACAACGATGATTACCCTATGACGAGGACATGAATTTCTCCTTTCACTGTCCCATTGCCGATTCTTCGGGGGCTCTCGAACACAGGTTTGCTCCTTGTAGACCCACAGGTTCGGTTGGACATTCCTGACACATCATGCTTGTTGTTGTAGTTTCTAGGTTGGCAGGCCACTCCCAGTAGAGGGCACGCTGGTCTCGTTCTCGCAATCATCGTAGCGCATGCGGTCACAGACTGCAGAGGCAGTCGGCGATGCTGACTTGTGCAGTGAAAGTTTTTTGCATGATGCCTCTAAACTAGACTAAGAACTCCCCCCTTGCAACTCTCTCTCTCACTTACAACCTCCCTCCTCCTCCCTCTGCATTCTCAGTCTTCGTCAAATTAGCGCCACAAGAGAGAATTGCTTAACTTGGACACGGGTAGGAAAGATAAAAAAAAATAAGTCGCCCATCATTGTACGTACCTCAGGTACACTGCACATCACCACGAACACCCATCTGCAAACACCTTATTCCCATGGATAACACACGCACGCACGCACGCACGCACGCACGCACGCACGCACGCACGCACGCACGCACGCACGCACGCACGCACGCACGCACGCACGCACGCACGCACGCACGCACGCACGCACGCACGCACGCACGCACGCACACTCCCCATCTTTCGAGGAAAGGACCCACTGACCAGGGAGGACACTGCATCTGCGCAACAGCACATGCACCACGACCGTGATGATGGCGGCTCCCGTCTCTGACTGCACGCCGTACGACGATGGGGAGGAAGAACCCAGCGCGCCCTCTACTGGGAGCGGCCCGACCACCCAGCAACTACAACAACAAGCACGCTGTGTCAGGAATGCCAAACTGGATCCGAGAATCACCAAGGTGCAAACTTTTGTTGGAGAGCCCCTAAGGATCGGCGATGGGACGGCGTCACAAGCCCCGGGAATGACAGAGAGCCACCAGTAATAACTGGCCATGGAAAACCTCCGACTTGTTGACCAGGCCATGCCGGACTGTCGACCGCCCAACGACCCGGAACTCGAGGGATACACCGGGAGCTCTCGTGAAGACCAAATTCCCAGTCCCCCCCCCCCAGACAGCACCACCACCTCGCGCACACACGGGTGGGGGTGGGGTGGGGTGGGTGGGTGGGTGGGGGCTACAGGCGACGAACGGTGGCCGGCTGGCCACAGTATCGTACAGGGCCTGGGATGGCAGGTTATTGGGAATGTTTGGCGTCTAAGTCTTTAGGAAGCTACATGTATTGTGCTCAAAATCACATCCGATTCTGAATTAACTACTAGACGCAGTCTGATCTTGAAAAGCCGAACGACTTGCTAAAACAAAATGACCAGCAAACTGTTCAATGCTGAGGCCATACAGCTATAGCCTCAAGACTGAATATGAAAACCTATATACGTAGGCCTACTTTACCTTCAGCACGTTGACAATATGGCAAATCGTGCTAATATGCAAATGATGTGATTAAATACACATATATGAAAGATCATCTGAGTACATCCGCATCCAAGTATGGAAAAGATTTCAAAATCAATGTCATTATAAAGCACACTATATGCAATCCATTCAAAGAGAAGAATATTTTCGACAATTTAGCAGCCGAATGACTGGCTCGATAACGGAGCCGGCCATTCCAGTGGTGCATTTTTAAAGATATTCTTCTCTGGACATGCAAATGGATATTTTGAAGGGCCACTTGATTTTGGCAGGCTTGGCCAGTAAAGGGTTAATACACTAAATTGAATCTGTGATGGGTCTTTGAAGGCAATTGGAAGTAAAGTTTCTTGTAGATGATGTGGAGTTGTTAGAGCACTACACTCAATAACTTCTTATGAAGTCATATGCATGTAGCTTGTCTTTCAGTGATGGGTAGCGGACGAGTATATGTTGGACACTTGCCCTGTTCTGCTTCCGAGGACGATGTTGACAGATTGTTCATACGCTATGGAACCATACAAGACATCATAATGAAAGATGGTTATGCATTTGTAGTAAGTATTGAAGATTCATAATACTTTTTGTTATGATTTATTATAGTGCTAGGTTCATGATCCCTAAATATCCAGCTTGCTTACTATGAGAACAATTTGACTACAGACAAACGTGTTTATAATGTTCACCGCATTGTCCATTAAATTGTGGTCACTAAAGATAGGTGGTTACTGCGACGGTACTGAAGCAATGTACCTTTCCAGTTTATTCATCAATCAGCTACGTGATGTGTAGGATAACGTCATACTCAATTACGTCATGAATGACGTGGATAAGTTCGTTACTAACGAACGCTTAATTGGTGACGGACAAAGTTAAGCGTTGTTGTACGAATTGTATGTCTACTATTTAATACAGATGACGTTGAATAGTTTAAAACCAATTTGACTGGATGCATAGTTTTCTGGAAATTGATAGTTAGGCAGTTCAGGGATCAATCGTTCGCAACACGACGAAGTATGGGTGGAGCTTAGCTAGGGATGAGTGGGCATAGTTAAAACTGGATTCCTCTATTCCAGGTCAATGTGACCTGGTATTGGTCCAGTACCGGCCCAGCAACCTGCGCTGTCAGACAGGACTGTCTATAATGTAAGTGTGTCGATCATTCCAGTTAAACTCGTTTGCTAATATCAGTGACCCTAGGTCAATGGAAATCATTTGGTCCCAAACGCTGGTGTTCGTCATCGAGTTTTCCGACAGGTTTTGCCACATTAGACAACACAGCTAAATTATTTTCAAACTCTGAAGGCATGTTCTGTGTCATGCTTTGTATCTAAGAAATACTAGTATATGAATGCCTCGACTGAGATGAGTTAATCATTTCAGCCCTACATCACAGAGTACATGTAGAGAAGATTTCCACCAAGTTTCGGCAGTAAAGTAAGGAACTATTCTTGAATAGAAAGCCTATAATAATTTACCTAATCAGTACTAAATAGTAAATACTTTGATGCTCTCGCCACCGCGGGACTCTGTGGTCGCAATATCGTGCTTCTTTATCGACATGACAATACAATTATAGCCACTGCTGCCTTAGAGAAAAATAGCAGCTGTTCAATTTAGTCAACAGGATACAATATCTCATCTGTAAGCCATTTATGACATAATGAGATATCAGTGCTGATAATGATGTAATGTTAGACGTAGCTGCATCTGTATCCATATCTGTTCAACACACATCATATCTGCAGAGGTGCGATTTTCTTCCAAAATGTACATTTTAATTAAATTAGTTTTTTGAAAGCAAAGGAAATATCGTTTATCATTCAGAATACGGGACATAGTTTTTGAATCCATCTAATTGTTAAAACTTTTCTCGGAAAACATCCTGAATATGAAACATGGAGGGGAATTCCGATTATATATAATACTTAGATTTAAATGGAACTGAGAAATGCATGTTTCTAAAGGAGATAACTTTGATGTAAATGTAGCTGAAAGTTACACACTCTCAAGAGAGATAATATTGTAAATATAGCTGAGAATTGCATGTATTCAGGGGTGGGGGGGGGGGGATTCAGATATATCTAACTTTAAAATATAATGGATTAAGGGCAGGTAGACATGTAAATATGGAAACATGTGGTTTTCTAAGCAAGGTGTGTTTGAAATAGAGACAAACGAAAAAAAACACGAAGCCAAGCATATAATAATGTTATCTAGGAAATAGAGTTTATGCGTTAATAGAGTTCCTTGTTCACTTTGTGAGGTTGGCTGTCTGCCATCTGAATTTTAAAAATTACATTGCACATGGGCTTTACCTCTGGATATGCTGACTATTTTGAAAACAATTTGACTGAAAGTTGTTGGTGGTCAGTAAAATTGTTTTCAATATATTCAGCAGGTCAACAGTTATTGCCCATTGAAATTATTGCCCGTTGGCTTACATCAGTCAGATAGATACTGCATTGTGCCTTACAGGAGGATAGAGATGAGCGGGATGCTACTGACGCCGCCCGTGATCTAAATGACTCGATGTTATGTGGTGAGAGGTAAGTAAAGCTAAGAACATGTAACCTGGACAAAATATTGATATCATGTGATATAGATTAAGCTACCGTTAATAGGTTGTCATTTAATCCTACATAAACTAGCCTGTATCATATCCATGAAATTTTATGTTAACCTTCAACCTGTATACGGTATATACATTTAAGCAGTGGTCCATGATCCGTGGACTTCTGATTCAACTAATTTCATTAGCAGGGATTCATTTCACGAAGAACCTATCCATTTTCGCTTGCAAATGCCAAGCGTATGGCAACACAGTCATAGAAATTAATGGAATATGGCCATTGGAAAACACATATAATAGATATGAGATTAGGATGAACATCCCTAGCTGAACTTGTTATCTTTGTTTTTATCTACATTTCAGGGTACTAGTGGAGCATGCACATCGGAGCCGCCATGATTGTCACAATGATAATGGCCAACGCGGTCGCGGGGTGGTGTGGGCTGACATGTAAGATGCTTATGTAATCGTACTCATTCTAGGATCCGTTTTGCGACTGACGAAGTCAGTGAATTTTACGAATCGGGTTCATGCCTGGGGCCCTGTACTCGTCTTTTATACGACATGGCATCAGGCACGAACCAAAATTGGTCCATTTTTCCGGCAGTCATCTTGGAATTTCTTTAAATTTCTGGAAATTAGTTAAAAGCCTACTCATCGATAACCACTGGGCCGATTTCAATAAAACTCGGATGGAAGAACTCTAGCGTAGTATGCTTCAGAACCGTTACACATAATTTTGATTGGTCCATTTTTTTGCGGCCGTCTTGAATTTTCCGAAAAATTGCGGCAAATCGTTTAAAACACCACAGTACTCCTCATTAACTGCTTGAGCCATTTCAACCAGACTTGGCTTGAACGAGCCTAGGGCGGTAGGCTTCAGAACATGTATACAGAATTTTGATTGGTCAATTTTTCCGGCAGCCATCTTGGATTTTCTGAATATTTTGGGAAATCAGTTAAACGGCTACTTCTCATTAATCGCTTGGCCAATTTTAACCAAACTCAGCTGAAGGAACCCTAGGCCGGTATGCTTCAGAACTGTATACAGAATTTTGATGACTTGATTTTGATGGTGGACATCTTGGATTTTCCGGAAAATGGGAATTTGTATCAAATGCTACTCCTCATTAATCGCTTGGGCAACTTCAACCAAATTGGCTGAAAGGGTCCCATTGTCGTAGCCACTAGAAACTCTTCAGAATTTTGATAGGTCAGTGTCTTGGCAGCCATCTCTGATTTTCTGAAAGCTTTCCGGAACCATTTACAAACGATACTCCTTCAATCAATAGCCCGATTTCAACAAAACTTGGGTGGAACAATCCTATGACGGGAGGCTTCAAGATATTAAACGAGAATCTTGATTGGTCAATTCTTTTTGATGACCATCTTGGAATTTCCAAAAATCACCCATCATGTCTATTTAAATGCAACTGGTTTAAATGTCACTGGCCCAGGTAAGCGCCACAGGCCCTTGGGCCTCTTGTTACTTTTATAATACAATGTTCAAATGCTAATTGGAGGGTTATCAATAAAGGAATTTGCACGAAATTCGTTTATATCGGATGGGCATGCCACAATATAGTATTAGCTCACCTGGCCAGAATGGCCAAGGGAGCTTATGCGATGACGACCATCCGTCGTCTGTGTGTCGTTTGTCGTCAGTCGTCTCATCCGTCAACTTTTTCTTTAAATGACTTCTCAAGAACCAGTAGGTCGATTTCAATTATATTTGGCAGGAAGCATCCCTAGGGCATAGAGATTCAACTTTGTTCAAACGAATCCGATCGGCCAAAATCCAAGATGGCCGCTGGTCAAAATGGCCGTTTTTTAGAAACACTAAAAAATCTTCTCCGAAACCGCTGTTCAAGGCAACCTGATTGGCCGATTTGCCTGGTGGCCATCTTGGATGACCTAGTTTTCGCAAAAACGACCTCCCGAACCGCTGACGGGATAGACCTGAAATTTGGTAACTATGCTTAGGGACCATGGTCCATTCAAGTTTGTTCAAGGGAAGTTCGTACGTTAAAAAACAGGGCCACCATCAACCAATCAAAATTTAGCGTTTGTTGGTTATATTGGCTTTTTTGTATTTGATGTACTTTGATGGCGAAAATTGCTCTATGTATGCTTATCAGTGTGGCGAGTTCAAATATGCCACTTTCGAGACTGTTGGATGAACGGTTTGGCTGCCATCGTGGTTTGTTTTCCCGCCATAGGCTCCCATAGTAAAGCAATGGGTCCATAGTAAAGCAATGGAGAATTCTTTAAACGACTTCTTCTCAAGAACCACTGGGCCAATTTCAATTATATTTTGGAGGAAGCATTCATAGGTCATCTAAGTTTGTTCAAACGAAGCGGATCGTTCAAAATCCAAGATGGTCGCCGGTCAAAATGGCTGATTTTTGGAAACACTTTAAAAAATCTTCTCCGAAACTGCTGGAGGAATTCATTCAAAACTCATAACACATCATCTGTGGCAACGGTAGACCCAAGTTTGTTCAAGGCGACCTGATTGGCCGATTTGCTTGGCGGCCATCTTGGAAGACCTTGTTTTCGTGAAAACGACTTCTCCAGAATCGCTGAAGGGATAGAGCTGAAATTTTGTAAATATGCTTAGGGACCAAAAGCCTTTCAAGTTTGTTCAAGGGAAGTTTGATCGTTAAAAAACATGGCCGCCATCAACCAATCAAAATTTAGCGTTTCTTGGTTATACTGGCTTTTTTGTATTTAATGTATTTTGATGGCGAAAATTGCTTTATATATGCTTATCAGTGTGGCCAGTTCAAATATCCCACTTTCGAGACTGTCGGATAAACCGTTTTCCTGCCATCATAGTCTCACAAGGTAAAGCAATGGGTCCATACTAAAGCAATGGCAAATTTGCTCAAAAAACTGAGTGCCATTAAAGTTTTTCAAGGGAAGGTGCTACGCTAGAAACATGGCTGCAGTGGACCAATCAAAATGTAGCATGTTTGGCGGCCATATTAGACTTGCAACAATGTCCACAAACTCATTTAGAAGACTACTAAACCACCCACCAACAATTGTGACAACAATGCATAATGCTCCAGGTGAGCGACACAAGCCCCTTGGGTCTCTTGTTATATTACTAAATTGGCGATGCAATTAAGGTTCCTTTAAATTACTTCAAATGTAACTGCTTTAGTAGTATTTGGCCACACACGTACTGTATAGTATTGGTTAAAATCTAGCTAATTCCATGTGTACAGATTTTAAATAAACTTTCTCTTATACTATGTCTGTTCTGTTGCTTATCTTATTGATTTATCGAGATATCTAAGAAGAACTAATAAGTTATTTATTTGGTTGGGTCTGTACTTTTAGGTCTTATTTCAGACCCCGTTTTCAAGCATAGCCACATATACCCCAAGCTGAGAATGAAGTAAGCACAACCAGGAAGATGATTTTATTTGAGCTTAATTTTTGGTTACAGGGACCATCACTGATGAAAAAATGTGCTACCATACTGAGACCTCGTGCGTTTACCAAATATGGGCATGTCTTTGTCAGCTGTGACCCACAGCGAAGCCGACCATATTAAGGGGTATGGGTAACAAAAACGGACATACATTTTGATACAATTATAGTAGACTAGCAAATTAACACGTAAAAGGTTGCGTTCATGGTACCCTACCTTATGTTCAAATCAGTTCAAGAGTAAGTAGGTCACCAGAAATCAAAAGGTCGCCCATTTTGCCCGCTGCATGAAATCTGGCAACTGTGCATTGTTGTGACTGACAACTGACAAGGTTGTAATAAAAAAACCATTTTGATGTTACCATCTTGAAAAGTCGGTAGTAGACACAATCTGACAAATCTAAAGGGCCACTGTTCATTGTAACCTTTTGGAATGTTGTTCCTATGACAACTGACAGCATGTCCATTTATAAATACAATTATGGGGTATTGAGAAATGAAATGAGAATAACCTCACATATACATCATCGTCATCATCATCATCATCATCAGCATTTTACAAGGCATGAGCCATTGGCTTGTTATTGCCTCAGTGTTTTTATTGTCGTATGACTAGCTCAGTTCAATTCAAAAGATTGTTCTTTGAAATAGATCTATCTAGTTTGTATTTGAATGATTTGACCATTGTCGCTCAGTTAAGTCTCCTCGAAACCGTCAGTATATCAGTGACGTTAGATTTAAAACTTTAGGTGTGTTTTGGGAAATGCTATGATGCAGATGGGTGTTCCCCGCATCAGCTGCGGTGTGCCGCCTCACTCATGGTCACACCCTGCTGCGCCTAGCATTTGTTTGCATGTTCACATGTGGAGGCCGTGGTTGGTCTAGTTGCTGTTGTTGTCATAGAGATTATTTACCGGTAATTGGAATCGCTACCGAGCATGTTCTTGTTTATGCAGGCTACTCCAAATTTAGTCCACTGTATTGGCAGAATTGCAGTATGACTTTGCGATGGTCTGATAAGCATATGGCCTGTTCAATGTGTTTATCGCTATCCGGGTCTCCTTCTCTACGCTAGTATCTCTTTATACAACTCATGTTTAGTCAAAATCATGAAACATTTCTTTGAAATGCTTGTCTAGTTTACTTTTTAAGGATTCAGCCGTTGGTGCCTCTATAAGTGTTACTGGCAGTGAATTCCAATAGGGTACCACTCTGTTAGAGAAAAGGTATTTGCGAATATCCTTAGTGCTGCGTTTCATGTTGAGCGTGAACTTATGGCCTCTAGTATGTGTATTAGTAGAGAGTTCGAAGAAGCTACTTTTGTCAATATTGTACATATCATTAAGGATTTTGTATGTATCGATTAAGTCTCCTCGAATTCTTCTGTATTTCAATGACATTAGATTTAGGGTGCTGAGCCTTTCTGAGTAGCTGTAGTCTCTAATTTGTGGTAATAACTTTGTTGCCCGACGTTGTACTCTTCCTAATAGCTGGGATTGTCGTTTAAATCTTGGTGGCCATGCCGAGTTATTGTATTCAAGAATAAGGCTTACTAAAGATTTGTAGAGTAAAGTAAGTGTGGATGGCTGTATACAGGAAAAAGTTCTTTTGAGTATTCCTACTCTACTATTCCCTTTAGATACGATGTTATTTGTGTGTGTATCAAAAGAAAGGTCTGTGTCGATATGCACTCGCAAATCCTTTTCTAGCTGTGATGTAGATATTGGCTGTATGTGGGAGGTACCAGTTGTTATAGCGTATTAGATTCGGGAATTGTTACTGCCAAATGTAAGACATGCGTTTTACTTGTATTGAAGCATAGTTGCCATGTCTTGGACCACTCGCATACCTTGTCTATAATATCTTGGATGTCATTGGTGGATGGGTCTCCATATATTTCTGTGTCATCGGCAAATATTTTGCAGTGGCAGGTTAGTGATTCTGGTAGATCATTTATGCAAATTAGAAAAAGGACAGGCCCACGAACACTTCCTTGTGGTACACCACTGGTTACACCTGCCCTATCTGTTGTTGTATCATTAATTCTTACTCTTTGTTTTCTATTGGTTAAATAGTTTTCTATCCACTTGGTTACTTTATTTCCTATACCGTAGCTTTGCAATTTTGATTGGAGTCTTTTATGCGGTACTGTATCGAAAGCCTTGGAGAAGTCCAGATATACAGGATTAACAAATTATTTTGCATCAAGCTCAGTCGTTATGTATTCGAGATACTCTAGCAGTTGAGTTGTGCATGATCTGTTATGTCTGAAACCGTGCTGGCATGTAGAGAATAGGTTGGCTTCTTCCAAATAGTTTACGATACTGTCCCTAACAAATGACTCAAGGACCTTGCACAGGGTGCAGGTAAGGCTAATTTTTTGGTCTGTGGTTATTTGGATCAGTTTTTTTAACCTTTCTTGTATATGTAGCACACATTTGCCAATTTCCAGATGTTTGGTAGTACACCTTCGAGAGAGATTTGTTAAAGATGATGCATAAAGGTACACTAATTTACTTGGCTATTTCAATTAGTATTCTCATTGGAATTTCGTCTGGGCCATTGCTTTTATTTGGATTGAGGGTTTTCAGTTTTTTCTCAATAGCCATATGAGGTATTAATATACTTTCTAAAATAGTGCTGGTGGCCCTATTGCTGATACTTGGTATATTATGCAAGTTCTCAGAAGTGAAGATACTTAAGAAGAAGTTGTTGAGGATATTTGCTTTTTCTTTGTCATCTGTGCTAATGGTGCCAGTATCTACGGAGATGACTAATCGATTCATGTGGAGTTGTTTTGCTTTTTACATAGTTCCAAAATGCTTTAGGGTTATTTTTACTTTCAGACGCCACCTTTTGTTTGAAGAACTGTTTGGCTCTTCAGATGGATGATGTAGCTGTGTTTCTGGCAGTCTTGTAAAGCTCATAATCTGTAGTTTTCTTAGTTTTATTATACTTTTTGTAGGCTCGGTTCTTTAGTGTAAATGACTGTGATGCGGTGTGGTCAATCCAGAGATGTTTCTTTCTGCTCTGTTGCTTAGGGGTAGGAATACATTGCTCTTTCATAGTGGTCAATTTTCTGTGTAATACGTTCCATACTTCATTTGTATCGAGTTCGTTCAAAACCTGCCAGTCCATCATTCCTAACTCTGTTCGCATTTCAGCATACCTACCTTTATTCAATAGTAGTTTGGATTTAGTTGTCTGTTTGGCATGGCTTAAAATGTTCGGGTGCAGTGAAATTTGGAGAATGTCGTGATCGCTTTTACCTAGAGGCGGTAGGTGGTTTATTTCATGGACAATTTTCCTGTTGTTTACTAAGGTGAGATCTAGTAGATTAGATTTCCGATTTATGCTATGCCTTGTTGGTTTCGTAACTAGTTGTATAAAAAATATTACTAGTAGAATCCAGAAATGCATCTTCCTCTCCATTAGTTGAAACTCCAGTGTTCCAATTAATTCTACTGAAATTGAAGTCCCCTACTATAAGAATGTTGTCAGCGCCAAACTCACCTGCCATGTTTAGCAGATTTAGCAGATTTTGTTGTTTGCGCCGTCCGAATTTGGACTTCTATAAATGCATCCAACAAGGATTGTTTCTTTTTGTTGCGAGATCCATGATGTCCACACTGACTCGTTGAAGCAATGAGTATCTAGTGTATCACAGTCCTTGGCATTTATTGATTCCTGAGTATAAATCAGGACACCTCTTGACGGGTTACTATTCAGTCAGAGTTTATATTCGGCAATTTGTAGTTCGCTAATGTTTGTGTTTGTGTTTTAGGTAGCGCTTCTATAATTAATATGATGGCAGGACGAGTCTTGTGTACCAGCGTTTCCAGTTCAGCTTTTTTGTTGATCAGACTATCCGCATTTGTGTATATACATGTATTTATTATTTCTTTAGAGTTTGTTTCATTAATTAATACATAACCTGGTGTAATGACAGACCACTCGAAATGTCCTAATTTGTATATGTTATATACAAATCAGTTGAATATTTAGGTCACCAGACATGAACATGTCGCCAGTCCCCCCCCCTCCCCCCCCCCCACCACACCCCGGTGCTTAAAACCTGGTAACTGTGCATACTTGTTACTGACAACCCTGATAACGCAGCTTACTGGGACGATGCTAGGCCGATACCAGCACGGTATCGGTCCAGCATTAGCCCAGTAAGCTGCGTTATCTGGCAAATTATTAGATTATTAGACCGAATCTGGTAAATATAAAGCGCCAATGTTCATCTATTTCATGGAATATTGTTAATATGACGACTGACAGCGTGCCCTTTTTTAAATAGCAAAAATACAAGTAAGAGGTACTGAAAAATGAAATGAGAATAACCTCTACATAAAGGGAAATGACTGACCACTTAAATGTGCCTTATGGTGGTCTCTATGATTTCACATACGTACACATAGGCCAGAAAGCTCAAAAGGTCACAAATTTCTCCCACTGCTCAAAGCATACACCTGCGCATTGTTGTGATTAACAAAATAATAATAAAGTAACATGTTGGTATTCACACCTTGAGAAATGAATGATATGACCATCTAAAAAATCTAACGGGCTAATGCTTATGTAAGCTTTAAACTCACCAGATTATATTCCAAGTACACTTATTCTTGGTTGCTGGCCAGCTCCATTCAAGCGTCCAACTTTCTTATAGTTTTATTTTCGTCCCTCTCGGATGCTACCCCCTGGTCACTAACTAAACAGATGCAGTATAAAAGGCAGATTCTAAAACTCCCCCGGATTTCGAAAGTACTGTAACCAGTCAGTTTATTGACAAGTTCCAACAGTTTACGTTTCCTCCTCCCTTTAAAAAATGCTTATGGTCAATTATATTAATAGCAACCATTCTACAGCGATATGCATATTACACTGAAGAGAGCCATAGGGTATATACATTTTGTCTTTATTTTCAGACCTGTAGTAAATTCATTTATCTTCTAAACATACAACCACCCTTGCAATTCCATGAAATAGAGCAATTGCAAGTAAACACTATTTATGTTTTATACACTTATGTATATGTACAATTACAATTATTGAGCAACATTTTTACATGTACACTAGAGTGTGTATCGATGGTTACACTAATATAGATGATTAATGTATTGCTTAGCCTACTCGACCACAAAATTATGCAAGCGTACTGGTCTCGTTGTCATTCTGCCTGATCGAGTAGTCTGCACTCTCCAGCTGCCAGCCATAGGGTCAATCATCGATAAATCATCATCCACGTCATTCGGGGCCACTGTGTCATCAGAATCAACACCAATTGAAGGTTCATCACTAGAATGATCCAAAGGTTCATCAGCAGAATGACCGTCCGCTCCTGAAGATTCACCTAACTCATAACTCCAGACAATACCACCTTGTGGGGGTGCACAAGGAAGACCATCTGGAACTGGTGGATCTACCTGCTCCTCTAAAATTGATGACTCGACATCAGGTGTTCTACCGGTTTCCCTGTACCCATTTAACCCACCAGCTTTATCAGCTAATGGAAAACTACTGCACTTACGCAGCCTGTTGAAGTGAACTACATTTTTTTCCGCCCACCGCCTCTTTTCACTCGAAACACAACATCTGTTATCTTCTGATCACTGTCTATGAACCATCCCAGTGCTTGTGAAGTTTTCCTGATAGACCCTGTTTCACAGCTGGACTATACACTCTGACTTTATCGCCAACATGAATGTACTCATCTCTAATCTTATTATTATATCCATACCTCTGTGTTCTTTGAGCTGCCTTTGTATTCTCACGTACGGATTCATATGCTTGCTGAAGCATCTGTTCTGTTTCAGTGGCATACTGCTTGGTAGACTGAAACCCTTCCTCTACACCACCAAACACAATACCACTTGGCAACTATACCTCCCGACCAAACATCAACAAATTTGGTGAAAACTGGGTTGAAGAATGAACACTTGATCGATAACCCAGCAGCATCTTTGGGAGATGCTCATCCCAATCCTTCTGATTATCGCTACCCACTATCCTTAGCATCTCAACTAAAGTGCGATTAAGTCTTTCAACCAATACATCTGACTGAGGATGATAAGGCATTGTTCGTGTCTTGTTTATGTCCAATAACTTACACAACACACTAATTAATTCTGACTCCAAGTTTCGGCCTTGATCTGAATGCAAACTGGCTGGAACTCCATACCGGCTAAATACTTCATTCACCAGAACTCTAGTAAATGTCTCTGCTTTATGATCTTTTAGTGCGAATGCCTCCAGCTATTTTGTGAAATAATTGGACACAACTAAAATAAAACGATTGCCATTATTAGTGGTGGTCAGAGGTCCAACCACATCCATCGCTAATGTTTCAAATGGATAGCTAGCTTGTTCCTGCACTAACGGAGCTCTTGGTTTTAACGGAGATGATTTCCCTGTTGCACATTCCTCACACGCGTGACACAATTGCTTCACATCAGATGACATCCCGTACCAATAGTATTTCCGTTGTAGTTTCACCAACATTTTCTCTGCACCAAAATGTCTGCCACCAATTCCATAATGACTTTCCTTGTTGACGAATGCTATTAAGCTCTTCGGAACAACTGTTTGTAAGCAACTTCTGAGGTCTCTCGCTACTAACTTCCTATATAGTGTATCATCCTGAACACTCAAACTATCTTTCTGACGCCACAATCGCATGACTTCCCCTTCAGATCACAGCTTTCTTCAATACAATCAGATTTCATTTTCATGGCATCTTTAACACACTGCAAAATCTCATCTGCATCCTGTTCATCATCAACACTAATGGCTTGGCTTTTCTCATCACAAAGCACAACATCTGTCTCATCAACATACATATTATCCTCTATTCCTTCAGGCACAGGTATTGGCAATGGGGAGAGGCAATCCGCATTCGCATTCTCCTCACCCTTCTTGTAGACAATATCAAAATCATAGTCCCCTAACTATATAGCCCATCTGGTATGTCTTCCAGTAGGGTCTTTCTCGAATCTGATAGTTTTTACATTCAACAATGGCTTGTGGTACGTTAAAATTTGGAACTTCTTTCCATAGAGATATTGTCGAAAACAGCCCATACAACTGCCCAGAACTCGTTGTCATATGTGCTCCAATTCCTCTCTGATTTCTTTTATGTAGCACTGGCATAAGCAATTACTCGTTCTTCACCTTCCTGGATCTGAGATAGTATTGCACTGACCAAAACATTGGATGCATCTGTGATTAACGTAAATGATTTTTTTAAATCTGGGAAAGCTAAAATTGGATACGATATTAACGCTTGTTGCAATGTTGTAAAAGCTAACTCACATTTGTCATTCCAAGCAAAATCTGTGTCTTTCTGAGTCAACTCCAACAGTGGTTCCGCAACATTTGCAAAGTCTGGAACAAAGCGACGGTAGTATGATGCTAGAGATACAAAACTCTTAGTTTTCCTCATCGATGTTGGTCTTTGAAAATTCTGTATTTTCTCAATATTGCGTGGATCTGGTGTTGTCAAATCTTTTGACACTTTGTGACCAAGAAATGTTGCCGTATCATGGAATAATTGACACCTTTTAAGTTGAAGTTTTAAAGCAGCATCTCTCAGTCGTGTGAATACATCTTATAGTAATTTCAAGTGAGTCTCCACAGTTTGTGTAAACAGTATTATATCATCAATGTACACGAGACACGCACTCCAGTGCAAACAAGATAACACCAAATCCATCAACCTCTGGAATGTAGCAGGAGCATTAGTCAAACCGAAAGGCATAACTTTAAAATGGTACAGGTCACTACCTGTCGAAAATGCTGTTTTTTCATGATCTCTCTCGTCCACTTCTACCTGCCGGTAACCGGAGGCACAATCCAAAGTACTGAAAATTATAGCTTTGCTGAGGGTATCTAAACATGCATCGATCCTAGGAAGACTGTAGGCGTCCTTGTGAGTCACAAAATTTAATTTTCGGAAATCAACACAGAAGCACACACTTACATCTTTTTTTTAAACTAATACCACTGGCGAACTCCAAGGACTTTTACACTCCTCAATTATTCCATCCTCTAACATTTCATTTGTTTTCCTATCTACATCGGCACGCAAATGACCTGGCACTCGATAATATGATTGTTTAACTGGCCATGCATCTCCTGTCTCTATCACATGTTTTGCGAGAGTTGTTCTACCCAAATCTGATGACATTTGAGCAAACACATCACTGAATCGTGTGAGTAAATTTCTGGCCTTCAACTTCTGTCAATAGTCCAACACTGAACATTCCAAGTCAATGCACGGATGTGCACACTCTCCGGTTCCATGATCCACACGTATCTCATCTATATAGATTCATACACACCCACTCTAGCAACTTTCTCTCCATGTGGGATGGCGGCATAGAAAAATCCAAGAGGTGTATCTTCATGTAATTCTACCAGAGATACTGTAACATTTACAATACGCACAAGTGTGAGTCCACTCCGCACAGTGCCTGCAGTTCTGGCAATTAAAAGGCCTTTGTCTTGCCGATAAACCTCATCTGGCTTTAAGACTCCTGTAAAACCATCAGGAACCAACTCTTATGGTTTTTCTGCCTCCAATTTTGCAGTAACTGTGACCTCTGTCCTGGCAGGTACTATCTGTGCCTTTTTCAATAATGTTGAGCAAACTCTTGGAACGGCTCTCCAACTAGGGAGCATGCGAATCTTTTCCTCCCCATTTTCCAAAAGCCCTTTTTTACCATCTACTTTCAGGCTGGACTGCCTCAAAAAACTCCACTGGGTTAGCCATATCCGTCACAAAAAAGGAAATGACATATCAATGGACCCAATTCTGACATTTATGACCAATACACCTTTACAGGTTCATTGTTGACTGACGTAGCAGATACCGAAATTGACGTATTCAGATGCTTCCTTATCAAAATTTTATTTTCAAGTCTGAAGCGATCACTAATCAGACTGATACTTGCCCCTGTGTCAATAAGTGCTTTGGTGTCACATCCTTCAATCTGAATTTCGCAAATATTTAACGTTCCAGTAGCCCGTGATGACTCCATGACTGGCAATTCGGGCACAGTGTCAGCCACTATTCGTTTAACGGTGGCGAAGGCATTTGGTAACCCCTACCAAATGTAAATCCTCTGCGGCTACCTCTCTGTCCTGACACACGAGATGGTGGCTTTCTTGCTCTGTAACAGTCCCGGCCAAAATGCCCTGTGATTCCACAGTTAAAGCAATTCCCCCGCATTCTTCCACTTCGAGTTCCTCGCACTGATAAACTTGCAACACAGTTTTTTAATTGTTCAATTTCATATCGCATATCCTCTATTTCTGACCTATGTCCTGTTTCTGTAGGTGGGGTTTTACATTTTGTTCTTGAATAGAATTCACAGGAACTGTAGCTAACTTCATCTCAGTCTCCCATCTACATTCAAACCTTGCAACTGATTTCAGTGCTTCATCCACTGACTTTGGATATTTATGCTGCACCTTTTCACCGATCATCCTGGTACCCGCTAAAAAATGTGTCAATACAACATCATCTAGGGCCTCCTTACACCCTATGTATTTTTGGGTATGCGCGTATGGGCGTGCCAATCGCTTTCATTCACCGACATATACAGCTAAATTTTTGTTTTCATGTCTACTCCTTAATGATAACTGGGAGCGAAAAGTTTCCACTAATGCTGGTGAGGAATACGCTTGTGTAAACGCCTCCACAACTTTACCATATTTAGCGTTGGAAAATACTGCAACTTGTCCTTCTGATCGGGAGCATGAATGTTGCACCATGTCTCAAAGCATTCCAACCAAGTGTCAAAATCATCTCCTTTGGTTCCCTCAAATCGAGTAGTTCACCTACCACTCAAACAGTGATATTACATATAATTATAAGTTACATGAGTTACAAATAAGACAACTACTTTCACAATGTTTTATTCATAATTTTCATAAACACTACAAATAGTATTAATCATGAGACATTCATATGACAATGAATGACTTAAAGCCCTTACATTATGATGCTGTTTTCTGCCTCTTCCAGCATGTGTACTCTGGTTCTGATTCAGAATCAGAAAATAAATTGGAATAATCATCCGCCAAAGTACTTGAAGAGGCTTTCTCCACTTGAATGCTCGCTTCAGCTTTAAAAGCTACGATCGTGGTCCGAAACCACTTATGCTTTATGTGCGGCTTGGCATGGAGCCCATCATACAATCGCGAAAAATGATACGAAGTCACAGTCTTGTGCTTCCTTTTACGACCCACTCCCTTAATGTGTTTATGAATTATCTCTCTGTGCCACTGCACAGTCAACGGTCGAAGGCTAAACACGTTTATATCTGCTATGTTTTGTTCAATCAAGAATTCATTTACTTGTGCCAAATCTCTATTAAGATTTTTTTGGAATGCTGCAGCTGTGGCCGCCGACAAACTACTATACTTTAACTTCCACGACACTATTTTAAAATCAGCGAAGGCTGATAACGAACATGGTGGTATGGTAATAAATCAGAAAAGTGTGGTCTTAATGACTTCACTACTGTCTGAAACTGACCCAACTTACTACACACTTCATCAACCGAAATATTTGATGGATTTTTTCGGAACCAAAATTTGACTTTTTATTAGTAAGTAGGTCATTTATGCCAACACAGACTTTAACATTTAACTTATCATTGATAACAGTATTATTTCTTAAGTAAGCGAGCACTTCTGTCTTTAATGCAAAATACATTATTTACAAATCATTAAATGCAAAAACTGTTGGAACAATCAGGCCAGTGAAAATCTACTCCAGAAAAAGATTCGCCTGAGGGGCTTGCAGCCTGATAGACGGGAACTACAAAATACAATACAAGTGAAGAAGTTTCAAGATTCAAGATTCAAGATTATTTATTCAATAATTCCAAAATAAACGAATTCACAAATCATACCAGGTTGTCCGCCTAAGGCAGTGCCTATTGTTATGGCGGACACCTTACACACATATATACAGGTATATATAAATTAGACAAGACAGTACTTACACAAACAATTATAAATTCAGACATTACATTTACTACTTCCTTATTAACCCTTTGACCCTTGATCCACATAAACAGTTTAAATTTCAAAGAGGAAATATGTCAATTCGCGGGTCAAGAGTTTTGCGAATGCTAGTGTCATTATAAATTAGGGGGAAAATGTCTATACTATTGTAAACTGTTGGAACATTCAGCCAGCGAAAATTTCACCTACCAATACCTGTCAGTGTTTGACTCGGTTACCATGGCTATATCAGCATGGAATTCTTGCAATTTTACAATTTCATGCACATTTCATATTACATCATCCCGTTATTTCAATCCCACCACTCCCACCAATTTGTAAGCTTTAAACTCACCAGATTATGTTCCAAGTACACTTATTCTTGGTTGCTGGCCAGCTCCATTCACGCGTCCACCTTTCTTATAGTTGTAGTTTCGTCCCTCTCCTTGGATGCTACCCCCCCCCCCCCCCCCCCCAGGTGACTAAATAAACTGGTGCAGTATAAAAACAAAAATGCAATTATATGCGGTTACTGAAAGATGAAATGAAATATAACATCGCATCTAAATACGGTTCGATTAATACATTATCACTTCAAAAATTCGTATCTGTGTCCTCTATGTACCAAACAATAAATTTGCTAACATTTTTTGAACATACAGAGCAATACCTTGCCATCAAACACGGATGTTTTTTTTATCTTTCACAGTCCAGCCAGTATTCTAAGTTGATGGGGAATGCTTGCTTTTGATACATGGTCTCTTGCAAATATCTACCTGATAGTTGGCAAAGAACTTTTCTCTATATCGCCTTCATTATCATGATGCGGATGTGACTGTTGTGGATGCTGCTGGCGTTGAAACTGAGGGTGCTGCCAGTGCTGAAGTTACTGGTGCTGTCGGTGCGGTGGTGGTTACTCCTGAATTGGATGGTGGTGCAGATGCGGAAGCTGTTTTGGAATACGTCTCTATTCTTTTGTTTTTGGCCATTTTGACGGTAGTAGTTCCTACTTCCAATAATGGACCGATGATGTCGACTGTCTCATACTGTTCTCCGGGGTTAAGCGTAACTATCAACACGCAGTGTTTGGCGGATGAGGCGTATCAATTCATGGTACACCCAATAGAGCTGGGCGGTATTGGCATTGGGATGACGATAACGGTATCTGTGAAAAATACCACTATAACTACTAATATCGCGGTATTTGGAAAAATTGTGGATATGATAGGGTTAATATGGCCAATCTATGAATAGGCATCCTTTTTAGATGTATAAACAAACAAAGCCTACAATTTGTATTATATTTGTTTCAGCACCAAATAAAATATTTTTTCTCGCCTTTTTGCGTTTTACTTTGTCATTGTGAAGAGGAAGATGCGCATAAGTGTCCTTAACTCCGTCACTGTGTGCTCAGGAATCTCCAAGGGAACTCCCAAGGGTCCAATCTGATTGGTTAAAGGCATCAAGTATCTTTCATTGGTTTTAACCAGGTCATAATCGGGTGCAGTGTTTCGTGGAGCATTCACGATCAGCTGTTTTTATTATTACTATTGAAAGCTTATAATGAATGCTCCGCGAGAAAGACCACGCGATTAGGCACATGATCAATTAATGGACAAACCAGGTCTGAAGATGCGATCAGCTCCGCGTGTGTATGCGTGTATAAAGATAACAAAATGACCTGAATTTTTTTTAGCAATAAACTAGAGAATGTAGAATTGTAAATAAGAATCGTCGATCACTGATTAAATTATTATACTTGACGTGCAATATTCTGGTACTGAATGGTTAATTAGTGAAAATGGTCAAGTTTTATAAGGAATTGACTAATCAACCCCACCTGCCCGCCCAGCCCGCATTCCACCCCTTTAGAACATTGTCGACCTATTGACTGCGGCATGAAAGTCAATCACACACTACATCCTATAAACTGGACTTACCGGAGTGTGTGAAAATAAATAATCATTTTATTTGTACAGATTATTTCAAAACAATTTGACTCAAAGTTGTTGCTGTCGATGTCAGTAACAACTTTTGGGTCATAAAGTTTTCAAACTAATCAGCCCTTTATTTGTTATTTCCTTTAAATTATATTTCCATAAAGCCTCTGCATTCGTCTTGAAAGTGGTTAAATCATAGCCCTATAGATCGATGGCGCAATAGTCGCCTGAGCCAATGAAAGCGTGAAATTAGTGAATACAACACATTCCACGCTATAAGATCTGCTGTCTTCTAGAAAAGATGATCTAAGAGGTTATTAATAACTTGTCCGATTTTAGCTAAATATTTTGGAGACAATTTGATTGGAAATTATTGTCATGGCGCAATAAGTTTTAATCAAATCATTTTCAATATAATCAGCCGGGTTTGTTTAATTCATATTGCGACTGCCTTTAGCGCATTCAGCATATCAATGGTATTACTGGTAAAGACTGATCACTACTCACCCAAGCGTACATTTATACACACGTGTGGGGTGAATTATTCTTGAACAAGCGAAGAATAGAGGGATTACAGTTATGGCTTCACCGGTTTAGTTAGATCGCTTGAATTCGTCATAGTTAGAGAGTGAATTTATCCCGCTAGGATATTTGGATGGTCGTTGTTTTATTTATTCCCTTGTAATGACGTCAATCGCGTCATCAGCTATGGAAAGCGAAGGTGGTATTCCAATAATATAATCAAAACGAGGCTGAGTTAAGTATATTTGTGTTTTACAAATGGCGGCTATTTTGCGTATTCGACGTTGTCAGCAACTACAATTTTCAGATTTAACTTGTCTTCATTGGAACAACATTTAATTGAGCATGGAAGGATAACTATACTAAGAACTATACTAAGAACAGTAGGGCTATGTATATAACACATGGACATATATTTACTGCAACAATAGTGCCGAAAATGATTGCTTTTGACTACCATGAATACGGAAATGAAAAGACCAGACTCGTCAAATTCCCATGAAATGCTTTATTATCAAATTATTACAATATATAAATTGTCAATACCGTCATTTGACGATATTGGCGGTTTTTAGAAATGAGACGATAACGATAACAATAACAATAATATCGCGATTTTCCCGGTTTTATCGGGAAACCGCCCAGCTGTATCACCCAACTTCAAGATTAATTGCATGCTTTCAGCGAAAGGTGGGGTTCAGTGGAGGGGGAGGGAATTCATCATAGCGACGGATAGTAAAATAGCCCTTCTCTGTAAATCGTAGGTACTCGTATGCTGGCATGGTTTTCTCTAGAGCTTCCATTTGCTTTAGATACAGCTGGACAGACTTCGCTTCAGGAAGATGCCCCATGGTATGGAAATCTGGAATCATTTTGCCCACACAATAGAGGTGGAAACTCCATTTCCACTCTCCTCTCCTCGTGAATAAAGAGTTGTAACCTGTTGGGTATATTGGAGTTTGCATGTTCTGCTCCGATGCGCAGCCTGGTCAAGGGTAAACTGATTTGCTTTAACTGGGTGATGCACTCCTCAGCTACGCCAATGGCCTTATGTTCCTGGTCAATAAGGGCTTAACATGTATTGTCCTCAGCCAAAATCTTTACTTCCTCAGGTCCATTCTTGATTTGAGTGTACCGAGTCCTGATTTCTTGTGGTCACCTCCTAGCACGCTTAACAGATTTAAGCAATGACGTCCTCTCCTGGCTTTATATTTGCTGGTTCCCAGTATGTTAGCACAATGTGCGCGTAAGAATGCATGGCCGGTTAACATGTACACAACTAGTCCTTTGGTGCATACCATTTCCCACAGCTCTGTTAGTCCACTTCCTGCCATAGTCGGGCTAATGCTACTTAGATAAGACATCCGGAGATGGAATCCACCGAGACGAACAACGATTTTATCTAGATCTTGTGTTGCAGCTTTTATCTTAGAAGCCATTAGTTATAAAGGCGTGCCAAATGTAACTGCACTTATTCGCAGGCCATGCTTTTTCACACTGTTTCATTGTAAAGCATAATGCAGTGTAAATAGTGCTTGGATTGGTGGGATCCAGATTGATGAAGGTTGTCTCATATTGGCCACACTTCATTGCCACCGTCATGAAGCCATTTCACGAAGGATGTGTGATTAAGCCAAGGATATAACCAGCAAGCCGGAGATAGTCTATGGAAATTGTTGAGCGCAGAAAATGGTAAACATCTTGAATTTTGAGATTTTAATGTTTAATTATGTAATTATTTCATTTGGTGGCTTGTATTTGAAAACCTATGTTTAGACACTATTTTAATTTCTAACATGTCTGTTTGCAAAGATATGATAAAATAGAGAATGGCAGCCATCTTGGACACCAACTCGAATTTTGAGATTTTAATTTTGAATCGTGCAATTAATGATTCCATTCGATTGCTTGTTTGAAAACCTATATTTAGACACATTATTTTAATTTCTCCTGCCCCTGGTAGCAAAGATATGATAAAATAGATGATGGTGGCCATTTTGAATAGCCGGTTTAGCACAAGGATGATTTCCCCAGGATGTTTAGTACGGTTTTTAGATTACTATTCTGGAACTTTCCTGAGAATTTCAGGTCGTTATCATTTTTCCCCCACGTTTGCTGTCTTTTTGGAGTAATACGCTTGGACTAAACAAGACAGCTACCGGAACAAGAGGCCCAAATGGCATGTGACGCTCACCTGCACCATTAGCGTTTGAACCATTTGCATTTCAATAGACATGGATAATTTTCGGAAAATCTCAAATGGCCACTAAAAAATTCACCAATCACAATTCTTGTTTGATATGTTGAAGTCTACCGCCGCAGAATCATTCCACATCTTTTTGGTTGAAATCGGGCCATTGATTAAGGAGTAGCGTTTTAAATGGCTACAGAAAATTTTCTGAAAATCCAAGATGGGCGCAAAAATTGTCTACCACCTGCCAAATTTGATAAAAATCTGCCAAGCAGGTTTTAAAGGATTTCTGGATAATTTTCAGAAAATCCAAGATAATCAATACGGCAATTGGGCAATCAAAATTCTCATTTGATAAGTTGACGCCTACCATAACCAGAGTTTTAGTGATGCATGGCACCCCTCCACTTCACTGAAACCCACCTTTCGCTGAATGCATGCAATTAATCGTAAAGTTAGGTGAACCATGAATTGATACTAGTTACAAGTAGAACGCATCCATACACAAAGCTTGTTCAAAGGAAAACTCACTTTATCTTATACTAACCATTCAGAGGATAGAATTTGCCAGCCATAATCCATCCCTAACATTATAGCTTTCTATCGCGCCGAAAACGAAAGATATTCAGGCTTTAGTAGCTAAATGTTGATATATTTCTACAGCCTAGGATACCTGCCAAGATTTACTTTTCAACCAATCAGATAAAACCTAGCGTGTCTGACTCGGGATATACGCTAACTAAGTCATAGAGGTGCCATCTATAGTTTGGAAATGCTATATAAAAGCAATCATACAGGTAAGCTGTTGAATATTTTGAAACTATTATGGCTAGAAGTTTTTGCCGCCATATGCAGCAAAAACTTCCAGTCAAAGTAGTTTGAAAATATTCAACAAGATGATAATTACAAAATAAATAATGTAATACATTGACACTTGCATGACATCACGCACTATAGTTTGAGGAGACAAAATGGTGGCGATAACTCTTCAACATTTACACGATATTACATAGCAGGCATTTGTGATTTAGATAAGGAAATGTGACAGGACACGAATGATATGGAATCTATAAAACCATAATCTATGAGAACAACACATCATCTCAGACAAGAATAGTCTATCCTGCTCAGTGAACCGGGAAAAGTAGGCTTGATATGCGACACAGCAATAACCTACAATGCACCCATACACCAAGTTTGGTTACTTTATAAACAAGAATTCCGCGGAATGAACCTTTCCATTTTTAGCTATGCCCCGCCCATCACTAGCTAAGCTCCGCCCACACCTCGCCATGTTGGGATTGATCGATTACTGAATGCCCTAGCTATCAATTTCCTGAAAACTATACAGGGAAGATGTTGAATATTTTGTAACTAATTTGACTGGGTGCTGTTGCTGCCTATGGCAGCAACAGCGCCCAGTCAAATTAGTTTCAAAATATTCAACGGAATATTTACTAAATAGTAAAAGCAAACAATTTGTACAACAACGCATAGACTATCTTCAAATATGTGTCCGTGACGTACTTATCGACGTCATTCATTATGATGTCATTGTACACATCACGCAGTTCATTATGACGTCATATGATGGGTGGGTACTCTGGAAAGGTGAATTAAATGTCTCGCCTGTCTCCTGTTTATCACAGTGGCATTGATGTTTGACCTTGTGACCTCCGTGTTATCATGCTGTTTCCAAACATTATAGGTAACAATGTATTCAATTTTAGTTCCAATAGGATTAGCCAATCCTGAAATATAATTCATTTGCTGAATAGATAAAACTTAAGGTTGAAAAAGCAGAGGTCAAATAATAAAATGACCATGACTTTTGACTGGTGACCTACCTGTTACCATGCTGTATCCTCTTGGCATAAGCAACCATGTACCAAAGTTGTGTTCCATTAGGGTTAAATAATCCCGAAATATAACATGATAAGATTTACAAAGCATAAAAATTTTACATAGGTAAATAACAAGTTTTGTAGAGGTCAGAATGACATTGACCTTCGACGGTGTGACTTCAGTGTCAACATACTGCTTCCTAACATTATAGGTAACAATGTATCTAAGTTTGGTTTCAATAGGATTAACCCATCCTGGAAGATATGCTGAGAAGTTTTGCTAAACGCAAAAACCTAACATTGAAAAAACAGTTTTGTATCAAGGTCACAGTTACCTTGACATTTGACCTTGTGACCCCAAAGTCATCATGCTGATTCCTAAGATTAGAGATAACCACGTCTCCAAGATTAGTTGCAATAGGCTTAACCAATCATGAAATATAAGCTGAGAAGTTTTGCTAAACGCAGAACCTTAATGTTGACGCCGCCGCCTTCGGAAAAGTGATACCTATGTCTCGCTTTCTGCTTCGCAGGCGAGATAAAAGTGCTTGAAGCTATAGCCCGCATAAGAATAATCTTTGGTGCTGTGAACCGTGGAAAGTAGGTGATACTGACATACCATTGACACATGACATACCTTTAGGCCATTATGCATCCATATACCAAGTTTGGTTACTGTATACAACAAGAGTTTTAGTGAAACTCAAAATACGCCCGCAGGCATACTTGTTTGAGGAATGCTAAATGTGAACAGTTTGTCTAAAGGCGAACAGTTTGTCTTTGATAAATGCCACTTCGTCTATCCCTAACACATCTGGAAAAAGAATTGTGAGTGCAATTTCAAAATTCTTCGAGATCTGCTCTGGACAAGAAAATTTTGACGTATTTGAGCATTTCAAGGGAGATAACTTTGGAGAATATGGGCGGATTGCGCCGAAATGAAATCGTGACACTGTCCATCCCTAACACATCTGCTGCAAAAATAATTGTGAGTGTAGGTTTAAAACTCTTCCGAGATATGACTCGGACAAGACAATTTTTAAAAATTTTATCTTTTCAGGGGGGATAACTCGGGCAAATATGGCCGGATTTTGCCGAAACGAAATCCTTGCACTTCGTCTATCCCTAACACATCTGATGGAAAAAAAAATTGTGAGTGTCGGTTCAAAAGTCTGAGAACTTCTCCGGACAAGCAAATTTGGACAAATTGTAGCTTTTCTGGGGAGATAACTCGGGCAAATATGGCCTGATTTTTCCGAAACGAAATCATTGCACTTCATCTATCCCTAGCACATCTGCTGAAAAAGAAATTTGAGTGTAGGTTCAAAGTTCTTCGGGAACTGCTTCGGACAAGAAATCAGACGGATGGATGCACGGGACGGATGGCGAGCGCCCTCACATAATAGACCCCCGCTTACGTGGGCGTATACAACTTTTGCAACTACAGCCCGGACAAGAACAATCTCACTGTTCAGTGAATCATGAAAAGTAGGCTACGCTGACCTACTTTTGGTACATGACACGGTGCATCCATACACCAAATTTGTCTACAATGTAAAAAAAAAAGCTTGAAACTACGGCCAGGACAAGAATAATATATGTTGTTCAGCGACCCGTGCAAAGTACTGACCTACTTTTGATACATGACACACCTTTAGGATATGACGCATCCATACACCAAGATTGGTTACTATATAGAAAAACTCTTGAAACTACAGTCCGAACAAGAATAAATTATGCTGTTCAAAGAAGTGAAAAGTAGGTCACACTGACCTACTTTTGATACATGGCACAACTTTAGGCTATGATGCAGCCATACAACTAGTTTGGTTACTGTATACAAAAACTACAGCCTGGACAAGAATAAACTATTATGTTCAGTGAACTCTGAAGTCAGTCATGCAAACCTACTTTTGATACATGATACACCTTTAGGCTATGATGCATTCATATACCATGTTTGGGGCCAAAATCCAACATGGCCGCAAGCCAAATTGGGTGACTGGCTGCGTTTGAACAAACTTAGATCTTCATGACCTCAGGATCATTCCTGCCAAATATAATTGGCTCTTGAGAAGTCGTTTAAAGAAAAAGCTGATGGACAGACTGATGGATGGACAGACGATGGACAGTTACCACAGCATAAGCTCGCTTGGCCTTTCAGACCAGGTGAGCTAACAAGAGTTTTAGTGAAACTCAACATACGCCCGCAGGTATACTTGTTTGAGGAATGCTAAATGTGAACCATTTGTCTTTGATAATTCTCTGAGAAAGGGGGGAGGGGGCGACTTCTATTAGGCACACATTTGGAATTCACGGCAAAGACATTATTAAAAATCTTGAAAGTCTTCACAGCTGCATTGATCATTACAATTACAAGACAATTTTGATGAATTTTAATCTTTGAAGTGGGATAACTCTGGCAAATATGGGAGGATTTTGCCGAAACAAAATTATGACTCTTCCTCTATCCATAAAACATCTGCAGAACAAAAAATTGTGAGCGTCAGTTCAAAACTCTGAGATCTCGACCAGAAAAGAAAATTTTGACAAATTTTAGCTTTTCAAGGAAGATAACTCTGTCAAATATGGCCTGACTTTGTGGAAACAAAATCATGACACTTCGTCTATCCCTACCATATCTGCTGAAAAAACAATTGTGAGTGTAAGTTTAAAACTCTTCGAGATATGGCTCGGACAAGAAAACTTTGACAAATTTTGTACTCCAGGGGAGATAACTCTGGCAATTATGGGGGGATTTTGCAGAAAGGAAATCATGACACTTCGTCTATACCTAACACATCTATCGAAAATTTTTTTTGTAGATGTATAGGTTCAAAAGTCTTCAAGATCTGACCCGGACAAGGAAATTTTGATGAATTTTAATCTTTCAAAGGAGATAACTCTCACGAATATGCGAGGATTTTGTAGAAAGGAAATCATGAGACTTCGTCTATACCTAACACAGCTGCCGGAAAAAAAATTTGTGAGTGTGGGTTCAAAACTCTTCGAGATCTGTCCCGGACAAGAAAATTTAGACAAATTTTAAGCTTTCAAAGGATATAACTCTAGCGGATATGGGAGGATTTTGCCGAATCGAAATCATGACACTTCGTCTATAGGTAATATATCTGCTGAAAAAAGATTGTGACTGTTGGTTCAAAACTCTTCGAGCTCTGTCTCGGACAAGAAAATTTAGATAAATTTTAAGCTTTCAAGGGAGATAACTCTAGTGAATATGGGAGGATTTTGCCGAATCGAAATCATGACACTTCGTCTATAGGTAGTGTAGGTTCAAAACTCTTCAAGATATGCTCCGGACAAGAATCAGACGGATGGACGGACAGACGGCGAGCACCATCACATAATACGACCCCGCTTTGCGCGGGCGTATAAAAAATCGACCAATCAAAATTCTGAATGGAGGTTCTAGAGCCTACCACCATAGGATCCTTCAAGCCAAATGTGGTTAAAATCTGTCAAGAAGTTTAGGAGGAGATAGCTTTTAAAGCAAAGGGTGACGGGCGGTGGATGGATGGCAGACGATGGATGGTCGCCATAAGCTCCCTTGGCCATTCTGGCCAGGTGAGCTATAAATTGACCAATTAAAATCTGAATGGATTACTAGCCAGTCAGCATAGGGTTCATCCACCAAACTGTTGTTCTTGAGAAGTCATTTAACGTTGTTCCCATTTATTTCCTATAGAATTTCCGGAAATTATGAAAATCCCAGATGGCCACTGAAAAGTTCTACACTAACGGTAATTCAATTAAAATGCACCAAAGCGCCTAAGGAGATGCATTTCGACTATTTCCACTAAATGTTTCCTAAAATCTTAAATTTTCACCACAAAAAAGATCAATCAAAATTCTGAAATGAAGTTCTGGAGTTCTGAAATGAAGTTCTGAAGCCTAGCACCATAGACTCATCCAGCCAAATCTTTTTGAAATCTATCAAGTGTCTTAGATACTTTTTGACAATTTTCGGGAAACTTTTCATAAAATCTAGATTTTCATCCAAAAAATTGCCAAATCCAAAATCCGAATACAGCTTCTGAAGTGTATCACAAACAAATTTGGTTAAAATCCAGCAAACCACTAAGGAGATGCATTTTGAACATTTCCTGTAAATCTGCTGAATATGGCAATATGGCCCTTTCAGCCTAATTTGGTTGAAATCTGCCAAGCGGCTGTGATGCGTTTTGACAATTTCTGGTAAATTTTGCATACAATCTAAGATTTTCACCACAAAAAGCAGCCATTCAAAATTCTAGAAATTCTGGAGCCTACCACCATAGGATCATTCCAGCAAAATTTGTTTGAAATCTGTCAAAGCATTAAGAAGATGATATGATTTGACGGATGGAGGACTGAGACAGCCGGATGGCTGCCACGGCATAAGTTACTAAATTTGACATAAATCATATCATTTATTCACCATCTTAAATTGATTTATTTGATCTTAACACTGATTTAAATCTCTCTATCACTTAGCCTCATTTAATTGTGTGGCAAATTATAAATAACACAATAAGAAATGTAACTTCTCTGGTGAACACAAGTTCTTCTTGACATTTTCTGTTTCCAGACAGCCATCTTGATTTGACTTCATTTGGCAGTTAAGAATTAGGGGTCTATCATAACTTTTTGTAATCTACATACTCACTTGACTTTAAAAATATCAGACGGTTTAGTCCCCCGAGGAGGTATCAAAAAGTTGTGCGCCTCATGGACTATCTTGACTCATGTCTACTTGCATGCTAAGCGAAATCTATTTTAGAATATTTACCATTGGGATGGCTGGCTCCACATTCGATCCAGCCATTCCAGTGATACATTTTAAAACATAAAATGATCTTGTCCTACAAACCCGTTCACTAATGAATTCCCCATATCTCATTTTCACGGCAAACACACGGGAAAATTGTCGAATATTTTTTAATTAGTTTGTCTGGAGGCCCTTGCTGCTTTAGGCAACAATGTCCTCCAGTCAGCCTGGGTTCAAAATATTCAACAGAATTAGTTTTATATCATAAAGAATATGCTTTTTCAGATGTGGATGAAGGTGGTAGGCAGCAAACGCTTCAGGGTGAATTAACCTCATAGTCAACATCATATTTGTTGTCGCAATGGAATTCATTTTAATTAATTAGTATCATAGAAATTCTAATGGTCATTCAAACATTAACATTCGACCAGGTTCTGCAATAGTGCCACTAAGTTTAGTAATATCTATCGAATATAAACAAATATGTTTATTATCTAATTTAAGTCATTTTACTTGTATTATAATATTGTAGATTTGTAAATAGTTATATATGTGAATGCGTGAATGCATGTGTATGACCATGTGTGTATGTATGTGCAAGCGTGCATGTGTACGGGTGTGAGTGTCTGCGTGCATGTGAGGGTCACGGGAAGATATGTTTACTGATGCTGTATACCCTTATTCAACAAGAGGCCCAAGGGCATGCGGCGCTCACCCGGGCCAATAGCATTTGCACCATTTGCATTTAAATAGCTATGATCGATAATTTTCAGAAAATCCAAGATGGCAACCCAAAGAATTGACGAATCAAAATTCTAAATAAAAGTTCTAGACTCTACCACTATAGAATCCATCTAGCCAAATTTGGTTGAAATATGTCAAGCAGTTAAGGAAGAGTAGCAATTTGACAATTTCCGGTAGATTTTTCAGATTTTCACCCATAAAATTGATTGATTAAAATTCTGAAAAGAAGTTTCAGAGCCTACCATCATAGAATCATGAATTCTAGACAAATTTGGTTGAAATATGTCAAGCGACTATGGAGGAGTAGCATGTTGATCATTCCGGTAAATTTTCATGAAATCTAGGATTTCACCCAACGGTAAGTATGTTTTAGTGGATAATAAAACTACTCTTTATAAAGAGTGAGGCCGCTGGATTCTGATCTTTTAAATAAGATGATGTGAATGTATACTCAGATTTCCATCCATCGACTAAGGATGAGCTGATGAAAAGATCAAAAGAGTTATCCATACCACGGAGATTGTGAACTTTAACATTAGCTAATTGAATATCTCACCAATGTCATACAGACAATCATTCTCTATGAAAACAGAGATGACCTCTGTAAACGAGGCTCTGCTTGCTTAAACAAAATATATATACTTCTAAAGAGGAAGGCCGCCGGACCAAGAGTGCCTCAGATTTCCATTCAGAAACTTGCATGACCTCAATTATGAATGAAACTGCGAACAAAACAAGAGGCCCAATTGGCCTGTATCGCTCACCTGGAACATTGGCATTTCAACTAATCTTACTTACGTTTTACATCCATCAGTGTCACTTCCAATGACTTTCAGTCAAATGATTTAGTTTTCGAGATATTGACAACAATCTCTGGACTGTTTTTTTTTTGCATTAGTGATTTTGAACAATGTTTAAGTGAAAACAGATGATATCAGTGCTAACAACAGCTGGTTTCTTAACTGTCTCACTGCTGCAAGTCAGTGCAGCCAATAATTTCAATTTTCAAAAGCTCTTGACTTGTTGAATATTTTGAAAACAATTCGACTGAAAGTTGTTTGCGGCTTAGCGACCAACAACTTTCAGTCCAATTGTTTTCAAAATATTTATCAGGTTCAGAGATATAACCTTTGGAATATGTCGTCTGCAAAAACTCAGACAGACGGTTACTAGAGGTTTAAATACAATTCGAAGAAAATGGTCTCTAAAGGCAGGTAGGTGGTCTTTATAGCAGGTTATTCCACACCACCACACAATCCATTTAACACATGCACATCTGGCTGAATCACCGAGTTAGCAGCAGGGGTAGGGTGAGCTGGAGTTGATTTAGAAAATAATTTCACTGAAAGTCATTGCTGCCTTAGGCAGCAGCAACTTTCATTGCTGCCTAAGGCAGCAACAACTTTCAATCAAATACATTTCAAATATTTTTAAGAGCATAGATGTCAGAGCACATAATACATATCTTAAATATTTCTGCAGTATTGGAAAGGTTAATCTGTTAATTGGAATTTAATATCTAGTTTGGCAATAAAATCTGACATGGTGATAAATCAATGGACTGTGGGAACAAACCATTATTTGCCCTATGAAAGCGAGACTGCACATATTTAAGGAGTGATAACTCTGGCATTTGACGTCCTATCAGTTTCATTTTCACAACACAGATACTAGATGCTGTCATTAACATTGTGACCAAGTTTAGTGTCAATCCGTCAAGAAATAACAAAATGAGCCGCCATTGTTGGTGACGGACAAACAGATGGATGGACGGACATACAGAAGACGGATGGGGTTATCGCTATACGACAGCTGACTGACAAGTAAGCAGAGTTAAGAAAACCAATTTCGGCTTCAAACTCCATCAAATAAAAAAATTGAATATGGCAGCCAAACACGCTAAAATTTGCTTGGTCCACGGCGGCCATGTTTTTTACCTATCAACTTCCCATGAACAAACTTTAATGGCCCTTAGTCCATAATCATATCCCCAAAAATTTCAGCACGATCCGTTCAGCGGTTCTGCAGAATAAGTTGTTTTCATGAAAACTAGGTCATCCAACATGGCTGCCGACCCATTTGGCCAAACAAGTTCCTTCGAACAAATTTGGTTCAGCTCTTGCCCTATATGATATTTCGTGAGTTTTGAATCAATCCACCAAGCGGTTTCGGAGATTTTTAAAGCCATTTCCTAAAATCGGCCAAAATCCAAGATGGCCACCGGCCAAATCGGCCGATGGGCTTTGAACAAACTTCAATTCGTATGCCCTAAGGATACTTCCTGCCAAATATAATTGAAATCGGCCCAGCGGTTATTCAGCAGTCGTTTAAAAGGAAAAGTTGATGGATGGACGGACGGGCGGATGCCGGACAGACGGTCGCCATGGCATAAGCTCACTTGGCCATTCTGGCCAGGTGAGCTAACAAATGAGGAAGCTCTTCCACGCAGCTATGAATGTCCAGAATTTGGACATAATCTATTATTAGATGACGCTAGAATGAGGCATCTTTAAAACGTAACGGAACGGAAATATTCTCCTTGGCACATTGTTGCTTAGAAAAATGGTCCTATGCCACTTCTCAGGCCGCGTTCGGACTACTTAGCAAAAACTACCTAACGCGTGCAGCTCTTGATATTGACCAGACAAGTCTGGCACCACAACTTGGGTCTGTACTGTAGAATCTGTGTGCCCTGATCCAAGGCTTACGTGGGTTTGGGAAGTGGGATACTTATGGGTGGGCTCCTTTGAATTTTCCCAAAGACGGAGACTTATTTGTGGGCTCCTTAAAGCTTCTGTTCTTCTCTTTCTTGCTTTTAGGAGGGCACGCCTCCTGTCGCACAGTGAGGGATACGGTATCCCCCACTTATGAACATGATCACGACGAGCTAATTGGTCATCGAATGATCTTCAGATACGCTCTCACTACAAGATGTTTTAAAAACGCTGAAGATATCTTTATCCCTGCGCTTAATAACTTAATCAAGCCTAAAAACGGCTGTAAAGAAAAGCACATGACTTGAAAAAGGCAGGAAAATAAAGAATTCAAATGAATACTGCTATTTGAAAAAACCTCATCATCTATTTTCCATTTGAAATAAGCTAAACAGAAAAGGTAAAATGCTCTGAAAAACTAGTAGACATAAAATTCTCTTAAATAGGGAGTTTATTTTATGCATGGCAATGAAACAAAAACCGATAACGTATGTTACAGAGTGATAAATGACAATCAAATACAGTAAATTGATAATGAATCATAACTTAGTAATCAAAGAATTCATGGTAAGCATAATAAAAGACTTGATTGAAACTCAAAAAGACAAGTACAAATCCTTAACTGGAACTTTTAATCCTTGTTTGTTGCAGAAAAAGTTGAAAGTCATTTGTTATTAGGTTGCGAGTGATTCTGCACATGCACAATGACTAAGCTCATATTGAAGGGTACTTAGACTGGTTCCAGTCTCATTGGGATTGGTTACAGGGAGTCTACCCTACCAGAAGGCTGGTGTAGGATAGAATGTTATAGTAAGGCTTTGGAAGGCATTAAAAGCAAGTATAAAAATCTTTTTCTGGTGCTAAATGCAGAATGGGTGATTTAGCAAGTAGTGATTGAAAGATACAGATGTTTGTGGTGTAATAACCACTAAGGTTTTCACCTAAAAAATTGATGAATCAAAATTCTGAATGCAGCTGCTGGAGCCTACAACGATAGGGTCCTTCCAGCCAAATTTGGTTGAAATCGGCCAAGTGGTTAAAGTAGTGTTTTAAGCAAAAGTTGACGGACAATGGACGGATGGTTGCAACGGCATAAGCTCACTTGGCTCTTTGGGCCAGGTGAGCTAATAAAGACTATTCTTGTTATGGACATTGACTAGGCAAATTTAAGTTACTGATTTTGTTAATAGAGAATTAGCGCAGTCTTTAGAGGGGCTTGATGTCAAAATCAGGAAATAGACAAACGTCAAAGTGTATTGAAGCTATTGACTTTATTGACAGACACACACACTACAGATCAGCAATAACATGATACATGACTGGTAGTCCAGCTTGGTCACTGTATATGACCGGATAATACTACCGGGCAATGACCAATCGTCATTACAGTCAAACCTGCTAGAGAGAACAACTGCCTTATGGAGCCAAAGTAGGGTCCATTACGATCTAGGCTATTGTGAGACCAACCATCTGAATGGGCAAGTATATTATAGACCCACCTCCCCAAACTCCCAAACTCCACTAGCAAGTGACCTGTATTCAGAAACGCCATGCCTTTATTGACCAATATGTTGATATTAAGGTGACCATCTCAAACAGGCTTGCTTGTATTATTAACCCTTTAGTGGTCAAGCCGGCCGAACCAGGCCTAGTGCGATGTCCTTGAGGATATTTGAAAATTTATCACTGGAATGGTTGGCTCAATGACCGAGCCAATGAGTCATTCCAGTTATATATCTTTCAAAATAGTATTTTCTTCGCCTGCTAATGGACATTCACTAAGCAAATAGTTCAATTTTCTAGACAGATCTTGTCCATTAAAGGGTTACGAGATCACTTGTATTAAGCGTGGACCTCTATTTAGTGACCACTTGTGTTGCTCCTAACATGGCTGTCTCAAACAGGCTTGACTGTTTTATTAAGTTATAGCTATTATATATATATACATTGTCGTCCAGATTGTAAAAACACATTAACGCTCGATAGTTATATTAGCAAAAAACCCACTAAAAATGAACATTTAAATTAATGAATAAAGTACATGAAGTTATCGGTCTTCACAATTTCTGAAATTTTATGCAAAAACAAATTTATACAAATTAATTTAACCCTTTAATGGTTGAGATTAGGCAAGATTTGTCCATTGCCAGGCCAAGAAGACTATTTTTGAAAATGTACAACTAGAATGTTCGGTTACCAAGCCAGTCAGTCCAGTGGTAAATTTTCAAAAATGGTATTATTTAACTTGCAAATGGCCATTTCCATTTCCCAAGATGAATGTCGAGGCTGGATTTGACGGACCTGATCACTAAAAAGCTAAGGAATAACAAGCCTGTATGCACTATACTTGAAGGCATAGATTGATTTGCCAAAAAAACATGACATGACACCTGGCAGACAGATTTATACTAGAGAGCCACAATCTAAAGTCAATGAACTTGCAAAAAAACAACAAAAAAAACAACCCCCCCAGTGGCCTTGGCCACAATGATCAATGCCCTCCCTCCCCATGGCCAAGTGTTTTTAGGCAACACAAAATACATTTTAGCATGCTCAAGGTAATTTAACCCTTACCACTCTGATGTCAAAATTTTAAATTTTCAAATTACATTGAAAGATGAACTGGTGTTCATTTTTCAACAAATTTGGTGGAAGATGGTGCTGTCGTAGACAGCAACATCGTCCACCAAAATTGTTGAAAAATGTACACCAGTTTCTTTGATATTGACACACTAAAAGATAGAATATTGACATCAGAGTGGTAAGGGTTAATGCACCAGCATTCTCAAAAATGAGTTATTCAAATGGAAAATGAAAATAAGAAATGATAAACAACTAAGGAAGATCAGAGAATGCCAATTTTTGTTAACAGACGAGATATATGGCTCAGTGAGTGAGGCAGCTATATCCGTGCAATCAAGCCTTTCAACACTACATGTCTTAAATTAAACAAATTCTTTTGCACTGCAATGCTTCCCAGTCAAATTATTATCAAAATATTCATTAGATTTTCCCTGAAAGTGAGACACTTGGATTTCAGTCTTGAGAGTATATTAAATATATTTCCGGGTAAAATGTATTTTTCTCCTAAAATGATGCTCCATGAGATCCTTCGTCTCTTATTGTCAACATTTCTGAACTAACAAACATCAGACTTAGATGAATTTAGAAAGTCTCAGTCAAATTGTTTTCAAAGCATTCAATATCTTGCACATGATGATTATTATGCATAAGATTAAAAGTAAGATTAGAAAAACTATGAAATACATTATTGCATATTAATACTTAATGTCTTTGGGAACTATATCATCCCCTCACATTGGGACATTGTCGAATAACGCCCAGATTACGGATGCCAACAGGACATGAATGGCATCCTATAAGATTAGAAAACAATATGGAAATATGCAGAAATCATTATTCAAACGAGGGAATGGTTAATCCGTGAATGGGCAACATTGGTTAGGGAAATACATCTTTGCTCACTGAATGTCCATTTACAGGCCAACAGAAGACTATTTTATCAAATTTGCAATTGTAATGACTGGCTCAACTATCGAGCTAGTCTCATTCCAGTGGTAAATTTTCAAAAAATAGTCTTCTGTTGGCCTACAAATGGATATTTTACAAGACCTCGGCAGAGGCTGGTTTAGGTCGGTTTGATCCTAAAAGGGTTAACTAATACTGGTAGGCCAGGTGACCTGTTTAATGGGCATACAAGCACACCTTCCAAACCACTGACATCCTTCAGGGTTCTCACACTTGACTCGCCAAGGGACTATCAACACATGTGACCGCTAAAGCAGATAGACAGACAAACAACACCCTGGCAGGACTGACCATGCCAACAGCAGCGGATATGGAATTAGTACTGAAAACGCCATCAACATACTGCGGCATACAACCACCAGCAATTACTAACAATCAATGATCACAGACCACACTAGACGACAGCATTTCATCACATAAACAAAACAACCAAGTATGAAATGAAAATTCTCAGAACCCTTTAGTGATCAAGCCAGTCAAAAATGTCTTCTGTAGTGGTCTTGAGAAATATTAATTTGCAGGATATGAGGATTATTTTTAGAATTGACAATTCGGTATGTCTGTCTTGATAACCAAGACAGTCATTCCAGTGACAAAATTTCATCAATTTTGTCTTTTCTTAGTATTTAATGGACACTGACATTTAGAGTTTTTCTTGACCAATCTTGACCATTAAAAGGTTAATCACCACATATATAATATATGGCAGCAACAGTTCTCAGCTTCATGATTAACCCTTTCACCGACAAATCTCGGAAAACATACTTTCTTTACGATAGAAAACCTATCCTGTTGAATATCTTGAAATTAATTTGAATGGAAGTCGTTGCTGCCTTAGACAACAACAGCTTCCAGCCAAATTAATTTCAAAATATTTAACAAGTTTCTTTTATGGTTGCATTAAAAATGTTATATGGGAAATTCACTGGGGTGAAAGGGTTTAAACAAAGTGAACACAGATCATAACCTATGAACTGAATAAATATATTTAGCATTACAAGGGAAGCGTGATTAGTCTGCAGTCTACGCGCTCACGCACACGCACACCTCAGAGCGGAAACCTCTCTCTCTCTCTCGCTCTCGCTCTCTCTCTCTCTCTCTCTCTCTCTCTCTCTCTCTCTCTCAACAAGGTCCATGGCATATTGATATCCTTTAATATTAAACGAAATAGCTGTATAAAAATTTAATTTTCAACAAGTCATAAAACTATAAAACATATTAACAATATTAAAGCATAATCACAATCAAAGAAATGAAACGCTGGCCCTGTTCACTTTGAATTCACAAATATGTCCTGATACGGGAGCTACATAGACAACCTGAAAGAGTATTAGAAAGAAATTTGACACAGCAATGAATCCTACTCAACTTGTTTTCAAATTTTCGGCAGCGTTTGAACTATGGTATCGGTCTATACCAAATATCACTTGAACTCATACTTAGCACATATTCTTATCGAAAGATTAATGGTCATGTTCTCCAAAAAAGTGTCTTTGATAATGTCTTGCAGGGCAAAACACTCTGACATTTAACCACTCTGATGGGTGGATTGATACCTGAACTAGTGATTCAAGTAATAATTTGTCAAAAATGTCCTCTTAGTCAACAAATGCATAGTGACTAAGCTCCAATTTAGATTTTCTTCACCAATCTTCTCAAGTAATGGCATAAACCTTTAACTCTCAAATTTCTTTTTAAAAATTCAGTTTTCTCATAGCAAATGTCCACTTGCAAACCAAGAGACGACTATTTTAGAAAATATTCCACTGGAATAACTGGCTTGGTTATTGAGCCAGTCATTCCAGTGGTAAAATTTCAAAAATAGTCTTCTCTTGGTCTGCAAATGGACATTTTCCAATACCACTTGTTTGAGTGTTAAATGGTTAAAGTTCGTAAGTTGCATGAAATGTACAGTGTCATGTGTGATAAACTCATTACTGATCACAAACTTAAGATAGAATGATTACAATGAAATAACACATGATGTTTATATATCATACAAAATGGTTGAATAGCATATTATATGTGACTAGATTGCACAATGACTTGGTATAAATTAGCTCATTATAAAATCTGCACACCGTTAGCAGTATATATGATTATATCATTGATTAATATAGAATTACAATCACAATGGTTACTTATAATAATAATAATAATAATAATAATGATAATAATATAATTATATCTTGTCACTATGTCCCAGGTAATAATTATAACAGAAGGATAGATTTCTCGCTAGTCCTGCCCATTTCTAGCTAAGCCCTGCACATTTTAATACATTTTTAATTAACACTTTCAAGTTTAAAACTTGAATTCTCAGAATTCCGATTTAACTACAACCAAACTGTTGAATATTTGGCAACTAATATGACTGGGAACCGTTATTGCCTATACCATGTATACAGCAACAGCTCCCACGCAAATAGGTTTCAAAATATTTAAGAATGTTTATTAAATTGACCAAAGACAATTCAGGTGCTTACCGTCGGACCTTTACCACTCCTGTGCTGGACCTATGTCATTTGATTGTGACGTCAACTATCAAGTAACATTTTGATCATATCAAATACTTGAGTAACAGGTTAGATCCATCCATTCTGGTATTTTGAATGAGCCATTCTGGTGAAACTGGCATGCCTATGATAGGACATGCTACTCTAGTGTTTCTAACATTATTAAGGTGGTGGTGCTCACAGTGGATACATAGATTATAAACATTTTGATCATATCAAATACTTGAGTAACAGGTTAGATCCATCCATTTTGAATGAGCCATTCTGGTGAAACTGGCATGCCTATGATAGGACATGCTACTCTAGTGTTTCTAACATTATTAAGGTGGTGGTGCTCACAGTGGATACATAGATTATAAAATCAATGGCTTTTTATGGCTAAGTTATAAAGATATGATTTTGATTTCCTAATTATACTACTTGCTTATGGTAAATAAATACTTCATTTTATATATTGTAAAGATTGGGATAAGTGGGTTACAGTGATTCTATGCGTATAAAGTGCTTTCAATGTCAGTATTATGGGATACACATGGATCATTAATTACTACAACCTATGTAGGAATCTACACCATATCTGAACAGTTTGCATTTCTTGCTTATGCATATGAAACATGGTTCATACAAGAATTTGACCGATTCATTCAAGCAGTTTTCAAGGACTATGTCTCTGATCTTTCGGCGGTGCAGGAATTGTGCAAATTAGATGTTCTAAAACACTATCTCCTGCAGTGCTGAGTGATAATCAGTAGTCTTATAGTGTATGCAACCTTTGCTTGAATTGGGGAAAACACATTTTCAAGTACTTTTCATGGTATTACTGACATTTTGATGAATTTTTAAGGCAAATTTCAAACTCGAGTACTTTCAAGGACTGATGCCAAAATTGAAGTACTTTTAAAATTTGTATGAACCCTGTGAAAGTACTTTGCTGGTGCTTCACATTCAACTGTGTCTACAGGTAGGCTTAGCATAGGCATACCTAAATATAACGAAAGTACACCTGAATATAGTATTCTCTATAGGCGCTGATGTAGTGATTAACTCACTAATGCTAATTCACTATTGGTCCTTTTGAAAACGTTATATTTGAGTCACTTTTTCTGGTTGAAGCAATAAGTTTGGGCCAAAATGATTTCCAAATACATTTCCAAGATCGCAATATGATGCCTACTGAATATTTTGAAACCTCTGGAAACAACGGCTTTCAGTCAAATTGTTTTAAAACTAGACAGTATTTTACCAGTAGGACGTAGTGGCTAATCAGCTGAGCGCGAATATAGCTGAGCATATAGCGGGTATTATTTATTCGCTACGCATACACCAGAGCGCATACGTCCCGCTGCCTCACTAATTGCTTCACACAGAATGACATAAATGCTATTTAACTGCTTTTTCTAATTATTCTGATTTATTTCTGTTTTTCACTAGGTTGATTATTATATAAAGCTGTCATTCAAGAGCATATTAGTTCCCTGAACCTTTCCTTTAAATCGCTACACAAGTTGCGGAACATTCCGGACCATAAGCAAAACCAGCGTACAGTCAAATTAGTTTCAAAATATTTAATAGCTTACCTGTATAGTTTTCCGGAAATTGAGTCAGAGTTAAAAAATTGATCGATCCCAACAAAAGAGAGGTGTGGGTGGAGCTTAGCTAGAGATGGGTGGGGCATAGCTAAAAATGGAAAGGTCCATTCTTATTCACTCTTGCTATGCATGAACCCAGCGGAGGTAAATCATCCACACCATTTCTATGGCATCATTAATAGGTTATAAACATAAGCTATGTGCTAACAATCGCACATGAATTTCTATGTTCATCACTACCAGCTATATATAATGTAATATAAGTGTAGTATGTACAGGCCTGTGTATCATATAAATACTAAACAATAATGTAATATGTACAGAAATTCAAACAATATACAACTGATAATTTCCGGCTAATGTAAGTTTAATATTAGTTTAATAACAACAGAACACAGTATTGGAAGTTAGTTGGTAGGCTATATATTAAAGGTGGATTTGTCCAAAAAAAAATTCGATTTTCATATAAAATTATGAATAATATCAGTAAGTTAATTATGTTTCCCTCACCAAAATAGAGTATGTAGTATAGACCACTAAATCAAGCAAAAAATCAGCTTAGCTTATGCATTAAAGTATGCTAGATTCAAGGTCAAGAAAGGCATTTTAAAGGTTGTTCAGGAGCTATTGAGTATCAAATTACAAACAAATGACCACATCTGTAAAACACAGCTTAATAATAACAAGAGGGCCAAAGGGCAGTTATCACTCGGCTGCAACATCAATATTTCAACCAGGAACATCACATTTTTAGCTGCAAATACAAACATTTCCATACAAAATATGGAGATATGAAAGGAAATGAGTATTCAGAGCAGAAATGATAAAATTGTGCGAAGAAATTCACAAATTTCACAAATAAATAGCTCTTATTACCTAATTACACTTGCCAAGTTTCTAAAAAGAGAGCAAAATCCTAGATTTTACATTTAACACCAAGCAAACTTGTATATTACTATCTTCAATGTAAAAACCCATCAACTAAGAAAAGTCTAATTATCTTTGCCAAGTTTTTTGGTCCAACCCCATCAGCGGTTCAGGCGGATAAGAATATTTATATGACAACTATGGTATTCAAGATGGCTACCAGACAAATTGAGCATCAGACTCCTACACAAACACAAACCTGGTTCTGTACCTACTATAGAGGAAAACTTCGAGTTTTAAATCAATCGGCCAAGTGGTTTTGAGATAGGTGTTTCTAAAAGTATCGCAGAAACCAAGATGGTCGATGGACAAATTGATAAATCTGCGTCATTTGACCAACCTGGTCGATCAATCTGATTCAGTCTTATTTGTTTTTATTACACACCACAAGCTGTATCTAGGCATTTTCGTTGACAAAATCCATCAACCGATAATAGCTCAATTTTGATTGGTTGATTATGGATGTTTTTTCACATTTGTCAACTTCCTTTGAACAACCTTGAATGGCCATTATTCCCTAATTATATTTGCCGTCTGACCCGACCTCAGCGGTTCAGGTCACTTTTATGAAACTAGATCATCCAATATGGCCATCAGACTATTCAATGGTTCAGGTTTTCTTAAAGAGAACTTTCTTAAGCTCTTGCCCGCGATGATGTTTCCTGAGGTTCACATCATAGAGCAAATCCCTTTTGGAAATTTTAAAATATCTTTCTAAAGACACCACAAAATCCCAGAAGGCCGCTGCTCAAATCGACCCATCAGTTTTGTTTAAATGCTCTTTGTTCTATATCGCAAAATTTTGGTTCCTGCCAAATTTAATTAAAATCCACTCAATGGTTCTTGGGAAGTCGCATGAAAGAAAAAGTTGACGACCCTAGGCGACAGACAGACAGACAGATGGATGACAGATTGGCGCCGTGGCATAAGCTCAATTGACCTTTCAGGTAATGTGTCCAGTTCTTCTTAATTAAAATAATTCCAGACGTGGTCATCATTTTAGCAGCTAAGTGCCCGTATTTAAAAGTTGGTGTATCGATTAATCATCCTCTTTAGTAATCTGTTTATCACTCAACATTCATCTTATATTTCATCAGCACAGCTGGAGATATTTACCTGTATAACCTGTGTACAACATATAACAATTTGGTTACATCCTTTAATGGTCAAAATTGGGTAAAAAAAAATATCAAACTATTTGCCTATTCAATGCCTATATGCAGGCTAAAATGATATTTGACAATTTACCAATGGAACGAGCCAGTCATTTCACTGGTAAAGTTTCTAGAGTATAGTCTTCTTTGGCCTGCATAAGTACGTTCCTCAAGATGATTGCCGAGGTTGTTTTGACCATTAATACTTAACAATCTGATGTCAAAATTTTAAATTTTCAAAATAAATTAAAATACGAACCTTTACCACTCTGATGTGAATATTCTATCTTTTACTGTGTCAATAGCAAAGAAACTGGTGTACATTTTTCAACAATTTTGGTGGATGATGTTGCTGTCTACGACAGCAATATCATCCACCAAAATTGTTGAAAAATGTACACCAGTTTCTTTGCTATTGACACAGTAAAAGATAGAACATTCACATCAGAGTGTTAAGGGTTTATACAGTTAGACAATTTAAATACTGCAGAAGAAAATACTTATTTGCCTTCAAATAAATCATGTTTTATCTGTGGATTTACACAAATCTAATTTTTTGAATTGTGATTATGCCAAAAGCTTACAACTTATCTTACCTATAACCCAATACTAAATATCTCATATGTTTACAGTGATCACACAACAACATAGCCAGATGCTTGAATGTACATAGACACACACACACAGCAAATCTATTTAAATTGTGACATACCATAGAACTTTCTAATTTTAATGCAGTTTCATATCAACCAAGCTTTCAGCAAAATTGTTTCCAAAATGTACAGCAGTCGTTCTTATACTGATGTTGGTCTGATATGGATCACGACAATCTTAATGTTCGACTCTAAGCATACACTCTTAGTTACTATATAATTGTCTAGTTTTTATGACAATTAAGGTTAAAGTAAAATTTGTATGAGTTGTGATATAATTAATGGTTTTTATATTTTTGGCAAGCTAGAGATTCATGAATGAAACATGGTGGCAAAAACACATACATTATAAAATCGAGATTTGGCAGATTTATAAAATATACAAATATCAACTGTCTGACTGCTGCAAGCCACCAGGCAATAGTTTCATCGAGCTATATCTCTTGGCATGCCGAATATTTTGAAAACAATTTGACTAAAAGTTGTTGGTGGCTTAGCCACCAACAACTCTCAGTTAAATTGATTTCAAAATACTTAGTACGTCCTGCGATATAACCTTTGGAATATGTGATCTGCAAAAAGTTGGCAGTCAGATGGTTAAATGACATGATATAATAATTATGCAATATAAAGTGTAGAAATGCACACTGCCGCACGCATGCTGGATCAATGAGTACAGTCCTCACTGGTATTACAATATGCAAGTGAATACAGATATATTTGAATATTCAACATGTTAAATGACACAAGATATACAGAATTATGTATATTAATAAAAAGTCTAAACATGACACTTGGTGTCAAAGTAAGCATTTATATATATGTATATATATATATATATATGATAATATATAATTACAATTAATATCAAGCAAGTCATAACGATGTATTATAATTCAATAATAGTTAACTTATTAATATTATTACTTTTACAATTATTATTATAAATCTTAATACATGTTTACTAAAAATTACGGTGTAATTAACACAGATGAGTGAATTCAATGTCTGCTCGGCGCAGATATATAAGCTATATAATAAGGTAGCTATTTCATACTATATTTATAGAAACCTAGTTTAAATTCAGTTGAGATACATAAATATATGAACACCAGAATACAATTTAATTGAAAGGTGCTGATGTATGGCAGCAACAATTTTCAAAAAGTGCTCAAAATAATCATGATGGGATAGGATGGCGGTAAGCATAGCATGTAGTATACATTACACAACAAAGGGATGAAATAAATGCAAGTAACTGATTACGAATGCAATGTTTGTTAACCCTTTACTGACTAAATTTGTTCCAAAAAATTTAAATATTTACTTATTCAATGTTGATTTGCAGGCCAAGAGAAAACTATTTTAGAAAATTTACCATTGGAATGACTGGCTCGATTATCGAGCCAGTCATTCCAGTGGTAAATTTTCAAAAATAGTCTTAGTTAATGCATGCATACAGTATAGTACATTACGTCTTTAGTGTTCAAGCGCACCAAAAAATGTCTTCTGTAATGATCTTGAGGATTATCTGTTTGCACACCAAAAGGAGTATTTATGAAAATTTGTCATTGAAATGACTGGCTCAAAAATTGAGCCAGGTAGTTTAGTGGAAACTTGTCAAAAGTAGTCTTCTCTTGGTCAGCAAATGGAGATTAAAAAAAAAAAATCAAATTTTTTAATTTTCTTTACCAATTTTCAGTCGATAATTGCCAAAAATAGCTTCTGCATTGTCTTGAGGATTGACAATTTGTAGGTCAAGAGAAGACTATTTTGTTTTAAAAATTTGCACTGGTATAATTGGCTCCGAGCCAGTCAATTCAGTGGTAAATTTACAAAAATAGTCATATTGGCCAGCAAATGGACTTTGACAAAATGTTGATTTCTTTACCCATTAACCCATAAAATAATGGCCAAGCCGGCCAAAAGTTCAGAGGTCTTGAGAAATATCCTTTTGCAATCCAACAAAAATCTATTTAAAAATAATAATAGTATTTTCGTATGCAAATGGAGATTCCCTGAGAAAAAATTACAATTTTCTTGAAAGATTTCGACCATTGAAGGGTTAATTGATAGGAATAAAATTTGCAGCACTTTGAACTGCTGTTAACTCAAGAGAAGTTAAAAGGTTACTGTATGTATTACTCAAGCTACATGAGAACATATACATTTGTTCCGTTCAACACCAGAGTATTGTCGAGTCATATTCATATATATATATATATATATATATATATATATACAACAAGCTTTGCATCAGACAAGTAACGAATCAGTAAGCAGGATCTGCGTCAGCAATTCACTACACCAGTCATATTGAAAAGATGTGGTTATTTAATTAATATTAAGCATTAAATCACCACAATGAGGAAGCTGCATTGTTTTCTGAATTATCTGCCCCTGTTTTCACCTTGCTACAGTAAGAGAGAGACAAAGGTTTGATTTTACTGCTCCAGCTGTAGACCCATGACATGACAGAGCCAGCTTGCTGACACAAAATTGTGTGCAGTACAAAATATGTTATCCAGTCAAAGATGGCCACAGTTTTAAATAGTTGACCAATCACATGTCTCTTATGAGGCACTACGAAATGATACGGGAAGCAGTGAATGAGATGTGGTGTCGTGAATGAGATGTGGTGTCTAGCTTGTGATTACAGTTCTGCCACCTCTTATGAAACAGATGCTGGGCTCTTTAACCCTTTAATGACGAAATTTGTTTAAAAAAAAATGAAAAAATTTACTTATTGAATGTCCATTTGCAGGCCAAGAGAAGACTATTTTTGAAGATTTCCAACTGGAATGACTGGCTCGGTTATCGAGCCAGTTATTCCAGTTAAAAATTTTCAAAAATAGTCTTCTCTTGGCCTGCAAATGGGCATTCCCCCAAGACCAATACAGAGGCCGGTTGTGGCCGGCTTCGTCGCGAAAGGGTTAACCCTTTAATGGCCAAATTCTGTCAAGAAAATTAAACTATTTGCTTATAATTCAATGTCCATTTGCAAACAAACATTATTTTCGAAAATTTACCACTGGAATGATTAGCTCAGTTATCGAGCCAGTCATTCCAGTAGTAAATTGACAAAAACAGTATTTTCTTGACTGGCAAATGGACATTCCTAAGACCACTGCTGAGGCCGGCTTTGGCCATCTTCACCATGAAAGGGTTAAGATAGGTTGTGGTGCAAAGGCTACCTGTCACCTGTGTCTTATTCAGCCACCATCTGGCCGCATAAAGTCTTAAAAGATCACTTATATTCAGTAATCACTTTTTGATGTTAACCAAAGAAGTTGTACAATACCATTTAGACACTATGCACACGTATAATGTTATTGTACATAGTGGTAATAATACCAGCACATGGCAAGAAATTTATTTGAACTTAAAGCATTGGTGGATAGATAATTTACAGTGTGCTACATTCTCGACAATTTTTTAATTACAAAAGCTTGAGGCTAAATCATGTCGAAAAATGGCTTTGACACACTGACTTATTTTAATATATGTGTAGTTGACCAGTCATCACCCGCGTTACACTCAGCGAGTGACTAGTCAAGGTTATGGCAGTAGATAATGAACAATTACTGGCAAAAAGATTACAAGGCTGAAATTGTACTAATGACAGTACTGGCTATGTCACAGCCGCACCAATATCTGAGGCAAAGATAGCCGTGAGGTCAGTACTACTTTGTGTACATATTCTGTGGCAGTGAGTCACTTGTCTTATCCGTGTGGTAGTGAGTCACTTGTCTTATCCGTGTGGCGGTGAGTTGTTCCCACCACCTCCAGAAATGATATTTCACTAAGCCCTTGTGAATGAAATAATAATAGAGGTACCCATATATACCTTCTCCACCCTCAAAACCACTGAATCTCAATTCACCTTTCCAGCGTATCCATCCGTCATCTGACCTCATATGACATTATAATCAGCTCAGCGCGTGTATGATGATGTCATAATCATTACATCACAAAGGGTTCCATATAGACAGACCGTCACCAAATCTCAAATGGTCTGACACGTTGTATGAATTGCATATCTTTGTAATTCTTTGCTATTTAATAAACATGCTGTTGAATATTTGGAAACTAATTTGACTGTGCGCTGTTGCTTACCAGTGTAGTTTTTTTTGGAAATTGATAGTTAGGGTGTTCAGAGATCAATCGATCCCAACATGAGCGAGGTGTGGGTGGAGCTTAGCTAGAGATGGGCGGAGCATAGCTAAAACCGGAAAAGGTCAATTTCTAGGTAATCATGCATGGTAACCTGTTGCATATTTTGAAACTAATTTTGCTGGAATAACTCTGTTAAATTAGTTTCAAAATATGCACGAGAATATGTCTTATATTAGAAACAGCTCTTCGTATCTGGGCATTCAGGTTCAATGGGGTTAACACAAAGGTAGTATATACCTGTTCCTTCCCTTCCCCCCCCCCCCCCCCCCCCCCCCAGCATTACGTAATGATCAGAAATATCTATCGACACTATCTGTATCCGGAACACCGATTGTTGTGGTTATAAGTGTCTGTTGTAGCTATCTTGTAAATGGGTAATACTGCAGCGCGGTCTGCTTGCACACATCTATGTCGGACAAAGAACTGTGAAATAAAATATTACACTTATGAAGTACAATTTAAATGCTGCCACCTACGATGTAACACGACAATGAGTTAACATTTATGAGGTCAGACATGTTTTAAATGATCAGGGCATAATAAAGTGGTCACTAATGACAGGTGGTCTTTTAGGACACATCTTGATCACCTCTTATAACCACTGAATGGTTAAGATTTTGTCAAGAAAATTTAAGTTTTTCTTAGTGAATGTAAATTTGCAGGCCACGACGAGACTACTTTTGAAATTTTACCAGGGACCGACTGGCTTGATTATCGAGCATTCCAGTGGGAAAGTTTCAAAAATAGTCTTCTCTAGGTATGCCAATGGACTTTCCTCAAAACCACGGCAAAGGCTAGTTTTGGCAACCTTGACCATTACAGGAATGACGAAGCAACCTCTTCTGACCATCAAGGTCAGGAAAGGAGAAGACTATTTTTGGCTTTTTACCACTGGAATGACGGCATGCTTGATAAATGAGCCAGTCATTTCATATGTAAATTTTAAAAAGTCCTTTTGAATGCATATGGAAAGGTTCAAAATTCTTGACAAATAAAGGGTTAAATGGTCACCTTGCAGAGCCGCAGCGGGTGGTCCTTAGAGACAAGGCAGGTAATAGGCTATAACGGTGATAAATAAGTATAGTACAATCACTTGTGCCTTCCACTCAACCACTACCAGTCTCAGCAGTGAGGAAGAACTATTTTCTCCAGCAATAAATTTAGCTTACAGAGACAATGTCCCACAAAATACTGCCAGCTTTTCACTAGCACTTAATTACGCTTGGCCTGTGTGTTCGTGCATGCGTGCATGTGTGAGCGCGCGGCAGCAAACAAGAATGTCTTGAATTTCATCGCAATCCAGATTTAAAGATCTGAATTTGGAACGGATCAAATTCTGGATTAATAGATTTCTTGGAAATTACTGTTAATATTTGCTTTCGATTTTAATACAAGAAATGTTTTTACGAACACTAATAATTCCAATCTTTGGCCTTTAAGTGATTTTACAAACCTGGATCCGGATTTGGATCACACTCAGAATTTACACAATCCAAGACAATTGTATAAATTCTGAAAAAATGGAAAGGATGAGGGTCTGCAGTCTCCGATTGATCTCATTGCTCAGGCAATGAGTTTTCCACTGGCCTTCAAATGGAAATTCACTAGGCAAAAATTTCAGAATACATGACAAATCTGGACCATTCAAGGGTTAAAAGGCCACCTTGGGAGGCAGCAGCAAGTGGGCCATAACACTAACACTCATATCAGCCCAAAACGACTTCTGCAGTGGTCTTGAGAAATGCCCATTTGAAGACCAAAAGAAAACTGTTTTTTTTAAATTTACCACTGGAATGACTGGCTCGAGACTGAGAGTCATTGGTAAATTTTCAAAAAGTTTTCTTTTGGTCTGCAAATGGACATTTTCTGTGAGAAAATTGAAATTTTCTTGAATAAATTCGAGAGTTAAAGGGTTAAAGACATATAGTCTCTGATGTCAGCAAAAATGAGACTTCATGACTAAGGTGTTAATTACATCAAAACACCTCTGAAGATTGTCTGTGTGCCTGAGACAGGTGACTTGCTAGCACATATTTTAGAGTGGTGTCTGTAGACCAGGAGACTATTTTTGAAAATTTATCAATGGAATGACTGGCTCAATAAATGAGCCAGTCATTTCAGTGATAAATTTTCAAAAATAATCTCTTGGTCTGCAAATGGACATTTTGTCAGAAAATAAAATTGTTATTGGTGTTACCTTTTAGAATGTAGTCTGTGAGAAGTGCTGGAACCGCTTGACTGTCTTCATTAATGGCCTGAAGGACTGATGAGTAAACACACAAGTAACATGTTAACACAGATCTAGGTCATCAACACAATTGTACAATCATTATGGTAACCTGGTTTCTAAGCTGATGCCGAGTCATGTTATGTTAGAAGAAAGTTTGGCTGGTGTACATTTTTGAGTCGTGCCAAAAACTGTTACGGTTCTAGACTGCAACACATTACAGAAAGATTGTTTCCAAATGAAACACTGGTTATCATATAAAGAAGTGCAATATAGGAAGCTTCCTTAGAAATGAAATAAATTTGACAAACCGACTGACCGACGAACTTATTCTAGATATGAGTTGCAACTAAAAACAAAATCTTTTAGAAGTTTGAAATTTCATTGTTCTGGCGGGTAAGAGAATTTTATTGCTCACTGGTAAGCTTTCATCTATAGATGAGTTTCATGCAGATAGATGTGTGACAGCTTGCTGAGAATCAAAAGCTAAAATCTTAAATCATACCATTCGTGCGTGCGTGTGTGCGAGCGTGCATGCATGCGTGAGTGTGTGTGTGCCATGTATATGTCATACGTTTAATATAAATCTGCAGTTGTTCCGAAGCTGGTGGTCCCATCTGCGGGTAGTATGGAATCACAGTTGTTAGATACTGGAAACAAAAGAAATTATACAGATCTATGTTATAATTAAAAAAGCAATTACACCCATATTCATAAAATTGATATCATTGAATTCCTTTTTCATTTCACTACAATTCATCAATATATCATTTTCCATTTGATCAATGTTTGGAGAGTGATAGATGGTGATAGGGAAGTGTGCACCTGTCACAATGTACATTATTCCGTGATAATTCACCTTTCCAGAGTACCCACCCATCATATGACGTCATAATGAACTGCGTGATGTGTACAATGACATCATAATGAATGACGTCATGGATGATGTTGATAACTACGTCACGAACGCATATTTGAAGACGGTCTATGCGTTGTTGTACAAACTGTTTGCTTTTACTATTTAATAAATATTCTGTTGAATATTTTGAAACTAATTTGACTGGGCGCTGTTTCTGCCATAGGCAGCAACAGCACCCAGTCGAATTAGTTACAAAATAGTCATCAGCTTCCCTGTATAGTCTTCAGGAAATTGATAGCTAGGACATTCGGGGATCGATTAATCCCAACACGGTGAGGTGTGGGTGGAGCTTAGCTAGTGATGGGCGGGGCATAGCTAAAAATGGAAAGGTCCATTAGCCTCTTTGTACGTGAGGAAATAGGTGCTTTATGCTAAGGAGATTGCTAGAGTAGATAGGTGTTGTCTGTCAGTGTCACTGTGGTTGTGTGGTTAAGTTATTTTGCTCACTCGAGGTAATAAAGGTTCCTACAAAATTCTATGTTACCTCATTACTGCAACAGTAGCATTGTTCAACATAGAGAAACTGAAATCTATGATCACCCAGTTCCTCGCTTTCAAAATATTCCACATTATTCAAATTCCCCAATTAACACTTTCATCATAAGGACCAAATACAATGACCTAGAATGTATGAAATAATCTGTTTAATATTTTAAAACTAATTCGACTGGAAGCCGAGGCCAATTAATGCCAATTGTGTTCAGAAAAATTTGCTAAAAAAATATTTGTTTAGAGGCATTAACCCTTTAAATTCCTGTATTCCAATTTCATGACAGTTATACAGGAAAGCTGTTGAATATTTTGAAACTAATTTGATTTGAGCCTGTTGCTGTTATAAGTAGCAACAACTCCCAGTTAAATTAGTTTCAAAATATTCAATAGAATATCCTTACATCATAAAGAATTTGTCGTGACTGGTCTGTGAGAGTTACAGCAGTGTTTTGCGAAGTATTGATTGAATGGAATGAATTGTATTATCTCCACCCTGGTGGCATGCTCACTTACAGAAGTTGCTGTTTCTGGTGAGGTAGCACCACTTGCCATACCCAGAGAGCTACCGCTGTTGTTTATATTATTCTGCATCATCATCATTGACATCACTGTTTTGTTCTTTTTATTTCGTTTGCGATCCAAATTATTCTCGCGCCGTTTCTTCTGTATGGTAAGCAGTAAGGAAATGAACTGATTCTTCAGCTCTTTGTCGTACTCGAGTTCATCGCGTAGTGCCAGCTCATGGACAAGCGTTTCTGACAGATCCTTAACAGTCTTCTCATATTCAGTGAAGAAGTCATTTAACGCCCCGGCAGGCATCTCCTTCAGCTCTGAAATTAGAAAGGAAATGATTATTCACCTGAGGTTAACCTCACTAATTGCATACATGCATAATATATAGAGGTTAAGCAGCTAAGAAAAACACTAGCTTGCTCTGAAATACACGGTAAATTAAACCAAGACAAATAAGTCTTAAAATCCTGTAATTTATGAGAAATACATGGAATTGTTCAAGCCTCTGATATATGTACTGTATGTACACATCTTTGCAAAGAGACAACTAGCAGTACATTTTTATAGCATATTATCAGTATCTGACAGATGGAATTTTGGAAAATTATTATTGGCATAAATCTTTGAAGGAGAATCTTCAAAGAATTTTCCTGGGATCTTCTCTAAACCACTAATTAACACTTTGAAACATTCAGTATGAAAAACAAGAATTCAACAAAGAGATGCTAATTTATTAAGTTGCCGCACAATATAATATATTTTCAACTAAGGTACATTGAGCCATTCCATTTAATCGCAATATGTATATTTTAGTGATAATGGTCTAATAAAATAATTAAATTTAAAACCCTATAAAAACATGACCATAGCTAGCCTTTAAATATCAGCTGTGTGAGCATGATAAATGCTGGCAAGGGTTGATTCTTTTACTCTATTTTGAGCTTTGATCAAGGAAAGAAAACCATTGTCCCTGGTCACGCATGGTTTTACCATATTACGCATGGTTTTACCATATCATGCATGGTTTTACCATATCACGCATAGTTTTATCAGGTCACGCATGGTTTTACCAGGTCACACATGGTTTTACCATATCATGTATGGTTTTACCAGGCCACGCATGGTTTTACCAGGTCACGCACGGTTTTACCATATCACACATGGTTTTACCAGGTCACACATAGTTTTACCATATCACGCATGGTTTTACCAGGTCATGCATGGTTTTACCAGGTCATGCACGGTTTTACCATATCACGTATGGTTTTACCATAACACGCACAGTTTTACCATATCACACATGGTTTTACCAGGGCACGCATGGTTTTACCAGATCACGCATGGTTTTACCAGGTCTCGCATGGTTTTACCAGGTCTCGCATGGTTTTACCAGGTCACACAGTTTACCCAGGTCACACCGTTTTACCAGGTCACGCATGGTTTTACCAGGTCACACACCATTTAACAAGGTCACACATGGTTTTACCAGGTCACACATGGTTTTACCAGGCCACGCATGGTTTTACCAGGTCACGCATGGTTTTACCAGGTCACGCATGGTTTTATCAGGTCGCGCATGGTTTTACCAGGCCACACATGGTTTTACCAGGGCACGCATGGGTTTACCAGGTCACGCATGGGTTTACCAGGTAACTCATGGTTTTACCAGGTCACACATGGTTTTACCCGGTCACGCACGGTTTTAACATATCACGCATGGTTTTACCAGGTCACGCATGGTTTTACCAGGTCAAACTTGATATCTGAGACATTGTGACTGTGGTCAAATATTTCTTACCGTTGTCGATTTAGCATAATAAGCAAAGTAACTCAAACTTGTTATTTCCAAAAAACAAGTGGACCACACTATAATTAATCTTTGAATGAGACAGTGGCGCTAGAGCTGCTCTGGTTAATGTTTGATGCTGACGGCTGTCACAGCGACATTAGACATGCTCTGTTTAGTATTTAGACCTGGTTAGAGATGCACTGTTTAATATTTGAACCAGACAGTGAATTTAGAGGTGGGCTGTTTAGGATCTAAACAAAACAGTGAAGTTAGAGGTGGGCTGTGAGTATTTGAGCCTGACTGTGGCATTAGATGTGTGCTGTGAGTATTTGAACCCGACAGTGTTATTAGAGGTTGGCTGTGAGTATTTGAACCTGACGGTTGCATTAGATGTGCACTGTGAGTATTTGAACCTGACAGTGTTGTTAGAGGTTGGCTGTGAGTATTTGAACCCGACGGTGTTGTTAGAGGTTGGCTGCTAGTATTTGAGCCTGACTGTGACATTAGATGTGCGCTGTAAGTATTTGAACCTGACAGTGTTGTTAGAGGTGGCCTGTGAGTATTTGAACCCAACAGTGTTGTTAGAGATTGGCTGTGAGTATTTGAATCTGACAGTGTTGTTAGATGTTGGCTGTGAGTATTTGAGCATGACTGTGGCATTAGATGTGGGCAGTGCGTATTTTGAACCTGACAGTGTTGTTAGATGTGGGTTGGCTGCGAGTATTTGAATCTGACAGTGTTGTTAGAGGTTGACTGAGTATTTGAGTTTGACTGTGGCATTAGATGCGGGCGGTGCATATTTGAACCCAACAGTGTTGTTAGAGGTAGGTGGGCAGTGCGTATATGAACCTGACAGTGTTGTTAGAGGTGGGTGGGTGGTGAGTATTTGAACCTGACAGTGTTGTTAGAGGTGGGTGGGCTGTGAGTATTTGAACCTGACAGTGTTGTTAGAGGTGGGTGGGTGGGCTGTGCATATTTGAACCTCACAGTGTTGCTAGAGGTGGGTGGGCTGTGAGTATTTGAACCTGACAGTGTTCTTATCAGACATGCTAGAGTTGGGCTGTTAAATATTTGAGCCTGGCACTAGTAACAGTGATGTTACCTGGCTTACTGAGGATTTGAGGCTAACAGTAACACTAGATGAAATCTGTTGAGAATTTGAGTCTGACACTATAGACAAGCTATTAAACTTCAAAGCATTCTTGAGTTGTCTGTTTAATAGACCTTTCCCACATTAGTGTATTTTGGGAAAATACCTTCCAAGAACGCATCGCGCATACAACTTCTGGCTGGTAACCTTGATAGTCGACGCGCAAACAGCATTACTTTACTATTGGAATCAGATACAATACACTTTAAGCAGTTTATATGAAGAACTAATACCATAATATTATTGAAGTCAGACATCATTGGAAAGCTTTGCCAATTTTCTATACATTTTAGTATTCATTTTTATAATTTGTAAAATTTAATACAGTTGATTGTAATTTTAAAAAATCCCCTATTGTCAAATTGATTTAATGAATCTAGATGTAATGGTGTATTTTATATACACAAATAACCCAGTGAGACTTTATGCATTAATGATTAGGCAATTGAATGCGTTTTCCAATGATGTGTGTATTACTTAAATAATATACTGATTTTAGCCTATCATAGGAACGGTTTGAATTGCAGTGTATTTTAGTGCAATAGTAACTTAATGCGGGTCAGCTGCTTGTTGGCGGATTACCAGCCAGCTGTTGTTATTACACCACAAAAACATCCATTACCGTTCAATCACTACTTGCTAAATCAATTATTTGCATTTTGCTATCAGAATAAGATTTTTATGCCTGCATACACACCTCCCCATGCCTAATCCTATTCCTATGGACCCTCAACCAGGCTACTGGTTGAGTCCCACCTCCAGCCTACCATCAGGTATAGACTGGCACCAGTCTATACTCACCTCATAGTGACGCTTGTCGCTACGCGCGCTCACGCATGCGCATCAGAGCCCGAATAGGAAACAGATTCACTTTTCAATTATTCTGCATGCAGAATAGTTGTCTAAAAATATTTATATAAGTTTTTGTGTTTTGCGCTGTGGCAGTGATACCTTTTGACTTTATATTTCGTAACAATATGCCCAATATGAAGTCAATCCTCCCTAAGTTACGTCTAGGAGTATAATTGTGTTTATATGGTATCTTATAGACGAATTTATATATTACCGGTTTTTGCGAAGATCGTTTTTGCTTCGTGGTATCTTGATTGTTATGCCTATCCTAAATCATCATCATCATTGATAATGTCCAGTCCATATATAGAGCCTGTAACGAAGTTATTTCTAGTGCATTATAAGGATTATATTAAAATCCCTTGAAAGTTTCTGGTACGGAAATTTGAATTTTCCCCGCCGTTAGAACTGAGTTGAGGGTGTCTCTTGTGTGAGTTTGAGCGGTATGCTTCATTGTTACGTTTTTTCGTTTGTAGGAGTTAGCGAAAGGTTAGATAAGACTAAATGTTTGTCGGCAAAATGTGATCATCATCACTCGATCGAGTTCGCCGGGCACGTTTGTGCGAAGTGTCCTGTACTACTAATGCTATGTGTGTGATTTGTAAAGGGTGGCCGGTTTTCGGTAGCGAAAGCGTTCTTTAAAGATTTGTCGGTCTAACAATCGCTGCCTCTGGTCGTCCTTCCCCTTCCTCCGTTGCTAGCAAGACAAGGGCGGTGTCCTTTGCTTCAACCTCTGTTCCGTTATCGGTAGCAACGGAGGGAGGAAATTCATCGGGAAATTCGGACGCCGTGATGGCGCTCTTTGCTAGGTTTGAGTCGTTTGCCACCGTTTTGACGAAATCACTTGATGAAAGGATCTCTTCTGCAATAAAAGAGGCAAAAAGGAAGGAGAGCTCGTCAAGCTCCGAGGATAGCCCGAAGGCTAGCGGGCGTTCCCGCAAATGGGGGAAGCCGGTCCCCCTGACCTCTAGACAGGTGATGGAATCGCCGAAAAAGCAGAAGACAAGAGCATCTAAGCTCTTGAAGGTGTGCTCGGAGGGTGCACCACAGAAAATCCACGTTAGACTAGAAGGTGACGGGCATAACCTTCAAGCCGTGGTGGCGTCGGCGGAAGCTGGCGTCCATAAGGCTAGTACTTATGAAAATGCCAATGTAACGGTGGTTCCGGTGGTTAAAGTAGTCTCGAAAGCGCCCATTGTTGAGAGGTCGTTACCTAGTCTTGCTAATTCCGGTTCAGGTTCCGGCCGGACTTCCGGTTTAGCGAGACATCCGGGTCGTCAAGATCCGGTTCCGGTAGGTCTTCCGGTTTGAGGGGGGGGGTGATCCGGGTCGGCAAGATCTGGTTACCACTTCCGTTTCGGTAACTTCCGGTCTGTCTTCCGGTTATGTAGGACATCCGGGTCCTAGAGGTCTAGTGTCTACTTCCGTTTCCGGGTCTTTTAGCGCTTCCGGCCATTCCGGATATCCGGAGTCTGAGGACTCTTTTTATTTTCCGAATTCTGGTAGAGGCGTTTCCGGTTCCGGGGTGGACACTAGTCAGTTTACTTCCGCTTCCGGTATTAGAAGTGTACTTCCGGGTCGGTCAGACCTGGATGTAATTCCGATTTCCGTTTCCGGTTTCATGAGAGCTTCTGGAAGAATGCATATCCGGGTCTGTTGGACCCGGCATTGCATTGTTCATCAATTTCCGGTTCCGTTTTTTCAGTTCCCTCTTCCAGTTAGTCTGTACATCCGGATTGTAGGATCTTGATCAGTTCCGGTAGTCTACTTCCGGTTTTATCCATTTCCTTTTCCTTTTTTCCACATCCGGATTTCGTACAGCCGGGGATAGGGTCATTTCCGGTTTTACCCGGCATTACATGTTCATCCATTTCCGGGTTTTCAGCTTCCTCTTCCGGTAATTCTGTACATCCGGGTTGTAGGATTTTGATCAGTTTCCGGTAGTATACTTCCGGGTTTATGCATTTCCGTTTCCCTTTTTCCATATCCGCATTCCTAGAATCTAGTCATCTTCTTGCCTAAGAATTAGTCTTATTTCAGTTTTCGTTTAATATGGGGAATGTTAAATTGTTGAAAATAGTCATTCCAAGTCATTGCCAGTCTTGTAGTCTCTCTTGGAATGGTAGTCTAGTCAGACATTTATTTGTTTATCAGCGACAATTTCAGCGTAATTAAAGACTCTCCTGACTGGTTACCGTATGGGATTTTGTTGCAGATTATTTTCTATGCGCATTTCATAAGCCGATAAGTCAGGTGGTATTCTACGCATTATTTTGAGATACGATTTTTGCTTTCATCCAACTTTAGATGGCCAGTTGTCTTCGGGCCATTCAGCGTTTTTTCTCGCTCCTTTTACCTCTTATGTCGGCAGGTTGACATATTTATTTAACCAAAGTGAGTTTATTTGTGGAGGGGATAACCCTGATTCTTAAGTAAATCGTAGTATAATTTCGTCAGTCGCTGAAAAGAATTAGATTCAGTAAAGGTTTCATAGGATCATTATGAGACAGGATTAATGTCTACAAGTACATTATTCGCTTAGAAAGGATAATCAATCGGATAAAGGGGCAGGAAGGAGGAATATGAGTCGGATTCTTCTGCGTTGACATAGTTTCGGTGAGTTCGTTTTGTTTTCATTTTTTCCAGATTTTTTGTTTGGTTTTCCTTTTATAGCGTAAATTTTGCTCTATTTTGACTGGGTTGCTGCGGGCCTTCGGACGGGGGTTTCGGGGGGGCGGGGCTCGGGATTTGCTGGGTATTTTGGGGGCAGTTTGGCTGAAGGTTGTTGGTGATGCCACCGGCAATTTTCGGTCGGATTATTCCCGGATTATTCGGCGAGTCTTGGGTTTTTGCTCGTTGAGGTTGTTGTCTGGGGGTTGGCGGCGGGCCGGTTGGAGTGGGGTCGGGGTTGCGCTGGAGGGGGGAAGAGCGGACGAGAATCTTTGGATTTAAGCATCCACCAACTATTTCGGTCAAAATGTTTTCTAAATCTTTGCAAGTCCAGAGATATTACAGTTGTGATATGTCGTCTGCAAAATTCAGTATTCAATCAGTTAATATCTAGTATCAGTGTTCAATCTTTCTTGGGGATTTCTAACACAATGGCATTTGTTAGTACAAAGATGAAATTATTGATGCTAAGATTATGAATATAAGAATCAATAAATTTATTAAAATCTTTTAAGTTTCTGCCTCGTGGCATAAATATCGAATTGTTTAGGATATCTAATTTATCAGCAAGCCCGAGCGGCTAGGCAACCGTTGATGTATTCAATACAATTTTTTTATTAAATCTCCATTGTTATACGATGTTTAAATTAGATAGTCTAATGTGGGCCATAGTTCTCTTATCAGGACCTTGTGACTTGTCATGTATGCTATTCATAGAATTGTGATGACGGTCGTCACTAGTGACTTTCCCGTAGTTCATGTAGATCTCTGGCACATGATTTGGCTATATCTTGACTCTAAGCACTCCCATAGACTTACTATGGGGTTTTGGTTTGCCACAATCTCTGGTTAAATCTCTGTAAATAATATTATCTATAATTTTTGCAGAGTCTTTAGCATTATTAATAAGTTAGGCTATTCTGATATGAACCTTTTTGGTCTCCATTCAGAGTAAGCGGCATTATTAAAATATCCATAATAAACGTGAGTTACCTATTTAGTCAGGTATAAGCGTTATGATATAGGCCAGGATTTTTGGCATATGTAATCTATGTGTTTTCTATGAGCACTCCTCTTTAGCATATAGTAAGTTTGACTCTTCTTTAAGGGGGGGGGGCCCTTATTAAAAGGGGCTAGATATTCCTGGATCTAGAATCCTTCTATGTAGTCTCCTCTTCCAAAAAGGGTTTCTGTTCCTTATTATTAGAAGCTATTAGCTTTAGAGGGGTTGTTGTTTGTCTATGATTGTCAGGGAGTCTATAGAAGAGGCTATTCATTGGAAAGTAGATCCAGGCTTCTGTGCATTGGTCCGATTGTCTGTTAGGCTTCTAAATCTCGATTCGTTCAGTCATGGCCATGGGGTTTTCTTTCATTTTTAGAAGGAGGAATGAGGTTTAGTCTTATGGATTGTCCTCCAGTAGAGCTGTTCGCGGCCTCTCTGAATGCTCAGATCTTCTACTTCTTACATGTCTCCTTTTCTGGACAGTCAACCCCTCGGGGGGGGGGGGGTGGGTGGGGGGGGGGGGGGGGGTGGGTGGATGCTCTGTCTCAGTAGTGGACAGGAATGTTCGCCTATGCCTTCCCTCGAATGATTTTGATTCAGTTAGTTTTGAAGAGGGTCAAGGATCAGGTTTGCGAAATTTTTCTGATAGCTCCCTGTTGGCCAAAGAGGATTTGGTTTTTAGACCTTCTAGATTTTCTGGTAGATTTCCCTCTTCTTCTTCCAGTATACCAGGATCTTCTATCTCAAGTAAGAGGTCTTTGTGTACATCCAAATCCAATAAATTTTAGTCTGTGTGTCTGGAGAATCTCGAGTCTGAAGTCCTCGAGAATAAGGTTTCTTCTGATATCAGGAAATGATTGACTCTGCCAGAAGGGATTCGACCCGTTGAGTTTACAAGGGTCGATTTAAAAAATTTAGGTGAATGATGTTCAGACCAAGGTTTCGTGCCCGATTCTGGTTCGATACCCAAATTATTAGATTTTTTATCTTATCTGTTTGGGTATTTTCATTTGTCAGTTATTACGTTCAGGGAGTATAGATGTTCTCTGGTGTCATCCCCTCCTTGTCTTCTGTATGCCGATGTCAAGGATACTAAGACTTTTAATAGCTTTATTAGAGGTCTAAGTAATATTCGTCCTCCGATTGCTAAGTCTTTTCCTTCCTGAAGTTGGGCTTTGGTTCTTCAAGTTTTGGCAGGTCGCCATTTTGAACCTATTTCTTCTACCAGTAGTAAGCTTGGTTTTGTTTTTAATTGTCAAAGCTGTTTTTTCTTGTTGCTACAGCCTCTGCTAGAAGGCGTTCAAGAGATTCATGCTCTTTCTGCTGAAAAGGAGAGATTTATAGTTTCAGGAGACGTCTTTGATATCCCAGAAGGAATTTTTTATCTATAACTCGCACTAACCGCTATCCTGCTAGTCTGATCATTTTAAAATCTTTTTCGTCTGTCGCCATCCGAAAAATTTTGGTGTCCTATTAGGGCATTAGGAACCTTCAATCAGCGATCAGATGTTATAAGAATCAATCCATCTCATTTATGTTTTTCCTACGAGGAAAATTTATCTAAGCCGGTCTCAAATTCTTCGATTGTCAGATGGATTTTGAGAGAATACTTAATCCTTGTTATGAGATAGCCTCACCGGATCAAATTAATCTCTCCCTTATTAAAGCCGATGACGTTAGAGGTATGGCTACTTCTTTCGCTCTTTTTGAGGGATCGTCTTTAGATGAGATCATGCAGGTAGCAGGAGGGAAATGTGAATACACCTTACATCCTTTTAGCTCAAAGACCAGAGTGCAGGCTAATCATGGTGTGATTGAGCTAAATGCACTATTAGGTTACGTTATTAGCATTTGGATAAGATTGATTTAATTTTATCCTTGTTTGTTAACTAAAAAGCTGAAGACTATTTACCAAGTACTTCCCACCATTTTCGTTAGGACTATGCGTCTGTGAGATAGGGGGAGAGTCTTTGTTTGGTTTTTAGTTATTTCTTTACGTTCAAGTTGTTCGTATTTGCTAATCACGGTGTGATTGAGCTAAATGCTATATTAGATTATGTTGTTAACATTTGGATAAGATTGATTTAATTTATCCTTGATTGTTAACCAAAAAAGCCGAAGACTATTTACCAATCACTTTCCACCATTTTCGTTAAAAGACTGCGTCGGTGAGAAATGGTGAGTCTTCTTTTGGTTTTTAGTTATTTCTTTAAGTTCAACTTGTTCTTATTTGCAAATCACGTTGTGATTGAGCTAAATACACTAATATGTTATGTTAATAACATAGGGATAAGATTGGTTTGATTTTTATCCTGGTTTATTGATTCTCAAATCTCCTCCCACCTTATGTGGACAGGGGGCACTGACCAAATCTACTGGTTTAGCAAGTAGTGATTGAACGGTAATGGATGTTTTTGTGGTGTAATAACAACCCCCACAGACCCCCCCTTGCGGGTTGGTCTGTTGTTTCATTAACCACTATAAAAACATACTTACCGTTCAATCACTACGACCCGGCCTCAACCACCCCGCATGGTAAGTTTTGAGAATCAGACTTTAAATATTTTGCACTTAAATTTAGAAAAGTGAATCTGTTTCCTATTCGGGCTCTGATGCGCATGCGTGAGCGCGCGTAGCGACAAGCGTCACTATGAGGTGAGTATAGACTGGTGCCAGTCTATACCTGATGGTAGGCTGGAGGTGGGACCCAACCAGTAGCCTGGTTGAGGGTCCATAGGAATAGGATTAGGCATGGGGAGGTGTGTATGCAGGCATAAAAATCTTATTCTGATAGCAAAATGCAAATAATTGATTTAGCAAGTTGTGATTGAACGGTAAGTATGTTTTTATAGTGGTTAATAAAACAACAGACCAACCCGCAAGGGGGGTCTGTGGGGGTTTTGCTCTGAGCGTGGATTTAGGGAAATCCCCGCGTAATGATGTCAATGTGGGAAAGGTGTATTGCGCTTAATTATCTGATATTAATAACAGGATTCATTTCTAGCTAAGCATTGTCCACTTTTAACATGTTTAAAACCTGAATTCCCAGAATCTAAATTTCAAGGTAACTATATACAAGTACGCTGTTGAATATTTTGAAACTTATAAATTTGACTGGGAGCTGTTGCTGCCTGATGCTGCAACAGCTCCCAGGCAAATTTGTTTAGAAATATTGAATGGAATGTTTATTAACCCGTTCATGGGCAAATTTGGTCAAGAAAATCTCAATTTTTTTCTTAGAAAATGTCTATTTTGCCGGCCATGCAACCATTTTTGAAAATTTAACAATTTAAATCGATTATCGGGCCAGTCGTTCAGGTGGTAAATTTGGAAAAAAAGTGGTCATCGCTTGGCCTGTAAAAGGGACATTTCCCAGGCCCACTTAAGAGGTTGGTTTGACAATCAAAGGGTTAAATTGTAAATTCATCAGACACATGAGACATACAATGTTGACACTTTAGTGACAGACTTTTTGATTATTGCAATCAAGCTCTGATTTTGATTGTGATGTCAGCTAACATGTGACGTATTTGACTATGACAGATACACGAGTGACAGATCAGATGCCTCTACTGATGTAGAAGATAGTGAGCCGTTATATATGCTGTACATAGTTCCCGCAATTTTCATCTGCTCTTGCTGACCATTAGCAGATGAACGGCTAGTGTGAACCATCAAACTATTATTAATCACGCTGTTATTATATGTCTGTATTATATAATATATAGATCTGCTGCCAGACACACATTCTCTATATAACAGATACAGAAAAAAATATGGATGTCAGATTAATATTGGCTTATTAACCTTTAGAGATATTTTTACCATCAATTAATGACAAATACCTAGACATAACAAAGAAAACCCATACATACTATAAATGGACATCCTTGGCTGAGGTAATAAAAAAACATCTGAACCGCTCAAACATTACAGCAGAGGCAGATGTAGCGGTTGACTGCGCTGGCAAAGAGCTAATTTACCAAGTTGCTTACAATGAGTCACGTATATTGAACATGCAATCAGCGCTTTTAGCCAGACAGAACAGATATGGCTGATTCTTTATGGTGCAAGAAATATTATGTGGAGCATTCAAACTTAGTTTACTTGGAAGCCATTGCTGCCTTAGACAGCAACATCTTTGCTACAAACAAATTTGTAAATATTCAGAATATCATCTTAGAGAATTAGTTTCAATCTGTAGTAGAGCTGAAAAGGCTTTAACCATTTAATGGTCAAGATTGCTCAAGAAAGAATACTATTTTTGAAAATTTACCAATGGAATGACTGGCTCGGTTATCGAGCCAGTCACTCCATTGGTGAAATTTAAAACGGTGGCAGCTCTTGATCTGCAAATGGTAATTTCTCAAGACATTTAGCTGGTTTCGGCCAGCTTGACAGTTAAAGGCTTGAAGCTGGATTAATGTGTTTCATATGTAGTCTATCATGTATTCAAGACAAAACTGCACTAAATTATTATTTCATAATGCTTTTAAGACAACCAGCTAAAAGCTCTAGATATCCGAGTGATATTGATGTATAAATCTACTGCTGCTATGGATGCAGCAGCAACTACAGGCGTAGTAGTGATGAGAGCTCATGGGAATATGTGATTAGCTGTTGTCATGGTTGTGGTGAGAGGGAGGGATGCAGCGAGAGAGAGGGGGGGGGGGGGAAGAGGGAGAGAAAGAGGGGGGAGGGAGGGGGAAAGGTGAAGGGAGGGGATAGGTGGTGGGGGGGGGGGAGAAGGGAGGGAGGCAGGAGAGGGGGATGGGGGGCAGTGGGAGATCTGACTAAGAGATGGAAGATACATGTACTTTAAAGAATGTCAAGAGGAAGATGTTCTAGGGTGCCAAATAGTCTTACTTCACTGAAGTGAAATATGTCTACTAAAGGCCACTTTATTCATGGAACAAGTCTATAGTGTGTTTTTTATAGACAGGCAATCCATACATGGAGGGCCAAACGGATTGTACGATTGGCTTTTATGATCAGCAAGGTGCTAATTATAAGCACAGAGGTTTGTCTAAATACAGAGGTGGTCATTATACAGAGGTTTGACTATGTAGAGATTCGTAGTCATGTTTATGTGGCAGTTTAATCAATATAATCCCTGACACCCCACCCCAACCCAACCCATCCCACATGGAGTGCGCCATATGAAAAGCAGCATCAATGGATGAATCCAATCTGGCACTTAAGTATTGACGTCATAATCAATTACATTACATGTAGATTGATGTTACAATAAAAATTGACAGACAATTATAACTCTGTCATGGCTCTGGAGAAGTCCGTTAAGTGTATCAGTTGTATGTCTTTGATGGATTTACTATTTAATAAATATTCTATTGAATATTTTGAAACTAATTTGACTGGGCGCTGTTGTTTCCTATCCAGTCAAATTTGTTTCAAAATAGTCAACAGCTTACCTGTATAGTTATATTGAAAATGGGAATCTGGGAAGTCAGGGTTCAAAGTATATTAACGCTTACCACTCTGATATTCTATCTTTTACTACGTCAATAGCAAAGAAACTAGTATATATTTTCAACAGCATCATCTTCCACCAAATTTTTTGAAAAATGAACACTATGTTCATCTTTTAATTTAGTTTGAGAATTAAATATTGAGTGGTACAGGTTAAATGAAAGTATATTAACTGATACCAACACACCCAAAGCGTGGACGGAGCTTAGCTACAGATGGAAGGGGCATGTTGTGGCCAGGAGGCTGCCGTTCGTTGCCTGTCGCCTGTGCGGCCTGGCATCAAGTCATCGCGAAAGCTCGCGTATCACAAGTTCCGGGTCGTTGGCCACTCGATGGTCCGGCGTGGCCTGATCAGCCAGTCGGAGGTTCTCCATGGGCCAGTTCCTGGTGGCTCTTCGTCATTCTCAGGGCTTGCGATGCCGTACCATGGGCGATCCTTTGGGGCTCCTCCACAAATATGCCCAAACGGACCTGCGCATCTCCAAGGAGGCAGCCAGCCACTCTGGCTGCCTCCTTGGAGATGCGGGTCCGGTCGGGCATTCCCGACATGGTGTGGTTGTTGTTGTTAGGTGGTCAAGCCTCTCCCGGAAGGGGGCGTGCCCGGCTCTTCCTCGCCATCATCAAAGGGCATGTCAGAGACGGGAGCTGCCATCGTCGTGGCGTATATTAGACATCTCCGGACTGACACGCATATATACGCATGCAATACCATCTTCTGCTAACATTGGACAATGGTAATTAACCCATTAACCCTCAAATTTGTTCAAGAAAAAAAAATGACATTCCTTATGGTGTAAGGAATATTATTTGAATGGTCCAGCCAAATTAGTTTCAAACAATTGTCAAAGTATTCAACAGCTTTCCTGTATACTGTAGTTGTATTAAATGAGACCATGGAATTTCAAGAGTTAAAGGGTTAACCATTTAATGGTCAAGCCGGCCAAAACTTGCATCTACAGTTGTCTTGAGAAATGTCCATTTGCTGACGTAGAGAAGACTATTTTTGAAAATTTACCACTGGAATGAGACTCGATAAGAGTGAGACAGTAATTCCAGTAATAAATTTTCAAAAATATTCTTTTCTTGGCATGCAAGTGGACATCCATTGAGTAAATTTATTTTTTTAAACCTATTTTTACGATTAAACGGTTAATTTCTAAATATGCAACAAAATATTTATTACATTGTACAGAATTTATTATCTGGTCTTCAAGTATCTCACTGGATTGTAATGTTGATAAGATGAAACAATATTTGTGTTACAGAGATATTATAGGACACTGTTTGTTATCTTAAACCTTTTCATATTCAAGCTGACCAAAACGGCTTATACAGTGGTCCTCATAAATCTTCATTTGCAGACCAAGAGAAGACTATTTTTAACAATTTACCACTAGAATGACTGACTCGTATACCGAGTCAGTCATTCCAGTGGTAAATTGTCAAAAATAGTCTTCTCTTGGTCTGCAAATGAACATTTTCTATGAGATGATTTAAATTTTTTTGAACAGATTTGAGGGTTAACGGGTTAAAACCAGGAATAATCGCAGCCAGGATCTCAAGATTACCCGCCAGCATAATAAAGTCATGCGCCTGTATTAGCTGCCTGGCAACAGCTCATTGTCTACCAGACAGGAATGATGCACTAAATCTCTGGAGACACCGCCGAGATGCATTGATTGTCCTTTGAACAAGCAACAGGTACATGTATGTATGCCTGGCTCCTCAGTGTCACTGCTGCGCAAATGCACTGCTAGCTCACTGCCCAAGCGCATTAGATTATCTATGAGTCATTGTACAATTCTTGAGTGAGAAAAATGTACACTACACTATCTAGATATAAATTATTCAGATTGGACATTTTGTTCATGTAATTTCTGCATATGACTTACGTCTGACAGATCATTATTATAACCCTGGGTGGGTTGCGGATATAAATGTGACCGTGCGGGCACTTTATTCATATTCAGCTGATGTTCAAATTCACTAAGTGCTGGACAAAACAAGAGGCCCAAGGGGCTTGTGTCGCTCACCTGGAGCACCATCAATTTTTGTCAAAATTGTTTGTGGGTGGTTTAGTAGCCATTTAAATGAGTTTGTGGACATTTTTGCAAGTGCAATATGGCCACCAAACATGCTACATTTTGATTGGCCCATGGCGCCCAGGTTTTTTTTTGACGGATCAACTTCCCTTGAACAAAATTTAATGGCCCTTAGTCATTAATCATACCGCCCAAATTTCGGCCTGGTCCCTACAGCAGTCGTTGTCGAGAAAACTAGGTCATCCAAGATGGTCGCAGAACCATTTGGTCAATCAAGTCCTCTTGAACAAACTTGGCTTACCTCCTCGCCTAGATGAAGATTCCCCAAATCGTCCAAAATCCAAAATGGCCGCAGGGCAAATAGGCCGATCGGGTTCATCTGAACAAACTTGGATCCATATGCCCTAAGGATGCTTCCTGCCAAACATAATTGAAATCGGCCCAGCGGTTCTTGAGAATAAGTCGTTTAAAGGAAAAGTTGACGGACGATGGATGGAGGACGGACACACGACGGATGGTCGCCACGGTATAAGCTCACTTGGCCTAGGCCAGGTGAGCTAATAATGTTTCCATGCTGTAGTGCCGCTATATTTATTAACCCTTTAATCCCTGATATTCTAGTATCTCAAACTCAACCACAATTATACAGGATAACTCTTGAATATTTTGAAACTAATTTGACTGGAACATGTTGCTGTAATAAGACACAGCTCTCAGTCAAATTAGTTTTCAAAATATTCAACAGAATATTCTGTAGAGCGGAGAGAAAGTTTTGCTTCTGATCTGTGCAGGTGAAAGGGTTACTAATAATAGAAACATCATATCCTTGTCATTGGTGGTGGTAGGCTACCTGTACACTTAACTCTACACCCTTAAACTTGTTCATGAAAATTTCAATCTCTTCATAGAAAATGTCCATTTGCAGACCAACAGAAGAGTATTTTTGAAAATTTATCACTGGAATGACTGGCTTGATAACCGAGCCAGTCATTCCAGTGATAAGTTTTCTAAAATAGTCTTCTCTTGGTCAGTAAATGGATATATCTCAAGACCACTGCAGGAGCCATTTTTGGCCCGTTTAACTGTTACGAGTTAAATACATGTGGCGCTACTGCATGGTTAGAAATAAATGAAAAGATATAGTTGCCGGCTTATGATGACATTTCATGCATATTCCGGTTGCCCGCCGCAGATTAAGGTTGCCCTTATATGTTAAGCTAAATGACAAAGAAAATTAGAATCACTATTGCTTTGTCAAGTAAATTCTGAAGAATGGCCACAATTATTCAGAAATGGCATTAAGCACTGTTACTCTTTCTAATAATTAAATAGATTAATGACTTAAAACGAAAAGCGTTAGTCAGTAGGTATCAAAAACACAGTATAGTACTATTAGTCAGTATTTATCATGGTTGCCCTGTGTACCATTAACAGCCAAAGTTTAGCTGCCCTTTTGAAAATCAGGTTTCCCCGGGCAACATGGCAAATCACATTTCGATCTCTGCTACTGATGTAAGACCATGGTGGATTATGGTCCCCTGGTGGTGGTAATGAGCATTAAGTGGTTGTGGTGAAGCTTATATTTCTAGTGATATAGCCATTTGTAGTTAAGCCAGCCAAAATCAGCTTGATTAGTCATTTTGGAGATTGCTCATTAATTTGCAGGCCATTAAGTCACTGGAATGACTGGCTCGATAACCCAGCCAGGCATTCCACTAATAAAATTTCAAAAGTAATTTTCTTTTGGTAATTGCAAATGGACAAAATTTTGAATTTTTTTTAACAAACTTGCCCATTAGAACTTAAAGGATTAATTGGATGCTTACACCACCTAAATGAAGCCACAAATGACAGCTACCATCACCACCACCAAACCCACCACACTATCCCACCACTGTCACTAACAAAGCCAACAACACGAAGCTGCCTCCACCGTCATCAACAGCACCACCACAGGCAGCACTACCACACACCACCACAACACCACCATCAATCGCCACCACCACGACAACCATCACCATCCCAGCCAACAACACCAACAGTAGCCGCAACAGCGTACTGAGGATGGTGGTAGTGCTGCTGGTGGTGGTGCCTTCGCGGTTGCAGCGGTGGTGGTGGTGTTTGTGGAGGTGGCTTTGTGGTGTTGGCATTGTTAATTGCAGTGGTGAGGTGGAATGGTGGTTTTGGTGGTGGTGTCATTATTTGTGGTGGTGGTGGTGATGATGGTGGCTGTGGTATCGTTTCGTTGGTGTGAAAAATCTAGTGCCCATTCCTTCCTTTCCTCCTTCATTGATAGATTCATTCATCCATTCATTGACTAACTAGAACAAGAGGCCCAAGGGCCTGTGGTGCTCACCTGGACCAGTAGCATTTGAACCATTTGCATTTAAATATATATGATGGATAACTTTCAGAAAATCCAAGGTTTCCAAAAAATTGACCAATCAAAATTCTGAATACAAATTATAGTCAACCTTGATAGGGTCACTCTAGCCAAATATGGTTGAAATATGTCAAGCAACTAAGGAGAAGCAGCGTTTTGTTTCCGGTACATTTTTCACAAAATCTAAGATTTTCGCCCAAAAAATTGATGAATCAAAATTCCGATTGGAAGATCTGGAGCCTACGACCATTGGGTCCTTTTCAGCCAAATTTGATTGAAATCAGTCAAATTGGTAAGGAGAAGAAGCATTTTTACAATTTTTAGTAAATTAGAATTTTTAAATAAAATTTAAGATTTTGACCCAAACAAGAGGCCTGTATCGCTCACTTGGACCATAGCCATCTCAACTAGAATGTTCATTAACAATAAGTAGAACTCTAATGAGTTTAGCACACTTGTAACAAGAAAACAGAGGCCATGTTTCTTTATGTCTCAACTTCTCTTGAACAAACTTTAATGGCCCTTAGTCATCAATATCATATCTCCCAAATTTTGGCACAATCCGTTCAGTGGCTCTGGAGATAAACTTGCTTTCATGAAAACCAGGCCATCCAAAATGGCCGGCCAACCATTTGGCAAATCAAGTTCCCTTGAACAAACTTGGTTCAGCTCGTGTCCTAAATGATATTTTATGAGTTTTTAATCAATCACTCAAACAGTTTCGGCGAAGATTTTTAAAGGCATTTCCATGACAAAATCTATGATGGCCTTGGCCGATCGGTTTCGTTTGAACAAACTTAAATCTTCATGCCCTAAGGATGTTTCCTGCCAAATATAATTGAAATCGGCCCAGTAGGTCTCGAGAAGACATTTTAAATTTCCCATTGCTTTCATTGCTTTAGTATGGGAGCTTTTTGCATGAAAATTATCCATGGCCAGGAAAACTAGGTCATCCAAGATGGCCACCGAACCATTTGGTCAATGAAGTCTTCTCGAACAAACTTGGCTTACGTCTTTCCCTAGATGAGCCTTCATGAGTTTTGACTTGATACCCCAAGCGGTTTCAGAGAAGATTTTTAAAGACGTTTCCTAAAATCGGCCTAAATCCAAGATGGCCACCAGGTAAATTGGCCAATCGGCTTCATTTGAACAACCTTGGATCCCTATGCCCCAAGGATGCTTCTTGCCAAATATAATGGAAATCGGTCTAGTAGTTCTCCAGAAGAAACCATTTTAAATTTCCCCATTGCTTTAGTATGGGTGCCTTTGGCAGGAAAACAATCCAAGATGGCCACCAAACCATTTATCCGACAGTTTTGAAGATGGCAAATCTGAGCTCAGAACACCCCAAAACATATGTAGAAGCAATTTGGGCCTCAAATAAAAAAATCCAATATGGCTGACAAACACACTACATTTTGATTGGACTACGGCAGCCATGTTTTTCGACGGATCAATTTCCCTTGAACAAACTTTAATGGCCATTAGTCCCTAATCATATCTCCCAAATTTCGGCCCGATCCCTTCAGTGGTTCTGGAGAAGTCGTTTTCGGGAAAACTAGGTCATCCAAGATGGCCACCGAACCATTTGGCCAATCAAGTCTTCTTGAACAAATTTGGCTTACCTCTTTCTCTAGATGATGTTTCATGAGTTTTGAATCGACTCCCACAGCGGTTTCGGAGAAGTTTTTAGACGTTTCCTAAAATAGGCCGAAATACAAGATGGCCACCGGCCAAATTGGCCGATCAGCTTCATTTGAACAAACTTGGATCCCTATGCCATAAGGATACTTCCTGCCATATATAATTGAAATCGGCCCAGTGGTTCTTGAGAAGACGTCGTTTAAAGGAAAAGTTGATGGATGGACGACGGACGGATGACGGACGGTCGCCATGGCATAAGCTCACTTGGCCTTTCAGGCCAGGTGAGCTAAAAAATCCAAAATGGCCACCAAACATGCTACATTTTGATTGGTCCACGGCGGCCATGTTTTTTCACGTATTAACTTCTCTTGAACAACTTTTAATGACCCTTACTCCCTAATCATATTTCCCAAATTTCGGCCCGATCCCTTCCGCGGTTTTCGAGAAGTAATGTTCACTAAAACTAGGTTATCCAAGATGGCCACTGAACAATTTAATCAATCAAGTTCCCTTGAACAAGCTTAGCTCTTGCTCTAGATGATGTTTCATGAGTTCTGATTCAGCAAGCTGTTTAGAAATTTTTTTTAAAAGAGTTTTATAATAAATGGCCCAAGACCATAGTGCTCACCTATTTAAAAAAAATTTTAGATTAATTAATGCACAACAAGCATCATTGGTCCATCAGACAACCATAACCGTTGCCATAGAAAGATGGCAATGGTCCTTATCATTATTGACCAATGCGGCAATCATTCTTACCACTAATACAACAAGAGCTACGCAAACGGTGCATAATACCACATGATAACAAATCAATGAATGTGAGCTATCAGAAATCTAGACCAGTCATGGAGTTATTGCCTGGAAATCAATTTTCTTGTTTATTTGGTTGGCGGCCAAATTGGATTTTGGATCATCTACAATTTCCATAAGCTTTTTCCTCAGACCTAGTCTTGTCATCCCTAGGATTTTTGGTGGAAGATGTTGCTGTCTAGGGTTGCGCGATTTTTGCTTTGAAACATCACGATCGATTTTATAAAAAAATCTCGATTTTCGATTAAATCGTAGGTCCAAATTCCCAAAAGTATTAACCGGGGTAACATGGTAAAAAAAGTTGAAATAAATAATACAAAAATAGCACGAAATTAGAACACATTTTCATGTGACAAATTCTTGCCATCCTACGTCTATGCTTAATGTATACCGTATATTGATCGTCGCGGGAGTGAAATTATTAATTGGGACCGCCTAAATATTGCGTATAGTTTAATAAACATCGTTTATTTTTTACATAAAATGTTGTCGAGTAAAAATATAAATCCCGCTTCCGCTTATAGCCTCTCTTTGTTTGACGATCAACAGAACGCACAGTTCAAAATACAACAATCTGGAATGCTGTTGCGTTATTTTCTTTAATTAGGCATGACAACCGAATCACTAAGGAAAAATTAGTACACAGCCTGAAATTGCTAAAAGAATTAAAAAGAATTATGTTCGTAAGTATATACTTGGTATTTCACGACAGACTCAGGGTCTGCAGCGAAAGAAAGAAAATTATATGGCGATTTGACGGAGTAACTAGCTGGTTTTCTCAATGCCAAAGGTGTTACCTCGCTATTGTTAGCTGGTTTACCATAGAGCTTTCTGTTTTGATTAGGACTTTGTGAACACATGCGTGAAGCGAACTAGAAAAAAGACAATGGATACATGCGCAAATGGATTATAACTGTATTCTTTTATTGCTGAATGATGAATTTATAAAATCTTATAGTCTGCTCAATTTTTTCACGATTTTTAGATTTTTTTTCAATTACATCGTAGAAAATCGCAATTTGTTTCAAAATCACGATTTTTGATTAAATCGCGAAATCGCGCAAGCCTAGTCATCCCATGAAGTTTCAAAGCGACACGCTATTTTAACCGAAATAGAGAAATCAATTTTCAAGATGGCTACCAGTGGCGTGGGGCCATCTTGGAATTAGGATCATTGTCGACTTCAATAGTTTCTTTCTCCAGAGCTAGTCCAACCACCCTGTCAAGTTTCAAAGTAATCCGATAAATGGTAATGGAGTTATCATACGGAAACCAATTTTCAAATTGGACACACTTGGCTGGCAGCCATCTTGGATTTTAGATTATCGTCGATTTCGATGAGTTTCTTCTCCAGACCTGGTCCAACCACCATATACCGGTGGCTGGCAACCATCTTGGATTTCGGATCATTGTCAATTTCGAAAGATTTCAAAGTGATCCGATAAACGGTAACAGAGTTATCATCTGGAACCTACTTTACCGCCTGTCCGGATGGCGCCATCACATACTATCCGGCCAAAATTTTGCTGTCCTTGACACTATTGACAATTGGGAAAAGTATCATTGACCAATGGGGCAGCCATCTCTGACATTACTGAGCCAGCCGATGGCATTTAACAACTGGATGATGGTCACAGTAAGAAAATTGGATGAGGAAATGCAAGAATATTGGTGTCATTGACATGATTGACTAATGGGAAAGGTACCATTGATCAATGGGGCAACCATCCCTGACATTATTGACCCAGAAGATGACATTTACCAACTGGACGATGGTCACAGTAAAAAATGTGGATGAAGAAATGCAGGAATATTGGTTATGGCCCTAAAGGTGCAGCCTCCTTATATTAATAGTTCAAATAGATATTTAACTGAAGAAACATATTTGCTAAATTTGATTTTAATCTATCAACAATTGACAAAACAAATGGACTTTCATCATCATAGGGTTCAATAGTTTAACACTTAATGAACCAGAGTTATCGCCCTTGTTTCAAAATGCATACTCTTTATATCCATAGTTCAAATAGATATATTTGATTGAAGAAACATATCTGCTAAATTTGATTTTAATCTATCAACAATTGGTGAAAACATGTACTTTCCCCATATGGCTCAACACTTAAAACACCTCAATGACCATGAGTTATGGCCCTTGTTTAAGGGTGTGGTTACTTCATATTCATAGCTCCAATAGATGTTGCGTAAAGGAACATATTTACTAAATTTAGTTGTAATCCATCGATCAATGACAAAACATGCACCAAACGTATTTTCCCCATAGGCATCAATACTTTGAAAATATAGCAAGGGACATAACTCTGCTATTTGTATGCGTGGCCACTTAATATTCATAGCCCAAATAAATATTGCCTAAAGGAACATATCTGTCGAATTGGGTTTTAACACATCGATAAATGACGAAACGTGCCACAAACGTATTTTCCCCATAGGCTTCAATACTTAAAACGCATTAATGAATCACAGTTATAGCCCTTGTTTAAGGGTGTGGACACTTCATCCTTAAGGCCCAAATATATATTGCCTAAAGGAACATGTCTACCAAATTTGGTTTTAATTAATTGATAAATTACGAAACGTGACACAAACATATTTTCCCCATAGGCTTCAATACTTTGAAAATATAGCAAAGGCCATAACCCCATTTGTGGGTGGGGGCCACTTCATCTTCATAGCCCCAATACATATTGCCAAAAGGAACATATCTGCCAAATTTGGTTTTAATCCATCTACAAATGGCGAAACATACCACAATTGTTGACAGACGACACAGGCAGACAAACACAGATGGACAGACAGACAAATCACGATTGTATAAGCTCACCTAGGTGGGCTAAAAATCAGCTAAAATCCTAGATGGCCGCCGGCCAAATTGGCCGATAGGCTTTATTTGAACATACTTGGATCACCATGCCCCAAGGATGCTCCCTGCCAAATATAATTGAAATTGGCCCCGTAGTTCGCTTAAAGAAAAAGTTACCGGATGATGGATGGTCGGCATGGCAATTAAGCTCACTTGGCCATTCTAGCTAAAAGTAAAATGCCCTTCTAACTCCCTAACCTTCACAAATCACAAACCAGAGACAAAAAATTCTGTAATTTGTCTGGGAGCGGCGTACATCACTTGTATAGGCAACAGCAACAACCTGCACTGAAATTAGTTTCAAAATATCTAACAGCTATAATCTATAGCTTTCTTGAAATCGAGACACGGGCATTTCAATGGTTAAAGACTTAATTGTGGAATTCTCAGCTCAAGTGTAGGTAACACTCTGAGCAGGTGGGCAATTTGTCATAGTTCGTCCGGGGTGTTAAGAATTGAGTGTCACAAATGAAAATGGTACAATTATATTTATGGTTTTATTGCTTAAAGTTATTGCTGTCAAAAACCATGGATGATACATAATGACCCCTATGCAGTCACATAGTGCCTAATGGAGTGGAATAATGGCGGGTGGTAGTTCAATTATACACAGGTTATATGTTCATAAAAGTCTGATGATAACTAGACATTATACATGATTCATTATATTGATGAATGTATTTATGTCAGAAAGCCTCTCCCCAAACAACTATGCTTTCATATATATATATATATATATATATGGTAATGAGATGACAGCAACCTGCTGAATACGACAGATGGTAAATAAACCAACAATTCCATGACTGTTTGACTGTGTTCATATGCATGCTATGTACAGTGAAACCTGTCTATTGCAGTCACTTGGTTTGGGACCACTAAATGAATACAATGAGTTGTATGAAGTAATCACCTGTCTTTAGTGATCACCTCTTGATGGCCCATATGGTATCCATTATAGATGGGTTTGACTGTACGCATTACACACTGAGAACATGACTGGAGGCTATTACGCTCTACTGGCAATAAATAGCCTTTCCATTTGAAACAATTATTCATATACAACAGAGATCAGATCTAGATACAAAAAAATATACTGATATATTATGCGTGGCGCGTGTGTGCGGGTGGGTAGGGGAGCTCTCATACAGATTGAATACACCTTTCCCACATTAGCGTATTTTGGGAAAATACCTTCCCAGAATGCATTGCGCATGCCACTTCTGACTGCTAACCGCGATAGCCGACGTGCAAACAGCATTACTTTACTATGGGAATCAGATACAGTGCACTTTAGGCAGTGCATATGAAAAACCACATTCATAATATTTTTGAAGTCATATATCATTGGAAAGCTAAGCCAATTTTCTATACATTTCTGTATTAGTTTTTATAGTTTTGTAAAATTTAATACAGTTGATTGCAATTTTAAAATATCCCCTATTGTCCACTTGATTTAATGAATCTAGGTTGAATGGTGTATTTTATATACACAAATAACTCAGTGAAAACGTTACAAAAATATAAAAAATAATGCATTAATGTTTCGGCAATTGAAAGTGCTTTCCACTGATATATGATTTAAATAATATAATGATTTTAGTGTATCATAGGAACGGGTTAGATTGCGGTGTATTTTAGTGAAAAAGTAACTCAACGCGGGTCAGCGGCTTGTTGGTGGCGGTACCAGCCGGCAGTTTTGCTCTGAGCATGGATTTAGGGGAATCCCTGCTTAATGAAGTCAATGTGGGAAAGGTGTATTGTGGCTCATTTTGCATTAGCCCAAGCATTGATGAATGCGTTGTCACCTGTAGTCATTATTTATGTAGGCGAAATTAAAGCACATGAACATATCTACATCACGTACATTATTCCAGAGGTGCCACAGTTGGAGGTGGGAGCCGTACTAATTTTCCTGAGATGGTTCCCCCTATCGACTCAGGCCAAAAAATGTACTGTAGTAGACATTTTTCAAGAGAAACTCAGATGGGCAAAAATAAAACATTTGTCGGTCGGTGCACTGACTCGACTTAAGGTCCATACTATACAAGTATTTAGTTGATTGAGATGTAGGAAATCTCTGAGACCATCTAACAGCTGGATATTGCCTAGGGAATTATTTGTGCTAGTCAGCCCTGGTCACCTGGTGACATGAATCATTAATTCTCCTATACTGTATATCAGCAACAATCAGCAAGAGTTGTTTTATTTATCAAGGTCACTGTGACTAAGTTGAGCTAAGTGCAAAATGTTATTGTTACATGTAACAATGTTTGTCATCAATGTCACATTTTCTGGCAGCCAGTACTGAACTGATGGAATTACTTTTCAGTCAGTACCTGCTCACTCGGATCAGTACCGATCTAGACTTGCAGTAGTAGTAGTAGTAGTAGTAGTAGTAGTAGTAGTAGTAGTAGTAGTAGTAGTAGTAGTAGTAGTAGTAGTACTTTTTTTATTATTGTCAAGCATTAATTCTATGAACCCTGTCTTTGACGATGTACTGGCACTAGGATCTGGCTCATTCATCATCTGGAATGTAATTTTACCTTTTTTCAATTTTTTTTTTACCGGAGGGGGTTCAAACCTGGCAAATCTATGGCACCTTTCGCCCAGTGTTTGGGAGGTGAGTGTTCTACCACCAGACCTGTATCCAGAGACAAGAATCCTCTTTCACCAGACTGGCTTTCAACCACCTGTCTCTAGTGTTGTTCCGATTAATCAATTTGATCGATGATTGATTGGTTTGCATGTTCAATCAACCAATCGATCATGATTTCAGAAGTCGATTTTGGTTGTTTATACATTGACTTTATTAAGATATTTTAACTGATCAAGCTAGAAAACGAATACTTTTTGGAAAAGAATTTAAATTTAATCTTTAGAACTATATAGTATTACTCCTTAGTCTAAGACATTAATTCTTCCAGCGCTGAAATAGTATGTTAATTTCAAAGCAACCATACCAATAACATGTTGAATATTTTGAAACCTATTTGACAACAGCTTCCAGTCAAATTAGTTTCAAAATATTCAAGAGATTATCTTTTAGATTATTAAGAATCGGTCATACTGCGACTTGGTTTGAAAGGGTTAATTATCCTTGAACTTGCTATAATTACGGCATTCAAAATGGGTAAAAAATGAGAACCTGTTATGATCAATCATTAATTGATCATCGGTTAGTATATAAAACCAATCATTAATCACAAAAATAGTACCAATTCCCAAAACTACCTGTCTCACAACCACACAAATTGACTGGAATTTTGATTTGGGAGGCGAGTGTACTACCACTAGACTAGCATCCAGGACAAAAATCCTCTTTCACTGGACGAGCTTTCAACCACCTGTCACACAACCGCGTGAATTGACTGGAAGCAGCAGCAGCAACAGCACTTAGTAGTACTTAGCAGTAGTAGACTACCCACTGACAAGTATAATTTCTAAACACCAAATGTCTGTATGTGTTTTTTCAGTCAGTAAATACAACTATCTGATACTGATCAATTTTAAAATTGGCCAGTATCTCATGAAAATAGTCAGTATTTCGCTGGATACTGGTCCCAAACTGGAGAACTGTTTGTCATTATTACACCGAATTCAATATTCTATCTTCTTTTTGTGTCCATAACACAGAAACTGGTGTACATTTTTCAACAATTTTGGTGGAAGATGTTGCTGTCTAGGGTTGCGTGATTTTTGCTTTGAAACATCGCGATCAATTTTACTTTAAAAATCGTGATTTTCGATTAAATCGTAGGTCCAAATTCCCAAAGGTATAAACCGGTGTAACGTGACAAGTCACCAAAAACTAGGACTTGGAATTTCTAGAAAAAGTAGAAATAAATGATACAAAAATGTGACAAATTCTTACCATCCTACGTCTATGCTTAATGTATACCTTATATCAATCATCGCAGGTGTGAAATTATTAATTGGGACCGCCTAAATATTGTGTATAGTTTAATAACCATCGTTTATTTCATCAAAATTTGACACAAAATGTCGTCAAATAAAAATATAAATCCCGCTTCCGCTTATAGCCTCCCTTTGTAGGACGAGTTTAGGTCATTACCCGAATACCGCGAAGACACTAATATTAGTACCCGGGAGATACTGCGCAATCCATATACATAGGACGGTAGCGTTGAGTAGCTACGATAGTAATGGCGTAAACTTGTCCTATAGTGCAGTTTATAGTTTCTTTCAGAATGTACGATTTCCATTTACGAGTAATCAACAGAGCGCACAGTTCAAAATACAACAATCTGGAATGCTGTTGCGTTATTTTCTTTAATTCGGCATGACAACCAAATAAAAAAGGAAAAATTAGTACACAGCCTGAAATTGCTAAATAAATTAAAAAGAATTATGTTCCGTGATTATTTCCTAACACTCTACTAAGTATATACTTGGTATTTCATGACAGACTCAGGGTCTGCAGCGAAAGAAAATTATATGACAATTCGACGGAGTAACTAGCTGGTTTTCTCAATGACAAAGGTGATACCTCACTATTGTTAGCTAGTTTACCGTAGAGCTTTGTGTTTTGATTAGGACTTAGTGAACACATGCTTGAAGCGATCAAGAAAAAACAGAATGGATACATGTGCGAATGGATTATAACTGTATTCTTTTACTGCTGAATGATGAGTTTTAAAATCTTATAGTCTGCTCAATTAATTCACGATTTTTCAATTTTTTTCAATTACATCGTAGAAAATCGTGATTTTTTAAATTAAATAGCGAAATCGTGCAAGCCTATTGCTGTCTACGTCACCTTGACCTTTTTGACCCAAGGTCATTGTGCCATGCTTTCTCCTTATCGTGAGGCATGTGTCCAAGTTTGGGTTCAGTATGATAAATCAAGCATGAGATATACACTGATAAGTTGAGCAATACAAAATGTTCTTGTTAAAAAACCAAATATTTTCAGCAAAGTCAGTGACCTTGACTTTTTGACGCCAGTCTTTGTGCCATGACCTTTCATTATAGAGGCATGTGTCCAATTTAAGCTACACACAAATTAGCTGCCACCGCCTACAACATTGCTCATTGTACATTGTAAAGTCAAGCTAAAATGCAATATTAACCCTTTAATGACTAAATTTCTTCGAAACATTTAATTATTTACTCAGTTACCGAGCCAGTCATTTCAGTGGTAAAATTTCAAAAATAGTCTTCTCTTGGCCTGTAAATGAACATTACTCAAAACCACAACATAGGCCGGTTTTGGCCGGTTTCGTCACGAAAGGGTTAACCCTTTAATATGGTCATGATTGGCTCATATGGGCTGGCTTTAAAGGTATATGTTACTCTAACAAGATTAAACTTCTCACATGGTTACACGCAGAACGCTCTAAATTAGACCAGTCTAGCACTTGAAATACAAATAAATCTATAATGAGCGCAGCAAGTCGGTTAATTGAATCTGATGGCCATCACTTTGTCAATACATAAGGAGTGGTTTAAGTCGCTAGATTCACCGAGTCAATCTAACATGGCCTGTATAAACTGCGGAGAGAGGATTATAGCAAATAGTAAGAAATCGTAGCTGAGGAGGACCATTGTGTATTGACTGGCACATAGTGATTGCTAAATTTCCATACTGTACACCCATCAGCTAGAGCAGTTCAAATTATTGATTTCTTAAGACATCTCAACTGCATACGGGGTTCATCTCTTAGTCACGCACAACAGCTGACAAACCACTTATTCACAGTTCAAAACTGCGCAGTGACTAAATTTTTCAAACATCTAGAACCATTTTGCTGATGAATTCCCTTTTCCCTTTATCACTATAGAGAAGCAACTATACAGTACAGTTCTTCAATGTTTGGAGAATAATTTGACTGAATGTGGCAGCAACAGCTTACAGACAAATTAAATTCAAAATATTCAACAGAATATTTTTCTTCATATACATTGCTAACAGGGTGGACTCAGGAATATTTAGGGCAGGGGTGTGGAAAAATATAACCCCACATATCTTGGGTGGATGCAGGAGGGTTTTCTCCAGGACCAGGTTGGGGTGTCTGGGGGCCATCCACTGGAAAAATTTTGAAATTTAGATGCTGTCAGTGTTACCTGCTTTTCTGGAGATATCAGTCATGTCAGTTGAAATTTTACTTGAACATGTGTAGGTATTAGGGGGGAAAGGGCAGACCTGATAATATAGTTTTGGTCTATAAATATGTTACTATTAATGCATTTACAGATACAGTTTCTACACTACAATTACAAATTCCACTAGGCTTGTACGATTATTGCGTTGAGTGATTGCGATTGCTTATTTAAAAATAATTGTGATTACTCCATTAATCAGCTTGGATACAAATTACTAAGACATAACAACAAAAAAATATTGCAATGGTGTATAGAAAAGTCCATTTGCAGGGCAAGAGAAGACTATTTTTGAAAATGTATCACTGGAATGACTGGCTCGAGAATTCCAGTAATACAGTTTCAAAAATAGTCCTCTCTTGCCTTGCAGATGGACATACATTCACTAAACAAAATGTAATTTTTCATGACCGATCGCATTAAAAAATAATTGAAAATTAGGTTTTGAAATATTTTCTGCGATAGAAAATATGGACGATTATTCGATTATTTAATTTTTAATCATATAAATTTACGATTTAAAACATAATCGCGATTTTCGATTTAATCCCGTAATCGAGCGAGCCTAAATTTCACAGTCATATATACACAGGTTTAATCCTCTACAATACACATGTACAAGTATGTATATGTATACTAGGGCTGGGTGGTTTGGTATAAAAGAAAACTGGTGACAGTATCACTAATTAAACCGGTATTAACGAAATACCGGTTTAAGGGGTTAGAATGATCGAAAATAATTTGAAATATGAAAATATGCCGTTTTCATTAGCTACAGCACATGTATTTTGCGATTTGGCAACTGACGTAAATTGCCACGAAATTAGAACGGTAACTATGTACAACTGCTCACGTCGACGCTATCTATCTCAAAATAGTAGCTAAAATAAATAAAATAAATAAAGTCTGGTTCATGTGATGTTGTGAAAATAACACTCTAACTACTAAAATGTTGATTTTCAACACTGTTAGTTAACTATTTTCGAAAGCGTAGTAAAATCTAACGCGTGTAAGTAGGAACCCTGATATGAGAGCGACTTTAGGTTCCTAGTAGAGTACCGCACATATGGTTAGAGTTCACATAACCACCTACAGTATGATCTAGTCTAGTAAGTCATGTGTTTGTATTCGAGTACTCGGTATTTAGGATGAATGTCATTCAGCACGTAACTAAAGAGCAGTCATTTCCCGCCTCAAGAATTCTAAAAAAAAAAAGGTGTTTGACTATTTTTCGAGGTTCATATAATAAAGAGATTATGATAATTTGACAACATAAACGCAATGATTCGTGAATCTAACTTAAATCTACTTAAATCAAAACTCCGTACTTGAAGATATACGAAGACGAAAAAGACCGGGCCATAAAACAAAACGCCTATCGAGCAGAAAAGTTACGTGATAAAAAATACTACGAATTTCATTCATAAAATCGATAGTAGTGAATATACTGGCGGAAGAATTTGTTAACAACCAATCACATTACGCCTGCTCGTATTTGAGAGGCTAAGAGGTGTATTTTACTTGTAACTACTCCGCCAACGTAAGAAGCGGCTTAATCGTTTTCATTTCTCGGGCGTTCAAGCAATTTGTCTCGTATGTCTTAGTCCGTGATGGATCATTTTATGTTTGTCGAAATCTAAGGAAATAATGATTTGTTTGGATTGGGAGTTCATTGTATAGTCGTTGTTTTCGCAGCACGTTTCTTGATTTTTTTTTTGTATCATGACACATTTGGAATCCTAATAAAACATAGTACAAACTCGAATTGACAAAAGGATTATTTGTTGCAAAGATGAAATTTAGATTTTCAAATTATTCAATCTTACATTGAACCCGCAGAGCTTACGTCATGTAAAATTCATTGCTGGCAAATCAAATCATATTTGCCGAGGGTCATCCTCGGTCGATTTGTTGGGATTTCACCAACACCCTTGCTTTCCCACGGCTAATAGTTATAGATGACTGTATTTTATATCTCTAGTAGCAAATGGTTACACTAGATGATAATATTAAACTGCAAGTCAAGAACCAACTAGTTTAGGACAGTCACCAGATTCTGCGCAATGGCGATCTTACGGACGGTTTTTATTTTTTTTATTTTCGTAATGGTTTTTAAACCGTCGCCATAAAAAACCCCGTGAGACGGTGTGAAACCGGTATACCGCCCAGCCCTAATGTATACTTTCCTCTCCTTCAATGACGCAAACTCAGTCATAGTCAAGGAACTTGCTATAGCAAAAGCAACAAGGTATTGCAAGCAATACAAAACCTCTCGATACCTGCTTTTTAAAAATGAGATGTAAGGAATCTGTGCAATTCACTTGCCTGCTCCTCATAACTGATATATGTGCTTACATTAGAGTGTTTGTCACAAGGGAATGACATCAAATTGAAGAAGTTTGTATTTTTCAAGCGTGATAACTATGGCAAATATTGACGGAAACTAACGAAACAGGAACTTGACCTCCATCTTAGTACTACATTTGTTGTATTAATCAAAATTGTGAATTTGTTCAAATCCGTTTAGTCTAGCATGAGTTACGTGTATTGCCTGACAACCTTCAAAATAACTAAAACTATATTTTTAAAAGGGCGATAACTTTGGCAAATATTGACGTATTGACGGAAACTAACAAAACACAAACTTGATCTCTGTCTCGTTAGTATTAATCAAAATTCTGAATTGGGTTCAAATCCGTTTAGTCTAGCATGAGTTATTGCCCAGAAATGGTCAAATTAACAAAGTTTGTATTTTTCAATGGTAACTCTACCAAATATTGATGAAAACTAATGAAACAAGAGCTTGCCATTTACATCGCTAGTATTAAGATATAGTCCGAATTTAGTTCAAATCTGTTTAGTCTACATGGGTTAGCGACCAGAAATTGCCAAATTATTTTTTTGGGCGTGGTGTGTGTGTGCGTGTGCGTGCGTGTGTGTGGAGGGGGAGAGATCACTCCTGCAAATATTGACAGAACCTTTATGAACATGAAACTTGACCTCTGCCTGGGTAGCATTAATCTAAATTTAGAATTGGGTTCAAATCCACTTATTCTACCACAAGCTATTGTTTGGAATAAATGAAGTTTATTTACTTCAAGTGCAATAACTTTTGCAAATATTGACATAAACAAACGTAACACGAACTTACCTTCCGTCTTCATACTATTAAGTGATATACTGAATTTGGTTCAATACTGTTAGGTCTAACTTAAGTTATTGCAGATCAAAGAATGTTTTTTTTAATTTCAAGGGTATGTGTGTGGGGGGATGACTCTGATAAATAAGGAGGAATCTTAGGACTAATAATTTATATTCCAAGTTTTGTTGATATCCGCTTAGTCTAACATTAGTTATTGCACGGAAACCAATTATTCATGTGTGTACATGTACGTACATATGCCCGCCCGCCCGCACACACATACATACATAAAAGAATAAATACATAACCAGAAGTGTGGTTGCAATGCAACCACGAAGCTAGACTTTAGGACTTTGGAACGATTTATGAAGCTTGATTTCAAACATAAAATACATACAATGTCTATAGATGGCTTATCAATACACTTATTAATGACCTGACCTTTGACTTTTCGACCTCAAAGTAATTGTCTCATCCCCTCTCATTAGCAAGTGTTGAAGTTTGGATGCATGATTAACACAAGATGAGATATCAACTACTAAGTTGAGGCAAAAGCAAAATGTTATCGTTAAAAACCCCTCGAGTTTTATCATTATCATACTGACCATGGCATTTTGATGCCACAGTGATTGTGTTATGCCATCTCATTATACATGTCCTATATACTTAACCAAACATGAGATATAAACTGCTAAGTTGAGCTAAATGCAAAATTTTCATTTTGATAAAAACTGGATTTTAGCAAGGAAAGAGTGACCTTGACCTTTGACTCCAGGATGTCATGTGTCATTCCCACTTGTGATAAAGAAGCATGTGTCCAACTTTGGATCCAGTATGATTAAGCAAACATGAGATATAAACAGTGAAGTTGAGCAAAACATAAAATGTTACTGTGAGACCTTTGACCCCGAAGGACATTGTGTCATGCTCTCTCATAAGGAAGCGTGCGTCTAAGTTTGGGTCCAGTATGATCAACCAAACATGAGATATGAACTTAATAAGTTGAGCTAAACGCAAAATGTTAATGCTGAAAAAACCCAGTCATTTACCAATATCACAACAATATTGACCTTTGACGTTTCAAGCCAGAGATCATTTTGTCGTGCCCTCTCCTTATAAGTTACATTGTAGTATGTGTACAAGTTTGGGTCCAGGAAGATTAAGTAAATGTGAGATAGTTTGGGTCCAGGAAGATTAAGTAAATGTGAGATATGAACAGCTAAGTTGAGCCAAACACAAAATGTTAATGTTGAAAACCCCACAGCTTTTTCCAATGCCATAATAACCTTGACCTTTGCCCTTTTGACCCCACATCATTGTATGATGTGCCCTCCAATTATAAGGAAGTATATGTCCAAGGTTGGGTCCAGTATACTTAAGATGAGATATGAACTAAGTTGAGCTAACTGCAAAATGTTAATATTGTCACAGAGACAGTTACCTTTTGAACCCACGGTCATTATATGATGCCCTCTCATTATACGGAAGCATGTGTCTAAGTTTGGGTCCAGTATGATTAACTAAACATATGAATTGCTAAGTTAAGGCAAATGGAAAATGTTAATGTTAAAAAAAATAAGTTTTTACCAAAGGTACAGTGGCCTTGCCCTTTGACCTTTTGACCCAACATCACTATGCGATGCTTTATTATTATAAAGATACCATGTGTCCAAGTTTGGGCCCAATATGATTAAACAAAGATGAGATATAAACTGCTAAGTTGAGCTAAATGCAGACCTGCCAATACCTAGTACAAGTAGTCAGTAGTTTCAGGTAGAACAAGAGGATCAAGGGGTCTGTATCGCTCACCTGGGACATAGGCATTTCAACTAGAATGGTCATTTACAATAAGTAGAACTCTAATCAGTTGAGCACACGTGTAACAAGAAAACAGAGGCCATGTCTCTTTATGTATCAACTTCTCTTAAACTTTAATGGCCCTTAGTCATCAATACCATATCTCCCTAGTTTCTGCCCAATCCGTTCAGTGGCTCTGGAGACGAAGTTGCTTTCATGAAAACCAGGCCATCCAAGATGGCCGCCCATTCATTTGGCAAATCAAGTTCCCTTGATCAAACTTGGTTCAGCTCATGCCCTAAATGATATTTTATGAGTTTTTCAATCGCTCAAACAGTTTCGGTGTACATTTTTAGACATTCTAAAAATCGACAAAATCCATGATGGACGTCGGCCAAATTGGCCGATTGGCTTCTTTTGAACAAACTTAAATCTCCATGCCATAAGGATGTTTCCTGCCAAATATAATTGAAATTGAGTTACACTATGAGCACATACACAGAGTTAGGCTAGATGTCTACCAACACCTATCTTATGGATATTTTGCAAAATTGTTTGTGAGGTGGCCAAAATGTGTTGGTGTGGGACGGAATCGATAGAATTGACTATTTCCACCATCTACATCATAGAGATAAAGTGATATTCTATAGAAAGTAGAAGGAATTCAATAAGTTGATAACCATGTGTTGAAGATATAGAACTATTATGCAACAGTAAAAACCATTGGTGTGGGACGGAAAAAGTTAGTGTGGGATGGAAAGAACCATGTTGACCAAAATTTTTTTTATGGGAATCACTTCACTATGCAGATTTCTTATTAGGGCTTTGTATGTCTCTTAAGTAATTACAATAAACAAACAAAACTTTCTATTAGAATAATAGATATTGAGTTTGAAAAAGAAATTCCGTCCCACACCATCAATGCATTCCGTCCCACACTATAAGAGAACATTGGAAAATCTTAGAAATATTTGAAATAATTTGAAAATTAAAATGAATTTAAGTAGTTGTCTCAAAAAATCCCTCAATGGTTTGAAATAATGTAGGAAATGTAAATGGATACCGACTCACGCTCATTTACATGTCTTCAAATAATTGTCCAGTTTTCTTGAAATCGTCATCAGAAACCCCCAACAGACCCCCCTTTAGTGGGTTGGTCTGTCGTTTTATTAACCACTATAAAAACATACTTACCGTTCAATCACTACTTGCTAAATCAATAATCTGCATTTAGCTACCAGAATAAGATTTTTATGCTCGCTTACTTACCACCTTATGCCTATTCCATCATCATGCATACCCGTAACCAGGCTATTGGTAGGGATCAGTCCCAGCATAAGCCCTGATAGAGACTGGCACCAGTCAGTACTCACTCCTAAGTGATGCCTGTCACTAAGCATGCCCGCGCATGCGCAATAGATCCCAACTTGGAAACAGATTCACTTTTCTAAATTTAAGTGCCGTATATCCTGAATAGATTCTCAAATCATTCCCCTGCGGGGTGGCTGAGGCCGGGTCGTAGTGATTGAACGGTAAGTATGTTTTTATAGTGGTTAATAAAACTACAGACCACTAAAGGGGGGGTCTGTTGGGGGTTGTTATTACACCACAAAAACATCTTTACCGTTCAATCACTACTTGCTAAACCCGTAGATTTGGTCAGTGCCCCCCACTGTAAACACATGGTAGGAGGAGATTTGAGAATCCATAAGCAAGGATAAAAATCAAACAAAACATAACCAAATGTTAATAACATAACATAATGGTGCATTTTAATCAATCACACAGTGATTATCAGACAAGGTAAATTGTCAACTCAATGAAATAAACAAAACAAGAGAATATTCTCACCATATCTGACAGATATACAGACTAACGAAATTGGTGAGATGTGCTTGGTAAATGGTCCGTCTTGTTTTGTTAAAAACGTTATATTTCTGAAAAAGGAGGCCACTGGCCTTTGAACCTTTAAATAGAAATAGAAAAAAGTCGATTCAGATTTCCAACCTGCGACTTGTATGACATCAACCAATGATGAGCCGGCAAAAAGAGCGAAGGAGGAAGCCATATCCCAAAGGTCGAGAGCCTTGACATGGGTTAAATTAATCTCACCTGGGGAGGCAATCTCATAGCATAATTTTATGGTGTCACAAAACCATCTGACAACTGTGGCTTTAGAAACTGGTCTAGCCACCTCCTCCGCATACTGAACCCATAAGAGCGAAGAATTAGTATCTTATTAAAATTGGTACAGCGTTTATAGACTTTTAAGGCCCTGACAGGACACCAGAATCTGTCCGACAGCAAAAAAGATAATAAAAATTTAAGAATAATAGGTTTGGCTGAGAAACGGTTAGACTGGGTCTTCGATAAAAAATCCCTTCTGGGATATAAAATTAGACCGTCCCAGGCCATGAAATTTGGAAAATCTGTGTAACCTATTAATTCACGTAAACAATAGTTCAGATGTGAGCCAGTCATATTGCATAAACTCATAGATTGGCTCCTTAATATTTGCTTTCAGAGGCTAATATATACAGCAAAAAGATTTCCCAGGTTATTAAATGCCTTGTTAGTCTATGCTACAAACTGAACATGCGTTTGACTATTTCTCCACTTGAAATAAATCAAGAACTCATATTTACGTAACCTAATTTTCGGTCTGCACTTAACGATATTGCGTAACCAACACAGGAACTATTGGTTTGGTTACACCAAATATCGAGGTCTGCGTTCCCAGAATCGATAAATCTGTCCTTTTCTGTAGAAAAAGAATGAATTTCGGATCTTCTCCTAGCTGAAGAAGCAGCAACAAGGAAAATAGCCTTATGAGTCAACTGTTTGATACTAAAAGATCCAATTGGCTCAAAAATGGTAACCTGACGAAACTAAGAATCAAGGCCAAATTCCAGGAAGGCAAAGGCTTAGAAATATAAACGAAATCATGCAAGAAACTGTGCTTTAAAAAACCATACTCCAAAGATTTAATAGTTGACCTTAGTACAAACTCGACAGGTCGACTCCCTCCTGGAAGAAAAAATTATATCTTGTGACCTTGAAGAAAAAATGATCTCACAGACCGGACACTCGAAAATTCTCCAAACAAACAAGATGAAAAATTATTGATTGGATGAAGATGAAAGCCCCTTACTTGAGCGAGATCTGATGATACTGGGAGATGGCTAGCAAAATCTTACCAGATCGAGAAAGGCTACCATTCAGATCCTCTTTGACCAAAAGAGAGTAGCTAGAAGAAATTCTTCAAAATGGTCCAAGACTATCTTCAGAACCATTACAATCAGGAATATTGGAAGGAACACGAAATCAAACAAGCCTGTCCAGAACGGAGACAGTGCGATCATCGGCCAAACCTGACTGTCTGAAAATGGAGACATGAAAGATAAAATCTGGGCAATCAGACATGTCGCAAAAAGATTTGGATCTAGTGACATCCCAAGAAAACCTCGTTCCTCCTTCTAAAAATGAAAGAAAACCCCATGGCAATGACTGAACGAATCGAGATTTATATGCCTATCAGACAATCCAACCAATGAACAGAAGCCTGGATCTACTTTCCAAAGAAGAGCCTTTTCCATAGACTCCTTGACAATCATAGAAAATAACAACCCCTCTAAAGCTAATAGCTTCTGATTAGAAGGAACAGACCATTTGGGAGAAGAGACTGCAGAGAAGGGTTCTAGATCCAAGAATATCTGGCCCTTTTAGTAAGGGCCGCCCTTAAAGATGTGGCAAACTTACTATATGCTATAGAGGATTGCTCATAGAAACCACATAGATTACATATGCCATGATGCTCCAACCAAAAATCCTGGGCTATATCCTTATGCTTAGCCCTCACGAAAGAGGTAACTCACGTTTATTATGGATATTTTAATAATACCGCTTACTTTGAATGGAGAGAAAAAAATCTCATCAGTATAGCCTAACTTATTAAAATGTTATAGACTTTGCAAAAATTATAGATAATTTTATTTATAGAGATTTAACCAGATATCATGGCAAACCAAAAACGCATAGTAAGCCTATCAAGATATAGCCAAATCCTGTACCTGAGAATCTGCAATATTCCTGTCTGGAATTCGAAAACCTCAAATCGTGACAGAATTTAACAAGATAGAATGAAGAAAAGAAATTAAGGTTTTCCAAACCACCACTCGAAATGATGAACTAAGGGAAACTTTCTTGTGATGACATCATCACAATTCTATGAATAGAATGCATGACAAGGTCCTGTTAAGAGAACTATGGCAAACATTTGACTATCTAATTTAAAAATCGTATAATAATGGAGCAGATTTAATAAAAAATTGTTATTGAATACATCAACGGTTGCCTAGCCGCTCGGGCTTGACAGATCATCTGGTTAGCTTGTCAAATAATACTTGATCTACGTAAGTATTTCTTCACAAATAGAGTTGTTAATGAATGGAATTCTTTACCAACAGAAGCAATTAATGCTCCAACATTAAACACATTAAAAAACAACCTAGACTCATTCTTCAAGTCACAGGGTTTTATATAGACCTAAGGTCGACTAACTTCCAAGATTGCACTCACTTCTTCTACACTGAAGTATTTGACTGCAATCACTGGTAAATCATCATCCTGAACATGAGACAGGATCCTATAATGATTGCAAAACTGAGTCCTATATTTAAATCAACGTCCATATCAATTTCATTGGAAAACAAGCCAGCTTCAAGACTTGCCATTAGGTATACTGATTAATTAGATATCCTAAACAATTCGATATCTATGCCAAGAAGCAGAAAACTTAAAACATAGACCTACATGTACACATTATACCTGTAAATTTTTTATATATTTATTGATTCTTATATACACCTGTGCAAAAGTTAAGCACCAGCAAAAACAATAGAACGTAGAAACATGATGGTACAACTAGGCTGCCATACTTTTTGTCCCCGCGTTAGCTGACATAATTCCAAGTACGAAATGCACATGCATGCATGACTTCACGCCGCTTGATGTCCGTGCGTGGCGGGAAACAGCACACGTGTTCAGTTATGTAAAAGTCCAGTTTGAGGTGTAGAACATTACATACAGATTTAGGCGACAAGATTAGGAATTTTGTGTTCATGACCGTGGTTTATTTGTACAGAGAGAATTAGCTCTTGATTGTGAACCGCTATGGCAAGACGAAGGTTAAGTGATCGTGTGAAATGGCAAATCATAGGCATGCATACCACTGGTATGTCATGCAGAGAGATTGGCAGACAGCTGAACATTAACCATACTGTAATCAGTCGTTTGATTGCAAAACATGGGCAAACTAACGAGGTGAAGGACAGGCCTAGATCTGGAAGACCGAAGAAGACTACTGCTCGTGATGATCGAGCCCTAGTACGCCTTGTTAGGAGATCTCCATTCACCAACAGCAGAGTGCTCAGCCAGCAATGGGAAATGCGCAATAGTGTCAATGTCTACCGTCAAAAGGAGACTATGCTGCTGGCATGAAAGCTAGGAGACCTGTCAGACGTCCTCTCCTCACTGCACACCACAAAGAGGAGCGTCTGAGGTGGTGCAACGAAAGAAGACACTGGAACATGAGATCCTGGAGACGGGTACACTGGTCCGATGAAAGTCGGTTCCTGCTTCATGCCACAGATGGTCGAACTCGTGTATGGAGGTCCAGACGCACGGCGTACGACCAACGTAACATCATGGAAGAAGTTCCATTTGGTGGAGGTTCCGTTATGATATGGGGGTGCATCTCATTTGATTGTAAGCTGGATCTGTTGACTGTACCTGGAACACTAAATGGACAAAGATATCAAGATTCCATACTGGATAGAGTTGTGGTCCCTCATTTTGTAAATCATGCACCTGGAACCCACCCTATATTCATGGATGACAACGCCCGACCACATCGTGCTAGAGCTGTGCATGAATACCTCCGCCAGAATGCCATCGAAACCCTACCATGGCCAGCAAGGAGCCCTGACATGAACCCTATTGAGCATATCTGGGACATTCTGGGAAACATGGTGAGAAGGAGGGATCCTCCTGTGCAGAACCTACAGGAATTAACAGACGCACTCCATCTTGAATGGCAACGAATACCACAATGGCGTATCAGTCGGTTGGTGACCAGCATGAGACGTCGTGTCCAGGCCGTCATCCAGGCACAAGGTGGATATACCCGGTATTAATAATGACAGTCTCAAACTCGTGCACAGATGTTAAACTTCGTTTTCAGACACCATTAATGACAATCTAGCCACGTGTGTCAACTGTAGGGCAATAGTTGTCAGTTGTGTCAACGTAACCATATTCAGGCCTCGTTTTCAAGTTCAAACAAAAACATACAGTGTTTCCCCACCATCATAATCAGCATTCCTCTAGTTGCATTATTACCTCTTGCACTAAGATGGATGGGTACATAAATGTTTATGCTATTGCTTTCTTCATAGCACATGAATATACCCTCGCATGTGCGTAAAAATAGGGTGGTGCTTAACTTTTGCACAGGTGTATATTTATAGACTTAGAACCAATAATTTCATCTTTGTAATAACAAATGACATTGTGTTTGAAATCCCCAATAAAAGGAAAGATTGAACAATAATGGATCTCCGGGGTCAGCTCGAATGTTAAAAACACAAAACACTGATACTCTCTGATCCTGCAAAATATTTTGAAAACAATTTGAACGAAAATTGTTGGTGGCTGCTTAAATCCAAACATCATCGGTCGTTCTTCCCCCTCCAGCGCAAACCCCCACCCCACTCCAACCGGCCCACCGCCAGCCCCCCGACAACAACTTCGATGAGCAAAAACCCAAGACCCGCCGAACAGTCCGGGAACAATCCGACTGAAAGTTGTTGGTGGCTTCACCAACAACCCTCAGTCAAACTGCTCCCAAAATACCCAGCAAATCCCGAGTCCCCGCCCACCGAAAACACCATCCGGAGGCCCGCAGCAACCCAGTCAAAATAGAGCAAAAAATTACGCTAGAAAAGGGAAAACAACCAAAAATTCGGAAAAAATGAAAGCAAAGCGAACTCACCGAAACTGACAATGCAGAAGAAGAATTCGGCTTATATTCCTTCTTCCTGCCCCCTTATCCGCTTGATTATCTTTTCTTAGCGACTATTGTTCTTGTAGACATTAATCTTGTAGCCATACTGATCCCTACGAAACCTCTACTGAATCTAATTCCTTTCAGCGACTGACAAAATCAGACTACGATTTACGCAAGAATCAGGGTTTTTCATCCACAAATTAACTCCCTTTAGTTAAAAATAAATATGTCAACCTGCCGACATGAGGAAAGAGCGCGAAAAAAGGCTGAACAACCCGAAGACATCTGGCCATCTAAAGTTGGATGAAAGTAAAAATTACGTATTTCGAGATAATGCGTAGAATACAGACTGACTTATCGGCTGATGATGTGCGCATATAAAATAAGCTGCAACAAAAAACCTATACGGCAACCAGTCAGAAGTCTTTAATTACATTGAAAATAGTCACTGATACACTAATAAACGTCTGAATAGACTACAGTTCCAAGAGAGACTACAAGACTGGCAATGACTCGGTATGAATATTTTCAGCCATTAAACATTCCCAATATTAAACAAATACTGAAATAAGACTAATTCTTAGGCAAGAAGACGACTAGATTCTAGGAAAGCGAACATGTAAACCGGACCTGAAGAACAAACCTGGAACCCCAGGAAGTTCTCTATCACCTGAAATCCAAAACAGGAAGACAGACACGGAAGATAATCCTAGAACACCAGAAAGATGTACGAAATCTGGATGTGGAAAAATAGGAAACGGAAATGCTTAAACCAGAAGTAGACAACCGGAAACTGAACAAGATCCTACAACCCGGATGTACAGTATTGCCAAACCGGAAGTCATCACTTAGATACTACCCGAAACGTTAGCGGAAAAACCGGAACTGGAAATGGCAGACGGATGCTTGGTCGGATCTAGCAGACCCAGAAAAGCACCTCTTAAACCGGAAACGGATGACCCGTTACCAGAAATGGAAGACGAAAAAGCCAGATGATCACTCGCCCTGTAGGTGGGGATTAGAATACACCTTCCGTATCCTCTGCGTGTCGTAAGAGGCGACTAAAGGAGGTAAGGGTGAGGTAACCCTGACAGAAACCTCGAGTGCTGAAGACGGAGGTTCCAGGCCACACGGCGCACTCTAATAAACCATGGATCCACGCACTTAACGCTTATGATCATGTCGATAGTCACTTACAGGACTGGCGGTATGATCAGCGAACGAAAAGAAGAAGAATACTACCGGAAACGGAAGCGGAAAAACCGGAACTGGAAATGGCAGACGGATGCTTGGTCGGATCTAGCAGACCCAGACAAGCACCTCTTAAACCGGAAACGGATGACCCGTTACCAGAAATGGAAGACGAAAAAGCCAGATGATCATGAGACCCCGGATGTCCAGCCAAGTCAGAACCAATCACAGAGCTCATAACCGGACGCCCAGTCAAACCAGAAGCAATACCAGATTTAGAACCTGCTTGCCCGGACAAGCCAGGAGCAATAACGGGAGCGGACATAGAAGACGAAAAAGCCAGATGATCATGAGACCCCGGATGTCCAGCCAAGCCAGAAACAATCACAGAGCTCATATCCGGATGCCCGGTCAAACCAGCAGCAATACCGGATTTAGAACCCGCTTGCCCGGACAAGCCAGGAGCAATAACGGGAGCGGACATAGAGATCGGAGATCTCTTAACATTACTGGCAATAGGTAAAACAGAAAAAAGGACCGTAGCATGGGATGTATGATCAGTAACTTCCGTCACCGATGCCACTGCATGAGGGTAATGCAATCCCCTCCCCCAAGGCTTATGTGGTCTTTAGTCCGAGACTTACCGGAAGTCGTTTTAACAGACCTTTTCTTAGATTCTAGAGTTAGACTGCGATGAACGCAATTCCTGCCAAGTCGAGATGGACGATGAATTTCCCCCATTTGCGAGTATGCCCGCAAGACTTATGCCTGTCGTCTGATTCAGACGAATCCTCTTTAGAAGCACGAATGGCAGAGGATATTCGCTCATCAGTGAAATTGTAAGCACATTAGCAAATGACTCGAACCGAGCAAATAATCCCATAACGCCATCCAAATTTTTTGCGTGTTGACGATCGCCTAGGAGGAGGTACACTTCACTCTCTCAGACGATAACACTGACTCCTAAAATTAAAATAAATATGAGAATGAAGCAACAGCTCCCAGAAAACTGATAAGATTTCTCTAGATAGATCAGTTAAAGAATACAAAGCCTCTATACAAAAGGCGGTAAAAAACCCGGATTTGAAACTCACTGAAAGAGCAAAGGATTTCACAAAGTTTTGTTTGAATATTTATATAGGCACTAAACTAGAATTAAATAACTGAGTAATAAGGGTTTCTAAAGCATGTTTTGATGATGATAGTACGTAGAGTTAAAAACCTCAAAAACACCACTAAGTATACATTAAATATAACTTAGGGAGAACAGATTTCATTGAAGGCATGGTTCCTGTATCAGTAACTCTTAAATATGTAGCTGAACTTCAGCTGGATAGCAAGCCAACTGTTCTGTTCTGAATATTTGAAAAGTGAATCTGTTTCCTAGTTGGGATCTATTGCGCATGCGCGGGCATGCTTAGTGATGGGCGTCACCTAGGAGTGAGTACAGACTGGTGCCAGTCTCTATCAGGGCTTATGCTAGGGGTGATCTTTACCAGTAGCCTGGTTAAGGGTATGCATGATGATGGAATAGGCATTAGGGGGTATGTAAGTGAACATAAACATCTTATTCTGGTAGCTAAATGCAGATTATAGGTTTGTCCGATCGACTATGCGAAACTGGTATCAATTCAGTTGTGAACTTGTAAAGCAAACCTTTGACACCTTAATTATGGCAATTTGTATCATGTTTACAAAAAATTGCTGTGAGTTGTGATTTGCTGTTAAAAATCCATTTTTAAAGATCAAGAAGGCAGCCTCAATACCATCCCAATAATACCAATAGCTACACAAAGTGCACAACATACAGTACCATTAACCTGCTTCTAGTGAACCTACATGCATCATGTGGATTGAGAAGCCAGGATGTCTATCAGCAGTACTACCTGACTCCCCTGATAGGAATTCTTAAAGCTGATCAGTGAATGGACGTAGTAATTATGTGTAGCATTACTGTCATGGAATCAAAGATGGCTTAGAGGTAATAAGTTTGACTGGTAATCTGAGGGGCATGTATTCACATCCTACCTTCACCTGATGAGACCCAAAGAAAGGTGTGACACTAGTCGTGCAGTGTGTGCGTGTGTGCCTGCGTGTGTGTGTGTGTGTGTGTGGCAGTCATTAATTTCATGACCGCAATACCACATAATTGCTATAATAACTGTGTCATTGCCTTGATAAAATTGTGGTCTCTGTGGGATATGAGATTAGGCTAGAAGTGCTGTGTCAGGTCCTGCTCATATAATAGATAATATACTGCATCGACAGTTGTCCATTACAGTAAAATCAGCTTCCTACGTATCATGTGACACCCGTGTGACACCCGTGGCCTAGAGGTAACGAGTCTAAATCGAAATCTGAGGGGCATGAGTTCAAATCCTACATATGGTTGACGAGAGCCGATAAAGATGGAAACTAGTCATGCCAGTGGACGAATCAAACAGATTACTCCGATGCCCTTAGCCACCTCATTTGCAGAGTTGGCAAATTGTTTTACTGAGTTTATTACCACAAACATAGACAACACTTTAGACTACATTGTATTTTTCTCAAAGCCACTGACCAATATCATCAAATGAGTCATTCCTGTTGTGGCTATGAAATAAATGACAGACTATTTGTAGGTTATTGTCTACTATATCAGTAATTCTAGTAATTGGAAGCTATATTTGCGTCTAAACTGTAAAACATATCTGTCGGAGAAAATTGTAGTGTTAAAATATTTTTGGACAGAAAACAGTTGTATAATAAAATAGTTTTTAGCAGTATGCCACTAATCTTGAGTGGTCTAACTAAAACTTTTTAATGTTTCATTTGTGATTGCATTACAAACCATCACATGGGCAATGCAAAGATGGTGTCTTGCAATTGTGCTTTATTTTAATTCACAAATAGATGTACATGAAAACAACAGAGTTCACACTATTCATGTTATAGTGTGGGACAAAAATGTATCAATGCTGGTAATAATTCATTACTCAGCCAAAGTTAAATATTGAAGGATAACTCAGTTTTAATTTCTGTTATATGTGGACATAATGGCATTGATAGTTCATAAATGTTAATTAAAGATTATTGCTAAATTAATAAAATGGTTCAACTATTTAGGATGTTCAAACGGCGTGAGACGGAAATATAATCGTTGCACTTGGAATGTATATAAAAAAGGAAACGTTTGAGAACCTGATTTTAACCATGCTGGACTCCTTATATATTGCTATGGATACCATAAATTATTTTTGGAAAGATCCTTATTTTCAACCTATTACAGTTTAAGACATTCAATTCCGTCCCACACCATAAAATCCTTAGGCACCGACATACCGTAACCATTTAAATCCATTAATCAAAATATTTATACACTTTGATGAAAGAAATTATATTTTTGTATTCCCTATATATCCTACTATTATATTATACTCATTAAAGGAATCATCTCCACCATTTAGATTTTGTCACTCATGATGACCACTTTGGAAATACACCCAGAAGACATTTTAAATTTCCCAATTGCTTTAGTATGGGAGCTTTTTGCGGGGAAATTATCCAAGATGGCCGGCAACCCGTTCATCCGATAGTTTCGAAAATTGGAAATTTGAGATCAGAATGCCCAAAAACATATATAAAACCAATTTTGGCCTCAAAATCCATCAAATAAAAAGATCAAACATGGCCACCAAACATGCTACATTTTGATTGGCCCATGTCAGCCATGTTTTTTGACGGATCAACTTCCCTTGAACAAACTTTAATGGCCCTTAGTCTCAAATCATATCTCTCAATTTTCGGCCTGATCCCTTCAGCGGTTCTGGAGAAGTCATTTTCTGGAAAACTAGATCATCCAAGATGGTCACCGAACTATTTGGTCAATCAAGTCCTCTTGAACAAACTTGGCTTACCTCTTTCCCTAGATGATGTTATACACGTTTTGAATTGATTCCACAAGTGGTTTCGGAAAAGATTTTTAAAAACGTTTCCTAAAACTGGCTGAAATTCAAGATGGCCACAAGCCAAATTGGCTGATCGGCTTCATTTGAACAAACTTGGATCCCTATGCCATAAGGATGTGTCCTTCCAAATATAATTGAAATTGACCTAGAAGTTCTCGAGAAGAAATTTAACATTTCCCATTGCTTTAGTATGGGAGTCTTTGGTAGGAAAATAATCGAAGATGGCCGCCAAACCGTTTATCCGACAGTTTCGAAAATGTCAAATTTGAGCTCAGAATACACAAAAACTAATAAAACCAACTTCTGCCTCAAAATCCATCAAATAAAAAAAATCCAATATGGCTGCCAAACACACTACATTTTGATTGGCCCACCATGGCCATGTTTTTTGACGGATCAAATTCCTTTGAACAAACTTTAATGGCCCTTAGTGCCTAATCATATCTCCCAAATTTCGGCCTGATCCCTTCAGCGGTTCTGGAGGTCATTTTCGATAAAACTAGGTCATCCAGGATGGCTGCTGAACCATTTGGTCAATCAAGTCCTCTTGAACAAACTTGGCTTACCTCTTTGTTTGATGTTTCATGAGTTTTGAATCGATCCCACAAGCGCTTTCGGATAAAAAGATTTTTAAAGACGTTTCGTAAAATCGGCCGAAATTCAAGATGGCCGACGGCCAAATTGGACGATCAGCTTCGTTTGAACAGACTTGGATCCCTATCCCCTACGGATGTTTCCTGCCAAATATAATTGACATCGAGCCAGCGGTTCTTGAGAAGTCGTCTAAAGGAAAAGTTGACGGATGACGGACGGATGGACAGATGACGGATGGTCGCCATGGCATAAGCTCATTTGGCCTTTCAGGCCAGGGTGGGCTAAAAACCACCTTTTTCAGTAGGTTAACACACGATTTCAGTAATGGATTTTCAGTAGTTTGAGGAACCCTTCAGTTGTTCAGTGGTGATTAAAAAACAAACAAGAATTCCGCGGAATTAAATGTCCCGCCTGTCTCCTGTTTATTACAATGGCATTGACGTTTGACCTTGTGACCTCCAAGTTATTATGCTGCTTCCAAACATTATCGGTAACCATATATATTCAATTTTAGTTCCAACAGGATTAACCAATCCCGAAATATAATTGATTTGCTGAATGTCATCATCCTGTATCCTCTTGGTATAAGCAAAGATGTACCCAAGTTGTGTTGCTAAGCCTAAGAACATAAGATTGAAAAATAACAAAGATATGTAGAGGTCAGAATGACCTTGACCTTTGACATTGTGATTTCAGTGTCAACATGCTGCTTCCTAACATTATAGGTAACAATGTATTCAAGTTTAGTTCCAATAGGATTAACCAATCCTGAAATATAAGTTGATAAGACGCAAAACCTTAACATTGTTGACGCCGTCGTCAGAAAAGTGACATATATGTGGCTTTCTGCTTCACAGGCAACACAAAAACTGCATGATTTTAAGCAAAACGCAACTCTCAGTTGATGGGCAAGATACTATCTTGAAATTTTACCACTGGAATGATTGGTTCCATTATCGACCCAGCTAGTCATTCCAGTGGTAAAATCTAAAAATAGTCATCTTGTACACAAGTATTGCGCGAGTTCATTGTTAGTTACACTTTTGGATTGAAATTTGTTATTTATTTGTCACAAATTGTCACCTTTTTAAGTGTTCTTCAAAAGTGGCCATCTTTCTGTATCGCTTTTTCACATGTCCTTTGAACAGTTTCTTTTATTCGTGTCGCAACATTACCAAGTTTCGCTGAGTGAATATTTTCCACAATTGGACACGAATTTGGAAAACAAACACCGAAATCAACTTTGGAGAGAATATCTTACAGCGGTCACGGAAATATATATTTAAACCACAAAAATCATGTTACAACATTTTGGTAAAATTGCTGCGAATGGATAATGCCCGATTTGCATTGGTATATTTATATAGATGAATTGCATATCTGTAGACATCATAAACAAACTTCCTGGATTGTCGCATAGTGGTAACCTTCGCATTCTATTACTCCAAAGCAGTAATAAGGCGAAAGATACCAATTAACAAGATTATAGAATCGTGGCAAGCTCTTCCATAGTTAGAATAGCCATAGAGCGCCTATGCTAATTCTATTACATAGTCGAATAAAGTACCAGAATAATTAGCCAATATGTACAGTTTTATTTCTCATAAACATAACGTTTTTATTCGAGGAAAGGACGCTAGCTTGTATTGGGCGCAGGCTAAATTTTGGCCCAAATCCTCCCAAAAAATCTTTATACTCATGGAAAGGACGCATAGAGAAATTGAAATCCATTCTCTAAATTGGTTAAAACTCATATAGAACTTACCGCGAAAAAGGACCGCAATTTCCATACGCATGCTTACCGACGTACCACTATGTTTAATGTATGCCTCAAAAATATCATCGTGGAAGTGAAATTATTAATGGGACCCGCCTAAATATCGCGTATCTTCAATAAAGAGTTTATTATATCAAAATCAATGCTACTTTTGACATAAAATGTCGCCTAGAAAATATGGAAATCATGTGATATTAGGAATGCGCTAAGATCAGCAGTTGTGTTTACTAGAATTCTTCTATCTGCCATTCTCTATTTCATTGGCTTTTACAGGAGATTTTATCCAATCAGAACAGAGAAATAATATTTCTCTTCAGAAAAAAATTAATAATGGAACAGTGTTTACTCTTGTGTTGCGCATTAATTTTGTAATGCCGACCAACATTAAATACTCCAAAACAGAATCAGAATTAAAATGAGATAAAGCGCTTCTTATATTGGTGAGCCGCTGCCGCTTTTGCGATTGGAGGCGCCGTGTTCTCGCGAGATCTTATACGTTAATGGGAATTTGTTATCAAATGAGTATGGATCAGACCTAAAGTACAATACTTAGTTCCTATCGTGCAATGATAATATATAGTATTCAGTTCCGAGTCCAGAATATTTTATCCGAGTACTCGCTCTAATTAAAAACAATCTTTTGTGTTTGGAGGCGAATCAAGTGATTTATATATTTTCACAACGCCATTTTATGTCAAATTGTGGATTAATTTTGATGTAATAAATGATCTTTATTAATGGATACGCAATATTTAGGCGCTCCAATTTAATAATTTCACTTCCGCGATGATGTTTTGATGTGTACATTAAACATAGTCTGAGAATTTGTACCGTGTGAAAATGAGTGCAATTTCTGTCGTATCATTTTTTTATTTTTTTTATGAAACTTGACAAAAAAAATGTGCTCAAACACTGTACTCGATTACAAGACCCCCTTCCCCCCCCCCCTTTCTTAGAACATGTAATATGACAAAAAATCGGCATCCTTTAGTCGAATTTTAACGGTACTATATAAATTTGCGTCTGTTCAAATTCTCTTCTAATCATCAAAAAAGAACCGAGTCCCTTTTGAAGGCCATACTAATCTACTGCTATTCTAACTCTATGGGCTGTTCTCAAATGTCGGCTAGATTGAGCAATTATCAGAACTTGACACAATGGAAGCCGACGTGTGTTTTGATAAGCCGACGTGTGTTTTGATAAGGCCCGACGTGTGAAATTCATGATAAGCCGACGTTGTCCGTATTACCATGACTAAGCCGACGTGTGTTTTGATAATTGCCAGACGTGTGTTTTGATCTATATTTTCACTTGCCGACGTACATACGTTTTGGTAACATGTGAATTTCCGATAAGCCAACTATAGAGCCGACGTCGGTGTTTTGATAAGCCGACGTGTCTGTTTTGATAAGCCGACGTTAATGTTTTGATAAGCCATGTGTTTTGATAAGCTGACCCCAAGTGTTATTGATAAGCCGACGTGTCATGTTTTGATAAGCCGACGTGTGTTTTGATAAGCCGACGTGTGTTTTGATAAAGCTCGACGTAGTGTTTCAATGATAAGCCGACGTGATGTTTTGATAAGCCGACGTGTGTTTTGATAAGCCGACGTGTGTTTTGATAAGCCGACGTAGTGTTTTGATAAGCCGACGTGTCAGTAATTTGATAAGCTGACGTGTGTTTTGATAAGCATGACGTGTACTTTGATAAGCTGACGTGTGTCGCCTACACATGACACACGTGTGTTTTGATAAGCCAAGAAATTTTTTCAGATAAGCCGACGTGTGTTTTGGAAAATTTAAGCCGACTAATAAGCCGACGTGTGTTTTGATAAGCCGACTATTTTTGATAAGCCAACGTGTGTTTTGGTAAGCCGACATGTGTTTTGATAAGCCGACGTGTGTTTTGATAAGCTGATGTGTGTTTTGATACCAGCCGCCGTCGCCAATTTTAATAGGCCTATCTACAAATGGAAAAAAATTTAGTAATATCTTAACACGTTGTCCGTATTAATCCATGACAATAATTTGCCAGATTGTTCATTTACTATATTTTCACTTGCCGCCCGTACATACCAGTGCAGAATATTACATGGAATTTCCGTACCAACTGATAGACACATTCGGTAGGGGTTAGCAGGTCTGTAAATGAAAAACCTTAATGTTGCAAACATAATTACCCATGTTTTTGGACCAAGGTCGCAGTGACAGCTCTCTAAGGTTATTGTGTGATGTCCATGTCATTATAAGCAGACCTGCCTACCCCCCAATGGGAAAACACAGGACTTTTCAGTAATTTCACGCTATGTCAATCAGTAATGTTTTGTCAGTAGTTTTCAGAGCCATTCAGTAATTTCACATAAAGCAATGTATAAAAGCATGAAAATGTACTAAGGTTAACTATGCAGTTCAGTCGCCTAGCACATGGGACCCAATCTAAACCCACACTACTTAGTCCGTGCAGTTATCCAAGAAATTATTTGCAAGACCTAGTTCATGTTTGTTGAAATTTTATGACACTAATGACAGGTATTACTACCCATAAGACTATTTTTGAATAGCACCCATTTGTCACTGGAAGGACTGGCAACATTTTACGGGTTTGAACCACCCCACCATCCACCCCAATTCACCCCTATCTACAAAGAAAAAAATAGGAATATCTTACTCGGTTGAGCACCCAATTTAATCCTAAAATTTAGATATCATTACTTTACCACATACCAGTGAAGAATATTTCCATTTCCTCATGATCGCGACATTCGAGAATTCTTAACAGAGGTTTTGCAAACATAATTACATTTCCTTGGACCATATTTTCATGACAGATAATGGAATTATTATGTAATTTAACTGATTCCATGTTTGAAATTCAAGAAAACAAAGGATTTTTATGCTATTTTTTTTTTACAAATATTACTCAATTGTGATAATTTCCCCGTATGTATTTCGGATGTAGGTAAGGTTATCTATGCAGTTCAGTGACAGCGGTAACTGGGACCCCATCTAAACTTGCTAACTAAGGTAGTCTCGGTTGCAGTTACGGGATTTTGCAGGATTTCATGTTTGTTGACATTTTATGAGAAATGGCAGGTATTACTACTCAACGCGATGAATAGCACCCATAGCTATAGACGTGTGCGACAAGTTCGAGGTGAGGCTTGTTTTGCCTTGTCGGCGTTGTCTATTGCAGAGCGGTGACTGCGGAAGCTTGTTTTAACAAGTTTCCATAATTCTTAACGACCATCCGTATTACCGTAATTCACCCATTTTTTCCCAACAGTAGTTTTGCAGATCTGACCGTTGTACCGTATTTTGCATGCTATTTCCGTAAAAACGATGAAGAATCTGTAATGGTAGGCAGGTCTGTATAAGGAAGCATGTGCCCAAGTTTGGGACCAGTATGATTAACCAAACATTAGATATAAACAGAAAAGTAGAGCTAAACGGAAAATGTTGATGCTGAAAAAAAATGGGTTTTTTTTTATCAAGGTCACAATGACCTTGACCTTTGACCTCAATGTCACTGTGTAATGTTGTGACATAAGAAAGCATGTGTCCAAGTCTGGATCCAGTATGATTAACCAAACATGAGATATACACAGAAAAGTTTAACTAAATGCAAATTGGATGCCGATGCCGCAGCCAGAACGACGCGCATGATGTCCCAATAGCTAGTTTTTCATTGTAAAGTCGAGCTAAAAGTTTAAATCGTACTTAAAATGAATGGAGGGGTCCGATCTATCAGTCCAGTATCTGACGTCAAATACAACATTTGTTTGCTGACACCACAACGAAAACAACATTACAAGTTTATCATAATTATATGTCTTTGATGAACTTACAATTTAATAGATTTTCTACCACATATTTTGAAACTAATTTGACTGGGACATTGGTAGGAACAGCCCAGTCAAATTAATTTCAAAATATCCACAGCTTACCTGTGTAATTACCTTGAAAGTTATATTTTGGGAATTCAGGTTTCAAAGTTTCTAATCGATTCCAACACGGGTAGAACGTGTGGAGAGCTTGTAAGCTAGAAATGAGCTGGGCATACCTATAGATACATCCCTCTACTGACGCTGGCAGAAAAGGCTTAAAACTAATAATAATATGAAGCTTACATGTAGCCCTGATAGGCTTTAAATCCAAAACCCAACTCAAATTAGATGCTGACAAAAATGCCAGGGGTATGACATGCTATAGTATTTTACTCAGTAACAGCAAGCTCCAAAAAACAACCAATCAGTAATACATGAGTTTTATTCAAATCCCAAAAAAGATCAGATATTTAATTTCTCCAGTCCACTCAGCCAATCTTGTGTGCAAGTACCGATAAATTCAATTTGTATGTCTGAATAGCACAAGTAAAATCATTGACATAACGTCCACAGATTGTCATCCGCAGATTGAGCTCCTGTAGCTAAGCTAATGACAAATAATAAGGGAAAAAACCTTAAGATCAATGGAGCTGTACAAAATCAATAAGGAGCGCAGACGGTAAACTGAATTTATTCGGCATTACAAATCCATATATCAATTTACTAAATGTTTTGAATAACTTCTGCGCATTTATATTTTGAACATAATTTGCCCTAAGTCATTCAGCAAAATTATCTTAAGAATTTTCAGATTTATTATTAATTTGTCATCGTATTTAGAATATCCTAGATTCTAAGTTAGTCACTAGTGGAGTTTCTTAGACACGTTAGACATGTTAGACTGTGCATGTTAAATATAAGAACGAATGTATGGCTGCTCTATAGAATTGATGAATCTAGTTTCTCAGTCAATCATATGACATCATAATAAACAAGGTCACCTGCAGGCTGACGTCATAATCAATTACCTCATCAATGCCGCGATTTAGTAAGTCGCAAACGCTTAGTGCATCACATTGCACAAATTGTATGTCTTTACTATTTAATAAACATTCTGTTGAATATTTCGAAACTAATTTGACTGGCCGCTGTTGCTCCCTATCACCCAGTCAAATTATTTTCAAAATATTCAATAGCTTACCTGTAGTTTGTGGAAACCGAGAGTCAGAGTGCAGGGATTGGTTGATTCCAACACAGGCTTAGTTAAAGACAGGTGGGGCATAGCTAAAACTGGATTCCTATATTGCCAAACTGGCTGAGATAATGAACAGAGGTATCCTTCAGACATGTTAGACAAATGGTGTAAAAATCTACAGATAATTTCTGTTTTCCCCCCGTCACATTTCTGAATCTCAGTGCCATGTACATTTCCTAGTGTTAGATATATATGCAAAGTGTGAAAGTAAAACACATTATTTATGCCATATACTGCTAGTCTGGACAGAATAAATTTATGCTAAATTTCCACACAACGGTAACATCCCACCCAAGATTGGTAAAGATCTCTTCAACAGAACTCGAGTAAGTCGAGTTATCATCGAGAAACACAATATAGCTTAAGTAATTGGATTACAGTGACCTCAACATTTGACCTTTTGATCCAAGGAGATGCTCCCATCAAAATTTGGTAAAAAGCCCTTCAATATAACTTGAACTATCATCAGGAAACTCAATATAATTTCATTAATTGAGTCACCATGATCTTGACCTTCAACCCCAAGCTCGATAGGTTTCTTTGGAATGCCAAGGACAACCTCCCTGCCAAGATTGATAAAGATCCCTTCAATAAAACTGAGTTATCCTCAGGAAACCCAAAATAATTTCATTAATTGGGACATCATTCAGGAGCATGACCTTTTGGGAAAAAAATGGAATGCCACGAACAAGCTCCCAGCAAAATTTGGTGAAGATCCCTTCAATAGAACTAGTTATCATCCAGAAATAGAGCCGGGTGATATTGGCTTTTAGAAGACGATAACGATAGCTAGGAAAATATCGCTATATCACGATATATCGTCTAGGCGATTGGCTTGAGGATAAGGTATTTTAACTTGTAATAAGCGCCACGAAGACCCAACCCTCACCGTGGTCACGGCTCATACCACAAACAGATCATCTACAGCAATATTGATGGACAGTAGCATGGATTAAATTGATCTGCTGATTCCCAAGTGAATATCAACCAAGCATAAACTTTGTATTTTATACTGTCCTCACCATTTTATTCAACTAGGTAACAAATTTGGTGTAAAACCGACATTCACCATTTACAAACATGACAAAAGGGAAATCCTAAAGCTTAAATCTGATTGGCAAAAATGGAATTAGGTCTACAGTCACATTCGACTAGCCAAATATAGTTAACTATAGATGATTATTTTACAGTCGAACACACCATTTTCGGCTGGCAAATAATCAGCTACAGCTATCTATAGTTCGCCAGTTGACCAAGTCCAAGATCTGCGTTTCCAGTAAATCTGCCTGTCTGATTGGTTCAGATTAACTTTGACAGTTATAGAACAGGCTAGTAAATGTGTTCATAATTTTCTAGCTTTTACAAGGAATTTACTATTTATTCCATCCCCACCACCACCACCCAAGGTCAATTAAAACTTGTCCATGCTTTGACTCTGGTGTGATCCTAGAGGTCTATTGCGAAGGCGTGAATATAACACATTATCACATTTCACTCTAAAAGCTGAAATGTGTACTGTCGAAATAATTTGTCCAATTTAAACCAATTAATGTGAAAGTAATTTGATGGACAGTTGGTGTCACAGATACTAAAATCTTTCTCAAAATTATTAACAAAATAATTAGATGGTCGTATTTTGGGGAGTTTACATTTAACGCATTCAGCATAACATTGCCAGTGGATGTCGATTCTAGGATGACTAATGCTCCCAAGCACTGTGTATTATAGGGACACACGTGTTGTGATTAGTGTTGAACATATGTTAAAATTGAGATCACATTTGCGGCTTCCTAAATTCCGAAATAGCTACATTGTAGGCCTATTCATCATGAATGATTTTTGTCATCAAACCATGAAGCCAGTTGATTATTACTGGCTGTTGTTGACCTTGTAATTACATCATCAGATTGGAACGTGAACAGGGTATTCCAATTTATTTATCCGGACCCGTCAATTTGTTAGTGGAAGGCCAGAGAAATTGCTAAATTAATGATTTCTGATCAGAATGCACTACGTGCAAACAAAGCGAACAAATTATTTTACTTAGCCTCATAGGGCTTAGATGGTTAAAAATGTATCTGATATATTTTATCCTGCGGTAATATTTTATAATTTCGTCCCGTTATTCGTGAGAAAAATCACAATTACAAACGAATATTTTGCGTCGTAATATTCGATTACGAGAGCCTGTTAGTCAGTGCAGTTTTGTAACAAGAGGTCCAAGGGCCTGTGAGGCTCACCTGGACCAATAGCATTTGAACCATTTGCATTTAGACATAATGGAAAATTTTCGGAAAATCCAAGTTGGCCAGGCCACTAAACGAATTGACCAATCAAAATTCTATATATGCGTTCTGAAGGTGGGCAACCTAGGGTTCTTCTAGCTGAGCTTGATTGAAATCTGCCAAGCAGTTAATGAGGTGTAGGCTTTTATCTGATTTACCAAAACTTTTGGAAAATCCAAGATGTCTAACCAAAAACTCACCAATCAAAATTCTGCATACTAGATTTGAAGCCTGCCACCATAGTGTCCTTCCATCCAAGTCTGATTGCAATCGCCCAAGCAGTTAATGAGTAGCATTTTAAGCGACATCCGGTAAATTTTCATAAAATTCAAGATTTCCACAAAGATTTACCAATCAAAATTCTGTATACAAGTTCTGAAACCTACACCTATAGGGTCCTTCCAGTCAATCTAGGCTGAAATCCGCCAAGCAGGTAATGAGGAGTAGCGTTAGAAAAAATTCCAAAATTTTTTTAAAACAAAATCTAAGATTTTAACCATAAAAATTAATCAATCAAAATTCTGAATATTTGTTCTAGAGCCTACCACCGTAGAATCCATTTAGTCAAATTTGGTTGAAATATGTCAAGCAGCTAAGGAGGAGTAGCATTTTGTCCATTTCAGGTAGATTTTTCATAAAATCTAAGATTTTCACCCAAAAAATTGATCAATCAAAATTCTGAATAGAAATTCTAGAGCCTACCATCAAAGAATCAATCTAGTTAAATTTGGTTGAAATATGTCTAGCAGCTAAGGAGTAGCATTTTGACCATTTCCGGTAGATTTTTCATAAAATCTCAGATTTTCACCCAAAAAATTAATCAATCAAAATTCTAAATAGAAGTTCTAAAGCCTACCACCATAGAATCCATCTAGTCAAATTTGGTTGAAATATGTCAAGCAGTTAAGGAGGAGTAGCATTTTGACCATTTCCGGTAGATTTTTCAACCCAAAAAATTGAACAATCAAAATTCGTAAAAAGAATTCTGGAGGGTACCAGCATAGGATCCTTCCACCCAAATTTGGTTGAACTCGGTGAAACCGTTAAGAAGCGATTTGACGGACGTCCGACGGAGAACGGATGCCGGATGGCCACCTTTCAGGCCAGGTGAGCTAATAACCGCCCACCCAAGTAAAGAGGAGTCGATGAAATGACAAAAAATACTCAACCCATGTGAGCTGTAGTTACTTCTTATGGTGGTGGGTTGCTAAATGAAAGAGCTATGGCGAGTTCATATTCTCAGCAGAGGGTGGTGATCAGCTGGTGGTTTAGTAATGACATCATCAGAATGAAGGAATTTAGGCTAAATTAGTCTATCTATCAAAATGACTGACATTTTCTATTTCGCAGAACTATAAATAATCTGTGGACATGCCAGCATTTATTACCATAAAACATGGAATAAAACGTGGAATAATAATGATAGCATGAAAAATATATGCATTGATATTGCACACGGCCCATTATAGAGTAAGATTAAGTAAATAATTATAAACTTTACATTGATTCTGGTTACTGTAGTACTGTATAGAAATAAATACGGCGGACTAGACTGTTTTATATTGCTTTTATTCATAAATACAACTTAGACAACTGATGATATTGTCGATATTCGGAAATCAGATGATAACGATAATGATAATGATAACGATAATATCGCAATATTCTCGATATTATCGAGAAATCGCACAGCTCTATCCAGAAACTCAATATAATTTGATTAATTGGGTCACCATGACCTTGACCGTTGACGCAAAAATCGATAGGCTTCTTTGGAATGCCACATACAAGTTCCCAGCAAAATTTGGTAAAGAGTTCTTCACTAAAACTCGAGCTATCATCAGGAAATGCAATATAATAACATTAATAGGGTCACTGTGACCTTGACCGTTGACCCCAAAAAACGATAGGGTTCTTCAGAATGCCAAGGACAACCTCCCATTCAAGATTTGTACAGATACCTTCAAGTTATTAACCGGGAATGCAATATTATGACATTAATTGGGTCATTGTGACCTTGACCGTTTGACGCCAAAATCAATAGGGTGCTTCGGAATACCAAGGACAACCTCCCACCAAAGATTGGTAAGGATACCTTCAATATAATTTGAGTTATCATCGTGAAACACAATATAATGGCATTAATTGTGTCACTGTGACCTTGAGTTTTGACCCCAAAATCGCTATGGTTCTTCTGAACAAAGGATAACCTCCCACCCAATATTGGTAAAGATCCCTTCAATAAAACTTGAGCTATCATCCAGAAACGCAATATAATTTCATTCACTGGGTTACCGTGACCTGACCTTTGAGGCTTTGACTGCAAAATTAATAGTGATGAGCTCAGTTATAGAGTCAGTCACTCTAGTGGTAAATTATCAGAAATAGTCATCTCTTGGTCTGCAAATGGAGATTTTCTAAATCATTCCAGAAGTCATTTTACTTTGAAAATCAATTGTACATGTATTTTGGTATTCAAACAGGGATCAGATCTCACACTAGTCTGAGTCTAATAAATAACTGAATGGACGTAATGACTAAACCAGTCCAACGGACTAGTGAACACTTTGTCCAAATGAATATAATACTTTTTCTCTTAATCTGTAAAAGTAATCTTAACAGAAACAAGAGCTCTGCAAACGGGGCATAATAGCACCAACCCCTCGCCCCCCACCCATCCCCCACCCCCTTGATGACAAACCAATGAATGAGAGCTATCAGAAAATATTTATTTCTTCCTCAGACCCAGACCAGTCATCCTTATGAAGTGTCAAAGCGATCCGCTAAACGGTCAAGGAGGTATTGTCCGGAAACCAATTTTGAAGGTGGCCGCCCCTGACTGGCGGCCATATTGGATTTCAGATTATCATAAATTTCGATAAGTTTCTCCACCAGACATATTCCAACCACTGTCAAATCGCAAAATACACATACTGTAGATAATGAAATTATGAAAACAAGATATTTTCTTATTTCAAATTATTTTCGATCATTCTAGCCCGGTAAACCAGTATGTCGGTTAAACCCGTTTAATTAGTGATATCATCACCGGTTTTCTTTTAGGCCAAACGGCCCAACCCTATACATAGCATCGAAAGTGTTAAAGCTAGATTTACCTTTTTCTGTATGTTGTGGTAAATGCTGTAATCTCTCCTTGACTGACACATATGCTGGGACAGGCTCGGGCACCTCTTCTAGCGCAATGTCCACTTCTTTGTCAGAATCCTGAAGATAAACATATAAGATATTTCAATATTCAGATTAAAGAACAAGAACACCTACATGTTGCACTGAAGTCAAGCGAAAAAGCGACGTTTGCCATCTATTCTCCAAAAACAAGGCCACACCGACATATTTTTGTTAGTTCAAAATCACAACAATGTAATGAAACAGACATATATACATAAGCTGAAGTATGCGATCATCAGAAAAAACCCCGCAAACAAATACACTTAGCCACTGCAATATAAACCTTAAGAGCAAGATCCTTGGATCGCATAAAACTTTATATTAACTGTTCATACAAGTCTGTACAACTGCAACAGCTGAGTAGCGTGATGCCTGCCACGACAAACACCTCCGCACCACCACTGGACACTAATCGCCAGACAGCATAATTTCCAACGATGCACCATAGACGATTCATTATACATCACCGCTGCCCGTAATAGTCACACAGCAAGGATGCTCCATGTTTGGCCATGTACTAAGGATGACAGAAGACACATCCACACAGAGAACCTTGGAATTCTCCCTACTCGGAGCCAGCAAATATAAAGCCAGGAGATGACATCACTGCATAAATCTGCTAAACGTGCTGTGAAGTAACCTCAAGAAAACCGGACTCTGTACACTCAAGTCAAGAATGGACCTGAGCAAGCTATAGATTTTGGATGAGGACAAGACACACTGGTCAAAAGGGAAGGACTGATTGCAGCTGTAGGATGTTTCTACTACATGTACTACAACTGCAGAAAATAGTGTAATCATACATAATACATACAAGTTTGGCAAAATGATTGAAACTCAAGCACTTTTCATGGGACTGTTTGCTTTATAGTTTCTGTTTCAAGTTCAAACAAAAACCTTCAAATTTTGTTCTTTAAATTCAATTTTGTAATGTTATATTTCACCTAAGTACCTACCATACTCCAACCACCAGGGTCGGGAGAGGACATCCAAAAATCTTTTAAGGATGGCCTAAGGGCAACCACTGCATTTCCAGTGATTCATGAACAGTTTTACATGGGTGACCATATGAGCCACATAGTTCTGGAACGGTCATGTACTTAACTTTTCAAGTCATAATATGGGGTTTCAAGTATTTTTCAACGTTTCCAAAGAATTCGATCAATTATCAACTATCAAGCATCTTAAGACATGGTCTGAAATTCAAGCACTTTGCCGTTACATATGAAACCTATTAAATACATATATATCAGTGTTACATACTGGTTTAGTGTGTGCATGCGTGCAGGAAAATCCCTCCTATTATATCGCATAGGTTACACATAATTCATAGTTGTGAGTATCCGCCATTTGATGATTTACATGGATGTTCTAAACTCTGCTTAGACATGTCAGATACATCATCGTAAATTAAAGTAAAAGATGAATTGATGTTCATTTTTCAACAAATTTAGGGGGAGATGGTGCTGTCGTAGACAGCAACATCTTCCACCAAAATTGTTGAAAAATGTACACCAGTTTCTTTGATATTGACACAATAAAAGATAGAATATTCACATCAGAGTGGTAAAGGTTAATGGTCAAGCCAGACAAAACTGCCGTCTGCCATGTTTGCAGTGGTCTTAAGAAATATCCATTTTCAGGCCAAGAGATTACTTTTGAAAACCTACCAATGGAATGACTGGATCGATAAATGAGCTAGTTATTCCATTGGTAAATTTTCAAAGCATAGGCTTCTCTTGACCTGCACATGGACACTAACTGTCTGACCGCTGAGTTCTTGCAGACGACATTCCAAGAGTTATATCTCTGGACCGGCTAAATATTTTGAAAACAATTTGACTGAAAGTTGTTGGTCACCAACAACATTCAGTCAAATTGGTGTCAAAATATTCAGCAAGTCAAGAGCAGCGAGACACCTAAGGAACATGAGGAAAACTGTTCGAGTTTCTTGACCAATCTTGACCATTAAATGGTTAATTGTGTGATTTGATCCTAATTTCTATAGTCCTCACGTACCTGCATCATATGTTCAATCTCACTGATAACTTGATCAGCTGTTATTATATGATCTTCATCGTCTATTTGATGACTGGCAAACATTAGAGAATGCATATCAAAGGCCTGGGCAAGCTCTTCATCATCAGACAAGTCAAGGTTATTGTCCGAGTCAATATCCTGAAATCACAACACATACATGTACATCACAGATGTGTCAACAGGATCCGAATCACATAGAGACAGTGATATGTTGACCATGATATGACCATTGACCATAATTCAGAGTAGGTCAAGGTCACCACGGAAACAGATAGTGCAATTTGTAATTTATAAGCAGACTATGTTTTAAAATCATCACGTTACGCTCGACATGTATTTACTCTTAGGCCTGCTTTCCAATGTAGCGATATCGCGTTCAGAAACACACGCTTTAAATTCAACATTTAGGAGGAAATCTATGAGTGCATGTCCATGTATGTACGCGATAACTCATGTAAAAAAATTCATTATGACCAATTTTTTCTCACACGCGATGAACACTTGCGCACATTATTGAGTTATGTACATGGAAATGCACTCATAGATTTCCTCTTATTACAACTTAAATCGGTCATCGCTTATGTGGAAAGCAGGCCAAACAGGCAGGTTTCTGCTCTAATCTCGCGTGCATGGTATATATATACTCACGAAAACGTGTCCAGAAACGCTTACATGGAAACTATTTCAGGCAACCATGAGAGAAAGCGGTTGAATATTTTGAAGATGACTGGTAACTATTGTTGCAAGAGATCAGACACTAGCTCATTAGCATAAGCTGATTAGCATCTTTAAATAAGTGAATGAATGGGAATAATGACTCACAGTGTATGAAAACCAGTGTAACATAATATACTCTATGAAACTGTTTCTTTTTTATAGACATGATAAACCTTGAAAATCTTTAAGTTTATTCAATAAACAGCTTATATAAACTAGATTGCTCGGGCGATAACGTATCAGTATACATGCCCACATTCACCGCTTTGGTGGCGCCATTGCCAAATATAAATGATCTCTTGCACTCCGCAAACTTAAAGGTAACTGTCGGTTTAAATGACCTATGGTAATTTCAAACACCACTCATGGATTGTGTCGACAAATCCATAGCCACGGAAGTTTCTGGATGGCCATGCAGTGTGGACCAGCGCCGGTGACTACAGCACATCGAGCTCCTTTCTCCTAATACCGCCTTGTGATTCGTCAAATCAAGCTTTTCTCCTTCTCCCGAAGATTTTATTCTGTCATCATTAGGCTACCTACAACATCTCTCCTCATCCTCCTTCTTCTTCTTCTTCTTCCTCTTCTTCTATTTCTTCTTCTTCTTATTATTATTACTATTATTAATAATGTTATTGTTGTTATTACTGTTGTGACAGTTGGCAATATTATTATTCGCCTCTTGATTTATTTAATGTAATATATTTGTATGTAAGTGGGAGACACGCTCATAAGACATGTCTTATTGTGCTCCCACATAGACTAAAAGATAAACCCTGTTTAAATCAAAGGTAACTCACACATCAAATTTGGTTGAATTCCATGCAATGGTTTTGGAGTTGTGTTTCAATCAATTTCTTGACATTTTGACCACCACCCCAAGTCCCCTATGGGTACGCATATGAGTAACTCGCATACCAGATTTGGTTGAATTCCATCCAATAGTTTCGGATGTATGGTTACAATCAATTTCTTGACCTTTTGACCCAAACCCTCTGGGGTGGTGCTAAATGTAAATGTCTTCTTGCACTCTGCAATCATAAGGGTAACACACATACCAAATTTGTTTGAATTCCATCCAACAGTTTCGCAAGAGTTGTATTGCAATCAATTTTCGCACGTTAAAATTTGGCCTTTTGACCCCTCTCCCAATCCCTTGGACCACAGCCAAATGTAAAAGTCCTCTTGTGCGCTACAATCAATTGGGTAACTTACGTGTAATCAATTTGGTTGAATTCCATCCAACGGTTTCGGAGGAGTTGTGGTACAATTAATTTGAACTTTTGACCCCCCTCCCCCACCCACCCAGGGGGGCGGAGCCAAATCTAAATGTGTTTGTGCACTCCACACTCGCAAGAGTAACTCACATACAATATTCTGTTGCATTCCATCCAACAGTTTCGGAGGCGTTGTGCTACAATCAATTTCTTGATCTTTTGCATCCCCAACACCACCTACATGGTGCCAAATTTGTAAATAACTTCTTGCACTCTATAATCATATGGATAACTCATACACAAAATTTGGTTGAATTCCATCAACCAGTTTCGGAGGAGTTGCGCCAATACCAATTTCAGCCCGTTAAATTTTGACCTTTTGACACATCCCACCCCCTTGCATGCCTGGGACAGGAGCCAAATGTAAAAGTCATTGTGCACTCCACAATCATATGGCTAATTCACATACCAAATTTGGTCGATTTCTGTCCAACAGTTTCGGAGTTGCGTTAAATTTAAATTTGACCCCTCCCTCAGGAGCCAAATGTAAATGTGTCCTTTCACACTGCTCTCATAATTTTATGGATAACTCATAGACTAAATTTGGTTGGATTTCGTCAAAAAGATTCAGAGGAGTTGCATACCAATCAATTTCCATACACAAATCATAGCGCACACACGCACGCACACACAAGGAACTGCAGTCTGCATAAATTGATCCCCACTTTTCTTTGAAAAAAGTATGGATAAAAACACTTGATAAACCCTTTAATGGTTAAGATTACCAAAATCAGTCCCTGCAGTCATGAGGAATGTCCATTTGTAGGCCAAGAGAAGACTCTGATAAATCGCTTATTAATAACCACATCCTTAATCATGTTAATAGAAGTGCCATGCCAATTTTCGAGGTTGAGCAATTTAAATTTTTTAGCAGTTTTAAAACAACAAATGTATAGATCTAATAGAAGTCACATACAAATTTCAGCAGTTAGTGCAAAGAAATCTTTTTTTTGTGAGTTAAATAATTTATAAATGTCAAACAAAGCGATTTGAAATAAAATTTTGCAATAACTTTGCGGAAATACGATCGAAATATACGTCAGTTCGCTGTATGAAACAACAATCAACGAAAAACAAATTATTTTAATGGGTATAAATACCAATTATGCGGATTGGATTGAATGTATAATACTCGGTTACCATCACCAGGGTTCTGCCCACGCTGGTCGGCACTGGTCGGGATTAGCCATCACTCAAAAATTTTAACCAGCACTAAAGACTAAAACATCTTTTATAACCACCACCTTTCACACTTTTCTTTTCAATGAACGTTGTAAAATTTCCGTAAAAATGTCCGGCACTAATTTCATGCTGGGCAGAACTGCATCACGTAATGATTTTATACATATATAGTACATTCCGAGTTCCTGAGTCCAGTATGTTAGGTCCATAAACGCAGGCGATTGAATTCTACTGAGTATTAATCTGCTTCCGCTATAGGACAAGTTTACGCCATCACTCTCATAGCTATTCACCTGGGTACTAATATTAGTCTCGTCACGCTACTCGAGTAATGACCTAAACTCATCCTGTACTGGAAACTAAAACATCACATGATTTATATTTTTTCTCGATGACATTTTATGTCAAAATTAGGATTAATTTTGATGAAATAAACGACGTTTATTAAGTATGTAAACGCAATATTTAGGCAATCCCAATTCATAATTTTACACCCGCGATGATGGATATACGGTCAGAGTTGCCCTTATGCGTCCTTTTGTGCGTATATACGCATAAAATGGCAGAGGGACGAATACAAATTAATCCTCTGTGTCCCCGAGGATGCACGAGGGACGCAGTCAAAAAGTGTAACAGAAACTGGTAACTTTGCGTGTATTTAATTATCGATTATATTATCGTGTGTGTATATTTATTTGTACATGTTTTTACTTTAAAAAATATACCTAATGTATTGTGTGTTCAATAAAAACGAACTTACTCTGTTGTTTAACACTATGATTTGTTGTAGGTTTTCTTGCACAACTCAAAGTTGTTAATGCCCATAAATCAGATTTAACCACCACATTTAATTGTAAACACAATCCCCAAATCATCCTTAGTATTCCATTTGATCACAAAATTTTTAAAATAAATAATGAGTTTGGAAACCCGATGTTAGTCGCCTTGTTTGGCCTACAAATTGCAAAAATACCCGCCATGTTTCTGTCCGTTGTGCTAAACGTCAGTGTGACGTGTCAGTATTTGATTGGATAACAGCGGAATCTCCCTCTAGAGGAACTCACGCTTGAGATATCCAATACAACTGATCAAGCATATACAAACGTGTCTCGGCGTCTTAAACGTTTTCACAGCTCAGAACACTGGACAGATTACAACGTTGTTATCACTAATCTGCTGAATATTTTGAAATTAATTTGCACATGCTTACTTGCCTAAAGCAGCAACGACTTACAGGCAAAATATTTTTTCTATTTACTTATCAAAATATCTAAATGGATGAAGGAATATATGGAAGATATTGTGATATCTTTTACATTTGAATGGTCATTTGACGGATTAGCGGCGGTGTCTAATTTGTATTGGTGTTTGAATAATGGTATCAATACGCGCTATAATCCGTTTTTTATTTAGCAATAGCAGCTGATTGATTGACTGATGGATTAGTGTTTATAATGTTTAACAATACTCGATCGTTAGGTGTTCCCAATTTCTCAACAAAAAAGCTCAGCGATGTTCAACGATATAATCGATCTACATTAAAATATTGATTTTTTCCAAACAGCGTACAGCTCAAAGCTCACCGATACAAGCGTCCTTATTGGATACACGCTAATGCGTTATCTATGCTTCAACCAATCAGCAATCGCGTTACATAGTTACTCCCTATGAATTAGACATATCCGGTTATTGCCTAATATATTTTCACTAATTACGCAGTTTAATCTGATTTATACAGATTATTTTTGATAAATTATTGTTTTGTCTGATCTTAACCTATGTATTCCACTATATTTAGTCATTCCAGTTATATTATAAAAAATATGCACGCATTATATCGAAGTAGGTCAAGTAGTCCTTGAGCAAACTCGCCCAAGATACTCGTAATTTTTCAATTCGTCCAAAGTCAAGTTAGGGTTTAATAGAAAAACGAATGCAGTGGTCTTTGCTAATTACTAATGTAGTGGTCTTTGGAAATATTAATCATACAAGGTCGTCAATGTAGGTTGGTTGGTTTATCAGACAACAAACAAGTACAGTGCTAATTAAGTTATTGTTTATTGACATGCAGTTCAAATGTTATTAGTTAAATATACAAGGGCCATTTCAATAGATCAATTTTAGCCACCATTGTAGATCACAGAATACATATTTTTGAAAATTTACCACTGGAATGACTGGCACTGTTTTCAACATGTTTGATAAATTGCTTTATAATTAGATCAATGTGTTGTGTTTATTTTAAGAAAAAAACATGGGACCCCCATATTTCAGATGAGGACCCCATGGGACCCCCAGATTTTACAGTGGGACCCCCAAATCTGAGTGTGGGGTCCTTGGGACCCCCAAAAATCAGATGTTGTGGGCAACACTGTATACTGTATATATTAAGCATAAGCCGGTAAAAATTTTCGTGCTATTTGTTTTATCACTTTAGAGAACCGATTTCAATTTTTTCTTGAAATATACCTAATACAAGTGCCCCCACACACCCCTTTCTCAGATTTGGATTTAAAGAATGTACAGCCCTTGTCCTATTAGAAGCCACGGTTACTATTGAGCATTTTACGGTACTTTTGAAAGTTTACCACTTGAATGCTTCACTCGATAACCACACTGTGCAAGTAATTAGTGGTAAATATTAAAAGATAATCTCCTGGTTTACAAATGTATATTCACCATGTTCACGAAACAAATATTTAGATTCACTTGACAAAACTTGCCCATTAACAGCTTAATCTATCATGTCTATTGAGGAATCCAGTTTTAGCTATGCCCTGCCAATCTCTAGCTAAGCTCCACCCACGCTTTGCCCGTGTTGGAATCTCAATTTCCAGAAAACTTTCTACAGGTAAGCTGTTGAATATTTTGAAACTAGTTCGACTGTGTGCTGTTGCTGCCTATAGAACATACACACCTGACGGACAATTATGCATTTCTAAAGGCGGACTAAATCATTCATGACGTAATTGATTATGAGTTCATTATGACCTACACGTCACGTAGTTATGACATCATATGACTGATGGGTAAACTGAATTCCTCAATTACACACGAGATATTTTAGTGCAAAATAGCCATGGTAACACCATAATCCAGTCACTGTCAAGGCATCGATCAATGGAGAGTATCAAGGGACATTTGATAAGACAAATGGATACTATGTCAATGTCTGATTCGCATCCTTTGTGGCAATGCAGGAAAAAGATCAATATGTGAACAGGATATGTTACATTCAGTAGTAATTATGTTAATGGGTCAGACCATAATTCATATAGATTAGTTGCAATATTATTTCAGAATTCCAGTAGCCATCTGAACTAATAGAAAATATCTCTCACTGACGTGACTGAAAGCGATAAAGATGCTTTGGCATCTGGAAATTGGAATCGATTCGCTTAATTAATTTGCTTCAAGATAGTAAATATCAATATATTTATTCAATACCCAAATATAAATTGTACAACCGATTTGTCTGCTCACAGGCATAGAATGTGAGTGGGGATATAGATTTGTACAATGCCTTCAACCACAGACACACAGCAGAGAGCCACCCATAGGTGACAAATATATTGTGCTCTAGTCAATATAGATATATGAAAAATGTTCAATCAAGTCATCTTAATTAGTGAATTTGGTAAAAAACCAAAATCTCAGAAAATGTCTATTTGCAGGTCAAGGAGACTATTTTTGAAAATTAGGCATACCAGTGGTAAATTTTCAAAAATACTCTTCTCTTGGTATGCAAACAGGGCTTTAGCTTTACTTCCTTGGGCACACTACCTATCTGGTGTGGGATCATCAATGCTACTAGAAACTAGAATTTTGGAATCTGAGAGATGGATTTTAAGCCATTTTAGTTTTAATAGCACTATAAGACTATAAGACATCTGAATGGCCATAAAATGCCACAGCATCCATCTCTGAGTATTTAATTGACTGTAAATGAATTAATTAGCGTTCATAACAAGCCAGTAGGATTTTAATTTGGGCTCACTAATATGGGCATTTTATTTGGGCATGACTTGTAAAGTCATAACAATGGGGTAATCTAAAGCCCTGGTAAATGGGAAATTCTCAAGACAACTGTAGAGGCTGACTTGGATGTTAAACGGTTAAATATCAAGGGTACTCGAGCCTGTCATGAAATGAATGGATGGCAGGATTGAACAAGAGACCCAAGGGTATGTGACACTCAAACATTGACCATTAGCATTTGAAGCATTTGATTTTAAATAGACATTATTCTTTAAATTTAGAATTTATATGATAAATCAAACCCAAAATTAGCATTCAGTGTATACAAGTTGACTGAAGGTAGTGGAAAGATCAACGATAGACACTGACCACACATTTAACAACACAAAAACTCACCGGTTTCTCGCGTAGGTGTAAGGCTTTTGTATGTAGTTGCCTGGTATAGGTTTTGGACCAATCAATCGGAAGTAGGTTACCAAAGTTTCCTGTAATGGTCCACCACATTCTGCAAAATAGATGGATATATATACACATACATAGGCCAATCTTCCATTACATGTGTGACGTTTAGAGCACTTTTTTCAACTTTGGAGCAAAACAAATAAGCATATTCAAAATAAATTATGGAATTTTATGTTCTAAACAAGAGACCCTCTTGGAGGCAACGCTTAATAAAGTCCCAAGGGCTTGGAAATGTGCATTAAGCAATTTGGTAAACAAAGCTTTGTGCGTGTTGTTAATGGCTCTAAAAATACCATGTACTTTCAAGTACTTTTTCAATTATCACCTTAGTATTAATACTTATAGTAATTGATGCTTAATTACTGCGTACATGGGATACCATAGTAGACAATCTCATCCCGTTTGGTTGATTCCACAGGGTGCAAAACAAAGTAGTTGTTGAATCCAATGGCGCTCTTTGGCGATTCTCCACACAGTAGACGTGTCGTCGTTTGGGTCTGCTGAGAGATCATGGATGATACGATAGTGTACATGTATATGTCACTCCTAGAATGGTGAAATGTCTATATACTGGAGCATCGTATCTAATGTGTTTTTAGAAATTTACTATAGAGCGTAGGTGCTCTTGTGTTCTGAACTCGAAGCTGCATTTTTGTTCCCCCACCCCCCCCCCTATTGTTTTTTTGCACCTTTTGCAAGTAATGAGGTAGATGATGTTGTGTGATTGCCAGTTTCCAGTTCTGCCGGTGGTGGTGGTGGGACCAGTTCTGCCTGGACTGGATGTGATGTCTGGACCAGTGTGCTGGATCTTTGTATCCTGCTTGGACTGGTGTCGGTTCTCCTGCTGTAATCTATCAACCGTTTGTGAGGCATCCCGGATATCTTGTGTCCGGTTTGCTGCCTTATCTGATCCTCTCGCTAGTGGAGGGCTGATGCTGGGTGATGATACACACACAGTTTTGTCTGTGGCTATCTGGTTTCCGGTTTGGCCGGCCCATCAATGGCTTCTACTATGTCAATATGTGATGAACCACCAGATCCCAATGACACTCAAAATCCATCAAATAAAGAAATCCCAATATGCCCGCCAAACACGCTACATTTTGATTGGCCCACAACAGCCATGTTTTTTGACGGATGAAGTTCCCTTGAACAAATCATGAAAACTAGGTCATCCAAGATGGCCGTTGAACCATTTAGTCAATCAAGTTCTCTTGAACAAACTTGGCTTACCTCTTGTTCTAGATGATGTTTCATGAGTTTTGAATCGATTCCTCAAGCGGTTTCGGAGATTTTTAGACATTTCTAAAAATCGGCCGAAATCCAAATATAACTGAAATCAGCCCAGTGGTTCTTGAGAAGTCGTTTAAAGAAAAAGTTGACGGACGGATGCCAGGTGAGCTAATAATTGCCATGAAAACCCAACCCTCATGAACATTGTGGCTCATATACCACAAAGGGAACATCTACAACTGATAGCCAGTAGGATGGATTATATTGATCTGTCGCGCGTGAAATATAAACCAAGCATAAACTTCGTACTTTATGCCTCTCAGTTTTATTCCAATCATTAATAAATTGCTGTTGTAAAACGAACATTCGCCATTTGCAAAGGGAAATCCCAAAGCTAAAATCTAATTGGCTAAGACGGAAATGTGTCTAAAGACACATTTGACTAGCCAAATATAGGTAACTATAGATGAATATTTTACAGTCGAATGAGCTATTTTAGGCTGGCAAATAATCAGCCACAGTTATCTATAGTTCATTAGTTGACCACGCCCTACCGGTAGACCTATGTTTTCTGTAAATTTTCTCTGGCAATATGATTAGTTAAGATTCACTTTGACAACTACGTACTGTTGGATACGGTCAGTTATGGAACTAGCCTTTATAACTGCAGGGTTCATACACCTTTCTATGTGTGAAATTGCATGACTTTTCCATGACTTTTCATGACCAAAACTAACAGATTCCATGACTTCCAGAGATTAACAGGTCTAGAAGATTTGTGTTTATGATGTAACTACATAAATTATGATCTATGTTGTTCTGCAAATGTCTGAATATTCTGTCTTGCAACAATCAAGACAAAGCCTTGTTTTGGTCGCTCTTACATAATTTTTATTGTATATGGGTGATGGGGGTGATGGGGGTAATTTATGCCAACATATTTCTTTTATTCTTCTTGATTACCTACAATGAAAAATGCTGATTTGCCACGACTTTCCAGACCTGGAATTTAAATTTTCAAATTCCATGACTCTCCAGCCTTTCCATGACCAGTACGAACCCTGTATAAGGGATCTACCTTTTATGCCACCACAACCCAAGGCCAGTTAAAAATTGTCCCTGCTTTGACATTGGTCTGATCTTAGAGGTCTATCGTGAACGTGTGCGCGGAACAAAATTGATCAGAATCACTGGTGAAAATTACTGAGTACTACATGTAGCTGGCTCCTGATACTAACTACTTTAGAATAGCCTTCAACCGGGAACCGATTGATGAAAATTGTCGATAATTATCCGGATGAATACAAATAGTCGAAATTCATGTACACAATTCCCGAAAAACATTAGAAACTTGCAATGCAATATAGTGTTATCGATTTTCGTGTCAAATTTTCAGGGGACGCACAAGGTCGAACTTTATTCATCCCAGGGCAGATTTTATGCATCTATATGCGCAAAAGGACTCAAATGAGGAACACTGGTTGTCACAGTAGTATAAATATATTACAACTCCAACAAATGTATATAATACTGGACATTTGATAACCATGCAATTATCGGTTCTATTTTAATGTTGCATGAGACATAGGTGATGATAGGCCCTATCACTTTTGCATCGATGGCGATGACAGCGACGGCCTGCAGCAATGTAAAGGTTTTGCTTTTATAGCACAGCTCAGAAACACCTTTTACACGTTTCCAATTTCCAAAACCAAATAAAACATACTGTTAAATAAAGTTATATAACTGTATATATATAAAGATGGGCCACATGTACACATAGGCCTACTTGTTCAGAGACAAGACACAACACCGGTGGTCAGGCATGGATCCAGGCACGGAATAATATGAGAGCACATCTGAGAGCATCAAAGCATTCAACGTTCTTTGGAGGAAGACCAGTTCTGACAATCTGCGTTAGTGCACCACCTCAGTTGCCCGCCAGCCAGCTTGTACCACACCGTACATCCCAGTTAATTCCATATCAATGTCTCCCATGAAATATCCTTTAAGAATGCATTGCTCCGCAATACCATCCGAACATCGTAAACAGGCAGGGGGTGGGGTGAGGGCTATTAGTGCTGAAGGCCCTCCCCTAGCAAAAAATCAGTATATACAATTTGTTTGTGCTATGTGGCTAGGAAACTGAATCAACAACAAGAGGCCCAAAGGCCTGTGGCGCTCACGTGGACCATTAGCATTTGAACCATTTGCATTTAAATAGATAAGATGGATAATTTTCGGAAAATCCAAGATGGCCACCCAAACAAGATGACCACCGAAAAAATTGATCAATCAAAATTCTGTATGCAAGTTCAGAAGCATACTACTCTAGGGTCCTTCCAGCAGTTTGCTTGAAATCGGACAAGTGGTTAATGAGGAGTAGAAGGCCTTTAACTGATTTCCCAAATTTTTTGGAACAGCCATGATGGCTGCCAGAAAAACTGACCAATCAAAATTCTGTATATAAGATCTGAAACCTATGAGCCTAGAATATATATGAGGCGTAGCGTTTTAAACGATTTCCCACCATTTTCCAGAAAATTCAAGATGGTCACCGAAAAAATTGACCAATCAATATTCTGAAGAATACTACTCTAGGGTCCTTCCTAGTTTGCTTGAAATCAGCCTTGTGGTTAATGAAGAGTAGGTTTTTAACTGATTTCTCAAATTTTTTGGAAAATCCAAGATGGCCACCAGAAAACTTGACCAATCAAAATTCTTGTTAGAAGTGTTGAGGTGTACCACTACAGGATTATTCCACCCAAGTTTTGTCGAAATCAGGCCAATGTTATTAGCAGCGTTTTAAATGATTTCCGGATAATTTTTGGAAAATCCAAGATGGCCCCTGGAAAAAATGACCAATCAAAATATTGAAAAGCTGTTCTGAGGCCTACCACCGTAGGATGCCCCTAGCCAAGTTTAATTAAAATTGGTCAAGCCGTTTATGAGTAGGCTTTTAAAGAAAAAGTTGACGGACAGACGCTAATTTCCCAAAATTTTCGGAAAATCGAAGATGGCCACCAGAAAAATTAGCCAATCAAAATTCTACTTACATGTGTCGAAACATACCACGACAGGATTATTGCACCCAAGTTTCGTCGAAATCGGGCCATTGTATTAGTGTAGCGTTTTAAAGGATTTCCGGAATAATGTTTGGAAAATCCAAGATGGCCGCCAGAAAAATTTACCAAACAAAATTTTGAATAGAAGTTCTGAGGCCTATCATGTTAGGATGCTGCCAGAGAAGTTTAATTAAAATCGGTCATGTGGTTAATGACGAGTAGGCTTTTAGAGAAAAAGTTGACAGACAGAAGACGGATGACAGACAGATGGTCGGCATGTCTCCATAATTTGGTCATTGAAACACTGACTAGGTGGTATTAGACTTTTGAACCCACAGGTCAGATGTTATAGATATAAATAAACTTAACTAGTCCGTATATCGCCTATTCGAAGCCTAGGCTTCTACTAGGACAAGAGGTGTTCAATTTGCAAACCAACTTCTCTGAGAAAAGGGGTGGGCTTACATTAGGTGGTTTGCCAGAAAAACTTGAAATCCATTGTCCAAAATGGCTAAAAGCCTAAAACTGATACCATGAAAACTGAACCCAATTTCCTGGTACAAATTCTCGCCACCTTATGACTATGTTTAATGTATACCTCAAAAGCATCACCGCGGAAGTGAAATTATTTAATTGGAGCACCTAAATATTGCGTATTCTTTAAGATAATTTATTCCATAAAAACTTAATCCAGAATTTGACATACAACGTCGTCTCGAGAAATTTAAATCACGTGATTCGCCACTAATCGCAAAAGAAGTTTATTTTAGAGCGAGTATTCAGATATAAATATCCTGGACTTGGAACTCGGAAATTGCTATATATTATCTTTGCACGATGGTAACTGAGTATTGTATTTTAGGTCTAATCTGAATAATGGGTACCTGTTTGATAACAAACTCACGTTAGTATATGAGATCTCGCGGGAACACAGTGCCTCCAATAAAAAAAAACCCGGACAGCAGCTAGCCAACATAAGAAGCCGTCTATCTCATTCTAATTCTTGGGCATCCACGCAATTTTGTCCTTCGCCTTGATTCCATTTTGGATCATTTGATGTTGATCGGCATTACAAGATTGATGTGCAGTACATCCTTGCTTGTTTGATACATAAATTTGGTCTTGAAATCGTTTTATAAGGCAGGTCTAGAGCTGGGCGGTATGACGGTAGTACCGGTTGACATTCCAAATACCATGAATACCGTCCATAATGTTTGAGCAATATTTGAGAAACAGATCCATAAAATCTGACTTGACCAAGGGTAAATAGGTGCTAATGGTGCCAAAAATACAGGCAACGTGCTCGACTGCCAAAATAAAATTTACCGTTTGCTGGTCGCACGCATTAATAGCAAGAACAATCCAGATTGAAAAAGCGCACGCCAATGTCTCAAACAGCGGGTTATAGTCAGCGAGTCGACCACACACTTTGACCGATATTCCCCGCGAATGATATTACGTCAATAAAAATAGTGACCTAATAAAATCGTGAAACTAAAACAGTCGCAATAGCAATAATGTTTTTATTCTCTAGATCAGGACAGGAAGCCGATTTATTTATTTTACCTATATTTACCGTTGATTGGAGATGGAAGTGAAAAGGAAATGAAAAAAATTGTTCTAATTTCGTGGCATGCCTCAACCTCAGATGACGGTATACCGTGGTACCGCAGTATTTTTTCATGGTACCGATACCGTCATGTAAATGTCAATACTGCCCAGCTCTAGGCAGGTCTTTATCATGCCAAGACTGTTTTACATGTATTTTGACCACAAAAGTGTGGAATAACTTTATTATTTAAATCTTGAAGACACATGACCTACTACTATTAGTATAATAGGTGGCCGAGATCTACAAATCCGAGGCCTGTATTGATCTCTAGAAGGGCGTGGGAGGGGGGGAATGTATCAGGGCAGAGATTGGTGTAAAGTAGAGCGACCCCAGGACATGATTGTTATTATTACACTTGCTATTCTTACAAATTTGGTGTTAAAATTCTTTTTTCCTATAAAATCTGCTGAGTTAGGGGGTGGGCTTCTAATACAGTTTTGCCATTTTGAAACTGCTAAGAAATTACTGGAGCTTATATGTCAACGTTAGGGGGGGGGGGGCTTCTATTAGTGCATGGGCTTCAAATAAATGAAATATGGTAGTGATAGTAACTTCCTCTGGCTATTTAGTCTGAGAAAATGTGAGGGGTGGGGGATAGAATAATAATTTCATAGCCAACTGAAGGCTCATAAGAGCATCAAGATTTCTAAATGTGTGGGCAGTAGAGTGGGCAGATATCCCCAGATACACCATAATTATCAAAACAGTTTGGGCCAATAAATGATGAGTTATTCCCAGATCATCTCGCAGCACGAGCATGCAATCTTGTTTCGAAATGATATGTGCTCATTGATCAAGGTGAGTGGTGAGATTAAACGATCAACACAATTAGCCTACATGTACATCATTACTAAATTGATCAACCGATATTCACGTGGCAATCCTAGCATGTCAATTCCAACGCAACCATAAAAATATGTAGACTATTTTGAAACTACTGTAACTGGGAGCTGTTGTTTTCCACACATGTTTAAAAAGAACATAATTTGAATCCTTAAAGTCAAATTTGTTCAAGAAAAATCTTATAGAAAATGTCCATTTGCAAGCGAAGCTATTATTTTTTTTAATTTATCGCTAGAATGACTGGATCAGTAATCGAGCCAGTCATTCCAGCATGTCCAGTGGTACATTTGCAAAAAAATTGTCTTCTCTTGCTCAGCAAAGCGACATTCCTCAAGACCATTACAGAATCAGTTTTTGCTTGAGAGGATGTGGCACCATTAACCTTTTAAGGCAAAAGCCATACTGATAAAAAAACACAAATTATTTATGATGTATGGGATATTCTATTTCTGTTGAATATTTTGAAACTGATTTGACTGGGAGATGTTGCTGCCATATGCTGCAACAGGTTCCAGTCAAATTATAGCTTCAGAATATCCAACATCTTTCATGCATAGTTACCTTTGCCCCATAAGAGGAACAGGTATTGCGTTCGGTTCTGTCTGTGTGTATATATATACACACATGCGTGCATTATTTTTATAGTTCAAAGCATAAATCATGTGTGGCGGTTTGCCGAGAGTAGACTATTTTTACTAATTTACCACTGGAATTACTGGCTAGGTTTTCAAACCAGTCAGTTGATCCAGTGGCAAATTTTGAAAAATAGTTTTCTTATGGACTTCAAATGGACATTCCTCATTGTTGACCACTTTTTAAAAATTTTACCACTGGAAAGACAGGTTCGGTTTCGCTCTAGTCATTCCAGTGGCCAATTTTAAACAAAGCAAACCAATAAATTGATGTATGCTCCCCGAAGGCATACTCTGCAGAGAAACTGAATGCATAACACTGAAGGCATATGCTTCAGGGAAAGGTTTGGAACTGTGGCTCAGACAGAGAGAAATGAACTTGAAATTGTCAATGAGATATCACCATATTAGGCCATCCTTAAAATATTGTTGGTTTGGGGTAATGATGTTAAATCCACAATTCGGGGAGTAGGAATGATTCGGTGGGCCATCATTCTTTTGCGAAAAATTCTTGAAATTATGGCTCGGACAAACATTTTCTGTGATATTCAGCCGACCATGAAAAGTAGGTCGGCATGACATACTTTTCAAACTGTGCACACCTTCTCCATAAGATGCATCCACATACCAAGTTTGGTGACCATATGGGCAAAAGTCTTGAAACTATGGCACAGACAAACATTTTCTGTGATATTCAGTCGACCATGAAAAGTAGGTCAGCATGATCTACTTTTGACCTACTTTTCATACTCCGCACACCTTCTCCCTAAGATGCATCCACATACCAAGTTTGGCGACCATAGGTGAAAAAGTTTTGAAACTATGCCCTGGACAAACATATATATATGGTGAATGGACGGATGGACGGACAGACAAAGCGGTGACTATATGCTCCCGCGAAAAAATAGTCTAAGACCACTTTAGATAAATTTGTAATAAGCAATGCATACTACCAGAACCTATAACGTCGGATGAAGGAACAAAGGGTTGGGGGATAGCCTACTGGCTAAGGGCTCTTTAATCATATGGCTGGTGCCTAGAGACTCCATGGTGTGGAGATTATATATCCTGTATGCTTCCTTTTTCATCTCCTGATTGGAGTGTTTATGTTTGCACATGAGTCCCCTCTTAGAACTTGGGTAATGCAGTAAGAAGCATGCTCCGTCCTAAGGTTAGGTAGTGCTGTATTGCATTTGGATCCTCGGTTTGAAGAGTCCTTTTGTTTCCCTTGAAGGGGAAGGGTAGGTGAGGTACCTGTCGCCCCACCCCCCACCCCCCTCCACATGCTAATTCTATGAGAAGAATTAGCTTTGAAATGGAGCGCAGGAATATCTCTGGTTGGAGATTGTCTGTATTGGCTCCTACCATATTTTGCTGATTAACTTAAACTGGTAAAACATGACAAGCCACGTCGCTGAAGCATACCTGATGCTTATCTTCAGTTGGAGGACGAAAGTCTGATGCCTAACGAATCATGGGGTCCCCAGCTAACAACAAGAGGCCCAAGGGGCCTGTATCGCTCAGCTGGACCATAGGCATTTCAACTAGAATGCTCTTTATCAACAAGATGGCCACCGAACCATTTATCCGACAGTTTCGAAAAATGCAGATTTGAGATCAGAATACCCAAAAACACATAAAACCAATTTCGGCCTCAAAATCCATTAAATAAAAAAACCAAATATGGACACCAAACATGCTATATTTTGATTGGCCCATGGTGTCCAGGTTTTTTTGACAGATCAACTTCCCTTGAACAAACTTTATTGGCCCGTAGTCCCTAATCATAGCTGCCAAATTTCGGCCCGATCCCTTCAGCGGTTCTGGAGGAGAAGTCGTTTTCGCTACAACTAGGTCAACCAAGATGGCCGCCAAACCATTTGACCAATCAAGTTCCTTTGAACAAACTTGGTTCAGCTCTTGCCCTAGATCATATTTCATGAGATTTGCATCAATCCCCTAAACGGTTTCGGAGAAGATTTTTAAAGATATTTCCTAAAATCGGCCTAAATCCAAGATGGCCACCAGCCAAATTGGCGGATCGGGTTCATTTGAATAAACTTGGATCCCGATGCTCTCAGGATGCTTCCTGCCACATATAATTGAAATTGGCCCAGTGGTTCTTGAGAAGAAGTTGGACCACATGCGTCCAATGGGATGCACAGAAAATTCGGCACCAAAACAGGTAACACTATAGTGCATCGCAAGTTTCTAATGTTTTTCCAGGAATTGTGTTTGAATTGTTGCCATTTGTATTCGTCCGGATAATTATCGACAAGTTTCGTCAATTGGTTCCTGGTTGAAGGATATTCTAAAGTAGTTACATGTAGTATCAGGAAGCAGTTAGCCAGTTACTACTCAGTAATCTTCGTCAGTGATTCCGAGCAATTTTGTTCTGCGCTTCGTGTAATACCGAGAATCAGGAACTGGGAATTCTCTATTTAATGAACACGGAACTCGCAAACTACTCTGTATGTCTTGTCGCTTTACTCAGAATTTGTCACACGATGCATGTTGAAAGGACCGGGCTGGAGTTAGAACAACATGATCTTATCGTGACCACTAGATATTTTACTGTTTCACAACGTCTAGAATACAGGGCATGTTTTTATGCATCGGTGAGTGTGCCATTTTTTTATTGTAGATCATATACTTTTCATGTAATATCGCTATTCGGCCGATCTCGCTGCTTTGGTGGTTTGTAAAAAGTAAAATGCGAAAGCAACCAATTTGGAAAGATCACATGACTTCGGTAATTCCCTTAGCCCAATACTATGCGACACTTATTTACAAACAAATGTTTGAGGCACAACACTCTGTATTAACCCTCTGGCTACTGCAGAACTACAAAAGATAGATATTTTATCATCGTGAGCATAAATGCCAAGTTACTATTTGCTTAAAGAGTGAGATTCCCGACAAGTTTTTAACTTCATTTCATTTTCCTATATATTGGAGCACCTCACAAATGAATAAAACACAAAGGTAGCAACAGGATGATAAAATTTTAATGTATAAATTTACAATTATTTATTCGAAGCATATTCATATGACATAGTTTTGTTGACTAATATAGTTAACAGTTTATTTTAACAAGAGCTCCACAAATGGCGCATAATACCCCGCCATAATGACACACCAATGAATGAGAACTTTTAGAAAATAATTATTTCTTCCTCAGACCCGCCAGACTAGTCATCCTTATGAAGTGTCAAAGCCATCCGTTAAATGGTCAAAGAGGTATCGTCCGGAAACCAATTTTCAAGACGGCTTCCACTGACTGGTGGCCATATTGGATTTCGGATTATCGTAAATTTCAATAAGTTTCTTCACCAGACATATTCCTATGACCCTAGGAAGTGATCCGATAAATGGTAACGGAGATATCATCCAGAAACCAAACCCGATCTGGGAAGCCCTACTACCTATACGACCATGGAGGCAAATATGTGGAGCTAGAGGTAGTGGAGAAGGAAAGAGACATTGGAGTCATAATTGATCACAGTCTGAACTTCAGAAGTCACATGCAAACCAAGATTAATAAGGCCACAAGTATAATGGCAATTATTCGCAGAACATATACCTACTTGGATGAGCCCAGTTTCAACCTATTATACAAAGCCTTAGTCAGAACACAGCTGGAATATGCTGATAGTGTGTGGTCCCCCTACAGGAAAGGTGACATTGAGGCTTTAGAGAATGTTCAGAGGTGAGCCACTAAGTACATGCCAACGCTGAAACACTTAAGCTACCCAGAGAGACTGAGGAAACTCCAGCTGCCAACATTGAAATACAGGAGACTGCGAGGTGATGTTATTGAAGATACAAGATTATCCACGGTTCATATGATAAATCTGTTACTGGGAATACTTTCAAGTTTAACAGTCTGGACACCAGAGGACATAACTACAAACGGCAGAAACACTATGCTAGACTTGACATTAGGAAATATGCTTTTGTCAACCAAGTTACTGATGTATGGAATAGTCTCCCATATGAAGTGGTCAACGCGCCAAGTATTGAATGTCTTGAAAAAAAACTAGAAAATTTTGGAAGGACCAAGAAGTAAAGTTTGATTACACGACAGATTTCGGGTTTTAACTACACGTCTAACAGTACATGGATGATGATCTCTCAGTTTAAACTCTATGTACCTAGAGTTGGTGGTGAATACTTGTACCATACAACATAGTTTGTATGAGTTATATGAAGTCAAGTTCTTCTATGCCTAATAAGCTCTCAACTTGGACAGTGCATGGGTCCTGCGCCTATCTATACTGATTGTAATTAATTACCTATACTGTATCTTGTTATTATGGATGGTGCACGGGTTCTGCAACTTCTGTGCCTGCCCAACGAATAAAACTAGGGTATGTTCTGTATACTATTAATGTATTTTGTTATTATGGATGGGGTATGGGTTCTGTGCATGTCTAGACAATACCTTAGGGCATGTTCTGTGCAATTATTATTGTATTTTGCAAATGTGGATGGGGCATGGGTTCTGTGCCTGTCTATTGATTGTAATCTAACTATCTACTGTAATTTGATACTATGGACAGGGCATGGGTTCTGTGCCTGTCTATTGATTGTAATCTAACTATCTACTGTAATTTGATACTATGGACAGGGCATGGGTTCTGTGCCTGTCTATTGATTGTAATCTAACTATCTACTGTAATTTGATACTATGGACAGGGCATGGGTTCTGTGCCTGTCTATTGATTGTAATCTAACTATCTACTGTAATTTGATACTATGGACGGGGCATGGGTTCTGTGCCTGTCCAACTAATATATTAGGATATGTTGCTTGCAATATTGCTGTAATTTGCATTTCTGGACGGGGCATGGGTTCTTGTGCCTGTCTAGATAATATTCTATACGTCATGGTATCTCTAATTGAGTATAGATCCAGGGAATATTTTGAGCGGTATCGCATCGCAAAATGCGATGCAAATGAGTACCTGTTGCTACACATTCACAACTTCGCTTAGCTTTTTGCTGCGATACATAATTTTGATGTGAAATTCAGTCAATTCACTTAATTCTGAAATATTTTTGATAAAAAGTCGCTAAAAGTTGTAAAACGCTTGTCAAATTTAGTAAGGAAGCGAGATGCGCATGCGTTGGAGACTGATTTCCGATATAGCCCATAGACATATATAGCTATAGAGTGCATTCCTTCCTTCACCATGGGACAAATGACCGCCGGTGACGCGAGTTCAGTAAGCGCTCTATAAATCAAAATTCTAAAAGCTAGCGATGCGCGCATGCGTTAGCAGCTTCCTTCTTCCGGTATAATAAAAAACTTTTACACAGAGTTTTGAGTTTGGACACCAGTCGGAAACTCGCAATATGTATCACGGGGTATTCACGGTCGTTAACATATTTCTCGTAACAGACTCTTGTAAATCTAAATTCTCCCATAGGGGGGTATGGCTATTGATCATTGCCTTGTCAGTAGTTAGCGTTATGATAAACTTTAAAAATACAAGTTTATCTAGGCTGATTCTGGTCGATCTAGACAATGTTTGTCTCAGAAATTGAGTTATATCATCGCGAATGCTAAACTCCTGTTAGCACATCCCCAAATCAAGGCCGACACAGTATAGTTAGTCATGCTATGGTGGCGTATTGCATTTGATTCGCGCAAGCAACAGATTTAGAATGGCATGTCGCCAAGATCTTCTCCCATGTCGGGAACATACTTTCTCGCAAGATTATTGGTTAATAAATATAACTATATCAGGGTTCTGGCCAGGATGAAATTAGTGCCAGACATTTTTACTGATATTTTAGAAACTTTCTTGAAAAAACTTTAGTTTTAAGTGATTTCAACGCTTAATTTCATAAAATATGTAAAATTGTGGGTAAAAAAGCTAGTTTAGTCTTTAGTGCTGGTCAGAATCATTGAGTGGTGGTCAATCCCGACCAGTATGGGCAGAACCCTGCTATATAGAAAGCAACCAATGAATAGCAAGGAAACTACCGACAGTAAAGAAAATAAATAATGTTTTATGCGGTAATTTTATCAATGACGTAGTAGTATCTCTATATATAGCATTCGTAGTATTCGTAGTAAAACTAGTAACACGTGGGCCGATTGATACACGCTGATCACAGTAAAACTTTTTATCATTCACTATTTAAGCCAGAGAAAACAACCATTAGTAATTTGTAAATAAAAATTGTTAACTCTTTCAACTGAAGTCATAGTATCGCAGAAACTCAATTTCATCTTACTTGAATATGTTGCAAGTTTTTAAGGGGGACCTGTTGCTCACAGCTGCCATAGCCTGCAACAGCTTCCAGTTAAGCACAAACACTATTCAGCCTTCTTACATTGTATTGAATGATGTGTACTTTGTTTAGCCTACCAGTTGAAAGGGATATGTGATGTAGGTTGGTAAGTTACAAAATATATGTTAACCCTAGTCAATGAAATCACAGTATTCATGGGAGGTAGATTATTGATTTTTTTAAAAATAATTTGACTGGGATGTGTTGCTGCCTTAAGCAGCAACAACTTCCAATCAATGTAATTGCCAAATCTGCCAATACGTGTTATTTTAGGTTTTCTATACTCCCTGATCTTGGCCAGGACAAGTACATGCATATTCTGAATCTGATATATGGTATACTGACAAATGACAATACTGCCTACTGTAGACCTGAAGACAGATACACTGTCCAATATTAATTATTCAACCATCTGTTCATGTCACATTTGTGCAATTTGTGTAAACTACGTGTCGCATATTACACGCCTTACGGACTACTAATTTTTTAGACGGACTACTGATTTGCCAATTCTGGTAGTGCTTTGGACTACCATCAACTTTTCGCTAATTTTGAACCCCGGTTATATTACACACTTTAAAACTGATCGCCATCTAGATTATTTCAAAACCATATTAGAAAAGACTACATTCCATATTTATTCTGTTCGTGGCTTGAACAACATGATCGAAGCGCCAATACATTATAACAATCATGAATTCTTTCGGCTTTAAATATATTCACTAGCTCCCGGTATAGTACATGTATCAATGACTGCTACATTGGAACCAGTCCTGCATTCCATAAGGAAAACGTTTTGCGAAAGCGGCAAATTATGCTTTTCGGTTGTTTTCGGATACCCTTGCTCATAGCGTGTGTAGACGAAAAAAGCTGTTTTGATCATGCAAACATGTTTTGAAACATTTCCCCATTGGAACACCAACCAGTTTCAACAGAGCTTGTTTGCTATGCAAGCACTATGAACTGCTATGCATTATTCGATTAGTTTAGCAGTTACTGCCACGCAATTTTTTCCCAAGAAAATATTCCCTGAGGTCATGCAATGTATAATGTATCAATAGAGCTGGGGCACGGGTTCAGTGCCTATCACAAAAATATAAACTTTGATACATACTGGCCTAGTCTAATGTATACATGTATGTATTTTTATTTTATTGATGCACTGGCAACGTGCGGCTTCAATTTCCACTTGCTAACCAACCGACAGTCATGCACCCATTAGTTTAATTTGTTGATCACCATCTCTCGGTCGAGGATCGAACTGCCATACTGCAACTATGCATGGCATCAGCAACCAGACATCTTTCCACTGGACCAGCTTCTAAACCTACCAGCTTTCACATGTCTGATATACTGACACTCTGAGGATTCATATGGGACTATCTCTGGATGCACCTGCCACGATTCAATCCTTGGCTTTTTAAGCCTATTGTACTCTGACTCCATCACAGCTCTGGCAGTATATGAATTTTTATTTTATTGATGCACTGGCAACGTGCGGCTTCAATTTCCACATGCTAACCAACTAACAGTCATGCACCCATTAGTTTATGTATGTATATATGTATGTATATATATTCTTGTCAAGGAGCTTACCGCTACCTCCGGATCACCGGTAGCTTGCAGAAGTTATACATGTGTGCAATATAATGTATACAATAGCTTGCATAGGGTCGTCTGTCGAACAGTTGTAGTTCCTGTTAAAGGAAATCTGTAGAGTTATATTTGCATATATGTATAACCGTTCTGACATGGAGCAGAACAAAGGTATTGCCTGCGTTCTGTAATATTTTTAACTTTAACTTATCTTCCTGGGCGAAAATGGCTGGGTGGAGATAACCAAAATTGGAGATCAAAAGATACCGACGGTTAGACGGCCACCATGACATAACAATGGACTGGTCTACTTCCTACTTTATTACATAGGATGATTCTATGGCCTCATGTTTGTGTAGCCTTTATGTCCCCCCTCTTGGTTTATCACTGCTGGATACGACTCACATGGTGATGTGACTTCCGCTGTAGTCGTCCTTTGTTTCTAGCTTTCCCAAAATCAAGTCCTACCTCAAACAGAAAAAAACTGTTTTACAGTTTACTACAGCTTCCGGGAGGCTATTCCATAGGTCCACTACTCTGACACTATGACAGCATAACTTCACACCCTTATGAAAACAGACACTGGTGGCGAGTCCATCGAGGCAAATACACGAAAGGGTTACATACGAAAACTGGTATTATTGTGGAAATGGTGCAGATATTTTTGTGTAAATTGCACAAACAATACTTACTGACAGTCGTTCATTATTTCTTCTTGTGTGCGAATTTGTACCGGTGCGAATTTTTCTACTTTGTCCTCATAATTGCAAAAGCATTTTGTTATTTTGTCATCAAGAGTGTTGACAAGATCCTCCAGAGATGCGGATAACGTTTCACCAAAATTTTCCGTGCCGTTCATATTATCTGTCTTTTCTATAGTTCTTTGAGCAACACTTTCAGTATTCACATTATCTAAATCGTTTGCTGTCTGAAAATCATTAAAATCATTCCATTCTTCACTCTCAAATGTTGCAAGTGGAGCCTCGAATTTCAACTCCGCCATTTTCAGATCCCTCATCCTGACTCAACAAACAGCATTCGCATCGCTTGACCCTTGAACCCAGACCCTGACGTCAGCAGACATTATATTACAGCAGCCAATAATAAGAGACAACACTGGACATCTCCGGCGGATCCAGCGAATGCAATCATGCCAATGGTTTACACAATTATTGATATGGAATAATACATTTACTGTAAAAATGCTATAAATTCGAACTCCGTAACAGTTTTTCTGAGGAGGGCTGTTTCATTTTATTGTGTTATTGTCTATGTTATGTGTAAGAGTATTGCTGTATTGTATTTGATAATATGATGTCTTGATGCATGTACGTAATTATATATGTAAAGGTTCCATCGCCTTATAGGCATTGCCTTGATCATACAATCAGATCTGACAAGCCTAGAAATGTGGTCAAAAACATGGATGTCAAAATTCCACCCTGATAAATGTAATGTATTATCCATTGGTAGAGGTACAAAACAGAATTTCCAATATAAACTTGAATGTGATAATGCTAGCCATACTCTATCCCATGTGGACAACGAAAACGATCTCGGAGTCATCTTTGACTCGGCTCTCCTTTGATCACCACATTCAAAATAAAATCAACAAAGCCAACAGTATCATGGGCCTCATTAGACGAACCTACAAATACTTAGATAGAGAACACTTTTTGCTATTATATAAAGCTTTTGTGCGCCCCCACATTGAATTTGCACATGCAGTATGGAACCCACACCTTAAAAAACATACACACTCTGTGGAAAATGTGCAGAGGCGTGCAACAAAGATTGTCCCTGGATTTCGCAATCTCAGTTATGAGCATAGGTTGTGTTCTCTAAACCTCCCCACACTCACATACAGACGTCTGAGAGGGGACATGGTTGAAACATATAAGGTTTTTGAATACCTATGATCCAGACACAGTACCAACATTAAAATTTGCTTCAAGAAATAGTAACAGGGGTCATAGTAAAAAATTATTTATTCAGCGAGCTAAATATAATATATCCAAGTTTTCATTTTATTACAGAATAGCAAAAGTATGGAATAACCTAACTGACCATATCGTTAATGCCCCGACCATTCTAAGCTTTAAAAACCGACTGGATAAATACTGGGACAATGCACAAATTAAATTTAACTCCGAGGCACCGTCACCATGAAGTAACCATTTCAAAACCTAGAGTCACTCATGCACCTGAATATAGAGGCCTGTACGGCCTGTGTTCAGTATTATCGATAATAATAATAATAATAATGATACAATGAAAGGACATCTGACAGCAGGCCTCGGGCCTCTAACGTCAGGATTAACAGTTTTACATCAGTCAACTAGTATTGAAGTAGAATTGGAAATACATGTACGTTTAGCTTCAAAGATGAAGCGCATAGGGTGACTTTCCCAAAGTTTGTCCAGTCTATGTCTAAAAGAATTAATTGAAGGTGCGCATTCTCAGGAGACCCCCAGGCCATTATTAACACCAATTAATACAGCAGAGGTAGGGAAGGCACTTAAGGCCCTGAAAATGGACGTGCATCTGGACCTGATGACATGAGCAATGAACTATTCAAATATGCAAGTGACATTATCTCAAAACCGATCACGCACATAATCAATTCAGTCGTTTAAGACTATATGCTCGGCCTCAACGTGGCGCAGGGGTGTAACCCACTGGGTGTCAATCCAGACATTTGGAGGGGCTAACCAGAGCATTATGCACAACGCAAATGAATGACACTTGGAGATCGAATCAAACGAAATGGTGCTCGCCCTGTGAGGATCCGCCAGGCAGGTGCGGCGCCGGGCTCCACGCCTCGAAGGAGCCCACCCTCAGCTACTGGAGGTCCCATCAACTCGTCTTATGGAGCCAGGAGACGAGGATGGAGAGCTACTGGCCAACCGAAAGAGAAGACCAAACCCAAAGAGAACCCCAGTATCAACATCATGCACTGGAACGCAGAAGGGGTTACCAACAAGAAATCAGCTAGAGCTCGAACAGTTCCTGTACGAAAACAACATTGATATCTGCTGCATCCAAGAGACACACCTGCAAGAAGGAAAACCATTTAAGATCAGAGGTTACCAAATTTTCCGGTGTGATCGAAGAGGAAGAAAGAAAGGCGGGGTGATCACCTTGGTCCGAAACAGCGTGAACGCCAGCCAGATCAAAACCTTTATGGAAGAGGCAGAATATATCAAGATCAAGGTAACAACCAGCAACTCTGTGATTGACATTGTCAATTATTACTGCCCTAATGACAAGAATCTCTCACTTGACACAATCCCGGTCCCGGACTGCCACTTCCTCATTGTGGGAGACTTTAATAGCCAGTCTCAGAGCTGGGGATACAGAACACTTGATAAACGAGGAGAAGACATTGAAGCATGGCAAGATGAAAAGCACCTTTTACTTGTCAACGATCCCACAGATCAGCCTACCTTCTACTCACGCCGGTGGCACTCGACAACAACGCCAGACATGGCATTTTGTACAGAAGACATTCACAGAAACCTCAGTAGAGTGGTCGGATCGCAGTTAGGAGGAAGCGACCACCACCCAGTCCTCCTCTCTCTTTCTGGAAGTATTTCAACAAGTTCACCTCAACATCCAAGGTGGAACTACAAAAAGGCAAATTGGAGTCTGTTCGGCATTCGTTCCAATGAGCTTACCCAAAATTTAGCAGTAGAAGGGAGAAACATCAACAATGCGGTCAAGGAATTTAATTCAAGTATCCTCAAGACTGCCAACAAAGTGATTCCTCGAGGGTTCAGGATTAACTACCGCCCCTACTGGACAACACAACTGCAAGCAACACATGATAAACTAGACAAGGCCAGAGAAGATGCAGAGGGTAATCCCTGTCATGAAAACCACTTCACACTAAAACAAACTAAAGCCATGTATCTAAAAACCAAGCTGGAGGCCAAAAGAAGAAGCTGGAGGGAAAAGACGGCAGGGTTTAATTTAGAGAGAGACACAACTAAGCTATGTAGACTAATTAAAGCACTGAATGATGAGGGTGTCGGGGGAGAGAAGATCACTCTTGAAGAAGATGGACAAACACTGTCAGGAAAGATGGCTGCAGATGCCTTTGCGAAGGCATATGCAAAAGAAAGCAACATTTCTATACCACGAATGCATCAAAAAGAGGTTAGAAAAGAGCAAAAGGAAAGAACAGACACCAACACTCACGATGCAATGAAAGTTGACATTAGTTTAGCAGAACTGAAGAAGTCTATCTGCCAATTGAAGAAGAAGAAATCTCCCGGGCCAGATGGCATTACGAATGAAATGATCCAACACCTTGGTAATGCATCTCTCCGCAAGTTGCTAGATATCTTTAATCTCAGTTGGACCAATGGAGAGGTTCCTCAGTGCTGGAAGGAAGCCAGAATGACTCATATTCTGAAAAAAGGGAAGAACAAGACGAAAGTGCTGAGCTACCGTCCTATCAGTCTTACAAGCTGCATATGCAAGGCCATGGAGCGCATCATCAACCAGCGGTTGCAGTGGTACCTGGAGTCGGAGAACACTATAGTTTCAGAGCAGGCTGGCTTCAGAAGATACAGGAGCACAGAAGATCAAACAACACATCTTGCACAGGTCATAGAGGACACTTTTCAAGCCAAGAAGGTGATGCTAGCTGCCTTTATTGATCTGCAGAAGGCATTTGACAAGGTGTGGAAGGATGGCCTCCTCGTGAAGCTCCGGCGCACAGGCATCGGTGGCAACATGTTCCGATGGACCAAGTCATACCTACACAATCGCAGGGCTAGGGTGCTGGTGGATGGACAATCTGGACAGAATGTATTGCTGAGACAAGGGGTACCACAAGGCGGAGTATTATCACCAACTCTGTTCATACTCTTCATTAATGACATTGTAGCAGAGCTGCCCAATGGGATCCAAGCAGCCCTCTAGGCAGATGACCTCGTCCTCTGGTGCACCGAGGAGTACACAACGACTGCCATGTACAGAATGCAGCTCGCCTTGGACAGAATTACAGCTTGGGCCAATCGCTGGTGTATTACCATCAACAAAGAAAAATCATCAGCCATGCTATTCTCACTGTCCACCAAAACCAAGGTTGGCAATCTGACACTGGGTGGTACTCCACTCGAGTACGAGGACCAGCAGACATACCTGGGAGTCACCTATGACAGAAGATTAACATGGAAGGAGCACATCCAGAACGCAGAGCCAAAGGCCAGAAGAAAGCTAAACATCATGAGGAAGCTGGCAGGTACAAAGTGGGGTGCCAATGAAAGGATCCTCAAGACCATCTACCTAGGTGCTGTACGACCACACCTTGAGTATGGATCCAGCTCATGGATGACAGCAGCTAAATCTCATCAACAGAACCTCGACAGAGTACAAAACCAGGCACTGCGCATCATCACTGGTGGAATGAGATCAACACCAATAGAAAAAATGGAGCAGACAGCAGGCATCCCCCCACTTAGTAAAGGAAGGAAATGCAAAGCACTGATCCAAGCTGCAAAGTTCAAATCGTTCAACAACCACCCGATGAAGATCAGGCAAGCACAGCTGTCATCAGGAAGACTTAAAAGATCAAGTTTTGTGAAAGAGACAAAAGCACTTCAAAGGAAACACCAAGAAATGTTGCCAGCACAAATAGAAGACCCAAACCACACCCTTGATCCTCCACCCTGGGAAAACAAACTAGAGAGCATAGCTATTCGCACCACAGTACCTCATCTCACAACCAAAGATGAGCACAGTGATGTGAGCAAGAAGGCCCTGACCCTAGCCATGCTGGAAGAAATGTACCCTCAGGAGACATGGATAAGGATCTACACAGATGGATCAGCCAAAGATGCAATTAGGAGCGGAGGTGTCGGACTGCACATACAGTATCCAAACGGACAACATGAGTCAGCTGCAATACCGACAGGCAAACACTGCACAAACTACAGAGCTGAAGTCGAAGCACTGGTCCAATGCAGCTAATACCATCAGCAGAACAGCAGACCCTATTGCACAGATTGTCTTTTTATCTGATGCCCGCTCCGTCCTTGAGGCTATCACCAAAGGTAAGCTGCCACAACTTGAAGAAGCACTACAAACCATCAAATGCTTTCAGATAGCATTGCAGTGGATCCCCTCACACTGTGGAGTCCAAGGAAATGAGGAAGCAGACAAGATGGCAAAGGTGGGTGCAGAAGAGAATCAGACAGAAAACATGGTTACGCATACAGAGATGAAGACTATCATCAAGTCACTCTATAGAACACCTCAATCAGAAGATGCCTACCATCATCTCTCGGGGCCAGAGCAAGTGACCATTTTTCGTCTCAGAACTGGACATAACAGACTAAACCAACACATGTACAGGTGGTTCCACCTTACGACATCGCCCGCTTGTCCTTGTGGAGAAGCAGAACAGACCACAGAGCACATACTTCAATGTTGCAGTACGTATCAGCTGCTGAGAGAAGAGATCTGGCCTTTGTCAACCTCTTTTCTTGAAAAGCTGTATGGGCCTGTGGAAGAACTGCAGAAAACCACAGATTTCATCTTGAGAACGACTCTCCAAGTGTGATACCAGCGATCGAAAAGAAGAAGAAGAATCAATTCAGCTTTTATGCACCACCTTCCCATCGACGCTGTAGGCCAAGGCATCCTTATCACGCTACCCACGCCCAAGAAGCCACCTGCACCCCAGCCAATCTGTGGCCCATTGTGCTCCTTAACAGCATACAGAAAATCCTATCCAATGTTACTCTATGCCACATCTGAGACAAGATCGACGACTTGACCAGATCATGTCAAGGTGGCTTCAAATGTGGACGCAGCTTTGCAGACATTGTATGGGCTCAATGCATGCTTGTGTCTGTAGTCATGTCCAAACACTGGGATTTCCACAAAATGGGCATTGACATGTCACGAGCCTTTGACACAATTAAACGCTCAAAGATCCTAGACGTACTATGCCAGGCCAGTTGCAATGAATATGAGCTACGACTGGTGAGACTACTGCTTGCAGACACCAAGCTGATAGTACGAGTCAAGTCAGTGAAGTCTGTAGAGTTTGAGACATCAATCGGCTCCACACAGGGAGATGGTCTATCCCCTGTGCTCTTCACCAGCTACCTGGCTGCTGCATTGAAATCCATGCAGGAAAACTCCACAAGACCAAACCCCCCGGTGTCAATACTGGGCATGCCGCTAGAGATGGAATATGCCGATGATGTGGACTTTATAGATGAGGAAAAGAAACCTCTTGACGAACTTCTCCCAATAGCTGCAAGGAAACTAAAAATTGAGAATCTCTTTAATTATGAATGAATCCAAAACAGAGTTCACCCACATATACCTATCTACAAAACATGAAACTGAAGAAAATGACGATCCACTCCGTGGCGGCGAACCATGGAGGAAAAGTAAAATCCTGGGCTCACTGCTTTGCAGTACTGCTGGCATTGCTGCACGCTTCGTCATGGGGAATATAGCCTTCCAGTCCTTCTAGAAACTATGGATTCGTAGATCAAAGATGCCCTTGGTAAACGACTACGTTTATACAATGCAACCTGCATATCCTTGATGATGTATAACTGTAACAGCTGGGCAGCTCCAAAGGCAGCTCTAGACAAACTTGACACCTGCCACTGCAAATACCTATGCACCGTCACCGGACACCGATGGCCGGACAGCATAATTTCCAATGATGCACTATACCAGATGTGTAATATGCCGCCGCTGTCTATAAAAGTCACCCAGCAAAGATGGTCCATGTTTGGCCATGTGCTAAGGATGCCAGAAGACACACCAGCACAGAGAGCCTTGAAATTCTCCCTACTCGGAGCCAGCAAATACAGAGCCAGGAGAAACTTCAAAGTTTGTAGGCGTTCACTGTATGATAGATGGCGTAGGCCAGGAACGAGCTTGGTGGCTCATCTTTGAACATTTTCTACAGCATTTATGTGTTTTTTCAAATGTGGGGCCCAGACAACATTAGCATATTCAATATGTGGTCTAACGAGGGACTTGAATAGGCGGGTAAAATTATGCTTTTCTATATAGCTAAACATACATCGGATTAATCCCATTATTTGGCTTGCTTTGTTTATCTTTTCATTTATGTGTTGGTCGAAATTTAGCTTTTCATCGATTATTACACCAAGATCTCTTTCAGCAGGGGAGTATGTTAAAGTATGGCTGCATAAGCTCATTGTATAGGAGTGTGGTTCTTTTTTTTGTAGAGATTCGCTTATATTTGCACTTATCTGGGTGAAGTTTTAATAATGAATGATCCATCCATGAACACATCGAATTTATGTCTTTTTGCAGTGAAATACAGTCTGTTGGATTAAAAATTGATCTGAAGAGTTTTGTGTCATCTGCAAACAGGAACATTTCAGAACCACAGTTAACTGCATCAGGAAGATCATTGATATATATTATGAAAAGGTTCAGGAGATTTAGAAATCTTGAGTTTGGATAATTTTTCTTTCACAATGTCTGGCGTGATATTAACAATTAGTGGAGACTGCGTAATTGCATGTCTAGTTGAAATTGGCGATGCCTCTTCATCCGGTTCAACAGTGAAAACAGAATTAAAGTAGTCAGCTAAAACATTTGCCGTTACCTTATGATTTGTCGTAAAAAAACCCACCATTATTATTAGGTCTTTCCAAATCAGGGATACCAATTGTTGTTTTTCTCAGGGATTGAACATATTTCCAAAATTTCGTTGGATTTTGTTTAACACATTTCGAGATATTATATTCATGCATTCTCATAGCTTTTCTTGTAGCTGTCCTGACTTGATTTCTTATTGTACAGTATTCAATATATATGTCTTAACTCTCAGTTTCTATATATTTTCTCCAGAGACGTTTCTTTTTATTAATCTTAATTCTGGTTGTTTTATGAAGTGGGTATTTGTTTCGCTTGCTTTTAATTTTTAAAATACGAATGAATTTCTCTTCAACTTCGTGATATTTTGAAAGCATTTTTTGCCAAAGATCATTAACATCATTGGACCTTCCCATAAGGTTGCTGCAGTCGATGTTCAAATATGCATTCATAGCTTTATAATTGGCTTTATCATAGCAATATCGCAATTTTGTGGTTGTACTGCTGACCAGGTCGAGATGGATTGTAACTTGTATTATAGAATGATCACTCTTACCTAGTGGGGCATTAAGAACTATGTCATCCACTAGTTCCGGATAATTTGTAAATAGTAGATCTAGTATTGAGGGCTTAGCTGAGCCCCGTCCTCTAGTGGGAGTTGTTATCAATTGCTGTAGGAAGCAATCTCTTATTGTCTCAATAAAGTGATAAGTAAGATCTAAATTAGTAGCGCTGGTATATGTAGCTAGTAACCAATTGATATGCGACATGTTAAAGTCACCCAGTATAAGTGTGCGTCTGTTATCAGAACATAATGTATGTAGTACATGGCAAAGTTGTATGTTGTTCAAACTATCTGAATGTGGGCTTCTATAAAATACACAGATCCTTAGAGTTTCCTTATCCACAGTTATATCACAGACGAGACATTCTACAAATGCATCGTTGGTGGTTATCAGGTTATATGATCTAGATTTCCTTATGAATAAAAGAATGCCTCTCCCGTGTTTGTCAGCAATATTAGATTCTTCAATGTTGTATCCTTCTATGTTGTAATCAGCTAGTGTTCGATGAACTTTATAGTTCTTTGGTTTTACCTCAGTGATGGCTATGATATGTGGTGGTTTGTCTTGGGTTAAGTGTTTGAGTTCAATAATCTTGTCTTGCATGAAGACATCTGCATTAATGTATAAAACTGTGATATCACTGTCATGTTTGAAATTGGCAATGGGTTGGGCTAGACGTTTTCATTGATGATATATATTGGTCTACATTTGTCACTTAAGGGCATGGTATGGTTTTTAGTTTTGGTTTTTTACGTTTATAAGAGGTGCATCTGTAACTAAACTAGTCTTTACAATCTTTTTCTTAGAAGAATTGTTAGTAGTACTTAATAGTACTGGCTTGGTGGATTGGGCTAGGCTAGACGTTTTCTTTGGTGATATATTTAGTCTACATTTGTCATTTAAGGGCATGTTACGGTTTTTAGTTTTGTTCTTTACATTTATAAGAGGTATATCTGTAACTAAACTAGGTTTTACAATCATTTTCTTAGAGGAATTAATAGTAGTACTTAATAGTGCTGGCTTGGTGGAGTGCATGTGCTGTAGTGTGTAAGGCATTGATTGGGCATGTTGCTGATTCGTGTATGATTTGTAGTATATGCTGGTGGATTCCTCCCATGGATCCTTCCATTGTAAAATGTGGATTGTAAGCTGATCTCTCAGCTGTGTAAGTCTTTCGAACAGCGGAAGCATAGGTGTTGTAAGAATTGTTCATAGGGGTACTGTTGAGGTAGTTTATAATATTTTCTGATAGGATACGAGTCCCCTGCACATTTGGATGTATGTGATCACCTTATACACCTCACCACTGGAATTGAAGGAAAGTGGTGAGTTGTCTATAAATGTTGTATGTTGCGTTTCAGACAGGCTTAGTAGGTAGGATACAATTGAACTCAAGTGTTAGATTATGGCAATACTCATTTTGTGGTCCTGGCAGCAAGGAAGATACAAACACCTGAATGTGAGGGCATATAGAGCGAATGCGATCGATTAAAGCAGAGTAATCTTGAGTCAAACTTTGTTAGTTTCGTTTGCCAATGTCGTTGCTACCTACATGTATAACAATAGCATCATGACTATTTACTTGAAGGTATTTGTCTAATTGGTCTGTTAAATCATTAATCCGTGCCCCACGTGGAGTTCGAATATTAATATTGAGTTTATTGATAGACATATATCTTCCACTTAACTTTTTAAGTGTGGAGCTACCGATAATGATGACATTTTTTCATTTGTCAGTCCAATTATCATTCACGTTGGTGGAAGTGGGTTTGGTATTGGAAAATCCTGCTAATCTGCTCTTAGATATGCAATCATTATCCTGATTTTTAGTGTGGTAATGACTGCCATTATCAGTCTGAGTAGGCGATGGTGGCATTTCATGTTGAATCGGTACTCTGGTTCGGGAGTATCCTGATGTCAGGTGTTGGACATATGGGTTTGGTGTCTGATTTGGATGTGTCCCTCGATTGTTCACTAGAGGAATTGACCTACCGTTGACACTTTGAGTGTTTTCCCTGACCTTCAAAATTGGCGTTGTTTTGCCAGTATGCAGGTTAGACAGACTTTGTGAAACAACCTGGTTGCCAGTTGCGAGAATATCTCTATAAGATGAATGTTGTGGAGTACCGATAGCATTAGTTAGTGTTCTATGTTGAAGATCATTGACATGTTTTATCAATGCGTCAAAGTTATTCTGCATATCATTAACCTGCTTTACCAACTTATGAAGAACATCCATATTATTGGTTGTTTCTGTTCTTACTGAAGTAGATGGTTTGGAATTGGTAGGTGGAGGTACTTCTGTCAATTGTGTGTTTACTTGATAATCAGCAATACTGGCTGCCTTTTGAGTACAATTTATTGCAGAATCTAGTGTTTTAGACACAGGTTCAGTAATATCATGATCAGCACTGGTTATTTCAACGACTTCATGTGCTGTTTGCTTATCAGCATTACTGTCTCCCATTTCAGTACTATTTGTTTCATGATTGGATGTTTCGGACATGGGTTCAGTACTATCATGATCAGCAATGGTTGTTACAAGTACTTCGTGTGCTGATCCATACCACTCGATGTGTTCTCGAATATGTTTGGTTATCACTGTACAAGCACTACAAATGTAATTTCGACAGGATTTAGATGTAAATGCCGAGAGCATGTAATGTGTCAGCTTGGTACATGCATAATGTTCCCAATTTTTACAATTGGAGCACATCACCATGTAATTGTCGTTTGGCTTACCACAGGAACAGAAAATGCGGAGACTGGATATATCTCCATTAAGGCTGTCGTTATCTTGTGGTGTGTCATGTATGTGTAGGATGGCGGTAACACCATTTTGCATATCATCCTCTTGTGACTGTTGCAAATCAGATAAATATAGGTGGTGTTGCATGTGCTGGCGTTCCAACTTGCACTATGTGGGTTGGTGTGGGTGATGGTTCGTGGATTATGGTATTTCCTTGAGTTATGTGATTTGAGGATGTACTGATGGCTGTGGTGGTAACAGCAGGTATAGATGTTGCGGGAACGGAGAAAGCTGGCGCTGCAGACGTGTCGTTGTTTGCTGCACATTTAGCAAACTGCTCTCTCCGTTCTGTCACTCTTGTGAGATTGCACGCCTTACATAGCCATAGTTCTGATATTCTAAATTCAATATCTTTACCAGGCTTCTTGCAGTCTTCACAACGCAAAATGGAATGGAATTAGGCCTACGATTGTGAAACAAATGGTTATGCATAAATAACAATAAACAATGGTTGAGCCAAGCAGGCAAGTTACACGACTGTGAATAATATTTTATTGCACTTGGTGGTAAATCTTGTTATTTAGGTTATTTAGTTCAATAAACCTTTTTTTTTAAATTAGTTTTCTTTAAAAATTTATATATGATGCTAGCTCAGCTTTAAGTGAGAATAGACACGGCACTATTACAAGGCGTATGGGAAGTACTGTTATAATTTATACATTCTGTTCATATATGAGTTCGCTTATGGGATCTTAACATTTCTATAATGTGTGATAAACACACACTTAGAAATTTGATTGTTAGCTACCCTATCAACATGTAAACAACATCCCAGAAAATAGGCTACACGGCTATAAACAATCATTTTTTCCTAGAATCATACAGTAGAGTTTACACACATATTCATGTATGGCTGAATACGTGTAAAACACATCAAGAATTAACAACAAGCTAACAAGGATTAAACTAGAAAACGCAAAATCTCGTCTAAACACGACACGTCCTGTCAATCATCATCATCATCATCATCATCATCATCATCCTAGCTAATATTATGATGGCTTCCTGTAATCAATGTAATCAATGTATATATAATCATAAAATAACAGCAAATATAGTGTATTTCATTTGATTTGATTTGATTTGATTTAGAACGGTCTTTGCTTTTGAAGTAGCACTAGATAGATTCTGGAAAAACCAGGAATTTAAATACGATCCCTCTGCGCCCTCCCATATGCCAGGAAGTCAGATATATGCAAAAATCATCAGATGAATATACAGCCTTGCTGCTGAACACGTTGCCTGTGCTGGACGGTCTGTAACACCAATCTTAACGCAGCTGCTTAACTTCATTCTAGAAATAAATGTATCCCAGAAACCTTCAAAACGGGCGTAATTACCCCCATCCATAAAAAGGAGAAAGATGTAACAAATCCAAATAATTATCGGGGAATCACAGTAACATCCATCATTGGTAAAATCTTTGAGCACATCCTCCTCAATAGAATTGAACATAGCTTGCCAAAAGGCCAGTCTTCCCTCCAGTATGAATTCACCAGGGGTCTTTCCCCACTGATGGTGGGGCTAATTATCTCAGAGACATGTTTGGAGCATACAGAGAGAAAATCCCCAACTTACATGCCTTTTCTCGATACGCAGAAGGCATTCGATGTAGTTGACCATGACTCACTAAAGTGGCAACGATTTGACCAAGACCGTAACATGCATTATTTACATGCCATCGACCTACTCTATACTGACCTGGCGTCAACAGTTAAATGGAAAGGCCTCCTTAGGGATGCATTTTCCATTAAGCAAGGAGTGAGACAAGGGGCCATCTTGTCAACAGGTCTATACAAGATGTATATTAAAAACCTATTAATACAACTGGAAGCTGTGCAAGCTGGATCCTACATTTGAACACAGTACACAGGTTGTCCAACTGTGTCAGATGGCCTCACTTTAATCAGCAAGTCAGACTTAGAGATGCAGCTTACGTTAGATCTGACATATCGCTATTCTACTTGGGAGAGATACATTATGCATCCAGAGAAGTCTATTGTATATAACACCCTACCAAAATGACACTTTGTAATGCTGTCAAATTGGAAGTTGGGGGATCGTGAGTTTTCTGTATCATCTCAGGCTACCCACTTGGGCCTCATTCGTGAAACAAAGGGAGAGGTTAAGCTGAAAAAAGAGCGAATATCATGTGCAAGGCGAACGTTTTACAGCCTTACCGGAATCGGCCTGCACTGGTCTAATGGCTTGTCAGCAAAGATGTGCTCTAGCATTCTAACAGCATATGTTATGCCACGTCTAATCTATGGACTGGAGATATTTACTCTTCAGCATGTAAGCCAGCTGGAAACCTTTCATCTCAGTATGCTTCGGAAGATTCAGTCATTGCCCACTAGAACGGCTAAGTGTATTATCTACTAATTGCTTGGTGTTGGACCAATCCTGGCTGAACTACATAGTAGACAGCTGTCACTACTGGGCAGAATATTGAGAAGTAACAACAAAGTTCTAACGAACATTATGATAAGACAGCTGATAATGAAGGAAGATGATTCTAACAGCGCGCTCATTAAAATCAAACATCTACTTAAAAAATATGACCTCCCAAACATCGATAAACTGATAGCTGCTGTGCCAACAAAGGAGAATTGGAAGTCTATTGTCAAATCAGCAATCAATACATTCTGGACTCAAACACTATTGAGAGACTAGGAGTACAAACGCACTCTGGCCTACTGTAATACTGGTGATCTCTCAATTGGCCGTCAACATTTATCTGTTAGTAGCACTGACCACAATGTCAAGGATGTAAAGAGGGGAGCCACTAAAGCTCGCTTCTTAACTGGAACATATATTGTCCAGTCAAAGCTTCGAAGATTTAATCAAAACAAAGTCGATCCAACCTGTCCTTTATGTCAGATTGCAAGTGAAGACTATACCCTCATCCTTATCCAATGTGGTGCTCTGCATAACTATAGGAAACACAGTTTACAAGGCATAAAAGCTGCAGTGACTGAATGCTTTGGTTCCCATCACTGGGACATCTTTAGTAGTAACCCTATCATACTTACTCAACTTATTATAGACTGTACTGCATTGCTCACCTGTGGGATACTACCGTATAATTCTGACCTTCTGTATAATGTTGAACTACTTAGCAGACAACTCTGTTACAACATACACTGCGGCAGAATTCATATTCCCTCAACACCATATCAGGATGATTAGCCTATGCCTATAATGGTTCTCACAATAGATTTAGCAATGCATCTGCGGGTGTTGTGTTGAATTACTCTGGCCGTTCCACACATCCCCTAGGTGCTTGGGATGCCTGGTCCAAGGGAAACGAATGACATCTCGTGTGGTTCACCTAGGGGTTTACTTGGCACTACCCGATGTAGCAGATGAAATTGACGATCTTATTTTTAGTACCAATATAAACCTGTGATAAATCAACCAATTAATACTGGATTTCTTTTGTGTGTGTGTGTGTGTGTGTGTGTGTGTGTGTGTGTGTGTGTGTGTGTGTGTGTGTGTGTGTGTGTGTGTGTGTGTGTGTGTGTGTGTGTGTGTGTGTGTGTGTGTGTGTTGTAATATTTAAGGCATTTATATGCTAGTTCCCAATGCTAGGGTCTAGACTCACGCCTGGCCTTTATGGTTTCTGTTGAATTCTTGTGAATTCTTGTGAATTCTTGTGACGTCGGAATGTGCATTAGCTTGTGTCTCTCTGTGTGTGTGTTGATCGTTGTCTCTCGATTTTGTCTCATGTTGCTGTTCTTGTCCATGGCTTTTCTGTTGCTCCTCATGCTTTGGCGTGGTGGATTTGGAGGGCCTAACCTGGACCTAACGGGGGTGGGGAAGGGATGGGGTATGTGCTGGGTCGGGGGGTGGGGGGGGGAGTAGGTGTGTGCGGTCTTATGACCTGATGTACCCAAGGAGGGGGGGGGGGCTTTAGGTCAGAGACCTCCCGGCCCCTTTGGGGGGAGTGGGGAGGTTGGGGTGTAGGGGTCTTTCGGGTCCTGGGACCCATTTGCTCTTCTGGCCATCATCCGAGCAGGCACCAGCGTGCACTTGTTTGATTTTGATTGATTAGGCAGCCCGTATGGTGACTGTGTCCATTCGAGGGCGAACTCGATCAGTCATCCGGGTTGCATCCCTCCATAGTCCCATCGAAAAGTCCGAAAGATTCTAATTCTAGCAATTTTGTTTTGATTTTGTAATCCGTATGTTGCGTGGTTCCATCCGAGGACGAATCCATTCAGCATCCGGTTTACTTTGATTATGCCGGAATTTCTTGCCTACCTAACCCTGGCTCACGTTCACACAGTGATGGGCACTGTATGACGGGACCTCAATTTAAAGTCCCATCCGAGAAGACTGAGCAAGTGGGGCCAAGTACATTGCTTAAGCGTACTCCAGCAGCTTGCTGTGCCCAGAATTGTCCGTCAGTCTGTCCATTTGTTGATTGGTTTGTCAGTCCGTTCGACAGACAAGCATACCTGCCTACGGACCACGAATGAGATGGACACACGTCCATATCCCTCGCGGTCCGCCAGCAGGCAGGCCCATCTGTTGTTCGTTCCAGTCCTCCATCTTTCTTTCTGCCCGCCTGTCATTGTTGTGTTCGTTGATGCAATTTAGCTCCAGCTCTGGCTCTGAAAGAAAAAGAGGGGAACAATGCTGAAAGAAAAAGAAGGAGAAAACAGACAGTGTGGACAGGTGTTTTGGGGCATGTACTCACATACTCTGGGTCATCAATTCATGACACAGGCATGTACGAGTATGTTACTTATATTTTGTTTATAAGTGTTTGCAAGCTTGTTTGAGCGTTTACGACCACAGCTTATCGACACACTTGAATAAGACTGATGTGGCGTGGTTTAATGCTAACGTTTACTGGCCGAGTTTGTAAGATTATTCATTGCGACCACAGCTTATCAACACGCAGGAATAAGACTGATGTGGCCTAATGAATGCTAAACATTCAATGCGAATGTTTATAAACATACTTTATTCACGACTCAGGCATGCATGTGTATATTGATTATATTTTGTCTGTATGTGTTTGCAAGCTCGTTTGAACGTTTACGACCACAGCTTATCAACACGCAGGAATAAGACTGATGTGGCGTAGTTTAGCTCTAACTAATATATTAATTATATTTTGTTTAAGTGTTTGCAAGCTTGTTTGAACATTTACACCACAGCTTATCGACACGCTTGAATAAGACTGATGTGGCGTGGTTTAATGCTAACGTTTACTGGCCGAGTTTGTAAGATTATTCATTGCGACCACAGCTTATCAACACGCAGGAATAAGACTGATGTGGCCTAATGAATGCTAAACAAAATGTGTTCTGATTATGTGATGCGTTTGTCCGATGCAAGCACGAACTTGATTAATTCGTGGTTGATCTGTCGGTCACGCATCGCTATAATGTCTTCTACAGGGTCAAGATTGAAGTTTCCCTTTCTCAGCGTATTGATGAGTTCCTTTCTAATGTCTGCATATTCAGTGCACCGTAGGAAGAAGTGGTCTAGAGTTTCAGTCTCCTTGCAGGCCTCACATTGGTCTGTGTCTGACAGGTTGAGTTTTTTTCGTATCTGGTTAACGCTGATCCGACCCATTCTGATGTGGCATAATACAATGTCGCCTTGGCGTCCTGGGATGTGGTTTTGGTATTTGCGTTTGACTCCAGGGACGATTCTGAACAGGAATCTGCCGGTTGTGCTTTCGTCCCATTGTCTTTGCCATTTGCTGTTGATGTGCCTTTTGACCAGGGCGTTCGCTTCGGACTTTGAGAGTCCTATGCTGGTCATAGTTCCATCTTTGAGCGCTTGCTTGGCTGCCTCGTCCGCCTGTTCATTGCCTTTAATGTCAACATGGCTTGGGACCCAGTCGATGTCCACGGTTTTGTTGTCAGTCACCACAGTTGCATACAGCTGCCGGATTTCCTTGATTAGGTTGTCCCTGCTCTTGCTGCTGCTAGATTTGAAGCTCTTCACCGAGCTTAGTGAGTCTGTGAGTATAACGTATTTGCCTGGATTTGCTGTTTTAATCCATTCTAGAGCCTTTTTAATTGCCACCAGTTCGGCTGTGAATATTGACAGGTGATTCGGAAGCTTGTACTTGAGGACTTCTTCCTGGTCGCCTATGACTACTCCTGCTCCGCATTCGCCGGAGTTGGGCATTTTGGAGGCGTCGGTATAGATTTTCCTGTGCTCCTTCCATCTGTTGTCAATGTTTTCCAGAGCGTAGCTCTTGATTAGCGCTGGTGGGTCTTTCTTGCTTATCTGTGAGGATAGGCTGTCATGCGCCTTGATCTGCGGAAGTAGCCATGGCGGGTCAGGAGCCGGCCTTGAGCTTTCTATTTCGACGTTTACCAGTTCAGTGGCACTGGCGAGCTCTGTCATTAACAGGCCTGGTGGTTTGGTCTTTTTGGTCATTTTGGGCAGTACCTTGTGTCTCAGGTGCTCCTTGCATGGCAGACATATCTCCCTGGTAGGGTGGGTGGGTGCAGAGCTTTGTAGGTATGTGCAGAATTTGAGAAGCCGTTCCTCTCTTCGCAGATCTAATGGGATTTCTCCACACTCTACGTTGATTGCGTCTCGAGGGCTACTCTGTGAGGCACCACAGCAAATGCGCAGGCATTTTGTTTGGAGTGTGTCAATGGTTTCTAACAGTGACTTGCTCGCCGTGGCGTATGCTTCGCATCCATAGTCTATCCTTGACAGGATTAGGCTGCGGTATAGCATAAGCATGCTCGGCAGGTCTGCACCCCAGGTGTGCTTTGTTAATGAGCGAAGGAGATTTAATTGCTTGAAGCATCTCTCCCTCAGACTCTTGATGTGGGGGTTCCACGTGAGCTTTCCGTCAAATGTTAGTCCCAGGAATTTGGCTTCAGCACATGTCTTGACTTTCTGTCCATTGAGGTACAGATTTGCATCATGGCCTATGTATTTAACATTGGTAAAATTGATTTGAACTGTTTTTTCTGCAGACGGTTTGAAACCATTTTTTTGGCACCACCGTGAGACTGTGTCCAGAACTTTCTGCATGGTCTTACGTGCATTGTCTATCTTCGCATATTTGTTCCACAATGCTGTGTCATCAGCAAAAATAGACCCGCCTATTGCGTTGGGACCCAGTGCATGGTCTTTTTCAATGTCTTTGGGTAGATCACTCATCATGATATTGAACAGTAGGGGACTTATTACACCACCCTGCGGGGTGCCGTTTTCCAATGTTTGTTCCCTAGACATTTGTCCATTAACGCGGACGCTAATCCTTCTGTTATCGAGAAAATCTCGTACCCAGAATAGGATGCGGCCACGGTAACCAAAGTCATAAAGCTTTTTTATGACTCCGTTTCGCCACATCATATCAAAGGCTTTCTCAACGTCTAAGAAAACTCCTATTGTTGTGTTTCCTCTTCCCGCATCTAGGGCTTTCTTGGCTGCCTCAGTCAGTCTGACTAGGTGGTCCGTAGTGCGTCTGCCCTTTCTGAAGCCACTCTGCCAAGGGTGGAGTAGACCGTTATGTTCGAACTCATGTTCTAGACGGTTTTTAATCATCCTCTCCATGACTTTGCATAGACAGCTCGTCACGGAGATTGGCCGGTATGATCTTGGGTCAGTTTTGTCCTTCCCTTGTTTTGGAATAGGAACCACGATCCCAGTTTTCCAAACTGAGGGCATTTTTCCAGAGCTCCATACGAGGTTGTAGAGATTGAGTAACATTTCTTTACCCTCCTCTGGCATGTTACGAAACATGTCGTATTTCAGGCCATCCTCACCTGGTGAGGAGCTTTTGCCTCTGCCAAGGGCTTGCTCAAGCTCCATTCTGTTGAAGGTTTTGTTGATGTCTCGGTTGTTAAGATCTTCGCATTTCCCTGAGCTGAACAGGTGATTGATATGCTCATCGACCTTTGTTTTCGTTGCTACAAAGTCATGGTCATGGTTATCATTGCTACTGGTTGCAATGAAGACTGTGGCAAGCACTTCAGCGTTTTCCTTGTCATTGGCGTGCTTTACCCCATTTGCTATGAGGGTGGGTAAGGGTTTTTTGGACTTATTTGGCTCGAGGGTGTGAACCAAGTGATTTCAGAGCAGTATTGTCGCCAGTGATCGCGTTTTCCCTTTTTGATGGTTCTTGTTACCTTGGCCTGGAGTCTCTTGTGTTCAACTAGGCGTTCAATGCTGAAGTTTCTCTTTAGTCTATTCCAGGCTATTTTCTTGAGCTTTACTGCTTCTTGGCACTCACTGTTCCACCAAGGCACGCGTTTGTGTTTGGGGTTATTGTCTGGCTTTGATTGGGGGATGGCTGAGTTGGCAGCCTTGTAGAGAATCCCCATACACTGCTCATAATATTCCTCGGTGCTGGTACTAGTGATCGGTGTCTCCAGCTCCATGGCCATTATGTGCTTGTATTCAGTCCAGTTGGCCTTTTTCAGATTCCAATTGTTCCTGTGCAGTGGCGCCTCGTTCTTGCTCTGTAGGCTTCCTATCTGTATATTGATAGGGAGGTGGTCGCTGCCGAGGAGCTGGTCTTGGATGTCCCAGCTGGGGGTTGGTCGAAAGCCAGGTGTTCTGAGGCAAAGGTCCAAGACCGACCATTCCCCATCACTAGAGTTATATCTGGTGGGTCTATGGTCATTTAGTAGGCACAGGTTGTAGTTGTCAATAACCTGTTCTATTATTCGGCCTTTGGAGTTCGTGGTTTTGCTCCCCCATAGGGCATGGTGGGAGTTGAAGTCGCCCATAAGTATACTTTCACCTTCTAGGCCTTCAAGGAGCTTGTCATAGTCCGAGGAAGAGTGCAACTTGGGACTATAGACGTTTACAATATTAATAGTTTCATGATTGATTTCTATTTCTATTGTAAGGTGCTCTACGCTACTCTCACGTTGTGGCAATCTTTTGTAGGAAAGATTACTTTTTATGAGGGTCGCTATGCCGCCACCGCCTTCACCCCTAGAGGTGGTTGCAGATTCTACGGTACGGTCTTGTCTTTCGACATTGTAGTTGTACCTTTTGAAATCCTGGTTGGGTTTCAGACGGGTTTCCTGTAGACATATAATGTCTGGGTGGTCATTTTCGTTGTGGAACGTGTTCCACAATTCGTCAAGGTTGGTATTAGACCGGGTGCCTCGAACGTTCCATTGAAGAATTTTGACCCCCATGATTAGTTTGGAGAAGAGCAAAGTTCTACGAATTTCGTCACGAGGCCGTCGACATCAACCTTGTTCCTGGCTGCCTCGTTGCCAATGCAAACTGAAGATATGATCGTCTCTATGATCAGTCTGAAAGTTTGGACATTTAAAACAATTTTAGGGTCTCCACCAATCGGGGTGGGTCTTACCTCGCTCGTTGGTGTCCCTCTTGTAATCTCGGCCGGCGGGTCACTGCATCTGCTAGTACTGCTCGTGGGGTTCACAGGTTTGTTAACCTGTTTTTCCACTAGTGTTACCTCCAATGTGCCGCTTGGTTCAGCCCTTTGGTTTCGGCCCCTGCTACTGCCTATGATTTAGGCCCTTTGCAGGCGGGTTTTTAGGCGTTTTTGTTTGCCTTTTGGCCTGTTTACAGGCTTTGCTGGCCGGACTCCCAAGCGGGAGGGTGGGCGTGGCCGTCTCTATTGTGGGTGGCTCAGTAGGAGCCTCCTCCCCTCTCATCACTGAGCAGTCCCTCCTGGGGGTGGCCAGCTTCCTCCTTACGGATTCAGCCCTTTTCTGCCATGCTGTTCTTTCAAGAGGTGTGGCTGGTCCAGGTGCTGGTATTCCAGCTGGCTGTTCAGTTCCCCTCCTTATTTGCTGGGTAACCCTCTTCTTGGCCTCCCCGTATGAAGCCCATTGGCTTGTTAAGTATGACATCACTGCGTGTGATTCGCAACCAGGAAGTGTGTATTTTGATTATGGGCTTGTTAAGTGATGATGTATTTCCGGGTTCAGCTCGATTGTTAAATACACAAAACAATGTTTTTGCTTAACAACAAATGATGACGTCATAAACACATAATGATGTAATAAAGCAAAATACACGCTTCCGGGTTGCAAATCACGTGCAGTTATTAAGAGCGTTGTAGCTCGCCGGGTAGTGTCGGGCCATTCCGGTGTGTCATGTCGGCTCGCCGTGCCACAAGTGCACGACGAGTGATGACGCTGGTTAGCATCCGGTCTCAGGGTGACGGCCCATGTACGAGACTGTCTTGCGGGAAACAAAAACCGGCTCCTAAGGCCGGTGTAACTCAATCGTTCCGGTGGGGCCGTGCGACCATCGTCGTGAACATTAAACACAACTGTCTCATCCCAGGAATTTGTGTCACCAGTATGCCTGTCCATAGCAATTTCGTGATCTATGGATTTACAAGATTTGATTTGGTGACCTAAAAATATAAGTCTATACAATGAGTTTACCTAAACAATTAAAAATATGCCAGATAAAACTATAATCAGAGCATACGAAAATACGAGACATAGAGACAGGTAGATGAACTTTTAAACATGGGGCTCCAGGAGGTACCACACAGACTCGTAGGTCCGCAGATGTATCCCCGCAAGGGAGGCTCCCATATACGAGACTTAACTAGTTAACGTAATGTAAGTTATTATACCTCTAAGCTGAAAGGAAGAAGGTTATCTCAGACGAAAAGTGATGTGCCTCACGTGGGCACTACTCCTAATGCAAGTTTTTGGGCGAGGAGTATTATCCTGGCGTGGACCATCATCGCTGAATCCTTGCGAATGGCAAGTGCCTCGCGTGGGCCTCCATCTCGGGAAGGTGTCGCCACTGCTTAAAGCGGAAGAAGAAAGGTAGGTAAAAATGGGCCTACCCTAATATTTCAATCAAAAATGCTTTACAAAGAAAAGACCATACCTAGTCAGATTATGACTATAGGGATGCGCACTGCTTTACGTGAAGATGGGACGGAGGATTCCCAATGGATTCCCTTGTCACCGTCTTATGTAGTTCTTGGTTTGCTGCATTATTAGTTGCCGCTTTATTTCTGCGGGCCTTCTGCATTGCTTAGTTCCTTTTAGTTGTTTTTAGAACGAGAATTAGTTCAGGCCGCGACTGACTGATTTCTACCTAGCTATTAGACACGGGTGTCATGGAGAACAGATGCCCTGAGACATCCATACTAGAGACAGCGCTCATACATGTTATGTAGCAGGATCTCCAAACTGGATAAGAATCCGGACATCCCGTCTTGCAACCACATAACACATTACAAGACATGGGTTACATTTCACAAAAGCATTATTAGACCGTTTCTCCTATCATTATGGTGGGGGTAAGAGAGACGAATTCCCACCGTACATGTCCTTCCCGCAAGGGCATGGCAGATCTAAATATCATGCCCAGACATTTTAACAGAATTCGGTCGGGATTCACATCTCGCCCGTCACCGAGTCCTATGAAACTAACCGTTTACCCTGTCGTTAGGTTCATATACAAGTTGCCCTGTTTTGCACTACGGTGCGGGAAGTTGGTTCAGTACATAAAATAATAATTAATATATGTTTTCGCAGTGCTTTTCTACATTGGTTAAAGTGCTACCTACTAAGTATCCAAAGATACAAAGGAAATGTATGTGACACCACACCCTGGCCATCACCGCTCGGAAACCAAAATAGTTTCCCAGAGTCGGATCAGCCCATGGTGCGGATAGGGATATCCAAATAATTAAGAAGCCACAAGGCTGAGTGGAACACGAAGAGAGACACAATCTTACTTATGAGTCTTACCGGAGTGCGGGGCTAGATTATGCCACTACCGGAAGAGAAGAGTATATTACACAGTATGTAATGAAGAAAGTGTCTCTAATCATTTCGGACCTATCCTATTGAGCTGAATAGAAAAGGTTTAGTCGGTAGCATGACGGGCTAAACAGAGTTATAGCACGGACAGCGACCTCAGTGAAAAATTGTTGGTGGCGGGAGAAAATGTTACATATATAAATGTTGCTGTATAGTGTTTCCTACGTGCACTGCAGTCCTATATTTTCTATGAATAAACAAAACATATAAACGGATGGCCACTGGCCATATATATATATACATAATCTAACCAGAACAATTAATACGGTGTCAAGTGCTCAAGATATATATAACTGTACAGGTTAACGAACCTACTATAGTGCGGTTAGCAACACATTGAGGAAAATGAGAATAATTATTAACAAATACAGAAATTATAACTAGCGGTCCTAAGACTGTTACGGTTCCTTTTAGTCATCGGGACCGTTATTGCGGATACAATATAATTAACAAAACCTGTATAGAGAAATAATTAAACTGTGAAGTATAGTTACTTGAATACTTGGTAGACATTCCTCAGTTAGGGTACCGTGTTACTGAAATTGATACGTCGATCCGTAGTCGACGTGAAATGATGCGCTCTCCGGAAGCTGGAAAGTTCCCGCAGGTTGGTTCCCGCAAGCTGTTTTCCGCAAACAAGACTTCCGCAAGAACACTCATGGTGGGAGTGCATCGCTTAGTGCTGTAGGCCTAATAGAATGTCTAACAAGCAGTCAGTAAAAGATACGATAGTACTACCTGGTGAAGAAAGTTCCCGCACACCGATAGCCTGGATGGAAGGTGTAAACAACCCGTCACTAGTGGGGGTTGTCAGAGGCAAACAAGGATACAAAACAAAGCTTCACGGTGCTGGGTACGTCAACCAGCTCTGAAGACGCACTGGGCAGAGTTTACTTGCTGCGGTCGAAAGTCGAAAGAACCGACACGATATTAGTGCGGCGATGATTGAAATACCAGCTTTAGGTGTGGCCGGCAGATCCGGCGAGTCATCCATCAAAGAACATCCCGTCTCTACATCTGTAGAGTCACATACTCAGGCCATAAAGGCCTCACCGCAAATTTGTGTTCCGAATGTAGCTGTTTGTATTCGTGAACAATTATCAGAAGTTCCAAATTACTCCCGTAAGTAGGGAGTCTACAAAATTGTTTTTACTGCGGTGGGTTGGCTACTGGTAGCTACGGGAACGCGATGGAAACTGAAGTCATATGCGTAATATCCATCGATCGTAGCTAGTACAGATCCAACCTGTTCGGCCCCTGGCCGAGGATGCTCTCGATCACTGGATTGCTTCTCCTTTTATACTCCTCACGACATCACAGGCGCAGGCTCCATCCAATCATCCTTCAAGCAAGAGCCAATCAGCGCGCAGCTAATAATAGCGAAGTCGAACGTTCTAGAACATTCTAGAAGCTTTGCGTCCATGTGGTTATGACGTCACGGCAATATTTTGAAGATAATCATGAAGAGTTTTCCCTGGATAACTCAGCCCTTTCTCAACCGATTTTGAAATGGTTTACATAATTGAAAAGCCCGTTGAATTCTGGTCTTGATTAATGCCAGACTTAACGGGAACAGGCAATCAATAAGGATTACAGGGTACCATCTCGGTACACTAAAAGCGCCATCCTATCTAGGTCGTAACTACGTGCTCCATATAAACAGCATTCAAGCACGGGCATGTGCATCATGCGTTTTAACGAACATAATTGTTTTTCGGCATGCTATCTCTCCCATAGGCCTATATACACTTATGGCTCTACCCAGAGGGGCGTGTTCAGGAAACCAATCCAGGACGGGCGGCGTGTACCCAGCTTAGCTGGTATGACCGGTATCTGACTGGTCGATCCGAACTACACCACCCCCTCCTAGTTTGACATCCATGGAAAACGATCGCGCATGGCGGATCGACGCATGGACGTACACTAGGCGGGAATTATAGACTTCCCGGGTAGACGCGTGGCCGGAGAGGAGTAGTGACGCATTAGATGCGTATTCAAGAGACAGAGCACATAGGGGTGCCAAGCGGAGGGGGAGGCATACTTTTAGTTTTTAATTTTGACCTGGAATTATTTTTCTAGGCCTTTCTTCTTCTTTTTTTTCCTTTTTTTTGTTTTATTACTAATTTTACGGTGCGTGCTATAACTTTATTTAGTAGATCATTCTAAACAATAGCTCGCATGGGTGTTCTCTTTGAGTGCAGATAATCATGATCTCCGCAAAGAACACCCAAGCTCCAACGTACCACAATTTAAGTTTGTAAATATATATAAAAATATAATAAGAAAAAGACAAGGTATATCTAGACCATGTAACATACCCTTCCGAGGTATTTATTTATTAATCACACCATATTACTTGCGCACCCCGGGTAAATAAAGGGGTACGCAAAACGTATCACGTAGCATTATCATTATATAAAATATCTATTTGCGGCCCGTTATTGTGGGTCTGCTACGGTCAGCTCTCACTGGCCTCATATCCGTCCTGACGTCTGAGACAGGAAGAAAAATAATAAGAAAAATAAGATATATATAATAATAATAACGTAAGAATGGGTTTATCAGGCAGCCTCAGCATGACGGGATCGTGACGTTATTGCACTGCAGAATGTTGTATTCTTTACGTCGCACACAACGTTCTTACAACCTCGGAGTCCACAGTGCTCATTTCGTGTGAGACACAACCGGGCACTGAAGTGTGCGGCTGTGTCGGATAACCATAGTCATCCTAAGGACGGGATTCAATTGATCTAACATATATAGTAAGAAGAAAAGTATTTTAAAAACAAAGTAATAATTAATACATTTCCACGAATCGCCTATTGCTATTTCTGCTGAATTACATATGATCACACCTCTGCAGCAAAATTTCCCCATTGTGTCTGGGTCCCACGACTGACGGTGGTGCATCGCGGTGGATGCACTATCATTGCTGAGATGCTTTCACTATTATTGGCACTGTCTGAAACATCCGAAGTGATGGTGGCGGGAATATGCGTGTCCATTATGTCTCTCACAGTTACCGCTGGTTCCAATATATACGTCCGTATAGCAGCGGCGGTACTAGTGGTTGCCAATGTTGCTGATGCTGTGGTGACGGTAGCTGTCGTGGTGATGGCGGTTGTAGCTATCGTGGTGGTCGCTGTAGCTGTCGTGGTGATGGCAGTGAGCTGTACCATAGGCTGAAGTCATGGTGCGGGAGCGGATATGGCAGGAGACGACATCTTCCAAAACTTAGCATACTTTAATAGACGACTTGCGGTGAGGTTAGGCATGGCCTGGATATCCTGTGTGTGGGCTATCTGTCTCTTTCCCACGTATGGACGTTCCGGCGTGGTTCCCTTTCTGATTGCGTGGTCAGAAAGGCGAGAAGGCGGATGCTGAATAACATGGGTCGGAGTTACACTTATTGTCACAGGCTGCGACGGTCCTGGTCCTTCATCTATGGAAAGTTCGGGTGGAGATGGAGACTGCGGGTAACTTGGAATGTCTATTTCCGCAGGTGTCATAATTACCACTGAAGTTGGTTGACTGGCTAACACGGTTTAACAACGGTGGCGGGTGTAGTGACCGTAGCCGGATGGCTAATAGCCGATGCAGGTGCTGTCGAACTGGATTCTGCGGGAGATTTTCGCTTCTTACTCTGCTTCAGGACCGGTGTGGATGAAGTGATAGGTACTGGCGTAATACTTCCAGACGCGGCTGCGGGCAGGATTTCACATCTGGCTGTCTGTACGTTGTTTACAGTAGCCGCGGGAAGATGATGGCTAACAGGATATCTACGAGTAGTGTTCTTCATGCGGGCCATTTTCTCGGTTGGGAGAACTTTAACCGGGAGCCGAGATTCGAAGCTGGTGGCTAAAACGGCATGATCCTCTTCCCCAGGAACTAGCGTCACTTCCAACACACGGTGATGATAACGGAGCGTGTGTGTCACCCCATGGCGAGTAGCGGTGTAGAGATACTGGCACATCATGCAAAAGGCTGACTGGAAAAGATGATCCTTATTAACATGAAGGGTGCGGTCGGATTTCCTAGTGAAAGTTCTGGTACGGACATATATATTGGAACCAGCGGTAACTGTGAAAGACATAATGGACACGCATATTCCCGCCACCATCACTTTCAGTGCCAATAATAGTGAAAGCATCTCAGCAATGATAGTGCATCCACCGCGATGCACCACCGTCAGTCGTGGGACACAGACTCAATGGGGAAATTTTGCTGCAGAGGTGTGATCATATGTAATTCAGCAGAAATAGCAATAGGCGATTCGTGGAAATGTATTAATTATTACTTTGTTTTTAAAATACTTTTCTTCTTACTATATATGTTAGATCAATTGAATCCCATCCTTACGATGACTATGGTTATCCGACACAGCCGCACACTTCAGTGCCCGGTTGTGTCTCACACGAAATGAGCACTGTGGACTCCGAGGTTGTAAGAACGTTGTGTGCGACGTAAAGAAAACAACATTCTGCAGTGCAATAACGTCACGATCCCGTCATGCAGTCTCAGGTACGCTGAGGCTGCCTGATAAACCCATTCTTACGTTATTATTATTATTATATATATCTTATTTTTCTTATTATTTTTCTTCCTGTCTCAGACGTCAGGACGGATATGAGGCCAGTGAGAGCTGACCGTTGCAGACCCGCAATAACGGGCCGCAAATAGATATTTTATATAATGATAATGCTAAGTGATACGTTTTGCATACGCCTTTATTTACCCGTGGTGCGCAAGTAATACGGTGTGATTAATAAATAAATACCTCGGAAGGGTATGTTACATGGTCTAGATATACCTTGTCTTTTTCTTATTATATTTTTATATATATTTACAAACTTAAATTGTGGTACGTTGGAGCTTGGGTGTTCTTTGCGGAGATCATGATTATCCGCACTCAAAGAGAACACCCATGCGAGCTATTGTTTAGAATGATCTACTAAATAAAGTTATAGCACGCACCGTAAAATTAGTAATAAAACAAAAAAAAGAAGAAAGGCCTAGAAAAATAATTCCAGGTCAAAATTAAAAACTAAAAGTATGCCTCCCCCTCCGCTTGGCACCCCTATGTGCTCTGTCTCTTGAATACGCATCTAATGAGTCACTACTCCTCTCCGGCCACACGTCTACCCGGGAAGTCTATAATTCCCGCCTAGTGTACGTCCATGCGTTGATCCGCTATGTGCGATCGTTTGCCATGGATGTAAAACTGGGAGGGGGTGGTGTAGTTCGGATCGACCAGTCAGAAACCGGCCATACCAGCTAAGCTGGGTATGCGCCGCCCGTCCTGGATTCGTTTCCTGAACACGCCCCTCTGGGTAGAGCCATAAGTGTATATAGGCCTATGGGAGAGATAGCATGCCGAAAAACAATTAAGTTCGTTAAAACGCATGATGCACATGCGCGTGCTTGGATGCTGTTTATATTGAGCACGTAGTTACGACCTAGATAGGATGGCGCTTTTAGTGTACCGAGATGGTACCCTGTAATCCTTATTCATTGCCTGTTCCCGTTAAGTCTGGCGTTAACTAAGAGCAGAATTCAACAGGCATTTTCAATTATGTAAACAATTTCAAAGTTGGTTGAGAAATGGCTGAGTTATCCAGGGAAAACTCTTCATGATTATCTTCAAAATATTGCCGTGACGTCATAACCACGTGGACGCAAAGCTTCTAGAATGTTAGAACGTTCCAGTTTGCTATTATTAGCTGCGCGCTTATTGGCTCTTGCTCGAACGATGATTGGATGGAGCCTGCGCCTGTGACGTCGCGAGGAGTATAAAAGGAGAAGCAATCCAGTGATCGAGAGCATCCTCGGCCAGGGGCTGAACAGGTTGGATCTGTACTAGCTATGATCGATCGATATTACGCATATGACTTCAGTTTCCGTCGCGTTCCCGTAGCTACCAGTAGCCAACCCACCGCAGTAAAAACAATTTTGTAGACTCCCTACTTACGGGAGTAATTTGGAACTTCTAATAATTGTTCCTGAATACCAACAGCTACATTCGGAACACAAATTTGCGGTGAGGCCTTTACGGCCTGAGTATGTGAGTCTACAGATGTAGAAACGGGATGTTCTTTGATGGATGACTCGCCGGATCTGCTGGCCACGCCTAAAGCTGGAATTTCAATCATCGCCGCACTAATATCGTGTCGGTTCTTTCGACTTTCGACCGCAGCAAGTAAACTCTGCCCAGTGCGTCTTCAGAGCTGGTTGATGTACCCAGCACCGTGAAGCTTTGTTTTGTATCCTCGTTTGCCTCTGACAACCCCCACTAGTGACAGGTTGTTTACACCTTCCATCCATGCCATCGGTGTACGGGAACTTTCTTCACCAGGTAGTACTATCGTATCTTTTACTGACTGCTTGTTAGACATTCTATTAGGCCTACAGCACTAAGCGATGCACTCCCACCATGAGTGTTCTTGCGGAAGTCTTGTTTGCGGAAAACAGCTTGCGGGAACCAACCTGTGGGAACTTTCCAGCTTCCGGAGAGCGCATCATTTCCCGTCGACTAGGACGAAATAAACTCAAACATGAAATTTCGAACGGCTTGAATATAGATGTGCACAGTGGCTAGCTCTGGAGCCTGTCCACCTTCAAGGGACACGTCTTTCTCTGCTTGTAGATAGGGACCATCTGATCTTGGTTGGTGAGATAAAACCCGGGTTTTGCCTCTCGTATCATGATCCAATCGCCATGGTTCACCATGATTGAGGTAAGGATGTTCATCATTATTTTGTTCATATTGTCGTACTCGAGATGGAATGCATTATTGCTCTGGACAGTAATAATCTGGAGAGTGAAGAAAGTGGGAACCTCCTCGAGGCACTCATCAGCACCGTCTCGGGCTATGGCCTCATATTTGTCTTTGGAAGCAAGCTTATATGCATAGGTCACTGCATCTGTGATTGGTATGCTGGCACTATAGACCAGGTTATAGGGGATACGCCTTTGTCACCTGGAGTTACCTTGGAAAATGCCATCCACTCACGAGCCTCATAATTCTTAAGTTGACACTTCTGTTTCAAACTTCTGTACTTTGGATTGGGGAAGCCAGTTCTCTCCAACTCTTGGAGGTAAAAAGGACACAGCGATGAAAGCACACTCTGGCTCTTCCGAATTTCTATGCCTTGAATGAAATCACCAGCCTTAGTACGAATCTGTGAGTAGTTGGTTAATAAAAACGAATCCTTGGTAAAATTAGCATGTGCATGGCCATAACCATAAGCTTACACCATAAGCATAAACATTACTACAGCATCAGACACAAATAAATGCACTATAAATGGGTTACTTTTGCTTGCGGATAACAATCATTATTTTACCACATCTGAGATGAGTCAGGAAGCTTGCCATACTGGTGCATATTAAAATAGTTGATATATAAGAACTCCCTGCAGGCTGAATCATGAAAATAACCCTCCCAATAATTGTAAAAGCGAGTAAATTAGTATTGCTCTTACTAGTCGAGCAAGAGGATGTGGTCCACATGTAAGATTTCGAGCATAAATTATACCAATCCTTTCATATTTTTAGAGGTTTTAATGTATCCAACATATGTAAATCACAAACATAACCCTATAAATCGATTCCTCTGCTAAAATTACACTAAAAGTAGAGTTAACTTGTCTCTACATATGATGGCAAAGTTAAAAAGTTATGCCGGTTATCGATTTTCGTAGAACACCCAAGATGGCTGACTAGATGGCCGCCAAACGGACACCATGGGACAAGATTTCGTGATGGGAACAAAAAAATTCGCTTACTAGAACATGTTAAGAATTACAAAACACTATGGCAGAAAAATATATCAACATATTTCATGGGGATCCCATATTCCTCCTCGACTAAAGTATCCTCAACTTGTTTTGCCAGTGCATGCTGCGCTGGAATATTTACACAAAAGTTGGACACCAAGGTTTGCAGATAAACAGAAACTTCCAAAGACACATCTAAGCAAAGGCAAATTAAGCAGGATGTCCATGTGCCTTCCCCATGAACATGTTTTGAAAACTACACGCCATGTTATGCAATCTAATGACATTTTGACAGTAATGGAGCGATCGGATCTGTCACTCAAGGATCTCATGACGTCATTGTCAAATACATCACATGTTACTTGATGCTACAATAAAGATGACGTTGGTTCACCACGCAAATTTAAGAGCTCGTCACTAAAGTGTACAAAGTGTATGATTTTAATGAATTTACAATTTAATAAAGATTTTGGTGAAATTTTTTGAAAGTACTTTAACTGTGAACTGTTGCTGTTATAAGCAGCAACAACACCCAGTCAAATTAGTTTCGAAATATTCAACAGTAGTATAGGTACCTTGAAATTTAGATTCTAGGAAGACATGTTTCAAAGTTTAAGTTTCGGGCGCAGCAGTAGTAGGGTCGGGAGTAAAATGATACCACCTCCCTCCACTAGCAGCCACTCGGCGAACCGTGGATCCCCCACCCTATCAATTCCTGAGGCATAGGAATTTGAGACATGGGCCACACAAATACATACCATACCTGATGTCTCTAAATGGGACGGTCTGAACACCCATTTAGAGTCGTGTAGCCTCAGTGATATACCAACTTCTAAACATACATATTCTACATGGTGTGACACACATTACATGGTCCGAACACCCATTTAGAGACACACATCCTCAGTTGCTATAAGCCATCATGTTTACTGTAATACAACTTTGAGCAATTGCAAAACAGCTCAAACTGAGAGGCCACTCTAAGGCCAACAAACCCGACCTGCTCCACATGATTGGATAAGCCCATGCTGAGGAGTTGCAAAAACGACTCTTCGGAGCACAACAGATGGGGAGGTTCCCAGCGATCACCTCTGGTGATCCAGAGAACTCTTATAAGAAATCACAGCAGCTCCGTGAGCTTTGTCGGTTGGATGAGGATATGACTGCCAGCTTACAAGCCAAAGCTGTAACAACTCGGATGGCAGATCACCCACTGGAGTGCCTGCCTCCTCTACAGAGAATCACTAGGCAGGTGATGAAGGGACCAAGATCTGAACACTTAACCCAGGGTATGAGGCGAGAAGGTGAGCATATTCTTGATCAGTGCCTGGGTGAGAGGGAGACAGAAGAGGGAGGACTGTGAACAGTATGCTGGACATTCTTCAGAGGTCTAGAAGGAGACAGTACAGGGCAGATCATGGAGAAGATCCAACAAACCATACGGGATGCCAAGGAAATATGTAGCAGTACTCTGGATACTGAGGCATGCCTTGTGGGCTAACCGCCATTTCTAGGCATTGGAAATCATCCATCTCGACTACGCACTACCGACTCCAGAACAGCACACCTGCCTCATAGGCTACTATTGTCTCATGGACCTGCCAGTTTTCCTTGGTCTCCTATATTCACGTCTTAAACCCAGACATAGGCCAAGATGATCTTGGCCATAGCACTCGTGATAGCTCTAGAACCGTGCCTTCCATTAGAGGAATGCGTTCGCTTATGATCTTGGTGGTACCAGTATAGGAGACGTGACCGATGATGATCTTTAGGTTGGGACGTGTTATTCCCAGATGGTGCTTGACAACCGCACTCGCCACTGTAGCAAGGACAGTGGCTCCAGCAGGAGGAATAACCTCATTACCACCTGTCATCTTCACCATGGCCACATTCGCGGCTGCATTACTGGTGACATGAAAGGCCAGGGGCTTAGCCTGTGGCAGTAGCTTCAGGGCCTCGCTTTTGAGCAGTTTCTTCACCTTCTGAATGGTCGCCTCGCTTTCTGGGAGTTGCTTTACAATTGCTGCCATTGTTTAAGCATTGAGTATACAACATGGTTAAACATGTATGTTCTACCTCGAGAGAGCTATGCAGATCTACCCAGTCTGCATCTGTTAACTGATTAGATTGGTACTCACGAATATCCATTAGCATTACATATACATAGTGGCTTAAACCATGGACCAGCTAATACTATGATGTCTTCTGCTACATGAAGAAGCCACCAGGTGCATTGTGCGAGCTCTCTAGCGCTGAGGAGCTGACAGCCGTGAAGCTCTACCTACCATTTGGTAAGGGGCAGATCTGCTGTGTCGAATGCCTCATCATTGGTGGCAGTATCGTCGAACAGCCCCTAAAGGAATCTATAAGGATCATGAGTATTTCTTGGATGTCTTTCAGGTTACGACAGGCATCCATGGCATCCCCCGACTCTGAGTTGAATAGGACTGCACTACTACAAGCTGAAAAAGGGCTGTGCCACCGAACGATACAGCCCTTGGCTGTGTATGCTGGTGGGGTGTATGTGGGCTGTCGGGCAGACTAATCTAGTTCAGGCAATCTCTGTTGCCACGACTCCCACACCGGAGAGTCAGGATGATCTACTAGCACTGGAGAAAACTAGTGATGAGCACAGCAATAGCCAGGCCTGACACCATTCGTAGGGCTATCATCCTGATTGCGTTAGCGCTGCTGACTGTGAGTGCAAGCATGGGTCACTGTTTTTCGTCAAGCACTCTGTGCGATGTTGATGGAGTCGGAACGATGGTAGCACTGGCTTGTGGGGACCACACGGATGTTTGTGAGGACCTGGGTGTCTCGGGCATCTTATGACATGCACGGTTGAGTTGATGTCAGTGTTAAACCCAAAGTGGACATCGGCCGACTCCCCTAGACTATCCTGTTGTTATAGTCCTTGACCACCAGGTCCTCGATATTTATGCTCATGTTGCTCGGAATAAGCCATAGGTGTGGCGATATGGCAAAATCCAGCTGCTGGTGGGCCTTCTGTAAGGCCTGCTGCAACTTAGCAATGAGGCTGCTAGGGTCTGCAACGATGATTATATCCTCGATGAGACTGCCGAACATGGCCGGCACCACTTTTCTGTTCACCCAATGGTGTGATGAAGTACTTCCCGGTATCCGGGTGGTCTTTCCTGATGCCAGTGATGTGCATATTCTGCACCAGCATCTAGGGCTCAGTGTCTGAGTCGAATGAGAATGTCACTGTTTTCTGATGGCCGATTTTTCGGGGTGTTTGATAGCGGAAGCCTGAGTAGTCTCACCTCAGATCACCGTACATAATGACCAGAGCATTGTTGCCACCACTAGTCTCAGTGGGCATTGAACTCTCGCTGTAGTCTGCTGGCTGCTGAGAGGCTGTAGCTGTTGAGCTGTGGGTCGAAATCATTCGTCTCAGGCAGGCTTGCACCCAACTCATGGAGGATTTGTCTCACCATGTAGTACACATGGAATCTGAGACAGCTGGCAATGAGCACAGCTTTAGGGGCACTGGAACAGGCGTGAAGCAAACTGGCACTGATGCCACATCATGCCGTGGTGGTCCACATGGTAAAGTTCAGCTGCTGGTTCCAGAACGAGAGATTCAGGCCTACCATCCAGGTGCGAGCTTTCTTGGAATCCTTGATGGTGCCTGTGAGGTTGGTCAGTGGTCGTGGATTGATGAAGAAGCTGATGCGGGACCGCCCATCGACCATGATGGGTATCAGAGTTAGATCTGGGACATCTTCCAGCAGACCACATAGATGGCCAGTCCAGAGTGTATCCAGGATGGGTGGTTGGCGGGAAAGCCATCTATAGTAGTCATCTTAAAACTGTTGCGGGCATAACAGATTATTTGACATCGAGACATTTGAGATCCCCAATGTGAGCCTGTCACACCATCTTGTTTTTTAGCTTCTCCATGTCCACCCGCCAACTGGAGCTTTTGAAGTATTGCTGGCGCACTTTGGCTTTCCCTATGTGGTACAGGGGTTGGAGCTTCGAGATATGGTGGCACTGTTCATCACCGATCTGTCCATCCTGGAGAGCTTTACTGATCAATTCGTCAATGGTCCATAGGGTGCTCTGTGCTAATGTCACATACTTAGCATACTTCTCCAGCTTCTTGGTGATCTGGTGTGGTCCAACCGCCAAACTGGTGGCCAGGACAGTGGTGGCAAGCGTCACGCCACCCAGCAGGATAGCGACGATAGCATCCACCCCTGCTGCGAGGGTGGGAACGGCGGTCACACCAGCACTGGCTCCAATCAGACCCGCAGCTGTGGTGGTGCATGCAAGACTGTTGTACGCTGTTTTATATCGCCTGTGCGTTCTGTTGTACTTTTCCGCCTCATGGACGAGATTCTATCTGATAGTGTAGTGACCAGCCGTGGACTGTACCACCCTCCTCAACTGCCAGGGCGGGATATAGCATAGGTTGCTTTTGCCACTCTGACTTTGCCATGGTATATATACATAGATCGTAAACTGGTCCCGATACCTGCAATATCTGCACGTGAGTCATCGTAGGATTCATCTTGGAGAGTCTGGCGAACTGCACCAGATTTTTGGTGTGGAGACATATCTCTCTCATATATATTCATCATCCAGCATAATGTCAGGTGCCAGTAGCTTGCGCAGCTGTAACATCTGGAACTTCATCTTGTCCCCTCGGTAGTATGCCTGCCATCGGTCGGCTTTTTGGATTTATACTCCTGCACCCTCTTCTCTTCTCACTGTATGACTCATCATCCAAGTAATCATACAAGTTTGGCCCTACTGTGACCCCCTCCTGCTGGATGAGGCTCTTATATTCTTTGACCGTGTTATAGTCCCTTCGTCTCCTTGCCTCTCCGGCCTTCTGTTTATACCAGCTCACCCACTGCAGTCACTCGCCCTCTTGTTGACAAATCATTTCTGTACCATTATATGTACCATCCTGGAGAAGGTGTGTTGTTGAGTTGGTTCCTCTATCTCCTTTTTCGACAACTCAGCAAATGACAGACATGTCTTGTATGATATCGTGCTGATAGATCAATTAGTAACAGCAGCATAAACTTTAATTGGGCATCTGACAGACCATCCACGTGGGCATATAGATTAATGGTAGAGCTGTCAAACAGGTGATTTTCATGGGTGAACATATTGGGGCTGATCACTTCCCACAGTTTGCTGCTGGCTCCTGACAGATATTCTATCACGTCTAACCCTACTTCAGTCAGTGAGCTGTGGTAGGTACTGCATGGTGGTGGATGTAACACATCAGTGTGTACGTATGTGGTGGAATGCTGAGATACCTTGAAGAGAACCCATTCTATCTGATATTGACCCACACGGCTACCAACTAGAGATGGTCTGATGACATTCTCCCCATTTAGTATTTGGACAATCAGCATGGCTATATGCTCCATTTAAACCGCCTGTATACAATGGAGCCCATATTTGCTCACTCGACTGGTCTAGCTGAGTGGACGTGTACGACGTTGATGTGACAAAGGTTAAGGAAAGTGAGGGCAATTATGGAGCAGACTCCAAGACGTTCACACTTCATTCCATTATTGGAGATGGCGTACAACTATTGACTGACCTAAAGGATGTCTCCAACGAGCATCTGGATCACAATATAGATGGTGATAAGATCATATTTTGCTACGATTTCCCAAAGAAGTGATACATTCTCGAGCCCCTAATTGAGTTGTCAAATGCGCCGGTGACAGATGTTGACACCATGGTTGCTGACCTCAGCTTCCAAGTTCTCCCGTTCACCACGGGCAATACCCCACCCCTGACACACAATGGTATACTTTTGACCTTGGCAAAGTGTCTGCCGATCATGTTTGGGAATAATGAACTGTGGTATCGGCCTGGCCGCGAAGGCAAGTAGGAATCATGGTTACCGCTATATAGGCCCCTGTGAGTAATTGACCTTGAAGTCACCTCCTCTCCACCATTGCAAAAAAGAATGGTATGGTCTGGAAGCTCTATAACCATGGGTCATCCTTCCTTACCTATATAGGACAGGATGGTGCAAAATTAGTTGCGATGGGTCATAGGGTTGGGGTCATTGGAGGAAAGCTTCTGCTGTGCTGCTCTTCATGGACCAGAGGAAGCCATCAATATTCAGGAGGGCTTCCTGCGGATGGAGAGTGTGTCACATGCCTCCAAGTCGAAGGACTCTGTAAAACTACTCGGGCGTGTTGGGGTCACAAGTCAGGAGGCAACACCCCTTGTGCTTCTAGCTGGTAGTAAAGTGAAGCAGCTAAGACCTGCCCCTGATGGGATGAAGATCGGCATCGAGGCCAGCACAGAGCTCGATCTGACACAGATATTTCTCGAGGGGTTCACCCTGTTTAGTTTAACCCTCCATATATAGGATGCTGGTTCTACTACTGCTCATACCCGCGGTGGTTGCCTCGCAGACAGCCATGCTATTAAATGTCAAGTAGGGACACTTCCGAGCTGAGCCTAAGTACAATCCCTACCGCATCCATCTGCGAAAAACATCTACAACCGATTTCACCCACGTGAGGAAATTGAGTCTGCCTGCCACTTCTATGGTGTAGAAAGATCTGGACGTAGTTGTCTGCAGCCGAGATGGCACCAGATCCACTATGTCACATGTGAACATGCCAGAGTCTGCCATGGTGCATATGGTAGGCACTTTAGCATTCTGCCAAGTGAGCGTTGCCAAGGCAGCTGGAAGGGCCTGTTGGTAATCCCCTCATGCCGATGTGACACCGGTCATGACCACATGTTTGCTTGATGTGGGACTAGATCCAGCACCTCTCCCTCGATGAGTGCCTGTTTGTCCGCTACCCATTAAGGGATCATGATCAATATAATTCAGTTTTTCTCACAGAGGTCCGCTTTCTGGCGGTCATGCTCTTGTTGGTCTTTTAAATCGTTGTTGGTTTTGTTCCACCAGGTGGCCGCCTGATAGTGTTGCCTGCCCTGGTATTCAAAGGCCAGCCCGAGCTCTTCACAGTATTCATCAAGTTCCAAGCCCTGTAGCCAGTGAGTGCGACACTTAGGAAACTCAGCACGCAGCAATGACTGAAGGATGGTATGACACTCCACTTTGTTCTTGAATGGGCAATGTGGACACCAAGACCCACGACTGACATCATGCAGGCTAGCACTCCAGGTATGACCTCTGGCACATCTCCAGCTAAGATATGTTCTGACGTTCGTATATGTGTCTGAAGTCCAAAAGCCACCACGGTTTGCTGCAACCTGTCTGGCATCTTCAATGATTCGCTTAGTAACCATTGATTGACAACATGGACACCAAGACCCACGACTGATATGAACCAGGTTAGCACTCCAGGTATGACCTCTGACACATCTCCAGCTGAGAAGTGTTCTGTTGTTCATATATGTGTCTGAGGGGCAAACACCACCACGTTTCACTGCAACCTGTCTTGCATCAGCAATGGTTCTCTTAACACCCATTTTGTCTAATGATATCCCTGTGGATACGAGCCACTAAAAAGCATGTATGGGCGACTTCATCATGCCGACACGATCCTGGTATGCGTTCGTGTGGCCCATGTCTCAAATTCCTATGCCTCAGGAATTGAGAGGGCAGTGGGAGCCCCGAATCACTGATTGGCTGCTATTGGAGGGCGGTGGTATCATTTTACTCCCGACCCTACTACTGGAGCTTAGCTAGAAATGGGCGGGCATAGCTAGAAATGGATCGATAACGCCCAAACCATCGTATACCAGATACTAATTAGTTGAGCAATTGTGTACCGAAGCGGTCATATATGCAAGCTGTTGGATATTGTGAAACTCATCCAAGTCAAATTACCTTATCGCGTAGAGCTGAGTGAGGAGACTAAATGATATCATATATGTGCTTAGTATGGACTATTTGCATATACGTAAGGCCTACTTATATCTGTCATTATACTGAAGTCACAGTAAGCAGTTGCGTTTTATTCCTTTGTCTACCAACCCCTCCATTTATTTGGAAATTCAACACCAGCACAAACCTTCTGTTTTTACCTGCGTTGTTAAACGCTAGCGTTATTGTGAACACGGGGTGATGGTTGTTGTTGTTGTCGTCGTCGTCGTCGTCTTCGTCGTCGTCGTCGTCGACGTCGTCGTCGTCGTCGTCGACGACGTCGTCGTCGTCGTCGTCGTCGACGTCGTCGTCGTCGTCGTCGTCGTCGACGTCGTCGTCGTCCTCCTCGTCGTCGTCGTCAGCGTCGTTGCTCTTACATAATAACTCGGGTTCTACTAGATGGATTTTCTTCAAATTTGGGTGGAAGTTTGCCTGTGGGGTTCCAAAGACGGTTGACTACTCAAAATCTAAATATGCAACAGCAACAGCTTTCAGTAACATTCTTTACAAAATAAACATTTTTTTTCATAAAGCTGGTTCTACGGAAGGGATCTTCTCCAAAACTCCAAACTTGGTGTCCCAAAGACGTATGCCAATTTTGGGGTCAAAATCGAAAACTCAACAGCAACAGCTTTCATCAACATTATTGTCAAAATATACATTTTTCAATAACACTGGTCCTAATTGGAGGGGGGGGGGGGCGTGTCTCCAATCTTCGGTGGTGTTGCTGCTTAAGGCAGCAGCAACAGCACCCAGTCAAATTAGTTCCAGAATAGTTAACAGAATGTTTATTAAATGGTAAAGACATATAATTCATACAACTGACGGACTATTCCAGCTTCATGTCGGACTATTGTTTGTAAATTATGATTATGACGTCAAACCTATGTGACAAAGGCTAATTGATTATGGTCTCAATACTTGAGTGACAGATTGGATTCATCCATTACAGCAAATAAGTTGTTTTAAACGACCACCTTTCTTAGTGACCGCGTACTGATGATTCATACAAGGCCTGCTATTTAGACTACAGTGTTGATGGTAAATGTGTCACCGGCAATAGCGTAGCCTGCACATTGTGTTTTCACAATGATCCGGCATATGAGGTGTGTTCACACATGATTCATTATGGCCGATGATGGATGAAAGACTGATTGTAGATCAATCATATATAGATAAGTACATTCTCGATAGACCATCGATCTTTGATATAAGAACGAACTTTAAAGCATTTAAAATGCGACTTTTATCTCTAATACCATGCCATCAACGTTATAAATATAATATAAGCAGACTTGTCAGGCTAGTTTACTACCATCGCATTTAAATCGCTTGTGTGCAACCTATACTTTAGTTACCGCTATGTATATAATTAACTAGTAGTAGTAGTAGTAGTAGTAGTAGTAGTAGTAGTAGTAGTAGTAGTAGTAGTAGTAGTAGTAGTAGTAGTAGTAGTAGTAGTAGTAGTAGCTGATGCCGTCGTCGTTGTCGTTGTCGCTGTCGCTGTCGTCGTCATCGTCGTCGTCGTCGTCCTCGCCGCCGCCGCCGTCGTCGTAGTCGTCGTCGTCGTCGTCGTCGTCGTCGTCGTCGTCGTCGTCGTCGTCGTCGTCGTCGTCGTTGTTTATTATTGTTATTTGTTGTAGATTCAGCAGCTACCCGTAAGAATGGAATATGACGACCATACAAGCATCATATCGCATCCTCTGGCATTATTGAACACTACTACGGATTATAACCTTGACGTTGACTCACAAGCGGGAGTTATTCATGCATATTTAGCATTCTACGAGACATTTCCATTGGCACTTTATAAAACAGTTCTATCGAGCGTAAATGCCGTCGTCGTTGTCGTTGTCGCTGTCGCTGTCGTCGTCATCGTCGTCGTCGTCGTCGTCCTCGCCGCCGCCGCCGTCGTCGTCGTTGTTTATTATTGTTATTTGTTGTAGATTCAGCAGCTACCCGTAAGAATGGAATATGACGACCATACAAGCATCATATCGCATCCTCTGGCAATATTGAACACTACTACGGATTATAACCTTGACGTTGACTCACAAGCGGGAGTTATTCATGCATATTTAGCATTCTACGAGACATTTCCATTGGCACTTTATAAAACAGTTCTATCGAGCGTAAGTGCTCTTGGCTCCCTAGCGAATATGATGTTGTTTCTCGGGTTGGTTCATGCGAGGCGGTACAGGTCTCCAACATTTGTCATTATTATTAGCTTAGCAATAGCAGACTTTGGTGCGTGTTTAAACATGGGCCTTTATACTAACTTGATCTTACCGGTTGTTAATGTACCGGGAACTGGTTATCTGTGTTCATTCTTTTGGTATATTATGACAGTATTTACCTTAGCTACTACCTATCATTTGTGTGCATTTTCAGTGATGAGGGTTTTCCAGTTAACACGACCTCTTATGTCTAAAGTTATGTTCACCGCAACCTTTGTTTCACGTGCTGTTATCTGGCTTGTGTGTGCTATCGCCAGCCTTCCAATTGCAATTCTTTACAGACATGTGACGGTGATTGTCGACAAATATCCAATCACTATTTGCCAGTACCGTAACACGAACCTAAAAGGTAAAGATCTAGCCGTTGTTACATCTGTAGTGATTGTTCCTTTAATAATTATAACACTATGCCATGTAATTAAGCAGTGTGTTATCATCAGATCAAATACCGCCAGTAAAACAATAAGTGGAGGGACATCCGGTCGTTCAACAAGCACGTTTACTCTTCTGATAGTGCTGTCCGTATTTCTTCTCTGTTATATCCCAGCAGCTATACACATATTCTCACACCAGCTGTGTGCCGCTTTGGCCATCCCATAACATATTGTATGTATTGCAGGTTACTTTATATGTGTTTTCGAGTTTCTTGAACCCGTGGATTTACGCCATAGCCACGAAGTCTGTCCGAGAAGATATTGCTAACTTTCTTTCCTGTTTTGTACGTTGTGGGTGCTAGCTTAAGTGTTCTGTGTTTATAAAGATACGTATTCCCAGACAATCGTATACCAGATACTAATTAGTTGAGCAGTCATACCCCGAAGCGACCATATATCCAAGCTGTTGGATATTGCGAAATTCAATCCCAGTCAAATTAGTTTTAAAATATGTAACCAGATTATTATTATTATTATTATTATTATTATTATTATTATTATTATTATTATTATTATTATTATTATGAAGGATTTGAGCCAACTATCCGACACAAGACGTCACCACCGACTGTTGTGCAAGAAATCTATGGCGATCGAGTGATGTGGAATCACGCTAGGCCATAATGCATGAGTGCGTTTGGTATGAGTTTAAGTGTCATTTTAATTTATCTCGTTTCTGACACGTGACATCTGAATACATACGAATGAGATCTCGCGAGATACGAATGACGATGCAACATGTTGCGAATCATTGTACACGCGGTGAAAGGTAACATACAACAAGTTGTAGTGCATGCAAGGAATCGGGACATTTTGTACACAACAAAAAGGTTGACTGAAAAAAATAGACCAGTGTTCTACTGTCATGTAGTATCTAGAGCGCAGAGTAAACTGTATGTAACAGCTTGCATCGTGTATAGTTCAGACAACTTTTTCATGCAGCATTTTATGTGGTCAATGAACTACCGTAATTTATTATGCTTGATGTGCTGTGATGGACCGTTCCATTTTAGCTATGCCCCGCCCCTCTCTAGCTACGTTCCGCCCACACCTCGATCGTGTTGGGATCGATCGATCTCTGAACTCCCTGACTAACAATTTCCAGAAAACTATACAGGTAAGCTGTTGAATATTTTAAAACTAATTTGACTGGGTGCTGTTGCAGCAACAGCGCCCAGTCAAATTAGTTTCAAAATATTCAATAGCATGTTTATTAATTAGTAGCGACATACAATTTGTACAACGTGTCGGACTATTAAGAGTTAAAGACGGCGTTATAGAATCATTTACGACGTAATGATTATGACGTCATCCTACACGCCGCTTAGCTGATTATGACGTCATGTGCTCAGGAAAAGTCTATTTTGTGTTGCGTAGAACTTGGTCTATCTATTTCTGGACCGATTTTAACAGGGTAAAAAGATTTAGAATCCTCACTTCATTCTGGTCATGATCGCTACCAAGAACGACGAGGCGAGTATAATTTAATGGAATTTCATTACCAACCTAACGCACTTTGGCAAGCAATCTCTGACGCCCGCGCAAGCTCGTTATCTCACGGACGTAGCCATTTTAAGAACCTCTCTCATATGACTTTATACATGCTTACTGTCCTACCCAGGGGGGCCATGCTTGGAACGTACCCGGTCCGGCCGATCCGTACCCAGAGAGGCTGGGACGGGTCGTACCTGACCAGTCGATCCGCGCTACAGTATGATGGACATTCTGATTGAATGTGATTGTGCAAGCCACCACATTTATTTCAGCTTGTTATGGACACATATAGCGAGTCAATGTCGGAAACACGTTGGAGGGTATGGATATCCAGGACAGGACGAGCCTCATCATCACCACTCGAACGGTGTTGTCGTCCTCCGACCAATCGGGCGTTTGTAGAAAATGTTAAAAGGGCCAATCACCAAGCCATTGGGTGGCGGTCATTGGAAGACAAAGATCCACGAGAACTGGATCCAGATTAGATGGCTGGACAAAGCACACAACGATGAAAACACTCCTCTCTTTCAGTTAACACAGAATTCGCCCTGACGTTTATCAAACATCCTATCAGGTATTGGTGTAATAGTGTACTACTGATGCTGGTGGCTTCATTACGCATAACTTGAGATTACATTATTCTGTGACGTCGACAAGGTTGTTCGCTCAATGTAACAATCTAGTTTCGTTTTAGCCCCCAAAGCAAATGCTCGGAACAAACAGGTTTTACTGTATTTCATCTATGTTACCATTCGAATGGCTACGTTGATTTCTAAGTTCTGGTAGTGGCTATATTGGTCACTATTAAATTATGTAATAATTTCTCAACTTTATTGATGACCTAAATGGACTCCTTGACCATGAAAACCCATGACTAGATACCAGAATTATCCTGCTATATTTAATTTGAAGCAAATTAGAACATAAACGAATAAATGGCGGTCATTATTGGCCGTCATATTGAATTTCTCATGATGTAATCCCTGAATGACCTTCTAAATTGTTTCAATGGGTTTATTGACTCTGAAAACATATATATAGAGCTAAACCTGGAAAAATTGTATACGCTTGTTGTTTTTTTTTTATAGATTTCTATAACCAAGTATTCCTCTTTCAGAATCTGCCAGGTAGACCTTTGTCGCCCTTGGGCGTTTTCAGAGATTCAAGATGGCGTCCAAGATGGCTAACATTTCATGTTTTCGGCTATAACTTCATTCATATTAAACGTAGGATTATAATTTCGGAATTATAATCCTACGTGTAATATGAATGAAGTTATAGCCGAAAACATGAAATGTTAGCCATCTTGGACGCCATCTTGAATCTCTGAAAACGCCCAAGGGCGACAAAGGTCTACCTGGCAGATTCTGAAAGAGGAATACTTGGTTATAGAAATCTATAAAAAAAAACAAGCGTATACAATTTTTCCAGGTTTAGCCGTGCTTCTGCCAGACTGTTATAGATAGCCCTAACGCATAAACGTTTGCTTAAAAGTAGGCAATTAAAAATGTATATCTGACTAATTACACCGTTATTTTCTTAGCATCCGCAAAAAATCATGTATCTATTGGCGATACTTCATGAATCAAGTGTCCAACAAAAGCTGCCAGAACCGGATCACAAATCGAAAAATAGGATTTGGCCACTATGCTATAAGCAATTCACCTTTCCAGAGTATCCATCCATCGTCTGACCGCGTATGACGTCATAATAAGCCCAGCGCGTGTATGATGACGTCACAATCATTACATCACAAATGGTTCCATATAGACCGTCATCAAATCTCAAATAGTTCGACACGTTGTATGAATTGTATGTCTTTGTAATTCTTCGCTATTTTATAAACATGCTGTTGAATATTTTGAAACAGATTTTACTGGCCGCTGTTGTTGCCTTAGGCAGCAACAGCACCCAGTTAAATTGGTTTCCAAATATTCAACAGCTTACCTGTGTGGTTTTTGGAAATTGATATTCGGGGTGTTCAGAGATCGATCGATTCAAACACGAGCGAGGTGTGGGTGGAGCTTAGCTAGCGATGGGCGGGGCATAGCTAAAACCGGAAAGGTCCATTGCGGCTTACGGCTCTGCGATAGATGAATGATTCTGTATAATCATGGAGATTTACAAACAATAATTCAAATTGGCCTTCATCGTGCAGGAATTCATGAACGTATTTTAGGATAATGGTCGAGTTCGATGTGATTTTAAACAATCATCAAGTCGAGGACGTTCAACATGTATATTTTAATTGTGCGAAACATTTTTTTCTCTTGCAAAAAATGGTTCTACACCAGAGAGAAAATACAAACACTTTTCTCTCCCCGAAGATCAAGATGTCTAGGGAAATGTCCTGCCATCATTCCTCACCCTGTTTACCACTTTCGACTTAGAAGTCTAATCGTGACGAGGAATTTCTATGTGTACCCTGATATTCACTTTCAACTCATAAGTTTAGTCATGAAGATCCCAGGTCCACAATTGCATTCGCCAGTGTGAAGAAACGACAACAGAACTGTCTTTTGATCCGAGCGGGCTGAGCTGAGGACATGCGATGATTTATCTGTGAACTTGTAATAACTAAGCAGTTAGCCTTGTTCTTGCATCAGTTCATGACACGTTAGATATATCATCGAAATGAGGCTTTAATTAAAGGAGATTTTCAGTTGCTTTCAGTGGCTAAATCAATGACTACTTTTTGTAATTTTGAATTCAGTTGCATTCTTTGTTTGTCTAAACTCAATAAAAGTGGCAATTATTCAACATCGCATGATTAATTTGATTATTACATTCATACTTGCTTGAGTGGAGAAATAACACCTTATTGGGGTCATTTCGCCATCCAAGGTAAAGGACGCCTATCACATCATTTTCCAAAATATTGTTTTCTTAATCACTGGATCCTAAGTGCTCTAAACACCAGCATTCCAGTTAGAAAAAAGAAGGCATTACTAGTCTGTACATAAAAATGTGCTGAAATCTGGTGACATAACTCCGTTTACGGTAATATTTAAAAGTATGTTCTAAGATAATTATTCGACCTCTAAACACTGAATGCTAATGTGAATGTTGAGCAAGGTATTAACGTGAAGGCCATTTCATTTTCAATAAAGTGCATGGCTTTGTGTCACTAATGAAATAGAATGTTTTATGAGTTTCTTTTAGACTTTATCACATCAATACTACATTCTTGCACGGGAGTCCCGTGCTTAATCTGATAAAGAACAAATTATGTATGATATAATGAATATTATATTAAATACGTTGAAACTAATGGCACTGGAACATGTCGCTGCTTATGGCAGCAACATGCTCCAGTCAAATTAGTTTTAAAATATTCAACAATTTTCCTGTATAGTTATCTTGAAATTGAAACACTGGAATTTCAAGCGTTAATCCTTTAACACTCATATCAGCCAAAAACCGGCTTCTGCAGTGGCCTTGAGAAATGTACATTTGCAGACCAAGAGAATACTATTTTTGAAAAATTACAACTGGAATGACTAGCTCGATAATCGAGCCACTCATTCCAGTGGTAAATTAAAAAAAAAAATATTCTCTTAGTCTGCAAATGTACATTTTTATGGGAAAATCTAAATTTTCCTGACCAAATTAAAGGGCTAAATGTGGAGATTTGCCTTTTACATTATTATTTATTATGACGTTATATGACAGAAAACCAAGAGTATGATATTAGGTATGTGGTGCTAAGGGAGATAATCAGACCAGAAATTACAAAGTCTATGATATAAGGAATATTCTGTTGAAGATTTTGTAACTAATTTGACTGGAATCTATTGGTGCCTATGGAAATATGCGTAATTTAACTAGAAGCTGTTGCCTATGGCAGCAGTGGGTTCCAGCTGTATTAGTTTCAAAAACAACAACAACAACAACAACAACAACATCTCATTATTTTTTTTGGCTGATAGATCTATACATTTTATATACGGAATTAAATGTATAAACTTCGCTTCTTATAAATACGGCCACTCAATAGACAAGAAGATGTGAATTAGTAATTCCAAAAATAATTATAACGTAGAAAGAAATCTGATGGTAGATCTCACTATGGTTTCACAGAGAACACCAACGTGACTCGTTGACTCAGAGTTTGCGCACTATAGATGTTGTGGTTGTGTTAGAAGCCGATTTTAAAATTTATCCCCGTGAACCGTGTGCGGTTTGGGTCCTCCGCGCGGAGTCTTTTGAGGTTTTGCGAGCAACGGGGATCGTAGAACTTGTGACGCCAGTATTTCGACTGAAATCCTCAAACTGTTTAAATATATTTAAGATTGTTTTATGTTCTTACCAATACGAATGTTGCATATTTAAAATAATTCCTTACACGAAGAAACTGCAGTGCGCTCAAATGTTTACATAAAAATAGCAAATAATAACAAATATGTGTGACCGGCCCGGAATATCTGTATAGAACACGATATGCGGTAACAATACACCGAGACCATTTACATTATCAAACTAAAGCAGAATTTTCCAAAGCTGGCGGATCTCCTGACTAATCCTATCCACGATTCTCTTGTTCAGAATTGTTGTTTTTTGAATCGTGGGTAGGAATAGTCAGGATGTCCCAGTGGGCCTCTCCGGGCATTCAAGGCTGTAATGAGATATGAAATCGACTGAGGGTAATTGAAACTATTTTATGTTGTATCATTTCGACGTCTCTGACTATGTCCAGTATTGAAAACTCTAAAATGTGCTCATCCAGCTAAAACAAGGACACATAGGGACCTACCCATCTCGGGTGCGGAACGCGTCTAATGTATTACACGGGAAACTACACACGAAATCACAATGGAGCATTCTCCTTTGAGTGCGCTGACTCATCCTTAAGAAAATTCTATTATGACGGGCTAGCCATATCAGAATTTGTATAGGGCAGAGACGGAGAATTCGGGCTAGTGTGCCCTAGCTAATACCAAATTATATTTGTCTTGGAGCGCATAACTACGGCTGTTCTTGGGTGCATAGGAATATATCTATTTACGAGAAAGTGGAGCAGATATAGTGGTTGGTGCTAATGTCGTTGAGCCAGTGTTTGATGGCACAAACATTGATATTTCTTTAACAGGAATACTTTTATTATGGTGAAACAATGCTACCACAGTGTGATTTCGTGGCAAAATGTGAGTGTCAATTTGATATGTCTAGAAAACTCAAAGAAGTTGTCACAGAAAATGTCAACGAGAAGAGAAAACAAATCATATATACATTCGCTGAAGTGAGCTGTGCCAAGACATTGAAAACACGGACTCAAATCTGCACAATGAGGGTAATATCCATGGAGGAATACGATTTGTCGCTCAATTATCCGACGTCATAATCACATACGTCACATCGTAGCTGGCGTCACAATCATAATGACGTAGCTCCGTCACGAAAATCAAAATTTTACGAATTGTATGTCTTCGATGAATTTACAGTTTAAAAAACATTCTGATGAATATTTTGGAACTAATGTAACTGGGAGCTGTTTCTGTCATAGCAGTATTAATTTAGATTCTGGGAATTCAGATTTCAAAGTTTCAAATCGATTCCCACGCACGTAAAAAGTGGGCGGATCTTAGCTAGAAATGGGCGGTGCATATAGGTTGAAATAGATCTATCTATTGGGATGGGTTCAAACATATGGTGGGTATGTTGAAATCTCATATTACAACTTATAGGAAAGGTCACTGGGCAATTCATGTCTTTGTAGTGTTTGTTCGGACAGACGGCATATGCTGATCCACGCCCTACATGAAAAAATATGAGAAATATGCCAAAGACGCATCTTCATAGATTTGCAGTACTGAAAACGTACACCAGATCATTCCAAACCTGCTGATGCCGGCAGGAGATTGGAACAAATTATGCTGTCTATAAACCGGTCACAGAAAAGCAGCGATATTATTAGTGAAGATCCATTCATCTTCTCAACATCAGTGCTTAGTAATATTACAAGATAATGTTAGAAGATATATACACGTAGCATGCCTTAAATCAGAAATGGGAATCTGACAACCAATTCATAAAGTAAATGTGAAAACTGGTCATAGTATTCACAATCCATAAAACTAGACCACAAGCCACAGACAAAATGGTCAAGCTGAGAAAACATTGCGAACGCGAGAAGTCAACAGGTAAAGTATGATCTACTGCACTCGTAACTTCTGGTGACCTCACCTCAGAAGCAGGGACATGGAGGTGCGTGCGTGCGTGCGTGCGTGCGTGCGTGCGTGCGTGCGTGCGTGCGTGCGTGCGTGCGTGTGTGAACAGTTCATATATATATATGAGGGAGGAGAATACAAATTAAGAAAATAACATCATTTGGCGACATGCTCTAGAAATAAGCACATTGAATAATGAGACTCAGTGAAAGAAAGCCCCATTGTTTGCACATGGCTACTGACATGAGCATTCGTTGCGCGCATACAATGCCTGGGCAACTGCGCCTTCGTTTGAAGTTGTGCGGGCAGGCTCCAGTTTCAAAGCGGGCAATCTTTTCTTGGAGACGGACCTTCCTGTGGTGAAGGATGGGGGGTATGGTTGGGTTGGGTGGTGGGTGGGTGGCCGGGATGAAGAGCACAGTAATATATACCAAAACATTATCTCAACAAATTTTTGTTGGAAACGAGGTTGAGTGTCGTGATACTATAGATCTTCTCGTTTAAAGCTTTCCGTTATTTAACATGGTGTCAAGTGGTATTCTAATACGTATATCTGTGTACATTAATTTCACCCAGACACCCCAGATATTAAACTAGCATGTGTTATTAACCGTTATAGGTGTGCGTAGTTAGTAAAGCTAAACGAGCTTATCATTTCTGACCGTCCAATACAGGAATAACCAATATTGGTTTTGCAGTACAATACGGGTATGGTAGTGTCTGATTCTGACAATTAATGCATGGCAACAATTTATTTAATAATATATACAGAACAATTGATAATATACAATCTGGAACACATATATACGTGTGGCCGATGACTACTATATACATATCTCAGCTAAGCCTGCCTATAATTAGCATCGTGTGTGTCATTACAAGTCGTCATGAAAGACAAGTGATCGCTTAATACATCTTATTTGCCATGGTAAATAGCCTTTCTGGATGCTGGTGTGTGGAGCGAGTGTAAAGACTGGGGGAGGGGGGTTAGGAGACAGCCCATACGCCCCTCAGGATCCACTTATTTATTTATTTCTAAACTTATTTGCTCTTGATTAAAGATTTGGATATGGTCCCATAAAAAATTGTCACGATCATTATTTTCTAGGCATTGATCAACACCACATCACGGTCGTCAAAATTTGTCATTTTAGGGGATGCGAAAACAAAAATTGGGAAAACTAATTTTTTATTGTTTATTATGAAAATATTGTTTGTTGCTTCTTCTTCCATTTTATGTATGTTTTATGTAAATCGGTTGAATAATTATGTCCAGCAGTTTTGGTCGTTGATTAAAATCGGACAAATATAGGTATTGCTGCAATTGCCAACAAAGGAGTATTTTGGTGTTATTACCTTAAGAACTTAATAATAGACATTCTACGACAAATCTGCTTATAGAATAGACCTTTCCACTCTATCCATCTATCGTATGACCTCATAATTAACCACGCGACGTGTAGAATTACCTCCTAATCAATGACGTCATTGCGACATCATGAATGACGTAGATAAGTACGTCACGAACGCATAATTCAAGACGGACTATACGTTGTTGTACGAATTGTATGTCTTTACGATTTAATATCGATTCTGTTGAATATTTTGAAACTATTTTGACTGGCCGCTGTTGTTGTCATAGGCAGCAACAGCACCCAGTCATATTAGTTGTAAAATATTTCACAACTTATCTGTATAGTTTTCTGCAAATTGATGCTCAGGGAGTTCAGGGATCGATCGATCCCAACACGAGCGAGGTGTGGGTGGAGCTTATCCAGAACTTGGCGGGGCATAGCTAAAACTGGAAAGGTCCATTGTGCATTACTATGACATGGGGAAAAGATTTTCAATGATTCACCAATACTATGACATGCCTCACGTCAGCAATCAGCCAACAATATGCCACTGTAAAGGGATGTATAAGGATGTCCAAAGGGTTTCAGACGATGGCCTAGTAGAGCATTTGCAACCAGCCACAGTGGCAAAGATGACGACATTATTTGATGTATGAAACCATAATTTACCAAGAGTGTCGAAGATTTTGTTATTGCTTTGTGGCAACAGATTGTCCGATTATTATTCTTAACAGAGAGCCCAGCCCACCTTTTATAGATCCAGTGAACATCACGTGTCTGGCTAGATTCTTGAAGCAGCTCAGTGGCCCCAGAACTACTCATCAATTTCCTTATCATTTTCAGAAAGGTGCATGGCAGATGAAAAGTACCAAGCTTTAATATATAGTGGCCTGGCCCGTATTCATGAAGAGTGCGTAAATTACGCGCTTACCTAAGTTACGCACCCTTCGTGAATACGGACTTAGGCCATGTTCGGACGCACGTTGTTGGACGTAAACTTGTACGGACCATATGATATGAATGCCTTCACACGCAGCCTTAAGTCAAATTTCGCCATGACACACTTCTGTTCAACATCTCCAGGACTTTCTAGATATTGGTGTGTCATGGTCAATGCACAGTAGGCAGATTTTAAGCAGCAGCTAAAATTTTTGACCTTTCGAGCTCTGATGACATAATTATCCAACTGATTTTCATAAAACATATCTGTAATTGCAGAAAACACTAGAGAACACAATTTGAGTAGTCATTTATTACTCAACATTCTCTTTCGATTTGTCTCGGAGGCTGTCTATTATTAACTTTGTAAACTAACAACACCGATATAGTTCTTTGAAAGCGCGTTGCCTGTTAGAGCGATACATATTTGTCAGAATTTAGGCATAAGCAACGACCAAAATTGGTGACCTTTCGACGCCTGGAGACATTAATCTACGGTACCTGATTCGAATAAAATATACAACATGTGGAAGAAGAAACAAGAAATAATATTTTGAGTGGTCATTTATTATTAATAAATAATACGGATTGAAAGTTTTCCGAATTCTTTGATCTCCATCCTCTAAAAATGACAGATTTGGACGACGATGGCGCGGTTTTGATTTATGCATAGAAAATAAGGATCGTGGTAATTGCCTTTTCTGGGAACACGTTCAGATCTTTTACTCACAAGTTAATAAGTAAAATAATCAAGCTGGGACGAATCTTAACCCCCCATCCCACCCCCAAACTACAAATAGATGGCGGATCATTAAGACCACGCGTCTCCAAGAACGACCATCGCGTGCCCATAAAAGCATGTGTTTGCTATCTATAGGCCGATTTGACATACGATTTCAGGGACCCACTAAATATACAGTTTGCCGCTTTGTGCAAGGCAATGACCATATGACACGCCTTCTTAACTTAACCCTTTGAACTCTGAATGTCCAGACTCTCAATTTCAAGGTAGATATGCAGATACACTGTTGGATAACTTTGAAAATAATTTGAATGAGTGCTGTGGCTCCCAATTTACCTGGATATGATTTCACTTCAGCATCCATCTACTTATTTAAAAGTAGACAAGATAAAATAACGGACTAGTCGTCATATGGGTCTCAATATTGAATCTGTATCTGACTACAATACTTAGGTATATAGAACTAGAATTGACGTCAGAGGCTTGATAAAAACCCACTGTTAGTAGAATAGCACGTTTCATAACCCTACTTGAATCGCCCTATTGTACCTTCGATGCGTGTCTGCCAGCATCATAGTCTCAGTTCGGCTATGTGGTGACGGTTCATAACGTGCATACCTGGATTATAATTAACCATTTCATGACGAAGCCGAACCAAACCGGCCTCTGCAGGTGTATTGAGGAATGCCCATCTACAGGCCAAGAGAAGAGTGCTTTTCGAAAATCTACCACTGGAATAACTGTCTCTGTAACCGAGGCAGTCATTCCAGTGATAAAGTAAAAATAGTATTCTATTGGCCTGCAAATGGACATTTAATAAGCGAATATTTTTCTATTCCTGGTCAAATGTAGGCATTAAAGGGTTGAGGAATCATGTATGCTTCGTGATCACTCCATGGCTTGCTATAAGATGACCGCTTAAGAAATGTGTGAGTGTATACATTTTAGGATTGGCATCTACTAACTCTCCGTCTCAGGTGGGATAACTCTTGTTCCAGTGTGCCTTAAACGGCATGAAAGTGTTTATGAGTGAACTCCCTTGCTATATCGTCTTGGGTCACGATGCTAATTAAAAACTACTGTCTTAATCTGCCTATACGAACACTCTATCATTCGGGGGGACAAACGGTTCCCTCTTGTGCCAGCTTAAGCTTTTAATGGAGTGCTGGTCTGGAGAAATGTCTATTTGCAGGCCGAGAGACAATTTCTTTTTAAAAATTTTACCACTGGAATGACTGGCTCGATAATCCAGTCAGTCATTCTAGTTGTAAGTTTTCAAAAATAATCTTCCATTGCCATGCAAATGACCACTGCCTTACGACAGATTTAGGTGTTTTTCTTACCCCGAAAGTGTTAATTGTCAAGCCTGCCAAAGACAATTGTCACAGGAATTATCCATTTGTGGGACAACAGACAGCTTTTCGTAAATTCCAGAGGTAATTCTTGAAAGATCTTAACCATGGGGTTAAGAGGATGTTTTTCATTTTGTAATAATGAGCCACCGTATACACCCCATGTTGACACTCATACATTTTTAGCGACAATGAAGACTACTACTACTACTACTACTACTACTACTACTACTACTACTACTACTACTACTACTACTACTACTACTACTACTACAAATTTGGTTTCTGATAATTTAGGGTTCGGAGTTTATCAATAAATGTACGTACAGAGGGATGAGCTTAGGTACAAATGTGCGGGACGCAACTAGAAATGGATCCCTCCATCGTTTACGATCACGTGGGTTATCATCTATCCCTTTCAACCCTGAATAGAAGTGCTAAGACAATCATACCAGCACGCGATTGGATATGTTTATGTGAGTTTGACTGAAAACAGTCATCGACAGCAACTTACTGCAGATATTTTCAACATCATATATTTATTAAATTTATGCTGAGCTTTAACATCTGTAAACAGGCCTAGGCCTATATCTTGTAAAGGAAAATGTGTGTTTATTATACTGTGGAATAACAACAAGCGTCTTTAACAATTTTAGAACATTCTCTTTATTCACCGAACACAGCACGAAACTGATACAGACACCCACTTAATTACTCTGTACTAAGTCCATTTTCAATTCAGTCCATCAAATTACTATATCAAATATAAATGTACAGTAGAGATGTACAGATATTCTACATTTAACTAAGTTAACACTTATCATTCGTAAAAATTTTTGGCAAGATAGGATATTGAGTTAAATCGGGGCAAAAAGCCACGAATCACTTAGGCTACAACTCTAGAAGATTTCACAAAACGCGTTTAAGCACATAATTTTCTGACTAACAATTTTCTATACATTGAGTTCAAGGTTACAGAACAGAAGGCTAGAAAAACTGACAATTCCAATTTATAGGTTTATTAAAAAAATTAGCAGTAGAATTGCATGGAGTGAGCGAGTTCAGCTGAATACTGGGTCCAGGGTTAGCTTGTAATATATCAACGCATCCAGTACAGACGAGTGCTGAATGTGGAAACCATAGGCACAATTATTGGTCAATTTTGTTCACCGAAAATAATCGACGTGTATAATTATGGGAGACATCTTCGTAGAAGAGCATACCAGGAGAAAAGGCCCTGTTTTGTGAAATCCTCCTCTTGTGTTGTGTTCTGATCTTCAGTACACCGAGGATGGGTAAGAGTCGTGACCTTTCCAGTTTATCCATCCATCATATGACGTCATCAATCATAAGCAACTACGTGAGTTGTAGGATGACGTCATAATCAATGACGCCATGAATGACGTAATTAAGTGAGTCACGAATACATAATGGATATTTCCAGTTTATCCATCCACTATATGACGTCATAATCAACTACGCGACATGTAGGGTGACGTCATAATCAATGACATCAAGAATGACTTAGATAAGTACGTCACGAACGCAAATTGGTGACGGACTATGCGTTGTTATACGAATAGTATGTCTACTATTTAATACACATGTTGTTGAATATTTTGAAACTAATTTGACTGGGCGCCAACAGCACCCAGTCAAATTAGCTTCAAAATATTCAACAACTTACATGTATACGGTTTTCTGGAAATTGATAGTCAGGTTGTTCAGGGATCGATGGATCCCAACATGAGCAAGGTGTGGGTGGGGATTAGCTAGAGATTGGTGGGTTATGGCTAAAACTGAAAAGGTCAATTGACCAATGAATACACCAAAAGCTTGAATGCTACGAGGGCAATGAAAGCATATAAACGCGTGAATGGTGAAGATAAGTGAAAGACCTCGATGAAAAACAGAGAATATATGAAAACATTGATGATAATATGAGAACACTATAACAAATGTCAAATGAAAGTATCTAACAGTTCGATACTGCCATAATGGGAAATACGTGACAAAACATATTATGTATCATAGGTAGCCTATATGTTCATTGATGCTCTATGACATTTATAATAAGGTATGAGGAATTTGTAGATGAACTATTTTCTCTGAGAATAATGCGCAAAACCATGAATTGACCAATGAATACCTGACGAAACCACGTGATCTCTATGACACGAGGGTGATAGCTGCATGGCTCGATGCATGATGGGAAATTATATTATGGAATAGTTCATGGTGAGGAAAGATGAAAGATATATGAAAATAGTACTAGCAAGAACGATTATGTACATCATTAAGCCACATATTACAAACACACTCAATGTAACGCTTGTATTTCTCAATATATCTAGTAGATAAGTAATTATAAGCAACACCAAACAAACATATTGCACGTCCCGTTTTCTGAGTAACGTATGTTACTGGGCCGGTGCTGGGTCATTACCTGGCCAATCAGGCCCTGTATTGGCCCAGTATCGGCCAAGTAACCTGCGTAATCAGAGTACATTATTCAAGATTATTATATAGATTGAATGGGGAACACATCATTAGCATTTCACCTTGAAGTGATGTAGGAGATTGCATTTAAGTTCAGAGAAGAGTTAGTAAATGCATTCTCACGATATGGAAGCTACTAGATCACGGCTTAGGGCCTAGTCCTCTAATCCTGGGAATGCCAGTGTCTATTTCGAGACAACTATACAGGAAAACTACTGACTATAACGAAATTAATTTAACTGGAACCTGTTGCTGTCCCAGTAAAATTTATTTCAAAATATTCCGCAGAATCGTCCCTACAGCATAAAGAATGTGTCGTTTCTGGTCTGCGAGGGCTAAAGGGTTAATTAATGAACCTTTCCAGTTTATCCATCAATCATATGATATCATGATCAACTACATGACGTGAGGATGACGTCATAATTAATTACGTCATGAATGACATAGATAAGTCACGAACGCATAATTGATGACGGACTACGCGTTGTTGTAGGAATGGTATGTTTTTACTATGCAATAAACATGCCGTAGGCAGCAACAGCATCCTGTCAAATTAGTTTCGAAATATTCACCAGCTTACCTGTATTATTTTCTGAAAATTGATAGCCAGGGTGTGCAGGGATCGATCGACCCCCACACGTGCGAAGCGAGGGTGGGGATTAGCTAGAGGTGGGCGAGGAATAGCTAAAATCTGGATTCTTCCCATTGTAGATAGGCCTTTATACGACAGAACATACATCAGAACGAACTCGAGACACACCCTTCCCGTTCGTATCACGTGATGCTACTTCAATCTATATTCTATAATGAATAACTGTTTGTGTTCCATAAGATGGTTACATACGATGATCGCATGCGCAAGGGTTTGCTGTCTTTAGTCTTTCGTCGCCAATAGATTCATATTCGGGTTCAAATGTCATGAGTTCAGATAAACTGAAATGTATCTATCTACTGGAAACGGACCAAAAGTTCGTATTTGGTAGGCCTATTCAGCAAACTTTTCATAAGTGCGCGCTCTTACTATGGGTTTAACGCTAACCGGACGCTGTAGGCCTACATGTGGTACAGGTTTCCGTTAACGTTAAACAATAGTAAGCACAAGGAATTGTGGGAAGTTTGCTGAAGAATGAAGGTTAATTTAAGCACAATCTACCTCGAAAAGTAATATATGCTATTTTACAATGCATTGACTTGGTAGCAAAAGTATGGAATTATTTGACACAGTATCCCGATAAAATTGATTTACTAATCTGCATAACATGCATCTTATTATCAAGTACATGGCAGTGTGGTGGCACATGCAACAACAGAAGGACAATATGACGTCATCAATTTAGGAAAAATCACAGTCATTATGGAAAAAGAATGACTTAAAATGTCAAGAAAGAAGAAAATAATGGCTATGACTATACACGTGGAACCCAGCAGGCACATGACGTGTGCCTGCTGGGAAGTGCTTAAGCTTTCTGGAAAATAAATGAGCATTTTACGGAAGCAGCCGGTTAATAGAGAATAATGAATCAATTATCAAATTGAGTAATCCAGTCTATCAATCAAGTATATGACGTCATGATCAATTACGTCACATATAGGTTGATGTCCCAATCCAATGTCCCAATCCACAATCGTATTTGACAGAAATAGACCGTCATAAACCTGAAATAGTCCGCAAAGTTGTGCGAATTGTATGTCTTTACTATTTAATCAACATTTTGTTGAATATTTTGAAACTAATTTGGAACTAACTTTTGAAACTAATTTTAATGGGCGCTGCCATATGCAGCAACAGCACCCAGTCAAATTGATTTCAAAATATGTAATGGCTTACCTGTATCGCTTTCTGGAAATTGTGATTCAGGGAGTTCAGGGTTCGATCGATCCCAACACTGGCAAAGTGTGGGTGGAGCATAGCGAGAGATGGGCTGTGTATAGCTAAAACTGAGTTCATCCAGTATTCGCTCTCTATAAAATGTGTCACAAAATTTCATTAGCCAATTATATTCACAGAAAATAATTGACCAATCAGTGAAAAACTATCTTCTCAGAAGAAAAAGGGAATCTCACCAGAAGATGTTCATAGAAAACAATGCGATGCTTAAATTAAGAACATAATTACTATATGAAACCTTTAATGGCTAATCACTAAAGAAAACCTAAATATTTGTTTATTGAATGTCCATTTGCAGGCCAAGAGAAAACTATTTTTGAAGACTTAAATAACTGAACCAGTCATTCCAATGGTAATGTTTCAAAAATAGTTTTCTCTTGGCCTGAAAATGGACATTCCTTATGACCACTGCTTACGCCGATTTTGTCTAACTTTATCACCATAGGGTTAACCCTTTCATGCCGAATCCGGCCATAACCGGTCTCAAACAGCGCTCATTTTGCATACCCATTTGCTGGCAAAGTGAAGACTATTTTTGACAATTTACCACTGGAATGACTGGATCAGTAACCGAGCCAGCCATTCCAGTGGCAAATCCTCAAAAACAGTCTTCTCATGGCCTGCCAATGGACATTTAATAAGGAAACATTTGGATTTTCGTGACCAAATTTAGACATTAAAGAGTTAAAGTAGGCTGATGATTATACTGCTATGCGCAAAAATTAAGACTGCAGCTAAGATTGTTAATGACATTCCGCCCCCTTACTTGTATCTAAGATGTCTACCATTAAAACAACAATTTGCAACTAATACAATGTTTTCAATCTTGAATTTTGGGATTCGTCTTTCTGTTTTCTGTAGATGAATGCCTACTGGGTGAATATATTTTGCAGATAGTGTGAATGAAAGTGGATGTTGTCAAATTTAACAAATCATCCAGGGATACGACTTTAACAATCAACCCAAGCTCCCGCAAGATATTATACATATTATTTACATCGGTATAATCCGGTAGGTCTAAAACACCATAGATAATATATTACAAAATACGTTTCCAAAAAGCACCGTAAATATATAGAAATATATTAAATGTAAGTGAAAATTACACCATGTGGGCGGAGGCCTATATAAAAGATGCTTGTTTATTATGATTGATTTCTCCCATGGGTCATCACGTCACTAATGCAGGCCCCATTCACACCATGTATGTATATTCTGTGAATGCGTCTTAAAAATAATGAAGCAATGTTTTGTATGCGCCATTTATAATAATATAAAAATGTTATTTTTAGTTGGCGTCTATCTGATCCCTATTTTATAATGAACATTCTAGGTGTTGATTTCACTCTACCGCTAGTTTTATTACGCCGATACCCATTGGCTGGAAGGGTGGAGAGTGAAGGCGGCTTTCCAATGATCGTATAACAGTTCGCTCTGAGCAGTGAACTGGGACCATCCAGTTATAAGCTCATCATTTTCACAGGGCCGGTCTTCAATAACTCACCGTGTTATTTCCGTTAGATATTGGATTCTGATTGATAGAAGGAATGTAGGGCATGCATGGTTGGGTGACCGGGTGATATAATTTGTCAGTGGAAGCACTGCCTGTAACTGACCACGAGATGATCGAGATAGGCATACTAGAATCCGAGTGGTTGATCGATTATACGGAAATATTGTTCAATCAATCTGATTTGTTGGTGAAAGCTAGTTGCTACCCAATTAAAGATAGGCAACACTTTCCTTGACAATCAGAATCGAGTATGCTGGTGAATTTAATCACATGCTTCCATATGCCTATCGACCTAGATAAAGCCTGTATGTTTCTTACTAATTACACAAAGTTGCTAACCCATTCACCATGCATACACACATTGACAATGCTTATTATAAAGCCAAATGCCAGATGCTTATTTTGAACTAATTTGACTTCAAACGTTTCTGTCTCGGATAACAGCAACGTTCAGTCAAATTGTTATCAACAGAATCACCAGATTCCATTGTCTAAGGTTCAGTGATTTCAATATGAAGTGAAGTTGGTATACTACCTGGATATATAGAACCAATATCTTTGGCATGTACTAGTCACTTTACTTTACGGCTACAAAAACCGTGAACAATTCAAAATTTTTAACATGGGATCTGTCTACAGTATTAGTTTTCAGAAATGCCTATTTTCAGACTAAGAAGCATTGGAGAATAAAGCCTTACACCAGAATAACAGACTTGGTAGCTAAGCCCGAGTCAGTCATTCCAGTGATAAGTTTCCTAAATATGCTGCTCTCGCTCTACAAATGGAAACTCTCTACGGAAAACTGCTCTAATCCTTGATTAAGCGTATATCACTTAGTAATAAACGCGCTGAGTATTTAAATGTAGGCAAGATTAATGGCTTTCACAGCAACTATTCATCTATTTACAATGTTGGTGAGGAAGCACCAGATTTGTCGTGACCCTGCTAAATTACGCGTGTGATGGAAAACGAATTGGTCGTTTCTTAAGATGTCAGACAGAGCAGCTGGGATTCGATCCATTGATGATGATGTCGAGTTCTATCCGAACTTTCACACTTGTAGCTTGTGATGATGACGTCATGAAAGCTGGTACCATTAGACATCTGATTCGTGTTTTGTGCTTACACGACTGGGAGTTTCTTGATTCGTTGTAGGTTCTTCTGCATCAGGAAGCTGTAGGAAAAATACATATATTTATATATACATGTGAAGGTATACAGTAGATACACTGTACCAACAGCCCAACATATCACATGCACAAGCGCGCATGCATGTATGCACGTATGGATATTTGCATGTAGGCCTACACGTGAATGTGCTTATACACGCCCATGCAAAATGGACACACTCCAAATAGAAACAACGGGAAGGAGAAGTGGAAGGCTTAGAGCACGTTAATTAAAGTGCTATCAAGAAGTACCCGGTATTAAAGGTGCATATTTACGCGAGAATGTCTGAAAATAAAATTGTTAAAATTGTATACTTTATAGACGCTTAAATTGTGTGCCTAGAAGTAGTGAAAGGAAACAAATCTTAACATATGATGATTTTATTTCACATAAATTAACATCTATTATGTTGTGAAATTGAATTAGGGAACTGAGTTCCAAATTTAAAGTCACAACTAAAACAATTATATTAATTTATATTGAATGAAATCGTCATATGTTAAGATTTATTTCGTTTCATTACACCTAGCCACACAATTTAAGCTTCCAAAAGTATGCAATTTTAGCATTTAAATTTTCAGTCATTCTGTGTGACTATGCAGATTTAAAAGGTAAACAATCAAGAATAGAATTTTCATCATGCGAAACCAATTTTCACATCGTTTGTCACATAATGGCTTGCTTTGAACAGTCCGTGATGACAATCTTTGTTATTAAATGCCAAAATTCACGGATACCATTGCTAAAGTTAACTTAAAGCTAAGCATCCACATGATAGCACACGGTTGGTTAAAATAACACTGGTAATAATAATTATGATGTTTTGTCTCGTCACCAAGCGTTCTGAGACAAGTCGGTCGGGCGGTCGGCCTGCCTGCCTGTCTGTCTGTGAATGTGTATATGTGAGTGGACGCGCGTATGTGCGCACGTGCTTGCGTGCGTTCGTGTGTGCGCGTGCGCGTGCGCGTGCGTAGGTTTTGATTCAGATAAACGAGTTATTTTAATGGTTGAAGCCATGTTGTTAGAGACGCGCCTACAATTTAATCATTGACAAGAGTCTGACAAAAGTTTTCATGAACAAAAGATACTACAGAGCAGAAGTTATTAATTCCTTGTGATATAAGGTGTATTCTGTTGACTATTTAAAGAAAATTAATAACAATTAATTATATAGGAATCGGCAGGAGAAAGAGAAAAGCAGCTGGACGATGCGAACACACCAGCCCGCCGAATAATTTTTCTATATATCTGTCTCGAAAAACACTGAAATTTCAACTGGTAGACAGTTAAAACATATTGTTGTCGATGACTGATAGACATCTTTAAAATTAATTACCCTCATATCATGCCGACACGTGACGTCCTACATTCTGATCGTGACATCAGGTGAAGTCACATAAGCGGGATAATGATAATATGCTTGACTGACAGATCAAATCCATGCATTTAAATTTGAAGATAATGTTGGTGCTATTCTAAATGCTTTACACATCTCTACATGAACAGCATCATCATTTTATTTACATCTCGTCGGGCTGTTTTCATGGGCGTCAGCAAGGCGGGACGTGGGGCATGACCACCACCCCACCCCACCCCCACCCCATCCCTAACATTTGCCAGACCATGCCACCGGAAAACCCCACATACAGCTACTCATAAGAAAGAGTCTTGTCACAGACTATCTTTCTTATGCTACTGAAATGCTCTCTATCAATCCTGCTAACACCTAATTCAGCTAGTCATTGACATCGTTTCATTGGCATTGCTAGTTGCTCCCAATTCATTTATACTATGTGTCTTTTTGCAACGTATTCTGCATTCATGGAACCACTGTCAACTGAACTACGGTCAACTACATTACATATTGACAGCGTTACAAAACTTATTACTAGTTTACTTGATATATTTCAACAAGATTGACTAAACTGTGATGAGAAAAATGCCAGAGTACATCTTCAATTAGACGAAAATGGCCTACAAGTTCCTCGTGCTGTAAAACGGCAGCAGCATCGGGAAAATACTTCAAGCGCAATTTCTCAAGATTACTTCGAAAGGACAATTTTTATACCATATCTCGATGGTTTACTAACATCACTGAAGGAACGTTTCATCGAAAACATAAATGCCCTTGATATTCTGTCCATTCTTCCACCAAATACTCCAAGCGACCAAGTTTTTAATAAAATAAAACAACATTTTTTTATGATTTCGGAAATCTTGATGCAGATTTGGCAAAATGGTATGGAACCTGGTCAAACGTTTACTATAAAAGAGCAGTTGGACAAACCAACAGTGTTTCCTGACATCCATGCAGCAATAAGAATTGCCAACACACTTCCAACATCAACAGAAAAGGCTGAACGAACATTTTCTGCCATGCCTTGGGTTAAAACATAGCTGAGGGCTACAACGACTTCAACTATAGACTTAGTGATTTGGCAGTCTTGCATGCGCACCGACGTTAAATAATAATTAGTTTAATAGACCCTTTTATCACTTTATTAGCCAATGAAAATCAGCGTTTAAAGTGGCAGTAAGACTTATCGCCATGTTAAACTAAGTCACTCGCTCACTTGGCATATGGATTTGAAATCGGACGTAATAAAATACAAACGGCTAACATCTTTGTTGACCTGTTCGTGACGAAACCGGCCGAAACCGGCCAAAACCGGCCTCTGTAGTGGTTTTGAGTAATGCCAATTTGCAGGCCAAGAGAATACTATTTTTGAAATTTTACCACTGAAATGACTAGCTCGGTTACCGAGCTAGTCATTTCAGTGGTAAAATTTCAAAAATAGTCTTCTTTTGGCCTGCAAATGGACATTCAATAAGTAAATATTATAATCTTTCGAAGAAATTTAGTCATTAACGGGTTAATGGTAAACTTATATCGCACATGTTACTCGTCTACTCCAAACACTACGCTGATCAATTCGAGACTGCATTATCAATCGTGTCAATTGAACGCAACAGCAACAGCAACAGCATTCAGGCAAATTAGCAACAAGATATCTAACAGCATCTTCTTCGCATATCGTATTACTAAATTTGTAGTATGTGGTAGCTTATCTATAGTCACGAGTGACAGATTCAAAAGAATCAACTAGTGGTGAATGAACTCAAAATTTGGAAACAAAACGTAATTAGATCATTTATTGGCTGCTGCTTTGCAAAAGTGAAGCCAGCCCTTGAGTTGTCCCCCTTTGTCATAATAGTGGTTTGCTTCTTAACTCTTATCTCTCTTTCTCACCGATGTCAAAATTTTAATTTTCTAAATTGTTTTGAAAGGCAAACTGTTGTATATTTTGGAAACAATCTTGGTTAACGATGTTGCTGTGTAAGATAGCAAAATCTTTCACAAAAATTGTTTCCAAACGTAAACCAACCAGCCTGTCTGCTACTGGTCCACTAAAATATAGTTCATATGTTGATTCCAGAGTGGTAAGTGTCAACAAGTAAAGCAGTCCAGTCAGATTGATATGCGTGCATGTACAGGTAGATTCTTTTGGCCCTGCACCCCACCTAATTTTCAATCCTGGCTACACCACTGGCTGTTTTGCTCTTTGTCCGGTTAATTCCTATTTTGCGGTCAATCATTCATAAGGTTAAGATGGCAGAACATGCAGGCATAGAATTATTTGTTTCCACAATAGGCCTATTTAATACCGCCGAACCAACATAACCAAGTAGAGTGCGCGTAGGCATAAGTGTATTCACATATATACACATGTGTAATTTGCGTGCAACGTACGTGCGTGCGCCCGTGTGTGCGTGATGCGCGTGTGTGCATGCGCGGGTCAGAAAAGCATGATACTCGTTGTAAAACTTTAATTTCTGTTTCTGATTGACGACCAGCCAGATCTACAATGTGCCAGATGGTGATTGTGGTTACTCTAACCCGGGGCTCTGATGATATGGCGGCTTTGGCAGTTGAGTTTTATGATCATATATTCTCTAGAAATATGTGAAGAGTATATTAGAATATGTTTATCTAAAACAAATACTTACGCTTTCCACCCATTTGAAAATGCAGCATTCTATGAGAGACACGATGATACCGAGTACGACGCCACCAATGAGGAGGATAAGAGCTCCAGAAAACGAGCCGATCTGCACAGGGTTAAATGTCTCTCTGATCGCCTGATACTTCCCCATAGGGTCACTATGAACACCACATTCCCCTTTGAACCACTTTTCTTCCAGTTGTTGTAGGACAGCATCTCGTCTCAATTGCCCAAGTGCAATGTCAATGTCATTACGAAAACGAGAATTACGTGGCAGAGCAAATGCGTAAGTATGCGTAGCTACTAGACTACCAACCATTTGGAGGTCACATGGGTCTTGATCGACATAATATTTGGCCATGACTGACTCCATAACGAATGCGTACATCCCGTTTGCACTTCTGACCCTATCGACACCCTGTTGAACAGATTTAGTGTGAAGCATCTTAGGATTAGATGCCATTGTTTCCCAAATTTTCTCAAAATGTTCCAGCTGAGAGCGTTCCAGAAATTGTAATGTATTTCCATCAGCTAGAGCCCCGTAGTGAATTTTTTTCTGCCTCGACAAGTCCATCAAATTACGTATGTCAAGGTCGCTTGCAGAAACCTCTGGGAATTCGCCTATTCGTACCAGGTTAGTCAGGCTGGCAACGTATGTAAGGACACTAAGGAGAACAAACACGAACCAAAATGTCGTGATGATGCGACCGCCCAGAGAACGTGGAGTCCGCACAAAGCCTGGAAGTATATAGGCATCATCAATATATCATCAAAATAATACGTATGCCATATAGCGAGGGTTAATTACAGACAATCGTACTAATATGATCAACTATCTGAATTTTAAATTCAAATGCCACCTGTAGTATAGAACACTCATTTTGGTGTCCCATAATAATGTTTTATTGTAGGTCGAGTTCTCAATTTCTCTGCCCGATAAGAAATCCAACATGACGTCTGTCAAACACTAACCCTTCGCCCGTCATGTTAGACGTTTCATATGGCAGAGAGTCAGAGGTCTTGGACAATGAATCTGTCAGTCAAGTAGTCTGACGTCTTAAAATACGTCACATATTAGCTGATATCCTAATCAAAAGGACGAATAGCTCCGTTACGAAAATCGAAATGTCCGTCACGAATGTAAGAATTGCATGTTTTTGGTGAATATTCAACTTAGTAAACATCCGATTGAATATGTCGAAACTAATTTGTTAGGGAGTTGTTGATGTCATAGGCAGAAGAAGCTCGCAGTCACATTAGTTTCAAAATATTCAACAGCTTACCTGTATAGATACCTTGAAATTTAGATTATTGGAATTCAGTTACCGCAGTTTGAAATCTGTCCCAAACACGAGTAAAAGGTGGGCGGAGATAAGCTAGAGATGGGAGGGGCATAGCTAAAAATGAATATGCCTTCGCCACATTTTCTATGGATATTGGCTTTCACTAAGCGAGTTCCTGTACTGATATTAAAATGGTAGGTGTGTTATTACTGGTTCTGTGGTGGCCGTGACTTTAGTCGTTACAACTTCTGAAAAAGTACTACCAATATTTACCTATCACCGAATTACTGCAGTTATTCTCTAAAGTCCAATGCAAAGATGTGATCTGTCAGTGAAATATATGTGTAATATGACAGTAGTGAAGGGGCCCGCTGTGTGCTATTGTTATGCAAATGAGCACTTGACCTATTTAAATACTGCATTTTGATTGGTTGTGCTGAATGAGTGGGTGGACGCTATTGTTCTAAATGAGCGGGTGGATGCTGTGTGCTATTGTTGTTCTAAATAAGCAGGTAGATGTGTTCATGCAGGTGTCTGATATTGATCTAAATGTCCGGCTAGACGCTTTTGTCTGTTCGCTAAATGACATATGTGCGTTAATGCATAGATTAATGTGTTTTTAAAATAGGTGTTGACATGCGTGCGTAATGATGAGCATGTTCTGGCTGATCGTGTTTAATGTAATAATTAGGTGGGTGGCGGCGGCACCCCCCCCCCCCACCCCCCTCATGGTTAAAAAGATATTTTGAAACTAAGTGGCTTCCTATGTCATCGAACATGACTTTTGAATAATGGCATACTGCGCGAACGATAGCGGTCACATATGAATTGCAGGTGACCAGCTGTGTGCTATTGTTTTCCTGTCAAACTGATTAATGTGACATTTGACTCTATCTCGATGGGTCAGGATTTGGAACAATAGCATCCAGGAGCCACCTGCATGAACAATAGTGCACAGCTGTGCCATTTAGAATGATAGCGTGCAGCAGCCACTTATGAACAATAGTGCACAGCTGGTTGGATATTTTGAAACTAGCACGAATTGTAGCTTCCTATGTCAAATTGGTATAAAAAAATATTCACTTAAACTAGCATTGCACCATGATTTAGGTTTGAAATAATCAAAATGTTAAAATATAGTTCATTCCTTAGTCATATATCTGATGAATTGTTTGATACTAGCATGAATTGTAGCTTCCTACGTCAAATTAGTATACAAAAATATTCACTTAAACTACCATTGCATCATGATTTAGGTTTGAAAAAATCAAAATGTTAAAATATAGTTCATTCCTTAGTCGTATATCTGATTAATATTTTGAAACTAGCGCAAATTGTAGCTTCCTATGTCAAATTAGTATTAAAAAATATTTGCTTAAATTACCATTGCACCACGATTTAGGTTTGAAAAGAAATCAAAATGTTAAAATATGGTTCATTCCTTAGTCGTATACCTGATGAATATTTTGAAACGAGCGTGAATTGAAACTTCCTATGCCAAATTAGTATTAAAAAATATTCGCTTAAACCACCACTGTGCCACGATTTAGGTTTGAAAAAATCAGAAAATAACATTTTATGACTTTTGTAAATCAGGATTTAGAACAATAGCGTCCTACTATGCGATACTGTTAGTTACATGTTGTACCCATGTGCGCATGCATATGTGCACATGCACCCATATGTGTGCATGCCCATGTGTACACCCTGTGTGCGCATGCATGTGTACCCCTGTGTGCACCCCATGTGCGCATGCATGCATGCCCCGTGTGTGCCCAGTGTGCGCATGCATGTATGCCCCATGTGCCCTGTGTGCATGTGTATAAACTTGATATCATTCTATTAGTATGCGTGCATATTGCAATGTGATACTGGGGTAACAGTATAAGGGGCGGAGATCAAATAATAAACCTTTTTTATTTTATTTTATTTTATTGACACATCGAAGCAAAATAAGAAAATACAATAATAAACTAAATTAGTGACAACATTTAATGACATCAATTATTCTATAAATACATGAGAAACAATAATTATTATTATTAATTATCCGTTGTTATTTTTCGCATCTTTTCTCTTATTCTTAGGGTTAAATGTTTCACTTTCGTATCATTTCTGTTACATTTTCTTAGCGTCCATAGTATATGCGTCATGTCTACACCTCTCGAGCGATAATATAAAAAATATACACAATAATATCTGCATGTTGTCATCAGTGCCAGTTGAACACATTTAACATTATAGGAATAAATACGCGCAGGACGACCATTGCGTACATTTGATATCATTCTTCTGTCTGAAGGGTGTCTTCCATAAGGGTCAAAGTATTCTGCTTTTCCACTCGATGTGTAATAAACCATGACCCAGTGCTGCCCGCCTTTATTACTGGGATGTGTGCTTATCACTAATGAAGGTGGAAGATATTTAATATGAATGGGTACATTGTCAATTGGAAAAACTCCGAGGAAGTGTTCGCATGTTTTGTCGTCACCGAATAATAGATGCTCTATTTCAAATGTATTCAGCATTTTTTAATAATTTGTTAATACATTAAAGTCTGATCCGATTTCTATCATATTATCATATTCAACATAGCAAATCATGTTTGTTGAATCAGGTAGTGTTTCGCTAAAATGGAAAATGACTCTTAACAATCCAGTATGTGTAGGGTATCGGTGCTCTGAATTGGCTAAATCAGGAGTAAAATCCCATATGAATAGTGTCATGCCATATCTGAAGTGTGCGTTATTAATCGGGTACCCACAGTCTTTAAATAGCACTCCTGTACCACTGAACAGCGAAAAGTAGGCATCAGAGTAAATGTATTCACTAAATTATGGGCATATGTGCGATGTTGTCACCTCTTCACCATTAATATAGCATGTAGCATAGGTAGTTTTATTATTATAAAACCTGAATGGGTTTTTCGTACCAACACCATTATAAGCGCCATTTGGTACAAAACCGAATAAAACTCTTGTAGGAAGCTGTCCGATAAATATATTATCTCTATCCACACTCATAACTCCACTCAGTACCATAAAAGTTTTACATACAACACTACAAATATGGTATTTAGCACTTGTCTTTCTCAGAGTAACTGTGTGCGATACTAACAGATCAGAGAATGGTATAACTTTATGTACAAATAACTTCAGCTTTGGTTTGAGATCGTCTGTAGACATAATGGTGAAAGCATATTTACTCCACTGCAGGCGTACTCTCAAATCAACGGATCCGATCAGAAATCGATCCTGCAGAAACATATCAGTGTGTATGCGATCAATTAATTGCACTGTCTTGCTTTCAGCCATCATTTTCTGCATGCTTGAAATCCTAAGTTAGTATCGGCGACATTATTAAATTCACCAGTATCATCCATTTGCCATCCAGCAAGTTGGAGATGCAAGGATGCGGCATCGCTTCCATAATTAAGCAATGTTTCAAAATAAGCGTGGTAAGCATAATTTTCGTTCGAGTCACTGACACGTTTTTCATTAAAAAAACCCACCCACTTGTGAGAATATCATATGAAGGAGACTATTCACAGGAACCATCTTTTCACGAACTGTGAGCCGTGTCTCAGTACCTGCTGCATCTAGCTATACTAACTTAACTTTAATCGAGATGTAAGACTGGGTAAGGTCTAAATATCTATCCGAAGATCTGCTGATGTAAAACTCGATTGGTCCAGAATCTGATACGCTCGGTACAGGTTGAAACTGTTCACATTTTTCCGACTCCAAAGTTGTTACTATGCGACATGTCTGAAAAATGTCCAACTCGCTCTTTGAACATTCACATGCATGACTAAGTTCCATGTTTTAGTCAATTGAAGATATCAACATGTTTTCTCTGACGTTTATTGCATCTCTTCCTCATCAGTGTCGCGAGCGCTGACTGAGCATTACGTACATTACTCCTCTTTTTATGTTTTGGTTTAGGTTTGGTTAATCTTCCACATACTGCTGTTACAGCCTCTGGTATCAGATCCCTGGCTACACCATGCGCTTTTGATTTCAATGAGGATTTAATATTCTTTCCCGCCATTACATCCTCTGCTAGCCCAACTCCTGTGCTAAGAGCTTGTTTACCTACTGTCTTGGCAACAGTTTTCGTGAAAGGTATTGCCGAGCATAGTAGTCCACCTAGAATATTACCTAACCCATGGCCCACCTGGTATCGTGCACCTACAAATACTGGAATACGTCCATAACCCACCTGACTGGCATAATACCACCCCAAGTCACTAGCATTACTCAATCTTCTCATTGTCGTCATCTGAAATGTAGACAGAGTACACTCGGTGACACTCCATCCTCAAATGGTACATTTGAGCCTGACCTATGAGTTATACGTATTCCTATTGTATCAATGTAGTTCTTTGACACAGAGCGATAATGAATATTGGGAAATGTCCACTGGCATATATCTTTCCCGACATCAGTACTAGACAGTGGAATCACTCTGGGCAGTGGTGCTGACGTGTCACCTACTATGTTGTGAGAGACAATGTCGCAGTATATATATGCTGTCGTTGGTCCACCCTGGTGACTCTTTCGAAATGATTTTAATACTTCTATTGGTCCTGTATGTAATTTTTCGTCATAGCCAATTAAATTAGATACTTCTGGGCCAAACTTAATACCATAATTACGTCTAATCGTAAGAGATACAAGATTCGCGCGATGTAAATAAAAATTGAAAGATTTTTTTATTCTTAAATTTCTGATGATTTTCTATCTGTCCATTTATATAGTCTACCATATTCTTCTCTGCATAGTATCCCTTTGGTACTTTTATAATATGTGATTTGCTAAGTTCGAGAAAACTATGCTGAATATGCTTGAATCCCTGAGCACTAGGTTGATCATTCTGTGGCCCTCTTTTGGGTTTGTCCAGATCAACAGGTGTTGGTTTACCAACATCCACTACAATAACAGATTTGGCATTATCTTCCTCATCCTTCTTCTTCTTCTTTGTCTTACTTCACACACATATTTGCACATAACTTTCTCTAGTAATAGTATGCCAGCTCCTGGGATATAGTATGCTTGAGATTCCCACTTCCCACTCACCATCTAATGACAATGGTGTCTGTAGCTGCATTCTAAAATCGGATATCTTATTGTTAGGATAGTATGGCATACTACTATTGCTCGGAAGAGTCACATAAAACTGGTCCTCGTTCATTCTCCAAAGACAGTTGTGGTATCTTTAACATCTTAATGCGTGGACTTGGTAATATATACCTTAAGCAACCACTCAGAAGCGATATCCAGATACCTGGCTGACCATTCTGTATACTCAGATTCACGATACACATAATGATCACGATAAAAATGATTATGACTTGCGCGAGGTGTACTATCTCCTCCTTTGGTACACGCGAACCCATTACGCACAACATTCCCTGATCTGAACATCTCTCTATATACTCGTCCATTATTAATGGTGTATATGGTTGAGCTCAGTAACCCACGAGTTAAACTTGGAGGGATAGCCGAGCCACTTGACGTAATATTCACGTACTCCCTCAGCTCCCTTCCTACTCTTAATTATCTGTTCCACTGTGTCTTCTCTATCTTCTTTCATGCCACCAATTTTCTGAATCTTCTAAAAAGTTCCAATTATTGGATCACCCAAATAATCTTCCAATTTATATAAGATCGGTTATTTGTCAGAAAGAACATCGCTCACCGTAAGCAATTCATGGCTCCACTGCCCGCGATACGCCTTCTCAAATGGCATTCTTGTTTGCGAGATTCTAACATGATCACCAGATTTTGGTGTATTTTTCTTTAGTTTAGGAGTCTTCTTGTTGTTCTTCCCTACATATATATTTCTCCATGCGATCAACTCAGTACTATGATCAACATGTATCGGTGGCATATGTGTGCTGGTGTGTACAGTTTTATTGTACGATGCGACTAAACTAGGTAATACATCGACATACCTTCTCGTATTCTTATGAGTCATGTATCTATATATTCAGCCCTTTAACGTCTGCTGAAAACATTCCACCATAGCAGCGTGTGACACATTCTGTGAGGTATAGAAATGCATTCCATTCTCAGTCAAATATTTCTTGACTAATCCATTGACGAACTCACCACCTTTGTTGGTTTGAATAGTGTGTTGGCGTCGTTCAGTACGTGACAGAATAGCTTCCAATCCTTTCTTGACAGATGTGGACATTTTGCTATACAGATTTTCCACCCACACATACTTCGAGAGCGCATCAACGATGCAGAGTATGTATAGCATGGCATCATTTTCCTATGCTAGCATTCCCATCGAGCACAGATCTGCCTGCCATAACTCGTTGACAGCCATTACTATTATCTTATGTCTGGTAAACTTTGTTCTCCATGGTCTGTGAAGTATGTATACATCCTGACGTTTTAACCATTCATCAATATAGACACGTGGTATTTTACCTTTAAATGCATTGTATAGCTTTTCCTTTCCACCAAAGGAGGCAGAATGCTTCGAATTGTAATAAACTTTCACCAATTTAGCATCATTCATAACTTCACTAAATTCATTTGTAGTATATCTTTTGGCTTTGGTATTTTTCTTCCTGTTACCCGCTAGAGAAGGCATGTACTCACTAACAGACGGTGTACCTATACTTTTTCTATGCATACTTTTGCTCACGGCAGAAGGTGTGTACTCATTGACGCTATCATCATTATCATTGACATTATATATCTGCTGCAATGTTTTCTCTTGTCTGACAAATCTGTGTGGTATGTTTAAGTCACGTAGCTGATTAAGAAACTTGCCCTCTGCGACATCGAGTATACCGCTATGTCGAGGTTTGCACCCATGAGCAACAATGATTGTAAGCAGATCGAGTACATTACTTTTCAGGTAAAACATGCCCTCTATTATTATGTCCCCTAGATCATTAGAATTAAAACGTTCAGGAACTGAGCACAAAATATCAATTATTCCGCTGGCTTTTGTCTTATATGTCTTTGGTATTCCCCTCATTGTACAATCAACTATTTGTGTAGGCAGTGCATCTGACTTAGGTATGGATTGAAGAGGTGGTGCTGCCCCATTGATTGCTGATAGTAGCGCCTATATTTATCCAGTACTTGCGAATACGATGTCACCTTTTCATGCTCAGACATATCATGTTGCGCTAATATATTGGATATCTCGTTGTTGAGACTAATAGCTTTACATATTGCTGGGTCTGCTGTAGCAGAGATATTTTACTCTGTTCATTTAAATTGCCTATCAATTTCATGTAGTACCAAAGCCATCTTAGGTACATGTTCCATCTTCTCACGTGAACAGTTGACCAATTAATGGCGCCAGTGTGCAAATCACTGCAGGTAACATGGCTCCCGAAAATCCACCTGTCTGTAACAGATGTCTTTTACATGCGTATGGTACTCCACGACTGGTCAGCGCATGCATATGGTGTTTATATTTACTCAGTTGCTTGTATCGTGATTTAGTAAGCCACTTAGTTTCCATGTAATACATTAAGGCATGACTCGCATAACACATCTATCAATTCATTTGAACATTGTTTGAGTACATCATTTCTGATATTTGGTTTTACTTTGGTCAGATATTGTAGCATAGGTAAATGCTGTCCTATATTACGTGGTGCCATATTTTCACTTCTTTGGTATGTACACGTAGCAGACGTCCTTTGGATGAACAGTTGAATGGAGTCTAATATTGTCTGGTGTTACCTGTTTCAAATCCAAAAGTAGAGCGAAGTGTGCGTGTAGCATTCTTATATGCTTCTATCAAATACTTTGTATTACAAGGATACATCTGGTATCTAAATACCACAGAATCTGTATCATGATAGGCTATGATACGACTGAGTAAGGACAAGACTTCATACAGTTTTACTCACCCATAAGCTGTCACGAAAGATGCAAGAATACAGTTGGTATTTAATGGAGACTCAATGTACTCTTCATTGACTGAGTACACCACCCTTTAAAAGATTATCATTGAGGAATGAAATGCTGCTGACAGATTTACTTTTATCCCTCAAACGCTCTAGTAGTTCTTTTTGCGTTGATACCATCTTATTCTTGGTGTAATCACATAGCCAAAAACGGCCCCACAAAATGTTCAATCCGGAGTTAGCTACAAAACGTAGAGCCGGATTATTTGATATTTTTGCTGGGTCGAGTTGTATAGCCTCATGCACGTAGTACTCTTGTATATAGTGCTCTATCGTTTTCACTACAGACTCGGTCTGGATACCCACTACTTTCCTGCTTAATATTCGCATCCATCATGATGGCAGTAGTAGCAGATACGCTGTCATTATCCAATAGATATAATAGAAGTTGTTAATTATTGCTCAATAGCTCAGGATCAACATGCTGCAAATATTGATTAAGATCGTCATTAGTAAGCAGAATACACGATGATATTTGCCACATAAAGTTCATCACGTAGTCACTAGTCTTATTTTGCGTATTGTTCTGTTTGACCGAAGATAGGCACTTGATGAGCATGGTCAAGTATGCTTTCACATTGTGTCTAATACATACGTTGTGTTGTAGTGTCATTGTTTAATGTCATGCGATCCTCGTCGGCAATCCGCTGTAAGATCACATTAATAGCATTCTCTTGTTCATTTAGTTTATCATCCATAATTGTGTAAATAAATCGATATCTTAATGCTAAATGTTCAAATATAGTTCACTACTTGCTTTAAGAAACAAGATTACTATCGAGAGAATAAGTTCGCTATATATTGACAACTTCTTTACACATTAAACTCTTCAATCAATGTTATAGCATGTAGCAGTTGATACATACGTTTATGTTAAATCATATCGCTTTTATACTATCTAGAACCCATTTTGCTCATGTAGGTGGCCGATGCATGCTAGTGTTCATGCAGGTGTCCGCTATTGTTCATAAGTGTTGGCTGTGGGCTATTGTTCATAAGTGGGCGCTGTGTTCTATCATTCTAAATGACACGGCTGTGTCCTTGATTGTTCATGCAGGTGATCGCTGGACACTATTGTTCTAAATCCTGATTGGTCGAAATACGGTCAAATGTCACATGAATCATTTTGACATGAAAACAATAGCGCACAGCTGGTCACCTGCAATCCACATGTGTTCACTATCGTTCATGCAGTATGCCATTATTCAAAAGTCATGTTCGATATAGGAAGCCATTTAGTTTCAAAATATCTTTTTAACCACGAAGGGGGATGTTGCCGCCCACATAGTTAATACGTTAAACACGATCAGCCAGACCACGCTCATCATTATGCACGCATGTCAATACCTATTAAAAAAAATACTTTAATCTATGCATTAACACACATATGTCATTTAGCGAACAGACAATAGCGTGTAGCCAGACATTTAGAACAATAGCGGACACCTGCATGAACACATCTACCCGCTCATTTAGAACAGCAATAGTACACAGCATCGACCCGCTCATTTAGAACAATAACATCCACCCACTCATTCAGAACAACCAATCAGAACGCAGTATTTAAATAGGTCAAAGCTCATCTGCATAACAATAGTACACAGCGGGCCCCTTCACTACTTATGACGTCATCACCAATTACGTCAAAGGTAGGCTGACGTCATAATCAGAATGTGTAATGAATGACGTATCTAGCTCCGTCAAGAACATTAAAATGTCCGGCAAGTGAACGAATTGTGACGTTACTATTTAATAAACAAAAACAGAACTGCACACAGTCAAATTATTTTAGCTAGAAATGGGCAGGGTATAGCTAAAAATGGATATCCCACGATTAGTCCGTACATTACATACCTTGAACCATGAATGTAGACATAATGAACCAGTAGGTGTTCACGCAAGAGAATGATTCCGCCTCTCGGATGGTCGCCAAGGAATCGCGACCAAGTTTTCTCCACTCATATGGATTTGTATATGACACGATGTAGAGAATGGCTCCGACTATTAAATATGCTATGCCAATCGTCATCCAAACTGTGTATGTCAATGGGGTGGACAAATACAGGAAGCGGCGAGCTATGGATGGATATACATATTGCGGTTTCTTCAGCACTACCACCGGGCCAACTACTTGGAATGGCTGTGAGAAGTCCACCACCTTCATGCGCTTTGGTGATGCTGTTAGAGGTCCAGCGGCCATATCGGCTTCCTGATGTAGTACAATTATAGAATTAAACAAGAACAATCAGAGGTTGCAGACCTACACCCTCCCGTTTTTGTCACATTGTAAAAAGTACTTGGATATTCCGGATTTCCTGGATTTTCTAGATTTTTCGGATTTCTCTGGATCACACCCACACTTGTTGAATCATAGTGTATTGTTACACCCTATTATGTGTTAAAATTTTAGCCAGAGGGTTCCAAGGTATCCACAGATCCAGAATTTGATTCAAAATACCCCATTCTCCTTACTAGCCAAGGGTATAAACAAGAGATCGGTGTTACACTGACGGGATATTGGCTAAAATCTTGGCATTTTGCATTTTCAAATGCAAATCTAGCTTTGTATCAAGATCACAATGACCTTGACGGCTTGGCCTCAAAAGTGTGATTGTCTGTGCTGCTCCTCCTGGTTGAGGTAACTTTATGGCGATGTGCTTATAGTTCCAATAATTTTGTCAGTTCTGAGATAAAGGCCAGATCAGCTAAACAGAACCATATTGTTAAAGTCTGCATTTTATACAAATGTTACAATAACCTTGGCCTCTAACCTGAATGTCATTGTATTTTATATAGCTAAACATGTGACTAAGTTAAATTCAAGTAGGGCAAGCTAATCCTGAGATATAAGGCAATATATTGAGCTAAACCAAAAGTTTGATAGTCAGGGAGTTCGGAGATCGATCGATTCCATCACGAACGTGGTGTGGGTGGAGCTTAGATTGAGATGGGCGGGGCATAACTAAATGTGGAAAGGTCCATTGAACCGGTAATGTATCTTGAGTTACTGGCCCTGACGTAGTGGAAAACAGACGTACTTGACTTGAAACTGCTAAACTTTGTCTGAACGAATGCACGGCTCTCACAAATGACAACTTGTCTTTATTTAGACGTGGACCTGATCAGTGTCGTTTGAAAAAGGAATTGAACGAAACTGTTTGGAAAGGATGTCAATCTTTCTTTTGTTTAAGTGTGGCCAAATCTTAAAATCAATATGATAATTCTTGGAAAAAGCAGCATAACTAAATATGGTTGGCACATGTTCATGGAATAGACAGTGGTACTTACCCCTCTAATCACCTCCCCTATCATTCCATTCCATGTGCCATTCTCCTCATTGAACCTTCCATATAAGTTATCTGCTACAAGCTGGAGTTCAAAATTCAAGTGTGGAGCGCGAGAACTAACGAGCTCTAACAGCTCCTTTATGTATCCTGAGAACTCATTGGTTTGGCCAATCGTCTCATTGCTCAAGGAACTGTGACGTAAGCTCAAATATGGACGTGTCTGAAAAGGAAAGAAAATTGCGCTATAATATTATATCTGACTAATGCAATGTGAATTCAGTTATACTTGCATTTCATACATGTTTGTGTGTAAGACAGCGTGTCCCTGAATATTTAGAGGAGAAACTGTTCTAGAATGACAAGTTTGAGAGCCACGTTAAACTTTCCATATTCTCGTGTCCAATGACTACTTATCATAAACATCAAGGGCACTGTGTAGTTTGTGCTCTATGGCATACTGCCTCGACTTATCACACTATGGACTCTTGGGAAACGATTTCTAACCCATTTATTTGTGACGTAATCCATTTCTGAAAATGTTCTTGTGCACTGTCGTTTTTCCTTGAGTTAGAAGCGGGTGAAGTTATAAACACTTAAAACTAAGGATATCGTACATTCGCAATATAGTTCCCTAGTTTTATATACAAAAAGTAAAAATGTCCTTGTTGCTGACAGCATGTTTTTGTCAGACAGGAGACTTGCTCTCAAAATATTTTCAATACTTTCAACAGCGTCGGGGTTTTAGTGCCTTTAGATCACGGAAGTTCAAATGCGAAAATTATCTGCAATGCATGAACAATTTTGTTGAACAATTTGAAGTTCATTTGACTGGTAAGCCACGTGCTTCTGTCAAAGTAGCTTCGAAATGTTCAGCAGTTTACCAGTTATCGTTCATTTGAAATCAAGATTCTGGGTATTCATGTCCAAAGGCCTAAAGCAACCATGTATTATCTACAACGTCACGCGCTCCCGATCTACAAACAATACTCTGCAATGACATATAAGTTCTCGACAGGAAACGGAATGGACGTTTGATAATAATCGTATCTATGAGTATTATTGCTAACATAGAATTGAAAAAGCTAAGTTTGATGAAGGAAAAATTACGAGCTGATCTGTTTTAAAAAGTACATGTTTATGACTAATGACAAGATATTCATTTATCTATTCAGGCATAGATTATCTATATACTCACCAAAAGTGTCGTCACGCGGAGAGTATACTGAAAGAAAAAAGGAATAAAATTAACAAATTTAATAAATTCAGGAAAACCTCTCCATAACGGCCGCATATTTTAGAGAGCTAGAATCTTGTGATCACAAAAGGCATACACCCGTAAGCGACACATATTAACATATAAGATTCTTAGTATGACCACATGAATTCTCTCTTCCAGTTTCCATACAGTACAACGAACAGGTGGCTCTGGTAGAAGTAGGAAATTTGGCACACATCTATAACATATTTACCTACAGTGCCATCTCAGATATAGCGTTTGAATGGCATGACGGTCATTTCTCGATATAACCACCATGTCCCAGAGTAATAAACTATATCTTGAACAATAAATGGCACATGACTTTCAATTTGATGTCTCCATGCAAGTTCCATGCACATACGTGTGTAGGTAAATATGTGTGTGGATAGGTATTTTTTAAATTATTGTCACGCATTAGTTCTATGAACCCTATGATTGACGACGCACTGACACTAAGATATAGCTAAATCGCCATCGAAATGTACTTTTTACCCTTTTAACCAATATTTACAGACCCGAGAGTGGCTCGAATCAGTGAATTATGAGACACAACCCACCTAGCGTTTGGAAGGCGAGTATCCTACCACTAGACAAGAATTCAAGAAAATTCACCGTAGCTTTCAACTACCCGTCTCACAACCAGACGAATTCACCTTTCCAGAGTACCCACCCATCATATGACGTCATAATGAACTGCGTGATGTGTACAATGACATCATAATGAATGACGTCATGAATGACGTCGATAAGTACGTCACGAACGCATATTTGAAGACGGTCTATGCGTTATTGTACAGATTGTTTGCTTTTAACACCCAGTCAAATTAGTTACAAACTATTCAACACCTTCCCTGTATAGTTTTCAAGAAATTGATAGCTAGGGAATTTGGGGATCGATCAATCCCAACACGGCGATGTGTGGGTGGAGCTTAGCTAGTGATAGGCGGGGCATAGCTAAAAATGGAAAAGGCCATTGAATGAAACTGATGGTGCATATTCCAGATATTTTACTTTTACATTTTCTATGACCCCTCCTGCTATATCATTAGGCCCTCGCATGTATGTAGTTTTTAATATTATTGTCAAGCATTAGTTCTATGAGCCCTGCCATTGACAACGCACTGGCACTAGGATATAGCCCAGTCGACATCTGAATGTAATCTTTATCTTTTTCAGTTCTCGACCCGCGAGGGGCTCTAACCAGTAAATTCTGCTACACATTTTAAAATAGCAATCTTCCCGAGCAACATGATGCATCTCAGGAACTAAAGAACTACACCCTTCATTTTGGTTTGTGCATATAGGTGCCAGAGTTAGCAAAAGTATTTTGGGTGTGTAACTGACAACTAGAGAAAGTGAAAGCCTAAATCATTTATTCTGATTTCATATTAGATTTGTAAGGGCAATAAAATGAGACTTTCAGACAGAGAATCATATTTCGGTCTGCATTCTTCATATATAAATTGTTCATGTACTGCTACCAAAAAGCATAATATCACCGGTGTCGGAAATCACCACATCACTGCACTACATCTTTTCGTAAACAATATCTGGTACATGTGCACTGAGCCGTTAATCGCGATATAGCTTTCATACACTTGTTATTTGTATGCCATCATTTGGTGCATTCACAGACTAAAGCATCTCTGCACAATTTGAATACATTAAGGATGTCGCTCCATGCAACTTTCTGTATTCTTAAGCTCTGTCATTGGTGTGAGGGATTGACTCTATAGGATTATCAAGACTGATAGACAGCCTTCCTCACGTGCTCGAGAAGAACATATTGTGTCAGTGGAGTTTTATTTACGTCCCAGCCATTTAATAAACTGTAGCCTTAGTTGCATGGCATCTGAAACGTGTCATATAGAAGAACGACAACGCTCTCCAACGTTTTCATATCAGCAGTCACGACTGCGTGATATAGCTGTTCCATAAATGCAATCAATATGCCACTGAGTTAAGGACACACATTCCATGTCCCTTTTCCTCCGGCAGTGAAACAGAAAACAGTTTCCCAGTTCGTAATACCGTAGCATATTTGAATTGCTAGACACTTCTCACGGTAATTTCTGCGTAGATTGCGTATGTGTGTTGCGTGCGTGCGTGCGTGCGTGCGTGCGTGCTTACCCTGTTGGCTGTCGGCAAACAACAGTCTCAAGTAGTGAGCGTTGTTTTTGTCAGCGAGCCTAAAATGTCAGCCAATGTCATGGAGTCAATATTCTTTTGTAACATCTGATAACGGACAAGTTTTACTCTCACCTGGTGTCTGTATTTGTCGTGATTTGTCGTCATCCCACACAATGCTGACTCTTTGAGTCTAGCCGTGACTTCACCTATGCGAAAAAAGCATCCTACAACACTCTCTGAATGGCTTGGTTGATTCAGGTAGCAACATTTGGGTAATGACTGACCAATCTAAGACGACAACATCAGGATCTATTTCCTCTACCACATTATTTTATGTAGTGAACAGCATCAGTCGGAGTTTGCCTTGGTCTGCCAATGACCATCAAGTGATGACGTAGCGAAAGCGGCATGTAAGCATACACACTAAAGAACAAGGTTGTGCTGCTTTGATCTCTGTAATAATGGACCTTTCCATTTTAGCTATGTCCCGCCCATCACTGGCCAAGCTCCACCAACACCTCGCTCGTGTTGGTATCGCTCGATCCCTGAACTCCCTGACTATCAATTTCCAGAAAACTATACAGGCAACCTGTTAAATTTTTTGAAACTAATTTAACTAGCTTCAAAATATTCAACAGCATGTTTATTACATAGTAGTGACGTACCGTTAGTACAACGTGTCGGACTATTAAGAGTTAATGGCGGGGGACATAGAACCATTTAGGGCGTAATGATTATGACGTCACAATATACGTCACTTAGCTGATTATGACGTCATATGACGTCAGCTTGATAGATGGATACTCTGGAAAGGTGAATTGCATGTGCTTTTAGAGTGATTTATTCTGTCAATGAACCATTCCTGCACAAATTTATTGCGCTGTTCCAGATCACGTTATTCGATCGTATACATTATATCTAGAACCTCGTTATCAATGCCCCTTGTACATTGAGATGATCGCTAGTTTCGAAGAATGGATTCGTGTACTGTTCAACCGCTGATACTCATGTCTTAACACTTTGACGGAAAGCTTTATATGTTCCTGGTCATTGGTTTTGATGGCACATATCAAGGGCGATCTATTCATAATTGATTACAGTGTTTGCTTGACAAAATGTAACACGGGGATCAGTTAGGCCACCAACGCCACTCCACCATCTTTCCCAACAGCATTGCTTTACTCGCGAGCATGACCGATAGCTATCTGTTAAAAAGAAAGGTTTGTTCTTTTGACTGGAAATATTGGTTAACTGCTATTTTGATGCACCAGTCTGCCAAGCTCTTGTGTTAAATTGTAGATGATCAAGAAGTCACATGTTATACGTCTTGCGTATCTCTTCCAAGGTTGTGTATATACACAAGCTGTAACTGGGGATCGTCATGTGCATGTAATGACCACGTGTATGGAACACGTATGTAGTGCTAGCAAATGCAATTTCTGCCTACCTAGTGCTGATGTCCCAGTTTCTTTAAATCAGCCAACCCACTATGGAGCAGTATGAGAAACTATGTGTCTTTGTAAACTAATGATCATTTTCACTGGAAGTTCTTGGCTATGACAGGTGCCTCTCATAGTGAAATCCGACGAAATCCAGAACCAAGACAGTTTCTGTTTATATGACGTGTTGTACCTGTATTCTAAGAGTATTGCACGAATCACTAAACGGTTTTCAGCCACTATTGGCTTGGTCATGCCGGGAGAAGGATAGTGATTTGTGTTGGTGTAGCGCGGATTGATTGAGCAGGTATGAACCGTCCCAACCAGGCTGGGTACGAGGCAGCCGGGCGGGGCCGGGTCAGTTCTGAGCACGCCCCCACCCACATGACCAGAATGAAGCGAGGATTCCAAAACTCTGCCATTTTTAAATCGGTTAAGAATTGCCTGTGTATTGTCTAAATGAACCCACTTATTCTATTTTCAAAATATTGAACCCATAGGCCTAGCGCATGTATGCTTTCAGTACATGAGTACTATAGCGCACCACCTGACCCGCTTCCCTACCTCTGAAGCGCGCTCGCTGATTGCCTGTGGCGTTCCATCTGTGACGTCACAGGCAGTATATAAGGGGTCGAACAATCAGTTTCGAGAGCACTCAGATGGTGGTGAGGTGCCTGGTCTGAGAGGACGAGCGCAAGTGACTGCATTCCGTACCGCAGATATCCAACGTCTGCTGCGGATCCTTTCGGTTTTCAGACTGATTGTCTCTGGGGTACAGGCCACTACATCCGCAACCACAGTTTTTGTAAGCTCCCGGGAAGATATCACCCGGGGGAAAAAACCAAAGTAAAGTCAGCTAGCCCAAGCCACTACTTCCGCAAAGGGACCTTTTGAGCGGATGGGCCTTTTGGCTCCGATGTAGGTCGTCATTCAGTATGTGGGGCGAGTGACGTACTCGGTGATGACTCGCCAGATCCACCATGCCACGCAATCAGTGGTGGAAATGAATCCGCACATCATGTGTTAGCATTTTTTGACATTTCGACCTAAGTTATGGGAACATTGTTTGATACATCGTGTGAGCTATTCGATGCATCTCGTCTTGTGGACTGCCTGAATGCATCCGCATTAACTAACAATCTTCTGTAGCCCATCACGAACTGTAGGGCATTTTCCAACTTCTGCACCAGTACGGAACTTTTTAGACTATTCAGATAAATTAAAAACTTTTCATGCGAACGTGACTATCTACAAGCCATTTTCCTCTGCGAAGGATCATCTTTACTTTTCCTGAGAATGAGCCGTATCATTAGTGTGACTGCAGTATTTCCCTAGCAGCTGACTTCCACATCGTGCAATCTCGCGTTCCAAATTGTGTAACGCTTTCAACTATCATGAATATGAGACTTCTTCCGTACCGATGACTAATAGGTACTCTGTCTTATTATAAAAGTATTGTCCTACTTTTATGTAACAAGTACTTATGACTAATAAGTACCTCCCGGTCATTTGAGACCACATTTTTATAGTTTATTATTATTATGTATATATTATCCTCATTTTCCATGACTACAAGTACGGCAAGGTCGAGTGACCTTCTATTTTACTGTATTTATTCTAAAGTTAGTGATATGGCAGTAGCCACCCATGTTAAATTGTTTTGTTTACTATAAAAACTCTTGGATCGCAGTATCACCGGGCTAACCAATAGAGCAATAACATCCACACCACCTTGTTCCATGCACAGCATCAATCTTTCACTGAGGTCGCTGTTCATGTTCTCATTACGGGAACATGACACACGGCCAACTAAACCTGGACTATTCTAGCTCGATAGGATAGGTTTATTGTAGTAGGGACGATTACTCGGTAGGAGACATTTTGTGTTAGTCTCTTTTCCGGAGTAGCGGATATGTAACACCACACTCCGGGTAGATTGTATAAATTGGCAATTTTCCTTAAGGCCTCCGTTATGAGTAATTGTCTCTGTCTACGCTCCACCAGTCTTCGGGCTTATTAATTGTCTGGACCTCCTTCTGTCACGTTATTTAGAGTTAGCTCTGAAACTATTGGGGTTCCAGTGTGGCTAGAAACAAAATGGCGATCACCCCATACATCTTCCGCGTATCATTGGATACTGGTTAGTTAGATAACCCCGCCAAAGTAGGAAGCACTGTGAAAACATAAATATAATTTATTACTGGCCTGCAGTGCATCTCTGGGCGATATTACATAACCCAAATGACAGGTAAATGTTAGCTCCCCGGATACGGATCACTATAAATCCATACCCGACACGCCGGTGATGGAAAAGGATCCAGCTTTCCATCTAACTCTACCAGTGACTGGGTGCGGTCTTAGAACCCACCACGCCCTCCGTGGAAGGTCACTATAGATGGATGGCTGCATCTTTGTCCCCACCTTAAAAAAGCTTGAATGGGCTTTTCAAACGCTTATGTACCGTATTTGTCCTTGTGGTGTTATGTGTCGTCATGACCTGACAGTGACAGGATCATTATATGATTCTGGAACTCCCATCTCATGATAAGTATGCATGCGTCTACTGAGGGGGATGTTCCGTTGGGTGGCCACACGACCACCAAACATTCTCGCCCGTCAGACCTGTATATTAAAAGGGAGTTAGCTTACATTGCCAATTGCGCCTAAAGACTAGACTTGGACCCAATAACTAAAAGATAGGGTAGGAATTAGCAGAAGGCCCACATAAATAAAGCGGCAACTACTAACACAGAATTTTGGAACCTACATAAGATGGCGGTGTTGAATTCTGCGGAAATCATGCACCCCACCTTCACGTAAAACAGCGTGCATCACAACTCCCATATAGCTTCACTAGGTTGACTTGTTTACATACTTTAGTTTTAATAAGAGAGTGACACTTTTTGCCATCTCTCTTCCTCCGCTTCGGCGTCGGAGGCATTTTCCTGTAACGTAGGCCCGTGCGAGGCACTTTCCTCTCGCAACAAAATAATGTTCCATAGGGGTTAATTTGGTTTATATTAAGCTAGCTAAGTAGCCGCGCTAGGACCCTCCTTAATATAAACCACATTAACCCCTATGGAACATTATTTTGTTGCGAGAGGAAAGTGCCTCGCACGGGCCTATGTCACAGGAAAATGCTTCCGACGCCGAAGCGGAGGAAGAGAGATGGTAAAAAGTGTCACTCTCTTATTAAAACTCACGGATCTCATTCTGTGTGGTACCTTTAGCGAGGGCCACGATTATGAGTCGTCAACCTGGCACCATGTACTAGACCTCACCCCCCCCCCCAAGGTAGCAACAAACGAGTACGATTGTTTGACTGTACCACATTAATTATTGCATGTATCCTTAACATTATTTGTCAGCCATAAAATGGAGCCGTGGAACCGTCACACCAGTGACACAACAGCGTGGACGAGACAGTAAGGTTCAACCTTGGCGGCGATGGTCGTATGGTCCCACTGGAACGTGAACGTTCCATCGGCTCTCGAATTCGGTTCTTGTACGATTCGACAGTGTGCAACACCAGCTCCACAACCCTGAGATCTGCAGCTAACCAGCTATCTCACCTGCCACGCCACGCACCTGCAGTGCCTCAGAGCGGGAATGTTCTGTGGACCAGCGTGCACGCCTCGAGGCTACAAGTGGCGCCCGATGTAGGGCTCGAAAACAAAGTGACGATACGCCCACCCGTATGTTCCGGTCTCCATTTTACTGCAATCTGTACTCTCCCGACTCAGAGGTGGAGTACTAAGATGGAAGGGCGGCCCGAGCACTCACCAGTGATGAGCTAAATTATTCTGAATTAGCCACCATTAGCACGACCACAAGAGTACTCGCCGATCAGTGAGGAGGCTTTCAGTGATGCCTCCCAGGCGGGAGCGTCCTTTATAACAATGTCTGACATCCGCGCTAGGCACTCTAGACCGGTGCCATGCCACAGACAGCAGCGGAGAAGTCCCCCTTTGGGGCACACTATACAACCTACACACACATATGGCCTGCGTGAGGAAGGGGCCAGCTCGTCGTCGTTGCTGCTGATTTTTCTTATGCGGCTACGAAGCTGATGGTAGCAGTAGTGCTGTATCTGAAGTTGATGGTGTGTACTGTGAATTGGTATAGACAGCAGTTTGAATTGGACCGGACCGGAGCGGAGCTATTTGCGCCAGCAATTTTGGACAATGCATCATGGGGTGTTTAGGAGATGCGCAAAAGAAACAGCGTCATTGCCATTGTTTACGCTGATGTTTGTGGCGATGGCTTTTGCGGATCCATGATGCAGTGTGTTGGCTTCCGTCCGTGTCACTACTACTGCTACTGGGTGCTGGAGATGATGATGATGGTTGGTGGGTGCTGCAGATCACCAGAGGGCACCGGGTGTTAAGTGTCTTGGTGGTGTTATTTTGTAATATTGGCTTTGAACGCTATGCAAATATAATAATGATGCCATGCAACAGCCATTTTCTTTTTCTTTTGCATTATTTGTGCAAGAGACAAAGAACTCGCATTCGTATGATGCAGTTAATGCAGTTGACAAACCAAAAAAAGAGTGCACAGCTTTCGGATGCAGATATTGTTCTACCAGATCAATTAACTGCTCCTGTTTTTGAAAGTTCGGCTTCAGGACCTACCCTCTGCACCTTTGCGACATGACACATGTGGTGTGTAGGAAAGCAAAAAATTGATCAAAGATATGCAGACCTAGAGCCTGAAATTCGCTTGCCTACGCTCGAAAAACAGCCAGATCCGCTGGTAAATTATCCCGCATGGAAATAGACAAACACGGGAGCAGAAAAGCTCACATGGAAAGCGGGCCTTAGTCAAACTGCTAACGACTACGGTATAAGGTGACATGTTCCCAATTTACAAATCTATAAAAAATAAAGGTGGAAGACACGCTGCCCTGACACAGATAACAATGCTTTTGCAACTCCTATGGGTCTGCTAGTCCGTCTGTCAGCTTGCCTTTTGGTTAGTTTGTCAAAGTTTGACAAAAGCACAGGCCGATCAATTGGCTTGTCTACCAAATTTTGACATCGTCTAACAACAATGCCTATGTCTCATCCATTGTATGTTGCACATGTTTAACTCTCCCGCACCGAAACCTGTATGTAGGCAATAAAATGAATGTTTCAAGCCTTTTACCCTCCGAGATATGACCTAGCTCGCCGACGGCCACCATTTTGAAATGTATCAGCCATCAATGGTTCCCACAGCGGTCTCGGGCACTGGAAAGCACATATGTAACCCATTCGTATCTCGCGAGATCTCCTTCGACGCAAGATCGAGAAAAGTATTCTCGAAGAAGCCACGCCTCTATTTTTAAATTGATATGTAACCCTGAAAATGCACGTTCTAGACCATTTAGCTTTCGCGATATATGGTTTAATCTGAAACATGGCGGCCATTTATTAAAAATTGCAAAGATACCCTCCAAGACCGAAATCAGAGATAGCGCTGTTGCTAAATTCACATATTATGGCATGATTAGATAGACGTGTGCAACCTTTACCGCACTACTACAGGGTCCACGATTCAGCCGGATTTGGCAGCTAACTGCTGGATTAAATGCAATGCGCGTAGCATAGATTATCATATATAAGGTCACTCCACAAACGATGACCGTAAGAATGGATCAAATTGCGTGTTTCTTAACTATATTGGGACATTAAGTACGTCTATGTTGGCATTTGGATGTTATAATAGGCCATGTCTAATCCTGAAATGTTTTCTTGCACGAATTCAATGTGCGTATTATGTACTCATATCTCAAAATAGAGATAACTGGATGATAATTGCATAATTTAGCAATGAGAAAAGTGAATTGATAATACGATCACTTATCGTTTTCTGGCCTCAAACCTCCGTTTGAAGGACTACATATCTTATGGAACGAGTATTTTAAGATCCTGGAGAACGCGTCCGCTATGACAACCGACTTGCTGTATGAGAAAGAGGACCTTAGATGTAAAGAAACACGGCAACCATAACTGCGACATATTGCTTTGAACAAGAATTACGATCTGCGTATAATATACACACATAGTAGGCTACTGTAAAAAATCCATTGCCATGCGGTAAGAGCAGTGGTGGCGCATGTATTCATACAACTATGCAAGTTACCCAAGAACAGTCTGTTTGGGCAAATGAGCAGACAAAATATTAATTCCACGAGGGTTATATAATGCCATAGAGTGTTGATTGATGCATAGCATAGCCGTTACGCCACCGTTACATGCATATCATTTGTCTTGTTACAGCGCTAGGGAAAACTAATTACGATAAAATCCATGAGAGCTGTTGTCATGCTATTTCCTCAGCGAGTATATCTTACAAGTATCGTCCCGAAAATGTTAGAGCGATAGCCGCAGTAAGGCACCGCCACGCTACAAGACGAGTAAATGCATGCCAACACCCAAAACAATGAGAAAGTACCAGCGGTTATAACACAATATATCATAGAGAGAATAGGCCTAGGTCTGGACAGATAGATATATAAATTGGTAGACAACTGTATACATGCATGTATATATGTGTGTGCGTTTGTGTGCAAGTGCGCGCGCCCGCATGCGCGCGTGCTGTGTGCGTGTGTGCGTGCGTGCGGATGTGCGTGCCGCACGCACACGTGCGAGTGTGCGTGTAAGTAGGTAGGTTGGGATGGATTGAAGGATAGAATGAGCTAAATAGACAGTCATGTAGGCATGAAGGAAGACACGCATGTGTGTAGGCAGGCAGGTAGGCAGGCTGACATGCAGGCAGGCAGGCAGGTACGCAGGCATGCATGTGGTCGGTGGCGTGTGTGGGTAGGGAAACAGAAACAGACTATAAGACTAGCTCTTTATGTCTTGAGGTAAGTTTTTAAATTATTTATGGCTACATTTACAGCCTGTCGTGTGCAACATCTTTGAATCTCATTCGATTATCTATGAATATCTGACTTCTCTCCGCCATCAAATGGCACTATAGATCAAGCAAGCGTTCCCGTAATAGAACATCTCCAGGGTGTAGTGTGTTTGCTTTGCACTCATAATTTGGGTTATATAAATACTCAGTTATATTTACCACGTGTAGAGAACAACGCTTTCTCAGTGTTCAGAATCAACCAGATCCATTCGTGTGCTAGTCTCTGTTCTTCTGAGAAGAGGTTCTTCTCAATGTCATTGATTCAAATTCTTTTCAGTGATAATAGTTGACGAATGAAATTGCGAGGAACCTCTTCTCATAGTTCTTGGCTGAAGAGAAGACTAAACCAATTCGTCACATTTCTACCGAAAGTACACGCGCCACGAGGCACACATTGGATATACCACTCAATACTTGAATCCATAGTGAATTATAAGTGCTTATACACAGGAATCTTATTTCTCGAAACTTGGAACACAATCGATAAAAGAAATGCTATTATAAATATATCTACGTTGAGTGGAATATGCCTCTGAGATTACTCACATTTCTGGATAGGTCATTGATGCCCTTGCTAGCGGCAACGCACTGAAATTAAATAACCAAAAACATGTTTATATTTAAATAAGTTTAATACTAACTACTAAATAATTATTAAGACAAACATGATATTAAATAAACAGTAAGCACACAACACATAGTAAATACATTAACATTGTGTGAAAACAGGAAACGCTTTATTAGTTAGCGCTTAGCAGGGAACGTCGGCAATGTCTGAGATCATGATGGATATTTAAATGTGCATAGACAGGGTCAGGATGAAATATTTGGAAATTTGCAAAAGGATTGAAATCATTTCATTATATGCCACTTTGACGAAACATATCATTTGAGTTATATTACATGACATGGCTAGCAAAACTTAGTTAGGCATCATCGATTTTATAGTACTTATCATGGCACAAATGATGCATCTATACAATATAATTTAAAATCTGAATCTAGGGAAGGGAAATGACCAAAATATACAAAATGGGGAAATGGTTTCATTGTCGCATCCTATATATTTCCCTAACAGATGAAATCACAGACATGGATGACTGTCACAAAATACTTCTGGCATCCCGAGACCTGAGAGTTACTGATTACACACCACCACTCACTTTACACAACTTTGAAGGACAATTTATCGGGGTTGACCAGGGCAAAGCCGAGGGAATTCGAGAATGGTTCAAGGATAAGTTAACTGACAACGACGATGCCCCTTCGCACCCGTTCTCGGGATACCTTCGGCCATTATTTACACCAACAGCAGAAGTTGAAAAGGCACTTAAAGCCCTGACAAATGGACGCGCATCTGGACCTGATGGCATGAGTAATGAGCTATTCAAATATGCAAGTGACATTACCTCAAACCCGATCACGCACCTAATCAATCAGCTTATATGCACCACCTTCCCATCGATGCTGTAGGCCAAGACAACATTATCGCACTACCCAAAACCAAGAAGGCACATGGCCTCCAGCCAATCAGCAACGCATTGTGCTCATCAACAGCATACGGAAAATCCTATCCAATATTACTCTATGCCACATCCGTGACAAGATCGATGACTTCATCGGATCACGTCAAAGTGGCTTCACACGTGGACGCAGCTGCGCAGACATTGTAGGGGCTCAACACATGCTTGTGTCGGTAGTCATGTACATGCACTGGGATTTCCACCAATTGGGCATTGAGGTGTCACTGTCCTTTCACACAGTTAAACACTCAGAGATCCTAGATGTACTACGCCAGGAAAGTTGCCATGAAAATGAGCAGCTCTGTAGAGTTTTAGACATCAATCGGTTCCCCACAAGGAGATGGGCTATCCCCTGTGCTTTTCACTGAATTGAAATCCGTGTGGGAAAATTCCACAAGACAAATCGCTCAGTGTCCATACGGGGTATGCTGTTAGAAATGGTATATCCCGACGATGTGGACTGCATAGACGAGGAAAAGAAACCCCTTTACGAACCGAATAGCTGCAAGCAAACTAAAAATGGAGAATCTCCTTATGAATGAATCCAAAACAGAGTTCACCTACATATACCTATCTACAAACCATGGAACTAAAAAACCAATGGAGGAAAAGTAAAATCCTGGGCTAACTGTTTTGCAGTACTGCTGACATTGATGCACGCTGCGTCTTTGGGAACATAGATTTCCAGTCCTTCTGGAAGCTATGGATTCGCCGATCAAAGATTCCCTTGACAAAAAGACTACGTTTATGCAATGCAACCTGCATATCCTTGATGCTGTATAGCTGTAACTGCTGCGCAGCTCCAAAGGCACCTCTAGACAAACGTGATGCCTGTCACCGCAAACACCTACGCACCATCACTGGACAACGATGACAAGACAACATAATTTCTAATGCTGCACTATACAAGATGTGTAAAACATCGCCGCTGTCTGTAGAAGTCGCCCAGCAAAGATGGTTCATGTTTGGCCATGCCCTAAGGATGCCAGAGGACACACCAACAAAGAGAGCCTTGGAATTCGCCTTACTGAGAACCAGCAAATACAAAGCCATGAGAGGGCGTCATTGCATAAATCTGCTAAGCGTGCTACGAGGTGACCTCAAGAAAACAGGACTCAATACATTCAAATCAAGAATGGACCTGAGGAACAGAAGGACGTCAGCTGAGGACAAGAAACAGTAGGCAAAATCGAAGAAGGACTGATTGTGGCTGTAGGATGATTGTACTACTACATCCGCAGAATACAGTAATCATCATCATGATAATAGATTTTGAAACATTCGATCGATTCTGATAGTCTCAATAGGATCATATACATTCAGCAGCTATATATAGATTCCAGTATTGTTAGAATCGGTAGAGTGGTACGTTATCTTTGTCCCATAACATTGCCGGAGTTAGATTTGTTCTTGGTCGTATGGAGAGTAGGTCTACTTCGGTAATAGGTGCAGCTCTGGCTCACTGTCTATTGACGGTCAGAATAACCAAGTCGGTTGCATAAAACGAAAATTGGCCCATGAAATTTTTCCAATTTATTTTTAATAAAAAATTGTTTGGTTTTTTTTACGAACGCCTACGTCATTTTAAAACTCACTATAACGGACACCTGCTTGTGAGCCTATAAGATGATATGTCTTTATGACGGGTGGTCACGTTACCACAAATTCTAATGAACCACCATCAATGTGCCACAACAGCTACATGACACTATCAATGAGTTGTGTTAAGAGAACGCATGTGTTTAGTAAGCACCCATAGATACAGTGCCTATCTTGCGGAGGGTTGTCTGTGCTATAGCTGCCTTCATGGTACAGGAATGTCTGCAAAAAGTACCGCTCAGAGATATTGATAACAATGAGCTATACCTGTGCTGTTTCAGAAAATTGTTGATGATTTTGTGTGGTTACATGTTCATACTTTTGTGAAGTATTTATAGCCCAGCTTTTTATAACCTAATACCGAGTGTTGAGAAGAGTGGCATCATGAATCCACGTTTAGCATTCTTGACGTTACTTTACATAGGTGTAGGGAACAGGGGTGGCAGGGGGCTATCGCTCCCCAGGTTTTTCCTCTCCCATAGTTTATCCCATTGCGCCGCCATAGGTCTTGGCCACACCCGTACTTCAGCCACCCTAGGTCCAAGTATGTTCATACACCCATATTTTAAACCTCACAAACCAGAAACGACAAATTCTGTTAAATATCTTGAAACTAATTTGACTGGGAGCTGTTGGCAGTAACAGGTTCCAGTCAAGGTAGTTTCACAATATTCGACAACGTTCCTGTGAAGTTGTCCCGAACTCGAGGCAGAGGAATGGCAATGATTAAAGGGAGTTAATGGCCGATTTATGTGGACGAGGATTTGGAATTCTGTACAAAGAGAATAGCTGAATATGATATATACTAAACACGGTTGTAAATCTTGCTGTTAAATGTAAACTCTCTTAACCATTTGACACTCATATCAGCAAAAAACGGCGTCTGTATTGGACTTGAGAAATGTCCATTTGCAGGCCAAGATAAGGCTTTCTTTGATAATTTACCAGTGGAATGACTGGCCCGATAACAGAGGCAGTCACAACAGTGGTACGTTTTAAAAAAATAGTCTTTTCTTGGTCAGCAAATTGACATTTTATATAAGAAAATTGAAATTATTTTAACAAATTCGAGGGTTAAAGGGTTAAAACCCTCTATTTATCAGAGCCGATATAGACACCTGGAATTTCGTATCTATTGGCTTGAACGTAGCTTACTGGGAACGCACCATTGGGGAGCAATTCTTCTCGCGTCGGAATTTCTGAGTATTTCCAATAAGATTCCACTAAAATTGGATTTAGTTGAAATGTGAAGAACATAATGGAGGAATCCGTTTTTAGCTATACCGTACCCAACTCTAGCTGACCTCCGCCCACGTTTTGCTCGTGTTCGGATCGATCGAACTATGAACTTCCTGAATCTCAATTCAAGTTCAAGAAAACTATATAGGCAAGCTGTTGAATATTTTGAAATTAATTTGACAACAGCCCCTAGTCAAATTAGTTTCAAAATCATCAACAGAATGTTTTTTTAAATAGTAAAAACAAATAATCCGTACCACTGACAGACTTTTAAAAGTTCACGACGGACTTAGCTACACCATTCGTTTCACATTTGATTGTGACGTCAGCATACATGTAACATAATTGATTATTGCGCCATTTACTAGAGTGACAGATTGGATTTATCCAGTCTTCAGTGTAATGTAAATGTGCTCAGTATCTATTTTTATCTGAGATATCCGCATACAATCTACTAAAGAGACTAGACATGGTGGTCATATAGTCTAATCTAAATCAGATACACATTACGTCACCATATGTATATGTACTTAATTACTGGTTCAATAGCCTCAATTTATCCATCCAGCATATGCCATCATAATGAACTACGTGACGTGTAGGATGACGTCATCATCAATGACGTCATGAATGAGGTGGATAAGTACGTCATGAACGCTTAATTGAAGACGGACTATGGCGTTGTTGTAAGAATTGTATGTCTATATATGACTATCTAATAAACATTCTGTTGAATATTTTGAAACTAATTTGATTGGGCGCTGTTGCTGCCATAGGCAGCAACAAACCCCAGTTAAATTAGTTTCAAAATATTCAACAGCGTAACTGTATAGTTTTCTGGAAATTGATAGTCAGGGAGTTTATGGATCGATCGATCCCAACACGAGCGAGGTGTGGTGGAGCTTAGCTAGAGATGGGCGGGGCGCAGCTAAAACTGGAAAGGTCAATTGACATACTGGTTTAAATAATAATAATAATAATAGCATCCAACGATGAATTCAAGGAGTCACAATTTCAAGGCTATTATGCAGGTAAGCTGCAGCATATTTTGAAACTAAGTTGACAATAACATCTTGCCGTCAAATTGTTGTTGTTGTTGTTGTTGTTGTTGTTGTTGTTGTTGTTGTTGTTGCTGCTGCTGCTGCTGCTGCTGCTGCTGTTGCTGCTGCTGCTGCTGCTGCTGCTGCTGCTGCTGCTGCTGCTGCTGCTGTTGTTAGCTCACCTGGCCTGAAAGGCCAAGTGAGCTTATGCCGTGGCGACCCTCCATAGTGTGTCCGTCGTCCGTCCGTCCATCGTCCGTCGTCCATCCGTCCGTCAACTTTCAATTTCAATTATATTTGGCAGGAAGCATCCTTAGCACAGAGGGATCCAATTTTGTTCAAATGAAGCCGATCGGCCAATTTGGCTGGCGGCCATCTTGGATTTCGGCTGATTTTTAAAAATCTTCATCTCAGAAACCGCTTGGGCAATCGATTCAAAACTCATGAAACCTCATCTAGGGAAAGACGTAAGCCAAGTTTGCTCAAGACGACTTGATTGACCGAATGGTTCGGCGGCCATCTTGGATGACTCAGTTTTCCCGCAAACGTCTTCTTCTCCCGAACCGCTTAAGAGATCAGACCGAAATTCGGGAGATATGATTAGGGACTAAGGGTCATTAAAGTTTGAGCAAGGGAGGTTGATCCCGTTAAAAACATGGCCGCCGTGAACCAATCAAAATGTAGCGTGTTTGGCGGCCATATTGGATTTTTTATTTGATGGATACTGAGGCCGAAATTGGTTTTATATATGTTTTTGGGTATTCTGATATCAAATTTGCAATTTTCGAAACTCAGATAAACGGGTTGCCGGCCATCTTGGATTATTTTCTCGCAAAAAGCTCCCATACTAAAGCAATGGGAAATTTAAAATGTCTTTTTCTCGAGAATTCTGGGCCGATTTCAATTATATTTGGCAGGCAACATCCTTAGGGCATGGAGATTTAAGTTTGTTCAAACCACGCCGATCGGCAAATTTGGCCGCCGGCCATCATGGATTTTGGTCTATTTTTAGAAATGTCTTTAAAGATCATCGGCGAAACTGTTTGAGCGATTGATTCAAAACTCATAAAATATCATTTAGGGCACAAGCTGAACCAAGTTTTTTCAAATGAACTTAATTTGCCAAATAGTTGGGCGGCCATCTTGGATGGCCTGGTTTTCATGAACGCAACTTCGTCTCAAGCGCCACTGAACGGATTGGGCCGAAATTTTGGAGATATGATTTTGATGACTAAGGGCCATTAAAGTTTGTTCAAGAGAAGTTACATAAAGAAACATGGCCTCTGTTTTCTTGTTACACGTCTACTCAGCTCATGAAAGTTCTACTTACTGTTAATGACCATTCTAGTTGAGATGCCTATGGTCCAGGTGAGCGATACAGGCCCCTTGGGCCTCGTTGTTGTTGCCGTTGCCGTTGCCGTTGCCGTTGCCGTTGTTGTTGTTGTTGTTGTTGTTGCTGCAACAGCAGCAGCTGCTGTTGTTGTTGTTGTTGTTGTTGTTGTTGTTGTTGTTGTTGTTATTAGTATTATTATTGTTATAAGACTAACACGAACTATATTTTGTTAACGGATGACTATTATGATGACAAATTTCCTTTATGTACCCAAAAGTAAACTGTTGTAGGAAATTTATTTCGGTGCCACATACTGCCAACTCTTTATAATAAATGGCTCTGTAATTAGAACAATTTTTCTGACTGACTGCTACAATTGGTGATCTTTATTTTAAATAGTAGCTTGACCAAGCCATAGGGGAGTTAAATTAACTAATTTTCCAATATTAACTAATTCTTGACGATCAGAGACTAAGGACAAGCACCATTTACTGAAAACTACACGCTTCAGTTGATTCTTGTTAATGCAAACCGCTGGTCTATAACACACCAAGACAAGACTGTGACAGTTCAAGGATCCATTTCTAGCTGTACCCGGCCATTGCTAAGCCCCACTCCGCCCCACCCTCTGTATACGCGTCTTTGCATCAAGTTTCACACTTTGAAACTACTCCCAGTCAAATTAGTTTCAAAATAGTCAACAAAAAGTTTAGTAATATGTAAATTCACCAAAACTTACATACACTTTAGACCGTTATTGTCGGACCTTAGCCCCAGTTCGTGTTGGACCTATGACACTTGATTGTGACCTCAACAAACAAGTGACGTATTTCGATCATGACATCAGAGTGGCAGTTCGGATCCATCTATTGGTTATTATGTTGCGCGTCCACCAGCCAGATTACCAATGTTACGAAATCCCTTAATCAAATTCATCTATCTCTGGAAGCACACAGCTTATGAGTCAGTTCTGGATGTTGGTAGATTTGTAGAATTAGCTAGCGAAATAAATTAACCGTTAACGACTGGAAAGTGTTAATCAGTTGCCAGTTGTAAGTACTATAGCTTATGTCTTCTTTATGAGTGAATGTTGTTTTTGTAATATCATATGTTTTTGTGATATGTGAGGGTGTGTATTTCTGTGGGAATGTCAGCGCATCAGACCCTGGTTAGGAATACCAAACCTTTCTACTTATAAAGGTCACGCGCTGAAGGTTTGGTTTTACCTAAATAATTTATGGGATTATTACTAGTGTCGTAGAAAGGTAGGTACTGGGTGCACTGGATAATGTGAACAATATACTATATTATTAGACCTCTTGTGAACATTGATTAGCAATATTGCTAATATGCTACTCGATTGGTCCTGACAAAAAGCAAATTATACAGATACAAATAGACGTACATGTACTAATATGGTACTTATATCAGAGCCACTGAGTTTTCCGGACACATGTAGATTACAAAAATATGTAGATCAACCGTTGATATAACAGCATGATTGATAGGGTGGACTACTTTCAGATTAGCGGCAGACTATCGCCAGATGTAACCAAATGCAATAGTCATAGGCCCCTACTGACCACGTGGCCGAGTCTATAGACCGCAGACGCATATCCCGATATCAACTCGCACACGTGCATCAAGTCACACACGTGCATCAAGTCAGTTTGCATTAGTCAGATCATAACATTTATTGGAACAGTGTTATTGCTGCGTTAAACATCGGTGTAATAAGCTTATATTAAGACAATAGTTACCAAAGCTGGCGTTGTCTAATACGCAGTTACATAACCCACTAGCAGTAAAAAGTTACTCGGCAACACTTAATGGCTGCCAGTTTCAGTTGATTTTCTCTCTTGTCTGTTTTCTACGGAAGCCCTGAAGGGCTATGTCTGCGAGAAAAAATTATCTCGAGCGCTCGACGTAATATCTCAAGCGCTCGAGTTAATAACTCGACCGCTCGAGATAATTATGTCAAGCACTCGAGATAATTATGTCAAGCACTCGAGATAATTATGTCAAGCGCTCGAGATAATATCCCGAGCCGTTGACATAATTATTTCGAGCGCGTGACATAATTATCTCGAGCACTCGAGATATTAAGTCGAGCGCTCGAGATATTAAGTCGAGCGCTCGAGATATTAAGTCGAGCGCTCGAGGAACCATACTAGTGAACGTACAAGTCAGCGCAGACAGACAACTTCAGGAGTTAATGCGCATATTTTATCATTAGCGATTGGTTATTTGTGTTGTATAACTGGTCTCTTAAGACATTTTTTCATTTAACTGTCGGAGGTTATTAGATTGCATGCTAACGAATACCAATTGGATTACTAAATATCATATAAAAAACCAACTTGCATAAGAATGTATAATCTGTCGAACAAGAAGACTAAGTTATCTCGTCATGAATAATGAAGACTGGTTGCTCAATGCAGCCAACACTCTAATATATGAATCCAATCTATTGACCAATCATATGATGTCACAAGCAACTACGTTACATGTAGGCTGACGTCATAATCAATTACGTCATGAATGCCGTAACTAAGTCTTTCATAAACTCTTAATAGTCTGTCAAGTTGTACGAATTGTATGTCTTTTCTATTTAATAAATATTCTGGTGAATATTTTAAAAGTAATTTGACTGGGTGCTGTTGCTGCCATCGTCAAATTACTTTCAAAATAATCAACAGCTTACCTGTATAGTTTTCTGGAAAGTGAGATTTAATTCAGGTGGTACAGGGATCGATCGATCCCAACGTGCATGGACCGTAGCTAAAGATAAGCGAGGCATAGCTGAAATTGGATTCATAAGTTAAGTGAACAGCCCAATGTAAAAGGCAGAAGTGCACTCACGCGTGTCTCCTACCGCAAGCATATTTACAAGGGACATGCTAGTTTAGTAATAAATTCGTTGACACACGTATTTACCTAATTAGTAATAGCTGATGGTCGAGGATGTTTGCCCATTTTAATGAGGTTGTGGTAAGTTGTTGTTACCCTATAGACACAGTATTTAAAATAAACACATGCATTTATCGTAGAGAAGAGGGTGTGAACAAGATAAGTAGGGCCCAAGATCGTGAACAATAGGAACAAGATAAGTATGTTCTAAATGATTTAACAGTGTAAAGTTTGGAGCGATAGATAAACCCCGTATACTCACAGTAAATTGATTAATAACTTACATTCACATCTAGATGATGCTATCGCCATTTTATATCTGTGACTGAAATAGGTAACCTATCGACCAGTCCTCGTCTGGAAGGTTCTGCTCCCAGTCAGCTCATGCGAGGCTATGGTTTTAAAGGGTCTACTCCCGATGAGCTTCAGGGGAAGCTAGAGGCTTGAAGGTTCTGTTCTCTGTCAGCACTGGGGATGTTATGCCATTGAAGGCTCTGCTTTCAATCGGCTCGGAAGAGGCTATGGTCTTGAGAGTTCTGTTCTCCGTCAGCTCAGGTGAGGCTATGGTCGTGAAGGTTCTGCTCCTATTAGCTCAGAGGAGGCTAGGGTCTTGAAAGTTATGTTCTCCGTCAGCATTGGGGATATGACATTGAAGGTTCTGCTCCATTCAGCTCAGGAGAGGGTATGGTCTTGAAAGTTCTATTCTCCGTCAGCTCAGGGGATGCTATGGTCTTGAAGATTGTGTTCTCTCTCAGCACTGGGGAGGTTATGACCTTGAAGGTTCTGCTCCCAGTCAGCTCCGGGGAGGCTATGGTCTTGAAGGTTTTATTCCAAGTCAGCTCACTGAAGGCTATGGTCTTGAAGGTTCTAAATCCAGTCCGCTCCAGGGAGGCTATTGTCTTATAGGTTCTGCTCCAAGTCAGCTCCCAGGAGGCTATGGTGTTGGAGGTTCTGTTCTCTGTCAGCACTCGGGAGGTTATGGCATTGAAGGTTCTGCTTTCAATAAACACTAAGAACGCTAGGATCTTGAAGGTTCTGCTCCGAGTCAGCTGCAGTAAAGATAGGCTCATAACCGATCTGCTCTCAGTTAACCACGTGGTCTTTAAATTTCCTACATTTGTCAGCGCTGAAGTGCTATGGTCTTGGAAGTTCTGCTAGCTAACACTCTCTGCTTATAGAGTGATAGCAATATTGAGATATAATCCTGCTTAAGATTAGCCGTATTTATTTCTGACAGACATTTCCACATAGCAGGCCCAAACTTTTCACCTTTGAATCCTGGTATCATCATCGTCATACTGACGTAGATAATCACGATGTTTAGCTTATATGTACCAGTGTTTGGACAGTATATATCTGATGGCAACTCAAGTGGGAGTATAGCTCCCCAGCCGCTATTCTTTACCTTCTTCTACATTAAGACTCAATATCTTCTCATGACCTTGACATTCTGAACACTTCTGTTAAGAGAAAATAATCTGACGTCTAGTCTTTGAATGCACATTTCGCGCTGCAATGTTACCATCTGGGATACATAATAATTGCTGATGTGGATCGGGGTGCATGGCAGTAAATTGGCATTGTGGTAATATGGATGCACACATATTACATATCAGAGAGGGAGAGGGAGAGGGAGAGTGAGAGTGAGAGTGAGAGTGAGAGTGAGAGTGAGAGAGAGAGAGAGAGAGAGAGAGAGAGAGAGAGCCAGCCAGCCAGTCAGTCAATCAGTCAGTGAATCCGTGCACGCGTGCGTGCGTGCTTGCGTGCGTGCGTGCATGTGTGCGTGCTTGTGTGAGTGCGTACGTGCGTTTATGTGTTTACTCTAGTACTGATAGAGATGTAATCAATGTTGTCGATGTTGATGAATGTTTGGACAGTCACAGATCGATATACCCTAACGAGTTCTCTATTCCATTATACCACTACCCTGTGCTCGCGGCTAGCTGACCATTTTCCACCCAAAATCGTCTAAGCAATCGGTTTGTAAAGAATACCATGGATAAGGATAGGAATCTTGCTGCACATTTCGAAAAAAACGGGTTTTGAAAGTCGTTCTTGTCTTATACAGCAAAGACCTTCAAACAAATTGTTTTCGAGATTTTATTATCTTAATACTAGCGTTTAATAAATGTTGTCTGAATGGAATGGGTAACTACAGACGATGATACGTTTCCGGGAGACAGGACCTGCTGACTGTCGGAAAGAATGGCTCTAGCGCAGCTCTGGTGACGGTCGCCCCTTTGGCTAGAATCAATATCTCACCAGCCACAACAAGCGCAGCGGACAGCAATTGACCGGGTCGCAGGGACTAAATGGAAGACATTCCTAAACATTCCGCATGCATAAACCGCGCTAAAAGTTATATTATGTATGCATCTGCATTGGTTATGCGCCTCGTTGTGGTTTTATTGGGATGGCTGCTCGTGCAGCGAACTCGCGCCAGTGTCGCCATTAACTATACAAATAAAATACATTGGCTATTTTTAAAACTATTTCCCACAAGAGCTTCTATATCTGTGCTTTTGGGAACTAGTTTGAAACATACTGAGCGCGTGGTAATCAATTTAGCTATTGCAGAAACAAGTTTCAGTAAAATGATTTTTAAAGTAGGCTAATCAGCAAACTTTATTTAGACCATTTGGTCTATCATACCTCGGCCATGACATAAGTTACCAATATAAGCCTATCAATCAACCTGGAGTCCTATTATTTCAATTTTAAGACAATCACAAAGGGTTTGGGTAATTTGAAACTAATTAGTTTGGCACATGTGCCGTCATAAAAGAGCAGTTTAGCATTCTGTTGTATGTTTTGAAGCTAATTTAACTGGGAGGCTCCCTGCTAAATCAGTTTCAAAATGTTCACGGAAGCGTTTTAAACTGCAAATTATGCTCTTGTATTTGGTCTATTCGGGTGAAAGGGTTACTAGCAGCGTCATCAATGCCATTCACTCACCTCTCTCGGTGCTTTTAATAGAAGGAACACGAAAACTGGAATAAATCCCACCAGAAGCTGGCGTACGCGTTGCTGCACGGTCATTATCCTCGCTTCCAGACCAACAATCACTTGATTAATTTCAGCAGACGACGGACTTTTCCTTATCTCACGCGCTAATTTCTCTCATTCTCAGATCATCGTGCTAAGATTCGAGCGGTACAGGTGTTCATTAATCGCATTAATAATACGATATTAATGTTTGCTTCCTATCTACCGTTTGCTGGCACCTCACGATCTTCGTTCCTCTGGCTAAAGACGGGCACCCGCTGAAGACGCGCGCACCTCACTCAAGTATCATATTACGCATCTTTGGGTGTAGAATGAGCGATTTCGGCTACGGAAACGATGCCATTACGCATGCGCTTTATAACATTAGGAATTGATGGAAATGTGGTGTGGATGTGCTTTTTATACTCGTCATTTTGTTCATGGAAGCCTCCCACCCACTCGCCTCTGTAGATGTAATCGGTGACCATTGCATATTATGATTATAAAACATTCTGGAACGAAAACGATAGCAGACCTAATGGTGCATATGCGCATTGATTTAAGATAATGCTGCATCGCTTCCATCGACTTTCCACCGACCGATGTTTCGCGGTTGGCATGGAGATCTGTGCAAATGGTACTATGTGGCTACCATTTGTAACAACCTTGTATCCATCATGTTCACGCGGTGGCATCAGTGACTCCGCTATGGCTTGCAAATGAAATTAGTTCACAGACATCGTGGCATCGAAGCCAATGCCACGCACACTATGCGGAGAGAGTCAATAGAGAGTTATTTTGGTTTGCACAGGTCGGGGTGCCTGGCTTACTCTTTGGTATTTAGACTGTTTATTACGACACGCCGCTTACTTGCAGCTATTAGTCAGCTGAATATAGTTGATATAAGTGGTTTTACCTATTCAAGATGCGTTAGTAAAAGTTGTGGCTAAGGCAGCAACGACCTTCGAAGACGTTGGAACGTGTTTAAAAAAAAATTAGCGCCAGCCGTTTCCATTCTACAGCTCATGCACAACCTGGTGTTTAAGTTTTGGAACAATAGATCTGGGTGTACGTTTTAGTATGTTTTGCATTTACGCTGACCCCGATCTGTCACTCAAGTATATGACGCCACACTCAAAATACGCCACTTATTAGGCCTAGCTGATGTCACAATCAAATGACGCAGGTCCGATACGAAAGTGGAAAAAATCCTACAGTAACCGTCCGAATTGCATGTGATTTGATGAATTTCCAAATTTTATAAACCTTCATTTGAAAACTTTGCAACTAATTTGCCTGGGAGCTGTTGCTGAAATGAGTTTCAAAATATGCAACGTCAATTATCCTTGAAATTGAGATTTAGGGAACTTAACGTGTTAAAATCGATTCAAACGTGGATGCGCAAATGGGAGGAGGTTAGCTAGAAATGGGAGGGTTATAATCGCATGCACGTTGAGGGGGTGAATAACATGATAATCACTTTATCAGCTAAGTCTAGCGGCTATTGCCGCGCTTTTTGCTCCAAATGGGATTCCTTATTGTACGAGGGTCCGAAAAATCAGCGTTGTTAATAGTTCTTTTCACTAGCATATTCCAAGGTCACGGTAGAAATGGTCTACACAAATTATGAGTTTCCTTGCATATTGATGAAATCATAAACAGAAATTAATTGACAATCCCAATTTGTTAAAGCAAAATGCTTGGAAGACTGTCAGATGAGACTATGTTTTTTGCGTTATTTGTCCATCCGTCTGTGCAATGATACGGACCCAACGCTGTATGGCGAATAATAACGATGGATCCGATCTGTCACTCAAGTATATGACGTCAAAACTAATTACGTCACAGTGTAGGTTGACGTCCCAATCATAAATGACAGATAATTCTCCGTCTGGAAAAGTCCGATAGGTGTATGAATTGTATGTGTTTTATGGATTTATTATTTAATACATTTTCTGTTAAATATATTGAAAGAATTTTACTTGGCGCTGTTGTTGTCATAGGCAGCGCACGGTCAAATTAGTCTCAAAATATTAAACAGCTTATCTGGAGAATTACCTGGAAAATAGGATTCTAAGAAGCGCCGAATATAAATCGATTCCAAACACGCGAAACACGTGGGCTAACTCTTAACTAGAAATGGTCTTGGCATGGCTAGAATGGGTGGGGCACGGGTAAAAATGGGCGGGGCATTGATAGAAAAGGATCTCTCAATTCGGCTTCCATGTATCAGATATTCAACTTCGTTCGTGTTCTAAAGAAGGAAGTACGTTCTCACACAAACATAAAGAAAAACGTTCGATAGCACTATTGGCGCGCGTGAAAACATGGTTGAGGTGGGTGTTCCCTATTTGACAGGGTCACATGTTGAGGCATACACTAAACATGCTTGCTATTGACTTAGTAAAAAGAGGTACACAACTGAATATGCAGTCACCTGAGACAGATGTGTTTGTGCTTGCGGGTTATTGATTCCTGTTTCTTTGGAAAACACATTAACCTTTATTGGTAGAAGTTCACCGTGATGTATTATTTCGCTAAGACCAGTACCTCAAGCCCGTGTCTTTGGCTCGTTCAGGCTCACGTGCTTTCATGATTGGCTACGAAACAGACCGCTTGCGAGAAAATGGAAAGTCACCTGCTGGATGCTATTCACTGATGGGAATGATACGCTAATCCATGTGCTTATTGACCGTAGAAATAATGACATGCCAACAAAGACGTTCATTACGAGCCATACGCATCCATTAATACTGTTGGAGAACTTAAATGGCGACCTTTCATTTTGAAGCAATTGGAATCGGAGAAACTGCCACCAATTAAAAGACGTTTTGTTCAAGCAATTACCAGAGCTCAATATCAAAACATGGTAGGAAAAACAGCATAGTCCTATTACCTGAATTATCCTCCCAACCAAATATTGGTGGGAACTCAATGATAGAGACACAGATCTTTTCTCTACTCCATTTGCTGTTAACCAATGGAGCGTTCCATTTTAGCTATGCCCCGCCCATTTCTAGCTAAGCTCCACCCATACCTCGCTCGTGTTGTAATCGATCGATCTCTGAACTCCCTGACTATCAATTTCCAGAAAACTATACCGGTAAGCGATTGAATATTTTGGAACTAATTTGACTGGCTGTTGCTGCCTATGGCAGCAACGGCGTCCAGTCAAATTAGTTTCAAAATATTCAATAGCATGTTTATGTGTCGTACTATTAAGAGTTAAAGATGGGCCAAATAGAATCATTTATGACGTAATGATTATGACGTCATCATACACGCCGCTTAGCTGATTATGACGTCATATGACGTCAGATGATGGATGGATATGCTGGAAAGGTTAACTGATCATAGAACCATCCCAGTATACCTCAGACAGCTCTGGTAAGCGACACCATTTCTCCTTACCGAAATGGGCCATTGCGGGACAGTGGAATGATCGTGTGGGATTTCATTTCTTTCTGCAAATGATGCAATCCTGAATGATTCGGACGATGAAGATTCTGCCATTTCGTATATACTTATAAACTGTAAATGATGCCAAATACGACATTATATACTGTTTGAACTTTCACCTGAGCTTAATGATACCATGTGCAGTGTTGTGCATATTGCCATCAATGTTTGTAAGTATTTTAGAAATATAAATGTAATCAGTGCCAGCAGTCTCTCTTTGAATGACAATTGAATATGACTGGTCATTAGAACGGCTAGCTATGTTGGGAACACTTGCTAGACATATAGGCCTAGTGGGCGTGCTCTTATAGCACACGCCTTACACATAATCTTATCATGATCTCCAATGAAATGTTGCAGTATGGGACAATGGATGAATCCAATATGTTAGTCAAATATATGCCGTCATAATGGATTACGTCATGAATGACGTATTGAATATTTTGAAATTGATTTAACTGGACGCTGTTGCTGCCATAGGCAAATTAGTTTCAAACTATTCAACAGCTTACCTGTATTGTTTTCTGGAAATTGAGATTCAAGGAGTTCAGCGTTCGATCGATCGATCCCAACACTGGCAAAGCGTGGGTGAAGCTTAGCTACAGATGGGTGGGGCTGAGCTAAAACTGGATTCAGCCATTATCGACATGCTTAAATTAATAACTTAATGACAGTTTAGAATAATCATGAAGGGATATGGTTACGGTCATGGAACCCAACTCTTTCCACCATAGGTAGGGTGTGAACAGTCTTATATATCAGCATCTAGACTATGAAATGTTTTCTAGAGTAACATTAAATTTAACTTGCCTAAATTCCTTCTCAGATCTTGTCCCAGACAATAGTAGTCAAGAAAGCAACGTGTACCATGCAGCACTCTTGGCAGTTACATCTCTTGGTCTCCTCGTTTTCGGCTTCCCATCTGGTGCCCATGTTAGGGCAGGTTTGCTATCCTCATTACATGTCCGCTTCACTTCTATCCCATGTGCTTCTGTTGCTCGCTGTTGTTGGATGTGTGTTTGTTCTTCTTATGTCACCATCTGTTGCTTTTGTTGACCAATATATTTTTACCCTGAGATCCGGACCATGTCAAACGTGCTTTCGTCTCCTTTTGTCATCCCGCGAGTCTCGCTACCAATCAGTATCTCTCCCATAGCGTGAGTTGACTTAACTAGAGAAAACGTGTACGGGTTAAGATCCGGAAGGTTTTTACAAATTATCTAAAGATTCTACTGATTTACGGGCGGGAAGCTCTTCTCAACGCTATTAGTGCGTGGACTGAAAATCGGATCCGTAGTTATATAAAATGTTACTGGCTTAGAAAAGGCCCTCAGGTTTTATCGCGATCAGTTCATCAGTAACCGAGGAGCGATTTGTAAAACTAAGGCTCTGCACCATTTAAAAACATGGCAGGGGCGAATCGAAAATCATGCTCCCTTAGGGCATCGGCCACTATCACAAGAATACCCCTTTATGTTTTACCGGATCTATTTATCATTAACCGAGGGGTGACAATTTAAAAACATAAGGGCGAGGCGCCATTCAAACACCCACAATGGCGTGAAGAAAAGATCTGGCCGAATAATGATCTGGCTACTGGCCGGTCCAACCACCACGGCCTATATAATAATACCGTGCCAGCATACCCAATGCAATGTCTCTAATATTTTTCAGTAATTAAAAGAGACCGAAGAAAAAATGTTTCTAACGATGCCGTGTTCTCTCTACAGTAGCATAATGGCTACTAATGGGCAAGCAGAAGCAATAGCGGACACGCATGACCTGGATTTATATGATCTTATCGTAAATAAAATTTGGTTGGATGTATTAATCTGACACTTTATTCAACGCTGAAATCGATTTTGCAACAAAATATAGAAAAAGATATTCTTATATAAACGAGGTCGGCGAGAAAATACTGAACTCTAAAATGCCGCCTTTGAGAGAGCCATAAGCTATCTACCGCTTTTCAGATCCACGGCGGGGCTGGTGGTGTGCCCGTCTAAAACCCAGCAAGGCGTTGAATTGAAAATTGGAATTCGTGCCGGTAGTTTCCACTAGAAAGGTGTAAAATTTGATCAAGATCTACTCATCAATAATGGATCAAGTCTGGCAGCAGCAGCAGCGGCGGCGGCGGCGGCGGCGGCGGCGGCGGCGGCGGCGGCGACGGCGACGACGACGACGACGACGACGACAACAACAACAACATCATGAGTAACCGTTAGAGATCCTTTCAGGATCTAAAACCGGATCTTGCTCTCGTTACTATATTCGTTGCTTCTCCATACTTTGTTGCCATTACTTTTTCTGATTTTGCTTTGAAGTCACAGTATGTGCCGCTTAGTTTACCCACTTTCGCTCCAAGGTATAGAAATTTATTTACATGCCCTACTATGTGTTCCCATCCAAGCTTGACATGTTTTTGCCTCTTGGATTTACCCTCGTCAGTTTTATCTTCTGAACATTGACCTTGAGCCAAGCTTGGCTCCCGAAACATTCCGGCTGGTATAGTGTCACATTCACATGGGATCTGCGGCTTGACAATATGGCCAGATCATCGGCAAGGTCAACGTGTTACCATCATCTTCCCTCTAATCACGGTAGGTTCACCACGCACCGTGTCACACACTTATCAATTTCCAAAAAACTACACAGGTGAGCTGTTGAATATTTTGAAACTAATTTGAGGGCAGCAACAGCGCCCAGTCAAATTCGTTTTAAAATAATCAACTGCATGTTTATTAAATAGCAAAGAATTACAAAGACATACAATTCATACAACGTGTCGGACCATTTGAGATTTGGTGACGGTCTATATGGAACCCTTTGTGACGTAATGATTATGACGTCATCATACACGCGCTGAGCTGATTATGACGTCATACTGGGTCTGATGATGGATGGATACTCTGGAAAGATGAATTGCGATCAGATTTGCTGAGATTCCTTAGCGTTTGATAATGTGCAATGATGTCTCCCTGCATTATCATAGTCAGCAAAGCGTGCATACAGACATATGTATTAGAAAAGTAAATTGAGTCTCAAATATCATTACTCAAGGTTGAACTATCATAATGATAATATCATTAAGCCCGCTCAACCTTGAGTAAAACTGTAAAACATATATTTCCTCGTGGTAAATTTGGAAGTAAACAGTGTCAGTACTGTTTCCGAATAAATTGGTCCCGATCCCAGGATGTTTCGTAATAAGGAAAAATTAGTTACCTCTCCGGGATATCTGACAACACGGACGCGAAGTTCTTAGCGTCGTCAGACCGCCGGTTAGTGCTGAAAAGGTGACAGAGATGGTCACGAAAGCTACACTCAAACAATTTCTACATCCCGGAGAGGTAACAAATTTTTACTTATAATGTCGGTACTATTGTCCAAAGTATGGATACATGCTATTGAGTTAACCGCTTTCGATTTTCTTGTAGAGCAAAGAAAGCTGTGTACAGAGGTGACAGTTTCGACGCTATGCAGAATGAAGAGTTAAATTCAACAAATGGATTACCAATCGACCCCACGCATATCGCACCCCTTCGCCCAATACTTAGTCACCGGTAGCTCTGCTATGTGTTTGAATTGATTTTAATCATTGGCTAAATTTGGTCAAGAAACCACAGAAATGACTGTCATTCCATTGACACATTATCAAAATAGTCTTTTTCGGCCTGCAAATGGACATTTCACGAGACCACTGCAGAGGTAGGTTTTGGCTGCCAATCGTCATGCAAGGGTTAAAAATATCCATTCGCTTTAAAAGACACCAGCCCAACGTGTGAACTACGTGAAGTGTCCTTTTTATCAATTTTATCTGAGGAACTATATTTTGAATACAATAAAAAATCCAGCACATGCGGGAACTAGAACTGGTTAATTTAAAAACTTCATCTTTATTTCCATATTTAACCAAATATCTTGCAGAGCGATAGTGCGTCAGTACTTCGACGGATTGCAAAGTAGTACACAGTAATTCACACGGAGCTTCTTTTGAACACTGCGTAGACATGAGCGAAGAGTTAAAATGTCTTTGGTTTGGTTTGGTTTTCTAACTCATATAATTTATAGGCTGGTTATATTCAAGTTATTACTAATAAATACTAATATCTCCGTTTATATACTGATACGCATTTACCCACCTGGTGAGGAAGGATAATGACGAGTGAAGGGGATTGACAATCACGAGTTTTCTACGATTCTACGATTGCGTTTAAAGGAGGTACAGAGCCGCGACCCCGGATCCGGGGTGGGGGATGTGGGTGTGGGGGTGGGGGGGGGGGGGGGGTGCGCGTGTGCGTGCGCGCGTGCGTGTGTACGTGTGCGTGTGTGTGCAATATTGTAAATCATTTTTCGTAATTTGGAATTTTCTGGGTTAAGCGCATTAAGTAATAGTTCTACGCCTACATCAGGCAAGGCACGATAGTAGTTCTTAGATATATGTACATCCCCACCCTCCCCCTACCCACCACCCACCCACCGCACTCCACACCCACACATGGAGGACGGACTATTTCTATAGTGCAGCCCAATAAATGTTGTTCCAGTAAAATATGATTTCCCGCTGTGCTTTGACAATCTGGATACAGAGTGGGATCCTGATCACGGAGTCTATGCACGGGTTTGTGGGTGGGTCTCTCGTCTTGGAGTGCCATTGGTCATGTTTGAGATAGGATAAATAAATATTGCGATCTAAGCTTAATCTACACAGTAAACCTGATTTCAAGGTGGCTGAATATTAAATTCGCTGTATATTGTTAAAATTAACTGAAAGGCATTGCTGCCTTTTTGGCAAGTAAATTAAATGACTTGGAATAATCACTTCCATGATAACGCAGGCTAGTGGGCTGGTACCGGGCCAATTGGTGAATCCAGTTTATCGATCAATTATATGACGTGGTAATCAACTTATACGTCACATGTAGGCTGACGTCATAATCAATTACGTCATGGTTAACGTGATTTAGTCGGTCACAAGCGCTTAATAGTCTGCCAAGTTGTACGAATTGTGTGTCTTTGCTATTTAATAAACATGCTGCTGGATAATTTGAAACTAATTTGATTGCTGCCATACACCAAGTTAAATTAATTTCAAAATATTCAACAGCTTACCTGTATCGTTTTCTAATAATCGAGATTCAGAGAGTGTAGGGATCGATTGATCCCAACACGGACAGGGCGTGGGTGGAGCTTAGTTGGAGATGGGCGAAGCATAGCTAAAACTGGATTCCTACATCGAGGCAGCAGATAGTTATCTTTGCTCCATTGCAGTTCATTGAGTAGACGGCAAAATATTAGTTAGTGTATGTATGTCGCAGAACAGAATTCATCTTTCCAGAGTATCCATTAATAATCTGACGTCATATGACGTCATAATCAGCTAAGCGGCGTATAGGATGACGTCATACTCATTACGTTATAAAAGATTATATTAGGCCCGTCTTGAACGCTTAATAGTCCGACACGTTGTATGAATTGTATGTCTCTACTATTTAATAAACATGTTGTTGGATATTTTGAAACTAATTTGACCCAGTGACATTAGCTTCAAAATATTCAACAGCTTACCTGTATGGTTTTCTGGAAATTGATAGTCATGGAGTTCAGTGATCGATCGGTCCCAACACGAGCGAGGTATGGGCGGAGCTTAGCTAGAGATGGGTGGGGCATAGCTAAAAACGGAACGGTCCATTTAGATAGGTTCCGCAACGTCCAGCACCAGAGCCGAGGGGTGGTGAGCCTTGATTCCAGTTTCAGAGATTGTCGTAGCATATGCTGCTGTTTAAGAGATATTATCTAAACCCGTTATAAAATTCATTCGGTCAAACAGTCGACAGTCACATCGCAAGCAACTGGTTATCTAGAATGTTATTTTGATAATTATGACGAATGTTGGCATATTTTATCAGTATAATGTGAAAAACCCTCATTGCTAACCAATATAGATGCATATGTCTGGTGTTATCGATATGTACTGCTTTATGACATCTAGTCCTCGATTACATTGATAACCAATATAGTATGCATGTGTCTGGTGTTATCGATATGTACTGCTTTATGACATCTAGTCCTCGACTATGAACTGTTAGCTCAAGATGATTTCACATCTAGTAGGAGGCCAAGAGATGGTAGCCATGAACGAGCCCAATCGTGGCCGAAAGTAATGGGGAGCCTGAGGGTAAAAGATGCTGAGAACCTGCCTTATAAGACTCTCTTAAGTTTTGCGACCATTAATAACAGATGCTCTCTTAGTCGAGGCAGTTACCACAGTAGATGGATACGATCTGCCACTCAAGAATATAACGTCATAATCAAGTAGTCGCATGGAGGATGACGTCACAATCATATTACTTAATGAAAGACGTATCTAGCTCCGTTATGAACATTGAATAGTGCGTAAAGTGTACGGATTGTTTGTCTTTGATGTATTTACTCTTTAATAAACATTCCGTTGAATATTTTGAAACTAATATGTCTGTGCAATGTTTCTGCCATAGGCCATGGACAGCAACAGCAACCAGTCAAGTTAGGGCCAGTTTCAAAGTATATTAAAAGATCCAAACACGCGCAAACCGTGGGCGGAGCTTAGCCATAACTGGATCCCTATATTAAGTGATTGCGGTTCCTTATGACAGGCGGTCTTACAATCAAGTTTGACGTTTTGCTATCAAACCAGTAGCGTTACCTGACATTGTACTTGATAAGAGAATACTTGTAATACATGTGGATAAAGCAGATAACCAGTCACATGTTTATTTACAATTTATTGCCTTGTTCAATAGAATTCCAAGCCTAGATCGTCCTAGATGTTCATCTTTCGCGTACTCACTACATGACGCATACGACGTCTACACTCTTTAACCATTTAATGACTAAATTTGTTCAAAATATTAAAATATTTCCTTATTGAATGTCCATTTGCAGGCCAAGAGAATACTATTTTTGAAAATTTTGCACTGGAATGGCTGCCTCGGTTATCAAGCCAGTCATTCCAGTGGTAAATTTTAAAAAATAGTCTTCTTTTGGCCTGTAACTGAACATTCCCCAAGACCACTACAGAGGCCAGTTTTGGCCGGCTTCGTCATGAAAGAGTTAAACTGCAATGCAAGCTATAGACCGGTCTTACATAAACACGTTAATTTTACATCTCTGGCATCAGCTTAAAGGTTCTTCACGACATAGTGTCTCTGCTACAAATTCACGATGGAAGGATTCATCACGTTGGACAATGTGAAGCTCTACCTCATACCGACCATCCTGATCTTAATGGTATTCAGGATTTCTCGTGCAATCCTCTCTCGTCCTAAGAACCTACCACCAGGACCGCATTAGTGAACAGGTTCCACTGGGTGGATGCACACGATTCCTAAGATTCGATCCGATCTGTTACTCAAGTACCTGATGTCATAATAAAAATGTGTCACTTTTTATCTGACGTTACAATCATACAACGTAAGCAGGCAACTGCCCTAGTAACCCGCTTGGTGTTCCACACTGGTTATTCAAGATCTCCCCTAAGCTAGCTAAGAACCGACCCTATGTAACCCAAGTATCTGATGTCATAATAGAAATGCGTCAGCTGTCGGTTAACGTTATAGTGTAACGTTATAATGTGGTCTTCTTAAAGATTTCCCTTAAACCAACTAAGAACTGACCGTATGTTACCCAAGTATCTGATGTCATAATAGAAATGCGTTAGCTGTCAGCTAACGTTATAGTGTAACGTTATAATGTGGTCCTCTTAAAGATTTCCCTTAAACCAACTAAGAACTGACCCGTCTGTTACCCAAGTATCTGATGTCATAAAAAACACGTCACATTTTAGCCGACGCCAAAATCACATAATGCAAACAACCACCTGCCTTAACAACCAGTTTGTTGCCCCACACTGTGGCTATCCAAGAAACAATAACAAGAAACCTAATTGTAGAAAAATTATAGAGTAACACGATGAGAGGCTGTTTTGTAGATTTAACGCAGCAACGACTGGTTCGGTTATCGAGCAAGTCACTCCGGTGGTGAATACCCAAAATAGTCTCTGTCGCGATATGAATGGATATAATTGTCTATTGTTGAAAATAAGGTTGTTCTGTATTTTAGTTTAAAAAATGACTACCTTATGTACAGCAATAACCCATTTCTAAGAATACCAATCTGACATTTTTTATAATCAGTTATTATATATTTATTATAATCTAAATCCTGATGACCCCCACAGTATGACCACTATAATTTTAGTACTTTGTTATTGAGATGGCGGTACAATAACAGTAATAATTCTGTCATTACTAATTATGAAGTACGTGTAAATAATAACTGTAACTTTCATACTAATTCTAAGTTACTACTACTACTACTACTACTACTACTACTACTACTACTACTACTACTACTACTACTACTACTACTACTACTACTACTACTACTACTACTACTACTACTACTACTGCTGCTACTGCTACTGCTATTGCAATTGCTGCTGCTGCTGCTGCTGCTGCTGCTGCTACTACTACTACTACTACTACCGAAAGCACAAACAGTGGTTATATAACTAGATAAATACCAAAATATGTAATTATGAATTGATATATAATGTCTGATCGCCATAACATTTATAATTTCTGTAAATTCATATTCCCCATATGCCATTATGTGGCCTGGGTGTAAATAAAAAAATCTGAATCTGTTAATATACCATACATTACGTATGTTACAGATTTTCTTAGGGAATGGTGGCAGAAACCAAAAACACCATGGAAAAGCACGCAGGAATCAATTAAGAAATATGGAAATATCATATGTTCTGTAGATCTTGACGGAACAACGAATGTGCTGATAACTGGACTGGAAGAAATCCGCGAAGCCTTGTTGAAGTATGGAGATGTGTTCAACGAGAGACCTCTTAGCAACCCCTTTATCAAGCTGCTTGGCAATGGAGCAGGTGAGAAGATTTATTTGTCACATAATTATACACGATTAACCTTTGGAATCCTGAATTTCTGGAAGGTCAATGGAGGAATCCAATCTCTCAGTCAATCATATGCTATCATAATCAACTAAGTCATATATAGACTGACGTCACAATCATTTTCGTCATGAATGATGTGATTTAATCCATCAGAAAAGCTTAATAGTCCGTCAAGTTGTACGAATTGTATGTCTTTGCTACTTAATAAACATTCTGTTGAATATTGTGGAACTAATTTGACAGGGCGCTGTTGCTCAGCCCTAGTCAAAATAGTTTCAATATATTCAACATTACAATGGAATTGGGATTCTGAGAATTCAAAATTCAAAGTATATAAATCTACCCCAGCACGCACAACGCATGGGCGGAGCTTAGCTAGAGATGGGCGGGCCATAGCTGAAAGTACATTTATCCATTTGAGCCTAGCGTACCACTCATGCTACATGCCAATTGCGTGAAAGTGATGCTCGAAACAGCTTTACATCCCGATATTCCGGACATCATAGGGTGTGGGCACAGTTACTACTTAATGTCTTACACGAACGACCCGTGGGACGATGTCGTGAAATGAGGAGAAGATCCATGCACGCGCCCCTGAGCATATATTCATTTAATGAAACGGTGCAATTGCATAGACATCTACCAAACTAAGGATTGCAAATTGATATCCCTGTCTTGTGGAATATTTGATAACCTTTCGGGTTCAAAGTGTTACATCGGCTATTGTGTGATTTATTTCAGGAGTGATGACATCCAGTGGTCACCTGTGGAAGGTGCAGAGAACGTGTGCTGTGAGCAAGCTGCGCGCATTTGGGATGGGCAAAGTGAACTTGGAGGGAAAGATTATGAAGGAAGTCGAGTTCTACATGGAGAATTTGCTTTCCACTAAATCTCAACCAACAAATCCATATCCATTCACTAGCACGTCAGTAGGAAACGTCATTTTCAGCATCGTCGCCTCTAAGCAGTACGATCCGGATGATCCAACATTTATCAGATTTCGGGAAGCAATTGTAAATACAGTCACCCATCAATACAATTTGTTATCATCCCTTCCTTTTACAAAGTATCTCCCTGGTGATCTAACAGGTGAGAAGCGCCTTAATGCAAACCGAAAGTTCTATCTAGATCAGATACATGCCTTGATTAATGACCATCGAGCTATTTTAGACCCAGAGAACATCCGAGACTTCATTGACATATATCTTGTAGAACTGGACAAAGATAAAGCGAGAAATGGTTCAGAAACAACAGTTTCAGGTATGAGATAAAGTTACTATTAATCTTAATATAATAAAAACATAATCTTCGTGAGAAATAAGGTGCTAAACTACCTGTACCAAATACACAGAGTACTACACAGCTTGCATCTGCCTTGCTTGCATTGGTAGTTGGAATACAATAAAGGGAAAGTGACTACCGAATAACTGACATAGGGCGGAATGAATGGTTAAACACTTATTGATAGACATTTCCAGTTTTAATTATGTCCCGCCCATCACTAGCTAAGTCCATCCACACATGGCTCGTGTTGTGATCGATCGATCCCTGAACTCCCTGACTATCAACTTCCAGAGAACTATACAGGTAAGCTATTAAATATTTTGAAACGAATTTGACTGGCCGCCTATTGCAGCAACAACGTCCAGTAAAATTAGTTTCAAAATATTTAACAGAATATTTATTAAGTGGCAAAGACATACAATTCGTGCAACGTGTCGGACTATCAAGCGCTAAAGAGGGACTATTTCGAATCATTCATGACGTCATGCGTATGGCGTCGTCATACACGTCACATAGTTGATTATGACGTCATATGATGGATGGATAAACTTGGAGAAGTCCATAAAGGGATACATTTCTATCCATGTCCAATCAATCTCTACCTACGCCTCACCCACATTGTATGTGCTTTTGAATCCATTTTAACATTGTGAAACATCACATTCCTTGGTATTTCGAGATAAATCTACACTAAGTTGTTGACCATTTTGAAACTAATTTGACTGTGAGGTCTTGCCTCTATGGCAGTAACAACTCCTTGCCAAATTGGTTTCAAAATATTTAACAGAATGTTTATTTGTAAATTCATGAAAGGTTACTAGTCAGGCGGAATCATCCCACAGGGTGGAAATGTAGTATACAGTTTTTCTGTTGATTAGTATGAGTTTATAAGGGGCTTAGATGATAATTTTCAGAGCGTGTGTAAAAATTCGAGTGGTGGCATTTTTGAAAATCACCATGGCCCCGCAACCACATATAACATCACAAGGACAAGTTTACGGTTCACGAAAGCAATTTTGGAAAGTGCTATATCATTTATGGTGGGGAGAAAGAGACGGATATCCATCGCCAGTGTCCTTCCCGTGAGGGCGTGGTGGGTGCTAAGACCTCACCCAGACACTACAATGAATTGGATGGAAATCCACATCTTCTCCGTCACCGCGTGCTACGGAATTAACCTTTAACCTGTCATTAGGGTTGAGTTTCAGAATGCCCAGAGATGCACTACAGGCCGGTATTACAACATAATTAATTTCTTTTCGCAGTGCTTCCTACATTGGCGGGGGAATCTAACTACTTAGTATCCGAGGATACAGGGGGCGGTGTATGTAAATTGGCTCTTTAGTTATCACCACTCGGAAACCTCCGATAGGTTCCCAGAGTCTGATTCTGCTAACGTGTCGATGGGGAATCCAGACAATTATTAAGCTTTGCAGCTGGTGGATCGTGGAAAGAGACAATAACTCGATATTAATAGGAGGCCCCAAGGTAACTGGCCAATTTCTAGCCGGCGTGTGGTGCTACATTTCCACTACAACCGGAAAAGAGACATACACTATGCGTCTCTTGAGGAGAAATTGTCCCTAACCACTTTAAACCTATCCTATCAAGCTAGAAAAGCCAGGTTTAGTCGGTAACATGTCAGGCTCAAGCAATTAGAGTATGATTAGCGACAGTAGTGTAAAATTGATGCTGGGGGAATATAGTGAGGCAGATATAATGTTGCTGTATAGTGTAGCCTAGCGTACTGCGTCCTAGAGTTTTTATAAATAAACAAAACATATTAACTAGGATGGATACTTGCCATATACACAACTAACTAATACAGTGCGAACGATATATATCACAGGTCTTAGGACCTTACGGTGCTATTGGTTGAGAGCACCCACAGAAAATAAGGATAATATATACGATATGAAACAGAAACTATAAAAATGCGGTCTTAGGACCGGAACAGCACCTATTAGTCATCAGTGCCTATTATGGAAATAATTAAATGAACAATAGATGTGGTGGTGAAGGTGTGGGCTGCAGGTTGGCTGAATGCGGTGATGATGTGTGGTGTGGTTGCTGCGGCGGCAATTGCGGATAGCTTCCTTATTTTTACAGCCTTCAATAACTTGCTGGCGGTCGTCCTCGGAATTGCATGGATATCGGAAGGCTGGTGGGCTATTTTTTACTTCCCTGAATACGGACGATCGGGCGTAGTTATTTTGTGTACGGCAGGATCTACTGGAGTTCTGATGATGCGCATGGGTGCCGGTGTGCTGGTTTGTGGTGTGGTGATGATAGTGACTACTTCCGTGAGGCGGATCTCCTCATCTATAATTAAACTGCATGGAGAAATAGATCTATCGGAAATGTCCTGTAAATCGGGTTCAGAGATAGTCACAGGTGTAGAAATCACGACTGAAATGGGCTGGCAGATTACGGATGCGGATGCAGTGATGATGCTGCATGTGGTCGGTGGTGTCACTACGGGTGCTGCCGGTGCAGAAATCACAGTTGGTGTTGATACCGATGTTGCGAACACTGCCGGTGCTGTTCGTGCATGTGCTGCCGATGTGGATGCTGCGGTGCTGCTGCTAGATGGTTGTGTTGCGGATGCTGTTGTTCTTATGTAATGCGGAAAGTCAGTTTGTCGCCGTTTTGTACGTTTTGTTTTCGCCATCTTTCCCATTGGAAGCACGGTAACTGGTAATCAAATAGAGTCAGCCACTCTTGAACACAATCTATATTAGGTTCCCATAGCCCGTCTCTATCAGCTCTAACAATATTTCTTACCAGTCCCCCAATTTTGATAAAAGAGTCCCAATATGCAATGAGTCTTCCTCTTAGTACAACATTTGTCCTCAATTCGTCAAAGTCTGCAAGCATATATTATGCAGATTCTTAACATTTTCTTTCAGAAAATTTCAACTTAACATCCGATCTTTCTGAGAAGTACTTGGTTTTAACTGACCGAACATATCCAGGACCTCTTTAACAACACTATACAACTGGAAGAACTCAGCCAACTGTAGTCTTTGCATTGTTTCTGCGAGCAAAGTCTAGCCTGTCAACGATCGCTCATAATCTGAACTACCTATCATTTGTTGTACAACATTTGTCGCAAAGTCATGGTTCTGAATCCAAATATTTTGCGTCCCACTTTCATGCAAGGATTTGCCAATTACAACAAGCTAGATTTTGAACAAATGAAAATCTCTCATGCAAAGGAACAATTCTGTGAACTACTGGGGTTTCCATAGACGAACCTGTTAAATACAGTCATCACATAATGCTGGTAGTTGTAGCTGTTGAAATTGCCTTCAAATGTTCCCAAATGTCTTCAACTCGCTAAACACTGTTTGGTATTCTGTGACAGGAAATGGTAACACTGGAAGAACGCCTACTATCTTCACATCTAAGGTCTCATTGCTGATTAGAGAATTGAATGCACTCCAAGGGGGTATTATTTGGGATTGACAGTCTGCATTGGCGCATTCTTCTTTTTGATAGACTTTTCTGCATGGTACATGTTGTTTGCATCCTAGAAATTGGGAGGTATATTTGTTATTTTTGGGCTCTTGTAATATTCTACTATGACGTGGTATGGAAGCTCTTGTGCAAATACTTTTACATCATGAATGACATTTACCTCAGATATGTTTGGCTTTCTATGCATCTCAGCTGAGATATTCCGGAAAGAGAGCAGACACAGTATCATGGCTTCCTCCAATCCCAGCCAAGGTACATTTTCATTGTCAAAATGATAAAATGCACCTATTGTAAACACAGCTGGATCAAACTTACCAGGGATGGATGTGGTACCGTGACATAACTCAACATTTAGATTTGCCATATTATTATGACATCAGACTATCGCTTCATAACTACACATAGCCCAACGTGTTTGAATGCAGTGGTCATTGTGGAACATTTGCATGTTGCATGGATGAATAGACTTCGCAATGTAATGCCATTCTCTGCTTTCCATAGTTTACTGTGTAGTAGAGAATATGGTAACCGGCTTCCACATTTCTCTCCTTGCTGGTTTCAGAATGTGTGGATCTGTTGTAAGGAGAATTTAATTACACAATCTGGAATGGAAATGTTTCTACAGGATAATGCAAGGTCACTGGAAGCACAGAATCTATCACAAATTTATGAACTAAGTCTTCATCAAGATTAATGATTCTAGCATAATGGTTGTGCTGCAGACTTGATTGGATCAATGCAGTTTTATGTCACTAAAGATCTGTGGCAAAAACCAAATGTACATTTTGAAGTTAACTAGTACACACATTTCTTGTCAATTCATACATAGATCAAATAAATAATTACTATTATAGATTGGATTAATCATTTTCACTGTTCGTATGTACTCACCACGGATGGTTTATTTTAATCAAGGTAATAAAATATTGTGTTTTGTATTTTTTGGCAAACCGAAAAAATAATGTTGGAGGGGATAGCATATGTAGTGAGTATTGTGAATTTACTGGAGCAACATTACTAGTTCTGCACATTTTATAATCCATGATAGCCAGGCTTTATTTTGCGAATTTCTTAAGCAAAATTGAAAATGAGTTTTCATCCGAAATTCAGGATTTTTGTAAATTTTCAGCAAATACACTTTCATATTATGTAAAACTTTCAGAAAATTCTGCTTCCCTAGAATGATAATAATTGGGTGAATTTTTAAGTCCTATGTCTTGTAAAGAATTTTATGTATGGCTCCTAGAGTTAAAAAAAAATTTCATTCCGAATATTGCTGAAGGCCTATTGCCTATGGTAGAAAAAGTTGTCCACCTGATTCATAATGGCTACCCTGGATTTTCATACTTCTAATACCATACCGTAACAGATAATAATGTCAAAACGAGGTTACATATGATTGCACACAGGAGCCCCCACCACCGCCCCCCCCCCCCCCCCCCCCGGCCACCCATCCGAGTATCAGAATAATACGATCATCACATAACTGTGTTACAACATTGCCAGTTACGTAGACGCTGTCAACTGTCTGTTAGAAAGACACGTGCGGTGTGCTGTTTTACATAATATCGGTGTTGATGACATTTGAATTCATTTATAGTAGGGGCAATAAGTGCCATGCATTGGATATGTAACTACTACACATAAAAAGAAATATATTATGATCTTAAAGAATTCAGAATGATTAAACACACAACTTTTCTGGGGAAAAAATAGCCATCTACTAATACAACGCGATCAGCGAAGGCATATAATAGGCTAAGCCTATTAAAATGACAACTGTTATGTCCTAGAAATGAGTATCCCCAAATATTGCTCATAACATCTGGGGAAACTAATAAATAAATCAAATTCTCTAACCCTACCGTACTTCAGGTGGCAATTTCTTCCGGTCAGCTGAATACCGCCACTTGGTAGCGTGATTGTCGGCTGCACGTTGTGATGCAGGTATCGTCTAGACCAGGTTCTGACTACGCATTGATGAAATATTATTTACTTTGTCATTACAGACCATCAATTGGAGATAATATTGTCAGATCTGGTTTTTTGCTGGATCTGAGACGACAACTACGACAATTGTTTGGAGTCTTTTGTTCCTGTCACTTTTCCCAGAGGTCCAGCGCAAAGCACAACAGGAAATAGATGATGTGATTGGACGAGAACGTCAAGCAACAGTTCAAGATAAATCTAAACTTCCATATTTCACTGCTTTGACCAAAGAGCTACAGGTAAGTTGCGGATATTATTTTCTTACAGACCTCCATGTACATGCACCGCGGGAAACATGGCCATGGTCTGAATTCACCTATCCATTTTATCTATCCATCATATGACGTCATAATCAACTACGTGACGTGTAGGAATGTCATAATCATGACGTCATGAATGATTCGATATAGTCCTTCTTTAACGCTTAATAGTCCGACCGTTGTACGAATTGTATGTCTTTACCTTTTAATAAACATTCTGTTGAATATTTTGAAACTAATTTGACTGTGTGCTGTTGCTGCCACAGGCAGCAACAGCACCCAGTCAAATTAATTTCAAAATATTTAACAGTTTATCTGTATAGTTTTCTGGAAATTGATAGTCATTGAGTTCAGGGATCGATCGATCCCAACACTAGCGAGGTGTGGGTGGAGCTTATCCAGAGCTGGGCGGGGCATAGCTAAAACTGGAAAGGTCCATTGTGCATTACTATGACATGGGGAAAAGATTTTCAATGATTCACCAATACTATGAGGAGCCTCACGTCAGCAATCAGCCGAGAATATGCCACTGTAAAGGGATGTTTAAGGATGTCCAAAGGGTTTCAGACGATGGCCTAATAGAGCCATTCCTTTACTGTCCCCTTTAAGTCCATGTATCTTAATGTCAAGGCAATGGAACAGATTCGCCTTTAAATAATTTGAATACTATATCTGAGTGAAACCAGTTGCTATCCTAAACAGCAACATCTTCCAGTTAAAATACTTTAAAAACGAGCAGATGGGTTAAACCGTTATAATGAATTATACAGTACAGTTCGGAAATCAGATAAAACGTTTCCAAAACAAAAACAGAAACATGTTAGCAAGTAAAATTTTGAACACGATGTAAGAATTGTTTTACTGAATATTTTGAACATAATTGGACTACTTTTTATTGTTGTTTTGGAAACATGTTAAGTTATTTCTGAGATATACTGTAAGCGACTCTCATCATACACCTGTAAAGACAAATTGCTTTGGTGATATTGTTCTAAAGATAACGAACTACCGATTCGTTACACGCACAAGCGTACTCATTTCAAAACTTATCAAGCCACGCAAACCCAAGAGTCGTTCAGTTAAGCCCAGTATCACAATTTCGATATAAATATGTAGGAAAGATGGTGAATATCTTGGAAACAAAGTTAACTGGAGCCTGTTGCTATCACATGCAGCAACAGCTTCCAGTCAAATAAGTTTCAAAATATTCAACAAAATATTCCGTGCATTCAAAACAATTTGTCGTCTTTGGTCACTAAGGGTTAACAGATTAACCCCTCTTGTGACGACTTGTCGTTTATAATGGCACAACCGGCCAATACGGCTTCGGCAGTTGTTATGAGGACTGTCTATTTGCAGGCGAAGAGAAAACTATTTTTTGAAAATTTACAACTGGAATGACTGGCTCGGTTACCGAGCCAGTCATTCCAGTGGTAAAATTAAAAAAATAGTCTTCTCTGGGCCTGAAAATGGACACTGGCTAAGGAAAAATTTAGATTTTAGTGACCGTTATTAACACTTTAATCGTCAATGTGGCCAAAAACACCTTTTAAAAACTATTTTCCTAGATTCCAGTGGTAAATTTACAACAAAAAAAGTGTTCTCTTGGCCAGCAAATGGTCATTCACTGAGCAAATATTTAAATTTTCTTTAAAAATCCTGTAAATTGAAGGGTTAATAGCCCTGTAGGTGGGGCTTCCAATACACCTTCCGTATCCTCTGCGTGTCGTAAGAGGCGACTAAAGGAGGTAAGGGTGAGGTAACCCTGACAGAAACCTCGAGCGCTGAAGACGGAGGTTCCAGGCTGCACGGCGCACTCTAATAAACCATGGATCCACGCGCTTAACGCTTATGATGACGTCGATAGTCACTTAGGACTGGCGGTATGATCAGCGAACGAAAAGAAGAAGGAAGAGTTAATTGATAAAAGTAACAGTTTGAGCGCTTTGAGGCGCTCCTGACACAAAAGGGGTTAATGATTTAACTTTAATGTTTTCTAATTTTCTTTGCACATCGTATGGCTAACATCGCACCTTTCCTTCCGCCACATGGCACGAAGGACGATGTTACTTTCCGTGGTTACTTCATTCCTAAAGATACAGATGTTAATTTTGTGATCGGCAATGTTATGTATGATCCAAAGATCTGGGAGTCTCCTAATGAACTGAGACCTGAGCGCTTCCTCAAAGATGGCAAAGAGTACACACCAGAGCACTATATTCCATTTGGAATTGGTAAGATGTCATAGGTTACACATTGATTTACACGATACCTTGTTATGTGATGACCTAGTCTACTTCCGAGTACACCTGTTTACTAACATCACCACCCCCCACCCCACCCCATCATAAAATTTCAATGTCTAAGTTTTAAGACAGGTATACATGAAAATAGATGAATAATTTGAAACAGATTTGAAAGAAACCTGTTTCTTCCGTAGGCAACAGCCCCACGTCAAATTAATTTCAAAATATTCAACAGAATAATCATTACGTAATAAATAATTTGTCATTCTAGTTGACTAAACCCAAATAGAACTTGAAATAGATATGTATGTATGATTATTGTATTCTGCGGCTGACATGTGTATATGCACATATGCATTCAGCTGAGGAATTATGTCATCAGAGGTCAAAGGTTACCAAGCTTACCCATTGCTTAGAATTGGGAAACTATATATTGTTGTAACTGACCGATTTTAAGCAGTGGGCATGTTTGGATAACTTATGATCTCTCGTAGCTTAACCATTCAACTGATTTGTATATAACATGTATGAAAATTATTATAGAGACACCTATACCTTAAGGGATATTTGAGCTATCGGTGATTACTCTGTATTATGTATGCGTGATACAGGCCTGTTCGATTAATCGATATTTCATCGATAGTCGATTATTTTAACTTGCGATTATATAACCGAGTGTAAAATACTAAAATCGAAAAAATCGAGAAAAAAACGAGCAAAAATCGATTATTTATTTTAATCAGGCATAATTCAGTGTTTAGTTTTGTAATACAGCCAATGCATCGATGGTTTGATTGCTCTAGCGCGGTAGTTGTATAAACATCTATTGTTGACGTTCAATCCTGCACCTCCCAAGTCATAGTCCATGCATGCGAATGTTTATATAAGTAATTGCTTGATACGCGATAGGAAGCATTTGTTCGCTATTGTTTAATATCCCCCCTCTGAAGGCTTTAGGCTGAGGTGTATTGGCCATTTTGCGAAAAACTGTAAAAAATTATTTACTGTTTTTCATAGTAAATTCACAAATCTCGATGCGAATTTTCCCAAATTCTGACAATTGTTTTGTAACTAGTGTGACTTAAAAACCGTTGCTGCCTAAGGCAGCAACAACTTGCAGTCAATTACTTTTCAGAATATTCAACTTTTCTAATGCTGCGAAATAGGGAAACATCGTAGATAGGCACTACGGGCGAAATCTATATCATAATAAAAATAAAAATAATATGGCCATTTCGCGAAAGAATGCACAAAATTGACATCGTAGTAAATTTACAAATATTCGACCCAAATTTTCCTAAATTCTGCCGATTTCTTTGCAACTAATTTGACTTAAAGCTGTTGCTCCACCCGCAATCAAATGATTTTCAAAATATTCAGCTTTTACAATGTTGGAAAATAGGGAAACATCGTAGATACGCGCTACGGGCGAGCTCTATATAATTAAAAGTTAATCTCTGTAATTTTAAATTTAAAATGGCGCCTTTTTACTGGCTTGAAAATCTGGGTATATTATTATTATTATTATTATTATTATTATTTATTTATTTTAAGAAAGCTATATTCTCTCTCCCTCCAGGCACTCACCCCCACCCACCCCCACATCGTCTCCATCCCTCACTACGTAGTTGCTACTTCCAAAGTTTAAGGATTAAATAATCGATTATCCGATTAAATCGATTATTTTCCAGGCATCATAATCGATTATTTATTTTCATAATCGAACAGCCTTACCCACTGTGATGGTGTGCACATTTCGTCTTCACTACCTCATAATTGCATTTCCCCGTTATTTAAAAAAAAAGGCTCATAATCAAAATTACAAAACACATCCATCCATATTTCGTAAACACAAAATGCCTTAGTCTGGTACCAAACTCTTTTTCGATCATTAGTAATATGGCCCCTATAACAAACAATTAAGCTCAAAATAGATCCTATGCTCCTGTCGGCACTCTCCGTTGTACAACACTTAAGACGATGGGGGGGGGGGGGGGCAAATAATGATGGTGCAAGTCGTACCCCTAACACTAGAGATTCCCATGGATAACCGCTAGGTTAAGCAAAAGCCTGGTGTGGACTATCAACTTACAGCAGTCATCTATTTAATTAATTCTAACAAGCAGCATCCGTCTATCCTGACGGTCTATCAGGTCATGGGAAACACGATCTATATGGGCTCGCCCGGACACTGATCATGGATATATATTCCATCTACAGTCTCTAAGATGTAGGCCATACTGTCTTTGTTGGAAGTTGCTTATTATTGTAACTGTATATCATTACGATCACTGAAACGTATGACATGCCTTCTCAGAGTATCTATTTTTACATTTCATCCAATGAGGAAGTTCGAGGCACAACGGACTGTCGGCACAACGGACTGTCGGCACAACGGAGTGCCGAAAACCTCATTATGCAGGCATTTTGCGCCAAAGTTCAAGATTTCACAGCAAATTTTGGAGTCTGCTCCAAGCAATGTATTATGAGGAGGCAGTTAGAACAATAGAACATGGATATAAGAAGGCAATTTTGGTCGTCTGATGTAAAAAATTGTGGAATCTGATATGTTGTATGTACACTGGCTTCTCACGCATGCCGCCTAAATCGTACTGTCAGCACTGGGCAAAGCAGTAAGTGTGCCCTCCCCATTTGGTGTAAGACAGGGAAGAGATTCCTCTTCACAATCCCAAAAAACACAAACATATAGGTGCGCTCAGAGGGATCTCTTGACATACTAGAGCTATCCTAGTATTAAGAAAGCCATTTCTGAAATATCTGTTTCAATTTTATTCAGGACTCTGCCGAGGAAAGTGAATGTCCGTGCTCCATCAAAAATTCACGATAATTTAGATATTAAATTAGTCTGAGATTTATGACTATGCTACACTCACAAGCTGCGTGTCGGAGATAAGGGACCTATGACATTCACAGACATCTGGCCGCTGATTGGGCCGGCTGAAAAGGACTTTCCCGGATAATGACGTCATTTGCTCTTCTTTTAGGAAAAAGCGCACAATGAAGGAGCACCGCTGTGTGCGTGGTTAAATTATATCAACGAACCATATTGACAATGCTAATAATTGTATCTAATTCTATATGACATATCAAGCATATAAATAGTCAACAATGTGTACAGTGGCGGATCCAGAGGTGGGTGGCCAGGCGCGAAACAAATCTGGTCGAATGGCTCATATTGAATGAATAACTAACCCCACCTCCACCTCACACCCGCTTTAAATAGCTCTGTTAATATATATATATATATATATATATATATATATATATATATATATATATATATATATATATATATATATATATATATATATATATATATATATATATATATATATATATATATATATATATATATATATATATATATATATATATATATATATATATATATATATATATATATATATATATATATATATAGCTATTTAAAGTGGGTGTGGGGTGTGAGTGGGGTGAGGTTAGGTATTCATTCAATATGAACCATTCGAAGCGCCCTCTCTTGTCAATTACTACTACTACTACTACTACTACTGCTGCTGCTGCTGCTGCTGCTGCTGCTGCTGCTGCTGCTGCTGCTGCTGCTGCTGCTGCTGCTGCTGCTGCTGCTGCTACTACTACTACTACTACTACTACTACTGAATTTGGATGCGACAAGTCCCTCTGGGCTGGCAGCCATGGGATGTGCTCGCGAGTCTATGACTATGCCTTTTGAAAATTAAGATATGACGGGTGTTCACGTCACAGTTTTAATAGAACAGAGGCATTTATGTCTAGTGAGAGCTCCTATATTAGATCAGGAAACGTGTCTCGTTGGTGCATTCGTGTCTCGCTAGATATCCGTCAAGATGATATCTAGCAAAAATATCTCGTGGTTAATGAGCGCCTATTGGACCAGTAACTCTCTCCTCCCATCCCACCCACCCGAAGTGGGGGATAAAGAGAAGTAAATATTTAAAGGACACGAAAATAACCCCTATTAAATATATTCATACCAGAGAATAATATATAGCCTAAAACCAGATGATATAATGCTCATTAGTTAACAGAAAGACAGTTCCTCTTAATTAGTCTTATATACACCTGTGCAAAAGTTAAGCACCACCATATTTTTACGCACATGCGAGGGTATATTCATGTGCTATGAAGAAAGCAATAGCATAAACATTTATGTACCCATCCATCTTAGTGCAAGAGGTAATAATGCAACTAGAGGAATGCTGATTATGATGGTGGGGAAACACTGTATGTTTTTGTTTGAACTTGAAAACGAGGCCTGAATATGGTTACGTTGACACAACTGACAACTATTGCCCTACAGTTGACACACGTGGCTAGATTGTCATTAATTGTGTCTGAAAACGAAGTTTAACATCTGTGCACGAGTTTGAGACTGTCATTATCCACCTTGTGCCTGGATGACGGCCTGGACACGACGTCTCATGCTGGTCACCAACCGACTGAAACGCCATTGTGGTATTCGTTGCCATTCAAGATGGAGTGCGTCTGTTAATTCCTGTAGGTTCTGCACAGGAGGATCCCTCCTTCTCACCATGTTTCCCAGAATGTCCCAGATATGCTCAATAGGGTTCATGTCAGGGCTCCTTGCTGGCCATGGTAGGGTTTCGATGGCATTCTGGCGGAGGTATTCATGCGCAGCTCTAGCACGATGTGGTCGGGCGTTGTCATCCATGAATATAGGGTGGGTTCCAGGTGCATGATTTACAAAATGAGGGACCACAACTCTATCCAGTATGGAATCTTGATATCTTTGTCCATTTAGTGTTCCAGGCACAGTCAACAGATCCAGCTTACAATCAAATGAGATGCACCCCAATATCATAACGGAACCTCCACCAAATGGAACTTCTTCCATAATGTTACGTTGGTCGTACGCCGTGCGTCTGGACCTCCATACACGAGTTCGACCATCTGTGGCATGAAGCAGGAACCTACTTTCATCGGACCAGTGTACCCGGCTCCAGGATCTCATGTTCCAGTGTCTTCTTTCGTTGCACCACCTCAGACGCTCCTCTTTGTGGTGTGCAGTGAGGAGAGGACGTCTGACAGGTCTCCTAGCTTTCATGCCAGCAGCATACAGTCTCCTTTTGACGGTAGACATTGACACTCTATTGCGCGTTTTCCATTGCTGGCTGAGCACTCTGCTGTTGGTGAATGGAGATCTCCTAACAAGGCGTACTAGGGCTCGATCATCACGGGCAGTAGTCTTCTTCGGTCTTCCAGATCTAGGCCTGTCGTTCACCTCGTTAGTTTGCCCATGTTTTGCAATCAAACGACTGATTACAGTATGGTTAATGTTCAGCTGTCTGCCAATCTCTCTGCATGACATACCAGTGGTATGCATGCCTCTGATTTGCCATTTCACACGATCACTTAACCTTCGTCTTGCCATAGCGGTTCACAATCAAGAGCTAATTCTCTCTGTACAAATAAACCACGGTCATGAACACAAAATTCCTAATCTTGTCGCCTAAATCTGTATGTAATGTTCTACACCTCAAACTGGACTTTTACATAACTGAACACGTGTGCTGTTTCCCGCCACGCACGGACATCAAGCGGCGTGAAGTCATGCATGCATGTGCATTTCGTACTTGGAATTATGTCAGCTAACGCGGGGACAAAAAGTATGGCAGCCTAGTTGTATCATCATGTTTCTACGTTCTATTGTTTTTGCTGGTGCTTAACTTTTGCACAGGTGTATATTTCAAAGCGGTCGAGGCCTGAAAATCTAGCAAATGTGAACACTAATTTGTAATAAACATCACGTACAAAGTAATACAGCATGAGCCAGTGGATGGAGCTGGTAGCGGGATTAAGGAGGCGTTACAGGGGATACCACAAACAATCTAATTCACAGTGGATCATGGGATATTATCACTTACAGCTAATTCTTGTCTGCATTTCATACCTTTTTGCAAAACGTAGTTCAGTGGCTTTGACGCTGTCACAAGATGGCCGTTCATGACGTGAGATGCTACGCCTCTATTTTTAGACTGGGGAAGAGTCAGAGAACTGGGACTAATGATTATAATTATGTCATTTCATTTTAAACAGTTTCACTGCTGAATTATCATGCTCAAATAAAGCAGGATATTAAAAGAGGTTTTCACTTTTCAGCTACAGGACACAGTTACTCATTATTGTCGCTGTCGCCGTCGTCGCCATCGTCGTCGTCGCCACCGGTGACATACTGGATGGCGTGGCTACACATTATTGTATATTATTGCATAATTAAGATCAGCGCCGCCTTATCCAATTGGCAAAATGAGGTACGCCAAATATAAATACAACTGTAATACCAATTATACACGAGCAACGGAAATCGCCAAAATAGGCCGATTCTGACCATTCGCGCGACGTTTCGTCCATGTGTGGCAGATGACGACATGTTTTGGGAGCCAATCGACACGGAAATGTGTGTGGTCAGAATCGTCTTTAAAGTTGAACATGCTTCAGCTTTTCGAGCGATTAAGCATCTTATTTTACTTGAATGGATCGAGCAAAATATCACAGATAATGACACTGGTTAGTCTGGTTTGCATCCACGAAATTAGTAGTTTTGCTTTAAGTATTTTACTGTAGATTATCATTCAGTAGGTATGTTTATTTTCTTTCTAACCTAAACGTATGTAATATAATCTAGATATACTAAACATGGTCGTCATTTGATACGAATCAAGGGGTGGGGGAGACATGCCTCTTTACTTTATTTGTTAATCACCCCAGATTGGAATTAATTTGACAGGAACCTGTCGCCAACATAGAGAGGGAGGCGTTGTCAGCAAATATTGCTGCTTCTGCTACTGCTACTACTAGTGTAGCGCGAACCGCTGTATCCTCCGGGGATGCGCACTGGCCTGTCGGATACTCTCGCGCCACGGCACCGCAAGTACACTGTACGTTGGGGCGAGGCTGCTGGTTAGCTGCTGATCTCCGGGTTGCGGATCCGGTGTTGCGTGTCTCTGGATTGTACAAAGACCGACTTCGTGAGCCGGTAGAACATTCACGTTCCAGTGGGGCCGTGCGACCATTGTCACGGAAGTGGAACCACACCGTTTCGTCTCAGCTGTTTGTGTCAACGGTGTGGCGGTCCATCTACTCAATTTAGAGTTTAGACATTACAAAACACATAATTAGTTACAATTAACAAACAAACACTGGTACTCGTTTGCTGTTATAAGAGAGAAATCAAGTACATAGGGTTGAGTTAGTGATTCGCTTAACATGGTCCTCGCCAGAGGTACCTCGCTGATTTCTGATTGGTATTATCAGTGAGGTATCCGTGCAAAGGCCGGTCCTAACGTGGCTACTTAGCAAGTTTAATATAAACTAAATTAACCCCTAACACAAACATTATTTGTTGCGAGAGGAAAGTGCCTTGCGTGGGCCTCCGTCACAGGAAAATGCCTACAACGCCGACGCTGTTGAAGAGAGAAGGCAAAAAGGGCCACTCTTTTGTTCAAACTATGCTATGTGAAAAGAGTCAACCTAGTGAAATTATAAGTTGTAGTGATGCACGCTGTATTAAGTGAAGATGGGGTGGATGATTTTCGCAGAATTCAACACCGGCACCTTATGTAAGTTAAAAGATACTGAAATAGTTGTTGCCGCGTTATTTATGCGGTCCTTCTGCTAGATCTTATTCTATCAGTTGGTTTTTAGGTACAGATCAAGGTTAAGCCGCAGGTGGCTGTGTGTCTTAACTATCTTTAACTTATAAGCCTGACTGGCGAGAATGCCCAGTGTCCGTATGGTCAGCCTCACAGAGCATCCCACCTCAGATAGACAGCGTGCCGACATGTCACAATTTGGCAACTCCAGAATCATATAACGATACCGTCACCACCGCATTGTGACACATATAACAACACAGGGACAAGTCACATTACATAAGCATTGGAAAGCACATATAGGTTTATGGTGGGGAATAAGAGGCAGACATCCAACTTTAGTGACCTTCTCGTGAGGGCGTGGTGGGTTCTAAGACCGCACCCAGTCACTTGTAGAGTTAGATGGAGATCTGTATTCTGTCCATCACCTAGCATGTTAGGGGCGGATTGTGTGAGAACCGCGCCCTGGGACTAACATTTTACCTGTCTTTAGGGTTATGTAAATCGCCATGAGATGCTAACAAGTATCCGAGGATACAGGGGGAGTGTTTGCGGTCATTGACACTTTGATTCTAACTGCTCTGAAACCCCAATTGTTTCAAAGTCAGCTCTACCCAAAGTGGTGGATGGGAGTCCCAACAATTATTAAGCCCTGAGGCTGGAGGAGCGTAGACAGAGACAATTACTCTTATATTCCTAAGAAATAGGAGGCATTATGGTATATTGCCAAATTATACAACCTAGCCAGTTTGCGGTGTTACATATCCGCTCCTCCTAGAAAAGAGACGTACACAAAATGTCTCCTAAAGAGTACTCCCTTACTACTAATAAACCTATCCTATTGAGCTAAAATACTCCAGGTTTGGTCGGCCACATGTCAGGTTCACGTAGTGAGAACATGAAGAGCAACATCAGTGAAAAATTGATGCTGTTGTGGAACAAGGTGGTGCGGTTGTTGTTGCTGTATAGCGTAGCCTAGCAAACTGCGGTTCTAATGTTTTTGTATAAAATAAGCAAAACATATAACTAGAATGGCTACTGCCATGTAACTAACTCTCACAGTATAGTAAAAATGATAGGTCACACGACCTTGATGCTGCTTGTTAGTCATCGGCACAAAATAAGAATACATATATACAGTAAAAATATGTAAACTATAACAATGCGGTCTCAGACGACCTGTGGTACCTGTTAGTCATCAGTACATTAAAAATAAAGTAATACATTAATACAATGACGGAGTACCTATTAGTCATTGGTACGGAAAAGGTTCTAGAGTCACTGTTGTTGAAGCTTCACATATTCGGAATGTGAAATGGCACGACGCGGAAGTTAGCTGCTAGGAGAATCTGCAGGATAACGGTCTGATGTGGCTCACTCTCAAGAATGGTGAAGAATAACTATTGCAGAGGTGGATGGCTATTAGCTAGTCACGTCTATTGACATAGTTAGTAATTTAAGCAGTGGTTGGAAAGTTCTGTACTGGTGCGGAAGTTTGTAGCTGCCCTGTAGTTAGGAAGGGCTACAGTTGAATGTTATGTGATGTGGATTCATCCTGGTGGTTCACAAGACGAGATGCACTGCATAGCTCGTACAGTGCCTCAGGCAATAGACCCTGACTGAGGTCGAAATGTTTAATACTGAACACAACACATGTGCAGATTCGAACTACCACTCTTTGGCGTGGTGTGCCAGATCTGGAGAGCTATCCATCGAACGCACCACTCGTCCTACATATTTGACGAGCTTCGCAAAATGGTCCCTCTGCGATGTTGGTAGTGGGGGTGGGGGTACCTTTACCTAAATTTAGTTATTGCCCCCGGATGATATCCTTCCGGGAGCATACAAAAATTTGCGATGCAGATGTGGTGGCTAGTACCATAGAGATGAGTGCTCAAAACCAAGCGGCACCATAGTAGGTTATAGACTCTATACAGTAAGTAGTATCCCATGACTCGTTTATTCCCAGACCACGCACCACACCGCCACCTTCTCTCTTTCCTGACTGCTCTCTATTCTTAGATTTACAGGTCCTTTTATACTACTCACGATGTCACAGCTGGAGCCCTACAACCAATCAGCACGCGAGTTTCAGTGGCAGGGAAAGCGATCACGTGATACGCTATCCTCCCCATTCATTAAGTACATACACACACGTATGGCTTTAGAGAACTATTTTGAGTGGAATCAAACATGAATAACTCAGCCATTTCTAGCTTCATTCTGGTAATGATCGATACCAAGAACGACGAGGAGAGTACTATTTAAAGAAATTACGTGTACCAACTCGCTACAAAATACGATGCCATTCTCTCCAATGCTAACGCGCATTGGCAGGAACACTCTGATGCCCGCACATGTGCGCTAGGCGATCTCACAGACTTTGTCGTTTTGAGAGCCTCTCTCATATGGCTTTATACATGCATACTGTCCTACCAAGGTGGGGGGGGGGGTGTGTGTGCTTGGAATGTATCTGTTCTGGCCGTTCCATACTCAGACAAGCTGGGACGGGTTGTACCCGACCAGGCGATCCGTACTACACCATCCTCTCTGGTACGGACCGGCCCATCATGTCTGGGTACAGAATGGCCCGGTCTGGGATGCTCCATGCTTGCCCTCCACACCTGGGTAGCATAACGTATGCGTATATACCCATGTAAAAAGAGGAACAAAGTAGTAGAGTCCGTGAAATCGCCCGATGCGCATGCACGGCCGTAAGAAGTAACCAGCACTCGCACGTTAGCGTGTGGAGACTGGCAACTTATGTACATAGTTACCTGTATTACGGCGATTTCCTAATACTGGGCCGTTCCCCCGATTTTGGTGTGAATCAATACCAGAATTGAAGGGGAATTTAAAACAGTAAACAGAAATGAAATCGGTTCAGATCTGGCGAAGATATCACAAAATTAAAATGGACTGTTTTGAGCTCCAACTAAACAGAGACATCTCTATAGTGCATGCATGCTAGGGTGAAGGCCAGGAACTATTTAGCCGGTTACCATACCCCACACACAATGCGCGCTCTGATTGGCTGAGCCCACTTGCGCTGCCTCATCATTCGGTATAAAAGGAGCTCTGAAAGTCAGAAACAAACAGAAGGGAGGCGGTCCGAGTGGATGAAATCTCATATCTGCCTACTGCGTAGAGCTCACGTTCTGCAATCTACACAAACGCAGCTTATTATAATCAGGTTCCCTCTCAGGACACCCGCGCTCTGCACCGCACTAAGTTTTTGGACGCTCCTGGTAGATCAACAGAGGCAAAAATACAAATTAAAAGAAGGTTTCTCATTCCACCACCATCTCCAGCTAATCAAAGCGTGCGTTGTGACGTTGGTTAAAGTACTGCACTGATGACTAATAGGTGCACCACATAGGATTATATACATCTTGATAATATTATACCGCTTGTTCATAAATACCAAAATAGTGGTACCGTAAGGTCGAGTGCGACCTCCGTTATGAATATTTACTGTACTTAATTGTTCTGCATTGTGAACGGTGCCAGAAATTAAACCGCACCGTATGGTCAGATGTGACCTCTATATTTTCATCATGTGTATAGTTATAATAAGGCTTACGGCCAATCAAGTTATTATTCTTGTTAATTAATGTATAAAAATCATTTAGAAAAAGTATTTAGACCGCAGTTCACTTAGGTTACACTGTACAGCAACAGCAAATGCACCACCCTGTTCTTCCCTTACAGTAATAACTGTCGCTGTTCATGCTTTCAGTAGCGAACATGAGATACAGCCACTAAACATGACTATGATAGCTCGATAGGATAGGTTTTAAGTAGCCAAGGGCGACTACTAGTTAAATGGAAATTTGTCACTATAAACCTCCTTTCCGTGCGCCATGGCTCCGTTATATTAACGGTGCCGTTAGTTTTTATATATAGTTGGCCATTCATGTTAAGGCCTGCTAAATTTAAGCAAACGAGTGGCTGCCTCTGACTACACTTCTCTGGCCGTCTGGCCGGATTAATTGTTTGGCTTCCCTCCGCCACGTTGGTTAGGGCTGTGTTACGAAACTACTGGGGTTTCTTGATGGTCAGAATCAAAGTGTCGATGACCATGCATTCCCTCGTGTATCATTCCCCCGTGTATCTTCGGATACTTATTAAGCAATTCTTTATGCCAAAGTAGAAACCACTGCGAACATATAAATAAATATTATTATTGCCAGTCCAGCAGTGTGTTCTTTGGGCAACTTTCTCTAAACCTATCGCAGCTAAAATGGTAGCTCCAGGGTACAGATCTCATATGGTCCGCACCCGAAACATATAAAGACATGGATCGCCATCTAACTCAAATGGTGACTGGGTGTGGCCTTAGAGCCCACCACGCCCTTTGGGAAGGCCACCATAGACGGAAATCCGTTTCTCTCTCCCCACCATAAATAAGTTTAAAAACGCTTTCTAAACAAATGCTTTTGTAATCTGACTTGTCCCTGTCTTGTAATTTGTGGTTGTGCTGCAGTGTGCAGATGGATCGCATTACGGTTCTCAAACTACTACCAGGCAACATGTTGCATGCTCTCGTTCTGAGGAGAGATGCTCCGTCGGGTATTGGCAACGGTACCGAGCATCCTTGCCAGGAAGGCGTACACGTTAAAGCAAGCAGGTTCTAAGCCATTTGCGGCCTAAAAATATGTGTTTCGACTTAATATTTAAATGCTAGTCTAGGCCCTTAGGAAGGCCCGCAAAAATAAAAGTGATATCTTTAACTCACACAAGGTGATGGTGCTGAATTCCATAGAAATCAACCACCCCATCTTCACGTAGAAACCGCATGCATCCAGCATCAAATGACTACACTAGGCTAAATCATTTATAATCCTTTGCAATTCTTCAAAATAGGAGGGCAGCCCTTTTTACCACTCTCCTCCTCTGCTTCAGCGTTGTAGGTACTTTTATTGGATGGAGGCCCACGCGAGGCATTTTCCTCTCGCGAAATCATAACATTTTTTTCTTCTTGGTAGGTTACCTCCTCCATTTTCCCCTGCATGTTTATAGACAGGCGACTCTTCTTACTGTTCTCTTCCTCCGCTTCAGCATTGTAGGCATTTTCCTGTGATGGAGGCCCACGCGAGGCACTTTCCTCTCACAAACCAATAATTTTTGGCCAGCCTGAGGCAGATATACTTTATATTAAACCAACTGATGTACCATGCCCGGACCCTCACTCACAGGGGTAACTTCCACGATACCCTCTACATATGACTAGACCAGTTAGGTACCTGTGGCGAGATATAAAACAACATACCACTTTTAGTTTTTATGTACACCGTTTAGAAAGCAGCAAACGAATACCATTGTTTGACTCTGTTCGCCTTCTTAATAGTAAAATGTGTCATTACCACTTTTCCATCTTTTGAATGATGGCAAGACACACTGGTGACACGAACAGCTGGGATGAGATGGTGGTGTTCAATTTCCGCAGCAATGCCTGCTCGAGCCCATGGAATGTGATCGTTTCACCCGCCCTGGAGGTCGGATTTTGTGGAAACCAGAGATGCGTGGCATCTACTCCCACTCCTCGAGGTTAGCTAGCCAGCGACACCTTACGGAGGAGACCCGCCATGCCACTGCCACTACCACTACCACTACTACTACTACTACTACTACTACTACTACTACTACTACTACTACTACTACTACTACTACTACTACTACTACTACTACTACTGCTGCTGCTGCTGCTACTATTACTACTACTACTACTACTACTGCTACTTCTACTACTACTACTACTACTACTACTGCTGCTGCTGCTGCTACTACTACTACTACTACTGCTGCTGCTGCTGCTGCTGCTGCTTCTGCTGCTGCTGCTACTACTACTACTACTACTACTACTACTACTACTACTACTACTACTACTACTACTACTACTACTACTACTACTACTACTACATCATCATATTAATATATGTCAGTGGGAGAAAAACGGTCTTTATGCCTCCATCTTGAAAATGGTAAATTTGCAATTCATAATCGCGGGCTCAAATGACCAAAATCGGCCGAATTCGGCCGGGTGTGTCAGTTTGGACGATTTCAACGACGACGACCCATGCGACAATGGTCGATTCATGGATTTCCAATGATTCTCGGGTCGCCTGTGCGTGACAAACATATTCTTGACGATTTTGACGATTTGTCGACCTAATCAGGGGATGGATCGCCCGTGTGCAATTGGTATAATGGTCTTTCTCGTCTTTAGTGGTCCTAGATTAAGCTCTTCGAGGTCTGATCGCAAAACACTTACAAAGTTTATGTTGTGACGTACTTTGCATACTTTGCGTACCTGATACGTGTTGGCACCAACCACTGCAAATTCCAGTGTTTTTAACAGGCGTATTTTCTGACATTCGAAGAAGCTGTCCGAACATAGACCATCACTGTTGTGCTACCCTCACCGATTGTGACTCAGTTTGTATAGTGCTGCATTTCATATTTGACTATATGACCAGCGATGATTTGTAATAATTGCAGTTACATGCATCACGTTTATTCACAAGGGCTTCTGGAGTGTCCCAGCTTTTGCAATGGTATAGCATTATGAAAATTATATGGCATCATATAGTTGCATCTTGACTGTCATTGACACTTTAGAGCCAGGGATCCACAACTTCCAGAAGGCCTGGAAGGCGATATTTCCCGTTACACAGCGGGGCGGTAGAGCTGCAGAAAAGGGAACCAAGAATTCGGCTGTTCTTCAACTTCTCAGTGCACTGCTGGTGGTAACGTCATTATTCATTCCTGTAGTGTTGGATACATAAACGTGAGTGAACTCTATTTTGATTTCATTCACGGATAGGTTTACAGACATTAGCTGTTCTACAGCTATTGGAAGCAAGGTATAAAGAGGATCGTTTCCCTCGTCGATAATATGAACATCATCTGCACACTCCTTCTCTAGTGGCAGACTGATAATTGAGAATGGAGGGGTTGGTCTTGTGCAGTGTGGTCTCACACATATGATAGTGGTTCAGCAAGGTAGAAAGTGGAGCGCACTACTGATGTCAGCATTCGTTGTGCCCAAAGTAGGTCAGCGCCGCAAAGTCCTCTCTTTAGATCACCATGTAAGTTTCCAATAAATCTGTCAATATGATCTCTGATACGAGATAATGTCACATTTTGTAGAATTTGTCAGATGATATTACAAAACGCTATTGGTCTCAGGTTGGAAAAAAGTCTGGGTGGTTGCCTAGGCTTTGGAGGTGCATTGATGGTACTCTCTCCGACATCATCGGTAGGGAAATGTTGTTCAAAGGCAGAGTTGATGACGTCTGCGCTTGGCTTTGGCATGGGCAAAGGCTGACCTCCAAACGTGGTTAGAGGTTCGTTTTCCGTGGCAATGAACTGATCAAGAAAACTTCCCTGATTGTTTTAGCCTTTTACGACTCACATTTTATTACTTTAATTAGTGCTTCGTTTGATTTGTAGTTAAGGGCAACCATATCATGATGGTCATCTTCTCAATTATTGTTCTCCTATGCAATGCCTGGATCAGGTCCGAACCTAAGGTAGTGCAACAAGTGCATTTGCTCAGGGCCCTCAAATTTTCAGAGCCCTCAAAAGTGAAACATAAATTCTTTTTTGTCTTAATTTTAATTTTAGTGGGCCCTTTATAACTTCAAGCTACACGTATAGAGGGCACACCTATAATACAACTAATAAATAAGTCAACATATTTCCAAAAGAAAACAATTTTGAACACGAAATAAAAATGTTCTGTTGCATATTTTGAACATAATCGAATTGGAAGACATTGCTACCTTAGGTTCTACCACATAAGAATGATGTGGGCAACAGGACATCAGTAGTGTTATGGCCGAAACTGGACCATAGCCTTCTCGCGATCCTAACGGCTGCTCCCAGGGCCTCAGGTAAGAATTTCAGACAATTTGCGCCTGGCCCCAGAGTCATAAGTTTGGCCCTGGTCTGGATGGCCATGTCGTTAGCTAGTTTTGAGAGATAATGGTTGACTTTGCATTTTTGTTTTGAGGGTCCCTTGTAGATGAGGCACATTTGATAAATCCGCAATTGAGTAACCACTAGTTTCTGGACGGAATTAAGTTTTGTACCACCATGTGATCGACAGTCTCAGAGTAACTTCTTTGCATATTTTATTCAGAGTAGTTAGTATTAGAAGCGCGCTGTATCAGAATTGACCATGTGGTGAAAGTGGGTGGCGTGGTGGTGTACAAATCGTTAAATCAGATAATTCTGACCAAAGTCGAAAATATAGCCAGTAACAATTTCAGTCAACTTGTTAGAAAAAATATCTAGCCTAATACGTTTCCCATCTACAATAGGAAATACAGAGTTAAAATCGAATCACCATATTCTTACTATGCGCTGTCGAGGCGGCTCTGCTCACATTGGAAGCCAACAGTACAATGACTAGCATTGGCGTTATGGCAATTGTTTTACACAGATCATTGCGCAGCAGCAACTTCCTGCCAACAAGTAAAATAAAATCTCAAATAATGACACCTGCAAATATCAAACAAAAATGGCGACTTCGGAGGAGACGCGTGTCATTGAATTTTATTAACTATTTCCTAGACATAATGCTTCCTGATAGCCTTAAGGTTATGTTACAAGGACTACAATGTCGCCCGTTCTCCAACGACAGATAATCGAGCAAAGTTATTTTTGTGGTGATTAAATCCGCCAATGATTGACATACATGTACCTATCAAACTACGTAGCAACATCCACAAATCTATAATTTTGACTGATTGTCTCTGAAAGGACACCCTTCTTAACCTCTAGGCCTCCATTTTAGCCTCTCGCCCCGAAAAAAGGTGTTGTTTGCTCCCATTGATATTAGCCAGTGATATATCTGTCATGAACTAATCGTTCGTACTGCCAAAGGTGGTTTCTAGAGCGGCTTCGCCATGGCATCCTGATCTGCCAGGTACACTAGAAATCTTTGCATATTTAATGAGGTAATTTGCATAGATCGAAGATGGCCACTGCTGACACTTACAATATTACATATTCTGAAGCGTCAAGATGGTAGAATACGTTGATTATGGTGACTAAATTGTTGTTTCTGGTGTTATGGAAGCTGATTCTTATATTTAGAATAGAGTTATTAGTAAACGATCTTATGTAATTTTGCAAAATATTTGCGTACACTCATGGAACAGTGATGAATCTACTCTAAGGCATTATAGAAACGAAATTTTGATGTTTCCATTTTTTTGTCTGAAAGCGTTGCTAGAAACCTTATGAAACCCGATATCCCAGAATCTCAATCTCAAACCAGTCATACAGGGAATCTGTTAAATATTTTAAAATAATTTGAGTGGAATCAGTTGCTGTTATAGACACAAACATCTTCCAGCCAAATTCGTTAAAATTATTAAACATAATATTTATTAAATTGTAAATGAGTTTTCATATTTGGTCTTTCGGGTTCAAACGGTTAATCACCTTTTGATGTTCCTTAACTGTTTCCCTGCTGCATTTCTGCAGACCACATTTTCCATGGGGTTTAGTTCTAGACATGCTGAATATTTTGAATGTGTGTATTGGAACATGGTGTTTTGGAAGCCGTCCAAGCATTGCTTGCAACAAGAGAGTCCATGACTATTAACAAACAACTGGCTTAGTATGATGCTCATCATGCGGATGAACCGATGTTTAAGTGGCATCTCTATATGTGTCAAGTCCTAAACTTTTTATGGTTTCGTAGGGCAATACGTAACGGTGATTGACTCTTTTACTTAGCATCCCTGGAGAAACTGCGTGTATACTTTTTGCATACAACAGACTGGATTATGCACAACATATTCCATAGTGCAGAAAGAAGACCCAGATTTCTGCGAAGAGTTAGGTCACGGTAACTTTAGTGCCAGCACCACAAGCAATGTTCTATTCACACACATCTGGATAGATCAGTCTCAAGAGCACCAAAAAAACAAGAAACTGACAGGTCGTGGTAGCATTTCGGGCAATCGCCGGGCACGCTTCTAAATTTTCGTTTGTGTGGACCTGAAAGTGCACGGTTTGCTAACAAAATAGAAAGTATGTTAGGTATTTCAAGTCAATCGCAGAATCGTCACCATGCAATGTGTCCATCATATATCACAAGACAGGAAAATGATATTGCGAAATCTCATCGTATGCTTGTACCTTGTCATCTGTTGACAAACGAGCCACCAAACGATGTGACTCAACTACGGATGTGTAAACTCACATCTAAGGAACTGATCCCTATACATATACAAGAAGCATCCTGAGGCTTGAAGAGCGTGCTTCTGCCAATCTGAATGAATTTGTATCAGAGAGGTTGTGTGCTGTAAAGAACATGTGGAACACAATGGTGAAGTGTAAGCAACTGGGCTGGAACACATCTGGTAAGGAAATAAATCTTAAAGGCAAAACACAAGTGTTGAGTCTGAAAGCAACGACCAGCACAATGGTTAGACCTTTAGTTATCTCGCTCAACACTTGACATTAACATTCACGAAATTAAGGGACTCTATGAATTTACAACAATCGATAGTATACTTATGTAACCTGATGATACGTCATCCAACTACAGACAAGAGTGGTATCATGCATTTACTGGAGGATTTAGCTGTTTCTGACAATGCACAGCCACAAAATTAAAAATGACCCTATTCAGCATTAATCATCCCTCATGCTGTGGATGCCGTCAATGTTGGTCTTACAGTTCACATATACAGCTAAGACATAGATGTCTTTTCTTTTGGCATTACGTCGTATGCCTGAGCTAGGGGATAGAAGGGCGTTGATTATGGGTACACGTAATATACGCCGGCCTGTTAAATTACAGCCAATCTGTAATGTATTGGGGCCAGATAATGCCAAAGCAGCCATTAAAGCTCACAGTTTGGCACAACCGGTCGCATCGTTGGAAAATCGAAAAAACCATTTAAGGCATTTCTTGAAGCTGGTGATGATATTGTTCATGCTCTCTTACAGCTGGGAATTGGAGGCGAACCCCGTGATGATGTCATTGAGAAACGTCAGTTATTCCTGTGTAGTATGTTCTACAAGAAATGTATCAGCGTCACAAAATAGAGGAACTACAGTGGAAAATATTCAAAAATTTGGATACAACCCAAGATCATGAAGGTGTAGACAAGTTACCGTCAGCTGCGTGTGCTTGGCAAGAGCACATCTTGCGTGCTCAAATGCAAGCTTCAGTGTGCGAACAAGATCGCGTATTGAGTCCTGTATTGCCCGATGCTCTCAAGCTAGGGTGGAAATATAAAGATGGTCACATAGCACCAGAGTTCTCATTTTTGCTTTCAGCTCCCATGGCTGTTATTGAGCTGTTTGCGTATCTGGAAAATGCTCAAGTAAAGCTAAAATCTAGCATTTACTGAGCTAAGAAAGTGTAGTTCTGATATAGATCACAGCCAAAATATAGACCCTCCTGCTGAGAAGAATTTTAATGGGGTATAACTATTATACTAACAGTTTGTACACACACAACACACACACGCACTCACTCACTCACGCACGCACGCACGCACGCACGCACGCACGCACGCACGCACGCACGCACGCACGCACACGAACACGCACCCGTACACACACACCCTTGCTGACAACCACCCGCCTTGAATATATACCATTATTTGAACACAAAAGTAATTTACCATAAGGCACAAGGCATAAGTTATATTACGCAACTCTCTGTAATGAGGAAGCGCTTACTTATGGCGTATACTGTGGCTGTTACAGGCAAGCTTTCCATTCTGTTATTATTATTACTGACATGTTTTAATCGTTACACAATTATCCTCTCATTCTAGTCGTGATTATTCAATAATGTTGTGTATCGCAGCATGCATGTATATGTATGGTAGTAATTCATAAGATGCAACTGTGTATGTGAAGTACAGCGGTTTATCATTAAGGTTTTCGAATAGTATCTCCTCATAAATGGTAGCGAATTTTATGTGTTCATTTTAGTACAGCAACCCCTGTCTATAAAGGACACTTGTTTTTGGGGGGCAAATGAAGGTTGTTCTTTAAGACGGGTGGTTTTATTATCATCCGTCTTAAAGACCTACCATCATTTGTCCCCAAAAGCTATTTATAATAGAAAATGAGTTGTTGCAAGTGAACAGTTGTCTTTAGTGACCATCGAGTTTCTGAAATAGACAGGTTTGTTTGTATATTTAGTACAAAGTCAAACACATTTGTAGGTATGAAGGCATAGTTTTGCCTGTGGCCAATTTGCGTTAAAGTACTGTTTAATGAAATACAACATTCTTTAAAGATACAATTAGAATCTTTCAGGGAATATATTCTGGCTTGGCGACCATCTTGAATATTAAATAACTGCATAAGTTCATCGACAGATAAAGCACACGTCGTATAATAATAAAATATTGCAACAGTTGTTTTGTGATGTATCTTATGCTATATGAATATCATTGTATAGGAATTTCATATGACACACAGAATTGTTTCTATGAAGTTTTTAAGTCGTGTTGGCAGCCGTTTTGAAAAATTGTTGCTGGCACCCCTTCAGACAAAAGGAAAATATGGAAACACCATTATTCTTTGTCTACACTGCGTCGAGAATATGTTTATCAATGTTTCCAAAATTGCACCCAAAACTTTTTGCAAATGTAATATTTAATATTTATATAGTTCAACTCTAAGAATTGGGTCACATGATCGCCAAATCCAACATGGCCACTATCTCGTTTTATTATGCGTTACTATTTATTTCCTAAATATCATATACATAGATTGTATAGATGAAAGAATTGCATCATTAGAGGTCGCTGGAATGTCGTCTGGCTGTAGTAATGGATCAAATCTGTTTCAAGTTCAAATTATATGCCACATGACTGACAAAAATTCAAGATATACATCATGTCTTTTAAAATTTGTGGACTCAAAATCATAGATCACATGGCCGGAATAATCCTATATGTCTGCCACAAAATTCGAAATTGTTGCACATGCTCTTTCGATGTAGGAGAGCAATCTGGTAGATGATGAATAGATGACCCGTGGATTAATAATATGATGCACAATGTCCATACCTGTTCAAAGAAAAAGAAAAGACTCTATAACGCCAGTTCATTGCTACTAGTATCTTCAGCAGACACAACGTGCATCCTCACTGGTATCACATTCACTATCAAGATTAGAATAGGATTCAGAATCGCTAGTGTTCGTTTACTCCCCATTCCCTGCATCATATTCGTCAATATTACACACTTCGAGTTGTTTCTTTGGGCGTGCACACTATCTGCCTTTACCATCGGCGTAACTTTGTGTTCATCATCTGCCCAACAATCTGTAAACACTAATTTGCTTTTAGTCTGTCCACGTTTCCTGGATGACAAACTTGCTGGGAACTGCGAACAGCTAAACCATAATGCCATCTATCCACTCTCTACCTTCGACAGATGGATAGCCAATGCTCCATTTACTGCCGCCAGATATGAGTTTGATAGTAAGCTCATTTTAATTGTTCATCCATGCTTTTTGTATCAGGTATTATGTTACAACTTGACGTAACATTTTGTCTTTTATACATGTGGATTAAGGTCTCTTCAATATCTTCATTGTATTTGCCTGACTACATAACAGTTTGCATGAACATCTGTGCATTATAGTAGTTTCCTTTACAGATGATGATGTCTTTCCAACCCCAATACAAAAGGTCTATTTTGTATCATCTTCTTAATGTTCCACCAAAAAATTAATCTATTTTGTTTTGCGTTCACTGGTGGATAGGACCTCATCCCAATCATTAGCTTTTGGCATTGCCTGTCATGCTTTTGTGATATAAGTCCTCGTCCCATGGTTAACACACCTGCTCTGTTTGTGTTCTTGTACTCGGTGTTTCTCATATGTACCCACCACAAGTGTTAGTTTAAACAGCTTTGTATATGTTGGTGGTGTAGTTAACTTCTGCAAAGCAACAGGATAATCTACCAAAAAGCATCTATGGGAGATATGTATAATCATGTCCATTTTAGAGTGTCAGCTATCGGCCGATCTCGGTCACACGCGCAATTTGTCTGTCGTCCTTTGCAATTAGTGTAGCTTCCCCATCAAATCATTACTAATAGACAAGTTGGAGTAATGTACTGTCAAGAAGGAAGGGGGGGGGGGGGTGCATAATTATTTGTTTTCTGATGTTACCATACTGAGGCGTCTTGCGTTTACCAAATATGGACATGTTTTTATAGTCTGGACCATGGCAATTTTTTAAAACAACAGGAATATACAAGCTTCAAGTACTGAAAATGAAATGGACCTTTCCATTTTTAGCTATGCCCCGCCCATCACTAGCTAAGTTCCACCCACAGATCGCCGCTATCAATTTCCTGAAAACTATACAGGGAAGCTGTTGAATATTTTGTAACTAATTTGACTGGTTGCTGTTGCTGCCTAGGGCAGCAACAGCGCCCAGTAAAATTAGTTTCAAAATATTCAACAGAATATTTATTAAAGAGTAAAAGCAAACAATTTGTACAACAACGCATAGACCCTCTTCAAATATGCGTTCGTGACGTACTGATTCATTATGATGTCATCTACACATCAGGCAGTTCATTATGACGTCATACGATGGGTGGGTACTCTGGAAAGGTGAATTAGCACAACATCGCACCTACATAACATATAGTAACGCCTGATAACTCAAAATGTCCATTATAGTATAGTGGGTTCCATAATTTCGTACATGTTATATGCAAATCAGTTGAATGATTAGGTTACGGGAGGTCAAATGTTCACAGATCATGCACACTGCTTAAAATCTGTCAGTGACAACAATGTGTAGTTAACCGATTTTAAACAAAGGGTAAATTTGGTAACCTTTCGAACTCTGGCGACCTAATTACTAAACTGATAGCATATAACATATATGAATACGTAGACGAGCAGGATCATCATTCTAGTCACGCCGAACCTACGTGGATTAATTAATCCCCCGGTGACGCGACAGGTAGCTATAGCGACAAACAAATAGCTACGTCCGCACTATTAGAGTTTTACTGATTACATGTTAAAATGGATTATCGGTGACTTAAGGCGTGCCATGTACCATGTCTAATTGGAATTATAAGGGAAGTTTATTTCTGTGAAAAACGAAAAATGGTAACGTTGATCATACGAAGGTTGACGTTGAATCTTTGACACTAAATACAAAGTGTAGGAGTATGCACATTTTGAAGATGTCTTATATGTCTTAGAGAACTACGGTCTATTGTTGGCAAAATCTAGTTGATTTCTTACGCAGGTTTGCGTTTGACCCAGTACCGGTATATGATGCATATATTGTGAATTGAACTATTTTATTGTTAGTTATATGAAAAACCCACATTATAAATTCGGGTGATATGTCTGTGTACTACTTTATGAAAACCAGTACACGCATATTTACATTAGGAACACTATGCGTGATGATCTCAAATATAGTACACGGCAAATATATGTGTCGTTATTGGCCATCAGTAGGTCCTAGTTTATGTAGGTTACATATTAACGCGATACTCCAACAAGACAAGACACGGATTTACGCATGTCCAAACCCCTGTAGGCCTAAATAACTTTTAGATAAACCCATTACTAGTTCACATGTTTCCAGGCTTATATAACGGATTCCGGTCAACTCTAATGAAATAAATGGCATAGCAGAGATTTAGACGGAAACTAATGTCCGGAACCAAGTCATTCCGGGAGAATTTATTTCCCACTATCTAGGACCTGATGAATGTTTCTGGTAAATGTATATGGAAATGTAAAGTAAGAATATAAAAACGAATGATAAACAAACGGCTGGCGTAGTAGCTATATATACTGAATACCACGTGTTGGGTGCTTATTTGTATATAAGTTATTTAAATGTACGAACTGAATCTAATTAGTATTTTTTAGAAATTTCGATCGTTTTAGGAGTATAAAGAATAGGGAACAGATAATTAGGATACGCCTAATTAATATTCACATAAGACAGTGCGCAGCAATTTACCAAGGCGCCAATAGAGGGATTCAATTTGTCATAATCAAATACGTCACATGATAGCTGACGTCACAATCATTATAACGTAGCTCCATCATACGCACGCACGCACGCACACACGAAAATTGAAATGTTTGTCACAAATAGAAAAAAACTCGTATGGGTTAAGATCCGGAACAGTTTACAACTTGCATAGAGATTTTAACATGTAAGGGAGGGGACACTTCTAAGCCCCCACATGAGCCGAATAAAAAATCGGCTCCATTGTGAGTAAAGAGTTACCGCTATATTACACCTCAATCTTGATCAACGAGGATAGCGATTTTAAAATTAAAGGGTGTGCCTCTCTTCTAAAATCGCAACATGGTGCAACATAATGCCGTTGAGAGTAACTGTTATCAACATAATACCTTTCGCAAATTTTTCAAGATTTGTTTATTATTAACGGAGGACAATCAATCAGTTTAAAATTTAACGGCTGGGCTCCCTACTAAAACACAACAGGGACGGTTTTCGTCAATTGTGCTCCGTAATACTGTCGAGAGTTACCCATAGAAAATCTATGCCTCTCCATTCTTATCGAGAAGCATTGATAAATAACGGAGGAGAAGTAAATTTTAAATTTAAGTGTAGCAGACCGTACTAAAACCCATCAGGGTAGTCAATTGAAAATCCGGCTGGGTAATGGTATCAAGAGTTACCCATAGAATATCTCTCTCATGCTTTATCAGTTCATATATTACGGAGGAGTAGCGATTTTACCTTGCTAAAATTCAGTCAGAACTCCCTTTTTCCTGAACACTCACAGAGGGGTTTCCTGCAGATGAGCCTTGCGGGCTCGATGTAATTCTACTGGATGTAGAGCCGAGGTGATTCTTGGTAGATGACTCGCCGGATTTTCCGGACCATGCTGAAAGGTGGTATCAAACTTCTGCACAGCATGTCGTCCGTGTTAATTAACTTTTAGACCACAGAGCTATGTGACGTATCCCGCACCGTACCCAGTTTAATGTACATGCATATTTAATTACAACTGTATCCCTCCTTGTTAATGGGCAACTTTCAAACTACTGTCACCGTACGGAAACTTTATAACACACTGTGTAAATTTATTCATTGGTTATTCTGACTATCTAATGGACAGCTTTCTATAACTGTTCTTCTTCACCGTCTTTAGAGTGAGCCGCATCAACAGTTTGCTTGCGGAAATCTTCCCTGCATTCGGAATCGTGCTACTCAACAGTAGCGTATCAATTTCCATGATTTATCAACTCTTACTGTACCGATGACCAATAGGTACTCAAGTAACTATACTATTGCACATTTCATTATTTCCGTACTAGTTACTGATGACTAGTAGGTACCTACCCGCTCTTAAAGACCGCATTTTTATACTTTCTGTTTCATACTGTATATATTATCTTTATTTCCATGTGCTTACAACTAACAAGCACCGTAAGGTCTTATGACCTGATATACTGTCAGCACTGTATTAGTTAGTTATGCAAGTAGCCATCCTAGTTATTCTGTTTTGTTTATATATAAAGACTCTAGGATGCAGTACGCCAGGTAATCCTATACAGCAACATTATATCCGCATCACTATATTCCCCCAGCATCAATTTTACACTGAGATCACTGATCATGTTCACCATGCTCGAGCCTGACATGTGACCGACTAAACCTGGCTATTCTAGCTCGATAGGATGGGTTTAAAGTAAGTTAGGGACAATCTCTCCGTAAGAGACACATTGTGTACCCTCTTATCCGGCTGTAGTGGATATGTAACACCACACGCCGGCTAGATTGTATAAAATTTGCCAATTACCTTAAGGGCCTTGAGTGATTGTCTCTTTTTGCGCTCCTCCAGCCGCATGGCTTAATAATTGTCTGGACTCCCAATTGACACATTGGCAGGATCCGACTCTGGGAAACCATTGAAGTTTCCGAGCTGTGATAAATAAAGTGTCGATTTACATACAGCCCCCCCCCCCCCCCCCCCCCCCCCCCCCCCCCACCCCCCCGTATCTTCGGATACCAGTTAGTTTAGAACCCCCCCCCCCCCGCCAATGTAGGAAGCACTGTGAAAAGAAATCATATTATGTAACAATGGCTTACAGTGCATCTCTGGGCATTCTGGAACTTAACCCTAATGCCAGGTGAAATGTTAATTCCATAACACACGAGTGACGGACGAGACGCAACTCTATCCAACTCGGTGTAATGACTGGGTGAGGTTTTAGAACCCTACAAACCCTCACGGGAAGGTCACTGGCAATGGATATATGTCTCTTACTCCCCACCATAAATGCTATTGCGCTTTCTAAAATTGCTTATGTGAATTGTAAATTGTCCTTGTGATGTTATATGTGGTTGTGGTGCAATTGCGACCGGATCATCATATGATTTGGAAGCTGTCGCTCTGTAACATGTATGCATGCTGTCTTTCTGAGGAAGATGATATGTGGGCCGACCTTCGGGAAGCTGGGCATCTTCGCCAGTTAGATGTATGTGTCTAAAGATAGGTAGGAATCCCAGCCACTTGCGGCCAAAGCTTGGAAACGTATCTAACAACTAAAGGGTAGGTTAGACTTTAGCAGGAGGCCCACATAAATAAAGCGGCAACTACCAATGCAGTATCTTTGGCCTTACATAAGACGGTGACGTGTGAATTCTTCCGAAATCATTTAACCCGTGTGAATTCTTCGGAAATCATTTAACCCGTCTTCACGTAAACCAGCGTGCATCACATTAATTATGGCTTCACTAGGATTGACCACTGCACTTAGCTTTTTGTTTGAACAAAAGAGTGGCCCTTTTTGCCAGCTCTTTTCCTCCGCTTCGGCGTTGAAGACATTTTGTTGTGATGGAGGCCCACGTGAGGCACTTTCCTCTCGCAGCAATAATATTTTGTGTGTGTTAGGGGTACAATTGGTTTATATTAAACTACTCAAGTAGCCTCGTTGTGATGCTCCCTTGCGGGGATACCTCTGCAGATTTACGAATCTGTGTGGTACCTTCAGTGAGCCCACGTGGAAAGAACACCAGGTTGGCTCTATGTACTGTATTATTTTTGCTCATTTACTATCAAACGAGTAGCATTGTTTGTATAGGCTATTACTTTTAATTATATCATCAGGTCCAGACTTTTAAACTAGTTAATGGACCGACATACCGGTGACATGAACAGTTGGGACACGACCATGAAGTTCAATCTTGGTGGCAATGGTCGCACGGCCCCACTGGAACGTGATCGTTCCTCTGGCTCTAGAGGCCGGTCTTTGTACCGTCAGGAGAGTTGCAAAATGGGATCCGTAACTCTCATAACCGTAGCTAACGAGCCCTCCCACGCATCCCGTACATGCGGTGCAATGGAGTGGAGCAACATCATGGACCAGCGCATACCCCCCCCCCCGCGAGCTACATAAGCAACACGACAACGACTCATTAATTCGTCCTAGATTATGCATACTGAAGGACACACTTTCCGCATTGCCTCTCCCATCACCCCCTGATGACCAATGCTTAATTTCGGTCACCAACTGATAGTTCCTTTACATTATCTTTAGGAACTTTTATATCACCCCTTCGTTTAAAATAAGCACTACTAAAAGAGAAATTCCAGACCATAGAACCGGAAGTAAATAAAAGCACAAGACATCATAGTTAAAATAAAAAATTAACTGGAGCATGACAAAAAAATAATCAAAATTTCTCATTCAAGACTCTCTCGTGTGCAAAGCAGCAGTCTGAAACACATACTAGCATATAGCTGTAAACAAAAAATCATTTATGCATCTACAATAACCAGCCAAAACGAAATGCTGTTGCACATAGATGTAATCCCCAAGTATGCTTCCCTAAGTATTCAAACGAGGACCTAGCTCTAATGGGATTATCATTACTATTATATCTGTAATAAAAAATATACTATAAAGAAACACGTTATCAATAAAGGGATCTGATCTGTAATACAAGTTTCTGACGTCATATTCAAACACATCACTAGTTAGCTGACATTACAATCATAATGATGTATTTAGCTCCAGTAGTGTACGAATTGCATGTATTTGATGAATTCACAATTAAATACGCCTTCTGTTGAATATTTTGAAAATAACTTAACACGGAGCATTTGATGCCATATTGCTGACACTGGCAGCAACAATCACCAGTGAAGGTTTTAATAACGTCAACAGCTTATCTGTATATTTACATTACAATTAGGATTCTGATAATACAGTGTTCAAAGTATATTAATTGATTCCAACACACGTAGATAGTGGGTGGACCGCAGCTAAAATGGGAGGTACATAGATAGCAATGAATGAATGAATGAATGAATGAATGAAAGAATGAATGAATGAATGAATGAATGAATGAATGTGTCACTGCGTGGTCACACCTGAGATCATTCCCAGCCAATAAGGATATTCAGCCATCTGTGATTGGTGCCACGCTTGCACGTGGCTTACATTTACATTCCAGTAGCCAGTGCTACCAATTAGATGGCCAATCAGCAAACGAAGCTTACTGGCAAAAAAACCCAGCTGTATGCTTTCATAAGAAAATTTACATAGGAAGGAAGTCCCACAAATGCAGCCAGCCGTTTAATCATGTGGGTGAGACCCAGAGACAAACCTGTAAAAGTGGGTTTGCTATGACGGAGAAGTATTGGATAAACTGCTAGTAGTATTAGGATATTCCCACAAAACAGCGTACATCTTTGCAAAGACCAAAACCAATTTTTCTGATTTGAAAGAATCTGTCTTTACATTTCTTCCATCATATCACGACAAGCATGATATCTGACAAGGCAATCTCTCTATATGTAATTCCTGGATAATATCTTTATATAACACCACCTGTATCTCGACTGGTTATTTTCGTGGAAAGTTTCACCATCACCAATTTTTTCTTTCACACTAGTTATAAACAATTCACCTTTCCAGAGTACCCACCCAGCATATGACGTCATAAAGAACTGCGTGATGTATACAATGACATCATAATGAATGACGTCATGAATGACGTCGATAAGTACGTCACGAACGCATATTTGAAGATGGTCTATGCGTTGTTGTACAAATTGTTTGCTTTTACTATTTAATAAATATTCTGTTGAATATTTTGAAAATAAATTTGACTCAGTGCTTTTTCTGGCTATGGCAGCAACAGCACCCAGTCAAATTAGTTACAACATATTCAACAGCTTCCCTGTATAGTTTTCAGGAAATTGATAGCTAGGGCATTCGGGGATTGATCAATCCCGACACGGCGAGGTGTGGGTGGAGCTTAGCTAGTGATGGGCGGGGCATGGCTAAAAATGGAAAGGTCCATTGGCATTTGCCATTTCTGTTAGGAGTATTACCACAATAAATTTTGCCAGTTCCAAATCTCAGTCCCCTTCGAGAATATGTTTGCGATATATTTGGTTGTCAGGTCAATTTCTCCATTGTTTCCACTGGCATCCTCTTCCATGTTTTCTCCTGTGCTTCTCCTGCCCCTCAAGCCCCCACACACCCTATTACCCCACCAACTTTGGGAAGTTTACACTATTGCTGTTTACCACAGCGTCCTGATTTTTCTAATTGGATACTGAAGGCGCATTCATTTCAGCTGACAATTCCCGCAACTCAGTGCTTCAATTTTTAGTCCGGCTGAAGGTTTTCCACTGCTCCGACATTTCTTAATCCAATACACCGAATACAAGTTTTGATCAATCGTTTATTTTATGTTCCATATAGCGGTTGGCAGCCATATAGGCTCTGCACTTGGTGGACCACCTGTTGTGTACTTGTAAATGTACAATATATTAAAATAAATACCCTTGAATTTGAACTTGAAGTTTCTTTAAATCTAGATTCCATCAGGTACACCTCTTGGATTTCTAATATTTGTATGTGTTGCAGGTGAAATGGGACACAGGTGCTCCACTGAAAATCTTTTAAAATTTAGATGCCCTTAGAGTGTTTGCCCCACCCAACCCCCTTTTCTGGAGGTAATATCAGATGTAATAAGTGTAGGCATATGTTTTGGGGAGAAAGCACACATGACTCATCCATCGAAAATTATTTAAATTCAAATGCCATTAAAGTGTGACCCACACATTTCTGAATGTAGTGTCATTTGAAAACTTACTGGAAAATGGGTTTGTATTGGGACAAGAAAGGGAATATCAGGTGGGGATGGGGGCCACCCTCAACCCCGTCGGATCCGAATCCACCCTTGCTGTTGCATCCCGATCAGGATAATGTATCAGTGGAGGAATCCAGTTTTAGCCCTGCCCCTCCTATCTTTAGCCAACCTCCACCCACACTTCGCCCGCGTTGTAATCGATCAATCTCTGAACTCCCTGACTATCAATTTCCAGAAAATTATACTGGGAAGCTGTTGAATATTTTGAAAATAAATTTAACTGGGTACTTTTTCTGACTATCGCAACAAATTAGTTTCAAAATATTCAACATCATGTTTATTAAATATAGTAAAGATCTACAATTCGTACAACAACAATTAGTCCGTCATCAATCAAGCTTTCGTGACGAACCTAGCTACGTCATTTATGACGCAATTGATTATGACATCATCCTACACGTAGTAAATTATAACGTCATTTGATAGACTAAGAAGCATGAACCTCCATTTTAGCATTGAACACAATTGCTCATCTCACTTAGGTCTTCACAGTAGTTATACTTTATGGAAAGTGAACACGCATATATGGATTCTAAATCATGTGCGGTGGTGACCTCAGCTATAGTACACAAACAGCCGCATGACGTCGCGCTCAGTCAGGATACTTGACTGCGTTTCACGTTTTAATGCCAACATGAACTAAGCCAAAATTGAATATAGGTAATTTTGTATTATTACGTGATTGTGATGAATAAATTATTAACACACCATGTTACTCATTCACTACATGACAGGTCTCATGGTGAGTCAATATTGCTTTAATCATAATACCATAATATCACAATATTTCCTAGATACAACGGACCTTTCCAGTTTATCCATCAATCATGTGGCGTCATAATAAACTACGTGACATGCAGGATAACGTCATGATCAATTACGTCAGGTATGGCGTATATAAGCTTGTCACTTACGCTTAATTGATGACGGGCTAAGCGTTGTTGTAAAAATTGTATGCCTACCATTTAATAAATGTTATGATGAAACAGATTTGACTGACAGAAGATTATACAGGTAAGCTGTTGAATATTTTGAAAATAAATTTGACTGGGTGCTTTTTCTGAATATGGCAGCAACAACGCCCAGTCAAATTAGTTTCAAAATATTCAACAGCTTTCCCGTAAAGTTTTCTGGAAATTGATAGTTAGGGAGGTCAGAGATCGGTTGATCTTAACACGGGCGAAATGTGGGTGGATCTTAATTAGAGATGGGTGGGGCATAGCTAAAACTCGATTGCTCCATTGGTAACGTGGCTGGATAAACTTGAGGCCTCTATTAACACTGGTTAGACAGTTATCTAAGTACGGTCTATCACACCATATGACACACGTGGTCCTCTGGTACCGAGGTTCACTAATAAACCAAAGGTTGCGGGTTCGAATCCTGCCTCTACCTGACGAGGACTGCAAGTGCGAAATCGGCCGCAACGAGCCTCATGGGGTGTGAATAAATCAATATCGAATATGAGCAATTGTGGAATACAGTTTTAGCTATGTCCCGCCCATCTTTAGGCTCCACGAACACTCCCGTGTTGGGATAAATCGATCCCTGCACATTCAGAATCTCAATTTCCAAAATCTATACAGGTAACCTGTTGAATATTTTGAAACCAATTTGACTGGGTGCTGTTGCGGCCTTATGTTTATTAAATAGTAAAGACATACAATTTGTATACAGCAACGATTAGTCCGTCATCAATTAAGCGTTCGTGACTAACTTAGATACGTCATTCATGACAGCTAGGTCATTCATGACAGCTACGTCATTCATGACAGCTACGTCATTCATGACGTAATTGATTATGATGTCAGTGAACAAGCAAACAAACAAGCAATATCCTATTTTACCTGAAGGGGCGCGATGTAACAATAAATGCCAATTCAGTGGCGAATCCAGACATCTTTGTTTTATGGCGGCTTAATAATCACACACCTAATCGAAGCCTAACAAGATTATCAAATTCACACATACAAGCTGCAACTCAACACTGTTCCGCGTTAAAGCCTGCGTTAGATGACCACCTTAAGGCGTACACACACGTAATGCAACAGTTAGTGATCGAATGACAAATGACCCCTTTAATAGAGGATCCATTTCTCGCTATGCCACGCCCATTTCTAGCTAAGCTCCGGCCATTTCTAGCTAACCTCCGTTCACGTTGATAGAATCAATTTATATACTTTGAATCCTGAATTCCCAGAAGACAAATTTCAAGGTAGCTCTGCAGATAAGCTATTGAATATTTTGAAACTAATTTGACTGCACGCTGTTGCTGCATAGCAACAACGCCCAGTCAAATTACTTTCAAGGTATTCAACGGAATATTGATTAAATAGTAAAGACTTACAATTCGTACAATTGATGCACTTTTCGATGTTTATGACGGAGCTAGATACGTCACTATGTATTACGAAGTCAGCCTACATGTGACGTAACTGAGTATACTCTCATATACCTGAGTAACAGATGGGATCCCTCGATACGCGTCAGTTGACATGAGAAAAGTTGTTTCCGACAAACATATGATGGTGCTTGAAAATTCGGTCTATGCTATCTAGGTGCTTGCATTTAACATTGTGTTATACTTTAACTTTGTTATACTTTTGTGACCCAGAATTTGTTTAGTTAATATGGTATATCGTCCCAGATATATTCATCGTCTTACACTGACTCACTATATGAGGTACGTATGAACTCCATGTTTTACAATCAAATCCATAGGCCGATCGTATATAAATAAATCCAATCGTCCTCTATAGGGTTATATTTTTGTCGATTCTCCACACAGAGTCTCTATTACAAGTTCAAGATGGAGGGATTCATCACGTTGGACACTGTGAAGCTTTACCTCATACCGACCATCCTGCTCTTAATGGTATTCAGGATCTCTCGCGCAATCCTCTCTCGTCCTAAGAACCTGCCACCAGGACCCGTTAACATACCATACATTACGTATGTCAAGGATATGTTCGAAGAGTTATTTCAGAAACACAAATCGCAAACAGAAGCTATGCAGGAACTGACTAACAAATATGGAAATATTATCAGTTTTGTAAATGGTAGCAAAGTTAGTTTGTTGATAACTGGACTGGATGAAATCCGCGAAGCCTTGTTGAAGTACGGAGATATATTCAATGAGAGACCGCTAGATAACCCTTTCATCAAGCTGATTGGAAATGGAGCAGGTGAGAAGATATATTTGGCAGTTAATTATGCAGTATTATATATAGGTCAAATAATCTATTAATCCGATCTGTTGATCAAGTGTATGGCACACATAGGCTGTCACAATCATAATTGACAAAAGGTCATGAAGCTGGAATAGTCCGTCAAGTGTACGAATTATAATCTTTGATGGATTTACTATTTAACAAACATTCTATTATCATTTTGGAACTAATTTGTCTGGGCGTTGTGGCTGTCATAGGCAGCAACAACTCCCAGTCAGATTAGTTTCAAAATATTCAACATCCTACCTGTATAGGTAACTTGATATTGGGATTATGGGAATCCAGGGTCGAATCGATTGAAACACTGGCAAAGCGTGGGCATAGCTTATCTAGAAAAGTAGATTCAATCATTAGTTTTTTTTTGTTTAATCGACATCTAAAGCCAGGTGAGCTTGTATAGATGTCGCAATTTGTTATTTCCGTAGTAACTCAATAGCACTTTACTATGACTGTAGCTGTCGTTGCATCACATCTGCAGCCACTAAACTGTATTGCGATGGGTTCTACTACCTATGCCCCACCCATTTCCAGCTAAGCTCCGCCCACATTCTACGCCCATTTGAATCTATTTTGAGACTTTGAACCCGAATTTCCCAGAATCCTAATTTTAAAGGTAAATATACAGGTAATCTATTGACTATTTTGAAATCAGTGTTACTGGGAGCTGTTGATGCCTGGGGCAGCAACAACAACAGCTTCAAGCCAGTCAAATTACTTTCAAAACATCTAACACAATGTTTAATACCATGTAATTTCAACAATGACATGTAATTCAGAGGCTTAGGGTCGGAGCTCTGCCACTTTCGTCATGACGGACCTATGACGGACCTATGTCATTGGATTGTGGCGTCAACGAAGAAGTGTCGTATCTTGATCATGAAGTAAGATACTGGAGTCATAGAGCAGATTCCCCCATTGATCACTTGTTTGTGTTCGATCTGAGACTACACGCATGCGTGTTCCTACCAGCATTTACACGTGCACCTATGTAGAGGAAACTTGGATGATAATAATAGGAAAGTCTGCTTGTAGTGGTTAGCCGTCAGTACTACTTAATCAGAGAACGAGGTTCGCGCCAGAGTGGTGGACTATCTCACGCTCATTGGAAACATCCCATTTCCCCCATGTTTCTCTTCACCCCGGAGGATAAATGTGTAACCGTGTAAAAACTGTGGAAGTTAGCCTTAATGGTGAAATAGACTGAAAATAAAAACCAGTCTAGATATTGCCTGAATGTGAGCCAAAAATTCGAGTCTGGACATAGGATAACCATACTAATATATATTTAAATAGTACAAGAGGCGTTCCACTTATTTTTCACACGTTTGAATAACAGAGGGGTCCATTTCTAGCTATTCCCCGCCCATTTCTAGCAAAACTCCGCCCACATTTGACGTTTGTGGATTCAATTTATATACTTTTAATTCTAAATTCCCAGAATGTAGATTTCACGGTAATTATGCACGTAAGCTCTTGAACATTTTGAAACTAATTTGACTGGGTGCTGTTGCTGCCTATGGTAGTAACAGTGCCCAGTAAAATTAGTTTCAAAATATTCAACAGAATGATTATTAAATGGTAAATCCATCAAAGCCATACAATTCGTACACGTCATGGTGGACTATCCGATTTTCATGGATAATCTCTAATTCAACTTGACTAAAAAAAGTATGCTAATTTATATGGAATGAAATCATCATATGTTAGGATTTATTCCGTTTCATTACATTGAGATACACAATTTAAGCGTTCAAAGTATATAATTTTAGGCATTTTTCAAATATTTTAGTGTGAATATCACCTTGAAGACAAAAGAATCCGCATGGGGTAAAAATAGATCTGAGCATAGATATCCCATAAGATTCCAATTGGGACAGGACTCTGCTTGAGTCCCTAAATAAAAATATAGACAGAAAGAAATTAGAATATGAACACTTACATAGGTGGAATTGAATGAATTAACGATTTAACACTCAAATTTGTTCAAGAAAATTTCAATTTTCCCATAGAAAATGTCCACTTGCAAACAAGAGACTAGTTTTGAAAATTTACCACTGGAATGACTGGCTCGATTATTGAGCCAGTCATTCCAATGGTAAATTTTCAAATATAGTCTTCTCTTGTCCTGCAAATGGACATTTCTCAAGACCACACAAGAAGCCGTTTTGGCTGATATGATGGTTAAAGGGTTAACCCGTATCGCAGCATCCTATACTATCATTAGTTTCCACGAGCTGGATGATGAGAATGACTGAGAGAAATGTATGCCTCTGAGCATTAGACATATACGCTACGCCAAATTTGGTGAAGATCTGAGTTTCTTTCCAGTAGTCATTTGGGGCGTGGGGGTCACGGGTATGCTTAATCAGCCCAGGCCGGCCTACATATCGCCTTACCTAGTGCATTTTATAAAGAATATTCGGGGTATAAATAGCTAAGTTGCCCATTAGGTGTTAGATGAGTTCATTGAGTTACAGTAAATTATATGTGCATAAGCGCTTACGTTAAATTTATAACGATAACCTTTTGTGCTCCGACAATAAACTTAGACGTCATAACAATGGATGGAACATTGTTTCCGTTGGTGATTCCCGTTGTTGTTCTTTTTCTTTCTCTTTTTCTTCTTCTTCTTCTTTTTCTTTCTCTTCATCTTCTTCTTCTTCTTCTCCTCCTCCTCCCTCCTCTCCTCCTCCATCGTGCTGTCCTAAAAGGTTGGAAACCCTAAGTACCAATTCACAACGCATGAAAGGTAGAAACGGGAGTTGAACATGTCCGCGCCGAAACAACCCATACGCCGATTGAGCCACCTTTCCGACATTGTGTTGTCTATGTATGTCAGGGCTCATGTATTCTTCTGTATCTTTGATAAAGCTGTCTTATCAGGTTCCCATATTTTTCATTTCTTTCTGATAGCGATTGAAATGCCGGCATGAATGACGTAGATAAGTATGTCAGGAACGCATCATTGGTGACAGACTATACGTTGTTGTACGAATTGGATGTCTACTATTTAATAAACATTCTGTTGAATATTTTGGAACTAATTTGACTGGGCGCTGTTATTGCCATAGGCAGAAACAGTCCGGCGTCAAATTAGTTTCAAAATATTCAACAGCTTACCTGTACAGTTTTCTGCAAATTGATAGTCAGTGAGTTCAGGGACCGAGTGATCCCAAAACTAGCGAGGTGTGGGTGGAGCTTAGCTGGAGATGGGCGGGGCATAGGTAAAACTAGAAACGTCCATTGTGCATTCAGCTTCTCTATCTGTGACAATATCTATAGTATAGATATCTGTGATTTATTTCAGGAGTTATGACGTCGAATGGCCACCTGTGGAAGGTGCAGAGAACCTTTGCTGTGAGCAAGCTGCGCGCCTTTGGAATGGGCAAGGTGAACCTGGAAGGCAAAATTATGGAAGAAGTCGACTCTTATATGGAACATTTACTAACCACCAAATCTCAACCCATCGACCCATATCCATTCACTAGCACATCAATAGGAAACGTTATTTTCAACATCATTGCTTCAAAGCGATATGGCCCGAATGACCCAATATATAAAAGATTTCGAGAAGCGATTGTAAATACAGTGACATTTTCGGGTGGTGGCATTCTAGGACAGATTATTCCATTTGCAAAGTATCTACCTGGTGATTTAACAGGTGAGAAGCACCTTAACGCAAACCGAAAGTTCTACCTAGATCAGATACATGACTTGATTAATGAACATCGAGCTACCTTAGACCCAGAGAACATCAGAGACTTCATTGACACTTATCTTGTAGAACTGGACAAAGAAAACTTGAAAAATCCTTCAGGAACAACATTTTCAGGTAGGATTTAAAGTTTGTATTATTGTTGTTGTTGTTGTTGTTGTTGTTGTTGTTGTTGTTGTTGTTGTTGTTGTTGTTGTTGTTGTTGTTGTTCTACGACGCACTTAGAGCGAACGTCGTCCTATGTGTGTGCATGCGTACGTGCGTGTACGTCCGTGCGTGCGCGCGCACCTGCACGAGTATGTGCAGGAGTATGAGCACGCTGCCACGCGCGCTCATGTATATATGATGTGTCTACCTGGTTGTTTGTTTGCGTTTCTACTGGATGGATCTTCAAGACATTACAGAAGTTTCATGGTTTGTGGGTCAAAAGACTGTCGAGAATGACGAGTGAGCGAGAGTCTGAATTGTCCAAACTCTTGTTCCTTCTCCACATTTATATGTTTACACAGACATTTGGAATGTATCACCGTCTTTTGTATGGCAACGAGCTTCTTGTCGAAGAAAAGGTTTCCTACTAATGAGATATTGTCTCATTAATCTCGCCACATGAAATATGATAAGGGACTTTTCCAGTTTTAGCTATGCCCCGCCCATCTGTAGCTAAGCCCCACCAACACATCGCCCGTGTTGTGATCGATCTGTCCCTGAACTCCCTGAATATCAATTTCCAGAAAACTATACAGGCAGCAAACAGCGCCCAGTCAAATTAGTTTCAAAATATTCAACAGTATGTTTATTAAATAGTAAAGACAGAATTCGTACAACAACACTTAGTCCATCACCAATTATGCGCTCGTGACGTAGTTGATTATGACGTCATCATAAACGTCACGTAGTTGATTATGACGTCATATGATGGATGGCTAAACTGGAAAGGTCCATAGTGTGTGTTACATAGATGAAATATCAGGCTCTGTTTCTCTATCATTGCAGATAACCAGCTATCGATAATACTGTCAGATATATTCTTTGCTGGATCTGAGACGACGGCTACGTCAATTGTCTGGAGTCTGCTGTTCCTGGCGCTCTTCCCAGAAGTCCAGCGCAAAGCACAACAGGAAATAGATGACGTTGTTGGGCGAGAACGTCAGGCAACGCAACAAGACAAAGCTAAGCTGCCATATTTCACTGCTCTGACCAAAGAGCTACAGGTAAGCAGAGCCTGATTGCCCACAGTGAGGTATTATGACGCGATGCCGCGTTCAGAAAGATGCGCCACACATCTCCCTGCTTTGATCACATGATGTGTGTGTGTGGGGGGGGGGGGATTGATAGCTAGGGCATTTGGGGTATCGATCAATTTCGGAGGGAACATCACTTACAATCTTACTTTGAGTATGGCTACGTCACTGGAGGAGAAAATGCCGCTGCAGGCCGGTGGGTAGGGGGGGGGGGTGGATTCCTGGCACGGCCGCTGCATCCGCCCCGTTATACCTCTGCACTGACTCACCAATTCACGCACAAACTAATTAATGCACTACACGCAGGCACCCACTTACCAATGGATTCGAATAATTGTGTGCTGCTGATTTTTTTTTGTTCAAACAGCGTATGGCTAACATCGCCCCTTCCCTGTTGCCACATGCCACAAAGGAAGATGTCAATTTCCGTGGTTACTTTATTCCCAAAGGCACGGACATTGCTTTCATAATAGGAGGCGTGCTACATGACCCAAGTATCTGGGACTCTCCAAATGAACTGAGACCTGAGCGCTTCCTTAAAGATGGCAAAGAGTACACACCCGAGAACTATATCCCCTTTGGAGTTGGTAAGAGATCATAGGTTAACACAGATACACCTATATTTCAATTACTATCAACCATACATGAGGATTAACTGAATATAAGTTAGAAATAACAGTGAATAAAGAGGGCAACTCAATTGGAAGTCGTAGTAGGGTACACACTTATCCACTTACCCACAACTTTGGGACAATTTCACGGAAGCATCAATGATCAGCACTGTTATTGACACCTTATGAGCGTTTCTCTTACGTACATCTCTCTCTCTCTCTCTCTCTCTCTCTCTCTCTCTCTCTCTCTCTCTCTCTCTCTCTCGATCTCCCTCCCTCCCTGCCTCCCCCTCTCACCTCCCTTCCTCTCTCCCACTCTATCTCCCACTCTCTCCCCCTCTCTCCCCCTCTCTCCCTCTCTCCCTCCCCCCCTCTCTCTCTCCCCCTCTCTCTCTCCCTCTCTCTCTCCCTCTCTCTCTCCCTCCCTCTCTCTCCCTCCCTCCCTCCCTCCCTCCCTCCCTCTCCCTCCCTCCCTCCCTCCCTCTCTCTCTCTCTCCCCCTCCCTCCTCCCTCTCTTTATCTCCCACTCTATCTCCCTCTCTCCCCTCTCTCTCCCTATCACCGTCTCTCTCCCACTCTATCTACCATGCATCTCTTCATCTCTCTCCCTTCCTTCCTCCCACTCTCTCTCCCCCTCTCCATATCTATCTCCATCTATCTCCCTCTCTTTCTCCCTCTCACTCTCACTCCCCTCCTCCCTCTCCCCTTCCCTCTCCCCTTCCACTTCCCCCTCCCACACACCCCCTCCACCCCCCCCCCCCCTCTCTCGCTCGCTCGCGCGCGCGCGGACACTTACTTGCCTTCGAAGCCAAACATTGGCATTTCTTTAAGGCGTTGCTCATAAGAACACGTTAGAAATGAATCACTGATAATGGGTCTCAGAAAACATTTACCGTGTTAAATCCATTACAGCAAATCACCACGTGTATCTGCGATAACGTTTTAATGGTCCCGCTGGTTTCCGTTATAGCATTGGTGAAATTCGCATGTAGACCTATTCAGATTATATTGTATTCCATTTCACAGGACGTCGTCTCTGCATGGGCGAGGCATTGGCTAGAACGGAGGTATACCTCTTCCTGTTTACAATACTTCAACGATTCACAGTGAAATTACCAGAGGGCAGGCCAAAGCCTAGTACGACACCTATTCAGGCAGCCACGAATATACCCGCGCCATTCGAAGTCTGCTTCATACCCAGAAACTGAATTTTTCATTATTTGAACTACAAAGAGCGAGATAATGTACCAATTTTCTGATGGATCTGATAATACTAAGACAATTTTACACAAACGTCTTATTCCAATGACGATGTTGACACATTCATAAGACGTTTTCTAAAAGCACCTTTGTTTATTAGCCTGACTGACATTTTGTTAAAATTTGGTGTTTTTCAATTGATCTATTAGTATGACGACGACGAGGACGATATATTAGTACGACGACGACGACGACGACGGCGACAACGATGACGACGACGAAATCAAAGCCCAATTTCTATAGCTCCGTTATTTACGTATATTTAATACAATCATATCAATTTTGTCATCGCTTTTTGTTGTACAAGATATTAATTAGCTCTGCTTACACAAGACTATTTATGATACTTCAATGCTGCTACTGCTGCCTTGCTACAGCTGCTGCTGCTGCTGCTAATGCCGCTGCTGCCCCCCCCCCACATTCTCCAGCCGCTGCCACCGCCGCCGCCTTTGTCGCTGCCACTGTCGCTATCGATGCCGCTGCCATCGCCGCCGTGCTCCTGCTGCTGCCGCTGCCGCCACTTCAGCTGCCGCTGCTGCTGCTGCTGCTGATGATGATGATGGAGCAGTACATTTTGAGAGAACCCTCTATCAGAGCAGACTATTGTGGGTCAATGAGATAGGTAGTTGTATGAGCATCTTTCTTACTTAAGTAAAGTGCTTAAGTGAATCCGGAGGAACAAAACAATGATCTTATAATTGTTTTTTGGCTAGTGGCCATGCTACACATCTTGCCGCAAAGAGGAATAGATTAGATGCTGCATCGTAAAACAGCACTCTAGGACAAATACATGTAACTTGTAGATAACGTTGTTGATGCAATTAAAACACTTTTATTACGATAATTTCATTATTTTATTTATTATCTTACTACGGTGTGATCTCTAGACCATGAACATAAGTATAAAATGCAATAGACCATGTGACGTCACTAGCGCCCATTTCTAGCTAAGCTCCGCCCACTCGCTACTCCTGTTAGAATCGATTGAAACTTGAATTCCATGAATCTAAATTTTAAGGTAACTATACAGATAAACTGTTGAACATTATAAAACTAATTGTACTGGGGGCTGCTGCTGCTATGATAGCCCCACCCCAGCCAAATTAGTTTCAAAATTTTCAACATAATTTTTATTAAATTGTAAATTCATCAGACATACAATTCATACAGTTTCGTGACGGACTTGTCTATTTCCGCGATGGAGCTACGTTGCTTTGATTGTGACATCATCCAACAAGTGGCGTATTTTGATTATGACGTCAGATAATTGAGTGAGAGATCGGATCCTTACATTCTATCGGTTTCCGCTATAAATGGGCGAAAGACTGACTACTCGTTGACCGGAGATAAGTTCCAGGCAGCCGGCCATGGTATATGGCTTGTATCACATACAACCGGTTCTTAGAGTTAACCTGTCTCATATTACTTACTACTGGTTCTTAGACTAGTCAGTCTTCCGTGGAGTCAGATCTGTGCCGTTCCTTGATACTTCGTACTCCTGTCCGCAACATTTTAACGGTACCGTATGGTGAACGACCTGTATCATCGGATGTAGCTTACAGAGGCACACGCTGATGCAGTATGGAAACATATGCGTATCCAACAAGGGGATTTCCAGACGTTGTTCGTGCATGACCGTGATCCGAATAAAACACGGATCCAGATCGGATCCAATCCTGGGTCTATGGATATCTCGAAACTATAACCCGAATGGTTCAAACCTTAATACAAAAAGGTGTGTGGCCGTACTCTAGGATTCCACAATATTGGCCGTGAGCCGAAATATCATGAAAACCTTTAAAAAACGAAAAATCCGGGAAAATCCCCAAAATAATTACAATGCGACAAAAAAGAGTGGGTGATGGTCTGCCAGCACAGATTGCTCTTGTTTATAAATGTAGGAATCCAGTTTTAGCTATGCCCCGCTCATCTCTAGCTAGGCTCCACTATATATATATATACCTGTGCAAAAGTTAAGCACCACCCTATTTTTACGCACATGCGAGGGTATATTCATGTGCTATGAAGAAAGCAATAGCATAAACATTTATGTACCCATCCATCTTAGTGCAAGAGGTAATAATGCAACTAGAGGAATGCTGATTATGATGGTGGGGAAACACTGTATGTTTTTGTTTGAACTTGAAAACGAGGCCTGAATATGGTTACGTTGACACAACTGACAACTATTGCCCTACAGTTGACACACGTGGCTAGATTGTCATTAATGGTGTCTGAAAACGAAGTTTAACATCTGTGCACGAGTTTGAGACTGTCATTATTAATACCGGGTATATCCACCTTGTGCCTGGATGACGGCCTGGACACGACGTCTCATGCTGGTCACCAACCGACTGATACGCCATTGTGGTATTCGTTGCCATTCAAGATGGAGTGCGTCTGTTAATTCCTGTAGGTTCTGCACAGGAGGATCCCTCCTTCTCACCATGTTTCCCAGAATGTCCCAGATATGCTCAATAGGGTTCATGTCAAGGCTCCTTGCTGGCCATGGTAGGGTTTCGATGGCATTCTGGCGGAGGTATTCATGCACAGCTCTAGCACGATGTGGTCGGGCGTTGTCATCCATGAATATAGGGTGGGTTCCAGGTGCATGATTTACAAAATGAGGGACCACAACTCTATCCAGTATGGAATCTTGATATCTTTGTCCATTTAGTGTTCCAGGTACAGTCAACAGATCCAGCTTACAATCAAATGAGATGCACCCCCATATCATAACGGAACCTCCACCAAATGGAACTTCTTCCATGATGTTACGTTGGTCGTACGCCGTCCGTCTGGACCTCCATACACGAGTTCGACCATCTGTGGCATGAAGCAGGAACCGACTTTCATCGGAGCAGTGTACCCGTCTCCAGGTTCTCATGTTCCAGTGTCTTCTTTCGTTGCACCACCTCAGACGCTCAGATGCAGTGAGGAGAGGACGTCTGACAGGTCTCCTAGCTTTCATGCCAGCAGCATATAGTCTCCTTTTGACGGTAGACATTGACACTCTATTGCGCGTTTCCCATTGCTGGCTGAGCACTCTGCTGTTGGTGAATGGAGATCTCCTAACAAGGCGTACTAGGGCTCGATCATCACGGGCAGTAGTCTTCTTCGGTCTTCCAGATCTAGGCCTGTCCTTCACCTCGTTAGTTTGCCCATGTTTTGCAATCAAACGACTGATTACAGTATGGTTAATGTTCAGCTGTCTGCCAATCTCTCTGCATGACATACCAGTGGTATGCATGCCTATGATTTGCCATTTCACACGATCACTTAACCTTCGTCTTGCCATAGCGGTTCACAATCAAGAGCTAATTCTCTCTGTACAAATAAACCACGGTCATGAACACAAAATTCCTAATCTTGTCGCCTAAATCTGTATGTAATGTTCTACACCTCAAACTGGACTTTTACATAACTGAACACGTGTGCTGTTTCCCGCCACGCGCGGACATCAAGCGGCGTGAAGTCATGCATGCATGTGCATTTCGTACTTGGAATTATGTCAGCTAACGCGGGGACAAAAAGTATGGCAGCCTAGTTGTACCATCATGTTTCTACGTTCTATTGTTTTTGCTGGTGCTTAACTTTTGCACAGGTGTATATATATATATATATATATATATATATATATATATATATATATATATATATATATATATATATATATATATATATATATATGACACTGCGTAAGAATGTCCAGCAACATTTATCTTGATATCTAATTAAAAATGTGCTAAAACTGCTACGTCGTTATATATGTCTGCTGGCTAAATTCCTTCCCGCACCAAAGCATGGCCACTGCACTCGGAAGATATATGGCTGTGGATGGTGATATCTCGGTGCTTATGGCTACCGGTATTACGTGTGCATAAATGGATGAAAACTGATACAATTGAGAAAATGCAACTAAATCATAATATATCATTTATTCCAACATATGGGAGACAACTTCGGTTAATAAGACATGACATGATCTTGCCGGTTCTGTCCCTTACATGGAAAGATAACATGAGCCACTTAAATAATTCTTTCTTCCAGAAAACATATTAGGTGCAAATATTATCTATGAGTTCAGGAAATTTGAATTAAATCCTGCACTAAACACTTCTTTAAATACTCAGTTGCGCTCAACCAGCGAACGTCTGATGACCTCTTAAAGCAATCAGCTGTCAATAAGTGAGGTGTGGCACAAGCTAGACTTCCAGGAATGGATGAATCCAGATTTAGCTATTTCCCTACCATTTTAGGTATGCTCCACCCACATTTTCCCCGTGTAGGGATCGACATTGATCCCTGCAATCTCGATCCCTGCACTCCATGACTCTCAATTACCAGCAACAACGCCCCGTCAAATTAGTTTCAAAATATTCAACAGAATGTTTATTAAATAGAAAAGACATACAATTTGTACACCTTGACGGACTATTAAGCATTTATGGCGGACTTAATTACGTCATTTATGACGTAATTCATTATGACGTTAGCCTACATGTGATGTAGTTGATTATGACGTCATATGATTGATCGTTAGACTGGACTCATCAATTGATGAACCCGATCTATCACTTACGTATATGACGTCACAATGAATTACGTCACATATAGGCTGGCGTCACAGTTAAAATGCGTAATGAATTCCCTAACTAAGTCCGTCATAAACCTTGAATAGTCCGTGAGTTGTACGAATTGTTTGACTTTTCTATTTAATAAACCGTCCGTTGAATATTTTGAAACTGCTTTCACTGGGAGCTGTTGCTGCCATAGGCAACAGCAGCACCCAGTCAAATTAGGCAATACATATTTAACAGCTTACCTATAACGTTACCTAGATTGTCGGGAATCAACCTGCCATGTGTGGTTAGGAAGCAATTCAAGGAGACAGTAATCGCTCTCTAAAGTTCACTTGAAAGCCGATTATGTCAGAGAGTTATCTCCCCTGATGCTAAAATACGGGAATTGTTTTATTTTTTAAGGTGTTCTCCATTTCTCGCTCATCTCCGCCCAGCTTTCCTGGGTGTTGAATCTATTTAGGACTTTAAAACCTGAATTCCCAGTATCTAATTTTCAAGGTAGTAATAAAGGTAATTTAGCTGATGAATATTTTAAAACCTATTTGACTGGGTCTTGCGGCTTTATGTTTATTAAAGTCATGCTAATCTCATCTCAAATGTTGTATTGTACCCATAGCTTATGGTTTATAGATTCCATATCATTCATATCCTGTCACATTCCCTTATCTGTATCACAATTATCTGCTTTGTAATATCGCATAAATGTTGAAGAGTGATCGGCACCATTTTGTCTTCTCAAGCGATAGTGTGTGATGTCATGTAAGTGCCAATGCATTACGTTCTTTATTATGCAATACTCATCCCGTTGAATATTTTGAAACTAATTTGACTCTAAGTTGTTGCTGCATATGGCAGAACACCTTCCAGTCAAATTAGTTTCAAAATAGTCAACAGCTTACCTGTATGATTGCTTTCCTACCACATTGCCACAACTAGAGTTGGCACCTCTATGACTGAGTGCGGGCACGCTAGGTTTTTTCTGATTGGTTGAAATGTAAATTATGGCAGCCATCATAGGCTGTAGAAATCTATCAACATTTAGCTACTAAAGCCTGAATATCTTTCGTTGTCGGTATTATAAAAGGCTAAAATGCCAGGGATGGGAAATCCTATCACAATAATGGTGAACATAAGATACAGTGAGATTTCCATTAAATTGTAAATTCACCAAAGATATACGATTCATACATTTCGTGACGGATTTTTCGATTTTCGCGACGGAGCTATACCTCATTTTGATTGTGACGTCAGTGAACGTGAGACGTAATTGATTATGATGTCAGATACGTAAGTGGCAGATCGGATCCCTCCATTAGTAGGATAAAGCCTGGATTAACCGCTTTAATCCAGATCAGCTATTAAAGGTACACAGACACGCTTTCATGTGAGCATGCATTAGCGAATTTACATAGACATTTCTAGTTCATCTTTCCTGAGTATCCATCTATCACCTGACGTCATATGTCGTCATAATCAGCTACAAGGCGTGTAGGATTACGTCATAAACATTACGTCATAAATGATTTTATTTGGCCCCTCTTTAACTCTTAATAGTCCAACACGTTGTACGAATTGTATGTCTCTACTATTTAATGCTGTTGAATATTTTGAAACTAATTTGACTGGACGCTATTGCTGCCCACGGCAGCAACAGTGCCCAGTCAAAATAGTTCCAACATATCCAACGGCGTACCTGTATAGTTTACTGGAAATTGATAGTCAGGGAGATCAGAGATCGATATATCCCAACGCGAGCGAGGTGTGGGTGGAGCTTAGCTAGAGATGGGCGGAGCATGGCTAAATTGGCAGGGTCCGTTGTGGCACTAGTACACATATTATTGAATTATTGCCGAGTCATAGCTGGATAATAGTACCACATAAAGCTCAGCGATTATACAATTCTTGGATTGTCCGGCCATTTACAGAGACACTAAGGCCAGTTTTATAAGTCGAACTTTCTGTCGCGCCGCCCTAACGACGACTGGTTGATTTATATTGCGTCATTTTCAGGCAAATTTATCTGGCACGGTACAAGAGAAGTAACACTTTCTAAGTATTTCTTAATTATTTTGGGAAAACGTGTTATTTGGTGACACACTGAATATACACGTGTGTCTGAAATGGTATTTTGGTCGGTAAGTGTTTAGTTGGAGAAAAGATTGTATATTGTCGGAGAAATGCACTGGTTGGATGTAGTAAAGGTAGTCAAGTATTGATCCATCGCTTCGCTGTTTGAGGCCGTACTTGCAAACCCCCAATTTCTCGCTATGTTGACTGCCAGTTTTCAGGCAGCCAATCAGATTTCTGCCTACTTCAATCTCGCTATAAATCTAAAAATAGAGGCGTAGCTTTGTGCCAACATAGATGGAGAGCTTGCGAGACACGAATGTCAATCTATGTGATTGACAGTATATTAGTAGGATGATAATAACCGAGCACTTTTATTAGGCGGTAGTTGAATGACCTACTTTATGAAGTTTCGCGAACTTAGCGCAGACATCAAAAGCGTGCAAGCGCGGGACTCATACAAGAGCTTTAGCGGGAGGACGAGACCGTGCGATAGGATGGTAGTATTGATCAGACTTTTCTGTAATGTAAACTATATCGAAGCTGATAAAATTGTTATTAAATTTTGAAATATTATATTGAAGTCATAAATCTATTGATTGTTTCAAATTGGTAGTTTGACACTAATGGTTCTGATGGGTAGTTTAGATATGCGCATGCGCAGCGGATGGCTGCTTCACGCAAATTTGTCAAAATGTGATTAGTCTATAAGTTTTTAAGTCCTTTATCCGAACTAAATTATGGACATGGCATTTATAAAACATTGGGTTAAAAGCATGTTTATTCATAAATAAAGTGATTGACTGATTTTTCAATGTCTTGAGAATACTCAAGAAAATGACCTGTGTAGCAAGTGACTTAAACGATGTATATTCACATTATCACAACAATGTATCAACTTTATCTGTGAGATTCTATCACTCACATGTGTCCTATTGATTAACAACATCAAACGTACTACATCCAAATAAACTAGATCTCAAAAGCAGTGGCTACATATACACTCTGCTCATCATCAGTGGTCTTGCGATGAAGTCAGACCGCATAAGCACAGTCCAAAATAACCGTAATAATCTTTAGGAAGGGAGACTGAACCACACACCCCACTATCCAGCGATATCTCTAACATGAACCATCAGCAAACTACTTGAACACATCATTCACAGCAACCTCATGGGCTACTTCGATCAATACAAGAGCCTAGCTGACCAGCAATAAGGCTTGCATTCGAGGCCACTCTGTGAGACTCGGCTCATCATCACCAATTAACCAGATAGCTGAAGGTCTCTTTAAAGCATAGGCTGGCGTCACAATAATAATTGAAAGAAATACTCCGTCATGAAGCTGGAATAGTCTGTCAAGTGTACGAATTGTATTATATGTCTATGTCTTTGATGGATTTACTATTTAATAGGCATAGTTACCTTGATACTGGGATTCTAAAAATGTACGATTCGATCGCGCGGCAATGCTTGAGCGGTGGCCATTGTATATTGAGTTCGAATCCTGCCTCTACCTCCAATAGTCTGAACTCAGTCATGGAGTGGATGAGTCTCATGATGTGTGAATACTTCATAAATCCCTATTACGTAATATCACAAAATTACCTAGAATCATGGAGGAATCCAGTTTCTCAGTCAATCATATGACATCATAATCAGCTACGTGATGTGTAGGTAGACGTCATAATAACTTAGGCCATGTATGACTCGATTTAAGGATCGATCGATCCTAACACGTACAAAGCGCTGGTTGAGCCTAGCTAGAGATGGGCGGAGTATGGCTAAAACTGGATTCATCCACTGGTAGTATGACTGGATAAACTCAGCCGCAAGCAAGAACGTGTTCTACAACTACGATAATGTTGTAGACTACGATAATGTTGTAGACTACGATAATGTTGTAGACTACGATAATGTTGTAGACTACGATAATGTTGTAGACTACGATAATGTTGTAGACTACGATAATGTTGTAGACTACGATAATGTTCTACAACTACGATAATGTTGTAGACTACGATAATGTTCTACAACTACGATAATGTTTATGACAAATGTTTGCCGCCAGACTAACAGATTTGATCTAATAGAATTTAATCGACCACAATGAAGCGGGCGGCCAATCGCGACTATTATTTATTTTTTTAAACGCGTTTGACTTTAATGACGGAATATAAATGTTCATTTTGTTAAACATTATTAATCCTGTATGGGAGTTGTCTCCCACCATGATATTACATTGCATTTCTTATTTTATATCAAACGGCTAATGCAATCATCGTGGTATCCTTGAGCCGGTGTGTAGGCAATATGTACCTTAGCAAATCGTACCCGTTATTCCGTACCATATTTTGGCTAATCCGTACACTGATAATGGTTAATCTGTAGCCTACCTTAAATTTGGACAATTCATACCTAACCTAATGGATATTCCTATCTCCCCTGCGTGTGTGTGCATGCGTGCGTGCGGGCGGGCGGGCGGGCGCGGGCGGGCGGGCGGGCGGGCGGGCGGGCGTGTCGTATCCAATATAGAGAGTAAAGGGTTAAAGCGCTTGGTCCTACGTGTACGGAACCAGCGATAAGTGGCCACATGCTCCATTGCATACACGGAAAAACAATACACTGATGCATAGCGCGTGTACGGCACCACCTAAATTAAATCGCCACAATTCATGGAATTTAATTTCCGCGCGAGAAACATAATGTACCATATACACAGTATAACCTGTCAGATGGGACCACCTTATGGCGTAAAAACTATTAGTACCTATTGGCACGTGATCTTTGGATTCAGGTGAGTTTGTGATATATTGGTACCTTTTCAAGCCAGGAGAATGTGGTTCTTTATGACAGGTAATCGCTTGACCACGTGCCTTATAGAACTACCATGTTTCGTCTCAAAAAGGCAGGTGGCCGCTCAAGCACCAGTTGTATCAGCCATATTCACTCTTCGAATCACTGCCAATAACACGAAACTATTCGAACGCCTTTTGAGTTATCCAATATAAGATCTCTTCTCATATTCTTATTAAATTCAATCAAACGTAATTACATTAGAATAATCAGTCCGGATCAGATAAATTTGTAAAAAGACCCATTAGAGCGTACTTTAGCCTTGCATGGTTAACTTGTTAAAAAGAAACAACAGGTGCTTGTTAAGTAGCTGTAACTGTTCACGACAATTATAACTAATAGAATACAGAACTCGTGGTAAACTTCTATTGTCCTGTCCTCGGCGTACCATTGAAAACCACTCACCCAGACATTGCTCCCGAGACGGGGATTACACATTTCACTGCTGCGCGTACATAGAGATATTTTGGTTGGACATACGTGGACATAACGATAACAGATTAATTCCCAATTTGAAAAGGACATGGCTGTATGATGTTGCAGTTCGCAGTAACAACAGCTTGTAGCAATGGCATCCTCCTAATGAAAGCAGGTATATACACAAGGGTAGTCTTAAGAAAAGTAAAGGTGTGTCATGGTTTAGCTGTATACCCGTCCATTGGTGATTTAGCTGTACCTATAGAATTGTGAAGAACTCCGTTCGGACATGCACTCGGTTGTTGATAGTGAATATTACTATATTTTGTGACAAATAAGCTGGCCATTTTAATATAAGCATATATATATATGAATGATTGCAGGCTATGTGACTACTTTATTGTGTTGCATTACCAAGGTATATTTTTTGCTCAATATATGACGCAAAATCGCCAGGAACAAAAACGATACCATTTTCAAGTTAATTATAATATTCGTTTAAATTAGCGAGTAAATACTTTTGTAAAACGACACTGAGTTAGCGAAGACCCGTCTGGGTTTATTATTGGACTTAGCGAGATTATAAATTAATGCGTGTGTGAAACAGCGCTATGTATACCTGAGCAGGAATTTCGTGTTTGTTCGCACATTCATGGATTTACAGAAGATCCCTGACATCCAAACCCCAAATGATGTCATAGAGGTAAGCTAAATTATTGAAGCAGCGACGTCATTGTAACTGTGTAGTCGTGACGTAAATAAATACGTTAAATTCACACACTGAAGTGTGTAGGCTACCTATTGGCCGTGCCAAAACACAGGTGATCTTCCCAGTCAAGTAGTTTTGAAATATTCAACATAATGTTTATTAAATTGTAAATTCATAAAAGACATAGATATTCAGACATTTACTGTCCGATATTTGACACATCTGTAACGGACCTACATAACTTATGACGTCAGCTAACCAGTGATGCATTTTAATCATAATGTCAGATACTTGAATGACAGATCGGATCCCTCCATTAGCAGAATAATACAAACATCGCGTATTTTATTCGGCAAAAATTGAGAATTATAAAACCACTTTGCAGAAGACAGAATAACAAAAATACCTGTTTTACCTGTTTACCTGTTAAATCTCAATACACATGTTGTATACAACACGTGACAAGTATATTCGTGTGTACACACATACAACATGTTGTATGCCACAAAAAGTTGGCTGTAAAATTATTTTCATCCAACTTTTCATCCAGCCTTTTCCATCCAACAAGTTGTATACAACAAGCTGGGCGGTGTGTGTCGATATATCACACAACTTGCTGTATGGAACTTCTTGAACCGTATGAATCATTATTAGGCCTACCAGTCTGACACGGCTACCACAAATGTGAGTCTGTATATTTTATAGAACATTTGCACAACAATTTGACCTAACATCCTCGAGAGCAGTCGGTCCTGATATTAGTAGCGTCCTTCATATAATTTCAAAATATAACACCCAGGACGAGTGACGCGTTTAACCATTTCACGTATATGCTTATAGAGCAGACATTCATGAAAGGAAATCTCACCTTGTCTTATACTAACAATTCACGTGATTGAATGTGCTACCCATAATCCATCCCTGCCATTTTAGCTTTTTATCATGCCGACAAGGAAACATTTTGTAGCTAAATGTTGATACATTTCTACAGCCCATGATGGCTGTCATGATTTACTTTTCAACCAATCAGAAAAAAACTAGCTTGTTTGCCTCGGTATGTGCCCTCAGTCATAGAGGTGCACCGGGGGTATAAAACAATCATATATGCAAGCCGTTGAATATTTTGAACAATTGAAAATATTTTGATACTAATTTGACTGGAAGTCGTTGCTGCCTACAACTTCCAGTCAAATTAGTTTCAAAATACTCAACGGGATGAGTATTACATAATAAAGAATGTCATACATCGACACTTACATTACATCACTCACTATCGCTTGAGGAGACAAAATGGTGCCGATCACTGTTCGCCATTTACGCGTTATTACAAAACAGGTAATTGTGATAGAGATACGGGAATGTGACAGGATAGGAATGATATGGAATCTATAAACCATAAGCTATCCGTTCAAAACAGCATTTGAGATGAGATTGGCTTCCCTTTAATATCCATGCTTTATTGGTTGTTTATAAACTAGCTTTAGCTGCTATTGATGCGTTGAAAGATTGCTACTGGAAATCTCAGGCTCGATATAAGAGTTAATGGAGCGATCCAAACTGTCACTCAAGTATATAACGGTATACTCAATGACGTCACACGTAGGCTGACGTTAACATACAAAGTGACATATCTATCTCCGTTATGAACATCAAGTGTACGATTATAGACCTATGTCTTTGGTGGATTTACTATTTAATAAACACGCTCTTGAATAATGTAAAACTGATTTGACTCGGCGTTGTTGCTGCCATAGGCCATAGGCAGCATCACCCCCACTCAGTCAAATTCGTTTCAAAATACTAAGATCTTACCTGTAGAATTAGAGTGAAATTGGGATTCTCGGAATTCAGGGTTCAAAGTATATAAATTGATTTCAACGCACGCTAAAAGTGGGCAGAGCTTAGTTAGAAATGGGCGTGCATGGTTAGAACCGCACCCCTCTATGCATATATGACATAATTTATTTCATTGTATTTTATTATAGGATGATACTTCTATCAGTAGAGGAATAACTCCAACATGTGGAGTTCGACAGGACGATTCCAGTGATAGAAAAGAATTACGACTCCACAGTGCTAAATTCGTCCGCCTTATCAGCCCCGGACCGGAATTGAATCCGGTTTTGCTTACCGAGCCTGATTATGAAGAGGAACACTATGATTCTGAAACTGAGGAGGATGAGGAGGTGGCTGCATCGCCCGCAGAGAGTGGCTATGGAGGCAGGTGGTCACGCCGTGTGTCTACAGCAAGCTGCGATACGGACCTAGATGTAGATATTAATGGTAGATATTTGTTCTGCGCTAAGATATCCACCCCACCATACCCCACACACACCCCAGCCTCGTGATTGGAATACCACTCGCGAAATCCCGGAAAGAAGAATCTCTAGTTAATACAATTTTACCAGTCCTCGAATATGCATGTATATTGTTCCTTTAACACAATGAGCCCGAAATACCAAATAACAAACAAACGCCACGTGTAGACTGACGTCATAATCAATTACCTCATGAATGACGCGATTCAGTCGTTCATAAACGCTTAATAGTCCGTCAAATTGTATGAATTGTAAGTTTTTGCTATTTAATAAACATTTAAAATTAATTTGACTGGGCGTTGCTGCATAGGCAGCAACATGATCCAGTCGAGTTAGTTTCAAAATAGTCAACAGCTTACCTGAATAGTTTTCTGGAAATTCAGATTCAGCGAGTGTTGATCTCAATACAACAAAGCGTGGGTGGAGCTTAGCTATAGATCGGCGTGGTATAGATAAAATTGGATTCCCCCATTGAGGTTTTGGTTTCTCCTTCGATCAATACTCACCATTCTATTACTTCTGATACAGCTAGCCCTGATAGCTGGGCCCTAGGACCATAGACTTAGAAAGCTTTACCGACTCCTGGAACCGGGTACTCGGCTCCTAACTACCGACTACCCGTTTGCCATGAAGCTCATTCTTATTTGCATAGCAACAAGAGACACATGCTTTTTTGTAGTTGGAAGTCTTGAGATTGTTCTAAGTCTTTTTTCTGATTTTAATTGTGGTAGCTTGTGCTCTCTAAAGGATATTTTGGATTAACATGGATGCTGCCGATGATAACCAGGTCGTATATTTCCATGTTATTCCATAGTTAAAAGACTTAGCTCTTTGAAATTTCGTCTGTGTCGCATGTTCCAATTTCTAACCCCAAAGAATCTGGGACGTGTGTTAACAACGAAATATGCCAGATGATCCCCTTCTTTTAAATCCCAACAGGCGATCGGCAGATATGAAAATAGGTGTTGGTTGACGGTGTTTTTAACACGAATATCGGCTGACGCCGTTCTCCGTAAGATTCGAGCGGGTGACGTCACACCCGTGTTTCTCGGATGTTTATGTGAAGAAAATGTTCCACTAATTCACGCATCTGATTCTAGGTGCTGCGTACTTTAATTGGTACCAGAAAACTTTGGAATATTCAAGTTTTGCGTGTTATCACGATCTGTTTGCAATGATCAGTGGTTTCAAAATTCTTGATTTAGATGTGTGGTCTGCGGTTTTACCGTGTGCTACAGCAGTTTGTTTACATTTTGTTGTTTCTTCACATATCGTTTTGGCCTTCGTTAGGAGTATAATTCATATTTATTAGTAAATATACACCGAATGCTATGCGATATGATTCCTGGTTCCGTTATACATCCTTGAGGATCAGTGTATGGGTGTATTATTGCCCGCTTCGTTCTTGTCGTCATAATCAATGCGATCTTTGCTGTAACGGTGCGGGTGGGGTGCGGGAGATTTTACAGTTAATTTATGCTCAAATATTTGAAAATTAATTGTCTGCCTTCCATCTCTGTTTCGTTCCGCTTGCTTATTGTAGGTTTGTGCTTATTTATATGCCAAGCCAGCCCCGCCATCATGTGACGAGTGCCACAAATTCGTTCGGGTTCTGTTCAAGGACCATGTCTGTTTCCGCTGTACGGAGTGTAGCCTTGACAATAGGTGTAATGTGTGCGCAGTGTGGTCGGTCGACATGATGCTGAAGTTCCTTGACCAGAAGGACTTGGCAGGGTCTGACGCGGGGTCAGACGGTCCGAAAGTAAATCATGGGAGCGTCCGTTTCGGCCCTTGGGGGCACTCCACGTCTGCAACCGGAGGTGGCGGAGATGGTACCGCCGGCGTGGTTTGGTCCGGCTATGCAAGGCTTCTTGCATAGCGTTCTGCCCACGCTGGTGTCGTCCCTGCTGCCAAAAGTTGTAGGGCAGTCTCTCCCCATGTTTGATTCAAGGACAGGGTTCTGGACTGGCCACCGAGGGAGCCGTCTCGTACGGGCCCCTGGCAGTCCCATCGGGCTCCGGCCTGACGGGTTCTGTCTCTCTGTGGCCACCTCCGGGTAGTCCAGCAGCGGTGGCCGGTCCATCAGGTATTGGGGTCGATTCCATCATGGACGGAACCGCCCTCCATCTGTCTGGTTTGGCGCAAGACAGGGCAGTGGCTCCACCCGTGGTTGAGGCCAATCTGGTACCGGGCACCGGTCCCGTGATGGTTGGTTTGCCGCAAACCGACACAGTGACGGGTGTGCCGGGCCAGGCGTGGTACTCACCTATCTCGCCTGGTCCCACAGTCAGACATTGGGTGCCGTTGGCGCCCGGGTTTGGCCACGGTTCCGCGACCGCTACGGGTCCGCATGGTTTTCCGTGCAACCCTACTCCATGGGCTGGTGTGTTCCATGGGGTGGCGGCGGAACCGTACAGTACCGGAGTTACTGGCATATCAGTAATGGCTCCTAGCCGGGAGGCCGTTGCTGGTAGGGCCGTGAACATGTCAATGGGTGACGTGTTCACGGGAGTGTCCTCCTCCGAGACGGATTGGTCTGAGGCTCTGGCTTAGCTAGCCAGGGTAGAGCCATCTGTGGTTCCGACCATGGCCGAGGAGGATGCACCCCGTCCATCGGTGGCATCGATTAGGACGGGGATCTTGCCCGCAGCCCGGATCTAGTCTATTGGACTGGATCCAAGGTTTATTGAGTTACTTGATGCTATTTATAGCAAGCAACTCATGACCAAGGGCCAGCTTCCTGTGGCCTCCAGGGAGGTGCGGGCGGGGTGTCATATTCCACGGGGGCAATACGACAGGTATGGTGTTGTCCCGTCAGTCACCGAGGATGACCGATGGGTACTGGGTGTCCAGAGTGCTGGAGCGGGTGGCCCCGCCCCAGCACTGGTGGACAAATCTCAGGTACACCCTGATGAAGTCCTGTCCCTAAGTGATGAGTGTGTGAGGGCAGCTATGAGTGCTGTCAACCATTCTTATCGTCTACTTCAGTTGGTGTGGACGAAGAGGGGGCAGGCCACCCTGTGCCACCTCTGGCGCTTTCGTGCGTCAATGACGGCCTGGTGCTGTCTATGGAAGCATTGGCAAGGGTGCATGCGTGTGTGACCAAGTCCAGGAGGCAGATGGTTCTTGACCATATGCGTCCAGCTACGGCCGTCGGGGAGCGTCTTCTTGGGATGCCCCTGACAGGCCCTAGCATCGTTGGTGGCCAGGCGCAGGTCATCTTAGAGGAAACGGCCAGCATTGTGCAGAATCGGTTGGCAGTTAATCTGCAGCTAGAGCTAGTGCGTCAGGCACACTCACTACGGGCTGTGGCTAAGCCGCTGACCGTGCAACCTTCTAAGAAGCAGAAAAAGCACAAAGGCATGGTGAAAGCTAAGCCTGGTGCTGCTTCTGCTTCTTCTGGATTTTCTCAGCCGCCTCCGGTGAAGAAAGCCACGAAGGTTATGGAGGCTCCTACGCTCCCCAATGTTGCTCCTGATCGCCCGAGAGGCGGGAAGGGCAAGGGGAAGGGGGAGGGTAAGTCCTCAAAGGGTGGAAAGAAGGGAGCGGATCGTACCTGAGGGTATGAGAGCTCCCTTGGCATCTGCCTGGACTGCGCCTGTGTGACAGGAACAGCGGTGCCCATTAGACCAGCCAAGCCAAGACCAAAATTGTTCTATCTCTCTCTCTCGTCAAGCGAGGGGGTGGGGGTGGAAGCGGATCACGAGCCAGGCACCCCCATTATGCGTCGAGGTGTCTATAGTGGGTGGAAGGCTCATGCGTTTCGTCGAGGCTTGGCGAGGGGTGACGTCAGACAGTCTGGTCCTTGGGTGGTTATCCCAGGGATACATGCCAGAGTGGTGGGACTTTCCACCACAGAATATGTCTTTGGCACCAGTCTGGACACCCGTTCCAAGGGAACCAGACAAGTTAGAAGCCATTCAAAACGAAGTGTCAGGTTTGCTTCTAAAGGGAACAATAAAACCAGCAAACCGGAACACTCCGGGCTCGGTAATGGCAGGATTGAGGAAGGGAATGTGGTGTGTATAAATCGACCTGAAAGATGCATATTTCCACATTCCAATGAACAGGAGTTGTCACAGGTGTCTGAGATTTGCTTTTTAGAATCAAGTATGGGAGTTTATGGTCCTCCCGTTCGGCTTGTCGACAGGTCCAAGGGTTTTCACAAGAGTGGTCCTTGCAGTGACAGCGTTTCTCAGAAAAGATAACGTGGCGCTTCACACCTACATAGACGATTGGCTGATCAAAGCAGACACATCAGTCAGGTTAGAGGTGGATACTGCTCTGACTCTGAAGTTGCTTTCAGATCTAGGCTGGATAGCCAACAAGGAGAAATCCGAGTTGACACCCACTCAACATTTCGTTTATTTAGGCAGGGTTTACCCATCAGAGCCCAGAGTGGTGTCTCTGTTAGCCATCCTCAAGAGTTTTCGATTGGGAAACCACATTCAGGCAAGGCGGTTTCTTCAGATGCTGGGCATGATGGTCTCCATGGAGCAGGTAGTCCAATACGCTGCTCTGATGCGAAGACCTATCCAGTTCTATCTGATGTCTCTGCGGAAACAGAGAACAGAACCCCTGTCAAAGCTGGTGCCAGTTTTGGAGCCAATAATGTTGCATCTTGTATGGTGGAAAAAGTGTCAATCTCCTAGTAGGAGTTTCGCTGCACCTATCCAACGCCCAGCTGTCCGGGTACACGGATGCACCGCTGGAGGGATGGGGGGGGGGGGGCTGCCTGGGAGAACACCAGGTCTCGGGCACATGGACTCTCCAAGAGAGCCAGCTGCATATCAATCTGTTGGAAATGATGGCAGTGGAACTGGCATTGGAAAAGTTTCTTCCAAAAGTCAGGCCAGGCGATATTGATACGGTCGGACAAATCGACAGTAGTATCATACATAAATCGCCAAGGCGGGACCAAGTCACCAACATTGTGTATCAAAGTGTGGCACTTTATTCAATGGTGCAGGAATTACTCGGTTGTTTTGAAAGCAGCTCACATTCCTGGGCGATTGAACATTCTGGTGGATGCTTTGTCTCGCAGATAGAGAATTCTGCCAACAGAATGGTCTCTCAACCCTCCAGTTCTACACAGGCTCTTCGAGCATTGGGGAAAACCCAACGTGGACTTGTTCGCCACAAGGGAAAATGCTCAAATCATGACTTATGTCTCGCCGATTCCAGATCCAAATGCCATCGATACAGATGCTCCATTAGAGGACATCATGGCTGTTGCACAATGGCACTGTGAGTCTTCTTTCACGGATTACTATATGGGGCATGTGTCAGACTCCGCCGATCCACTGGCTTTGGCTGTTTTGAAACGATAGTTATACGACCACACTGCTCTTCTCCCTTTTTTTTGCATTTGTAAGAAAGAATTAAGTAGCAGACATGGTCGAGCAAGAGGATGTCAACCAGATTGTGTCACGGATGGCCGGACAAGTGAATGGTTGGAGGCGCCACGTCTGGAATCCAAATATCATGAGGTAATTCAAGATTGAGAGTTTTTTGTATTATGTCTATATATCATGTTCATTCATCTTATATATTCATTCTCATTCACAGGCTAATATATATATATATATATATATATATATATATATATATATATATATATATATATATATATATATATATATATATATATATATATACACACTTATGGTACTTTGTGGGACATTGTGTGTTTTGGTACTTTGTGGGATCTTTGCTTTCTCATAGGAATTTTGGCTTAAAATTCAGATTTAAGGTAGTTCTGATATCCGTAATAATAAATATAAAAAGAAGTATTGATTATACTTACGTTTGTATAAAACCTTGTGGGTCACCGATTTTATGACTTTGTGGGATACTGACGCAAATGACCCACAAGGCACCCAAAGTAATATACAGTATATGACTTTGTGGGACACTACATAAAATGACCCATAAAGCACCGGGATGATCTGTTAATATAATACATGTAATATATGTTAGCAGCAGCAGTAGCTGCCACTGCTGCTGCTGCTGTCACGGTTGATGATGACTGCCACCGTTGGCGCTGCGGACGCCGACCTTGCCAACAAGACACCCCACTGACATTGCCAAGCCTGATGCAGCCATTGATAACAATCTCAATTAAGCTAGCAAATAAAAAAAGTAATTGAAAGGTAAAAAAAATAAAAAATGATCTAATGCCTATAATGACGAATGTCATAAGTTAACTCGGGGTGTTGGAATTTGCAGACAGCTCAGAAAACGCGTGAATTATGTTATTGCGGTAACATAATGAATACAATAGCAGAGAAAGACAAATCAACATCATTACATTTCACTTTTCGCATTCAAATATTGTATACCTTACCCATGGCAGAGTCCATTCAGTTGTTACAAAATTATACCTTAAGATAGAATCATAGAAAAGATAGCTATAAAACGTAATTAATATTCAAAAGGATACTGACAGCAATAAACTTATCTGAAACCATTCCAAGTAAAAGATGTGTTTAAGAAAGAAAAATTATAAAATGCATAAAAGAAAGTGTGAATATATTTCTGTGAAATGCTTTATGAAGAATAATCATGGAAAAGAAAATAGATAGTCATATTATGTATTACTAGTCAATACGTTGTCATAACATATATGTGAACAAACCATAAACAATCGTGGACACTATCGAGGCTATAACATCGAGCGACCAATTAACCAACTTATACTAGTTGCAAGTTGCAACTAAAATGTAAATGAAATAAGCCATACTAAAAATAAAAATAGGTTAATCGCCTAGTATACTAGAATATCATCATCATCATCAGTATCATCATCATCATCATCGGCAGAAGCAGCAGAAGCAGTAAGTGATAGGAAGCTCAATTAAGATAGCAAATGAAAAATAATTTGAAAGATAAAAATAAATACATTACCTAATATCTATTGTGAAGAATGTTTTACAAGTTAACTCAGGATGTTGACACTTGTTGAAAGCACAGAAAACATAATGAGCTATATCATTGCTGTATCATAATGAATACAATATCAGACAAAGACATATCAACATCATTACATTTCAGTTTTAACATTCAGATCTTTTGTACCTCAGACGCTGTCAGAGTCCACCCAGCTGTCATTAAATGCATGCCTTGAGATAGGAAAGATAACTATGGATCGAAATTAATATTCAGAAGAATACTGGCAGCAACAAACACAAGCAGGACCCATTCCGTTATTAAAATATGTATATAAATAATGCATAAAGGAAACAGCAATATGAATATGTCATTGTAATGCTTTATGAAGAATGATCATGGAAAAGAAAACAGATAGCCATATTATATACATGTAGTTGGTAGCGTTAAAACAGGTGGGGCTTCTGTAGTGCAGATTACATGCATTGACATATATAACAACACGCGCAATCAAATAAAGAGGTAAATATGATTAGAAACATAATATGAAAAAAATTTAAATGATTTCAAAATCATAAAAAATAATATTTAATGTTTAAAAGCAATTTATTTTTATAATAACACTAGTTCTCTATTGATTGAATACTATCTGTTGTGATGAGTTGAAAACCTTGTATGCTAGATCAAAATCTACTCGGTATCCTTGATCTGTAATCGTTTGATGGGCTTATATCTTCCAGCCATGTATGAAGCACTACTCCTAGCTAAATAAATAGAAGAACTTGCTGATTTTTAAAGTCAAGCTACTGAATAATAAATAATGTTCTATTCTCTAGGCATTGATACTGTTTGTTGTCGGAAACAGTTGGATAGTAGGCTAGTCCAGTAGGCAGGCTAGTAGGGTGTGCCGGTTACTAGGATATTAGGCTAGGCCAGTAGGCGGGCTAGTAGGCTAGGCAAGTCGGCATGCTACTAGGTTAGGTCAGTAGGCAGGCTAGTAGAATAAACTAGCAGTCTGGACTAGAAGTCTAGGCTAGTAGATTAGGGTAGAAGTTTAGGCTAGTGCACTAGGCTAGAAGACTATGCTAGTAGCCTAGATAGATTATGTTAGTAGGCTAGTAGACTTGGCAAGACATCTAGACAGGAAATATAGGCTAGTTGGCTAGTATACGAGGGTAGAAGTGCGTGGTAGAAGGCTAGGCTATGAGGCTAGTAGACTAGGTAGACGTTGCTAGAAATCTAGGCTAGAAGTCTCGGGTAGTAGACTATGCTGGAAGTCTAGTCCAGCAATCTAGGCTAAAAGTCTAGATTACTAGGCTTGGAGACTAGGCTAGGAAAATAGGCTAAACGTCTAGGCTATTAGGCTAGTAGACTATCTTAGAAGTCTAGGCTAGAAGTTTCAGCTAGGAAGCTAGTAGACTTGGTAACAATTCTAGTCTAGAAGTCTAGGCTAGTAGGCTGATAGACCAGGCAGTAAGCATAGGCTAATGGGCTTGTAAAAGAGGCTAGAAAACCAGGCTAGAAGTCTTGGCAAGTACATTAGGTTGGACGTCTATGCTCGAAGTCTAGACTAAAAGTCTAGGCCATTAGGCCAGTAGACTATTCTAGAAATCTACACTCGGCTATGATAGACAGCAGCAGACATCTCCCAGCAATTTATAGCAAGGTCAATTAAGATAGCAAATACGAAGGAATCTGAAAGATTAAAAAAATAGGTACATTACTTAATATCTATGATGAAGAATGTCATAAGCTAATTCAGAATGTTTACACTAACTAAGTCTTGTTGACAAGACAGAACATATAAATGAGTTTGAACCTTAACACCTGCTAGAGTCCATCCAGTTGTTTTGAAAGTTATACCTTGAGATAGGGAAGATAGCTATAAAAGGAAACTAATATTCAAAAGGATACTGGCAGCAATAAACCTATCTGAAACCATTCCAAGTACTTGAAAAAGATGTGTTTATGAAAGAAATGTTATATAATGCATACAAGAAACAATGTGAATATATTTCAGTCTAATGCTTTATGAAAAATAATCATGGAAAAGAAAATAGATTGTTATATTATGTATTACTATTCAATACGTTGTCATATATTATATGTAATAAAAACATAAGCAAGTGTGACACACTATGGTTTTGACTGTTCAATCAACTGAGTTATAGTCTAGAACCATAAGTTAGTAGGCTAGAAGACTTGGCTAGAAATGTAACATAGAAGTCTAGTTAGGTAGGCTACTAGACAATGCTAGAAGTGTAAGATGGTAGGCGGGAAGACTAGGCTAGAAGTCTATCCCAGCAATCGGCTAGTAGGATAGTAGAGTAGGATAGTCGACTAGGCTAGAAGTCTAGACCACAGGTTTTAGCCTAGTCAGCTAGCAGACTACACAAGAAGTCTAGGCACGTAGATTGGGCTAGAAGTGTAGACTAGTAATCTAGGAGACTAGCAGTGGCAGGACCCCAGCTGGTGGGATTAATATGATAGTAGACTAGGCTAAAATCTAGAAACATAAGTTAGTAGGCTTGGCTAGAAATCCAGCATAGAACTCTAGTTAGGCAGGCTACCAGACAATGCTAGAAGTGTAAGATGGTAGGCTGGCAGAGTAGGCCAGAAGTCTATCCTAGAAATCGGCTAGTAGGATAGCAGAGTAGGATAGTAGACTAGGCTAGAAGTATAAACTATAGGTGTTAGCCTAGTGAGCTAGTAGACTATGCTATACGTCTAGTGGGTGGGGTGGTGGGGGGGGGGGGGGGAGTCAAATACACATGCTCACATACACCCTGTGTAGTCTAGGCTAGACATGCGGGTTGGTAGGCTAATAGACTAGGTTAGAAAAGAAGCTACTAAACTAGGCTAGATGTTTAGACAAGTAGGCTAGTAGACTAAGCAAGAATTCCAGGTTAGTAGTATAGGCTAGTAGAATAGGCTAGAAGTCTAGGCTAGTATGGCTAGATGACTAGACTATGATTAAGCTAATATACTATGAAGTCTAGGGTGTAAACTAGGATAGAAGTCTAAATCAGTAGACAAGGCTAGGACAAAAGCAATAGATGGTGGACACTCAGTCAATGGCATACACCTCAACTTCAAGAAAGCTTTCGACACAGTTCTATATAGGAGGCGCATGGGCAAGACGCAGTCCTATTATATATGCAATCCGATTCATGGATGTGTCAGAGCATGTCTTGCCAAGCAAAAGCAGTAGGTGCCCATTGGTGGAAAAGAATCAAGTTGGATGGTAGTAACGAGTGGGATTCCTCAGGGAAGTGTATTGGGACCTCTGCTTTTTGTGATCTATATAAATGACTTGTCAAGCCGTGTAAGTTTAGACATTTATCTTTTTTCAGATGACACACACTTTTTTTATAACAATCCTTGAAGAGGAAGACCATGCATCCTTACAGGCAGATTTGAATGAACTAGTCGAATGGTCAAATACACGGCTACTTCGCTTTCATCCTGACAAGTACGCCAATATGAGTATTGTGCGGATAAGATTATAATTATTATATTATTGCTGATGATAAAACCCATGGAATTAAGAGGTCTCAGCAGAAGAAGGGCATAGGGGTGAAAACAGATGGGCTAAAGGTCAATAACGCAACTAGTATGTTCGCAATTATGTGATTATGTGAACGTAAACCAGATTACATTTAGCCCACTGCATAAAGCAATGGTAAGCTTAGCCACCTTGATTATGGAGTCCATAAGCCAACAAACAGCTGGCAGATACTAAATTCTATACTAAACTAGAAACCAATCCAACCATAACGTTTACTGAACTTGTCCGCAGAAGACTGAACCAACTGGTCAGGGATGAGGAGATTGACTCCTCCACCGCCTACAGACTGATCCCAGACAACCCCCCCCCCCCCCCGCCAGTTTCTATTTACTACAAAAAATTCACAAGGCCAAAAAAGATGGCCTAACCCCAGATAGACCAATTATCAGCGGCATCGGCTGCCCTACGGAACTCATCAGTAGTTTCGTGGATGAACACATTAAGGTTCACGTTGGACACCACAGACTTCATCAACAAAGTAGAGTCCTTTGGCCAACTTAAGGCTAATTCGCTACTAGTCACCATGGATGTCACATCCTTATACACAAACATCCTAAACAGAGAAGGCATCAGAGTGGTAGCCATGTTTGCTAAAACATGGTATGCCAGGCACACTCTCAATCAGGAGCCTCTGTAACCTCCTGAAACTCGTTTTGGAATGCAACAGTTTTGAAATCAACGGAGAACATTGTCTCCAAGTGGGCGGTACCGCAATGGGAAGCAAAGCAGCATGCACATCTGCATGCATCTTCATGAGCATTCTAGAGGATAAGCTGCTACAGAATGCACCATACTCCCCAGCACTGTACGTCAGATACATAGACGACATCTTTATGATCTGGGAGCACAGGCACGAAGCTCAACAAGAGTTTGTCACTCACATGAATGCACCCCAACACAGCATTAAATTCACCATGGAATAAGCATCATATGCCAAGTCTCCTTTTTGGACACCATGATCCAAAACTCGCAAACGAATTCCATCATATTCGACCTCTATATACCAAGCCCACGGTCACACATGGGTAGCTACACTACGAGTCTGCCCACCCGGCCTCTTGTAAAGAGCCAGCCCATATGGCCAATTCCTTAGGCTTAGAAGGATCTGCTCCACCCTTCAAGATTTTGATAGAAACAGCCTGACCATACACTCACACTACAGAGTCCGGGGCTATCCTGCCAAGATACTACAAAAGGCCAGATAGACAGCCCGGTCCAAGGACCGCCAGTCACTCCTCAAACCCACCCCAATGGACCCATCCACCAAAAAGCCCTACAGACAAATCTTTGTCTGTGAATTCAACCACACAGATATGATGCTGAAGGACACAATCACCAAATTCTGGCCCATCCTACAGGGAAAAGAACATTGCAGGCTAGGTTTCCCAGAAAAAACCCTATCGCTTTCAAAAACAAAACAATAAAAGATATGATCGTCAGGGACAAACTCCCTCCCCTGGACCAACCGGCCCAAGAATACCACAACCCGTTAATCCCCTGGCCAACCTAGAACTGTAATATCTGCAATAATATGGACAAATCCAGATTCTTTAAAACCAACACACTGGCCTCTCCTACAGAGCCTAAATTATAGGCAACTGTCAATCACGCAATATAGTCTATCCCCTAAACTGCAGAGTCTGTGGCAAACAATGAGTAGGAGAAACCCTCTGGCCCTTTAAAATCAGGATCCAAGAACACAAGCGCTCTAGGTTAGCATTCTAAACTAGTAGACTAGGATATATCATAGGCTAGTATGCTAAGTCTCGGTTAGAAATCTATGTTAGTGGGCTAGTAGATTTGGCTCGAATTCCAGACTAACTAGAGCTCTAGGCTCGTAGGCTGGTATAAGTCTAGGTCAGTAGACTAATAGACAAGGTTAGATGTCTAGCCTAGTAGACTCGGTCATAAGACTAGCATAGTACACTAGGCTCTAGGAGTCTAGTTTAGTAGGTTAGTAGAATTGATCTAGGCTAGATGCTTAGGCTAGTAGACTATGGGAGAAGTCCAGATTTCGTGCCTACAGGATTAGGATAATAGGCTAGTAGACTAGGCTAGAAGTATATGCTAGAACTCAAGGTTTGTGGGCTAGTAGACTCCGTTAGAATTCTAGACTAGTAGACTGGTAGAAGTCAAGTGTAATAGGCTAGACGTCTAGGCCAGGAGAGTATGGTAGAAGTATGGCCGAGAAGTAAAGGATAACAGACTGGCTAGAGGTCTACACTAGTAGATGAAGCCAGAAGTCAAGGCTAGTAGTATAGGTTTAAAGTCTAGGCTAGAAGGCTAGTAACCCAGGCTAGTAGACTACCTGGGTAGAAGTCTATGTTGTAGACTAGAAGTCTAGGTTAGAAGCATAGGAAAGCAGACTAGGCTAGATGTCTAGGCTAGAAGTCTAGGCTAGTGGGCTAGTAGACTAGGTTAGAAGTCTAAACTAGAGGTCGAGGGTGTATATCTAGTCCAGTAGGCAAAGACTATCTTATAAGGCTAGGGTAGTAGTCTAAGTATGTAGGATAGTAGAATAGGCTAAGCCTAGGCTAGTAGATTGCTTGGATAAGACACTGCTGTAGACTAGTCTAAACGTCTAGGCTAGAAGTCTAAACTAGTCTAGAAGTCCAGACTACAATGTTAGTAGGCTAGGCTTAAGGTCTTAAGTAGAAGCATATGCTAGTCGGTTTGGTTAGAGGTCTCAGCTAGAAGTCTAGGTTAGTAGGCTAGAAGTAGACTCGGCTAGAATTATAGGCTACCTAGAATTATAGGCTAGTAGACTGGTAGAAGTCTGGAGGTGTAGGCTCGAAGTCTTCTAGACTAGTGGGCTAGTAGACGATGCTAGAAATTTATGCTAGCAGGCTATCAAGTAGACTATGCTAGAGGTCTAGGCGAGTAAAATAGGCAAAAGGCAATGCCAGTAGACTAGGCTAGAAGGATAGTCTAGTAGGTTAGCATAATAAGATAGAAGTCTAGGCTAGTAGGCTAATAGACTAATCAAGAAGTCGATGTTATATTTATAGGCTAGAATTCTAGGTTAGCATGGCTAGTAAATTTTGCAATAAGTCTAGGCTGTAGACTAGGCTATAAGTATGTGATAGTAGACTCGGCTATACGACTGGGGTAGAAGCATAGGCTACTAGACTAGGCTAGAAGTATAAGCTAGTAGACAACATGTGTAGAAGGCAAGGTTGTAGCCTATACTAAAAGTGCACGCTAGAAGTCTAAACTAATATACTAGGCTAGCACTCTAAACCACTAGACTAGTAAACTAAACTAAATGCTAAGTTAAAAGCATAGGCTAGCAGACTAGGTTACTATGCTAGAAATCTAGGCTACAAGGCGAGGTTAGTTGGCTGTTAGATCTAGTCCAGAATTCTAGGCTAACTAGCACTTTAAATTAGACGGCGAATGTAGTGGGAGAAGACTGTGGAGCAGGTTAGAAATCTAGGCTAGTAGGCTCGTAGACTAAGTTAGAATTCAAAGCTAGTAGACTAGGATCTCAGACTAGGCTATAGGTCTAGGCTAGGAGACTATGTGGACATCTAGGCTAGTAAACAACGCTAATAGACTAGGCTAGTGATCTAGCATATTAATCTAGGTGTCTAAGCTAGCACTCTGAGTATGGTAGAAGACTAGACACGAAGTCTAGGTTAGTAGGCTAGTATACTATGCTAGAACTCTAAGGTTACCGTCCAGAGCAGTGGGCTAGTAGATTCAGCTAGATATCTACGCTAGGAGCCTACCTGTGTAGAGGTCTATGTTCTAAACGAGTCCTTAAGTCTAGGCTAGTATTCTAAACTAGTAGACTAGGCTAGAAGTCTACGCTAGTAGAGTAAGGTAAACATCAAGGACAAAAGGATATGCTAGTAGGCTATGTGATTAGACTATGATCTACGCTAGTAGTAAAATTTATTAGACTAGTAGACTTGGCTAGAGTTTCAAATGTCTAGGCTAGTAGACTATGGTAGACGTCTATGCTATAGTCATAGGGTTGTAGGCTAGTAAAGCAGACTACGTTATAATTCTAGGCTATAACCCTAGATTAGTGGGCTAGTAAATTCAGTTAGTATTCTGGACGAACTAGAACTCTAGGCTTCTTGGCTAGAAGACTGGCAAAGCTTTTAATAGAGATGGCTAGTAGAATGATAGGCTAGTTGGCTAGTAGATTAGACCAGAAATTTTGGCTAGTAGGCCAGTAGCCTAGGTTATAAATCTGAGCAAGCAAAGTAGGCAAGAGGACTAGTCTAGTCTAATAGGCTAGTAGAATATGCTAGAAGCCTAGGCTGATAGGTTATAAATATAGGCTAGCGGACTAGGCTAGAAGTCTATGCTAGCATGGGTAGTAGATTATGCTATAAGTCTAGTATGTAGATTAAGCTAGAAGTCTATGCTAGTTGGCTAGTAGACTGGGCTGTAAGACAAAGCTAGAAGTATAGGCTAATGGACTAGGCTCGGAGTCTAGGTTATAAGTCTAGGTTAGTAGGCTAGTAGACATGGCTAGAATTCGAAGCTAGGCTAGAAGGATAATGGACTGGTTATTAGACGATGTTAGATATCTAGGCTAGTAGGCAAGACTAGTGACTTAGTAGATTCAGCCAGATGTCTAGGATAGAAATCTAACTTGTAGATTAGGGTAGAAGTCTAGACTGGAAGTATATGTTAGTGGGCTACTAGGTTAGAACCCCAGGGTAGCAGTCCAGACTAGTGTGCTACTAGACTCAGCTAAATGTCTAGGATTAAAATTTAGGCAAGTAGGCTAGTATAGAACACTAGAACTCTAGGCTTGTAGACTAGGCTAGACGTCGTGGATAGATGGCTAAGCTGGAAGTCTAGAATGGCGTGGCTAGTCGACTTGGATAGCTGTTTGGGCTAGTAGACTACCTGTGCAGAAAGCTATGTTGCGAACTAGACTATGTCTAGGCTAGAATTCTAAACTAGCTGACTAGGCTAGTAGAATAGGGTAAACATCTAAGATAGAAGCATATGCTATCAGGCTAGCCGACTAGGCTAGTATTCAAATTTATTGGACTGGTATATTTGTCTACACTTCTAGAACTCTAGGGGCGTGGGATAATAGGCTGGTAGAAGTCTAGGAGCACAGATTAGATGTCTAGGTTAGTATACTAGGTTAAAGGCTTAAAGGTTTAGGCAAATAGAGTAGTTTAGTCTAGTAGAGAAGGCTAGCACTCTAGGCTAGTGGGCTAGTAGAGTAGGCCAGAAATCTTGGTTAGTAGGCCAGTAGCCTAAGTTAAAAATATTAAACTAGGCTAGCAGGCTACAAGACTAGGCTAGTATGCTAGTATACTAGGCTAGAATAGAAGTTTGTAAGCTATGCTAGAAGTCTTGGATAGAAGGATAGAAGAATAGGCGAGAAGCATATGATAATCGCTTATAATGCTAGAAATCTAAGCCAGTATGGCCATGGGACTAGGCTAAAAGTCTAGGCTTGTAGACTATCTGGGCAGAGGACAATGCTGTAAGCTAAACATTCTAGGGTAGATGTCTAAACTAGTAGACTAGTCTAGAAGTGTAGGCTACTAGGCTAGTAAACTATGTAAATGCCTCGGCTTGAAGCATATACTAGTAGGCATGGCTAAGTCTGAACTAGAACTTCGTAGAGAAGTCTAGATTAGTAGGCTAGTAGACTAGGATAGAAGACTATGCTAATATACTAGGCTAGAAGTCTAGGATAGCAGGCTAGTAGACTAGGCTAGAAGTCAAGGCTAGATGCCTAGGCTAAAAAAATATTCTATACATCTAGGATAGTAGTCTATGTAGTAGACAAGATAGGTCTAGGCTAGCAAGGCCAGTATATTCAGCTAGAATTCTAGGCTATAAACTACACTATTTGTCTAGGCTTGTATTCTAATAGTGTGATATATGTAATTATGTATAGGGTAGAAGCATAGGCTGGCAGACTAGGCTAGAAGTATATGCTAGTAGAAAACCTGGGTAGAAGTCAAGGCTGTAGCATATGCTAAAAGTCAAAGCTAGAGATCTAAACTAGTAAACTATGCTAGAAGCCTAGGCTACTAGGCTAGTAGCCTAGGCCAATACACAAGACTATTGTTAGATGACTAGGATAAAAATCTAAGCTAGTAGAGTAGGGTAGAAATCTAGACTGGCGGTCTGGGTTAGTAGGCTAGAACTCTAGGGTAGAAGTCAAAAGTACAGTGCTAGTAGTGTCAGTTAAAAGTTTAGGCTAGAAGGCTAGGCTAGTAGATTAGTTTTGAAGGCTAGGCTAGAAGTCTAGCCTGGTAAGAGTAGACTAGTTTAGAGGTCTAGGCCAGAGGGTTAGGCTAGGTTGGAAGTCTATGCTAATGTGGCTAGTAGATTATAATAGTTGTCTAGGCTAGTAGACAACCTGTATACAAGTCTACTGTGTAGACTCGTCTAGACGTCTATGCGAGAATTAAAAAATTAGTAGACTAGGAAGCCTAGGCTATTAGAATAGGGTAAATATCTAGGATATAAGCATATGCTCGTAGGCTACCCAACAAGGCGAAAAGTCAAGTATGTTGCTAATGTTAATAGACCTGGCTATATGTCTAGGCTAGAAGTATAGTCTGGTAGACTAGGCTAGAAGTATAGGCTAGTAGACAATCTGAGTAGAAGTAAAGGTGGTAAATTATGCTATATGTTAAGTCAAAAGTAGTAAGCTATGCTAGAAGTATAGGCTACTAGGATAGGAGCCTAGAGAAACGGCTAGAAGCATAGGCTAGTAGGATAGGAGACTATGCTAGAACTATAGATTTGATGTCTAGATTAGTAGGCTAGCAGACTTGGCTAGAATTCTAGGCTAACTAGAACTCCATGCTAGTGGGTTAATTGATTGGTAGAAGCCTAGTAGAGCATGCCATATCTCTAAGCTAAAAGGCTAGTAGACTATGTTAGAAATCCAGTCTAGTAGACTAGGCTATCAGACTAGACTAGAGGTCTCAGTTAGGAGACTATATTTGAAATGTAGGCTAGACGACTAGGCTAATAAACTAGCCAAGACGGCTAGTAGAATATGCTAGAACTCTAGGCTAGTAGGCTAGCATACTAGGATAGAAATCTAAGCTAGTAGCGTAGGCTAGAAGTATAGACTAGAAGCATAAGCTAGAACTTTTAGACTAGGAGATATGCCTAGTCTAATAGACTCCCTGGGTAGAAGTATATGCTGTAGACTATTCTAGAAACCTAGGCTCGAACTCTAAACCAGTAGTCCATGTTAGACATATATGGAAGTAGGCTACAGTAAATGCTTTAGAAGTGTAGACTAGAAGGCGATGTTAGTGGTCTAGTAGATTTGGCTAACCAGAACTCTAGGCTCGTCAGGGTAAAAGACATGTAGAAATCTCGTAGAGAAGGCTAGCAGTCTGTGTTAGTAGGTTAGTCGACTAGGTTAGAAGTCTAGGCTAGTAGAATAGGTTAGAAGAATAGGCTAGTAGACTAGGCTAGAAGTTTAGGCTAGTAGTCTGCGAGTCTAGTACGCCAGCAGACTAGGCCAGACGTATATGCTAGAGGTTCAGGCTAGTAGACGATGGGAAAAGTCTAGACTATGTGGGTAGGCTAGTATATTAATCTAGAAGTGTAGGTGAAAACTCTTGGCTAGTGGGCTAGTAGACTCATCCAGGCAAACTAGATCTCTAGGCTACGAGGCTAGTGGATTGGTAGAAGTCTAGTAGAGAATGCTAGGAGTGTAGGTTAGAAATTTGGACTAGTAGACTAGGAACGAACACCAGGTTAGTCGACTAGGCTAGAAGTCTAGGCCAGGAGGCTAGTAGAATAGGCTAGTAGGCTAGTACACTAGACGTCTGGGCTAGTAGACCAGGTAGAGTCTTGGCTAGACGGCACCGCTAGAAGATTAGACTAGAAGCCAAGTCTAGTTGAATATGTTTGAGGTCTAGGCTAGAAGTCTAGCCTAGTATGTCTCGTAAACTAGGCTAGTAGACTACCTGGGCAGAAGTCTATGTTGTAGGCTAGGATAGAATTCTAGGCTAAAATTATAGGCTAGTCGGCTTGTTGACTAGGCTAGAAATCTGAGCTAGTAGACTAGGAAAGTACACTATGTTAGTAGACTATGCTGGAATGCCAGGCTAGTAGAATAAGAGACATCTAGGCTAGTAGACTATCTGCGTAGAAGTCATGGCTGTAGACTAGTATACAAGTCCAGTTTAGAAGTTTAAACTACAAAACTAGGCTAGAAGTCTGGCTACTAGGCTAGTAGATATTTGCTAGATTTGTCTCAATTAGCAGGTTAGTGGACTAGTCTAGCAGTCTAGGCTAATAGAGTAGGGTAGAAGTTTGTGTTGGAAGTCTAGCCTAGTAGTCTATGCTAGAAGGCAAGCCTAGTAGACTATGTTGGAAGTTCAGGCTGGAAGCATAGCTTAGTATGGCTAGTAAACAAGGCTAGAAGGCTGACTGTATAATACTAGGTTGTATATAATTAGGCTAGACGCTGAGGATAGTAGGCTAGTAGACTAGGCGAGAGGGCTAGGCTAGAAATCTAAGCTATTGGGCTAGTAGTTTGTAGGTCTAGGGGTGTAAAGCAAGGCTAGTAGATTAGCTTATAAGGTTAGGTAAGTAATCTAGATATAGAGGTTTAGACTAGCATGCTAGTAGACTGGGCTAGAAGTCTAGGCTAGTAGGATAGTAGAATGGGTGAGAAGTGTAGTCTAGTAGTGTAGGCTAGAAGTCTAGTCTAGCATGGCTAGTAGACTAGGCAAAAAGGCTTGGCTAGTAGACTACATGGGTAGAAGACAAGGTTGTAGACCAGCCTAAACGTCAAGGGTATAAGTCCAAAATAGAAGTCTAGGCTACTAGGCTAGTAGACTAGGTCAAAGGTCTATGCTAGAAGCATATGCTAGTAGGCTAGGATAGAAGTCTTGGCTAGAAGTTCAGGTTAATATGCCAGTAGACTTGGATACGATTCTAAGCTAACTAGACCTCTAGGTTAGTAGGATAGCATACAGCTAGAAGCCTTGCAGAGCATGATAGACGTCTCGGTTAGTGGTCTAGTAGACTAGGCTAGAAAACGCTAGTAGGCTAAGTAGACTGGGCTCGAGCTCGAGACCAGTAGAGTAGGCTAGAAGACTATTTTAGCAGATTACGATAAAAGTCTAGGCCAGTCGAATAGGCTAGAACTCTAGGATAGTAGACAACCTGGGTAGAAGTCAAGGCTGCAGACTAGGTTAAATGGCTAGGTTAAAGAGTCTAAACTACGAGACTACATGTGGTTTAGAAGTCTAGACTACTACACCAGTAGACTGTAAGACTATGCTAGTAGACTACGGCAAAAGGCTAGACTACAATCTAGAAGTTTAGGCAAGTAGGCTAGTATACTCAGCTAGAAATGTATGCTAGTAGACTAGAGCAGAAGGCCATGCTAATAGGCTAGTAGAATAGGCTAAACGTCTATGCTCGCAGACCAACAGACTAGGCTCGAAGACAAGGCTAGATATCTAGTCCAGTAGAGTAGGCTAAAGGTCTAAGCTAACATGGCTAGTAGATTAGTCTATAACTCTCGTCTCTAGACTAGGCTATTAGTCTATGCTAGTAGCCTGGGCGATATGTATTGGCTAGATGCAGGTTGACTAGGCTAGAAGTACATGCTAGTATAAAACCTGGCTAAACGTCAAGACTATAGGTTATGCTAATCTCATCGGATAAAAATCTAAACTAGGAGACTATGCTAGAAATCTAGGCTACGCTAAATGGCTAGTCTATGCTAGTAGATTAGGGTAGATATCTAGGATAGAAGTCTAGACTAATAGACAATGCTAGAATAAAAGCCGAGTAGTCTAGCTGGTATGGCTAGTAGACAAGGCTAGAAGGATACCTGTGTGGAAGTCTATGCTGTAGATTAGGCAAGAAGCGTAGGCTAGTAGACTAGGTTAGAGGTTTAGGCTAGATGTATAGGGTGTAAATCTAGGCTAGCAGACTACCTACCGTAGACATCTAGGCAGGTAAACTACACTAGAAGTTTAGACTAATAGATTAGAATAGTAGTCTAATCTATTAGACTACCTTGGTAGAAGACAATGCTTATACTAGGTTAAACATCTAGACTAGACTAGAAAAGTAAACTAGATGTTTACGCTACTAGACTAGGCTAAAATTCTATGCTAGACGCGCATGCTAGTAAGCTGGGCTAGATGTCTCAGCCAGATGTCTAGTTTAATAGACTGGTACTCGGCTAGAATGCTAGACTAACTAGAACTTGTGGGCTAGTAGACTGGTAGAAGACTAGTAGAGTAGGCTAGAAGTCTAGGTTAGTGGTCTAGTAGACTAGGCTACACATCTATGTGTGCAAACATTAGACTAGGATAGACGGCTAGGCTAGTAGACTAGAATAGAAAACTATGGTAGTAGACTAGGCTAGAAGTGTAGGCCAGTAGAATATGACAGATGTCTAGGCGAGTAGGCTAGTAGAGTAAGCAAGAGGTCTAGGCTAGAAGTCTAGGCCAGTAGACAATGTGGTTAGAAGTCACGGCTGTAGGCTAGGCTAAAAGTCTAGGTTAGAAGTTTAAACTATAGACTATGCTAGAGGTCTAAGCTACTAGACTACGGTAAAAGGGTAGTCTAGGCTAGTAGATTAGGGTAAATGTCTGGGATAGAAGTCTAGCCTAGTAGACTATGCTAGAATGCTAGCCTAGTAGACTAGGTTAGAATTCTAGGCTAGTATTGGCCAGTAGACTAGGCTAGAGGACTACATGTGTAGAAGTCTGGGTTGCAGATTAGAGATCTAGGCTAGTAGGCTATCAGAGTAGGCTAGGGGGCTAGGCTAGAAGTCTAGACTATTGGACTAGTAGAATAGGCTAGAAGTGCCGTGTGTAAATCTAGGCTAGTAGACTAACTTAGACGCATATGCTAGTAAACTAGACTAGAAGCATAGACTAGTAGGCTAGTAGACTAGGCTAGTAGGATAGCGGAAGAGGCGAGAAGTGTAGTCTAGTAGTTTTGGCTAGTAGAGACTACATGGCTAGTGATATGGCTTAGACTAGGATAAATGTCTAGTCTTGAAATCTAAGCTAGGTGTCTATGATACAAGGCTAGTAGACAAGGGTAAAGTCTATGCTAGAAGCATATGCTAGTAAGCTGGGATAGATGTCCCAGCTAGAAGTCTAGATTAACAGGCTAGGTGAGTTGGCTAGAATTCTAAATTAACTAGAACTACTAGACTAGTAGAAGTCTAGTAGAGTGGGCTAGAAGTATAGGTTAGTGGTCTAGTAGACCAGGCTAGAAATAAATGCCTGTAGTCCAGTAGAATATGCTATACGCCTAGGCCAGTAGAGTAAACTAGCAGACTATGCTAGTAGACTTGGTTAGAAATTTAGGCTAGTAGGCTAGTAGAATAGGGTTGATGTCTAGGCTAGTAGACTAGGAGAGAAGTCTAGGCTAGAAGTCTCGGCTAGTAGACAGCCTGTGCAGAAGTGAGACTGTAAACTAAGCTACAGGTCTATGCTAGAAGTTTAAAGAAGTAGACTGTGCAAGAAGTCGAGACTACTAGGCTCTTAGACGATGGTAAAAGGCTAGCCTAGAATCATAGACTAGTAGACCAGGCGATAATGTTAGAAGTCTAGGCCACTAGACTAGTAAACTAGACTAGAAGTCTAGGCTAATGGACTAGGGGAGACCTCTATGCTAGTTGACCACCTGCATATCATTCAACGCTGTAGACTACCGATGATAGAAGTCTACGCTAGTGGGCTAGTATATTGGACAAGAAGTCGGGTATAGAAATCTAGGCTAATGGCTAGTAGAGTAGGTTAGAATTCTAGGCCAGAAGTCTAGGCTAGCAATACAGGCTAGTAGGCTAGAAGGCCATGCTACAAATCTAATCTAGTAGACTATACTAGTATGGCTAGTAGACTAGGGTAGATTTCTAGGCTAGTAGACTACCTGGTATAAGTTTAAGCTAGTAGACTAGGCTAGAGGTCTAGGCTAGTAGGCTGGTAGGTTAAGCTATAAGTCTAGGCTAGTCGGCTAGTAGATCATGCCAGTTCCATCATATAGTTTCTCCACCAGAGTTGAGGTATGTCGACAACCTCGCTCCCTCCGGCCCCCCCCCCCCCGCCCACACACACCTATTTCCTTAGATAAAATGAATTTATAAAATGAATGACCGATGGTCAATGCACTTGAGCTAAGTCAAGTGCTATATGTATGTATGTATTTTTATTTTTTATTGACGCACTGGCAACGTGCGGCTTCAATTTCCATGTGCTAACTTAGCCGACAGTGATGCACCCGTTAGTTTAATTTGTTGATCACCATCTCCCGGTCGGGGGATTGAACCGCCATTCTGCAACTCCGCATAGCATCAGCAACCAGGCATCTTTCCACTGGACCACCGCACCAAGACTAAAAAGTCAAGGATTGGCCGACCAGCTTTGCATCAGCAACCAGGCATCTTTCCACTGGACCACCGCACCAAGACTAAAAAGTCAAGGATTGGCCGACCAGCTTTGGTCATGCACTTGAGCTAAGTCAAGTGCTATATGTATGTATGTATGTATGTATTTTTATTTTATTGACGCACTGGCAACGTGCGGCTTCAATTTCCATGTGCTAACTTAGCCGACAGTGATGCACCCGTTAGTTTAATTTGTTGATCACCATCTCCCGGTCGGGGGATCGAACCGCCATTCTGCAACTCCGCATAGCATCAGCAACCAGGCATCTTTCCACTGGACCACCGCACCAAGACTAAAAGTCAAGGATTAGCCGACCAGCTTTCACATGTCTGATATACTGACACACTGACGATTCGTATGGGACTATCTGTGGATGCATCTGTCACAATCAATCCTAGGCTTTTACGCCTATTGTACTCTGACTCCAGCACGGCTCTGGCAGTATATGTATTTTTATTTTATTGACGCACTGGCAACGTGCGGCTTCAATTTCCATGTGCTAACTTAGCCGACAGTGATGCACCCGTTAGTTTAATTTGTTGATCACCATCTCCCGGTCGGGGGATCGAACCGCCATTCTGCAACTCCGCATAGCATCAGCAACCAGGCACCTTTCCACTGGACCACCGCACCAAGACTAAAAGTCAAGGATTAGCCGACCAGCTTTCACATGTCTGATATACTGACACACTGACGATTCGTATGGGACTATCTGTGGATGCATCTGTCACAATCAATCCTAGGCTTTTACGCCTATTGTACTCTGACTCCAGCACGGCTCTGGCAGTATATGTATTTTTATTTTATTGACGCACTGGCAACGTGCGGCTTCAATTTCCATGTGCTAACTTAGCCGACAGTGATGCACCCGTTAGTTTAATTTGTTGATCACCATCTCCCGGTCGGGGGATCGAACCGCCATTCTGCAACTCCGCATAGCATCAGCAACCAGGCATCTTTCCACTGGACCACCGCACCAAGACTAAAAGTCAAGGATTAGCCGACCAGCTTTCACATGTCTGATATACTGACACACTGACGATTCGTATGGGACTATCTGTGGATGCATCTGTCACAATCAATCCTAGGCTTTTACGCCTATTGTACTCTGACTCCAGCACGGCTCTGGCAGTATATGTATTTTTATTTTATTGACGCACTGGCAACGTGCGGCTTCAATTTCCATGTGCTAACTTAGCCGACAGTGATGCACCCGTTAGTTTAATTTGTTGATCACCATCTCCCGGTCGGGGGATCGAACCGCCATTCTGCAACTCCGCATAGCATCAGCAACCAGGCATCTTTCCACTGGACCACCGCACCAAGACTAAAAGTCAAGGATTAGCCGACCAGCTTTCACATGTCTGATATACTGACACACTGACGATTCGTATGGGACTATCTGTGGATGCATCTGTCACAATCAATCCTAGGCTTTTACGCCTATTGTACTCTGACTCCAGCACGGCTCTGGCAGTATATGTATTTTTATTTTATTGACGCACTGGCAACGTGCGGCTTCAATTTCCATGTGCTAACTTAGCCGACAGTGATGCACCCGTTAGTTTAATTTGTTGATCACCATCTCCCGGTCGGGGGATCGAACCGCCATTCTGCAACTCCGCATATCATCAGCAACCAGGCATCTTTCCACTGGACCACCGCACCAAGACTAAAAGTCAAGGATTAGCCGACCAGCTTTCACATGTCTGATATACTGACACACTGACGATTCGTATGGGACTATCTGTGGATGCATCTGTCACAATCAATCCTAGGCTTTTACGCCTATTGTACTCTGACTCCAGCACGGCTCTGGCAGTATATGTATTTTTATTTTATTGACGCACTGGCAACGTGTGGCTTCAATTTCCATGTGCTAACTTAGCCGACAGTGATGCACCCGTTAGTTTAATTTGTTGATCACCATCTCCCGGTCGGGGGATCGAACCGCCATTCTGCAACTCCGCATAGCATCAGCAACCAGGCATCTTTCCACTGGACCACCGCACCAAGACTAAAAGTCAAGGATTAGCCGACCAGCTTTCACATGTCTGATATACTGACACACTGACGATTCGTATGGGACTATCTGTGGATGCATCTGTCACAATCAATCCTAGGCTTTTACGCCTATTGTACTCTGACTCCAGCACGGCTCTGGCAGTATATGTATTTTTATTTTATTGACCCACTGGCAACGTGCGGCTTCAATTTCCATGTGCTAACTTAGCCGACAGTGATGCACCCGTTAGTTTAATTTGTTGATCACCATCTCCCGGTCGGGGGATCGAACCGCCATTCTGCAACTCCGCATAGCATCAGCAACCAGGCATCTTTCCACTGGACCACCGCACCAAGACTAAAAGTCAAGGATTAGCCGACCAGCTTTCACATGTCTGATATACTGACACACTGACGATTCGTATGGGACTATCTGTGGATGCATCTGTCACAATCAATCCTAGGCTTTTACGCCTATTGTACTCTGACTCCAGCATGGCTCTGGCAGTATATGTATTTTTATTTTATTGATGCACTGGCAACGTGCGGCTTCAATTTCCATGTGCTAACTTAGCCGACAGTGATGCACCCGTTAGTTTAATTTGTTGATCACCATCTCCCGGTCGGGGGATCGAACCGCCATTCTGCAACTCCGCATAGCATCAGCAACCAGGCATCTTTCCACTGGACCACCGCACCAAGACTAAAAGTCAAGGATTAGCCGACCAGCTTTCACATGTCTGATATACTGACACACTGACGATTCGTATGGGACTATCTGTGGATGCATCTGTCACAATCAATCCTAGGCTTTTACGCCTATTGTACTCTGACTCCAGCACGGCTCTGGCAGTATATGTATTTTTATTTTATTGACGCACTGGCAACGTGCGGCTTCAATTTCCATGTGCTAACTTAGCCGACAGTGATGCACCCGTTAGTTTAATTTGTTGATCACCATCTCCCGGTCGGGGGATCGAACCGCCATTCTGCAACTCCGCATAGCATCAGCAACCAGGCATCTTTCCACTGGACCACCGCACCAAGACTAAAAGTCAAGGATTAGCCGACCAGCTTTCACATGTCTGATATACTGACACACTGACGATTCGTATGGGACTATCTGTGGATGCATCTGTCACAATCAATCCTAGGCTTTTACGCCTATTGTACTCTGACTCCAGCATGGCTCTGGCAGTATATGTATTTTTATTTTATTGACGCACTGGCAACGTGCGGCTTCAATTTCCATGTGCTAACTTAGCCGACAGTGATGCACCCGTTAGTTTAATTTGTTGATCACCATCTCCCGGTCGGGGGATCGAACCGCCATTCTGCAACTCCGCATAGCATCAGCAACCAGGCATCTTTCCACTGGACCACCGCACCAAGACTAAAAGTCAAGGATTAGCCGACCAGCTTTCACATGTCTGATATACTGACACACTGACGATTCGTATGGGACTATCTGTGGATGCATCTGTCACAATCAATCCTAGGCTTTTACGCCTATTGTACTCTGACTCCAGCACGGCTCTGGCAGTATATGTATTTTTATTTTATTGACGCACTGGCAACATGCGGCTTCAATTTCCATGTGCTAACTTAGCCGACAGTGCTGCACCCGTTAGTTTAATTTGTTGATCACCATCTCCCGGTCGGGGGATCGAACCGCCATTCTGCAACTCCGCATAGCATCAGCAACCAGGCATCTTTCCACTGGACCACCGCACCAAGACTAAAAAGTCAAGGATTGGCCGACCAGCTTTGCATCAGCAACCAGGCATCTTTCCACTGGACCACCGCACCAAGACTAAAAAGTCAAGGATTGGCCTACCAGCTTTGGTCATGCACTTGAGCTAAGTCAAGTGCTATATGTATGTATGTATGTATGTATGTATTTTTATTTTATTGACGCACTGGCAACGTGCGGCTTCAATTTCCATGTCCTAACTTAGCCGACAGTGATGCACCCGTTAGTTTAATTTGTTGATCACCATCTCCCGGTCGGGGGATCGAACCGCCATTCTGCAACTCCGCATAGCATCAGCAACCAGGCATCTTTCCACTGGACCACCGCACCAAGACTTAAAGTCAAGGATTAGCCGACCAGCTTTCACATGTCTGATATACTGACACACTGACGATTCGTATGGGACTATCTGTGGATGCATCTGTCACGATCAATCCTAGGCTTTTACGCCTATTGTACTCTGACTCCAGCACGGCTCTGGCAGTATATGTATTTTTATTTTATTGACGCACTGGCAACGTGCGGCTTCAATTTCCATGTGCTAACTTAGCCGACAGTGATGCACCCGTTAGTTTAATTTGTTGATCACCATCTCCCGGTCGGGGGATCGAACCGCCATTCTGCAACTCCGCATAGCATCAGCAACCAGGCATCTTTCCACTGGACCACCGCACCAAGACTAAAAGTCAAGGATTAGCCAACCAGCTTTCACATGTCTGATATACTGACACACTGACGATTCGTATGGGACTATCTGTGGATGCATCTGTCACAATCAATCCTAGGCTTTTACGCCTATTGTACTCTGACTCCAGCACGGCTCTGGCAGTATATGTATTTTTATTTTATTGACGCACTGGCAACGTGCGGCTTCAATTTTCATGTGCTAACTTAGCCGACAGTGATGCACCCGTTAGTTTAATTTGTTGATCACCATCTCCCGGTCGGGGGATCGAACCGCCATTCTGCAACTCCGCATAGCATCAGCAACCAGGAATCTTTCCACTGGACCACCGCACCAAGACTAAAAGTCAAGGATTAGCCGACCAGCTTTCACATGTCTGATATACTGACACACTGACGATTCGTATGGGACTATCTGTGGATGCATCTGTCACAATCAATCCTAGGCTTTTACGCCTATTGTACTCTGACTCCAGCACGGCTCTGGCAGTATATGTATTTTTATTTTATTGACGCACTGGCAACGTGCGGCTTCAATTTCCATGTGCTAACTTAGCCGACAGTGATGCACCCGTTAGTTTAATTTGTTGATCACCATCTCCCGGTCGGGGGATCGAACCGCCATTCTGCAACTCCGCATAGCATCAGCAACCAGGCATCTTTCCACTGGACCACCGCACCAAGACTAAAAGTCAAGGATTAGCCGACCAGCTTTCACATGTCTGATATACTGACACACTGACGATTCGTATGGGACTATCTGTGGATGCATCTGTCACAATCAATCCTAGGCTTTTACGCCTATTGTACTCTGACTCCAGCACGGCTCTGGCAGTATATGTATTTTTATTTTATTGACGCACTGGCAACGTGCGGCTTCAATTTCCATGTCCTAACTTAGCCGACAGTGATGCACCCGTTAGTTTAATTTGTTGATCACCATCTCCCGGTCGGGGGATCGAACCGCCATTCTGCAACTCCGCATAGCATCAGCAACCAGGCATCTTTCCACTGGACCACCGCACCAAGACTTAAAGTCAAGGATTAGCCGACCAGCTTTCACATGTCTGATATACTGACACACTGACGATTCGTATGGGACTATCTGTGGATGCATCTGTCACGATCAATCCTAGGCTTTTACGCCTATTGTACTCTGACTCCAGCACGGCTCTGGCAGTATATGTATTTTTATTTTATTGATGCACTGGCAACGTGCGGCTTCAATTTCCATGTGCTAACTTAGCCGACAGTGATGCACCCGTTAGTTTAATTTGTTGATCACCATCTCCCGGTCGGGGGATCGAACCGCCATTCTGCAACTCCGCATAGCATCAGCAACCAGGCATCTTTCCACTGGACCACCGCACCAAGACTAAAAGTCAAGGATTAGCCGACCAGCTTTCACATGTCTGATATACTGACACACTGACGATTCGTATGGGACTATCTGTGGATGCATCTGTCACAATCAATCCTAGGCTTTTACGCCTATTGTACTCTGACTCCAGCACGGCTCTGGCAGTATATGTATTTTTATTTTATTGACGCACTGGCAACGTGCGGCTTCAATTTCCATGTGCTAACTTAGCCGACAGTGATGCACCCGTTAGTTTAATTTGTTGATCACCATCTCCCGGTCGGGGGATCGAACCGCCATTCTGCAACTCCGCATAGCATCAGCAACCAGGCATCTTTCCACTGGACCACCGCACCAAGACTAAAAGTCAAGGATTAGCCGACCAGCTTTCACATGTCTGATATACTGACACACTGACGATTCGTATGGGACTATCTGTGGATGCATCTGTCACAATCAATCCTAGGCTTTTACGCCTATTGTACTCTGACTCCAGCACGGCTCTGGCAGTATATGTATTTTTATTTTATTGACGCACTGGCAACGTGCGGCTTCAATTTCCATGTGCTAACTTAGCCGACAGTGATGCACCCGTTAGTTTAATTTGTTGATCACCATCTCCCGGTCGGGGGATCGAACCGCCATTCTGCAACTCCGCATAGCATCAGCAACCAGGCATCTTTCCACTGGACCACCGCACCAAGACTAAAAGTCAAGGATTAGCCAACCAGCTTTCACATGTCTGATATACTGACACACTGACGATTCGTATGGGACTATCTGTGGATGCATCTGTCACAATCAATCCTAGGCTTTTACGCCTATTGTACTCTGACTCCAGCACGGCTCTGGCAGTATATGTATTTTTATTTTATTGACGCACTGGCAACGTGCGGCTTCAATTTCCATGTGCTAACTTAGCCGACAGTGATGCACCCGTTAGTTTAATTTGTTGATCACCATCTCCCGGTCGGGGGATCGAACCGCCATTCTGCAACTCCGCATAGCATCAGCAACCAGGCATCTTTCCACTGGACCACCGCACCAAGACTAAAAGTCAAGGATTAGCCGACCAGCTTTCACATGTCTGATATACTGACACACTGACGATTCGTATGGGACTATCTGTGGATGCATCTGTCACAATCAATCCTAGGCTTTTACGCCTATTGTACTCTGACTCCAGCACGGCTCTGGCAGTATATGTATTTTTATTTTATTGACGCACTGGCAACGTGCGGCTTCAATTTCCATGTGCTAACTTAGCCGACAGTGATGCACCCGTTAGTTTAATTTGTTGATCACCATCTCCCGGTCGGGGGATCGAACCGCCATTCTGCAACTCCGCATAGCATCAGCAACCAGGCATCTTTCCACTGGACCACCGCACCAAGACTAAAAGTCAAGGATTAGCCGACCAGCTTTCACATGTCTGATATACTGACACACTGACGATTCGTATGGGACTATCTGTGGATGCATCTGTCACAATCAATCCTAGGCTTTTACGCCTATTGTACTCTGACTCCAGCACGGCTCTGGCAGTATATGTATTTTAATTTTATTGACGCACTGGCAACGTGCGGCTTCAATTTCCATGTGCTAACTTAGCCGACAGTGATGCACCCGTTAGTTTAATTTGTTGATCACCATTTCCCGGTCGGGGGATCGAACCGCCATTCTGCAACTCCGCATAGCATCAGCAACCAGGCATCTTTCCACTGGACCACCGCACCAAGACTAAAAGTCAAGGATTAGCCGACCAGCTTTCACATGTCTGATATACTGACACACTGACGATTCGTATGGGACTATCTGTGGATGCATCTGTCACAATCAATCCTAGGCTTTTACGCCTATTGTACTCTGACTCCAGCACGGCTCTGGCAGTATATGTATTTTTATTTTATTGACGCACTGGCAACGTGCGGCTTCAATTTCCATGTGCTAACTTAGCCGACAGTGATGCACCCGTTAGTTTAATTTGTTGATCACCATCTCCCGGTCGGGGGATCGAACCGCCATTCTGCAACTCCGCATAGCATCAGCAACCAGGCATCTTTCCACTGGACCACCGCACCAAGACTAAAAGTCAAGGATTAGCCGACCAGCTTTCACATGTCTGATATACTGACACACTGACGATTCGTATGGGACTATCTGTGGATGCATCTGTCACAATCAATCCTAGGCTTTTACGCCTATTGTACTCTGACTCCAGCACGGCTCTGGCAGTATATGTATTTTTATTTTATTGACGCACTGGCAACGTGCGGCTTCAATTTCCATGTGCTAACTTAGCCGACAGTGATGCACCCGTTAGTTTAATTTGTTGATCACCATCTCCCGGTCGGGGGATCGAACAGCCATTCTGCAACTCCGCATAGCATCAGCAACCAGGCATCTTTCCACTGGACCACCGCACCAAGACTAAAAGTCAAGGATTAGCCGACCAGCTTTCACATGTCTGATATACTGACACACTGACGATTCGTATGGGACTATCTGTGGATGCATCTGTCACAATCAATCCTAGGCTTTTACGCCTATTGTACTCTGACTCCAGCACGGCTCTGGCAGTATATGTATTTTTATTTTATTGACGCACTGGCAACGTGCGGCTTCAATTTCCATGTTCTAACTTAGCCGACAGTGATGCACCCGTTAGTTTAATTTGTTGATCACCATCTCCCGGTCGGGGGATCGAACCGCCATTCTGCAACTCCGCATAGCATCAGCAACCAGGCATCTTTCCACTGGACCACCGCACCAAGACTAAAAGTCAAGGATTAGCCGACCAGCTTTCACATGTCTGATATACTGACACACTGACGATTCGTATGGGACTATCTGTGGATGCATCTGTCACGATCAATCCTAGGCTTTTACGCCTATTGTACTCTGACTCCAGCACGGCTCTGGCAGTATATGTATTTTTATTTTATTGACGCACTGGCAACGTGCGGCTTCAATTTCCATGTGCTAACTTAGCCGACAGTGATGCACCCGTTAGTTTAATTTGTTGATCACCATCTCCCGGTCGGGGGATCGAACCGCCATTCTGCAACTCCGCATAGCATCAGCAACCAGGCATCTTTCCACTGGACCACCGCACCAAGACTAAAAGTCAAGGATTAGCCGACCAGCTTTCACATGTCTGATATACTGACACACTGACGATTCGTATGGGACTATCTGTGGATGCATCTGTCACAATCAATCCTAGGCTTTTACGCCTATTGTACTCTGACTCCAGCACGGCTCTGGCAGTATATGTATTTTTATTTTATTGACGCACTGGCAACGTGCGGCTTCAATTTCCATGTGCTAACTTAGCCGACAGTGATGCACCCGTTAGTTTAATTTGTTGATCACCATCTCCCGGTCGGGGGATCGAACCGCCATTCTGCAACTCCGCATAGCATCAGCAACCAGGCATCTTTCCACTGGACCACCGCACCAAGACTAAAAAGTCAAGGATTGGCCGACCAGCTTTGCATCAGCAACCAGGCATCTTTCCACTGGACCACCGCACCAAGACTAAAAAGTCAAGGATTGGCCTACCAGCTTTGGTCATGCACTTGAGCTAAGTCAAGTGCTATATGTATGTATGTATGTATGTATGTATGTATGTATGTATGTATGTATGTATGTATGATTACTGTATTCTGCGGCTGTAGTAGTAGTAGAGACATCCTACAGCTGCAATCAGTCCTTCTTCGCTTTTGCCCACTGTGTCTTGTCCTCAGCCAAAATCCTTAGCTTCCTCAGGGCCATTCCTGATTTGAGTGTACCTAATCCTGCTTTCTTGATGTCACCTCGTAGCACACTTAGCAGATTTATGCAATGGCGTCCTCTCCTGGCTCTGTATTTGCGGGCTCCGAGTAGGGCGAATTCCAAGGCTCTCTACTGGTGTGTCTTCAACAGACAGCGGCGGCGTATTACACATCTTGTATAGTGCATCGTTGGAAATTATGCTCTCTAGCCAGCGGTGCCCAGTTTTTGCGGTGGCAGGCGTCAAGTTTGTCTAGAGCTGCCTTTGGAACTGCACAGCTGTTGCAGTTATACAGCGTCAAGGATACGCAGGTTGCATTGTATAAACGTAGTCTTTTACCAAGGGCATCTTTGATCTACGAATCCATAGCTTCGAGAAGGACTGGAAAGCTATGTTCCCCATGATGCAGCGTGCAGCAATGTCAGCAGTACTGCAAATCAGTGAGCCCAAGATTGTACTTTTCCTCCATGGTTCGCCGCCACTGAGAGGATCGTCATTTTCTTTAGTTTCATGCTTTGTAGATAGGTATATGTTGGTGAACTCTGTTTTAGATTCATTCATAAAGATTCCCAATTTTTAGTTTGCTTGCAGCTATTAAGAAGTTCGTCAGGGGGTTTCTTTTCCTCATCTATAAAGTCCACATCGTCGGCATATTCCATCTCTAGCGGCATGTCCAGTATTAACACCGGGGTGGGGTGGGGTGGGGGGTGTTGTGGAATTTTCCCACACGGATTTCAATGCAGCAGCCAGGTAACAGGTGAAGAGCACAGGGGATAGACCATCTCCCTGTGGGGAGCCGATTGATGTCTCAAACTCTACATACTTCACTGACTGAACTCGTACTTTCAGCTTGGTATCTGCAAGCAGTAGTCTCACTAGTCGTAGCTCATCTTCATTGCAACAGGCCTGGCGTAGTACATCTAGGATCTTTGAGCGCTTAATTGTGTTTGAGCGCTCAAGTTCTATACTTTATTTAAATCGATATTAGTAGATTTTAATCTGTACTAGTAGGCTAGTAGAATAGGGTCGATGAACAAAATACAAAACAACAAGGACCACAAGGATTTAAATCCTTGATAAGCGGAAAAGATACCACATGCGGGAATACAGTCGTGAACACCATATACAGGCAAGAGCCCTCTATTATAAATGTTGTGAGGAGAAGGTTAGAAATCCAATATCAAATCTTCATTTCAATCAAGTTAGAAAGGATATCACTAAAGCACATAAGCTGGATAGAAATTAAACAGTGACCAGCCCCTCTGGGCTGGCAGCAATGTGATGTGCTCGCTAGTCTAAGCTGCACCTGAGTCGAGAAAGTGTGCTAATGTCATTACACTATTTTGACAGAAATGGCATTAGAAACAATGAATAACCATTTAGACTATTCTTTGATACTGATAAATTATAATTTATTCATACTGGATGGATGAAACTAGTTAAATTACTACAATTTATGCAACAACAGACATTTATAGATTTTAACACCCACTAATCAGGGAGTGTTCTAATGTCAGTAAATGTGACAGTGATAGAAACATGCTGGCATGCAAGAGACTGCTCTTTTAGAAACTATACCTGTGACAAATAAGATGCTTTAGCTATGGTTCACCAGAGCTCTCAGCAGTCAACCCTTCTAATTGACTCGGGAGTTGTTTCCGTCAAAAAAACATTACATTGACACATAAAATAAGAAAAACAAATAAAAGTATTGAAGTCTGACGACTATCCTTGTTTCGCGCGATAGAATGAGCCCTCCTCGTACAAATAGAGGCACAGATTTCCAACTTAAGATTATTTTAATACTTCTGATAGCTTGCCAGTGGCGTCGGAGTGGCTCGGCAACAGGGGGTTGCTAAGGGTGGATTCAGGATTTCGTGTTGGGGGGCGTGAAGGAGGTGGGCCTGGGAGGGGGCTTCACCCTCCCTAATATTGGGCGTTCGGGCGTCTTCCCCCCGAAATGTTTGAAAATTAAATGCTCTGAGAAGCCATCTCCTGTATTCTGAGTGATAATTCGTGGGTAAAATTGTTCATGAAAATGAGAATTTTTCTCTTAGAAAATGTCAATTTACAGAGCATGAAGGGAATATTTTAGAAATCTTCCACTTGAATGACTGGTTCGCTATGCCAAAATTTCAAATCAGGGCGTGTAAATCGACATTTTTCAAAATCATTTCAGAAGGTCTGTTTAGTTAAGGTGTTAATGCCTGGTTAATGATATAACAGAGTGTCGCCATCAGTGATCACTGCTTGTCTTCCTAGATATTGTTGATATAAGATTTATGAGCAATAGCAATACGTGGTCAGTGAACAATGATAGTACCATATAAATCCATGTATGCACAGTACACACAACACTGCCTGGGGGTGGGGTGGCGGGGGACTTCACCGGAAATTGTGTTAAATAGATGCTCTTAGAAGTCATTTCCTACATTTTAAGTGACTATTTGGGGTTAAAAAATCTACACTAGGACAGGGGGGTACAGACATTATTAGCCCCCCCCCCGCCCCCCACAAATTATTTTAGGGGGCCCTAGACACCCCACCACCCCAACCAGCTCCGCGCCACTGTAGCTCGCACAATTTTGACGGACACGTGATATGGTTTTCGTGGACTCTGCCATTTACAATTAAATAAATATTGCGTTAGGAATTTTGAACCTAATTTGACTTAAGTTTGTTGTTATCTAGTATGATGCCAGCAACACGCTTTTCTCAAATTCAGGTTTCGAAGAGGTAACACAGGATTGATCATGTCAAATAAAGATATGTGTAATAGAAATGGAGGTACAATATCATTTCTTGTTAAACAGCATATGTCTACTAGAAAATTGATGTATGCAATATGCCTACCCTAGTACGCCTACGTGGTAGAGACACCCGACCAACAGATTGCACACGCTTTACTACGAGACAAGAACCGTTAAGTTGATGTCGCGTATATAGCCGCCCTTATTGAACATAAAAGGCCTATTGCTTAATTGTCTTGCAGTAGAATATTTATGTATATGTTCAATTAGCATGCAACATCATGCATTTCTGATATAATACAAAAAAATTCAATTTGAATCTTTGTTAATATAATTTAATACATTATGATTGCAGATTTACAAAGAGTAGCAGTGGCATAGCCAAACGGGAAGGGGAGGGGGGAGGCGGGCGGGTGTTCATCCAAATCTGCAAAGAAAAAAGTGTGTGGTGTGTGCGCACGCGCGTGCGTTTGCATGTGTATGTGTGCGTTGTACACTATTTCAGTTTAATGGCATGATCAAAATGTAAATTAAGTAACGGGCTGCCACAGAGTCAAATTTTCATAAATATCTCAGGGACAACCACCGACACCCCCATTAACATCTCGTGTGATTACCTTTTCGAGACCAATCACCTATCTTACCCATACACAGATATCGAGATCCTGGTTCCGTCACTGAGTAAGCCTTAAAGCAGCAGCTATGCAAATATATATATATATATATATATATATATATATATATATATATATATATATATATATATATATATATATATATATATATATATTACAACAAAATTACACTAGAATTCGACAAATACGAAGATATACCTAATAGTTGCGACATGGGGGCAGCTTTGCTAGAAATTCAAAACAACAGACAGGCAAGCAGGGAGGCAGGCATACAGGCAGACATATAGACAGACAGACAGGCATGCAGGCAGGCATGCATACGGCAGACAGGCATGCATGCAGGCAACAGACAGACAGACAGGTAGGCAGGCTAATAGTGCTACTAGTTGCGAATAGCCACTTGTTAAATTGTATTGTGTGTATCATACGTGTATATTATGTGGGAGACACGGACATAAGACGTATGTCTTATCGTGCTCCCGCTTAGACTAAAAATAAATTCTGTTTAAACTAAAATGAAATTACTTTAGAAATTAAGAATATATATGGGCCTACAATTGAAGAATGTACATGGCCTACGAACCCTCTAATGTGGACTGATTGCATGATTGTCTGTTCACCTATCTCTCCATCTGGCCATCTTCGCTGAAACCCTTTCGCGGCCTTTGTTTGGATACAACCAAATTTACTGTGATTTATATATTGTGGATAGAAAGGTGACATTTCTTCTGGCATTTGACACCCAAGTGCCCCACCACATCCACTGTTCTCAATATCTGCTCTTTTTCCACTTTCGAAGAATATTGAAAAGCATAACTAATTCGTTATCGGAATTGGATAATTCCCTTGCAAACTGGTCGTCAACAGCAATCATTAACATGACAAGTAACTATTCATATAGTAGACATGGATGTGAACTAACCGTCAGATTTTTACATCTACTTACGAGTTATTCATTATCTTTATCTTTCTTGCTCTGAAAAACAGCCGTACACTACGATGATGCCGACGATAACGGCGGCGACACCAACAATCGCAAGAACACCGCCGATAGCAATGCAAATTTTAATAACAGCGACGATAATAACACTTGTATAAATATATTTAGGCTACTTAGTAAGCTATATAGATTAAGTTATTGCCATTATTTAACTAACTCCACAACTGATGTAAAAATTGTAACTATTATAAACCATCACGCTGCTGTCTGGGTGTAAATAAACAACTTGACCTCGAATCTTGGTGTAACTGAGTGCATCGCGTCACGTTCGAGCGTAACACGTCACTAGCTAGTCATTCTCACTTGTTGCGAGGTGATGACGCGGCGCTCAATCCAAATTTAACCAACTTGTTTATGCTTTTTATGGCGTGGCTTCAGTGGCCTAGCTATGGGAGTGTCTATAGCGGGTGGGTGGGGACTGGGGAAGCACCCCTCGCTGTTATCACCCAGACCCCTCCATATATTTCGAAGACAAATTTCAAAATTCTGCTAAATAAAATTGTCACGAAATTCGTGACCATTTATCAGATAAACCTAGGTAAAAGGTATGGGGGGGGGGGGGGGAGAATTCTTCGCCTGACCGTGTATGATTATATTTTAAATGACGTCTTACGTGTACTATGCGTTAGGCCAGCCAAGAAAATTTTAATTCAAAACATTTTTCTGATCAACTAGTATTTATATTTCTTAGGAAAAATATAATTTCATTTTCTAATTCATTAACAAATGATATAACAAAATCTTTAACAAATAATATAACAAATAATAGCTAGGCAATCATAATTAAAGACATATATCGGTATTTTGTGTGGCCTCCCTTGACACGCTTAACTGCTGCAACTCGCTTTGGTAGCCTTTCCTGCAATTTTCTCAAGTAATCCTGTGGCATGTTATTCAATGCGTCTTGTAGAACATTCAAGAGCTCTTCTTTGGACTTTGGTTGCTTCTTGTTCTTTTCTCTGTCTAAATGTTCCCATATTGCTTCAATTATATTAAGATCAGGGCTCTGGGGTGGCCATTCTAACACTGTCAGAGTACCGTCTGCTGTTTTTTGCTCCAAGTACCTTTTAATTATGTTGGCAGTATGTTTGGGATCGTTATCATGTTGCAGTGTAAAGTTCCTACCAATAATTCGCTTTCCGGATGGCACAGCATGATGTATCAGAATCTGTCTTTATCGCTCAGCATTCATAATTCCATCAATTTTCACCAGATCTCCTACTCCATCTGCTGACATGCATCCCCAAACCATCACAGAGCCACCTCCGTGTTTTACAGAAGGTTGTAGACAAGCATCAATGTACTTTTCACCAACCCTTCTCCTGACATACTGGCGTCTATTTGAACCGATCATTTCGAATTTTGATTCATCACTCCATAGGACATTCCGCCACTGGTCTGCTGTCCAATTGGCATGTCTTTTAGCATACTGTAGTCTCTTTTGCTTGTTTCCAGTCCTTAAGTATGGCTTCTTGGCAGCAACACGCCCAACAAGACCATTTTGATAAGACTTAGTCTCACTGTCGAAGCATGTACTTTGGTGTTACTCGACTCTGCCAGATCTTGGGCAAGTGCCTGGCTAGATTTCCTTCTGTCCCTCAAGGAAGTGACTTTCAAATAATGTTCATCAGCTACAGAGAGTTTCATCGGTCTGCCACTGCGTTTTTTGTCTACAACCGATCGAGATGCTTTGAATTCTTAATAACACCTTGAATAGCACATCGAGAAAATCCAGTTTGGCGGGATATAGCTCTCTGTGAATTACCTTCTTCATGCAAAATTACAATTTTATGCCGATCATATTATGTCAGTTTTGCCATTATACCAGAATTGAGCTTCTTTCACTTTATCTAATACTGGTTATTCCCTATATAACACTAATATTCACTCATTCATATCACTGCACATTTGGTACTAAGTATGACTAAGTTCTAACTAGAATGCACTCAACAGTGGTTTTAAAACTGCATATAGACTAGCTCTATTGATATGCAAATGAGGCCACTCGTTACCGGGGACTACAAAACAGCTTACAGGTAGAAAATGTGCCGGTATTACAGGGTGGTTTAACAAAACAAAATGAAAAATGGCATTTAATGCTGCAATGTATTCTAAGGGAGCAACCAAAACATTTATTTATTTCTGAAATCTTTTAACAGCTTGTAGTATTTTAAAATTAAGGTTTCATTTTGATTATTACATACTAATTTTACAAGCAATTTTAATATCTACTGCCTAGAAATTACATTTCAACAACAATTCTAGGGTGGCCTAAGACTTTTGCACAGTACTGTATATATATATATATATATATATATATATATGGAAAGAGCAGTTACCCCTTTTGGCATATTTGTGTTTCAGGCGAGATGCATGTTCGTGAGTTCTCTCCCTTTTCTTAGGAGGAAAAAAGGGGGGGGGGGGGGGGTGGGGTGCAGTGATGCGAATGTGATTCGGTTCCGTTAACTTGATGGTCCTTTTAGGTCTCCATTAATCAAGTTTAAGTCTAGCTCTTTCTCCAAGGGGCAAAATTAGCAATTGATGGCTTGCCCCTTCCCACCAGGTTACTGACTAAACCTGGTGTATATCAGAGGTAATAGAATGGTGAGTATTGATCAAAGGAGAATGAAGGAAATTTCAATTTCCCTTTCTCAGAGATCTAACAATACTCACCATTCTATTACGGACCCAGCCTTCCAGCCCCACGGAGGCAAGCCATGGGTTTCTCTTGTTTGGTGGCTATGCAAACAATATGAGCTTCATGGCAAACGGGTATTCGGTAGTTGGGAGCCGAGTACCCGGTTCCAGGAGTCGGTAAAGCTTTCTAAGTCTATAGTCCTACGGCCCAGCTATCAGGGCTAGCTGTATCAGAAGTAATAGAATGGTGAGTATTGTTAGATCTCGGAGAAAGGGAAATTGAAATTTCCTTCAATTCAGGGTTCAAAGCGTTAAATTCTGACTACATTTGTGTACTCTCTCCATCTCGTAGACATGGATAGCAGTAATTTACCCCGTTCTGTGTGCCATACAATCAGTTGGATATGAAATGTATCCCACCCACCGGATACCGTGTCACTTGATAGCAATCAAGCAACGCAATACCGGCATCCACTTTCACAAGGCTTACTCTTGTAGCGTCTGCTTTGTTCACTAGAGGTTCAAGTGTTGACACTTGAATTTTGTTTGGGACATATTTTCTAGCCAAACTAGCATGATTCTTTAAAACAAGTGGTCAAGAAATTTGACTATATTATATATTAAAAACACGATAAAAGGGACTGTGAAGGGTGCTTTAGGCCCCCCCCCCACCCCACCCCACCCCTATAGGTCAGCTTATTAAGTCGGTACTGGATGAGTGCGAGTCAATACGATCTGGTATTGGTCCAGTACCGGCCTAGTAACCCGCTTTCCCAGGGGGGTCCATGATTACCACCATTATAGTATCCCTATTCTGTAATCGTGTAAAATGTCTTGTGTTTTTATTACCAGATCTGCTGAACCCAGAACGCGACATGCACGATACTAGTGGCAGAGCAGAATATGTACAGGCGTGTGAAGAAGAGGGCGTGGTTCCATCAACATACTTTCTGAGACACAACAAAGACAAAGTACTGGCAATGAAATTCAGAGGACTCGGACCACGTGGCACTAAAGCCATTGCAATACCTCTAGAGGTAAATGCCATAACTCCAGCCCGAACCCTTTCAATAGATCACCTGAAGGAAAAACGAAAAGTGGCCACTATAGAACTATATAGATATGAGCTCTCTTTATGGAAATAAATTTCTAACAAATGCGTGTTCAGGGCCAAAGATATTGGTTCTTTAAGACTAACAGGTACTCGAGCATTTTTATTAAGGATAAACCAATCTTTATGCCATCCAGACACCGAATATTACTTGTTCTTTCAGCAGGAGTGATCTAGACGCTTTATCCATGCCGAGTATTAGAAGACGACACGCCCACTGTCCTGACATTGTCTACAGTTATTCAATGCTCATTTTAAACGTACATTATCAAATCTCAATCCGAATGATGGCCTAGCTTGTACCTTTGTCATTTTGCAGAATAACACATCAATTGAACAACTGGACCTGGAAGGGAATTGTATCGAAGATGAAGGCGCTGTTGCGTTATCTCAAGTGCTAAAAGAAAACTACTACATCAACGAACTGGTAAGCTAACATTCATGCATCTACAGTACAGCTTATAAATAACTTAACATGTTTCCAAGATAAATACAGAAACATGCTAATTTATACAATTTATTGAACACGAAGTAAGAAATGTTCTGTTGAATACATTGGACTTAATTTGAAAATGGCACCGATGATAGGTACCGAAATGTATGTTGTAGCACTGCGGTGATAATTTCCACATTGTCTCTTCTGTGACGTGCGAATAACACCTTTTAGGGTGCAACAGCGGCATCGCTCACCGCCGATACCTGGGACCCCCGGGTCAGTACACATGGGTACAACAGCCAAGCCCTGCGGGTATAGCGACCGTGCTGCTTTATTCTTTGTAAAGTCATGCGTCACCCATGAATAGTCAGTACCATCGGTTACTCATATTTGGTGGCACGTCATTGCTCATATCTGTTGGCAACCCAAGTTATATGGATACGGGCAACCCGTGTTGTAAATCTCTCGGTGCATGTGGTTCGTCCTGTTATGATCCTCTGGGATCTGCTTCACCAAGAGAGTGAACCTCTGAGAATGGTTACATGAGTGGTGGTGCAGTGGGCTATTTGATGAGGCGAGGTTAACTTCATTTTCTAGAACTATATTTTTAACACAATTGAAAGCCCTGTTGTTACAGTAACCTTGTTGGAAATATATTTCTCCTTCCATTAATACTCCCCATTCTATTACTTCTGATACAAGCTATCTTGGATAGCTGGCCCCAGGACTCAAGACTTGGTAAGCTTTACCGGCTCCTGGAACCGGGTACCCGGCTCCCAACAAGCCGAGTACCCGTTTGCCATGAAGCTCATTCTTGTTTGCATAGCAACAAGGGCTACATGCTTTTTTGCAGTTGGAAGTCTTAGCTTTCTTAAAGTTTTCTAAGTCTTTTTCTGTGATTGTGATAGCTTTGTGTTCGCTCTCTAAGGATTATTTGGATTACCATGGATGGAGCCGATAATATCCAAGTTGTATAATTCCATGTTATTTCATAGTTAAAAGACTTAGGGCTTCACAATTTCGTCTGTGTCGCATGTTCCAGTTTCTGAACCCCGAATCTGGGACGTGTGTTAGCAACGAAATATGCCAGATTGGTCGTCTTCCTTTAACCCCAACAGGCGATCGGGAGATATGAAATGAGGTGTTAGCTATTCGGTGTGTGAAGAAAATGTTTCATTAATTCACGCATCTGATTCTGGGTGCTACGTACTGTATTGGTACCAGAAAAACTTTGGAATTTTCAAGTTTTGCGTGTTATCACGATCTGTTTGCAATGACCGGTGGTTTCAAAATTCTTGATTTAGATGTGTGGTCTGCGGGTTTACCGTGTGCTACAGCAGTTTGTTTACATTTTGTTGTTTCTTCACATATCGTTTTGGCCTTCGTTAGGAGTATAATTTACATTGATTAGTAAATATACCCCGAATGCTATGCGATATGGTTCCTGGTTCCGTTTATACATCCTTGAGGATCAGTTTATGGGTGTATCTTGTCCGCTTCGTTCTTGTCGTCGTAATCAATGTGATCATTGCTGTAACGTTGCGGGGTGGGGTGCGGGAGGGTTAACATTTAATTTATGGTCAATTTATTTGAAAATTATTTTTCTCCTTCGATCAATACTCACCATTCTATTACTTCTGATACAGCTAGCCTAGATAGCTGGGCCCTAGGACTATAGACTTAGTAAGCTTTACCGACTCCTGGAACCGGGTACTCAGTTCCCAATTGCCGAGTACCCGTTTGCCATGAGGCTCATACTTGTTTGCATAGCAACAAGAGACACATGCTTTTTGCAGTTGGAAGTCTTGAGATTTTTTAAGTCGATTTTCTGTGTAAATTGTGATAGCTTTGTGCGTTCTCTAAGAATATATTGGATTACCATGGATGCTGCCGATGATAACCAGGTTGTATATTTCCATGTCATTCCATAGTTAAAAAGACTTAGGTCTTCAAAATTTCGTCTGTGTCGCATTTTCCAATTTCTAACCCCAAAGAATCTGGGACGTGTGTTAACAACGAAATATGCCAGATGATCCCCTTCCTTTAAACCCCAACAGGCGATCGGCAGATATGAAATTAGGTGTTGGTTGACAGTGTTTTTAACATGAAAATCGGCTGACATCGTTCTCCGTAAGATCCGAGCGGGTGACGTCACACCGTGTTACTCGGATGTTTATGTGAAGAAAATGTTTCATTAATTCACGCATCTGATTCTAGGTGCTGCGTCCTTTAATTGGTACCAGAAAAACTTTGGAATTTTCAAGTTTTGCGTGTTGTCACGATCTGTTTGCAAGGATCAGTGGTTACACAATTCTTAATTTAGATGTGTGGTCTGCGGTTTTACCGTGTGCTACAGCAGTTTGTTTACATTTTGTTCTTTCTTCACATATCGTTTTGGCCTTCGTTAGGAGTATAATTTATATTTATTAGTAAATATACCCCCGAATGCTATGCGATATGATTCCTGGTTCCGTTATACATCCTTGAGGATCAGTGTATGGGTGTATTATTGCCCGATTCGTTCTTGTCGTCAGAATCAATGCGATCTTTGCTGTAACGGTGCGGGAGGGTTAACAGTTAATTTATGGTCAAAATATTTGAAAATTAATTGTCTGCCTTCCATGTTTGTTTCGTTCCGCTTGCTTATTGTAGGTTTGTGCTTATTTATAGGCCAAGCGAGCCCCGCCATCATGTGACGAGTGCCACAAATTCGTAAAGGTTCTGTTCAAGAACCATGTCTGTTTACGCTGTACTAAGTATAATCTTGACAGTAGGTGTAACGTTTGCGCAGTGTGGTCGGTCGATATGATGCTTAAGTTCCTTGCCCAGAAGGACTTGGCAGGGTCTGACACGGGGTCAGGCGGTCCGAAAGTAAATCGTGGAGCGTCCGTTTCGGCCCTTGGGGGCGTACCATGTCTGCAACCGGAGGTCCAGCTATGCAAGGCTTTATGCATAGCGTTCTGCCCACGCTGGTGTCGTCCCTGCTGCCAAAAGTTGTAGGGCAGTCTCTCCCCATGTTTGATTCGGACCCTGTCCTTGGACAGGGTTCTGGACTGGCCACCGAGGGAGTCTTCTCATACGCCCCCCCCCCTGGCAGTCCCGTCTAGCTCCAGCCTGATGGTCTCTGTCTCTCTGCGGCCACCTCCGGGTGGTCCAGTAGTGGTGGCCAGTCTGTCAGGCATGGGAGCCGTCCGCCAGGATGGCTCCACGGTTTCCTCATCTAGTGACGACTCTTCGGGGTCTGAAGATGAGGAAGCCAAGGAGGAGAGGTTGCTGTGGCCTCCGTCCTCCATCTGTCTGGCTTGGCGCAAGCCATTGCAGCGGCTCCGCCCGTGGTTGAGGCCACTCCAGTACCGGGCACCGGTCCCGTGATGGTTGGTTTGCCACCAACCGACACGGTGATGGGTGTGGCGGGCCAGGCGTGGTGCTCACCTATCTCGCCTGGGTCCGCACGGTTTTCCGTGCGGGCCTACTCCATGGATTGGTGTGTTCCATGGGGTGGTGGCAGAACCGTACAGTACCAGAGTTCCTGGCGTATCAGCAATGGCTCCTAGCTGGGAGGCCATTGCTGGTAGGGCCATGAACATGTCAACGGGTGACGTGTTCACGGGAATGTCACCTCGGAAACAGATTGGTCTGAGGCTCTGGCTTGGCTAGCCAGGGTAGACCCGTATGTGGTTTCGACCATGGCCGAGGAGGATGCACCCCGTCCATCGGTTGCATTGATTAGGACGGGGATCTTGCCCGCAGCCCGGATCTAGTCTATTGGACTGGATCCAAGGTTTATGGAGTTGCTTGATGCTATTTATAGCAAACAACTCCTGACCAAGGGCCAGCTTCCTGCGGCCTCCAGGGAGGTGCGGGCGATGTGTCGTATTCCACGGGGGGAATACTACAGGTATGGTGTTGTCCCGTCGGTCACCGAGGATGACCGATGGCTACTGGGTGTCCAGAGTGCTGGAGCGGTTGGCCCCACCCCGGCACTGGTAGACAAAGCGCAGGTACACCATGATAAAGTCCTCTCCCTATGTGATGAGGGGGTGAGGTCAGCAATGAGTGCTGTCAACCACTCTTATCGCTTACTTCAGTCTGTGTGGGCTGAAGCGGGGGCAGGCCACCCTGTGCCACCTGTGGCGCTTTCGTGCCTTAATGACGGCGTGGTGCTGTCTATGGACGCATTGGCAAGGGTGCAGGCACGTGTGACTAAGTCCAGGAGGCAGATGGTCCTTGACCATATGCGTCCGGCTACTGCTATCAGGGAGCGTCTACTTGGAATGCCCCTAGTGCATCAGGCACACGCACTAGAGGCTGTAGCCAAGCCGCTGACCGGACAACCTGTTAAGAGGCAGAAAAAGCACAAAAGCAAGGCGAAAGCTAAGCCTGGTGCTGCTTCTGTTTCTACTGGGTTTTCTCAGCCGCCTCCGGCGAAGAAAGCCAAAAAGGTTGTGGAGGCCCCTACCCTCCACAATGTTGCTCCTGATCGCCCGAGTGGCGGGAATGGCAAGGGGAAGGGGAAATTTAAGTCCTCAAAGGGCGGAAAGAAGGGAGCGGATCGTATCTGAGGGTACGAGGGCTCCCTTCATATCTGCCTGGACCGCACCTGTGTGACAGGACCAGCGACGCCAGTTAGACCAGCCAAGCCAAGACCAAAATGGTTCTCTCTCTCTCTCTTTCGTCAAGAGAGGGGGCGGGGAGCGGATCGTGAGCCAGACACCCCCATTAGGCGTCGATGCGTCTATAGTGGGTGGAAGGCTCATGCGTTTCGTCGAGGCTTGGTGAGGTGTGACGTCAGACAGTCTGGTCCTAGGATGATTATCCCTGGGGTACATGCCGGAGTGGTGGGACTTTCCACCACAGAATCTCTCTTTGGGACCTGTCTGGACACCCATACCAAAGGAACCAGACAAGTTGGAAGCCATTCAAAACGAAGTGTCAGGTTTGCTTCTGAAGGGAGCAATAAAACCAGCAAACCAGAACACTCCAGGCTTATATTCAAACACATTCCATGTCCCCAAGAGCACAGGGGGATGGAGACCCATAGTCAATCTCAGGCCATTAAATTGGTTTATCCATACGCTTTGGTTTCAGATGGAAACTGCGAGGTCGGTAATGGCAGGATTGAGGAAGGGAATGTGGTGTGTATCGATCGATCTGAAAGATGCATATTTCCACATTCCAATGAACGTGAGTTGTCACAGGTTTCTGAGATTTGCGTTTCAGAATCAAGTATGGGAGTTTATAGTCCTCCCATTCGGCCTGTCGACAGGTCCACGGGTTTTCACCAGAGTGGTCCTTGAGGTGACAGCGTTTCTCAGAAAAGAGAACGTGGCGCTTCACACCTACACAGACGATTGGCTGATCAAAGCAGACACATCAGTCAGGTTAGAGGTGGACACTGCTCTGACTCTGAAGTTGCTTTCAGATCTAGGCTGGATAGTCAACAAAGAGAAATCCGAGTTGACACCCACTCAACATTTCGTTTATTTAGGCAGGGTTTACCCATCAGAGCCCAGAGTGGTGTCTCTGTTAGCCATCCTCAAGAGTTTTCGATTGGGAAACCACATTCAGGCGAGGCGGTTTCTTCAGGTGCTGGGCATGATGGTCTCCCTGGAGCAGGTAATCCAGTACGCTGCTCTGATGCGAAGTCCTATCCAGTTGTATCTGATGTCTCTGTGGAAACAGAGAACAGAACCCCTGTCAAAACTGGTGCCAGTTTTGGAGCCAATAATGTCGCATCTTGTATGGTGGAAAGAGCATCAGAATCTCCTAGTAGGAGTTTCGCTGCACCTACCCCACCCCAGCTGACCGTGTACATGGGGGGGGGGGGGCTGGCTGGGAGAACACCAGGTCTTGGGCACATGGACTCTCCAAGAGAGCCCGCTGCATATCAATCTGTTGGAAATGATGGCAGTGGAACTGCCATTGGAAAAGTTTCTTCCAAAAGTCAGGGGCAAGGCGATATTGATACGGTCGGACAACTCGACCGTAGTATCATACATAAATCGCCAAGGCACTTGATTCAATGGTGCAGGAATTACTCGGTTGTTTTGAAAGCAGCTCACATACCTGGGCGATTGCACATAATCGGATGCTGTGTCTCGCATACAGAGAATTCTGCCAACAGAATGGTCTCTCAACCCTCCAGTTCTTCGCAGGATCTTCGAGCATTGGGGCAAACCCAACGTGGACTTGTTCGCCACAAAGGAAAATGCTCAAATCATGACCCACCCACCATTCTTCTGCCGAAGATATTAGTGAAGATCAGCGAGGAACAGTGCCTGGTCCTGCTAAAAGCGCCATTTTTGGCCCAGCAGGTCGTGGTTCACGGATCTTCTAGATCTGCTGGTGGACAATCCAGGGCAGTTACCCGAGTTTCCGAACATAATCTCGCAGGCCAAGGGACGCTTCCTACGCGAGCGTCCAGAAATGGTCAAATTGACTGCGTGGATGTTATCAAACAACGTTCCACGTCGGAAGGTTTTTCTCGGCAAGCTGGTCAACCTTCAAGTCATATTACAACAAGGTTAACAAATTTGCAGACTGGCGTGAAGGAAATGGTATTGATACCTTTCAATCCACTATTCAGCAAATAGCAGACTTTCTCTGTGAGCTGTTCTTTTCAGGACTAGCTTCTGTCACAATTGCTGGATACAAGTCAGCTTTGGCATCAGTTAGCCCTTGTTTAGCCAACAGGGATAGTCCAGTAGTGGCCTGGTTGAATGTGATGATGAAGGAAATGAGCAATCTCCGAACCGAGACAACCGGTAGTCATTCCAGCCTGGAGTCTATCTTTAGTGCTTAATGTACTGGCCAAGCACCCTTTCGAACCGTTACATCTAGTCTAAAGCATTTGACTCTAAAGTCGGACTTTCTATTGGCAGCTTCCTCAGCTAGAAGGTGCTATGAGATCCATACGCTTTCAGCAGAGAGGGACTGATTTTATTGTCTCCGGAGAGGGTCTGCATCTACTGCCAAGAGCAGAGTTTATGCCAAATAATCAATCTTTGAGATATCCCGGCCAACCGATCATTATACCGAAACTAACAAGGTTTGATCGTGATGCCAGTGTCTGGTGCCCAGTCCGTGCTTTGTCTAAGTACACAAAACGGACAGACTTGTTACGGTCGAATGATAGACATCTGTGGATCTGCCATAAGAAGCCATATGGCACCGCATCCATGGATTCTATCTCTCGTCCGGTAGTCGAATGCATTCAGACTACCCATGAGATTGCGACTGGGCGCCAGGGGCAATGCGCAAGGGCACACGATGTTAGAGGAATGGCCGCCTCGACCGCCCTTTACAATGGTGTTCCATTAGAGGACATCATGGCTGTTGCACAATGGCACTGTGAGTCTTCTTTCACGGATTACTATATGGGGCATGTGTCAGACTCCGCCGATCCACTCGCTTTGGCTGTTTTGAAACGATAGTTATACGACCACACTGCTCTTCTCCCTTTTTTTGGCATTTGTAAGAAAGAATTAAGTAGCAGACATGGTCGAGCAAGAGGATGTCAACCAGATTGTGTCACGGATGGCCGGACAAGTGAATGGTTGGAGGCGCCACGTCTGGAATCCAAATATCATGAGGTAAGTCAAGATTGAGAGTTTTTTGTATTATGTCTATATATCATGTTCATTCATCTTATATATTCATGCTCATTCCCAGGCTGATATATGCAGAGAGCATTTAACCCTCTTAGCATATTTGTGTTTTCAGGCGAGATGCATGTTCGTGAGTTCTCTCCCTTTTCTTAGGAGAAAGGGGGTGGGGGGCAGTGATGCGAATGTGATTCGGTCCCTTTAACTTGATGGTCCCTTTAGGTCTCCATCTGTCAAGTTTAAGTCTAAGATCTTTCTCCAAGGGGCAAATGTAGCAATTGATGGCTTGCCAGTTCCCACCTGGTTACTGTCTAAATCTGGTGTATATCAGAAGTAACAGAATGGTGAGTATTGATCGAAGGAGAATAAAGGAAATTTCAATTTCCCTTTCTCCGAGATCTAACAATACTCACCATTCTATTACGGACCCTGCCTCCCAGCCACACGGAGGCAAGCCATGGGTTGCTCTTGTTTGGTTGATATGCAAAAAATATGAGCTTCATGGCAAACGGGTACTCGGCTGTTGGGATCCAGGCACCCGGTTCCAAGAGCCGGTAAAGCTGACTAAGTCTAGAGTCCTAGGGCCAGCTATCCAAGATAGCTTGTATCAGAAGTAATAGAATGGTGAGTATTGTTAGATCTCGGAGAAAGGGAAATTTAAGTTTCCTTCATTCCATTTATCCGTCATACTAAAGCGTTTGATCGGACTAGTCTTAAAATGGAATATATCTCATAGTTTAATAATGACAAAACTTTAGGGGTTTCTCAACAATAACATTTTGCTTTTACCTCAAATTAGCAGTTCATATCTCATGTTATGTTAATCATACTGCACCCAAACTTGCACCCTTGATAATGAGAGGGTACGAGACAATGACTTTGTGGTCAAAAGCTGATGGTTATTAATACGTATATTCATAAGCCTTCTATATTTATTTTATGACTTCAAGCATCATAGTTCATTGCAAAGTCATAAAGTCGAGCTTTATGGTTGCATTACGACCACATTTCTGGTTAAAATATAAAATTGCTGATTTGTGTATAAACAATGTAGTCATATTTCCTGTTATTTAACTGCAGAAGTTATCAGAGAACCACATCGGTACCTGCGGGACACAAGCTATTTGCTCCATGTTACAAGACAACCATTGCATTGTTAAACTAGACCTTTCAGGTACGAACACGCATTCTGGACGTATAACATATGGGATTTTTTAAAACATATTTTTTTGTACTAATAATACAACGGGATTTGGCACAAGTTCTAGCAACTTATCTAGGCCCTCTCCCTACATAATCAATAACACGGCAAGATACTCAAACTGAAACATATATACACTAACGAGAGAGAGAGAGGGAGAGGGAGAGGGAGAGGGGGAGGGGGATTTAGAGAGATGTTTTATGTTATACTAATTCCAATACCATTATTGTTCAATAACACAGATTTAGTAAAGGCAATCATCTTGGCAATAGTAAATATGATGTTGATATTCTCAACAATAACAAGAGCATAATACAAACAATGATAATAAAAATAAATAAATGAAAAATAAATTACTAGTTCATTCGCGTTTGCATCACTTCTTCCGATATGGATTGAGTCTTGGAAATATGCTTACGGGATAATAAGGGTAACAGAGGTTACGTGGGAGAAAAACGTCTTGGGGCAACCGAGACATAAACATTTCTGGCATCCATGCATTTTTGTTCTACTTCAATGAGTTGCTTTTAATAGTTTTTAGCGATTATTTATTCTCTGAGTACATGAATATTCGCGCTCTTTCTAATATGCTTTTAATTGGATGGGGATGGACTCAAGAAGATATTTAAACTATTTGGATGCATACGTCTCTCTTTATAATCGTATAATGACGCTGGCATCATTTTGCATACCTTGTTCTGGGGTTTTCTATTCATATAATATGTAGGCATACGTTGATTTTATAGATACAATGATTCACCAGTACGCCTATGAGACAGCTACGAGTTCCATTATGCGATTTAATATTGTGCTGCTATCACATGATCGCAGTTCCCATACTTTATGGAATATCTGCCAAAGAGAAAATAATGTGTGTCAAACGCCATTTAGCCAGCTTCGTAAAATGTCAATAGCATCGATGTCAACGATAAAAAGACAGACTGATAAACAAACAGACCGACCGACTAGTTCTAGTTCAGAGTCAGACTAAAATTGAACATTATTTTGAGTACTGTTAATATCGATGGCCTTTCACTTTGTTTGATTTAGGTTATGCATGTACTTTGCATTATAGGGAATGATTTAAGAGACGATATCGGACTCGTTTTCATGGATACATTAACGGTAAGCATTATTACTATCTAGCCTTATAATACAGTGAAGCCAGTCTATAACGAATACTGGCCTTTAGGCCAAAGGATGGCGGTCCCTTAAGCTAACTGGTTGTCATTTGGCATCAAAAGATATAATTTGGAGTTGAGTTAAATGTTTATAGGACTGTCTCTAGTGATCACATTTAATCATGTATTCAGTCTCCATTATAAACACTTTGGATGTATGGTATCTGTTAGTGGAGGAATCCGATCTGTTACTCAAGTATATGATGTTATAATCAAAATACGTCACAAGTTAGCTGCCGTCACAATTGAAATGACGTCTACTTCTGTCCCGAAAATCGAAAAGCCCATCATGAGTGTATGAATTGTATGACTTTGATGGATCTACAATCAATACATATTTTGTTGAATATTTTGAAACTAATTTTACTGGGAGCTGTTCCGAATTAGTTGCAGTCAAATTAGTTTCAAAATATTCAACAACTTACTTGTATAGTTACCATGAAATTGATATTCTGGAACATTAGGGTTAGAAGGGTTAAAACAGATTGTACAAAGAAGGTAACGAATTCAACGTTTCTTCGCGCAAGCAGCAGTCTTAGACTTGGCCTATTTAATCTTAGCTTATTAGCCTAAGTTTACACGTGAAATCTTATGTCCAGGACCAAGTCAACATGATTGCACCGACCCGCTAAGAAAGATTCATGCTTATTTTGGAAAAGGTAATATTAAAAACTGTTGCTGTCTTATGCAGTAGCAACCCGCATCCAGATTATTTAAAAAATCAGCAACAGTTGGATTAGTATGCAACTGACTACGCCAAGGTGGCAATTCATTATCCTATTATGCTAATTACCAAACGAAACCCAAGTATGAGTTATTATTTAGTCAGTCCATCTTGCACATACAGTTATCATTCGAAAGTGATTTGAATGTGAGATTAAATATTTCTCGGGTAATTAAAGTATTTTAATAATTTCCGAAACTTTCCTTGCCAGCGTAATACGTCTCTCAAGCATTTATACCTGAGTCATAATCAGATAGAGAACACAGGTGCGCGAGTTTTCCGTGAGATCCTGGCGCAGTGTGAGTCACTGGAGACTCTGGATCTCAGCTGGAACCTGTTCAGGACACAAGGTGCTGTGGATATCGCGGAGGGATTACAGGTAGGAGGAACTATAAACAGCCGAACAGCGTCTACAATAGGGGTATGTGATGCAGTTTGGATCCACCTCAATTGACCTTTCCTTTTTTAGCTATGCCCCGCCCATATCTAGCAAGCTCCACCCACACCTCGCTCGTGTTGGGGTCGATCGATCTCTGAACTCCCTGACTATCAATTTCCAGAAACCTATACAGGTAAGCTATTGAATATTTTGGAACTAATTTGACTATGGCAGCAACAACGTCCAGTCAAATTAGTTTCAAAATATTCAGCAGCATGTTTTTTAGATGGTAGAGACATACAATTTGTACAGCGTGTCGGACTATTAAGAGTTAAAGACGGGCAATATAGAAGTATTTATGGCGTAATGATTATGACGTCATCATGCACGCCGCTTAGCTAATTATGACGTCATATGACGTCAGATTGATAGGTGGATACTCTGGAAATGTGGATTCAGGGCGAATCATTCCATTCAGGAGTTACCCCTGCCTCACTCAGCCATGTCTCTTTCAACGTCTATAATAAGCCTAATCGTAATGATAATTGTGTGTTTTACATAGGCCTACTATGATTATATGAGTCCGAAAACTGTAAAAGGGCATAAGAATTTCAGGAGATGTTAAACCTACAAAACAGTCTGTGAGCAGTAGAGATTCAATAAATTGTTTGAAATTCTATGTAATTCTAAATATCTACGCAGACAATGTATGTAACTAGCATCAGGAGGCGTGTCTATTGTCCTTCCAGCTAATTTTGGCGACCGACAATGGATGGCAGATATGCACGTGGCATATTACCCGATGACTAACCTCTACCAGAGTGTCACCATGGAATAAATGCTAGACATATTGATCACACTTTGTCAGTATCACCATCATTATCCGTGACGATGTCAGCAGTGTATGTGGTGTCATCATAATCGAAGCATGATTGACTAAGGGTTTATTTCACAAGAGCTCTGTCTGTCAATGGAACTCTACAGTCTTGTTTTATGCCATGCCTTGGTGGAACCTACATAATTAATATTTTAATTTTTTTCTGTTCCTACTATTTCTCCATGACATGGACTGTCGATACAACTAGAAGCGGGGAGGGGTTTAGCTTCGGGCTACGTTCACGAGGCTCTATCCTTATAGCTTCAATATTTGGAAATCTTGCTTTGACAAGAAATGTGCTTTTGCAAAGCCAACATGTATCTGTTGGCCAATCATAATTAATCTGAATTTATCTTTAACCATGGTTTTAGTCATAGCAATGGATCTTTCCACGTTTGTACATCCATCATATGACGTCAAAATCAACTACGTGCCGTATAAGATGACGTCATAATCATGACGTCATGCATGACTCGATAGAGTCCGTATTTAGCGCTTAATAGTCCGACACGTTATATGAATTGTATGTCTTTACCATTTAATAAACATTCTGTTGAATATTTTAAAACTAATTTGACTGGACACTGTAGCTGCCATAGGCAGCAACAGCACCTAGTCAAATTAGTTTCAGAATATTTAACATATTATCTGTATAATAGTCATGGAGTTCAGGGATTGATCGATCCCAACACGAGCAAGGTGTTGGTAGAGGTTAGCTAGTAATGGTTGGGTATAGCTAAAACTGGAGAGGTCCATTGGTCCTACCTTTTGGGAAATCATTAATGTTATTTTGTTCATAAGGTGTTGTCGAGTATATATTAAGAACAAATAACTAGTTTGTTTTAGCAATACGTCCTGTTCATACATACGCGCTTTTAGGGTTCATGTTCTTTTCTTAATTTACAAAAATAGAATCGCTGAGATTCGTTTTGAGCTATATAATTAACGATGTTGGATTATTATTATTATTATTATTATTATTATTTTTATTATTATTATTATTATTATTATTATTATTATTATTATTATTATTATTATCTTTACAGGAAAATATAGGCCTGAAATGCTTAAACATCTCTATGAATGGTATAAGTGTGGCCGGAGCTGAGGCTCTAGGCACAGCGTTGAAACAGAACCGAACGTTACTGGAGCTTGATGTCAGCTACGGCAGAATACCAAAAGAGGGCGCTGAATATATCGCTTCAGGTTTGCAGACAAACGATATACTGCAAACGCTTAAGGTGAGTTTGATGGGAAATATTTGATCAATGATAATGTTGCAGCTGGATGACGTATTTTTCGGGTCCCTGTTAAACTATACACGAACCTATTATTACAATAGGCAGCAACATCTCCCAGTGAAATTAGTTTCAAAATATTCAACGCAATCCTTATTAATTAAACCCTTAATAACTAAATATAGTCAAAAAATTAAGATGCTTGCTTATAGAATGTCCATTTGCAGGCTAAGAGAAGATTTTTTTTAATCTACCACTAGCATGACTGGCTCGATTATCGAGCCAGTCATTCCAGTGGTAAATTTTCAAAAAATAGTCTTCTCTTGGCCTGCAAATGGAAATTCACTAAAACCACTACAGAGGCCGATTTGGCCGGCTTCGCCATGAAAGGGTTAAATTATAGATGTATTTTCGAATTCGGACTTTCGGATATAAATGTCTTAATAAATATCATCATAATAATCACAAAACCTATTTATCATATTAAATAAGGTAACTATTTATCCCCTGAAATGACAGTGTCTCAGATTCACGAGAAAAATACAGGAAAACTGGTGAATATTTTGAAACTAATTGGAATAAAACCTGTTGTGCGTCGTTTCTGTCGAGTAAATGTTACATGTTACAAGTGACCATTTGTAACCCCTATGATAATCTCTATAGAGCGATTTTACTATGTTACGAGATTTTAATTTAGCTTGGTTCCAACTCTCTGTAACACCAAAATTCCTTTAGGACTAACACCAAAAGTCATTTATAATTTAATAATTATTCTGTTTAATAATTTGAAACTAATTTTACTGGAAGCTGCTGCTGTCTATGGTAGCAACAGATTCATGTCAAAATTAGTTTCAAAGTTTTCAACAACTTACCTGTAGAGTTATCAGGAAATTGAGATGCTAGGAATTCAGAGTTCAAAGAGTTAAGGTTTATTATATAAAAGTAGAATTTGTTGTCTTCTGCCTAGATACTAAGTGACACTGCTATATAATATTACCACGTCTATTTTTCACAAATTCAGATTGGCTGTAACCCGCTGGATGCTACCGGAGCTTATAGCTTGTTAGAGGCTATAGAGAAAAATGATATCAGCGCCATGTCTCTGCTGGATTGTACAGTAAGACCTGTTATTATTGTATGATATATATGCAAATGGTTCCAGTTACCTAAAGCTCACAAGCGTTCACCATATTTGACCGAATTAGCTGAGAACCATATAAAGCTGCGTTTACTTGGCACGCGGAATGCGGAAAGCAGGTTGCGGAAACGGAACGCGGAATATACTCCAGATCGCTCTTTACTATTTTACATCATGCATTTACCTGCACGCGGTAAGCGGTATGTGGAACGCGGAACGGCGGGATGTGGAAACCCCGATCACTCGGTGTAGCGGATTTTCCCGGACGGAAAAGATTCCGTTGTGGAATAGAGCACATGTAAACTAGCAACGAAACGTTAATCCAAGTAGTTAAAGCTGATTTATCGTCTAAAATTATAAGAACTAATTTGTCAAAAAAATTAGGAAATCAATAATATTATAATTACATGTTGTTAGATTAGGCCAAGGTATTATTTTGAATTTAGTCGTCAGTATCCGCCCATTTTGGGTTTACATCTCTCGCCTGTGTACGTAAACATTTTGTAATGCTCTCAGTGGAAAGCTAAATATCAAAGCGTAAAAAATGTGTTGTCGGTTTTGAAAGAAATTTGATAGAAATACTGCAATATCACCAATAAAAATGCAATAAAATAACGCAATGATACCGCGTGCAGGTAAACGGTACACGCGATGTTTTACCTGTATTCCGCGTACCTGCTATCCGTTCCGCGTTCCGCAATCCGCACCCCGCGTGCCAGGTAAATGCAGCTTTAGATGTACTGGCGGAATGTTTTATTGTTGGTTCTAATAAGAAATCTATAATTTTAGTGACTGTATCACAGGAGAGACAAAAATTATCTCTAATTAAGACGAAGCGTCCCACCAACGAATTCCCCCCTCCACCCCCCCCCCCCCACCCACTTGTTGGGGTGGGTGGTGGAGTGGCGTGTTCACGGAGGGGTCGTAGCTTGCGCCTGGCATAGCTGACGTCATAATAGATTATGACGTCATATTCTCCACGCGGTTGTGCCGGGTATGTTTTGCGACCCATTCGCGAACACGCCCCTGGTCTCACTCCTCATTCCTCTCTTGTTGTTTTGTGGAAACGAGGAGATCATTGATAAATGGGTAACGAATAGAAACGTGACACGAAATATTGTATTCTTGTAAATATATTCTAATTTAATCTTGTGTACTATGAGGTATCCGCCATGCATATATAATATGTCGTACACTCAAGGGCCGATGGCCTAATGCTTATTGTGAATAAATTATCTATCTATCCAAGGGGTAGTTAGGGGAGAATTGATCTAAGGATTGAGCCCTTCTAACACCGATTGATATAGACTAGGTAGAGGAAACCCTTTTACGACGAAGCCAGCCAAAACCGGCCTCTGTAGTGGTCATTGGGAATGTCCATTTGCAGGCCAGTACACTATTTTTGAAGATTTTCCACTGGAATGTCTGGCTCGAGAACCCAGCCAGTCATTCCAGTGGTGAATTAAAAAAAATAATCTCCGATCAATACTTACATTACATTACTCATTGCTAATACAGCTATCCTGATAGGGTCCACTGCGTCATAGGCCTTGCCTTTGGTGGATGCCTGTATTGAATTATTGAATTATTTACCGATATGGAAATAAAGAATCTTGAATCTTGAATCTTGAATCTTGATAGCTGGCTCTAGGAAGCTAGATTTAGAAAGCTTTACCGGCTCCTGGAACCGGGTCCCAACAACCGGGTACCCGCCTGCAGAGAGACGCATTCTTGTTTGCATAGCAACAAGAGCAATACATGCTTTTTGCATATAGAAAGATTCTCAGTCGTCTTTGTGCCTAATCAAGCTAGTTTCGCGCCTGGAATTATTGGATTTACCATGGAAGGAGTCACTGAAACGCAGGTCGTATTCTTTCATGTTATTCTCTAGCCTATATGGAGACTTAAGTCTCTGAAATTTCGTCTGTGTTGCATGTCCCAATTGCTGACCCCGAATCTGGGACGTGTGGTTACAACGAAATATGCCAGATAAGATCGGCTTCCTTTAACCCCATGGCGATCGGGCAGTAATATGAAACTAGACGTTGGCTATACGGTTTTTAACACTAAAATAAACTTATGTCGTTCAACCGTATTATCCGAGCGGGTGACGTCACACCCGTGTTCTCCTTCGATCAATACTCGCCATTGTATTACTTCTGATATACAGCTGGCCCTGACAGCTGGCTCTAGGACTATAGACTTAGAAAGTTTTACCGACTCCTGGAACCAGGTACTCGGCTCCAAACTGCCGAGTACCCGTCCGGCATGAAGCTCATTCTTGTTTGCATAGCAACAAGAGAGTACATGCTTTTTGCAGTTGGAAAGTCTTAAGATTGTTTAAGCCTAAGTCTTTTTACTGTGATTAATTGTGATAGCTTGTGCGTTCTACTAAGGATATTAATATGGATGCCGCTGATGATAACCGGGTCGTATATTTCCATGTTATTCCATAGTTAAAAGACTTAGGTCTCTAAACTTTCGTCTGTGTCGCATGTTCCAATTTCTAACCCCAAAGAATCTTGGACGTGTGTTAACAACGAAATATGCCGGATGATCGCCTTTTTTAAACCCCAACAGGCGATCGGTAGATATGAAAATAGGTGTTAGCTACGGTGTTTTTTAACACGAATATCGGCTGACGTCGTTCTCCGTAAGATCCGAGCGGGTGACGTCACACCCGGGTGTTCTCGGATGTTTGTGAAGAAAAATTTTCATCTGATTCTAGGTGCTGAGTACTAAAATGGAATTTTCAAGTTTTGCGTGTTATCACGATCTGTTTGCAATGATCGGTGGTTTCAAAATTCTTGATTAAGATGTGTGGTCTGCGGGTTTACCATGTGCTACAGCAGTTTGTTTACATTTTGTTGTTTCTTCACATATCGTTTTGGCCTTCGTTAGGAGTATAATTTATATTTATTAGTAAATATACCCCGAATGCTATGTGATATGATTCCTGGATGGAACCGCCCTCCATCTGTCTGGCTTGGCGCAAGCCAGGGCAGCGGCTCTGCCCATGGTTGAGGCCAATCTGGTACCAGGCACCGGTCTCGTGATGGCTGCTTTGCCACCAACCGACATGGTGATGGATGTACCGGGCCAGGCGTGGTACTCACCTATCTCGCCTGGTCCGGCGGTCAGACATGGGGTGCCATTGGCGCCCGTGTTTGGCCACGGTTCCGTGACTGCTACAGGTCCGCACTGGTGTGTTCCATGGGGTGGCGGCGGAACCGTTATGGTACCGGAGTTCCTGGCGTGTCAGCGACGGCTCCTATCCAGGAGGCCGTTGCTGGTAGGTCCGTGAACATGTCAATGGGTGACGTGATCACGGGTGTGTCCTCCTCAGAAACGGACTGGTCTGAGGCTCTGGCTTGGCTAGCCAGGGTAGACCCATCTGTGGTTTGGACCACGGCCGAGGAGGATGCGCCCCGTCCATCGGTAGCATCGATCAGGATGGGGATCTTGCCCGCAGCCCGGATCCAGTCCATTGGACTGGATCCACGGTTTATTGAGTTTCTGGAGGCTATTTATAGCAAGCAACTCATGACCAAGGGCCAGCTTCCTGCGTCCTCCAGGGAGGTGCGGGCGAGGTGTCGTATTCCACGGGGGGAATACGACAGGTATGGTGTCATCCCGTCGCTCACCGAGGATGACAGATGGGTTCTGGGTGTCCAGAGTGCTGGAGCGGGTGGCCCCGCCCAGGCACTGGTGGACAAATCCTAGGGACACCACGATGAAGTCCTGTCCCTTTGTGATGAGGGTATGAGGGCAGCTATGAGTGCTGTCAACCACTATTATTGCCTTCTTCAGTAGGTGTGGGCTGAAGCGGGGCAGGCCACCCTGTGCCACCTGTGGCGCTTTCGTGCGTCAATGACGGCCTGGTGCTGTCTATGGACGCATTGGCAAGGGTGCAGGCGCGTGTTACTAATTCGAGGAGGCAGATGGTTCTTGACCATATGCGTCCAGCTACGGCTGACAGGGAGCGTCTTCTTGGGATGCCCCTGACAGGCCCTAGCTTCTTTGGTGGCCAGGTGTGGGCCATCTTAGAAGACATGGCTAGCATTGCGCAGAATCGGTTAGCGGTGAACCTGCAGCTAGAGCTAGTGTGTCAAGCGCACGCACTAGGGGCTGTAGGAAAGCCACTGACCATGCAACCTTCTAAGAAGCAGAAAAAGCACAAAGGCAAAGCGAAAGCTAAACCTGGTGCTGCTTCTGCTTCTTCTGGGTTTTCTCAGCCACCTCCGGCGAAGAAAGCCAAGAAGGTTGTGGAGGCTCCTACCCTCCCCAATGTTGCTCCTGATCGCCCAAGAGGCGGGAAGGGCAAGGGGAAGGGGAAGGGTACATCCTCAAATGGCGGAAAGAAGGGAGCGGATCGTACCTGAGGGTACGAGAGCTCCCTTCGTATCTGCCTGGACCGCACCTGTGCGACAGGAACAGCGGTGCCAGTTAGACCAGCCGAGCCACAACCAAAATGGTTCTCTCTCTCTCTCTCTCGTCAAGAGACGGGGGGGGGGGGGGGGAGCAGATCGCGAGCCAGACACCCCCATTAGGCGTCGAGGCATCTATAGTGGATGGAAGGCTCATGCATTTCCTCGAGGCTTGGCGAGGTATGACGTCAGACAGTCTGGTCCTGGGATGGTTATCCCAGGGGTACATGCCGGAGTGGTGGGATTTTCCACCACATAATCTGTCTTTGGCACCTGTCTGGACACCCGTTCCAAGGGAACCAGACAAGTTCGAAGCCATTCAAAACGAAGTGTCAGGTTTGCTTCTGAAGGGAGCAATAAAGCCGGCAAACCAGAACACTCCAGGCTTCTATTCAAATATGTTCCTTGTCCCCAAGAGCACAGGGGGATGGAGACCCGTACTCAATCTCAGGCCATTAAATTGGTTTATCCATACGCCTCGGTTCCAGATGGAAACTCCGAGGTCGGTCATGGCAGGATTGAGGAAAGGAATGTGAACAGGAGTTGTCACAGGTTTCTGAGATTTGTGTTTCAGAATCAAGTATGGGAGTTTATAGTACTCCCATTTGGCCTGTCGACAGCTCCAAGGGTTTTCACACGAGTGGTCCTTGCGGTGACAGCGTATCTCAGAAAAGAGAACGTGGCGCTACACACCTACATAGACGATTGGCTGATCAAAGCAGACACATAAGCCAGGTTAGAGGTGGATACTGCTCTGACTCTGAGGTTACTTTCAGATCTAGGCTGGATAGTCAACAAGGAGAAATCCGAGTTGACACCCACTCAACATTTCGTTTATTTAGGGATGCGATTCGATCTCGAGGAGGGCAGAGTTTACCCGTCAGAGCCCAGAGAGGTGTCTCTGTTAGCCATCCTCAAGAGTTTTCGATTGGGAAACCACATTCAGGCAAGGCGGTTTCTTCAGATGCTGGGCATGATGGTCTCCATGGAGCAGGTAATCCTGTACGCTGCTCTGATGCGAAGACCTATCCAGTTGTATCTGATGTCTCTGTGGAAACAGAGATCAGAACCCCTGTCAAAGCTGGTGCCAGTTTTGGAGCCAATAATGTCGCATCTTGTATGGTGGAAAAAGCGTCGGAATCTTCTAGTAGGGGTTTCGCTGCACCTACCCCACCACCAGCTGTCCGCGTACACGGATGCATCGCTGGAGGGGTGGGGGTGAGCTGCCTGGGAGAACACCAGGTTTTGGTCACATTGACTCTCCAGGAGAGTCAGCTGCATATCAATCTGTTGGAAATGATGGCAGTGGAACTGGCATTGGAAAAGTTTCTTCGAAAAGTCGGTGGGAAGGTGATATTGATACGGTCAGACAACTCGACAGTAGTATCATACATAAATCGCCAAGGCGGGACCAGGTCACCGACACCGTGTATGAAGGTGTGGCACTTGATTCAATGGTACAGGAATTACTCAGTTGTTTTGAAAGCAGCTCACATTTCTGGGTGATTGAACATTCTGGCGAATGCAAAGGATTCTGCCGACAGAATGATCTCTCAACCCTCCAGTTCCTCAAAGGATTTTCGACCATTGGGGCAAACCAAACATGGACTTGTTCGCCACAAAGGAAATTGCTCAAATCATGACTTATGCCTCGCCGATTCCAGATCCAAATGCCGTCGAGACAGACACTCTGGCGATAAGCTGGAAAGGGATGCACGCTTACGCGTATCCGCACACCATTCTTCTGCCGAAGGCTTTGTTGAAGATCAGGAGGAGCCGTGCCTGGTCCTGCTAATAGCACCATTTTGGCCCAGCAGGACGTGGTTCACGGATCGTCTGGATCTGCTGGTGGACAATACAGAGCATCTGCCCGAGATTCCAAACATCATCTCCCAGGCCAAGGGCCGCTTCCTACATGAGCGGCCCGCGATGTTCAAATTGACTGTGTGGATGTTATCAAACAACGTTCCACGTCAGAAGGCTTTTCTCAACAGGTTGCGAGTTTCAAGGACGTCGACCTTAATGTCATATAACCACAAGGTTGGCAAATTGATACCTTTCAATCCACTATTCAGCAAATAGCAGACTCTCTGTGAGCTGTTCTTTACCGGACTGGCTCCTGGCAAAATTGCTGGATACAAGTCAGCTTTGGCATCAGTTATCCCTTGTCTAGCCAACAGAGATAGTCCAGAGGTGGCCCAGTTGAATGTGATGGTGAAGGGAATGAGCATTCGCCTTCGATCAATACTCACCATTCTATTACTTCTGATACAGCTAGCCTGGATAGCTGGGCCCTAGGACTATAGACGTAGTAATCTTTACAGACTCCTGGAACAGGGTACTCGGCTCCCAACTGCCGAGTACCCGTTTGCCACGAGGCTCTTACTTGTTTGCATAGCAACAAGAGACACATGCTTTTTTGCAGTTGGAAGTCTTGAGTTTATATTAAGTCTTTTTTCTGGGTAATTATGATAGCTTTGTGCACTCTCTAAGGATATATTGGATTACCATGGATTCTACCGATGATAACCAGGTTGTATATTTCCATGTTATTCCATAGTTAAAAGACTTAGGTCTTTGAAATTTCGTCTGTGTCGCATGTTCCAATTTCTAACCCCAAAGAAACTGGGACGTGTGTTAACAACGAAATATGCCAGATGATCGGCATCCTTTAAACCTCAACAGGCGATCGGCGGATATGAAATTAGGTATTGGCTTGACAGTGTTTTTAACACGAAAATCGGCTGACGTCATTCTCCGTAAGATCCGAGTGGGTGACGTCACACCGTGTTACTCGGATGTTTATGTGAAGAAAATGTTTCATTAATTCGCGCATCTGATTCTAGGTGCTGCGTACTTTAATCGGTACCAGAAAAACTTAGGAATTTTCAAGTTTTGCGTGTTATCACGATCTGTTTGCAATGATCAGTGGTTTCAAAATTCTTGATTTAGATGTGTGGTCTGCGGTTTTACCGTGTGCTACAGCAGTTTGTTTACATTTTGTTGTTTCTTTACATATCGTTTTGGCCTTCGTTAGGAGTAAAATTTATATTTATGCTGTGCGATATGATTCCTGGTTCCGTTATACATCCTTGAGGATCAGTGTATGGGTGTATTATTGCCCGCTTCGTTCTTGTCGTCATAATCAATGCGATCTTTGCTGTAACGTTGCGGGGTGGGGTGCAGGAGGGTTAACAGTTAATTTATGGTCAACATATTTGAAAATTAATTGTCTGCCTTCCATGTTTGTTTCGTTCCGCTTGCTTATTGTAGGTTTGTGCTTATTTATATGCCAAGCCAGCCCCACCATCATGTGACGAGTGCCACAAATTCGGGTTCTGTTCAGGGACCATGTCTGTTTCCGCTGTACTAAGTGTAATCTTGACAGTAGGTGTAACGTTTGCGCAGTGTGGTCGGTCGATATGATGCTTAAGTTCCTTGCCCAGAAGGACTTGGCAGGGTCTGACGTGCGGTCAGGCGGTTCGAAAGTAAATCGTGGAGCGTCCGTTTTGGCCCTTGGGGGCGTTCCACGTCAGCAACTAGAGGTGGTGGGGATGGCACCGCCGGCGTGGTTTGGTCCTGCTATGCAAGGCTTCTTGCATAGTGTTCTGCCCACGTTGGTGTCGTTCTTGCTGCCAAAAGTTGTAGGGCAGTCTCTCCCCATGTTAGGTTCGGACCCTATCCTTGGACAGGGTTCTGGACTGGCCACCAAGGGATGGGCCCCTGACAGTCCCGTCAGGCGCCGGCCTGATGGGCTCTGTCTCTCTGCGGCCACCTCCGGGTGGTCCACTAGTGGTGGCCAGTCCATCTTCTTCTTCTTCTTTTCGATCGCTGGTATCACACTTGGAGAGCCGTTCTCAAGATGAAATCTGTGGTTTTATGCAGTTCTTCCACAGGCCCATACAGCTTTTCAAGAAAAGAGTTTGACAAAGGCCAGAACTCATCTCTCAGCAGCTGATACGTACTGCAACATTGAAGGATGTGCTCTGTGATCTGGTCTGCTTCTCCACAAGGACAAGCGGGCGATGTCGTAAGGCGGAACCGCCTGTACATGTGTTGGTTTAGTCTGTTATGTCCAGTTCTGAGACGAAAAATGGTCACTTGCTCTGGCCTCGAGAGATGATGGTAGGCATCATCTGATTGAGGTGTTCTATAGAGTGACTTGATGATAGTCTTCATCTCTGTATGGGTAACCATGTTTTCTGTCTGATTCTCTTGTGCACCCACCTTTGCCATCTTGTCTGCTTCCTCATTTCCTTGGACTCCACAGTGTGAGGGAATCCACTGCAATGCTATCCGAAAGCATTTGATGGTTTGCAGTGCTTCTTCAAGTTGTGGCAGCTTACCTTTGGTGATATCCTCAAGGACGGAGCGGGCCTCAGATAAAAAGACAATCTGTGCAATACGTTCTGCTGTTTTGCTGATGGTATTAGCTGTATGAACCAGTGCTTCGACTTCAGCTCTATAGTTTGTGCAGTGTTTGTCTGTCGGTATTGCAACTAACTCATGTTGTCCGTTTGGATACTGTATGTGCAGTCCGGCACCTCCGCTCCTATTTGCATCTTTGGCTGATCCATCTGTGTAGATCCTTATCCATGTCTCCTGAGGGTACATTTCTTCCAACATGGCTAGGGTCAGGGCCTTCTTACTCACATCACTGTGTTCATCTTTGGTTGTGAGATGAGGTACTGTGGTGCAAATAACTATGCTCTCTAGGATGTTTTCCCAGGGTAGAGGATCAAGGGTGTGGTTTGGATCTTATATTTGTGCTGGCAACATTTCTTGGTGTTTCCTTTGAAGTGCTTTTGTCTCTTTCACAAAACTTGATCTTTTAAGTCTTCCTGATTACAGCTGTGCTTGCCTGATCTTCATCGGGTGGTTGTTGAACGATTTGAACTTTGCAGCTTGGATCAGTGCTTTGCATTCCCTTCCTTTGCTAAGTGGGGGGATGCCTGCTGTCTGCTCCATTTTTTCTATTGGTGTTGATCTCATTCCACCAGTGATGATGCGCAGTGCCTGGTTTTGTACTCTGTCGAAGTTCTGTTGATGAGATTTAGCTGCTGTCATCCATGAGCTGGATCCATACTCAAGGTGTGGTCGTACGGCACCTAGGTAAATGGTCTTGAGGATCCTTTCATTGGCACCCCACTTTGTTCCTGCCAGCTTCCTCTTGAACTTGTTTGCCACAAGGGAAAATTCTCAAATCATGACTTATGTCTCGCCGATTCCAGATCCAAATGCCGTCGATACAGATGCTCTGGCGATAAGCTGGAGAGGGATGCACGCTTACGCGTACCCACCAACCATTCTTCTACCGAGGATATTGGTGAAGATCATGGAGGAACCGTGTCTGGTCCTGCTAATAGCGCCATTTTGGCCCAGCAGGGCGTGGTTCACGGATCCTCTAGATCTGCTGGTGGAAAATCCAGTGCAGTTACCCAAGATTCCGAACATAATCTCCCAGGCCAAGGGACGCTTCCTACACGAGCGTCCCAAAATGTTCAAATCGACTGCGTAGATGTTATCAAACAACGTTCCACGTCGGAAGGCTTTTCTCGACAAGCTGCAGATTTCCTCGCAGCTGCGAGAAGGGGGTCAACCTTCAAGTCATATAACAACAAGGTTAACAGATTTGCAGACTGGTGTGTAGAAAAGGGTATTGATACCTTTCAATCCACTATTCAGCAAATAGCAGACTTTCTCTGTGAGCTGTTCTTTTCAGGACTAGCTCCTGTCACAATCGCTTTATACAAGTCAGCTTTGGCATCAGTTATCCCTTGTCTAGCCAACAGGGATAGTCCAGCGGTCGCCCAGTTGAATGTGATGGTGAAGGCAATGAGCAATCTCCGACCGAGACAACCGGTAGTCATTCCAGCCTGGAGTCTCTTTAGTGCTTAATGTACTGGCCAAGCACCCTTTCGAACTGTTGCGTTTGGCTAGTCTAAAGCATTTGACTCTAACGGCGGTCTTTCCATTGGCAGCTTCCTCAGCTAGAAGGTGCAGTGAGATCCATGCACTTTCATCAGAGAGGGACTGATTTATTGTCTCCAGAGAGGCTCTGCGTCTACTGCCAAGAGCAGAGTTTATGTCAACGAATCAATCTTTGAGATATCCAGGCAAACCGATCATTATACCGAAACTAACTAGGTTTGATCGTGATACCAGTGTCTGGTGCCCAGTCCGTGCTTTGACTAAGTACAAAAAACGGACAGAATCGTTACGGTCGAATGATAGGCATCTGTGGATCTGCCATGAGAAGCGATATGGCGCCGCATCCATGGATTATATCTCTCGTTTGGGTAGTCGAATGCCTTCAGACTACCCATGAGATTGCGACTGGGCACCAGGTGCAATGCGCAAGGGCACACGATGTTAGAGGAACAGCCGCCTCGACCGCCCTTTACAATGGTGTTCCATTAGAGGACATCATGGCTGTTGCACAATGGCCCTGTGAGTCCTCTTTCATGTATTACTATATGAGGGATGTGTCAGATTCCGCCAATCCACTCGCTTTAGCTGTTTTGAAACGATAGTTATACGAACCCACTGCTCCTCTCCCTTTTTGACATTTGCAAGAAAGAATTAAGAAGCAGACATGGTCGAGCGAGAGGATGTCAACCAGATTGTGTCACTGATGGCCGGACAAGTGAATGCTTGGAGGCTCCACGTCTGAAATCCAAATATCATGAGGTAATTCAAGATTGAGAGTTTTTTGTATTATGTCTATATATCATGTTCATTCATCTTATATATTCATGCTCATTCCCATGCTGATATATGCAAAGAGCTTTTAACCCTCTTAGCATATTTGTGTTTTCAGGCGAGATGCATGTTCGTGAGTTCTCCCCCTTTTCTTAGGAGAAAAGGGGGGGGGGGGTGGGCGGGCAGTGATGCGAATGTGATTAGGTTCCGTTAACTTGATGGTCCTTTTAGGTCTCCATTAATCAAATTTAAGTCTAGCTCTTTCTCCAAGGGGCAAAAGTAGCAATTGATGGCGTGCCCCTTCCCACCGGGTTACTGTCTAAATCGGGTGTATATCAGAAGTAATAGAATGGTGAGTATTGATCGAAGGAGAATGCAGGAATTTTCAATTTCCCTTTCTCCGAGATCTAGCAATACTCACCATTCTATTACGGACCCAGCCTCCCAGCCCCACAGAGGCAAGCGATGGGTATCTCTTGTTTGGTGGCTATGCAAACAGTATGAGCTTCATGGCAAACGGGTACTCTGCAGTTGGGAGCCAAGTACCCGGTTCCAGGAGTCGGTAAAGCTTACTAAGTCTATAGTCCTAGGGCCCAGCTATCCAGGCTAGCTGTATCAGAAGTAATAGAATGGTGAGTATTGTTAGATCTCGGAGAAAGGAAAATTGAAATTTCCTGCAATCTCCGACCGAAACAACCGGTAGTCATTCCAGCCGGGAGTCTATCTTTGGTGCTTAATGTACTGGCCAAGCACCCTTTCGAACTTTTGGGTTCGGATAATCTAACGCATCTGACTCTAAAGGCAGTTTTTCTAATGGCAGCTTCCTCAGGAAGAAGGTGCAGTGAGATCCATGCGTTTTCAGCAGAGAGGGACAGATTTATTGTCTCCGGAGAGAGTCTGCGATGGCTGCCAAGAGCAGAGTTTATGTCACAGAATCAATATTTGAAATATCCTGGCAAACCGATCATTACACCAAAGCTACCAAGGTTTGATCGTGATGCCAGTGCCTGGTGTCCAGTCCGTGCTTTGACCAAGCACAAGAAACGGACGGACTCTACGGCCAAATGATAGACATCTGTGGATCTTGTATAAGAAGCCATATGGCGCCGTATCCATGGAGTCTATCTCTCGTTGGGTAGTCGAATGTATTCAGACTACAGACGAGATTGTGACTGGGAACCAGGTGCAATGCGCTAGGGCTCACGATGTTAGAGGAATAGCCGCCTCGACCACCCTATTCAATGGTGTCCTGTTAGAGGACATCATAGCAGTTGCACAATGGCACTGTAAGTCCTCTTTCACGGATTACTATATGAGGGACATGTCATACTCATCTAATCCACTCGCTTTAGCTGTTTTGAGACGATAGTTTATGGCCACACTGCCCTCCTCCTTTTGGTACTTTGAAAAGCAAAAGTAGTAAGAACAGGCATGGTCAGGCGAGAGGAATTCAACCGTATGGGACACGTCTGATCGAAAGTGTGTTGGTTGATGGCTCCACGTCTGCAATCCATAATTCATTAGGTAATTCAAGTTTGACAGTTTTTTTGTATTATGTTTATATATCATGATCATTCATCTTATATATTCCAGCTCATTCCCAGGCTTATATGTGTGAAGAGCTGTTAACCCTCTTCGCACATTTCTGTTTTCAGGCGAGATGCAGTATCGTGAGTTCTCTCCCTTTTTTAGGATAAAGGGGTGGGGGGGGGGAGCGGTGATGTGAATGTGAATTGGTCACAAAGCTTGTCGGTCCTTTTAGGTCTCCGTATGTCAAGTTTAAGACCAAGTTCTCTCTACAGGGGCAAAAGAGGCTATGTATGGCTTGCACCTTCCCACCAGGTTACCGACTAAATCTGGTGTTATCAATGAATATTGTAATGGTAATTATTGATCGAAGGAGAATGAAGGAAATTTCAATTTCCCTTTCTCCGAGATCTAACAATACTTACCATTACATTACGGACCCTTCATCCCAGCCCCTCTGAGGCAAGCCATGGGTTATTCTCTTGTTTGGTAGCTATGCAAACAATATGATTGTCTCTGGCAGGCGGGTACCCGGTTGTTATCTCTGAGTAATGCAATGGTAAGTGTTGTTAGATCTCGGAGAAAGGGAAATTATAATTTCCTTCATTCTCTTGGCCTGCAAATAGACAATTTATGGGCAGATATTTTAATTTTTGGACCAAATTTAGTTATTAAAGAGTTAATTATTATTTGGTTTATAAACATCGTAGTTAGGAGAAAGAGGCTCGGAATAAAATAATATGCTACAGGACACAGTGTACGTGTTAGATTAGCTAGATATTGGAGCCTGACACATATGTACAGTTACCAGGTTCTGGCGAAGTCTTGCTTCTTGCTATAATATTTGTAATAAAGGGTGCTGACTCTCCTTGTAGGAGACCTGTTGGAGACATGCGTGGGCCCTGGCCAGAATCGAGCGCACAGAGTTAAAGCTGAAAGATGATCTAAGAACAAATAAGTTCATTGACGCTAAATTTAATTCAGTATATTTCTATTGCGAACAGAGTGTTCTCGTGAAGGAGGACTTTACGCAGCTGCACGGAAAGATATTGGAGTCACGCTGGATCGACGTTAAGCACGGGGGCGTGGTCAAAGCTCAGCTTCCGTTTCCCGTCTACTTGACTGAGGACCCTATGGAGATGTTCATGAAAAACCCGATGTCAAAAATGCGAGAGTACATCGAGGATTGTGGGTACCGGTTAATCGACCTGTTTAAACAGTTTGACAAGGACCAGAGCATGACGGTCACCAAGCAGGAATTCATAGCAGGAATTGAGGTAAGATAATCAAAGTCCGACCTGTCCCTCAAGTATCTGACGTCGTGATCAATTATGTCACATTCATAATTTACGTCGACTCCGTGATGAAAATTGAAAAGTCCGTCACGAAGTGTACAAATTTTATGTCTTTGAAGAATTTACACTTCTGTTGAATATTTCGAAACCAATTTAACTGAGGGCCGTTGCTGCCATATATTTCAGGCCATATCTAGACTGGTTTTATTTTCGCTATTACTCCTTTACGGCTAGCCTCTCCAATTTTTACACTGGCACACATCTATACTCCCGGGTGACGAGAGGAAAGGAGCAAATGAGATTGCCCATGTTTCCAACGAGTGAGAGATAGTCCATCACCCAGGTGCGAAGCTAGTTCTCTGGTTAAGTAGTACTGAGACCTAGCCACTACAGTAAGCCGATTCTTCTATTACTATCATCCACATTTTCTCTACATAGGTACACGAGTAAATGCTGGTAGGAATACGCATGCATGTAGTCTCAGATCGAACACAAGCGAGTGATCAATAGAGTGATCCGCACTGTGACTCCAGTATCATACGTCATGATCAAAATACGCCACTTGTTCATTGACGCCACAATCCAATGACATAGGTCTGTCACGAAATTGGCAAAGTTCAGACACTAAGCTTTTGAATTACATGTCATTGTTGAAATCACATGGTATTAAACATTATGTTGGATATTTTGAAACTAATTTGACTGGCTTGAAGCTGTTGCTGTTGCTGCGGCAGGCATCAACAGCTCCCAGTAATACCAATTTCTAAATATTCAATAACTTACCTGTATATTTACCTTGAAATTGAGAGTCTGGGAAATTAGGGGTTAAAGTGTTAAAATCGATTCAAATATGCGTAGAATGTGGGCGGAGCTTAGATGGAAATGGGTGGGGCACAGGTAGTGGAACCCATCTCAATATAGTTTAGTGGCTGCAGATGTGATGCAACAACAGCTGCAGTCATAGTGAAGTGCTATTGAGTTACTACGGAAATAACAAATTGCGACATCTATACAAGCTCACTTGAGAAACTACATTGGCCTGCATCGCGCTTCAGCATCGATTTTCATGTAAGAACACGTAGCTACTTCAGCACAGAATTTGAAGAGGTTTGCTGGTTTGGTTCGCGTCTCTGGAGACCATGACTCCACATCCCATTCACGCCATATCTAGGCTGGTTTTATTTCAGTCTATTATTGGTAACTTCCTCAGTTTTTACACTGGTACACATTTATACTCCTGGGTGGAGATATGCAAGGAGCGAAGGAGATTGCCCATGTTTCCAGTGGACAGCTCAGGCGCGAACCGGGTTCCCCGGTTAACTCGCTCTGAGGGTTAGCCAATACACCAAGCCGCCACCTTCCAGCGCATAGCTTAAAGGAAAGGATAAGGGAAGCAACATATGCTCTTGAGTGACTGCTTTATATAATAATCAACCTATACCCACCCGTGAAAAACAGAAATAAATCACGATAATTAGGAGAAAGCAGCTAAATACCATTGATGGCATTCTGGCGGGAACCAATTAGTGACGAAGTTTGAACCACGCGCTCTGGTGTATGCTGAGCGAATAAATAATACCCGCTATAGCAGGTCGTAAGCTCAGTTACTTTCGCACTAAGCTTATTATACACTGCGTTCTGCAGGTATAATACTGTTAGAAAGTTTTAAAACAATTTGAATAAAAGCCGTTGTTTCCAGAGACAGGGTCAATATTCAATAACGCGAATGTCAAAATAATCAGTAGGCATCATATTGCGACCTTGGAAACCAGCAGTGTATTTTGAAATCATTTTGACCGAAACATGTTGCTTCCACCAGGAAAAAGTGGCTTTCGCATATAACGTTTGTAAAGGGAGCAATAGTGAATTAGCAGTAGCGAATTAGTTGCGCTACATCGGCGCCTATAGAGAATACTATTCATGCCGCTTACAAAACTATATTCAGGTGTGCTTTCGTTATATTCAGGGAGGTCTATGCGGTATACCTGCACACGCACTTTACACATGAAGGCGTGAGAAGCACCAGTGAAGTCACTAATTGGCTCCAAGTTAAGCGCTCCTAGATTTAGTAAATGCTTTTGCGCAAATAATTCTAATTGATTTCCAGCTTTACTCATTGTAGTTTATTTAATATTGTATGAGATTACAAATAAACATCATTTGTTATTTCCCTTTTCCGTTCCTTTAAGAGAAGTCTTGCCTTTTGTGGGCAAGGTATTAACTATTCGAAACACTAGAATGTGCGCGATTGTGCGTTCACGTGCGTGTGTGTATGTTTGTGCTGGTAATGCCTTATTTTCTAGAATGTCTATAAATGTCATGTGACATTTTAACATGAATCACCATATTGCAGAGGTACACGCCGTGTGACAATTAATTTTAATCATTAGACCACCTTTCAGTCGCTAAGGACCACCTTTGCGGTACTACTTAGCATGGACATTTAGATCCAACTATATGATGTTTACTATTCTTCTTTTAGAAAGCGAACATCAATCTCTCAATGGACCAGATTACTGCGCTTGTTGATTGCTTAGATGCCGACGGTAATGGTGTAGTAGACTATGGGTAAGTAGGCAACAGTATTACCAGAAGTCCGTAAAAACTAGAGGTATGAAACCGCGTATAATGTGGCGTATTGCTCCGTAAAATCGCAAATTTGCCGACTTCGCCCAAAAAACGACCGATGAATTATGAGAGAAAAGTTGTAGTGAGGATTTTACAATCGGTCACTTCACAATCAGCTCGCCTGAAATCTTATTTTGCACATATTTCGTTACAGCCTTTCGGTAATTGATTTGTAACCGCCCACATATGTTAATTGCCTTCTGATGTGTATTTCTACATGCCATATGTGTAATTTAGAATAATGTCAAAATAAGATATCCTCCAAAATTACCGGTATTCGTGCATCTTCTTATCTCGTAGACCCCTTACACCAGGATGTGCACCATAGTATGCTTATAATTTTGAAGTCAACGGAGCATATATACGTTATCAAAGGCTTCAGCAAACCTTGAAAAATGTTAAACAGCGCTGTTGTAAGGTTTAATGGTATCATGTGCGAGATGAAAATTTGCCCACACCACCGCCACTATTGAAATGCAGACCTCTGAACTGCCCACGAAAAAGCTATGGTCAGGTTTCAATAGTAATGCTGTTAGGGGGCATTAACATGTTTCGAACGCAAAATAAAAAGATATTGTTGAATATTTTGAACATAATTGGATTAGAAGACATTGCTGCTGCCTAATTTCAATTCAATTGTGTACATAATATTCAACAACAGATTTTAACATAGTATTCAAAAATTTTGCCATTTTTATGAGTTGTACTATAGGTGCAGTGCCTATGCGTGTAACTTGAAGAAGTTATGCAGGAAACTCAAAAATTAAAACAAGAAAATTTGTGTGTGAACATTTTTGGGGCCCTGGAAATTTGGGGTCCTTGTGCAAATGCACTTGTTGCACTGTCTTAAGTTCGGCCCATTCGTATCTCGCGAGATCTCCTTAGATACGAGATCGAGAAAAGTATCTCGTATGTATTGAGTAGCCAGTAGCGTAGTGATTTCCACCAGAATATGGTGGTAGAGAGAATTGAAACTTAAAAGGACACGAGTGCTACTCTCTTCATACCGGACAATACTATTTCACGTAAAACGAGATGATATAAAGCCAATAGTAGTCTATGACAAGTAGTTAACAGAAAAAGAGCCTCTGAATAATTGTCCTAAAATTCAAATCTGTCCCACACAAAATCAGGTCAATAATTTGCCGGCGTTTCGTAGGTGCTGATATCACGCGAGACACTCAAAGGATCGAGCAGATTTTAATGTCTGTATCAAGCTAGCGTTACAGAGGTTAAGATGATAGCAAAATCAACACGGTCAACAGTGTTGCTTGTCAACAGTGTTGCTTTTACACTCCGCTACAGAGATAGACTGGGTCCGGTCTCCGAAATGAAGTCTGTGTAAGAGTCTAGTCGCTGTGATGACGTAATAAGATGGCCGGTCATTACATTAGAGGTGTATTCTCGAAGAAGCCACGCCTCTATCTTTAGAATGATGTTCGGCCCTGCCGGTAGGGAAAACGTTTCAAAACGTTTTGCTAATCTGCAAACTATTGATAATCTGTTGTTTTCGCATTAATTACGTCATATACTATACAAAACGAGAAATGCCGATTTTGCACGCGCAGAGCGCTCTGGAACGTTACCCTACGGAACGCAAGGCTGGTGTCAGTGTCTCCGTCAGAACCGCTGTCGGTGTTCGCACTAGTTAATCTTTCTGAAATGACAATTACAATTTACATGAACAAGGAGTTATACTATGGCTGAGTTCAGATATGTTATGGAAGTACTCCGATCGGACGTATCACGTGGTTTCCTTACCTATCTACGCATGCGCACACTTTCTGTCGCTTGAAGCAGGAGTGATCGAGTAGAATGTGTACCACGTGATACCGTTATCCGATTATACTCTCTGCCTTCGGATATCCAATCGGGATAATCGGGGTAATCCGAGTGAGTAACCGAACTTTGTAATCGAACATTAGGCTAATCACTAAAACGTCAATCAGATTTGTTCTAGAAGTTCTTCCAAGTAGCTATGATTTAAGGTTCAGTCTCGAAGCTTATGACACCTTCGTTGAGTAATATCATGGGCATTTTGAGTGGGCATGTAGTTTGCCTTTTAAAAAACCCGGAACTGTCCGGTGCTCTATCAAAGAGTTTAACATTGAATATTTAGTTCATGGCAGGCCTCCACCTCCACTCCCACCCCAGGTAACTATAATTTTGTAATCTCTATATGTTACATAATGACGTGGGAGTACTTGAATAAACTTGAAACTTGGTCGCGGATGTATCCTGCGGCAGTATATTCAGCCGAGCTATATGGTATTTTCTGATACCTCTTGCTATCTCTATTAATATGCCTATGGCTATATATCTGTGGTTTTCTGCTGTTTCGTCGGTCAAAGGTGCATATTTACACCAGAATGTTTGAAAATAAATTTTTTTAAATTTTATACTTTTAGAGGCTTAATTTGCGTGCGAAATAAATCCTAACATGTGATGGTTCCATTCCATATAAATTATTCAATTTTTTTAAGTTGTAAAATTGAATTAGAGATATGAGTTCCCAAATCCAACGAGCCAGTCATTCCAGTGGTAAATCTTCAAAAATAGCAGTCTCTTGGTCTGCAAGTGGACATTTTCAATGAGAAAATTTAAATATTCTTGATCAAATGCGAGGGTTAAAAGGTTATGGTAGCTTTGAGGGTATACACAGATTTATAAATCGATTCTTGTGTTTACAGGGAGCTAGTTTATGGTGATAAAACACATCGCGAACAACGGCGGAAGTTGGTGAAAGAAAAACAGATGGAAGAAGAGGAAAAGGCGAGAGAGAAAGAATTAGAGCGACTAGAAATGATGGAAGCGGAGGAGGACTCAGATGGACGACGAGAAAGTCTTTTCCTGGAGAATGCTCGGTCACCCCGGAGCAACGCCACACCAGAAAGGAGTCGCAGATCAGCCGGTTCTAGTATCCAAATGGAAACTAGAGGTACTAATACGTAAGGATCTGCGATGTCACGTTGATGTGCTGCGATGGGCTGACATAACATTCCAATAACTCATCTAGAGCGCCAACATTCTCTAAACGATATGATCTGTACGTGCTATGAAAGCCAGGAGGCATATATGTGTTGTCGTTATCATGGTCGATGTTGGAGGCTTGTTCCGCAAACTATATAGCGAATATAGGTTTGGTCTGTCTTAATTTTAAACATAGTAATTGTTGTTTTCATGAATGACTCAATCATGCTTTATCTATGGCACTGCAAAACAATGATCAACGTTAATGCGTCCGGTTATAATTCCGAAAAGAGGGCGAATAATTAAGTTGTTTGGGCATTTCCTTACAATACTGTAGTGGGGAGTTCACGAAAACTGGCGAGTGTGATTTGTAATGTTAATCTTTGTGCTATGCTATGAGTAATCGTTATCATCATTATCTTCATATCTTGGCCGTATTCCCATTATAATACATCTCATTAATGCATACAGATGTTTCCAAAACACAAACAGAATCATGTTTGTTAGTACAATTTTGAACACGAAATAATAAATTCTCTGTTGAAGATTTTGAACAACATTGGATTCAATATATTCAACAGTACGTTTTATTTTGTTTTGGAAACATGTCTGATATGAACTGTACCTTAACGTTTATCCTGTTATCTAATGCTTTACACTTACAGCGAAAACTCTTCAGACCAAAACAGACCGTCCGTACTAAAGTTAGTTGGTCCTAAGACATGTTTTGTCTGACTCCGACTTGTATTAACTGGCCAACTGTTTTCGGGATTCCCTTTCCTGGGCCGTATGATGGGCAGTATATAATTACAATTACAATTACAATTAAGTTTATTCTCATGAAAACAATACAGTGTTATAGGGAAGCTATGTACACTATTTCTAATAAATAATTAATAATATATTCTAAGTATCGTTATTAAAATTGTTATGATCATATTTCTCGCCATTGTAGCCGTATTTTGATCACCAATATTAGCATTTTGTTAAATTATTTTATTATTTCTAGACTACTGGGAGTGTTGCTACAAGTTCGTTTGATAGTAATCTTCTAGTGTTCTGGTTACGCAGCGTGGATAGCAGCAACACTCCTCCAGTCAAGCCAGTCGCTAGTGGTCTATGAGAGGCAATCCCATAAAGGTCATAAAATGTTACTTGCATCCTGGCTTAGCCCATCTACGACCCCCATCCGGAAGCCGCAGGCAATTCGTGCTGAAAGTCGATTGCTTTGTGTATGGCATGCGCTATGCGACAAAGCGCAACAATCCCCAGCAAGAACCGTTCGCAACCCTTAAGCGAGAATGATGGATGTGTCCAGTCTGGATGTTCGAACTTTTTGCCAGGGCTGGAGGTCATCCAAGGTGTACTCAGGGGCTTTTTGTCACTAGTCCTGGAGGACCTCCTACTCTCATCCAAGGTTTGATGCCATTACTATGGGCCGGATTATCTGTAGTGGATGGTGGCAGTAGTAGTAGTAGTAGTAGTAGTAGTAGTAGTAGTAGTAGTAGTAGTAGTAGTAGTAGTAGTAGTAGTAGTAGTAGTACAGAGAATAACTCCCAAAAGGCCATTCAGACCAGAGTGCTTGAAAATAAGAATTGTTACAATTGTATACCTTTAAAGGTTTAATTTGTCTATCTAAATCTAACGAAAGACAATAAATCTTAACATATGGTGCTTTTGTTCTGTATAAATTACTATGATTTTTGTCTTTGCTGTGAAGTCGAATTAGGGACGCGCATCTATAATTAAATTTCACAACTAAAAATATATATTTTTATACATTATAAATGACGAATGCCGTTTTCATATGTTAAGATTTATTTCGTTTCGTCAATACATCGATTACACAATTTAAGCCTCTAAAAGTTTACAATTAGACTGATTTAATTTTCAAGCATTTTGGTATTTAAGCCTTTAATCCCCTTAACTTTCTTTCTACCTCAGAGGTGTTGTATATTGAATCACTGACGCTCTACAGTATTTCATCCGATGCTATGTGATTTTACTCTAGCAAGCCTATATTACCAGACGACTTGAACGTTGAGACCACCATTTGGTGGCGCTTTATCACACGACTTGGCAATGAAATATAACATTATAATGTACAAAAGACGTAAATTATTTAATTATTTATTAAAATAAATCTTTACCAAAATGAGATATTATCTTAATTCTTTTTGCTTTTTCATGACCATGTTAAAAATCAGAAAATGTTTTAGGAAAGTTCTTTTGATTTAGCAAAATGAGTGTTTTGAAAACGGAAAGAGTTTCACACCCCTACGGCGTTTATCAAATCTCAATTATGTATGATTACTGTATTCTACGGCTGTAATAGTAGAAACATCCTACAGCTGCAATCAGTCCTTCTAAGCTTTTTCCAACTGTGTCTTGTCCTCAGCCACAGTCTGCAGCTTCCTCAGGTCCATTCTTGACTTGAGTGTACCGAGTCCTGCTTTCTTGAGGTCACCTCGTAGCACGCTTAGCAGATTTATGCAATGACGTCCTCTCCTGGGTTTGTATTTGCTGGCTCCGAGTAGGGCGAATTCCAAGCGTCTCTGTGCTGGGTCTCTTCTGACATCCTTAGCACATGGCTAAACATGGACCATCTTTACTGGGCGACAGACAGCAGGGACGTGTTACACATATTGTATAGTGCATCATTGGAAAGTATGCTGTTTGGCCATCGGTGCCCAGTGATGGTGCGTAGGTGTTTGCGGTGGTAGACATTAGGGTTTGCCTAGAGCTGCCTTGGAGGTGCCCAGCTGTTACAGTTATACAGCATCAAGGGTACGCAGGTTGAATTATATAAACGTAGTCTTTTTTTATCAAGGGCATCTTTGGTTTATGAATCCATAGCTTCCAGAATGACCATGACGAAACGTGAAGCAATGTCAACAGTACTGCAAGCAGTGACCCCAGGATTTACTTTTCCTCCATGGTTCGCCGCCACGGAGTGAATGATCATATTCTTTAGTTTCATGCTTTGTAGATATGTATATATGTGGGTGAACTCTGTTTTGAATTCATTCATAAAGAGATTCTCAATTTTTAGTTTGCTTGCAGCTATTTGGAGAAGTTCGTCAAGGGGTTTCTTTTCCTCGTCTATGAAGTCAACATCGTCGGCATATTCCATCCCTAGCTGCATGCCCAGTATTGACACTGAGTTTTTTGGTCTTGCGGAACTTTCCCATACGGATTTCAATGCAGTACTCTCAGCTTGGTGTCTGCACGGGGTAGTCTCACTAGTCGTAGCTCATCTTTATTGCAAATGGCTTGGCGTAGTGCATTTAGAATCTTTTGGGCGTTTAATTGTGCCGAAGGCTCGTGACATGTCAATGCCATTTTGTGGAAATCCCCGTGTTTTGACATGACTACCGACACAAGCATGCGACGAGCCCATTCAGTGTCTGTGCAGCTGCGTCCACGTTTGACGCCACTGTCATGATTCGGTGAAGTTATCGATCTTGTCTCGGATGCGGCATTGAGTAACATTGGATAGGATTTCCCAAGAATGGCTTGGCCTGAGTTGCTCAAACCTCACCGTCCCAATCTCCATTAAGTTATCAGTAAGTATTATGATGACAATCTGACTTCTGTACGGATATTTCTGTGGATCGTTTTACCAATTCCCCAGCTTTTTCTCTGCTTTCAGGCTTCTATAAAATATTGTGTTAACATAAGATGTGTTATACGTTTTCAAAATAACTGGATGGATAACAGTCTTAGTATATTGGCCAAGTGCCTTTGTGGTTACATGGATCATCGTGTGTATGGTAGCCGCTCCCTCTATAATAACTACACTTGAATGGACCTTTCCACTGTATCCATCAATCATATGACGTCATAATTAACCACATGACGTGCAGAATGGCGTCGTAATCAATGGCGTCATTATGACATCACGAATGACGTCGTTAAGTACGTCACGAGCGCAAAATGAAGACGGACTATGTGTTGTTGTACGAATTGTATGTTTACTATTTAACAAACATTATGTTGAATATTTTGAAACGAATTTGACTGGATGCTGTTACAACAACAGCGTCCAATCAAATTAGTTTCAAAATATTTAACAGCTTACCTGTATAATTTTCTGAAAATTGATAGTCAGGAAGTTCAGCGATCGATCAATTCCAACGCGACCGAGGTGTGGGTGGAGCTTAGCTCGAGATGGGCGGGGCATAGCTAAAACTGGAAAGGTCCATTGATTCGCTTGATCTCATACCATCCGCATAATCAAAATGCACAATCACTATCAGTGACCGGGAATGATTGCCAGGCTTTCATTACAATAATATATGCCGTATGCCATATTCAGCCCAGAAACATGGCCAAATCATCGTAGATAGCATTTTGGAGCAAATTAGCAGTCCTGTTTGACAGGACATTTCACAAAACATTCCAAGCAGACGGCGGACATATTGGATTGCGACATCAGAGATCCAGGATGAGGATCGCGTAGCTTGGCTCTATAGCTTAATTTAATGTTAATTTAATGTTGCCATGGGTCCTCAGTGTTGAGCGCATTTTGTAGCAAACTCAGCAGTCATGATGAGACAGCGCAATAAATACAAGACTGTTCACAAACCATATTCCACGCAGACCGCGGCCATATTGAATTAAGCCAAAGTGTAGCTCGCCTAGCCTGGTTCTGTAGCTGCATTTAATCTTGCTCATGTGTACTAACAATGTGCCAAGTCGCATGCTGGTATCGCATTTTGCAAGATTCTTTGGTTAACAGACTACATACGATGCCGTTCTCTAGGGGAAATAACTCTTATATGACATTATGGCAAACATGTACTTAGCGCCCTTGTTTACGGTCCTCGATTTGCTCACTTTAACATATCTTTCCAACAATTTTTTCACACGCAGACCCTACATCTATTTCCGAGGACACGCTATTTATGACATGACACGCATCATGTTGCATAATCTGAGGATAAACGATGGATAGATTAAAGGGCAAAGAGTTCTGTATGTCCGACACAACACGCCACGCCGAGTTACGCCGTAGTAGGGGATTTGATCACTGGTATCTTGGGAAATCTTCAATGCGAGATCGAGAAAAGAGCTTCGTGTGTAATGAGTGACTATTGGCATAGTAACCTCCACTAGAATATGGTAATAAAGAGAATTCACCTTTCCAGAGTACCCACCCATCATATGACGTCATAATGAACTGGTGATGTGTAGAATGACATCATAACGAATGACGTCATGAATGACGTCGTTAAGCACGCCACGAACGCATATCTGAAGCCGGTCTATGCGTTGTTGTACAAACTGTTTGCTTTTACTATTTAATAAATATTCTGTTGAATATTTTGAAACTAATTAGTTACAAAATATTCAACAGCTTCCCTGTATAGTTTTCAGGAAATTGATAGCTAGGACATTAGGGGATCGATCAATCCCAACACGGCGCGGTGTGGGTGGAGCTTAGCTAGTGATGGGTGGGGCATAGCTAAAATGGAAAGGTCCATTGAATCTTAAAAGGGCATTAAATCTCCTATTCATACCAAACTATATAATTTCACATAAAACTAGATTGCTCAGTTATTGACGCGTAACCACAAATCCCCACGACCATTGCCTTGACCTTTTGATCCCCTCACTTAACCCATGTTGGCGGAGACAAATGTAAATGTCCTCATGCACTCCGGAATTATATGGTTAACTCACATACCAAATTTGGTTGAATTCCATCCAAGGGTTTCGGAGGAGTTGGATTACAATCAATTACATCCCTGGTGGCGGAGCCAAATCTAAATATTGACTATTGGCATAGTAACTTCCACTAGAATATGGTAATAAAGAGAATTCACCTTTCCAGAGTACCCACCCATCATATGACGTCATAATTAACTGCGTGATGTGTAGAATGACATCATAACGAATGACGTCAAGAATGACGTCGATAAGCACGCCACGAACGCATATTTGAAGACGGTCTATGCGTTGTTGTACACACTGTTTGCTTTTACTATTTAATAAATATTCTGCTGAATGGTTTTCAGACACCTTTGCCGTCACCAGACAACATGGACTGGACACATTGCTGACCACAAAGACCAAACAGCATCTAACGCAGTTTTCAACCAAATATACTTCATACTATGCAAACAGAAGCAAACCTCCATATTTCGGGATACTCGTTCCTATGGAAGTGCAGATATCAATTCTGACCATAAGGCAGTCGTTACACTCCTTCAGATGAACTATCTCTACCTAATATACAAACGACATACCAGCCAAGAGGGTAGAGTCACCTACACCCTACCCAAATTCATCAGCGACGCTGGCACTCAAATGTGATGCAAAAAGGCCCTCGGTGAGCATAAAGCTAACATCGGCGTCAGGTCCAATCCAAACGTAGCCCTAACCAAAATACTTAAAATGTATGAAATCATGATCTACAGCATCAGAGAAGATCTAAGAAACAACAACCGAACTAGATATATTGATGACCCTATAGTAGTAAAACTATCAGCAGAGCAGAAAGCGGTATGGCGGCTCATCTATCAAAATGGCCAAAGTGAAGACCGCGTCAAACTACGCAGGGAGCGCAATACCATTCTGGGCCATAGATAACAAAAGTTGAGACAGCAGTCAAACCCCTGACAAATGGACGTGCATCCTGATCTAATGGCATGAGCAAAGAGCTATTCAAATACACAAGTGACATTATCTCCAAACGGCCCACGCACATAATCAATGAAGGTTTTATTCACCACTTTCCCATCGATGCTGTAGGTCAAGGCACCCCTATCGCTCTACTTAAGCCCATGAGGACCCCTCCCATCCCGGCCGCAGACAATCTGCGGCAGATTCGGCTTCTCAACAGCATACGGAAAATCCTATCTAGTATTACTCTATACCGCTTCCAAGTCCAAGATCGATGACTTCACTGGATCATGTCAAAGTGGCTTTAAGTGTGGAGGCAGCTGCGTAGATACTGTATGAGCTCAACGTATGCTTGTGTCAGTAGTCATTTCCAAACACTGGGATTTCCACAAAATGGGTATTTACAAGTCACGAGCCTTCGACATAATTAAACACTCAAATATTCTAGATGGCAGGCCAGTTGCCAGAAGATGAGCTACAATTAGTAAGACTAATACTTGCAGACACTAAGCTGAGAGCACGAGTTGATTCAGTGAAGTCTGCAGAGTTTATGACATCAATCGGTCCCCATCCGATAGCAAGACTATCCCCTGTGCTTTTTACTTCTTATCTTACTGTTGCTTTGAAATCTGTGCGAGAATATTCCGCAAGACGCACACCCCAGTGTCCACACGGGGTATGCCGCTAGAGATGGAATATGCCGACGACACGGACTTCATAGACGAGGAAAGGAAACCCATTAACGAATAACTCCCAATAGCTGCAAGCAAACTAAAATTTTATAATCTCTTTATGAATATATACCTATCGACAAAGCTTGAGACCAAATAAAATAATGATCCAATTCGTTGTGGCGAATCATGGAAGAAAAATACAATCCTGAGCGCACTGCTTACATTGCTACAAGCTGCGCCACGAGGAACATAGCTTTCCAGTCTTTCTGGAAGCTATGGATTCGTAGATCAAAGACGCCCTTGACAGAAAGATTACGCTTATACAACGTAACCTGTGTATCCTTGATGATGCATAACTGTAACAGCTCCAAATCCACTTCTAGACAGACCTGTTGCCTGCCATCGTAATCAACTCCGCATCATCATTGGACATCGATGGTCAGAGAGAGCATACTTTCCAATGATGCACTATCCAAGACGTGTAATATATCGTCGCTGTCTGTAAAAGTCGCCGGGACGCAAAGATGCCAGAAGACATACCAGCTCAGAGATCCTTGGAATTCGCCCTATTGGGAGCCAGCAAATATAAAGTCATGAGAGGACATCATTGCATAAATATGTTAAGTGCGCTGCGAGATGCCCTCAAGAAACTAGCACTAGGTATAGTGACTGATACACTCAGATTAAGAAATGGCATGAGTAGGCTAAATACCTTGGTGGGGGACAAGACACAGTAGTCGAAAGCGAAGAAGGACTGATTGCAGCTGTATGAGGTTTTTACAACTACAGTCGCAGAATACATTCATCGTACATCATATATTTGATTTGTTTAATCTCACGCATCGTGCGCACACATGCCAGACACCACGCGACACCACACGGCAAGACGGCGTAAATTAGTCGTGCGGTGTCTTACCGGAGTCGGATATGTTTGGTGACAGAGGCAGCAAATATTCAAATTACGTACATAGCATTTCACAACATCATGGCGACATAGTCAGCTATACTGCGTTGAGCATCGATGAAAGCTTTCCAGGAAACAATGTTAATAGTTTTGAGTGAATTATAATATTGAATGAAACTGATATTTACAAAACAATTGACAACAACTTGTTCATAATTAAAGGGTGCCTTATATTTTGATTATTCACCGTATTTAATTTTGTAAAATGATAAAATACAATCTGAAGGAATTAAGGGATTAGCAACAGGGATTAATTCCCAGCCTCCAATGAGATTACAGCGTGAAACAAGTCACTATAATACAATGCATGTCAGATATGATGTGTGTGAATGAAACAGCAAGCAATATCACAGCCAATTTGTAATAACATGCATATCATATAAGATCGGCGACAACAATTTACACCGGTACTGTATTATTATATATACAAAATTAAATGTTACCCTTTTCCAGAACATACATGAAATATGAAAATGCAAACTAATTCAATATTCGTCTCATAATGACAGGGCTTCGCTTATTAGAGTCTGCCATGACTCTCAACCGGCCACACGACAGATATTTGAACAGACTGATGGTCCGGGTACCCAGCCCGTCAGCATAACCTGCCCGTCTGTCTGTCCAAATAGCTGCCATACCGTAGATCGGAGGATAGTGTGAATTGATGTTAAATAAATCCAAATATCATATATCATAATATATACGTTATCAAGCAGTACAGGCACAACTCTTAGAAAACCCAGTGTTGGTCTCCGGTCTTCATTTGACATGGTGTTCAACCAGGACATTTCTGTTTTGTTTTAGATAGTACGTTGCTATAACGTCTTCTGGCATTCAGAGTGATGCAGAAGAAGCGTGGCGGGTATGCTCAGGTATGTTTATCCCCAATATAGGGAGTCATTTCTAACTATACAACGCACATTTCTTGCTAAATTCCGCCCACTTATGTATATGTGTTGCAATGGATTTGATATTTTGAATCCTGAATTCCCGGAAGCTCATTTTCAAGGTAGCTATACAGGTAATCTGTTGAATATTTTAAAACTAATTTAACGGGACGCTGTTGTTGCTGCAGCAACAACAACAACTTCCAGTCAAATTAGTTTCAAAATATTCAACATAGTGCTTATTAAACATACACGTACGCTAGTGACGGACTTTTTGAATTTCATGATGGAGCTATATGTCATTATGATTGAGATGTCAGCTCCTAGTGACATAATTGATTATGACGCCAGATAGGCTACTTCAGCGGCAGACCGGATCCCTCCATTGGTTTGTAGATTCTGCTGTTCCCTTCCTTCTCACAGTCACTAGTCCCTATTCCATGACCCCGTGATGCGCAGACACATGAATTTCGCTACCTCTCTCAGTAGTACATATTTATGGTGGCTGTTTCATCAGTACCATCGTGCCACCGTATGAAGTCCCAGTCTTACCTATGTATGGAATCCTAGCTATGTAGTGTTCTGCTCTCGGGCCAGCAGAGGTGTAACTATATTAATGCTAGTAGTTAATATTGTAGGTTTTTTCTTGTGATTCGGCTTTAGACACAAATGCGACGCTGTCGTCATGTCCGCCACGGTTCTAGCTATATACGATATATAGTGTAGGGTCCAATGTAGCGAAATGAAGTCCAGTCGGATTTTAATGTTAATTTTTGGTTTTATGTATAAAAGTATTTGTCATAGAACCACGAATCAGAAAAATGATGTTGCTATTTTTTCTGAGGAATTTGAAGGTCATTTACAAATCATTTAATATAATAAGCCCCCCCCCCCCCCAATGACCAATTCTTACATTCAGGAATATTTAAAGATCATAAGAACCTAGTCATGCAGCATATCAAATGAAAGCGAAACACGAGAAACTGTTGAATCTTTGCATTGCTTTTAATGACCTTGTTGGGACTCATCTCAGCGATCACATACAGTAAGCGTATTTAGTTCTACTTTAAATCTCATTTACCCAAAGCAACGGGGTTTTTTCGATTCTGTCATCTGTGATAAATTTTACATCCGTAAACTAATAACTGGCATTTGAAGGTTCATTGGTTTGCAATATATGATAATGCACTTAAACCTCTTGATACACTGCACTGCGTTGGATAATTGTGGAATTAACAGCGCCACTTAAAACTGAATGTAGGGAAAGATCTGTCCAATCAGAAACAGTGATTATTACCTAGAATATAATGTACGCATATAAATCTAGTCGACAGGTGACCGTGCACCTAAGCATGATCATATATATAGGTTTTCGTCATCGAAATGAAAATCCTTCGGTATTTGGACTTGGAATAGCAATACATCAGGCTACAGGAAGCAAGACTAAAGATAATTTGTTGCATAAACTTGGATACTTCATTAACTATAAATGTGTACTTCATGCAGAAATACAACTAACTAATGCTGTTCATAAGCAAACGGGGCAGACTGATGATGTGTACATTCTGGCGTCCATTGTTCATGGACGGTGCATATTCCTTTGCAGCGGACAATGCCGATTTCAACGAGGACGTTGTTAATGGAAAGAGAAGACTGAGCGTGAGCAATATTCCAACAGAAAATGCCAGATGATCCATTATATCAAAGGAAAATAACTTTATTGCTCCAAGCTAAATATAAACCATTAACAAATATTACTTCGATCATCAATGAACTGCTACCATGGAACATCAAAGATCAAGCAACACCAACAATATAACAAAAAATATGGTGCCTTTCAAATGCATAAGAACAAAGTAGAATTGCAGGAAAACCAAACGGATGACATTGCTTGGCTGATGGTACGCTCATTTCAAAGAACCTTACGCGATCCAGAAACAAATCTGCCTGCATTGAAAGTGATGTAATTGTGGAAAGTGATCAGTTCATCATTGTTCAATCACAGACTACTCCCACTTGTTCAGCTTACAAAACACTCTGCTGTACATGCACAAAGCCACACACATCAGTCCATGCCTTTCCACCAGCTCATGAATGGCAGCCAGTACTAACTGTTTTGAAACAAGCACATGATGACAATGTTTAAATGTGTACACTTATTAGCTGCTAATGTAGTATTGCTTTGATGTTATTGTTTCTTCAAGATGCGACGTGAATTCTGACGTTTATCGTCTCTTTTACTGAAAGATGCCCATCACTAATTGTAATTCATTGTCAAAGTTTCTGATACCAGTTAACGGCTATGATGTACTACATGCATGATATTATTCATTAAATGAGTTTTAGTGTCTATTTTGTTCCATATAGTTCTTATGCGACTGTTTAATCTTTAAATTAAGTAATTCGAATTACCTGTAATCCTGTGGCGTTAAATGTTAATTTTTAACATCATTCATAAAAGCGATATCACGAAATTCATTGTAGCATTGCCTTAAATGTGTTTATTTGGTCCCAGAGTATAGTAAGAGCAATATAATCAATAATAATATGTATTTTGGGTAGTCTTTCATTTGATATGCTACATGACTATGCAAATATGATTTTTTTTAAATATTTCCATGTGTAAAATTGGATATGTGGGGTCATGACTTTAAATGACCTCCTTATGACCTTCAAAGTGTTCAGAAAAAATGCCACCTTCATTTTTCTGATTCAGGGTTCCATGAAAATCACTTTTATATATGATGGCAAAAATTAACATTGAAATCCCACATGATTACATGGGACCTTACACTAATACATAGAATTACACAGAGAATGCAGAATATGTATAGGCCTACAGTGATTCAGTCTTAATCAAACACGTGCGTAACGGTATGCTCTATAACTGCGATGTGTGTGGGTTTGTAACAAAAAATGTCACAGTTTCAACTGACGGATTTATGCTACCTTTACGCGACTGTCTGCGAATCGCGGCTAGAAATAATGGAATTGTGAAATGATTATCATTATTTAACGTGGAGATATTATATTTAGCCATAGTTTCTGCTGATCTATTCGTCCGTTCGCATTAGCGGTGTTCATTTTGACACTCGATGTTGCTGATACTGTAATGTTCTTCTGTCGAAGGATAATAGGCTATATACGTTGCAGAAAGACTGTCTAAGCCAAATTAAAATGTAGACAAGTATTCATTCCATTGATTCCCATCATTTAATTGTTCTAAAAACATTTACTTTATCAACGATTGCATACCGGGAGTTACATGCATGCGCGGTTCGCGGGGTGTGTTGCAATCACGTGCAAGACTCTCCCAATGTTCAATATGTTAAATTAATTGATCAACTCTAACGGTTTGTCCCCGTCTTCAAATCATAGCAGTTTACAGTTATTCAAATTTTTGCATAAAACGTTTAACATCATATGACGGTATTATTGTTTATTTAACGCCATTCGACAGACTGCATAATATGAGCAGCTAGATGGTGGTGACGTCACACAAACGTCACCCTTGTTTGTCAAGAGCGACCATTTCCTGTGTCAGCGCGTGCCATAGACGTGGGCATTACCTTCCGGTTTTCGTTCTTATTGCTACAACAGCAACACCACGCAATGCAGCTTACTAAGACTAGAGCGATGAAGAAGCCGAATCCTGCTGCTAGACCCACAATGATATCTCTGGAGAATTTACTGACGTCACCGTGATCCTGAAGGAAGTAAAAACAATACATTAAAGGGATGCTAATATCATCTCAAATGTTATACTGCACGGATAGATTATGGTTTATAGATTCCAAATCATTCATATCCTGTCACATTCCTGTTTCTGTATCACAATTACCTGCTTTGTAATATCGCGTAAATCTGGAACAGTGAACGCCACCATTTTGTCTCCTCAAGTGATAGTGTGTGATGTCATGTAAATGCCAATGCATTAAATTCTTTATTATGTAATATTCATCTCGCTGAATATTTTGAAACTAATTTGACTGGAAGTTGTTGCTGCCATACAGCTTCCTGTCAAATTGGTTTCAAAATATTCAACCGCTTACCTGTATGATTGCTTTTATACCTCGCTGCCAAACTATAGCTGGCGCCTCTATGACTGGGCTATTTCCCGAGGCAGACACGCTAGAATTTTTTTGATTGGTTGAAAAGTAAATCATGACAGCCATCATAGGCTGTAGAAATGTAACAACATTTAGCTACTAAAGCCTGAATATTTTTCTTTAGCGGCATGATGAAAAGATTAACGTTACCTGTATAGTTTATGACTGGCATATTAGATCACCTGAACAGCTATCAAGAGTTCATATTAGTTATCCTTTAATACACGTGTCTTAGGCGACACTAGCGGGCCCATTTCTAGCTATGCCACGCCCATTTCTAGCTAAGCGCTGCCAACTTTGTGCGCGTGTTTGAACATATTTGGAGCGTAGAATTGGCAGAACCAAAATTCCAAAGTAGGCCTAAATATGTATGTCAGGTGTTGAATATTTTGAAAGTAATTTAACTGTCGGCTGTCGTTGTCTGCCAAATTAATTTCAAAACGCTCAAAAGAATCGTTATTACAAACTACATACAGTTCAGACACTTTTTTCACATTCGTGATGGACTTACGAATTTGATTATGACGTCAGCTACTTCAATGACAGATCGGATGTTTCCATTGATTTCGGAGATACGCGATGGTGGTCGTGGGTGAATGGTGTTCGTAAGACAAACGCGTTGTAAATAATCACCATCATATGGCCCCAAAATCAACGTCATATGACAAAAACCTTATGCTAACATTGCTAAATGGTCATCTGTGTTTCTAGCCAATTTAAATGATCCATAACGTGCAGATTTTAGGTCAAGAGTTTGGACAAATGCACTTCGGTCTCACACTTACTAACAAACACACATGTACGTACATACGAGCCCAGACACGAAGTCATGCATTTAAATAGGTGGTTGTGGGGGTGGGGGTGGGGTGGGGTTGGAGGGGGCTATGGTAAAACTGGAATTTTGTGTACATCTTCATCTTCCTTTTGTTTAGTTATTGAGATAATATCGACGGTGCTGAATGGTGCGAATGTAAGAGTATTATGGGCATATTTGCATGATGTAGCCAAGGAGTTTTCTTAGTATTAGACTAACACTTTCTCTAAAGGCTCATTGCCCACGGGGTATGCAAAAGCTAATGGTAACTTGTGTTCTGTATTCGTATGAAAATCGATGTTTGAATACTGGTTTAATTATATGAATGCATATTCGAATTATTTGAATATTTTAGATGAGATCTAACTAGAAACGATATATCGTCGGTAAGCGTATAAAACCTAGAATATTTGGTTGGGAAAACTATGATTGGCACATGGCCACCATAGCGACAAATATGTGCTAGCTATCTACCAAGTTTCTAGTCATTCGGTTTAAAACTCAATTAGAAATGCAGTTTAAATATTTCCATCATACATTTCTTATATTTACTTGGGGAAATGTCCTCGGAAAAGAAAAATGGTTTTCTTGAAAACTATTGGAGGCATCCAATATAACATTTATACCTAATCAAGAAGTTATAGCAATTAATGGTTTATCAAGGTTCTAGTCAATTGTACGAAAATCAATTTTGGCGGCCATTTTGTTAAAAAAGACATTTTTGTTTTCAACTACCTGGGTGTACACTTCTGCCTAGATACAGATATAGGTTATATGGTATCTTCTAATATTATCATTGAACTTGTGTGATTAAGGGTAAGTTCCTTTCTGGTAAAATTGAAATTCTAATATCATAACGGGTTAGATTGGCACAAAGAAATGACCTTGACTTTCGACCCCAAAGCCAACATGCTTCTTTTGGGATAAAAGCCTATTGAACTGTTCAGGCCAACATGTATTCATTTCTGAAAAGAAAAATGGTAACTTTAGCTTTGAGGGTAAACTTGCCCTTTTACTTTGGCCACTCGATCAGTAGACACCTTCGGGAGCCAATGGTATCCATAATATGGGTATCTAAAAAACCATTGAATCCGGCTTAAAATTAATACCGCATCATGTCAGTATAGGACTTAGAAAATTGACCGAGCTTTACATCGATCGCACCAAACAACATTTTGGTAGTCCTTTTGAAAAAGGAAATTTTGTTCTTAATCTAATTTAAGAAATTTTGTAATATTTCATAGATATTCGAATATTCGTATGCTATACGAATATTCGTTCAGATTGGTCTATTTGGGTGGATATTCGAATATTCAGATACTCGGGACCGAACACTAATGAACACATTGATCAAAAAATTTAACAAACTGTTAGTAGCACAAATTCTTGTTATCCATAGACAAAATAGACTACATTATACAAACAAGACCAGTCCTCAAGCAGGGCACGGTAATATGGGAGGTGGGGTGGGGTGCAGCATTTCGCAACATGCATTAATTGTAAATGTCCAAAAACAAAATTGTAGCAAAATGACTGGTCACTGGAGGGATGAGAACATAAATGGCCAAGTTGACAGACAGGCTTACGTCACCTAGTGCAGAAATTGAAACACCAACTGGACTGCTGTTTATGAAACACCAAGATTCGTATCAGCACTATAAGTTGCCAACGATATGATATGGACATAAAACATCCAGCTATTGAAGACTCGATGGCAAAGCATCGCGTAGTCCACAAAGCAGGAAAGCTTGAAGAACCCTTGTTCAAACGCTCCTCAAGAACAACCACACCGGTTATTACATAGAGTTCGCATCCACGATTGAAGCACTTGCAGTTTCTAGAAACTATTTAATTCCTGGAATAGATATATAGGCATGTAATTATACACAGCTCCTAGATAAAAATCAAATTTGGAGATGTTAGCTGCCAGATATCCTGAATATTTAAGGATATTGGTATATACAGATCTCTGAGTCAAGGATGCAGTTCAATATGGGTGTGGGAAATATAATAGTCCATTTGTAACGCGCCAAAATCCATGGGCAGCATGCACTACGCTCTTAGAAAGCTTATCTAGAATATTCTAGAAAAAATACAGATCAAGGTGTTGGATAACATTTTTGAAAGTAACATGTTTTGAGTCTAGATTTAAATGTGCTCAAGTTTGGGGATGTTTTGATGACCAAAGGCAATTTATTCCATAGGATGGGAGCTGAGTAAGAGAATGTTTTTTGGCCATATGTATTCATTCGGAATTTAGGAATGTTAAGTTGTTTTTTGCTTTCTGATCTGAGTGAACGGCGGGGACTGTAAAGTACTAAGAGTTCGGCGAGGTAGGCCGGTGCAGTACCTTCTAGGCATTTGTAAGTTAAGCAGAGAATTTTGAACTCGATACGTTTATCGACGGGTAGCCAGTGTAGATTACGGAGTATTGGAGTAATGTGATCGTATTTACTACATAGTGACACGATTCTTGCAGCTGTGTTTTGTATTGCTTGCAAACGATTGCTGAGATTGTTTGGCGCACCGACGAGAAGGCTATTGCAATAGTCGGCACGTGACATAACTGTCATTAGAACAAGTGTAGCGGTAGCTTCTCTTGTCAGATATTTTCTAATGTAGGCGATGTTGCGTAATTGCATAAAACATACTTTACACAGGTGGTTAACGTGATCTTTCATGCTTAAGTCGGTGTCCAAAATTACACCAAGATTTTTTACTTTATTAGAGATTGGAATTGAGCTATCTCCTACAGCAAGACTGGTTAGCTGAGCTTTGTCTCGTCTAAGTGATGGTCCTATTAACATGGCTTCAGTTTTCTCATCATTTAATTTAAGCATGTTTGTCGACATCCATGACTTTACATCAGCACAGCAGTCAGTGATTTGTTTTGTAGCTGTTGCTGTGTCGTGGGCTGTTGGTGGGAAGCTTGTCATGAGCTGCGTGTCATCAGCGTAAAATGATGCTGTAAACTGTGATTATCAATAATCGATCCTAGTTGCTTAGTATAGAGAGTGAAAAGTACAGGCCCCAAGATAGAACCTTGTGGGACTCCGCATGTGAGTTCCATTTGGCTAGAACGTATGTCATCTATATATACAGATTGGTATCTCTGTGACAAATAAGACTGGAACCATGTCCATGCGACACTATTCACACCAAAGTCATCTCTCAATCTCGATAGAAGTTTAACATGATCGATTGTGTCGAATGCGGCGCTTAGATCCAGCAGAAGCAAAAAAGACACATTACCATCGTCGACACCTTAGCGGAGATCCTTTATAACTCGAAGTAATGCTGTTTCGGTGCTATGCCCCTGCCGGTAAGCTGACTGAAGTGGTTCATACAGATTACTCGTTGCAATGTGATATGCCAGTCGCTTATTGACAGCTTTTTCAACTACTTTAGAAATGAATGACAAATTAGACACCGGCCTATAATTTTTCAAATCATCCCCGTCAAGACTAGGCTTTTTGAGTAGCGGATTGACTAGCGCGCACTTAAAGGCTGTTGGCATAATGCCTGATTCTAAGCTCGAGTTCACGATCATAGTGATAATCGGTGAGAAGATGTCTATATGCTCATAAATCATCTTTGTGGGAAGGGGATCGAGTGCACAGTATGTTGGTTTTAGTTCCTTTAGAAGCAACCTGACATCACTTTCTGAGAATGGTTGGAATTGCTCGAGGCAGTGAGACCATGCTGCAGTATCACGAGACAAGTTGAATGAGTCTAATGAGGTATTTAACTGGTTACGAATAACTTCAATCTTGTTATGAAAAAATTCCGAGAAAGACTGTGCGATTTGTAATGGATGGTCAATATTTGGGAGTGTGGAAGCATTGCTCTTACCCATCAGTTTAGACATTATGTTGTATAAGACTTTGGGATTTGATGCACTTTCTGTTATCTTATTATTGTAGAACGTCTGCTTTGCCTTGGAAATGGCGTTAGTGACGGCGTTCCTCGTGGTAACGAAAATTTGACGGTGCACTTCCAGACGTGATTTTCGCCACCTTCGTTCAGATTGTCGCCTCTCGGCTTTAGCTCGACAGATCTCTGGTGTGAAAAGCCACTGAGACTCTGGCCTCTGTGAGATTATCTTCTGTTTGACCAGGGCATGCTTATCCAAAAGTTCAGATAGCTCGGTATTATAGAGATCAGCTAATTCCTCAGTCTTGTCGTGGGCACTGCATTAGATTGGATTGTTGGATATCGTGGCGAAAAGTACTCGGGTCAATTTTCTTAATGTTCCTACATGTTACTGACACCCAGGGTGGAGCTGGTTTGGTTAAGTTAACACTTAGTGTTATCAGGTAATGATCAGACATTTGTAGATCTTTGACAAAGGCATTCGTAACGGTATTATCCGATTCACGGCTGATCACCCAATCAATAATATGGCCGTTCTTATGCGTCGGTGTGCTGACGTGCTGGTGACAACTGTGCATGTCCAGAAGATTCATCATCTTTTTTGTCTCGTAATGGTCCTGCTCGTCATAGTGTACGTTTATATCGCCAAGAATGATTAGTTTATTATTACTGACATCGATGTGGTCCATTAAGCTCGAAATATCATCATGGAACATTGTGCTTGTCAGTTTATTCCGTTTAGACGGGGGTGGTCGATATAGACATATGAACCGCAGAGATAATTGACCATGAGTTAAAGAATAATCAAGAGTTTCGACTGACTGAATATATACATAGAGATTATTACGGTATGAACAATATCAATCTCCATGTCTATAAGAAAATCATGCAAAGAATAGAAGGCAAAAGTAAAATCGACCTTGAAAACAACAGAAATCCTTCAAACATCAAAATGAAGCCGGAAATGGTCAAATAATTATGCGTAGTGATGCATTAGTAGTTCAGGCTCTGAATGACACCCCAGCACCACGCTCACACACCCAACATATATAACTGAGCTTGCATCCTCTCTGTTAGAACTAGGATAAACAATTAGGAAACTCAAATTGCAATGAGTCTCATGATACGGTCCAAGAAACTAAACCACAGATGAACGTGCCAGAAAGGGCGAGGAAGGGGGGGGGGGCTCGGGTACAGAGAGAGAGAGCGGGAGAGAGAGAGAGAGAGAGAGAGAGAGAGAGAGAGAGAGAGAGAGAGAGAGAGAGAGAGAGAGAGAGAGAGAGAGAGAGTAGTGGTAGTGTCGGAATTAAAATGATACCACCTCCCTCAACTGGCCGCCGTTCGGCGATCCGTGGCCCACACCGACCTCTCAATCCCTGGGCCATAGGTTGTTGAGACATGTGGTTGGTGTATGCCTCTAAATGGAGGCCCCCAGGGTTGTTGAGACAGGTGGTTGATGTATGCCTCTAGATGGAGGCCCCCAGGGATTGAGAGGGCGGTGGGTGCCACCACGGATTGCCGAACGGCTGCCAGTTGAGGGAGGGAGTATCAATTTAATTCCGATACTACTATTACCACACGTAATATGGTCTGACCACCCATTTAGAGACAAGCCTCCACAATGATAAACACCACTGATCGCCTTATGATCAACCACACCAGAAGGGTCGGCCTCTCTCTCTCTCTCTATTCTGTGTAGGCTCAAACAAACACGTAGTCCCTGCCAGAGTCGCATCGGCATGATGGGACCACCCATAGTGTCTTCCATCTACCTTGACAATGCTCACCAGGTAGGATGCTAAAGTGATTAGCATTTGCACCGCGGCAGACTCTGGCATATTCACATGTTACGCAGAGAATCTGGTGCTGAGCAGGGGTCTCCAGCAGACAACCACGTCCTTCCCTCTCCACCCCATAGAAGTGGCAGACAGACTCGATCTCTTCACGTGGGTGAAAGCAGTCGTAAATATTTCTCCACAAAGGGTCGACCCAAGGAGTGTACGGGGGGTCATCCCGGAAGTGGGCCCACTTGGCATCCAATATCATGGCAGTCTCAGCGCCCTGTGCCACTGCTGTAGACGCCAGCACGAGCAGTATGATGAGAATCATGGCTATATATGAAGAGTTAAACTGAACAGAGTAAATCCCTCGAGAAATATCTGTGCCAGATCGAGCCCTGTTCCATCCGGATCGATAGTGATCTTCAGGGGCAGGGGCTAGCTGCTTCACTCTGCCGCCGGCTAAGAAACGTAGCTCTAGGACTATATAAGTCGTGTACGGGCTAGTGAGGCCGACTCGCTGAATCAGTTTAACAGCACCATTGTCTTCGGAAACATGTGACACACCATCTACCTGTAGGATGCCCTCCTTGAGGTTAACAGCTTCTTCTGGTCCATCGAATGGACGATGCAGCAGGAGCTTTCCACCTGTAACCCCGATCCGGTGACCCACCCTCGTCAGGGAGACACCTTCACCTATGTAGGTAAGGAAGGATGATACCCGATTGTAGAGCTTTCGAACTGTCCCATCCTTTTTCACAACAGTGGGGAGGGGAGTAACCTCTATGTCAATGACTATGGGAGGCCTATATAGGGGCAACCATGTTTGCCAGTCACCCCCAGGTCCAGCGCGGTACCACACTTCATTCTTCTCAAATATGAACTGCAGGTTTTTTGCCAGCGTCAATAGCAGACCATCATGGGTCATCGGCGGGGCACTGCTTGAATAGGGTTTGACCAGATGAAAGCTGAGGTCGTTATTTAGGGTGTTGATGTCTGCCACCTCTGTATCCGAGAGCTCGATCAATGGCTCGAGGATGTACTTCCTCTTCGGGAAATTGTACCAAAACACGTTCTTGTGGCCATCTATGTTGCGACCCAGGCACTCCTTCGACACATCCTTGAGGTCTGTAAGCAGCTCCACCCCATCACCACCAATGGGGTGGAGGGAGAATGCATTTGAGATTGCTTCATACTGTAGGGCGAATGACTTGCCATCGCTCTCTTCTACCTTGGAAGCATCAACTGCGTACACATCTGCCAGGTCAGCAAGACCAGTCGAGTGAGCAAATATGGGTTCCATAGCACTCTATATGAGGGGTTTAAGCAGGCAATATAACCATGCCGATTGTCCGACTGCTGCTCTCCGGTGGTGAGAACGTAATCTCACCCTCTCTAGAGGGGAGATGGGTGGTACAGTACCATGTAGAATGGGTCCTCTTCGAGGTGCCCCAGCGGGGCATAACAAACATACATGCCGATGTGCTACATCAACCTCCAGGCAGTGCACACAGCAGCTCACTGGTAAAAGTCGGCCGGGACGTGATAGAGTATCTCCCAGGTGTCAACAGCAACCTATAGAAAGCTATCAGTCCTAGCTTGTTCATACCTGTAAATCACTCGTTTGACAGCCCCTCCATTAACATATATGCCAGCACGGATGGGATATTAGATGCCCATTTAGCGTTTACACTCTTATTACTCATTGACCTGACATGATATCACACCAGGAATATCTGACCTTTGCTGAGATGATGACGATCCAGCTACAGGGTTGCCCCTCCCCTGTGCAGATAAAGGCCTTAAACTAACAGATGCACACACTGCAACAAGAAGGAGAGCGACTACAGCGGGAGAGCTGGAATCAACAGAACACGAGCATTGTAAGGAGGCGAAGGAACAGTGAAGGTTTCTGATACTGGCAGGCCCTCCTGGAGGAGAGTAAGCGGGATGCAGGAGTCTTGACAGACGACGATGAGCCAGATGTCTACGACGATGTCACAGACGAGGATGAGCCAGATGTCATACAGTGGGAAGAGGAGATGGTGCAGAAGTGTAAGACCAAGAAAGCCATCCAGCGGCGGACCTACTATCTTGGTCATAAGGTGACGTTCCAGATGTCACATCTCAGAAAGCTACTGGCACCCGATATAGCATTGGATGCCCACTGTCTACAAGATGTCTGTCTTGACACCAGCAAACTGGTACGGTTCGCCAGGCTCTCCAAAATTAACCCTTCTATGACTCATGAGCAGATTCTGCGGGTGATGCAGGTTTAATCTCCAGGTATACTATGGCAAAATCAGAGTGGCAGAAGCAACCAGAAATATACCCCTCCCTGATGGCTGACGAGGGCGGTACCATCCACGGCTGGTGACTCCAGCAGATAGATACCATCAGGAAAAATCTCGTCCATGAGGTAGAAAAGTACAGCAGAACACGCAGGCGATATAAGACAGCTTACAACGTCCTCGGGCATACAACCACTGCTGCGGGTGTGATTGGAGCCAGTGCTGGGGTGGCAGCTGTGGCCACTCTCGCTACAGGGGTTGGTGCCGTCGTCGCCATCCGGCTGGGTGGTGTGATACTAGCCACTACTGTCTTGGCCCCAGGCTTGTGGGTGGGGCAGCGGCAGACCACAAGGAGGCTGGAGAAGCATGCTAAGTACGTGACACTGGCACAGAGTATGCTACGGACTATCGACGAGTCTGTCAGCAAAGCTCTCGAGGATGGCCAGGTCACTGATGATGAGTACCACCATAGATTGAAGGTCCAAGCCCTGTACCGCACGGAGAAACCTAAAGTGTGACAGTAATACCTCAAAGGCTCCAGCGGGTGGGTTGATATGGAGGAGTTAAAAAACGAGATGTTGCGGCGAGGTTGCCTCCCTGGTCTCTGGAGTCGAGACGACTACAAATAGTGTGCTGCCTGTATGGTAGCTTTAAGAACACCAGTATAGATGGCCTTCCCACTGAACCTCACGACAGTCATCCGGAGCCAACCGCCCCTCCTAGGTACAACCTTGACTGGCCTGAGAGGTCTACTGGATGATATATCAGAGCTAACACCGTTCTCCATCACAGTGGATGGACGGTCTTGAACCAGCTTCTCCGTCCACCCACGAGCACTGACCAACCGCCCATCACCATCAAGGATGCGAAGCAAGCTCATACTTGGATGGCTGCTCCAAGCATCTCATACTGGAATCAGCAGCTGAACTTTGCCGTGTGGTGTACCACGGCAGGATGTGGAGTAAGTTCCACCCTGCTTCACTCCTATTCTGGTACTCCTGAAGCTGTGCTCATCGCCAGCTGTTTCAGATTCCACGTCTACTTCATGGTGCGACGAATCCTCCATGAGCTGGGTGCAAGCCTCCATGATACAAACGCCTTCGACCCACAGCTCGACAGTCATGGCATCTAAGTGGCTAGCAGACTACAGAGAGAGTTCAGCGCTCACCCAGACTATCGGTGGCATGGTGGTGACAACAGCGGTCTAGGGGTTATGTACGGCGACCCGAGACGTGACTACCCAGAATTCCCCTATCGAACACCCTGGCGAGTAGGCCGTCGGAAGACAGCGACATTCTCGTTCGATCCAGACGCCGACCCTGGAGCGCTGGTGCAAAATATGCACATCCCTGGCTTGGGGCAGGACTATCCAGATGTGTGGAAGTACTTTGTCCCACACACCACCTCAGGCCTCACACCAGCAGGGATCGTTCGGATCAACCAGTCCCTGGAAGCACTGTGCTACTGCCTCCTTACAGCACAGACCCAGCTGCGGCATTCCATAGAGGGTGTCAGCGGAGCAGAGGCTCAGGCCATATTCATCAGTCGTGTTGAGGATATCATCATTGTGGCAGTAGTCTTATTGCTAAGTTCCAGCAGGGGTTGCAGAAGGCCCGTCGCAAACTTGACTTTGCTATTTCACCACACCTATGGTTGATTCCGAGCAACATGATCGTGAACATCGAGGACCTCCAAGTCAGGGGATATAACAACATGATAGTCGAGCTCCCCCGGCGTCCACTTCGGCTTCAACACTGACATCAACGCCCCTATGCATAGTACAGGCCATACAGTTGTTCCGACCCTGACACTGCAGCCAGTCGACATGACACTGCTTCCCGTAGTAGCTATATGAGTATTGTCAGGCCTAGCTATCATGGCGCTCGGGATCAGTCTACTCCGCCACTAGCAAATCAGCTATAAGACTATCCTAACTCTCTACAGTAGCAGTGGGGACCACGGTGGGACACTGAACCAGCTTGGCATGCCATACGGCCCCTATGCCTGCTGCCAACATGCACATCCAAGGGCTGGAGGGTTCTGCAGCACATCCTTTTTTCAGCCTGTAGTATCGCAGAGCCTTGTTCAGCTCTGAGTCCGGTGAGGCCATGGCAGTCTGCAACTGCTGGAACACATCTGACAGATACTCCCGATCCTTGTAGAAACCTTTAGCTCGCAGGAGCTGCTCGACGATACTCCTGCCCATGATAAGGTATTCGAGGAAGCAGATCTGTCCCTTACCAAATCCTAGATAGAGCTTCACGGCTGTCAGCTCCTTTGTCAGCTCAGCACCGGAGAGCTGAGCGAGCTCATCTGGTGTCTTCTTCTTGTAGTCCTTCAACTCCCCCCGGAAGACATCATAGTACTTCTCGCATAGCGTGAGCCCGGACATGTTTATGATGTCTCAATAGAGAGATGAATATTCCTGAGTACCAACCTGGGCACCTGGCAGACGCAGACTGGGAAGCTCTCTCGACAGGGGACGCAGATGTTTAAGTGCATTGTATACTCAGTGCTTAAACAATGATGTCAGCTGGACAGATCATTAAGCAACTGCCCGAGAGCCAGGCGAGTCTTCAGAAGGTGGAGAACCTGCTGCGAACCAAGACAAAGAAGTTACTGACCAAAGCAAAACCTCTGGCAGTCCATGTCGCCAGTACCGTGGCGGCGAATGTGGCCGTGGTGAAGATGACAGGGGGAAATGAGTTTCTTCCTGCCGCCACTGCAGCTGTCCTCGCTACAGTGGTGAGTGGGGTGGCTGGGAACTGTCTCGGAATAACTCCAAGATCATGGGTGAACGTGTTACACTAATGGAGGCCGCGGTTCTAGGGCTAGCAACGAGTGAATGGCTGAGATCATCGTCGCCTACGTTTAAAACCTCTGAATAGTGAGATCACGAGACCCCTGCAGCATATGAGGCATGGCGTGCCGGAGGGCGGTGTGTAGCCCATAGTCGAGCACGCAGACTGAGGATTGCCAATGCCCGGGAATGGTGGACTGCCCACACGGCATGCCCCTGCAGAGAGGGCCAGTACCCTGAGCACTGCTACCTATTCCCTTGGCCGACTGCGTGGTCCTCCTATGCCCAACTATTGCACTGGGGGTATGACTAGTAGGTGTAAGTCGTCTGTATTTAGCACTATGACTCTGTCACTCACAGACATAGAAAGCAAAGAGCTAGGCGATCTTGCTCACTTGAGCGAGGCACGCTTCGGTTCAGAGGACATTGTTGCCCCTATCTCCTTCCTGGACTTCGATGAGAAGGGAGACCCGCGGGAGATCCGAGGTACCATCCCAGCCCGAGATCTCATCGGGAACACTGATACGGTAGGACAATCGGTCATTAACAAGGTCAAGACTGTATACAAGGGGATGGGCATCAATAAGAGGGCGACGATGCGAGGTATGTTCGGAGTCGATGAGGCTGGAGCCATCAAGGTTATGGCTGAATCCTTTGCACAGGACCTGGTTAAGGATCTCCTGAAACCACGGAGCTCATTCCAACAGGATGGAGAGAATCTCAAGATAGGCACCCTCGGCCTGAGCTATATCACTGTGGATGGCAAAAAAGGTGCTACCGCCAGCCTCCAGCTACCAGAGGTAAAGAAGTCAGGGTTCTTTGGTTTGCCGTTTAAGACCACAGGATAGTCATGGCTTCCTGTGCATGTATCATACAGATACTGGATGTACTAGACACTGTGGGTGGTGACACAGGCCCTCTACGCTACCTTCTCAGCTGCTGCTGGGATTTCAGGCTTGATGCCTCCATTGCATCCTTCATATCCGCCGGAGGGGCAGGATTCCCCGCTCTGCAGGTGAAAGAGCTGGTGCAGGAAGTACTGCCGTTTAGTCTCCTAGATATAGACGAGGCTACCGCCGACCAAGTGCTAACCATCCTCCATACGCATGTCTGTATCATTCTACAGTAGGCCGGCCGATGCTGGCCAGGTGGTGCTGACCATTGCCCCATCAGGACACGGGAAAAACATCTTGCTGCGGGCTCTCCTGGCCGAACATCTACACTCTCAATACATCCTTCTGGTGTCTGACTCCGCCGCTGAGATGGTTGACAGTAATGGTCAATAGTACAATAGCCCAATCACCAAGACGCAGAAACCGCAAACACTGATGGAGAAGCTGCTGGCAGCCTGACTGATCTATAAGCTCTGCTGTCTTCTGACCTGTCGATGCCTCATAGTCGAGCGTTGGCTCAGATATCTTTACAGCCTCGTAGTACTCATCGAGACTCTCATCTGCCTCTTTGATGCTCTGGTTGGCCTGAGCTCGGAGTTGTCGTCGGCGTGCCTCCCTCTGGTGCATATGCTCGAGTGCTTTGCTATACTCAAACTTCTCCCTAGACAGCTTCTCCATCACCTGGTTATGACGCTCACACTCGACCTCTGCCACCTTCTTGTCGGCGAAGCTGAGTCCTCAGTTCGCTAAGGCAAACATGCCCGCATTCAAGATTGTGGATGCCATGCTATAGACTACAGTTTAAAGCTACTATATAGCTGCCCCAGCGATGGATCCCCAGAGCGATGTATAAACCAGAGGCTGATCCAGTCGAGGATATAGATGACGAGGACTATGAGGAGGACTATGATGAGGAGGATTATGATGCAGACGAGTACGATGTCGGTGGTGAGTATGATGATGTCAGCCTGAATCCTTCAAGCTAGTACACAGAGCGAAAGGAATCTATCACACTTACGTAAAAGGTTCTATCGGTCCGCTAGCAGCAGTTGGGGCTGTGATCGCTTTGTTCACGATGAAGGCTGGCGAGACAGTCTGCAAGATCACCAACAATGCTCTCCGTGGTGTGGAGAAGATTTCTGAAGCCATAGCAGCCATCACCTCAGGAGTAGGTACGTTCTTCGGAGTCACAGGGCCTTGACTACCGTATGTTGCCATAGCGCTCGTGGTCATCTGGGCCACCGAACATTTAAGCCATACTATATAAGGATGGCATCTCTGTATGACCTGGTCAAGTCCCTTAACTTCTGAGGGTTGGTTGATAAACTACTGTTCAGTGAGGATCCAGCAGAGATTAGACGCCAGTGTATGGAGGTGTTTGAGGAGGTCTTCAGTGATGGTCGAATGAATGACGGCCGTCTGTTCGTCTGTTTAGAGTTCACACAGGCCATGTGTGACAGGATGGGAGTGGACATCAGTGATGAAATCCGGGAGTTCCGTCTTTCTTGAGGAACTCTACTATCAGCCTGGGGGATATTACTGTGAGCCCCTCAACTACTCGAGGCTGCACGTCGCAAGGGCCACAACTTCACATTGGAGACAGTTAGCCAGTGGCTCAGCCGGCAGGTGATGTGGCAGATATACAGACCTCGTCCACGGCAAATCAGACATTATCGAGGAAACTGTCCCGACAGAGTTCACCAGGCAGATGTTCTATTCCTTCCACACGACTCGGTTGGGTGTAAGACCTACAAGTATGCCCTCACCATCGTCGATGTCGCCAGCAGGTACAAGGCGGCGGTGGACAAGTTAGCTGGCCAGGTGGCCCAGGCATTCCAGGGTGTCTACGAGGCTTCAGAAAATCCCCTCCAGTGACCGGAATTGTTGCAGGTGGATGAGGGTAAGGAGTTCAGAGGGGAGACTGCAGCCCTCGTGTGGAAACCCGGTGTGGCAGTTAGGCGAAGTGAGGTAGGGCGATGGAATCGGATACTGGCAGAGAGACTGTTCCCACACCAATACGCCCAGGAAATGGCTGCGCCGAGTGAATATTCTAAAGTATTGCTGAGAGGGATGCCTGCTGTGGTGGAGAAATCCAATGCTGAGGTTACTAGGCTAATCGGGAAGAAGCCAGTAGAGGCTATCAGACACTCTGCTGGTCACAGCTCTAGAGGAGCGGTCAAGGGATAGGAGTGCCTACGATCTGATGCTCTGGTTCGGTACCTGTATGAGCCTGGTGAGCTGGAAGGTGGTCGACGGTGTTAGGGTGCTAGCATGATACTCGATGGGCTCGGTATGGACACCATCTGGCAGCACATGGAGCTTATCATAGTAAGCGGGGAGTCCGAGTTTTTCCTGCTCATACGTCACCATACCCTGGTTGCGCATGCGTAGGCCTTGGTTTTTAGCTCTGTCCACCCCACCATGTAGGGCGCTGTAGAACCACTGCCAAGGGACCTCATTCTGCGGCTTTGACATTCCCTAAGCCGAGCACTTACTTGCAGCTGCACTCTCCATGTAGTAGCATTTGGAGCAGAGAGCGATACCACGAAAGCCTTCGAACTCGAGCTTGAACAGTCCCAGAGTCTGTCTAGACCATTTGTCCCAAGCTAGCCAGTCCCGCTTATGGGCCTGGTACTCTGCTCGCATCTCAGGGCAAATGACATCGTCGAGGTTGGAGCCTGCTATAGCGATATACGTGGAGTCAGTCTCCGTCTGCAGGTACTCAAAGCTGTCACGAGCTACGTAGCGATCGAGTAAGTCTTAGTAGAACTCCCGCATTCGCAGCTTTGTGAGCTCATAAACGTCTATCCCCACCTGGAAGGGCCTTCGAATTGTGATTCTCGGCTTTCGAACCATGCACTACGCAGGGCCTTGTCTACCACGCATTCATCATTCGTGAAGCTGGTGTTGCTATGGCATTCTAGGGCCTCGATGAGCTTCCCGTAGGCACTGTTGCCGAGGAGTTTGAAGAGATCTGCCAAGAGTGCTTTGCTCTTATCTACATCTCCTGAGCGGCGGGCCTCCGTAACATTCTCCATGAACCACTCGAATGGGCACATGACCTCATAGTCTATGGTGCGGTACACAGCAGTGATCTCCAGGCCATGGGTTATAAACCACTTGAGTGTCGGGGCGTACATCAGTCACGTCTTGCCAGAGAGGGTCCCGACAAGCTTCTTGGTGGTGGAACGCTTCCTCCCTGTTCGCCCTAGATATGCCAGCATCTCAGTAGAGATTGCCTCTATCTGGATCTCGCGGTTATAGAAGAGAGGAGGCATCTCCTCGAACTTTGCCCACAGAGCCTTGGGGACCTCTATATCCACCTCAGCAAACCCAAACCAGCTGTCTGCTAGGAGAGCCTCCTTAAATCTAGCTACCCCACTAGCACCAGACCAATGGCGCACTGTCACCTTAACACATGGCATCTCTTTGGCCATCGTTGACAGGTACAGAGAATTTGCATCGTAGCCGAGTAGACATTGGCAGACACGCTCACTCTGGCGGATTCGAGTCACACCGGCCTCGTGGTATCTGGTGAACACGATGCTGGGACCTCCAGCACCAGCACCCTTCAGCATCTCGTAGGCTTTCTTGCCCAGTAAATAGAGGCTAGCATCCGGCATGTGCTGAGTGGTTCCACGTAGGAGGTACTGCAGTGACACACATGGGAGAGACACCGCATCTTTGAGGATGTCTATTTCTCATTCTGTGTAGAACTTCCGCATCTGCTCTAGGGCTTCGATGAATGGACTGACGTCCATGTCGTTGTAGTATCGCAGTCAGTCGGCGAATGTCCGCATTCCATTCTCGCTGAATGTCTGGTTACACTGTTCCCACTCTGATCGCATCAAGGTAGCCACCATTGAGTTTAGATGTCCATGCTGAGTAGTCAGGAAGCCCTGGATAGTTGAGCTTCTCATGTGTGTCAAACCATTCATACGGTAACCAGCTCTTCTGCTGTGTACACCCATAAGCTTTGACCCATACCTCATACAAGACTCCTGGGCCGAGGTAGTTCAGCACATCGAGAAATTGCTCAGGTGTTATGAGGAACATGGTCTGACTAACCTTTTGGCGACTTTCACTGTACCTGTACTGTCAGTCAGCTCATCGACAAAGTACTTCTTGAAGAGGTTCAGGGCATACCACCCAGAGTTGAACCCTAGTACAGGCACATGGTCACACCACTCGTTGATTAGTCGCTGCTGTTGCTTTGGGAGCTTGTCCAGGTCTGTCGGTAGGTACTGTGCCCTAACCCTTGTCCGGATTAGATATGCTCGACGTCGGATCACCAGCATGAACTCTCTGATCAGTTCTTTGGGGTCAGGATTGCAGAGGTGAGTGGACTCACTCGTGGCGCCATCTAAGGAGCAGCCAACTGACACAGTGAGTACTCTCGATCGTGAGTCTCCGTAGGATGAGTCTTGATACCATCTAGGAATGCTTCGAAGTCGTAAACTATGAAGTGTGTGTGTGTGTGTGGGACAGTCCGAACTCGTTTAGGGACACTTGGACAGCGATTTATACAGCACTCCCACTGTACCACAAGTGTGCATCCAGATGCTCTCAGCTTCTCCTCTCTCAGGACTGTCTTGCGCTATCTTTGTTTGGCATCCTCACCTCGCTGGTATTGTGGACACCCTTGCCAGTGACAGCCGTGGAACTGGTAAACGGTGTTGGTGGTCGGATCATAACCATCTATGGGAGCGCCCTCGATCCAACTCTCGCCACCATGCCCACACTCTACATGGTGTATGTGTACGCCTCTGTTTCTCGACTCATACTCGGTCCAACGAGTAGCCGCTGAACTGGATGATTGGGGCGGATAGAAGGCTTTCTCATATGCAGACTGTGGCCCTCAACCTTCTCGCCAGGACACACGATTGTTGTTTTGCCACCTGTACAGTGATCAGCGTGGCGTTGGAGATTGCACGCTTGTGTACACCTCTGCTGACAGTGACTGCAGAGTAGTGCATGTGCCAGCTTGGAAATGTTTTTTTATGTAGAAGGCGTGGTGGTCCCACACATATCTTAGTCATGGTGTCACGGTAGTGAGCCGCTTGCCTGATCAAGTGCCAGGTTGGTTCCCTCTTTGGTTAGTTAATACATGCAAATCCCGATCTTGGCGAAGAACTCTACCTTGTCCAGCTGCTCCAGCGAGGTCTTCTGGACATCAGGTACTGTCACTGTCTTGCCGTAGTACTGTGTGGCAAGCTCTCGTGCAGGAGCTGTACTTCTATCAGCTCTCGCTTCTCGGTTGACTGCTAGACATCTCCAGTGACACATGTTGTCCCTGTAGGTGTCGAGGGCAGTCATACTCTTCTTCGTAGCCAGTCTGGGAGGGGGCCTGTCCCAAGCAGAGGTTGGCGGTCGATGACAACCCTGACCTCAATGTTGATTGATCGAATGAAAGCCCACCTGGTGTTGGGTCGATCGATATTGTCTGTGTCGAGGCGGGCTTGCTCTCTTGCTGCCACCCAGTCCTGAGCTGCTCCTATCCTGTTCAGCTGCGGTCGCCCTGGAGCATTCTTGTGGAAGAGCATCACCCTAATGTCTTCGATGTGACGGATGCGGTAGGGATGGGTGTAGCGGGGGTAGAAGGCATTCTGGACAGTCTGCTGGATCTTTTGCATGATCTGGCCTGTGACATCTCCTCGGCCCCCTCATCACTCGCTTAGTGATCCTGCGTAGGGGAAGTAAGCGCTCCAGTCGATGGTCCGCCATCCGCCTCGCTACAGTCTTGGCTCACAAGCTAGCAGTCACCTCCTCGTCAAACTGACGAAGCTCACGTATCCACTGCGCTTTCTTGTGGGAATTCCAAGGATCATCTTTGGTAAGCGCTGGAAACCTTCCCGTCTTCATTGCTCAGGAGAGTTGTTTCTGCCACTCCTCGGCCCAGGCCTGTCCGATCATCTGGAGCAGGTTGGCTTTCTTGACCTTAGAGTAGCCTCTAAGGCCGAATTGCTGTGCAATAGCGCGAATCTGTGCAACAGTAATCATGGTGTATATCACTGTGGATGCTTGTCTCTAAATGGGCGTTCAGACCCTATTATGTGTGGTTGATCACACGGCGATCAATGGTGTATATCACTGTGGATGTTTGTCTCTAAATGGGCGTTCAACCCTACTATGTGTGGTTGATCACAAGGCGATCAGTGGTGTATATCACTGTGGATGCCTGTCTCTAAATGGGCGTTCAGACCCTATTATGTGTGGTAGTAGTAGTGTCGGGATTAAAATGATACTACCTCCCTCAACTGGCAGCTGTTCGGCGATCCGTGGCCCCCACCGCCCTCTCAATCCGTGGGGGCCTCCATCTAGAGGCATACACCAACCACCTGTCTCAACAACCCGGGGGCCCTCAATTTAGAGGCATACACCAACCACATGTCTCAGCAACCTATGCCCCAGGGATTGAGAGGTCGGTGGGGGGCACGGATCGCCGAACGGCGGCCAGTTGAGGGAGGTGGTATCATTTTAATCCCGACACTACTACTGAGAGAGAGAGAGAGAGAGAGAGAGAGAGAGAGAGGGGGGGGGGGAGAGGGAGGTGGATGTGGGGAGAGATGGGAGAGAGAGGCTCCCTAACCAATGACGATGCATATTAAAACTAGTTTTTAAAGAGCAGAAATTTCCCGCTTAAGAACCGCAATACTGTATGTTATATGACACTGACAGGCAGATGACTTGATCGAGAGCAGGACATCTTCGCGTAAGGGTCATATGGGAATCTAGAGGACATGAAAAGTGTCATCTCCTTCAGAGAGAAGTCATGTCTACGAATCTGAATACTGAATAACGAAAAGAAGAAGTAGATATTATGCAGAACGAGATGCCTATGCTGTCAGGAGAGTCTCAGTTGTTTGGAAATGCACATCACAATATTTCTCCAATGTGACCATGTCCTGTCATCCCTGGTGCGGAAATCAAACTTTACTGTCTGTCTACTTGCATGAAATACAGGTTGGTTTGAATTTCTCAGGCTGCAAATGTCATCACCTGGAACCAGTGATCCTCAGGAGTTTCGCTCATGAGATGACATCCTGTTCTCTACTCCGGCTTTCGTCCTTTGACACGTTTCCTCAACCAAATCCATCTGGATGACTTCTTGGCTGCCCCTGACCATCATTTCATTGATGCTTTCTCCCTACCACTCATGGTGTTCAAATCTGTTTCAACAGCGATTACACTGCAAAATGCATATACCATGTCATGATTGGACCTCAAGTTGCATTGTGCAAATGTCCAACAAGACCGGATATTTCCATACCTTCACCCCACCGCCCCCCGCCCCCCCCGCCCCCCCCCCCGCCCCGCATCTACACCGTTATTACTCACCATAACACAGTGCATTCCGGTAGCACCACTTGCAGAAGTTGTTATGCCCAGGGCACTATATCCGTTCTCAGATACGTGGTTGTTATCTGTTCTGGCAAAACTAGTTGCCTCTTCACGTCTGCTTTTATCTCTGACTTACATACTGTTTGTCGCCTTTCTCTTGGGCTAACATAATGGCTAACTCCGCTAGTACACTTTCGCACGTCGACACGCACCTTTCCTCTCCAAGCACAGTGTGCATATTGTTGTGATTTAATTTCTTTGCACACATCCCATCGTCCTATTCTGCTAACGCCATCTCAGCAGGTTGTTTGGGGGTGGGGTCAGGGGTGGGTGGGGATCGGTGGGGTTGGTGATGGTGGTGGCATGATAAACACTCTTTAACTGAACCGGATTTCACAAGGCTTCACTTCTTCATAAGTCACCCCACGCAATTTGATATGCTCTTCTTCACACATCATCCACAGTACTTCCGTGCGTATTCGTGACGCTCTGACTATTTTATTCTTTTTCTCCTCATCTTTAAACTTTATGGGTGTCGCCTCTCATTTAAAGTTGTCGAAGTCAAGCTTCTTTCATAGGCTTCAAACTATTCCGCGATTTCCATAATTACATTTACCCATCATTCCCTTGGCTTCAGTCGCCTATGGTTAATGCAGGAGTTTGGTCGCTGAGCCTTGTTCCACAAATTCCCTGTTGGATATCTTAGTCATTGTTAATCCAGTTATATGCGCATTGTGAGACTGGTTCTGCGGTGCTCAAGAATTTGGTAATGTTTGCTGTTGTACGATTGCCATTCAGGTACAGCTCTGATATACAAGGTTTGATATACAGTAACCTAGGACAGTAGCAGTTCTGACCTGCTAAGACTGATAGGTGAAGAGATTTAGCCCGGCCTCCTTCAGGTGCGACCGGTTTATAACTTCAACATGAGCCATCACACCATTCTGTATGCTCTGATCCGTTGGCCCCCTTTGAAAGTTATGTATCCATGCCACCACCAAAACATTAATAATATAACTAATACACAACTTGGGTATATGACAAAGGGCTATTCACGTAATGAAGGTAGCACTGATGGGCCTGTTGAATACGTTATCGCCTCAATGCACGGATAGTTCTTATGAGTGATTGAAACTAACTATTGTCGGGTCGCTTCGGTCCGGTGGATACCTGAGCGTGTTCGATATTAGCATCTCTGTTTCAATAAATCGGTCAACACTTCTTCACGACTGGCGTTCATGGAGCCTGGGGACTCATGAATTATAATCACCGCACAGAGGAGACCGTTTGTGTCGCCCATGGTAAAACCAGTTCTGACTGTCGATGCAATCTGGTGCATGGACTGCCATCCACCACCACCCCCTCCTAAGGGCAGTACCCGTCAGAAAAACCATGCACGCTTCAGATGCTGCACATCGTGACAATATATAGCAAACGTGATAAATATTTCGTAATTGTTTGCCCATTTTACCAGCTACTGTTTGTTTAGTCATGAAGACGCGCTTGTTCATAGGGCCATTTATTTAGTGTGCCTGACTTTCTCATGTCAGTATAGCTCACCACATTAATCATTTCCACAGTGGAATATTCGTATCTCCTTTTGAAAGCTTATGACGCAACATCTAGTTAAATTCATTTTTAAATACGCAATAGAATACTTCTTGTATGGTATTTGGTATTTCGCTGTCCGTCTCGTTGAATTGTTAAGACATGCATACCAATATACACGAGAACTATTCAGAATAGCATGCAATGTTTATGCCAACATAAGCTTATTGAGATCGCGCTGTGTTTTATGCCACGCGCATCTTCAGTAGTCTGTATCTAACGGATGAACTTGTCAGCTATTGATTTTGGAAATCGCATGGGAGATAGTCTCGATCCTATTAGAGTGTGTTTCCGCATGATGATGCGTTACCCAGTGGTCCTTAGCTTGCCTCGGATAATACAATTCGTAATTAGTATGCAGCGTAGGCAGACAGATACAGGGGTGTAATCTGATCGATAGAGCGCGAAACAAAAGAGAATAAACAACTTTAAACAAGATGATCCAAATATTTCACGCAACAGTTCATATAAAATTTACGAGTTTGGATGCCTCAAATGGATGTCGGAATTATATAAGAGCTGTGGGTATTTTTCTTCCGAGAATGGTAGGATTAACATGCAGTTTTAGCTCTTCAGGTGAATAAGCTGGCGCTTAAGCCTCAAGTTACAAAAGCGACTATAAGTGTGAAAGCACCAGGCAATATCAAAGCGGTCTCATTTCGTCATATTTTGCCACTCTGTCGTTTGGTCTGTCAGTCGGTTGGTCAGTCGGATGGTCGGCCAGTCAGTCATTCGACCGGTCGGTCGGTCGATTGGTTGGTGTGATTACGTTGTTTGGTGAGTGAGCTGGCCGGTCAGTCGTCGGTCGGTCGGTCTTAACACTGAAAAAAGGCATCGGTACAGCAATTTAATTTAAAGTTTCTTTACCTAAATTTGTCATATCGAGACTTAGTTTAGATTTACTTAGACTGCCCCGTAACTACTCTCCACCACCCTCACCATCCCTTGCGATTGGTTAGTGAAAGGTGTACTAAACAGTAGGTCACTTCAACAGGTAAAGGATTAATCCAACGTGATTGAGAACACGCACGTACGCACACACGTACACACGCACTCAGGTACGTACGCAACAATGCATCCACGGATACCTGCACGCACGCACGCCGGCAGGCACGCATGGTGGTGGTGGCCGTGGTGTTGGTGGAGTTGGTAGCCGTGGTTGTGGTGGTAGTGGTGGTGGAGGTGCCGTGGTGTTGTTGTTGTTGTTGTTGGTGGTGGTGGTGGTGGTGGTGGTGGTGGTGGTGGTGGTGGTGGTGGTGATGGTGGTGGTGGAGGTGCTGTGGCGGTTGCCGTTGTGGTAATCGTGGTGGTGGTGGTGGTGGTGGTGGTGGTGGTGGTGGTGGTGGTGGTGGTGGTGGTGGTGGATGTGCTGTGGTGGTGGCCGTTGTGGTAGTCGTGGTGGTGGTGGTCGTGGTGGTTGTGGTGATGGTGGGTTTGTTGTGTTGAGAGTTTATGATAATGCGAATGGGATTGCTTTGTTTACTAGATGCCTACCTCAGTCGATGAACTGTTTGCTGTTCTAAAGTTGTTCATAGTGACGCCTGAAATGACAAAAACAAGTAAATTTAGATAGGCCTGTGCCATACTTATGTTGAGTATTGTCAACTATATAAATCTAATTTTCTGGTCAATTCAAACTCGCAGAATACTACTAATAGAGTGATCCGATATGCCACTCAAGTATATGCCGTCATATGCAATTACGTCACATGCATGCTGACGTCACAATACATAGTGACGTATCTAGATCCGTCATGAACAATGAAAAGTCGGTCAAGTGCACGAATTATTTGCCATCTGATGACTTTACTATTCAATAACAATAGGCAGCAAGAGCCCATTCAAATTAATTTCAAAATATTCAACAGCTTTCCTGATCCTTGAATTTGAGATTCCGCTACCTCAAGGTTCAAAGTATATAAATCTACCTCAGTACGCGCTAAACGTGGGCGGAGCTTAGCTGGAAATGGGCGGGACATAGCTAGAAATGTGTCCCTCTATTGACTTAGCTAGATGAATTGTATTTATAACTGATTAGTTCATGGAGCAAAGGGTTAATCGTTTCTAAATGTGCTTCTATGAATTTAAATATCATTAAAAGGGATGGATCTACAACACTAACACGGATCCCACGACACACGGTAATCAAGACAGAAACAGTAATCTGTAAGATTTGCACTAGAGAACGTGTTCTTTATATTCATCAAATAAGAGTTTTGCCTGAATGGAGATTTATGGTCTATAGGTAAATTTATTTCACATACAGTTACGCTTAGAGACAGCTGAGCCAAAGGTTTTCATTATTTGCTCGTGTGATAGGAAAATATATTTCAATACGTCTGCATGCTTGTGTGGACTGTGTCATTACGGCAAAACATTTCCTCACGAATCTCACGAGATACTGCCATAACACATCATTATCTAGCCATGCCTCCAAGGTGCAATATTGTTACATAATCCTCACTGATGCTGGATTGCCATCAGCCATTTAATTATGCTATATCCTGTCTTCATGACATCGGGTCTCCTAAAAATACCGCCGTAAATTTATATTATAAAGACGACATAATTAATATGCCCGTCTTCGGTGACCGAATTTCATTTCACTTCTGTGGATTGGTAATTGGAAATATAATATAAATTTGTAATTACTTCGCAGTTGGGAGCGATGCATAAAAAAGAGGATGGCAGGCAAGCATAGTTGGCCCTTTTATACGTTTTGTGTCTCGGGTCTGATTATATCAAATATCTGGTTCTTTATCCATTACTATTCCATATCTCACTCGTCGCCAAGTGAATATTTTCTGCTGGATCACATACTGGCGGAGTACACGTCTATCTTTCCAATGGCGGAACCTACAGGTGAAACAGCTACAGCTACAGATGTCTCAATGACGAGCGAACTGGTTTCAGTAGACATCCCTCAACACTGATCAGATCGCAGATACGTCGCCTATGTGTTGTCAGTCATCGTCATATTGAGGTTCCGATTCCTACGTTGTGAACTCGGAGTTAGCCATACTATCCGTTGATTACAAAAACGTTTTACTGAAGACATCCTATCTGCCACAATACATTATTTCCTGATGCCAGGTTGGAAGATACAATTTTCCGTCTTTATTGACATTGACATTTATTGGCAGCAATGTTTCACAGCCTTCAACACGCATTAGTTCACGCGCACCACCACAGATAAATCTGCGAGACATTACTAGTTTACAGCTTGCATCATCGATTTGCACAGCGAGTAACTAAAGTTGACGATAGCGCGTGCCGCTGTCTACCAGAATTAACACTCTATGCTCACTTTTAAATCAAATGTCATGCGCTACCGCGGTGCACCCGGAATCCATAGACACACATAGCTTGCTATGTTTAGATACATTACCATGTATGAACTGAAACATTCACGTACATAATGGACCGGTCCAGTTTTAGCTATGCCCCGCCCATCCCTAGCTAAGATCCACCCGTACGTCGCTCGTTTTGGGATCGATCGATCCCCGAACGCCCGGATAATCAATATCCAGAAGACTATACAGGTAAGTTGTTGAGTTTTTTTAAACTAATTTGACTGGATGCTGTTGCTGCCTATGGCAGCAACAACGCCGAATAAAATTAGTTTCAAAATATTCAACGGCATCTTTATCAAATACTAAAGACATACAATTCGTACAACAACGTTTAGTCCGCGTTCAATTATGTGTTCGTGACATACTCATCTATGTCATTCACGACGTCGTTGATTATGACGTCATCCTCCACCTCAAGTAGTTGATTATGACTTCATATGATGGATGGATAAAATGGACATGTATATTACGCGCTAACAGATCGATTTATTTATCCGTTTATGTAATCATACTGAGAAATAATAATCAAAAAGTTCGAATAAAATAGAATGTGCCAAATTCAACACTATGTTGTTTGAGTATGCAACACTATGTTGTTTGAGTATCAATACAGATGCGCCCTCACACACAGTATTAAGGTGGTCAACCTAACAGGTGCCAGGACCAATGCAGCGTGGTTTGAGTATACCACACCATTGCCATCCTCCAATACCCTCTTCACATATATGTAGTAAAGCAGTAAGGTTAGTACGTGTCTGTCTTGTAGGCAAAACCAAGAAATGTGTTCTGCAGTGGATTCCTGTCCATTTGTGGGATAGACGGTAATAAAACAGCAGATAGTCCTGCAAGAGAAGGAAGAAAACTGTCCCAAACAGAAGCCATGTCTGACTTAGAGAAGAAAAAGAGTTATCATAAAAAATAAACTTCTGAAGGTGTTATTACAACAACACCCTGGCTACAAAGCAGCTGATGGTCACTACTCTCTTTTCAAAGCAGAGCAGCCATTTTTTCGCTTTAGAACCGACCATATAAAACTAAAGTCCACCTATATCACATGTTGAAAATTGGAGATTTTGACCTTTGTCTATGTGGACCAAGCCCCATGACGAAGCATATCTCGAAAGATTGCCCTTTGCATAATAATCTTAGAGGACGCACTTGACATGCATATATCACCACAGATGACTTGCCCTGTAGGTGGAGCTTAGAATACACCTTCCGTATCCTCTGCGTGTCGTAAGAGGCGACTAAAGGAGGTAAGGGTGAGGTAACCCTGACAGAAACGTCGAGTGCTGAAGACGGAGGTTCCAGGCCGCACGGCGCACTCTAATAAACCATGGATCCACGCACTTAGCGCTTATGATCATGTCGATAGTCACTTACAGGACTGGCGGTATGATCAGCGAACGAAAAGAAGAAGAAAGAAGACCACAGATGACAAGCTCTATGCCCCCCCCCCCGCCACCTTGGGAAATTAAGAAATATGACAGACTTCATCCTGATCAGGAGTATGGCTGTCTGACAAAAGGAGCAAACGATGATGATGATGATGATGATGATGATGATGATGATGATGATGATGATGATGATGAAGCATGGTAATTATTATCATGAACAATAGTGCTGTCGTAAGCGTCCAATGACAAGTGACAATACTTATCCTCGACAAGTATTTAAGCATGTGGGCTGAAGATGACAAAATACCAAAATCATGTACGATTTAATAAATAGTATGTTGCATATGTGGCCCTAATGAGATTGCAAGCTGTTGATGCCTATATGGCAAAAATACGCTTCTGTCAAATTATTTTCAAACTATTCAGCATCTTGCCTATATAGCTACCTAGGATTTGAGGTTCTGGCAATTCAGGTTTCAAAGAGTCAGGCGTGTATTAGTAAACCATGAGTTAGATCATACAAGCCCACACATGTGGCCTATATCTTTACGTTACATATGTTGTATTTCCACGGTGTTATGCTGAGAATGGAGATGAAGGCTGGGAATCAGCTTTGAACGTAACATTTTATCAATTTCCATTCTTAATTCGCTTTATTCAACCGTTTTCTGACGTGCAGACTATTTTGTGCAATGCCCATTAACATTATTTACTGCTATATCTAGTTGAAATTCATTGCTACAATTTCCTCCGTTGTCCGAATATTCTCGCGACATTTTATTACACATGAGCATTGGCGTTACATATTAAACTCATAAAATCGATTGCTTTGAAGTACGGTGATGGCTCAGGGGAACAGTACTGATGACAGCATGGCGCTATGCAGACAGTGGCATGAACACTGAGATGCAGTCACTTCAGACGTCAGATGATTTTATTAATGCTGGATGAGAACGAGAAGGCTGATGTTGAGGCATAAATGGGCACATTGGCAGTAACAAGAGCTATGAAACATACCCGAAGGGAAACTAATTCCGGACTTGTTTTCAAGGAACATAAAAGAATACGACATCGTAAGATTTACATAATTCTCTGATATTGTCATACATAGAGGATCAGGAACGAGGTACCATTTCATATCGCTATTATCAACCGAGTCCAAAATTATCACATTGCACGAGCTTTAGCGAATGCAATGTGTTAAATTTAGCCGAGGTCGGTAACAATGATATGAAATGGGATCGAGTTTGAGATTCTATTTATCACATAAACTGTTGACAAATTTTCCAATGAAGTAAATCCCTGAAACCCGTTTGCACACACCATTTTGCGATGCTCATTTTCCACGATAATGGACATTTACATTTAACTATGCCCCGGCAATCTCTAGCTAAGCTCCTCCCACACCTCGCTCATGTTGGGATCGAGCGCTTTCTGAACTTCTTGACCATCGATTTCTAGAAAACTATGTAGGTAAGCTGTTGAATATTTTGAAACTAATTGACTGGGTGCTGTTGCTGCCTATGGCATCAACAGCACCCAGTCAAATTAGTCTCAAAATATTCAACAACATGCTTATTAAATTGTAGAGACATGCAATTCCTACAACGCGTCAGACTATTAAGCGTTAAGCCCAGGTAGCATTATACTGATTCCGATACCGATAAGCGATAACGATTTATTTGTTAAAATCGGTAATGTGCAAACCCTATGAGACATGTCAGACCACAGCGATAACGATAACGATCCCGTTTCCAGAAAAAAATCGGTATCGGTGGAATTGCTTCAAGAGCGATTTTTTTATCCGATAAATTTAATGAACCAATCAAATTAATCGTTTTTCAGTGACGTTATAGACCACGCCCATGTTGTTTCCACATGCACAGACAGAATAGATGGACGATCTGGGAAACCAACTAATTTTAGAGGGAGATAAAACCCCAGTAATCTATAATAAAAGGCACCAAGATTTTAAAGATGTTACCAATAAGAGAGATTATGGAGGGCTATAGGTGCGAGGTTGGGCATAAGTGGTAAGTGATGTGTTTAAAATGCTATGCAAATACTTTCGCTGGTGGACGGGGAAGTGAGCAATATTTCGTATGGCGACATGCATGCACACACAAGATTTCAACTTCATTCGGACACGGGCAACTTTCGGATGTGGGATTCCTTGAAATGGCATTATTATTGCGTCATTCATGGGCTTTCCCCCAAATCGACATGCTATTATTCTGTACAAGTGATCCAAAATAAAAGTTAACTTCATAGTAAGCGCGCTGGAATGTGAAAGACTGATAGAATTATTTAGAAAATATTCATGCCTCTTTGATGCCAGCAATCCCGACGATAAAGATGCCAATTGCAAACACAGATCAGACAGGAAGTAGTAGTAGTAGTAGTAGTAGTAGTAGTAGTAGTAGTAGCAGTAGTAGTAGTAGTAGTAGTAGTAGTAGTAGTAGTAGTAGTAGTAGTAGTGGTAGTGGTAGTGGTAGTAGTAGTAGTAGTAGTAGTAGTAGTAGTAGTAGTAGTAGTAGTAGTAGTAGTAGTAGTAGTAGTAGTAATAGTAGTAGTAGTGGTAGTAGTAGTAGTAGTAGTAGTAGTAGTAGTAGTAGTAGTAGTAGTAGTAGTAGTAGTAGTAGTAGTGGTAGTGGTAGTGGTAGTGGTAGTAGTAGTAGTAGTAGTAGTAGTAGTAGTAGTAGTAGTAGTAGTAGTAGTAGTAGTAGTAATAGTAGTAGTAGTAGTAGTAGTAGTAGTAGTAGTAGTAGTAGTAGTAGTAGTAGTAGTAGTAGTAGTAGTAGTAGTAGTAGTCCATTTGTTTGGCCTAGAATAGGCCTACACCGTTCCCACATTGACGTTATTACGCAGGGATTCCCCTAAATCAACGCTCAGAGCACAACTGTTGGCTGGTAACGCCGCCAACAAACAGCTGACCCGCATTGAGCTTACTATTGCACTAAAAACACCGCAATTTAAACCGTCGCTATGACAAACTAAAGTATATTATTTAAGTCATACATCATTGGAAAGCGCATTCAATTGTCTATACATTATTGCATTATTTTTTATATTTTTGTACAATTTTCATTGGGTTATTTGCGTATATAAAATAGACCAATATACCTAGATTCATTAAATCAAGTGGACCATAGGGACTATTTTAAAATCACATGACTTCAATAATATTATCAAAGTAGGTCTTCATATAAGCTGCTAAAAATGCGTTGTATCTTATTCCAATAGTAAAGTAATGCTGTTTGGGTGTCGGCTGTCGCCATAACCAGCCAGAAGTGGTATGTGCAATGCGTTTTGGGAAGATATTTTCCCAAAATACGCTAATGTTGGAAAGGTCTAATACGCATGCGCATGTACGCACAAATGGAATCCTAGCATAAATAGTTTTATACGTTTATTTATAACCTGTTATGAATGCAGTATTTATTCTGCTTCAAATATATGTGAAAATAAGAGGCGCGTAGGGCCTGTGGCGCTCACCTGGACAAACAGCATTTGAACCATTTGCATTTAAAGACATGATGGATAATTTTCGGAAAGTCTAAGATGGCGACCAAAAGAATCGACTAATCAAAATTCTGTATATATGTTCTGAAGCAGACCCACCTAGGGTCCTTCAGCTGAGATTGATTGAAATCTGACAAGCGGTTAATGAGGTGTAGGCTTTTAACTGATTTACCAAAACTTTTGATGGCCATCCAAAAACTGACCGACCAAAGTTCTGCATACTAGATCTGAAGCCTGCCACTATAGGGGCCTTCCTTACAAGTCTGATTGAAATCGCCCAAGCAATTAATGAGGAGTACCATTTTAAGCGATATCTGGTAAATTTTCATAAAATTCCAGATTTTCACAAAAAAATTTACCAGTCAAAATTCTGGATACAAGTTCTGAAACCTACATCCATAGGATCATTTAACATAGGAATGGCTATGGCCATGAGTCTGAATTTTCAGACATATACATTTTTATAAGATTCCAAATTGGTCACCATTAAAATTATTAATATGTAAACATTTTCCACTTGCCACTTATTATTGTCGCGTGTCACAGACACACACGCACGCACCTATGTAAATGCGTACACACGTACGTACATACAGACTTACATATATACGTACGCACGTGCGTGCGTGCGTGTATGGACACATACACACGCATGCATGCATTCATAGATATATACATTCTGGTGTGTGCGTATATTTTTGTACGTCTTCTATCGCAGGATTGGTTCACTCTATTGGCACTAAACTTGGACACATGTTTTCATCTATCAGGTGGATTTGCAAATATTTGAAAATACTCCGTTGAATATGGCAATTGTGCTCATATCGAAAAATATGGAACGGGCTAGATGGGTTGTTTATATGGTAAAGTATAGTATAGAATCATTTATCATATAAACAAGCCTTCTAGCCAGTTCCATATTTTTCGATATGAGCACATGTGCCATATTTAACGGAGTATTTTCATTGGCTGTTGGGTGCGCAACCCGTTTAAATCGACCAATTAAAACCTCGGTTGATGTGAGCGTGACGCGTAGGGATTACTACGCGGTATTGTTTACTACGATTTGTCATTCATGAAACGTCATCGCAAAATGTCATCGTTTGACAGTTTATCAGTCGGTAGCGAAATAACAATTGATGGCCGTGGCTCTGCGATAGTCTTAGATGAAAAGTGTAGTTTACGGCTGACATCGGCAGATTTTGTGTTTGTCACTATATCTTGCCGCGCATTCAGTATCTGTTATCAAGTAGTGGTGCGTCACAGCGGCGGTATCGATTTCACGAAAATCAACGATGAGAAATCAGATAAAAGTCACATCAGCAACTATTGGAAAATATTTCAAAATTACAGTTTATATGATAAATAAAATCTCATACTCTGTCACTTTTCATATCACTATTATGAACCTCGTTGAAAATTATCAATTTTGCACTCGCTAAATCTCGTGCAAATTGATGATTTTCAACTCGGTCCATAATAGTGATATGAAAAGTGGCCTCGTTCCAGATTCTCTATTTATGACGTAATTATTATGACGTCATCCTACACGACGATTAGTTGATTATGACGCCATATGACGTCATTCCTCTATAAAGGTCCATTGCAGTGTGTACATAGTAAATATAATCATGAGTTCTATCCCCAGCATGATTAAAGTTCCAGCAAGAATAACACACTTTTACCCATTTCCGGCGCTTGTTTCCTGTCATGTTAGGCGGAAATTAATCTTACATCCGGGTGCTTGTTCAAGCTTCTCTTAGTGAATGGCTAATCTGGACAGAAATTTGATTATTCACGTTCGCATGGTAGAACAACCAATTAACTCTTTTTGCTCTAAATTTATAGAGAGAATCTGTTTCAAGAAAATTAATATGAAAGACGAATATTGTGAAAGAAAAATTATCTAACATCCACTGTTTGAAAACAGAACCATAGGTTGGGTTTTAGCAATGATATACATACTGAATACTGGTCATAAAATTCAGGTTACTATGGGCCGAGACACGCCATGCAACAGCAAGCGCAACGGTTTTCGCATGAGACCGCATTTCATACCAAGTTCATCAGCTTTGCCTGAGTTGTCTTTCCATTTAATATTAACATAGCAAGCCATATACATCAAATCAAATATATGATATGCTAATTTAAGGTAATTTTCAACAAAATGTTGACATATATAGATTAAAATTAAACAAGATTATTATCAGTGTCGTATTTAGTGAAGGCCAACTGTGCCATAGCTCCATGCCCGAATAACAGACTCCGGTCTAACGAAAACAAATTTTAGAAGAAATGTTATTAAAACATTAGATATAGTTAGGTAAAATACGTGACGTGCCTTCTTAGTGCATCTATATTTCAAAATGTTTAAATAAATATTAGCCCGTCCGATAAGAATAGATGCATAACTGATTAAATGTAGGACATCTTAAGACATTCCATGTGACTGAACACATGACTGGACGTCACGTGCTAACAATCAGAGATCATTTGATATCACCGAAACAGTAAAATGTACTTATAAGTACTATAACAACAAAGTAGTACTGCATTCAGCACAGGGTATCCCCACGTCGGTTAATCTAACTGAATGGATCACTGATCATCTTACCCACATAATATACCCACATAATATACCCATATAATAATATACCCATATAATACACTCATATAATAATTTCAGTAGAATGTTTACCATACTGTTGAATACCAGGCATTGTGAAAGAGTATATCTAGACTCCAGTCCCGTAACGCGAAAATCACGAGAACCCCTGCGCGTCCTCCCAATAAGAAACAATATCTCCATGACTGTGAAAGGCCCAATACACACACCAGAATGCTTGAAAATAAGATTGTTAAAATTGTATACTTTTAGAGGCTAAACTTGAGTACCTAAATGTAATGAATCGAAATAAAGCTTAACGTATGACCATTTCTTTCCGAATAAATGAATATAATAGTTTATTCGGCATGTTGAATTTTGTAATACGCATTAATAATTCAATATCAGAACTAAAAATGTTTGATTAATTTAATATAATCTAATATAGTTTTTAGTTGTGAAGTTGAATTAGGAATGCGTGGCTAAAAATTATTTTAATTTATATGGAATTTATACTGAAAGATTTATGTAGACTCATTACATTGAGGTAGGACTACGCAATTTAATTCTCTAGATGCATACACATTTAACAATTTTCGAATCAAGTATTGTGTGAATGTGGACCTTTAATATTTTTTCTGATAGTATCAATGGACCTTTCTAGTTTTAGCTATGCCCTGTGCATCTCTAGCTAAGCTCCACCATCACCTCGCTCGCGTTGGGATCAATCGATCCCTGAAATCTCTGACTATCAATTTCCAGAAAACTGTACAGGTCAGCTATTGCACACTAATTTGACTGGGCGCTGCAGCCTATGACAGCGCCCAGTCAAATTAGTTTCAAAATATTCAACGGCATGTTTCTTAAATAGAAAAAACATACAATTCGTACAACGTGTCGGGCTATTAAGTGTTAAAGGCGGGCTTAATCGAACCATTTATAACGTCATGATTATGACGTCAGCATACACGTCGCGTAGTTGATTATGACGTCATATGCTTGACTGAGGAAATGGATTCATGAATTATATGGCACCTGTCATCAGTGTGCCCTAATACGACAAGCAAACAGACCACTCTGTCATCGCTGTGCGCCTGTAACTGTCGAAATCGCGGTTTTCATATTCTGTTACATCTGTGATAATAATTGACATTCATATTGTTGGTTTAAACAGAATCTATTTTTTGTCTGAGAGGAACCGCAATAAGACAAGTGTTATAAGCGCGTCTCCAATATAAATATATTACAATGCATGATGTAACAAGACGTTCATGCCATAGATGTTACTATAATATGTTTAAACACGTGGTGACATTATATTATATCGTTATAGTCATGATGCTTGATAATGGATCTGTTAAATCTTGTATGTCGGCATAACAGAGTTAGTCTGTCATAGATCAGTCATCATGGCTAGTATAGGAACCCATGTACTCGTATTGGTCAGTACCTAGGGTCATTTCAAAATTGCTGAATCCAGTCTGTCACTCAAGTATTCAAATTACAATCAACTACGTCGCTTTTAAGCTAGCGTCACAATACTAATTGACAGAAATACTCCGTCATAAACCTGGAATAGTCCGTCAAGCTGTGGGAATTGTATGTCTTCACCGTCTAATAAACATTCTATTGAATATTAAAACTAGCTTGACCGCTGTCACTGCCATAGGGATGAATGTATAGTTACAATGAAATTGGGATGCCGGGAGTCCAGGTTTCAAAGCATACAACTCGATCCCAACACGCACAAAGCATGGACAGAGTCTAATTAGACTTCAGCGGGGCATATAACCAGAAGTGGATTCAGTAATTATACGGCACAATGGCCACCCCATGGGGCTTATACATATTGGTGTAAGTTGAGACAGCAACAACCTCTAACCGTAATCCTTCCAAAGGAAATCAGTTTTATTTCCTTCGCATGCATGAATTATTGTCCATTTTGCAGCTTTATGATAGCTCATATATGACCATGAATTTCTTCACATTTATGCATAGCAATTGACTCAGGTGAGTGCTAATCATATCTAACAATATACATCACGTTTGTGTTTGTTATTCTACTACGAAGCCACTGGCCATTGACAAATAGACTTTTGTTCTGGCCCCAATCTTGACACAACTTTTCAACCTTTCTCTTAGAAACTCTCATTTTCTTGGAAAGTGACGAATGTAACGTCAATTTTCAAAAAGGGTGGTAAGAACTCATGTTCACATTATCGCTACTGAGTTGTTTAAGTAAAGCCATAGAAAGGACTGTTTTTAATTACGTTTACAATTAGAGATGGTATAACACCTCACCAGTCTGACTTCCTTCCTAAGCCTTCAACCATCAATCAGTTATTAGAAATGTATACCGATATTGTCGATGCACTTGATAATCAAAAAGAAGGACTGTTTTTATTTTGTTATATATCCAAAGCATTTGACAGAGTCTGACACCGCGGCCTGCTGCATAAACTGGTACAATTTGGCATTACTGGAAAACTACTTGCATGGTTTGGAAGTTATCTAGAGAATCGTCACCAGCGTATAGTGACTAATGGGAGCGAATCTATGATGCGTTCGTTCGTTGTATTCTGGTGTACCGCGAGGCTCAGTTCTCGGTCCTCTACTGTTTCTGATCTTTATAAACGGCTTGCCCAGTGGTATCCTAAACAATATTACCCTGTTTGCTGATGATACGCCCTATATATGATATCTGACCACCTACGCAAGGTGCTTCTATAGATAATGACCTACAGGCAGTAACCCAATGGGCTGACACCTGGCTGGTCGGATTTAATGCCTTAAAACCACTTGCTTACTGGTCTCATTGCGTAATAATCATACAGTAGTTCCCTTAAAGTTTAAGAAATCAGAACTACTTCCATCCAATTACCATAAACACCTCGGAATTACTTTTAATAGTGAAGGTCAATGGCTTAATCACGTGGAAGCCCTAATATCCAAGGGCCAGAACAAACGTTTGCTACTTAAGGGTCTTAAATATATAGTAGACCGAAATGTCTTGAAATAATCTATAAAAGCTTCATCAGGCCATGTTTGGAATACAATGATGTTGTTTCGGATAATCTACCACTATACCTTATCACTAGACTTGAAAATGTCCAAAAAGAAGCACTTAGAACAATAAGCGGTTTAACCCGTAGTGCACACACGGACGATCTATACATTGAAACGGGAATAGAAACACAATCTAATAGACGGGAAAGCCACAGATTAGTTCTGCTCTACTAAGTTGTTAACAGAATGACATGCTAAACATTGACTAACCACCTTCCCTTGATATCCCAAATCCGGAACCCATTTAATATCCGGCACTCGAATCGTTTTACACCCAACAGATGTCGTACTGAGATCTACAATGGATCATTCTTCCCAGCAACAATGTGTGCCTGGAACCACGTTCCTGCGCCTGTCACAGCGTCTACTACCTTACAAGAATTTAAGAGTAAACAAAAAGGAATGCAGAGCATAAGACAACCCCCACCCTGGTTCTATGTTGGGTCCAGATCAGCTAATATTAATCTAAGCCGGCTTCGTCTTGTATGCGGTAGTCTTATAGGTCTCTGTTTGACAATCATCTGTCGCACTCCACAAGTTGTTCTTGTGGACATCCTGATGAAACAGTTGAACATTATATCTTCTACTGTCCTCTTTTTATGGAGCAAAAACTTGCTTTCCGTAATGCATTAGTGGCTAATGATATTCCTCATACACTCACGCTAAGACACATCTTGTATGGCGACACTAATTTCAATATAGAAAGGAATATCAAGACATCAGAAACTATCTGACAATATTTTGTCGATAAGGACCGGTTTTAGCAATATCCCACTTACTTATCCAAATCTGAAGCAAACTGTATTCGAACTCGTGTTTATATAACTGGTGAAATAGACAAAACATAATATAAAACAGTGATCCAACAATGGACATATGTGGATGCATTCAGTACGGTGCAGATCGGGCATTTCCCGGGCAAAATTAACCTACTGTTGAACATTTCGGATACGGCTGAATTGGAGGACATTGCTACTGAAGGAATTAATGTCGTCCAGTCCAATTACGTTCAAAAAGTTCAACAAATCATTTCTTACTAACTAACTAACTCTCTCTCTCTCTCTCTCTCTCTCTCTCTCTCTCTCTCTCTCTCTCGCTCTCTCTCGCTCTCTCTCTCTCTATCTCTATCTCTATCTCTCTCTCTCTCTCTCTCTCTCTCTCTCTCTCTCTCTCTCTCTCTCTCTCTCTCTCTCTCTCTCTCTCTCTCTATCTCTCAACAAATGTATATACTATATTAGTAATGTTAATGCTATAGTGTGCATCCGCCACTTGTCATTATGTATCATGTATCATAACCGTATATTATGTCTGAGACACGGGCATAAGACGTATATCTTATCGTGCTCTCACTTAGACTAAAAATAAATTCTGTTTAAACCAAATAGACTTTGAATTCTCTAGATAAAACCTATGTCATTTATGAGTGGATGTTAATGTGTCTGCTATCTTAAGTGTGACAAAAATTCTGAGTAATAAACAGACCGTTCATTATCGCCCATCTCTAAGCGATCTGGGTTCCCATAACTTGGTATAAAGAGGGATCTATTTCTAGCTAACCCACGCCTCTCTCTAGCTAAGCTCTGCCAACTTTGTATGCATATTGGAACAGATTTGAAACTTTGAAACCTGAATTCCCAGAATATAAATTTCAAGGTAACTAACTATATTATTAAGCTGTAGAATATTTTGAAACTAATTTGACTGAAAGCTATGGAAACAACAGCTCCTAGTCAAATTAGTTTCAACATATTCAACATAATGTTTATTAAATAGTAAATTCACCAAAAATATACAACTCAGGCACGTTCGTGACGGACTTTTACCATTTTCGTGACGGACCTACCTCTTTTATTTCGACGTCAGATAAAAGTGGCGTAATTGTTTATGACATTAGATACGTGAGTGACAGACCGCATCCATCCATTGTTCCACTGAAGGAAAAACGATCGCCATTACTCCCCTTCATTCTGGTGAGACGTTTTCATGTCTTGTAGTGCATGGATTGTATTAGTTGAAGGGGCCTGTGTTACTGGAACTTGAGTGTAACGTAGCCTACATGTGATGAAAACATAGATGCTCGTCAGACCACGTGAATACCAGAACACGGTAAAGGCGCTGTATGGTCGGTGGTCTTATATCACCACCATCGCTCAGAAAGAACGACCATGTGGTGAACCAAACATTCCCCCTGGCAACTGGCTTAGATTTAATCCACAGAATTAAATATGATATAGTATATTGATGCGTATAAATTGTTATTATACGTAACATAGCAAGCACAATCTTTGTTCAGAAACTGTAAACATGTAAGCGGTCGATTGTTAACATAAAATATCATAGTCTGGAGGGTATGTACGCGCGCACACTCACGCACACACGCACGCACTCACTCACGTACGCACGTACATACCCACGCGGATGCATGGCAGGCAGACAATAATTGGCAATGCCAGTAGCGCAAGAGGTATTGGTAAATTAATTTTGCTTAGGTCTATCTGAAAAGCGGTTTATATCCTATGGCAGCAACAGCATCCAGAAATATTAGTTTCAAAATATTCAACAACTTACCTCGAACCCGAAAGTGGGATTCTGTGACTTCAGGAATCAAAGTATATAAATTTGATTTTAACACACTTAAATAGTGGGCGTAACTCAGCTAGAAATGTCCGGGACATAGCTAGAAATGGATCCCTCTATTCCAGACGGGATTAGTATGCCGAGGACAAGCGTAATATTCACCAAAATCCTCCATAAGCCTTCATTTATTCCCACGTCTCAACAACGATATTGATTATTTGTCATGTATCCTTTCTAATGACCGGCGTAGATATAGCGACACAACTAGTGGGCGACTAGTTGTGCGTAGTTGTAACGAGCTCGATTGAGTTGTTTAAATGTATGCTGGATAAAGACTAGTTGGGGATTAGTTGGCGACTAGTCGATAACCAGTTGTTCAGATTAAACATGTTTAATGCTAACGACTAAGTGATTGATTGATTTAGTTGGCGTATAGTTCGGGTCCCTGTTAAACATGTCCCATTCACGCCAAGACTATGCTGCCCTGCTGGCATAAATGAAGGCTGTGTGTGGCTCTGAGAATAGCCGCTTTAGCCCTGAAAAGGGCTTGATGCTGTACAAAGTACTTGCATTGTTGTTGCGAAGCACGTTGCTGTTGTTGATGTTGACTCGACTGGCGACACCCTTGGTGGTGACCGATGGTGACAGATGTTAATAGGTATCTCAGTGGCTCTGAAAAGGGCCGTTAACAGATTATATAGCCCTCAAAAGGGCTGTTGGTTTGAGTACCTGCTATGCGTGTTTTGGCCATTCTTAGCTGTTTGTTTTTTCGTCAATTGTGACACCTGGTGGTGACAGATGATAGAACGCAGCCTTAGGTAACTGCCGCTTGTGGTGACGTTTGTCAACAGGCCAAGAAAGCTTGGCGGGCAGTCTGGACCATCTCCGCTGCTCTATAGCATGACAGCCCGATTTCGTCTGGATAATCTGGGCGAGCGTGCCCAATGCGTCACGCCGTTAGCTCACTCCTGCAACCAAGCCAGACGTTATGCACACACTGGAAGCAGAAGATATACCGCCAGGCACCACATCCCAAGGATGACTGACTTCAAAACACAGCTCACCGTTAGCTTACCAGACTGGATAGCAGTTGTGTAGAGTAGAGCTGAAGAACTGGAATGCTCTCCTACGAGACGACGAGGTAACGCATCCGACTTCGCCTGGACTTCATGTCACGCTGTTAGCTCGCCACTGTAGCTGGTACAGTGGCTATACGGCTGGGCACCACGTGCTCAAGACGACAGACATCTGTAGAACATCGCTCACCGTTCAGCACCCCAACTGGCCAGCAGCTATGTCACTAGTAGAGCTGTAGACAAGGCATGCTCTCCGAAGAGACGACGAGGTAGTGTGTCCGACTTTATCCAGACTGTGTGCCAAGCTGTTAGCTCACCGACAACACCACGCTACTATGACGCCACGAAAACTTTACGTGGTCTACGGAATCTACACTTAGTCCTTCACGGCTCCCGCCCTTGCACCGCGACAAGGTAGCTTGTACGACTTTGCACGGGCTGACGACTAAGTGTCGACTCAGTCGTTTTATGAACGCTGGCCAGTTGTGAGTTGTCTGGGGCTCTTTATGCAATCAAAAGAGACGATTCGGCTTTTGCAAGATACAGGCATCTAAAATTTCATCTAGACCTATGTTATTTTAAACAGCAAATAGCAACATCATCCATGCAATTGTCATATATTTTCTAAAGATGCGCGCTCTGAATCAAATAATGTATTACGAGACACTTGGCTCAAAACCGGTCTCTTACAAGAGAAGAGATCTCGTAATAGATGTTCAAATGTCATTCATAATTAGTGTTAAGTATTCGTGTAAAAATCGGTATTAGAATATTTGTAACATTATGAATGAATATTCGAAATATTCCAATATTTCAGATGTGAGCTAAATAGAAACGCAATATCGTCTGTAAGCGTGTGAAACATGGACGCTTTGTTAGTGAACTATGATTGCCACATCGGTAACACAGGGCCCAAAATATGCTTGATATCTGCCAAGTTTCCAGTCACTTGCTTTTGAAACTCAGTGAAAAAATGCGGTATAAATATTGTTATCATACATTTCCTATATTTCCTTTGGAGGACACATTTGGTAAAAAAACCCCAGATTTCTCGAAAACTATTGGAGTGATCCACTATAAGCTTTATACGTAATCAAGGGATTATTGCGATTACGAGTTTATCAAGGTTCCAGTCGATCGGACGAAACACAATTTTTTGCGGACATTTTGAAAAAAAGACATTGTTTTCTTTCGACTTCTCCCTGTAAGGATATACAGTTCTGTCTAGGCATCGGTATATGTTATCATAGTATCTTCTAATATGATCATTGAACTTGTGTGTGAGCGAAACTTCTGACATTGATGACATAAAGGTTTATCTTGACACTAAGAAAAGACCGTGACCGTCAACCTGCTGCTATGGGATAAATACAGTTGGCGTCGTCGCAGTTCGAACACTTTCCTTAAAGGGATGACATTGGGTATTATAGGGGAACTTCGAACATGTTCATTAATCTGTTCAGGCTAACATGCATTCGTTTCTGGCAAAGAAAATCACGAAAACGGGTAACTTTGCCCTTAAGAGTAACCTTGACCGTTTATCTTTGGCTCTAAAATCAACAGACATCTTCTGGAGCCAAGGGTAACATCCAACCCACGTACTAGTGGTAATCCTATAACACTGTACTCACAATATAAATAATGCAAAATTGCAAATTGCTATGCATGTCATGGTTATCACGAAAACTATTGAATACAATTTGAAATTAATACCAAATCAAACTTATGTAGGTCCTATGCAACATTTTGGTAGCCATTTTGAAAATCTTATTTTCAATCCAATCTAAGACAATTGTGTAATTTTGCATAGATATTCGAATATTTGTACGCTATATGAATATTCGTTAATATTGGTCTATGTGAATCAATATTCAGACCGAACACCATTCATAATTGGATTTGGTAATTGCATGAAGTAGTCTTTTATGGAAGGCATTTTGCTGTGAATATGCATGCACCTTTAATAGAATTTTAAATCAATATACACCTTTTCTTCTATCTAGAAATGTTGCCCGTTAAGTAGAAATGCGCATGCTATCGCTAGAGTTTTCTTCTTGTGCTGTGACATACGACCCCTAATTTTATGAATTCACACCAAAATGTGCAACTAATTATATATCATGTTCCGGCAAATATACATAACTCCCGGTGGTTGAATGTAGGCAGCTACTAAAATGTATGTTGAATGTCGTTATGTGTACGCTCATACACAACTGGTTGGCGACTTGTCTACAACTGGTTGGCGAACAGCTAAGTTATTTGTCTGATTGGTGTCTATCCAGTACGTGATTCCAGGTCCCATTCACGCCACATATAGGATGGCGTAAGACGAAGCGTGAATATCTTCTATGGCTCTAAGGACATATAGCAAATGAAGAACAATGGTGTTGATGCTGGGAATAATGTAACGTTTCTGAGCGATTGCAATGGACGTTTTCAGGTTAATCCATCCATCCATCCATCCATCATATGACGTCATAATCAACTACGTGAATTGTAAGATGATGTGATAATCATGACGTCATGAATGACTCGATATAATCCGTCTTTAACGCTTAAGAGTCCGACACGTTGCACGAATTGTATGTCTTTACCATTTAATAAACATTCTGTAGAATATTTCGAAACTAATTTGACTGGACGCTATTGCTGCCATTGTTTCAAAATATATAACAGCTTAGATAGAGATGGGCGGGGCATAGCTAAAACTGGAAAGCACCATTATTCTAATCTAATCTATATGCACAGTGATCACTGGGAATCTAATACGTACGTTCCGTGTGTGTTACCTTTTGGCCGCTAAGATGAAAAACCTTTCTGCATGTATGGAATTTGTCAAAGCTCAAATGAGAGACTCGCAGAATCTAATATTTGTTTTCGAATTCGATGCAATTTTCTAGAAGTCCAAGTTGCCGTGATTTCGTGGCAATTCACAGTTACATTAAAGGAAACGATCAGGGAACTAACATATGCTCTTGAATGAAAGTTTTATTTAATAATCAACCTATATCCCCCAGTAAAACAAACATAAATCAAAATAATTAGAAAAATGCAGCTGAATACCATTTATGTCACTCTGGCGGGAACCAATTAGTGACGAAGTTGAACCCATTCTCTCTGGTGTATGCTGAGCGAATAAATAATACCCGCTATAGTCGGTCATATAATCTTGGTTATATTCGCGTTAAGCGGATTAGCCACTACTTCCTGTAGGTAAACTACTGTCTAGTTTTAAAACAGTTTGTCTGAAAGCCGTTGTTTTCAGATACGGGGGTCTACATTCAGTCACACGAATTTCAAAATATTCCGTGGGCATCATAGTGCGTCCTTGGAAACAAGCAGTGTATTTTGAAATCATTTTGACCGAAACTTGTTGCTTCCACCAGAAAAAAGCGACTTTCAAATATAATGTTTTCAAAAGGATCAATAGTGAATTAGCAGAAGTGAGTTATCTCTCTACATCGGCGCCTATAGAGAATACTATTCGTACCGCTAACAAAACTATATTCAAGTGTGCTTTCGTTACATTCAGGTAGGCCTATGCGGTATACCTACACACAAGTTGACTCACGGAGGAGTGCGAAGCACCTGCACGGTCAATAATTGGCTCCAAGTTAAGCGCTCCTAGATTTAGTAAATGCTTTTTCTCAAATAATTCCGATTCATTTCCATTTTTTTTACCGATGGTAGTTTATTTAATAGTATGCCAATACACATCATTTGTTATTTCCCTTTTCCCTTCCTTTAACATTTTACCCTCGTCATAATGGAGAGAGGGTATTGCAATTATGCCTGTGTCCGCGACTTGTTAACGGTCTCTGTTCTTCCAACAGTGGAGAAGTCTAATCTGCCATGTGATAATACCATTTTGCACATCAGAGTGGAGCGGGGGGGGGGGGTGTCCATCGCCCTCTATGATGCGGACACATTCCACCACCCACCAAAGTTTCCCCGCCCTGTAAGTGGGGGTGGGTGGGAAAGTTTTGGAAAACAACAAGCCTGAAGACAGTATTCGGGTTAGCCTACAATTCACAAAGCTTTTAGGCTTCGAAAAACTCTATATGGGCCCAGAGGTCTTCCCCCCCCCACCCACCCCCACCACCCCCTGCAGAAAGTTTGACTCTCTGAGAAGCCATTTCAGACAGTATTTCTAATAACCTGGCAAAATAATGTGCGTGCGTGCGTGCGTGCGTGCGTGCGTACGTACGTGCGTGCGTGCGTGCGTGCGTGCGTGCGTGCGTGCGTGCGTGCGTGCGTGCGTGCGTGCGTGCGTGCGTGCGTGCGTGCGTGCGTGCGTGCGTGCGTGTGTGTGCGTGCGTGCGTGCGTGTGTGTAAATAATGCCGTGGGTGAGGGCAGGAGTGAGATGCCGTTGAGGGTTGGATGCGCCCTGAATTGAGGTGGAGGCAAACGGCATCTCCTTCCCCACTGTGGACGCCCCTGTGGGGTTTTTGATGTCCACATCAAAGGAACCCATTATCTGACTTAATGTCCAAATCTGTGGAGAAGGAACATACATATATTACACTATCGATCCGAAACAAAAGATGGACTAGATTGCCTCATTTATTGGCATGAGGAAATAACCAGATAGAACTCGAGAAATATCGAGCGATGAAACACGGGACTAGCACATTTATCGTACCGCCTGTTGTACACCACAATAAATGAGATCAGTGTATCAGTGTCCTGGGAATGTCGGACGTGCACCACCAATGCATATTTACTGGCATTATCGCATTTGGAATAGTTTAATGTAGAAGAGCTATGTTGCGATTTATTGCATAACGGTTGTGGTTCATGTTGTAGAATGTGGAGTAGCGTATGCATTAGTGCGGATGCATCGCTTCAGTCACGTATAATACCAACAAGCGTGCGTACATGTGTGCGCGCGTGCGTACGTGATAGAGAGAGAGAGACTTCCAAACTGACATATGACAAATAAGAAGTAAACTAAGAATGTTTCATGCTAAACCTACATATGTAATTGAATGGCGCCAAATGTCGCAGATAATCTAAGATTTCTTCTGATGTGAATTGCACATAAACCTTAATTAGTGCCATAATCTCGGGGTATGTCTGAAATTCCGAATATGCTAAAACCATCTTATGATAAATAATTGTTTCCATCGCATGCATCTACTAAATCCATAAACTCGATTTGCTTGAGTGATACCAATAACTAGGGAATAATCTTAACGGCAAAATCGTGTTACGCTGAGAGTGTCATACATACTCAGCATCTATCATCTAGTCAGGCCTCGTTTAATTGTATTATGTAAGGAGGAGACACTGATGCTGAGGTATAAATTGACACCTTGGTTGCTACAAAAGCTTTGACACCTACCCAGAGGTAGACTATTCTTTCTCTGGTCTGCTATCAAGGCACACAATAGAACATGTCACAGCAAGGTTTAGCTATGCTTCAGACAATTGCATGCCTAATAGTCTCATGTGAACCACCACCACCATCATATGTACCCTTGGCTTCAAAACATACACGATACAAAAATACATAATTTCCATCCTAATTGTCTACATATTTCATAGGTGCCAACCCATATAAGTATGTTTTGAGCACATGTGAAGGTATTACTGAGCTGTACTGTACACTCAAAAGAAGGTTACATTTGAAGCACAAACTATAGCAAATTATATCATTTGTCTTTGATGAAATGTTTAGGATTCACCAGTTTGGCAATCATATACCATTCCAGTAGTATGTCTGGGATCAGCATTCAAGGGTTGAAGGTGAACGATTTAGCTGATCGATTTAGAGAGAGGGGGAGTGGGAAGAGTTAAAGGGGGAGGAAGGGGGGGGGGGGTGGAGGTGTGGGGCTGGAGCGATGGATCGAGGGAAGGAGGGAGGTGGAGGGAAGAAGGGAGGCAGAGAGGGAGGAAGAGACAGCGTCCAAATCTGAGTTTTGTTTCGTAAACATTAACGATAAATTCACATCAACTTAAGCAAATTGTTTTTCAGAACAATGTTCAGACAACATCCAGAAACACAATTGCTGGTCTGCATAGTCTATCTGCATAATTGCTATGTTCGCTCACACATCAATTCGATCGCTAGTAGTATCTCTCATTCTGCTTAAGATTGAAGTGGTAAGTACATGATTGAATACCTGTCTTCTAATTCATCAACCATTCTAGGTGATGGGCGCCTGTGCTTGTTCACCCCAAATCTAGGAATCGCTATTCCATTATCGGCGCTTGAGCTTAGCTTACAAGGTATGCAAACAACCCTGCACAAGTGATCACGTGCATACGGGAGCCACACAATGGTGCTTCAAGATAGGTAGTTCAAGAAGACAATCGCTCAGAAAAACATCATCCAAAATGTCTCATGACATCTGTGGAAACCTGATTCTCCAGAATCAAGCATTTTATGGCTACTCCAAATCCACATACAGTTGTATTATACGTGACAAAATTTGCACGAATACTCAATGCATATTATTAAATTATTTACATCTAGGCAATTGAAAATCAACATGAGGAATATGACGAGTGGGAATCCTTGTAGTCAATATGCATACATAATATATCGCTGATAACAGCCGTACATTGACCACCATTGAGAGAGAGCGAGATAGAGAGAGAGAGAGAGAGAGAGAGAGAGAGAGAGAGAGAGGGAGGGAGAGAGAGGGAGCGAGAGAGAGGGAGCGAGAGATAGAGGGAGGGAGGGAGGGAGGGAGAAAGAGAGGGAGCGGGAGAGGGAGGGAGGGAGGGAAGGATGGAGGGAGGGAGGGAGGTAAGGAGGAAGGGAGGGAGGGAGGGAGAGAGAGAGAGAGAGAGAGAGAGAGAGAGAGAGAGAGAGAGAGAGAGAGAGAGAGAGAGAGAGTGTGTGTGTGTTGAGGTGGGGATGGGGGTGGGGGTGGAGAAAGAGACGTGCCTGTGGCGGGGTGTCTATGGAGGGGGGGGGGGGTTGTTGCGGAGCGTAACATACAATCGATGTCAGTTTGGCAAGAGCAGGTAAGTTAATTTAGCTTGTCTGAAAATTGATTTACATTCTATTCGAGAACTAAGTCAGAAGGTCGCCCCTGTGTAGACAGTCCAAGCACTCGAAAATAAAGGAATTTATGTGAACGAAATTTGCAATCGCTGAAAGTGGGAATAATTGCAGATGTGATTAGTATGGCAAATACAAATGTGATTTGCAGCCAAAACCTCCCTACGCCTTTATTTATTTCTCGGTCTTGACAATAATATTGATTTTATTTGTATGCTTGCGAACTGTGAACATCTGCTGTGGTTCTAATGAAGTCCGTGTACTCCAACTTTAGAACCTTAACCATAAATCGGATGTGTTAAATGCCAAAGATACCATATATTACTCTTGCATGGATTTTAAATTCGTTGTATTGTGTTATAAGTAATATTGTGGTAAATTAGAGGCAGCTCATTGCATAAGCATTCTTAACAATCCAAGCCAACGGTCCTTTCCAGTTTTAGCTATGCCCGCCAATCTCTAGCTAAACTCAACTCACACCTCGCTTGTGTTGGGATCGATCAATCTCTGAACTCCATGACACACAATTTTCAGAAAAGTATGCAGGTGAGCTGTTGAATATTTTGAAACTAACTTGACACTGCGCTGGTGCTGCCTATTAAGCGTTTAAGACGAGATATACTGAGTAATCCTACACGTCACGTAGTTGGCTATGACGTCAGATGATCGATGGATAAACTGGAAGGGCGAATTATATTATCTCAGACTCTGAGAACAAGAAACAGTGGCCAAAGAAGAAGGCCTGATTGCAGCTGCTGGGTGTTTTCCAACCACTGCAGCCGCAGAACTCACTATCTCAACATGGGGAGTTCTGACCAATATATATATACAACAAAATCTGAAAACATTTGTTATTACATATTTATGATTATTTGAAAATGTAAATCTAGAGGGATTGTGGTCACCCTAACTATTAACATTCCAATGCGGAGCGTGGTAATTATTGTCTCGCTGTCCTGTTATGCTAGACATTAATATGACAGAATGAGAGAGAGAGAGAGAGAGAGAGAGAGAGAGAGAGAGAGACAGACAGACAGACAGACAGACAGACAGACAGACAGACAGACAGACAGACAGACAGACAGACAGACAGACAGACAGACAGACAGACAGACAGACAGACAGACAGACAGACAGACAGACAGACAGACAGACAGATAGACAGACAGACAGACAGAGAGAGAGAGAGAGAGAGAAAGAGAAAGAGAGAGAGAGGAGGGAGGGAGAGAGAGAGATCGATAGATAGATCGATAGATAGATCGATAGATCGATAGATCGATAGATCGATAGATCGATAGATAGATAGATGGATAGATAGATAGATAGATAGATAGATAGATAGATAGATAGATAGATAGATAGATAGATAGATAGATACATAGATAGATAGATAGATAGAGGGATTCAGATTGAGGAAGGGATGGTAGGAAGGAGGAGAGAGGTAGGAGAGCGAGAGAGAGAGAGAGAGAGAGAGAGAGAGAGAGAGAGAGAGAGAGAGAGAGAGAGAGAGAGAGATTCAGATTGAGGAAGTGATGGTGGGGGGGGGGAGGAGAGAGGGAGGGAGGGAGGGAAGGAGGGAGGGAGGGAGGTAGGTTGGTAGGTAGTAATATGGTTAAGGCGCTGGCTCAGAATTTTCAAAAAATTGAAAATATTTTTTATTTATTTTATTGCCTGAGATTTGTTATTTTTGTTTTCTAGAGGCGAGATGGCCTTATAAATATTGGACAACTTTAAGATGATGATGTTTGTCCAGTTAATTTCGATTTTACCAATATGTCACGTAGATTCGGATTTTTCCTAAATGCTATTACTGGGCGCAAATTGAGAGGCTGTCTTAGATTATTCTGTAATTTATGATATTCATCTTTCAAAATTTCGGCAATTTCTACATTTTTTCGATTATATGTCAGAGTGAATGGAATTATTTCACGCTGATCAGCAAGACCGGGGTCCACATTTATGCCCCTCGGCCATTCTGTTTCTAATTGCTTAATCCAAAATGATTCTCTAAGTTTCCTTTGTTTATCAGTTTCGTCAGTGGTATTTGAGAGAGGTGGTTGTTCAATGGGTATAATTTCGAAGTCCCGAGCGACTGAATGGCCAGGAAGGTTAAAGTGTTCAGCGACATGCGTGTCTTTTTCATGTCTAATATCGCAAAGGTGTCTAGTAGCTCGCCATCTTAATGGGCATTTGGTTTCACCGACATATTGCTTTTGGCACAATTTACAAGATATTACATAAATGACGTTTTCGGAATCGCAATCTAAATTAGACTGAATTTGAAATTTGTTTTTGTTCTGAAAGCTCATAAACGTTTTTTCATTTGGAAGAAGTAGGTCTAATTTACACCTTTTCTTTCCACATTTCCGAGATTCTCCTGCACCTGTGATTGGACGATTGTGACGAATCTTGGTAGGCCTGTGATCCGCAGCATTATCAGGGATAGTTTCCAAATCCTGTAAAGTATCAGACTTAATTTTGCGCAAAAATCTAGATGAATAGCCTCTCGGCTTGAGGGCCTTGAATAAGAGAGAGCATGCAGATTCAAAGTTTTTTCTATCACTCGAATTTCTATGAAAACGGATGATTTGTGATTTTACAATTCCTTTAAAGGTATGAGGTGGATGGAAGGATTTCTTGTGAAGTAGTTGATGAGAATCTGTGGGCTTAAAATATACTTTATAATCAAGGTGTCCCGTTGTGTCATACATTACACCTTTGTATAGCGTTAAATCTAAAAAGTCTACGGACATTTGGTCAATGTTGGCTTTTAGCTTGATATTCGGGTCATGATTGTTCAAAATGGTGAAAAATTCATTAAATTCTTCCTTTGTATGATGCCAAATAATGAAAATATCATCGAGGTACCCTGCGATAAAAGAGAGGCTGTTTCGGACATTTGCTAAGCGCATCCTCCTCCCACTCTGCTACATAGATGTTGGCAAAACTCGGACTGAAACGCTTACCCATTGCGCAGCCGCAAATTTGTTGGTATGTTTCACCCGCGAATTCAAAATCATTGCCCTTTAAGCTTAGCTCTAAGAGAGCTAATATTTCGCCAGTGGGCCTATTGTTATCAGGGTATTTTTCAAACGCTTTACGGACAGAATTCAAACCCTTTTCGATGTCAATGTTTGTGTACATTGCATCGATGTCGAGCGTAATTAAAAATGAATTTGGCGGTATCGAGATCTCAGAGACCTGCGACAGAAAGTCGTCAGTATTTTTCAAGAAGCTAAAATGTCTATTCGCAATTGGTTGTAGGTGATAATCAATGATTTCACTGATCCTATAGGATTCAGAACCACAATCAGATATAATAGGTCGTCCTGGTGGTATCATAGGATCTGACCAAGAATCAATAGCCTTATGAATTTTGGGTAACAGATAAAATGTACGTGGTTTTGAGTCTCGTTTCGCAACGAGGTATTTAAACTGTTTCTGCGTTAAACTCTTGTTATCAACCATATTTTGGAGAATTTCATTAAAATTGTCGCAGTTATTTTGCCAGAGTGGTTCGTCTAATTTTTGGTAATGTTTTGGATTGCTGAGTTGACGATGTGCTTCACGAATGTAGTTGTCTTTAAGCATTATTACTGCAGCAGATCCCTTATCAGCAGGTTTAATGACAATGTCATTGTTTTTACGCAATCCTGTTAAGGCTTGACGTTCCTCATATGACAAATTTTTATGATTTTTCGGAAATTCAACATTTTCAATACGTTCTTTTACAATTTTTATACTGTCGGGGATCGCTGGATCGACTAATTTTGAGTCTGGTGCCCAGCCAGTTCTTTCAACGAATGGCAGAATATTACTTTTCGAGTTTCGAAAAAAGTCAGCTAATTTGACACGGTGGGAAAATTCAAGAACTTCCATTGAGCCATTATCTAAAAGTGCATCTATGCCTAATTTGGGCCTAGGAGTTGGTACAAATGTTAGGCCACGATTGAGTATTGATTTTTCTGCTTCAGTTAATGTAGCGCCAGTGAGATTAACAATATCACTACCTAGCCCGATACCGGGGTGGTTAGTACCCTGACCCTCGGTTAGTTTAAATTAAGAAAGGTTAACCAGCTATAATACAATGCATTAGCAGTTTTTTCACTCCAATGGATATTATCCTGGACTACTTCAAAATCAGAAATTGGTAGACTAGGGATGACAGAGACCTTTATACGCAGGGATTCTACAGATGAATTGATAAATGCTAAGGTCCTTTTCTGCTTTGCAGTTAGATGTTGAGAGTAGTTCAGTTTAGTGAAATAAACCTTTGCATCTGGAAATTTTGAACGAATGGTACTGAATAGGAGTTGGACTCGTTGGGCAGTTACAGACATAGGTTCATCCTTATCATTTATGCCAATGTTTATGATGATTTTCTCTGGCTGATAGGAGTCCATGTATTTTTTGACAATAGTCCTAGCATGGCACAATTTTGCCCCTGGATAGCAAGCTATCTGGGTGTCTGAATGGGGTTTCACATTTATACGGCTTAGATTGGAGGAGCCAAGGATCAAGATTTTTTTCGTCAAGACAGGGAGTCGCCATTCATGTTTGTGGTCTACCTCATACCGAAATTTCCAGAAAGAATTAGCTTCTAAGTGTGTAGTTTTCTTGAGTTTATTTTGATGATTGATGCTGTTTCTACACGGTGTAGGGGGTGAAATTTGGTTGAGGTAGTTTGGCCACTGGCACTGGGGTACTGACACCCTTTTGAGTCAAAGGTGTTGATCTGGTCCTTAGACCAGATTTTCTGTCATCCTTTGCTCTCTGTGGAAGGGGAGGTAATTCATCTGAAGACAGTGGAGGCGGGGGTGTCTGGTAGTGGTATCTTACTAGGATCCACAGGAGTTGATTTGGTCCTTGGACCAGATTTCTGATTAGCATCGACTCTCCGTGGAAGGGGAGGGAACTCCTCTGGAGACAAGGGTGGTGGGGAGTCAGGTAGAGGAATCTGAAGAGGGTCCACAGGAGAGTCTAATAGGAATATCGGTGATGGCCGAGTATCCGTTCTCTTCACTGGTGGGGGGCTATCGGTCGGTGACCTGAGCCGTTTCCTGAGTTCTGAAGGTGGTGGAATGACTGGTACGGTCTGGGATGACCTTGCAGTAGGGGTGGTAACTTGGCAATGTTGTGCTTTCTGTTGAAAGTGTGGGTCGAAAGGCCTAATAAATTGATAGAATGCTTCGATTGATTTGACGTGAAGTTTTTTGCCATAGTTGGCTTTTGCCCATCTAATGGCAGTTGATTTTGCCTTACCTAAATTAAGGTTTGGCGCGGTCTGAGCTATGATAATTTCGGACATGATGGTGCCTAAACTGAAATTGTAATGGTCTATCATAGCTCGAATGATGGAATTTGCCCAAACAAAGTTAACTTTCTTGATGTCACTTACTACCTCTATATTTGGCATAGCTGGCTTAATGAAATGGCAGAGTTCGCTCACCTTCCTGCTCAGACCGGTTGGCACGGTGTTGGAGCCCAAATTGCTGGTTAGGACACCTATGTGGTGAAAACATTGTATTATCATATAATAGCACTTGACTAGTCGAGCCTGGGGAGGAGACGGACTGCTGTCCTCATGGTCGACATTCCGTCTCTTGCCCTTGCTCGTTCTAGCCATGGTGATATTATGCTCTAATAAATGATCAAAAACCAACAAATTTAGCAACAACTGGGCCAGTCAACAAATCTAAGCAAGGGAGATAATCAAGCTCTAACCAACAAGTGTCTAGTTTAAATTAAAGGGCTGATCTAAAAATTAAAACCTGAAATTTGAGTGATGAATAATTACATCTACAAGCCTACATAGAACCACAAGCCTACTAAGTTTACAAGCCTACACAATTTAACTATACCTGAAATGGAAGATGAAGGATTAGTAGCATTTTAATATTTAAACATACAATCAATACAACAATAGCAATCAATATATAACTCACAATTTTATGATACCGTCGTGCTTGGCTGACCGGTTTCGGTTAAGAATAACCTTCTTCAGAGCCTTGAGAACAAATCTATCCTTCCATCATAATTCCTGTCTATTTATTAGGGTGGCTGGCTTTAGGGGATTGTCTTCGAAAATTACTCAATTGCTTTGAAGTTAGCTAACTTATTTTCAATAAAGATTCAGGCCACCATAGGTGCTAGATTCAATTGTGTTATGCCCTTTGCTATTGATTGAGCTCTAGGGTTTCCGAGTGAGGTTTGGGTGTCACTCGCTTGATTGAGAAGTCATTGATCAAAGGATCAAACCTAGGCCATTAATTCAGTGAATTGTTTTCTATTCTTCAAAGGCGCCAGATTGGTATTGTTTTCAATGTTTGATTTATTCAGCTAGAACTAAGCTTTAAACTGGGAATGATTTTGTCAATTTTATTAAGAATTTCTTTTTTAATTTTAATACTGAAAATTCTTTAAAAACTAATTTTGAGTATTGTGCTGCTGAATGTATTTTGTTGTTTCTCACAGCAATAAAACTTTCAGTAAACCTAATTTCAAAATCTTTCCCCAAACTGGGGAAAATTGGAGGGAAGGACGGGAAAGAGGAGAGGGAATGAAGGGCTGAACGAAGGAGGAGTGGAGTGAAGGAAGGAGGAGTCTGATCCATCAATCCATTCACCCATCCACCCATCCATCCAGAACCATCCATCAGTCAGACATTCCATTCATCGAGACCCTCCATCCATCCATCCCTCCATCCCGCTATCCATCCATCAAGACCATCTGTCCTTCCATCCATCCATTCATCCATCCATACCACCCATTCACCCACCCATACTACCCACCCATCCATCCAGAACCATCCATACATCCAGATCCTACATCCATCCCTCCATCCATCCATTCAGACCACCTGCCCTTCCATCCTTCCATCCTTCCTTCCATCCATCCATCCTTCCTTCCATCCACCAACCCACCCACCCATCCATCCATCCATCCATTCATCTTTCCATCCCTAACCATCCATCCATCAGTCAGACCATCCATCCATCCAGATCCTCTATTCCCACATCCATCCATCCAGACCACCTGTCCTTCCATCCATCACTCCATCCATCCATCCATCCATCCATCCAGCCACCCACCCACCCAGCCACCCACCCATCCATCCAGAACCATCCATACCATGCATCCATCCAGCAGTCAGACCATCCATCCCTCCAGATCCTCCATCCATCCATCTCTCCATCCATCCATCCAGACCACCTGTCCTTCCATCCATCCATCCATCCATCCCATCCAACTCCCAATTACAAAACCACAATTTGAGAAGACAGACCATATTGATTGATGAGTGGAATGACAGATTTGCCCGACGGTATAGATAGATGCACATAATTAGTTGGTTAGTAAGTCAATAAAATAATAGAACTGGCACTGGCTGGTAGGTAGTAATATGGTTAAGGCGCTGGCTCAGAATTTTCAAAAAATTGAAAATATTTTTTATTTATTTTATTGCCTGAGATTTGTTATTTTTGTTTTCTAGAGGCGAGATGGCCTTATAAATATTGGACAACTTTAAGATGATGATGTTTGTCCAGTTAATTTCGATTTTACCAATATGTCACGTAGATTCGGATTTTTCCTAAATGCTATTACTGGGCGCAAATTGAGAGGCTGTCTTAGATTATTCTGTAATTTATGATATTCATCTTTCAAAATTTCGGCAATTTCTACATTTTTTCGATTATATGTCAGAGTGAATGGAATTATTTCACGCTGATCAGCAAGACCGGGGTCCACATTTATGCCCCTCGGCCATTCTG